>OY101433.1:16702891-18090204 GCA_956483605.1 Tuberolachnus salignus
CACTGAAAACTAAGTGAGCAGCAAATTTTACATCCTGCATAGCCTCCTGCACAAAAATGCTGAATGAAAGTCGTTTCAATTTATCGGTAGGCTTTAAAGCCCTCAATGATTGCAACCTATATGGTTTCATAGTTAAACGCCGTCCAAAAATACGCCAGATAGTTTTTTACGGAATTTCCAGCTATCGACTTGCGTGGTTGGTTGACTTGCACTGCTCGCTACTGCACTGAAAACTCTCTCTAATACTTTTCGCATTACCATCGGATACGCGAGGTCGGCCTGTGCATTTTTCTTTGCACACACACACCCCAATTCTTCAAACTGATTACCATTGACGTATTCTCTGAGCAGTCGGGGTGCATCGGATCCCGTAACGACGACGAAAATCGCATTGCACAGTTATTACCGGATTCGCATTTCGAAAACCGCAACACTCTAAAACGCTTTTAGCTGTCCGGTCAACATATTTGTGGTAACTAACTAATCGCCGTTTTAAAATTGTGATTTAATGACTTTCTATTAGTTGATACATAATTTGATAAGATAAAATTTATAATTGGCCATTTTTTTTTTAGCTATTTGAAATCGGATGAACCATTTTGAATAAAACCCCGTGTAATAGATAAGTAGAAGGTTATAACTTAATATTGACATTTATTTTAAAAATTACATACTGGTATTATTAACATTTAACATTAGTCATGCAAATCCAAGGCTTATGCAATCCAGATCTGGGGATGCGCTAAACCATCTCAAATACGTACCTCCAAGCCTTCCAATCTATCACTCTCCGCATTATCTCTTCCGCACCTTGGTACGTATCAAATTCCACACGTCAAAATGACTTCAAAATAGAAACATTAAATCAGTTAGCTACAAAACATTATAAATTTGACTCTAAATTACAGTCTCACTTTAACCCTTTAATCGCTAAACTTGCTTCCAACTCGCTTCCTAATAATCCCCCACGCCGTCTAAAGAGAAAATGGTGTCGTTTATTAACATTTATTAAATGTTTGATGGTTCAAACCCTTTAATTTTAATTTAATTTATGTTAAGTTAATAATTAATAAATAAATAAAATAACGTTGGGTTCTATCACTGGATGGCCTCCCACCTCATGTATTTAGGTTGTAAAATTTTTTTATGTATGTGTTCAAATTTGCTTATTATGCCTTATAGCATAGATTGTAAATATTCTTTTTAAATAAAAAAAAAAAAAAAAAAAATCGTCTCCGGACAACAAAAAAAAACATTAGTCAATTTATTGTTTGTTAGTCAAAAAAAAAAAAAAAAAAATGAAACTAGTGAATTTATAATTTATTTATTTATTTCGTTTTATTATTTTTTAAGTCGTGGGTTGTCCAGACACGAAGGACACCCCCTGAAATACACCACTGCACGTGACAGCAGTAAGTGTGCGACCCACTCACATATGACTGATTTTCGGTATGTGCGTTACGGGCGAAACCCGGCGACTGGGTATTTTGGAAAATGACCTGAAATTTCACGAATATTGCTCAACACCCATTGGACAAAGTCCAAAATAACGTTTTGCCCGTATCAGTGTTGAGTTGAACAATTCGTGGATCGCCCAATGTTTTTTTTGCGAGTTTTAAACATTGAATTATTAACTACAATATATTTACTATTTACAACTGGAAAGTGAAGATAGGTTTATTTTTTTTTTTTTGAATTACTACACTTTAAACATTATGCGCCGATTTTGAACAATGCAACGCGGCTAGTATATTTAATGTAAGATAAACATTTGTAAGTTTTCACGCAAACCGCTATTTATTTCACAACAACTTACTTAAACATTTTTCAATTCACTATGAACTTTGGGCAGCCTTGGAATACGGAAAATATTATTTTGGACTTTACCCAACGGGGGTTAAGTAATCCGAGCAATTCCCAGTCACCGGACTACGCCCCGTAACATATATTTGGAACAGTGACAAACATTTAAGACTTGTGTCGGTGAAAATTCGATCAAAATCAATTTTATATAGATCCGGTAGACATCTTATCGATGTACTTATCTAGTTTTTGTTCTTTCAAATATTATTATCGAACGGTAGTTTTTTTTTTTTTTTTTTAAACAATTGTATTTAAATATTTTTAAATATCATATAAATAATGATTAAACTTTATAAATTGTAAAAACTATCTACAAAAATAACCAATAGTAAATTTTTTAATCGTATACGCATCATAGTTGATCATCATACACACTATACGCATGGTACATTGGTAAAATGTAAATACATTTTACATAAATAAATAGATGAAAAAAAATAATACATAGATAAATTATTTAAATTTAAAAATGTGATTTCCCCCCCCCCTGATTAATATTATTTAACTTTTATCGTTTATCTAGAAAAATGTCTGATTATTTTAGTCCAACATTGTTAATGACATCGTTGAATATTGTTCTATAACGACTAAAAATATATAATCAAATTTAAAATTAAAAGAAAAACCAAAATAATAGCGACAAAGTTGTACGTTTGAAACCTAATAAAAAATAATTGTTGTAATTACGTATTATAATTTCTAAGGGTGCTCATAATTAAATTAAATTTAACTTTATTCTGTAATAATTTCAACATTGTATTCGAGTATATATAAAATAATGAATGTAACACGCCGGGACTATGTTAAACAGGCATAATGGTACAAGTACACAATAAAAAAAAAAACTTTTAAATTCTGAGCGTAGCGAGAATGTTCGATTTTTTTCCTATCTAAACAAATTGTCTACTAGAAATCTTGAAGAATGTTATCAGATAGTAAAATGTTGTGTCGCTCGTTTATTTATTTTCCTAGTGGTTTTCTTAATAATGAATGAAAACCTGGGGGGGAAACATGGCAAAACCGAGATAATTTATGCAATAATAGTTTCGGTTGTTTTTTTTTTTTTTTAGTTGTTTTAACTTGGTTAAAAAATAATCGTAAAGACCTGAAAACACAAAATTTTACATTTAATGTTTATATTGTCCCCGCTCTAATTACAACCGTTTCCATATATTGACGCGGCTAGTGTGGTGTGCCCAATTGTCAAGTTTTTAAAAATAAACCAAATTCATTTTTCGAATCATCGACTTAAAGTCGCGAAATTAGAGAAAATAATGACTGCGTTATTATCCATTATGAACGTTGTAAATTTTTGGAAATGTGTAAAAAAAAAAAAAAGAAACCAAAGTCATTACAAAACGGTCCCTGGGAAATATAATTTCCCATTAAATTTACTGGATTGTGGCCTTGGTTCGTCAGTACGATGTTATTTTTCGTTTCTATGATAATCGTAATAATAATTAAAGTGCAATAAATCAGGTTACAATTTCCGGGTGGGGTTAGAGCTTAAACTTTTCATAGTTCTAAAGGTGCCATGTATACTTGACCGGTGTGGTTGTCGTTTGGTGAATATAAAATAAAAATATATTCTTCTATTTATAACACGGCTGTCTAATCGTAAAAATACAGTATATAGTCTAATCTCATAATTCATTCACCGACATGACTTAGGAAGTCACTCTTAACAAAAAACAAAAAATTTCGCTAGGCCCCTTACAATTTCTCGCAGGTTAATCTGAAAAATGAACACGCGGAAAAAGATTTTGTCGGTCCACTTGTTTTTGCGGAAAATGTACAAAATCTACAGAGTATCATTTTGGCTTCTTGTCGATCCATAATATACGATCAAATATATAGTACAAAATTATGTATTTTTTTGGTTGATCTTTAAAATGTTTACAGTATCTATCTATGTTCGTTTCTTTTTTTTTTTTTTTGATTTTAGAAGATATTACGTATTGATAAAAACAATCGTAAGGCTGAAATTTTCATATTGAAAAATCATAGGTAACTCACGTAGATGATAATAAATTTGTTATCAGTATTAAAGTTGTAATACTGCGAATGTATATAAACTTCGCTTATGATTCCGATAAGTTCAGCGTCGTGTAATTCATGTGTCGGTAATGCGGCGGATAAAAACGTGGCTTAAACAAGTGCCAATGAGAGATTTTCAAATGTATTCATATAGAATGAGATACACAGTAAGACGTTCGGAATACGTTTGCCACAAAATGTCGACGGTTGAATTTAATTTTATAGTTTATTTGTAATTCTTATAGTACCGTTCAAAAATATTTTTTTATTTTTTTTAAAAACCAGTACCTAAATATTAATTTTTATTTTAATGGTCAATTTGTTTTTAATTTAAATATTTAACGATATATATACTTTATATATTATGAGGGTAACACATTTCGTTGTGTTTGGTTTTTTTATTACGAAATATCGTTACTGTGTTTTACAATTATAGACAGCACAGCCGGAAAATATCAAATTTCCAATGTAACGATCACACGACCACACGTAAACGGACATTTATATGCATACCGTAATATTATATTGTTCAAGTATTACACGAAATATTTGAAAATGGAAGCTAATCCATACACTGAGAGGGGGGGGACAAAGCCTCCTAAAGCGTGCAATGACAAAAATAGAAAATTAAAAAAAAAAAAAAAATCATTTGTGTTCTATAGATAAATTCCACTAATCTATCATCATAATATCTGAGATAATTTAAATATTTGTTATCTTTATCGATATAAGACATTTATAGATAAATATTACTTATCCACGTTTCAACACTGTAAAATCGTATTATAGCCGTAGGATACCGCCAAGTCCGTCTTCTTAAGCCGGGCATCTTGTATTGGATTGGTCGTTCGTGAACGGTGGCGGCTCGAAGGTGTCTTGTGGTTGGAAAAGCAAGTTGGAAGGATTTTTAAAACTCGATAATTAAATTGGAAATAATGCAATACGCATATGCATACGTACATAATGTGTACCTATACAGCGTAAGTGTCGAGTCATACCTTAGGCAAAAACGCGGTACACAGTTGAATAGATTTCATAAATTATATCATCGGTAACGTGTCTACGATTGCAAAACCACATCGGTATTATGGTTATGTCGACAAAAATTAATTCTATAATTTTCACTAAATTTTAACAATTTGCTTAAAATTATTCGAATGAACTAAAAAAAAAAAAGAAAAAAAACTGATTATTTAAAACTCCATAAAATGTAAAATGCATTTAATTGATTTTGATTTTAAATACATTCAAAATTAATTTAATTTAAATTGGAGTTTTTATTAAAGATTATTGTTGGAAAAAAAATCGCATTTATATAATAGTATATCGATTCGCTTCCATGGCCGGTATCGTATATACCGTCACCCCATTAAATACTTATTATTTACCACTATGAATTCGCTATTTCGAGTGGCGTGAGACGAATTTTTTCGGAATGGGCGGTGTAAAAATATTATATGTGAGTCAAGGGAAAAAAAAAGTTCAAGCCGCCACACGGGCACACGGGTGACACGCCAATTGGAAATCGCATTGGCCGCGTGCGTAGATCAAAAGTTAAAATTGTATTTCTTTAATCGAATCGACTGTAATATAATACAGTATTAAACAAATTACCGGAGTAATAAGCCACTTCTTGTATATAACAACGTTGCCAAGATACTCGACGGTCTAATAACACATAAATATGTATTGCGTTTTGTTTTTTTTTTTTTTTTGTTTTTTTGTTTGTTTAAAACATAGAATTTTTAAAAATCAAATGGCTTTTTTTTTACATTTCACGGTGGACAACGGCGTTTCGTGACAGGTACTGTTGGGGTGATCCGGCGTTTCGTACAATACGACAAAGTTTCGTATTTCAAATGTCCGTCCCGTCAGTGGTGGCGGCTTCGTTTCGCATATCCTAGGGAGGAGGCGATTCCATGTTGCGCATTATTACTATTAAAATAAATATTACTAAAAATATATTTATTAATAAATACATGCTATATAATGTATATATATATATTTTTTTTTTATTATTATTAAAACGACGTATTGCCACCTTACGATGTAATGGGGTTAATACTATAAAATATTTTCTCGACATTTTGGAAATAATGATACTATCGATCGGTTCGACTACATGCGGATTCCACTTTCAAATACATTTACAAGTAGTCCCGTGCCATTAACACGTGTATTTATTGTGTAATCGGGAAATAGACAATAAATGTTAACGAAACACCCACGTTTCATGCGACCGAATAAAAATTCAGCCTAAAAGATACCAAATTTTAACCAAATAAAAGGCGACTTTATTTGTGTTCCTCTTTAAATTAAAGAAAAAACTTAAATTTATCAGATTTTAGAACGATTAATCATTATTTTTTTATTATTTTTTTTTTTTTTTTTCATAATTAGTGGTATCGAAAAAATAAAACAAACGTTGCACAGTACGAGTTCTCCATAGGTCATCCTTATGGCGGAAATGTGGTTTTTTAACGTAGTCCTAAGCAATTACAGTGATTTTTACGATGTGATTACGATCTCTTAAAAGCATTTATTAGTACCTAATTGACGGACACGCTTGCTTCTCCCCGGACGTTAAGGAAAACAATTAGTTTCCGAAAATTCAAAATTCAGATATACCAATGACATAAAAACATACGAATTTTACCTCGTTCAGTACGAAAACCTAACCTTACCGTTAATACAAACCTAATAATGTTCCGAGGAAGTTTATGTCCTAAACCTAAAACCTTGTAGATGAATAACCACGTTTAAGATAAAGCAGAAAATAGAAAAACAACGTCGGGTTTCTTACGGGAATCTGCGGTATTTTTCCTCGGGCCATCGAATCGTTGGCATAAACACCGTACAGATACTAAAATCAAATTTTAATAATTGATTTTTTTTTATTTGTTAAATTCCTTTTCAAATATGAATAATTTGTAAAAATACAATGAAAAAGCCGATTCGCCGTTCAAATCGTAAAAACTATATATTAGTTGTACACCACACTTTCACAAAAACCACAAAAGTACAAAGTTTCGTGATTTATTTGTTTGGAAAACCATTCATGATTAAAATAATGTTCAAGAGTAACAATCCTGAGTTTCGGCCTCTTTTAAAGCTCCTATAACTTATATTATCTCGTCCTAATCTTATGATTTTGTAACTTTATTAATAATTCTTATAACATTTTTTTTATTATTATTATTATTATTATTGAACCTAATAACACCAAAAAAATACTTTTAGGTGCGGATACAAAGAAGGCGCCTTTCTCCCCCCCCCCCTCAAATTGCGCTCCCAAGAAGTTTTTTTCTATTACTGTCATCAAACAACTACTTAAAAATGCTAGTACATTATACATAATTGACAATATACATAATTATTAACTATGCAATTAATCTGTGATTTTTTTTTCTCGTACAAACACTTCGTACGAGGTGCGACATGATTTTTATTTAGTATTCGCATCATATTGTAATCGTTATCGTCGTCACCGTTCTTTATGCGGGGACAGTTTTTTATTGTCTGTGGTTCGATTCTCGACGGCGTATTACGAAATGCACAACTGCATATTTTTTATTTTGCCTTTTTTTTTTTTTTGTATTTTAGAATGACATGTTTAGGACCCGAATGAGTTAATATTTGTGCTATTTCAGGAAGGTTGCCGGAGGATTTGGTTACTGGAAGACGGTTCTGGGGATATTCTAAACTCGGACATCAAGAAGTTTATAGACGGTTAGGTTAGTATCTTCCCGGATGGTCAAAGACCGGAACAGAAACATCCTATAGATAGTCGGCGAGTCCTAATAAACATTCCTATAACATTCTAGGGAGATACTGTGAGGGGTTATTCTATACTCATTGCACGAGTATATGTAGCTATATCGATTTTAAGAAAATAAATAATACTTAACAGCAAACAGCAGTCATCATCATCTTTTAATCATTTGAACAAGAGCTCTCCGGATAGAATTTTTCAAAACCAGAACAAATATATAATGCAATTAATAATAAATAATAATATAGTACAGTTTAATATTAAGTTTGAAATATTGTTATATGTATAGACAATTAGTGTGCACTCGAGAAGATTGCGCTTGACCTATTTATTTATTTATTATTATTTTTTTATTTTTTTCAAAAACAAGCTATACGGGGGAAAACTATCATACCATATACGAAATAACTGATTGAACTATTTGTTAGGACTTGTTGATTGTAAATGCGTCCAATTCGTTATTAACAATTTGTACAGAGTTATGTTCATGCAGCTCGCCTAAGTGAATGCCTACTGTAATCACACTGTTGTAGTTTCGTGTTTAAAAAAATTCATTTTTTTTTTTATCTTCATAAAAATGAAATATTTTACGAAACGTTCGATTTTAGAACCCTATTAATACCTAATAAAATTCTATTGTGCTAATAATATTACTTCATATTTCAATTGCCTACTTAAGATAATAATTGTAGAACGTATTTGGATTTTTCACCCCTCCGGCGGCCTTAAACTAACTTACATATAGCTTTGTCGTAAATCTTGCTCTGCACCCCTACCCGTGGAGTATTTCTGGATCCGCCTCTATATATTCGTTAAGTTAATATTAACTTACCAAAACTATGTGTACTCTGTTGTTACCGTCCACAATATTGTTATTTAATCAACTTTCTATACCGAAATAATAACGATTGTTTTACTATGTATTTTCAGTTATGTATTTCAGAATAAATTTATTAAAACATAGGTGTATGGTATATGAATTGTAAATATGACACAATATATTACATTCTTTTAAAAAATTAAAAGGCATCTGAAAAAATAGTTCTAACAAACATTTTGTCCGTCGTAATATTAATCGCTGCCTATTTTTCGTCTCGTATTTTCATTTTTTCAAAGTTATTTTTATAACTGAAAAACCATTTAAATACAATATACTCTATTGCGTATAACTATATCTATAAAAAAAAAGAAAAAATTCTAAACACAAAGAAGGGTATATAATTCATACATTTTTTTTTTTTTTTTTTATAACATGTAACAACACTAAAAAATATTATTCTGATTACAATAATATTGTGAACAGTGTTACGTAAAAAAAAAAAAAAAATTTTTTTTTGAAATTTGCATTGAATATATAGGTACGAGATTTTATTTCAATGTACGAAAGAGAGAGAAACTATAAGTATGCCTCGGTATGTTCGTTGTATAAGTTTTATTAATAAAAATTTATTTAATATTTGTATACGTCACTATACACTTGAACAGCGTAAGATTGTATCTATATAAATGTACAAATAAAAAATAAATATGCCAACAAAAGCATTCAAATTTAAAAATAAATCGCTCGAAAAAATAAAAAATGATGTGTGTGTGTTTTCAGTTTCGTTGCTGATCGCGGTTAAGCTCGTCCATTCGGCTTTATATCGACGCCTTTCGAGTATCAGCTTTTATAATTGTAACAAGAGACACTATGGATCGCAAGAATAATTATTTATGGATAATTTAAATTTTTTTCGAAAAACTACGAAGTAATGAATCTACTCCTGTTAAAAGGATTTTTATTCGAACGTATTACGCCCATCGGTTGGATTTTGACTTTTTGAAACAATAATAAATGTGAAATACAAATCCGGTAATCTTGCACCGCTCGTCTTGTGGTGGGCGCGCCTAGACTTATAATATATGAATGACGTTTTACAACAATAGAAATAGGTAAATATAATAATTTATCTGGTTTTTTTTTTTGTTTTTTTTTTTTTTGTAAACGGAGCCTAATGTTTATAGATTACGATATAACAAATCTCTTCAAAGAACGATTCGTCTATTTAAATATTAAAATACTATTTCGTGGAGAAATAATTGTACATTTACAACACGAATAGAAACAAATAGAATCAGAACCGGAAAAAAATGTAATTTGTGAAATTATTGACATATAATAATCGGTCGGTAGTGTTTTATTTTATCGTATACCACATAGACATAGACATAGAATAGTAAATTAAATAAATTTCGAAGTGTTTAGCCCCAAGTGTACGTACCTTACGATATTAAATTTGATGTTGAAATTACAGGCGCGATTGTAAATGAACAACTACAGATTTACTGTAGTCATTTACTGCGGCCCGTATATCTGTATGTATTTTATTTAAAATTCAAACGTGAAGATTTTATACTGGAAAAAAAAAAAAAAAAAAAAAACTATTACACTATTTGATAAAATTCGTTTAACGGGTAATGTAAAACGTTTAAAGAATATCATATTAACGGTAGGCGTAGCAGTATCGTGTGCTATCGTGTCCTCGAGCGTACTTATAAATAGTTATAGACGCTATACAGAACGACATTTCTTCTTAAACATACATTGTTTATTACATTTTACTCTACAAATGACTATATTTATTACGACATTAAGATTAGACGAGTTTATTCTTTACGTATACAGTTTGACGAATAAAAGTCAACTACATATGTATAGGTCTTGTTTAAACCTGTTCGTGATATTTTATGACTATTTGGATTCAAGCCGAAATTCCTGACAACGGCCTAGTACGAGTATATATTTAAATGTACCGTCAACAACAAAATACAACCGACATAATTCGCACAATGAAGTAGGAACCACTGTTGATGTCCGTCTTCCCGGGAAGTCGGAAATAATATGGCCGAAGTTTATTAAAGTTATAAAAGTTGCGTTGAATTCCAATATAAATTTAAGCGAGGGCTATGTACTTTTGGCTTTTATTTCTTGGGTTTTAACACCCCAGCCGACACCCAAAATTAAAAACATAATGAAAGGTTAAGGAATTTGTGACGGAGCTCTGATGCTCGGGGGTGTTTTTTTTTTTTTTTTTGATTATGCGAGGAATGTCCTGATTTAACTACGTGTGTTTTTTTTATTTTTCTGTCTGTGGACAACTTTTCTACCAAAAAAATTTCTCCAATCGTTGAATTCATTGGTAGTTTCTAATTTCCTTAATGATTGTAAATCACCGGGAAAAACGTCGCGGGAAAGACGGAAATTTATAATTTACACAATTACACGCGAGTTTTGTTATTTTCGATTTTGTAATTTTTTGTAATTCAGTAAAAAATATTCGTGGAGACCTGCGACTTTTACCAAATACTTACATTAGCACTTTCTAGTCATAGACAAATGTTCAAAACATTCTGTGGTTTTTGAAATATTTGTAATTTTTTTTTATTAATTTTTTTTTGTTTAGCTTTTATTTAGTTTTACGTAGATACACATTTAATTGGCTTCTCAAAAATATTCGGATATTTGACCCAGGTTAAAGACAAAAAAAAAATACTACTTATAAACAGAGTAGTAATAAAAAACGAGGGTTTTCTGCAGCCGCACGGCCGTAAAAGTAGAAAATAAAAAAACGTTCGGTCAGTATAAAGTAACAGTGTAGCCCCAAACTGTTAAGTCTCATAGAAATATAAAATATAAATACTCGTTCAGTTCATCCATAAGTTTTTCTTATAAAAATATTAAGAAAACCTTAAATACTTCTTTTTTTTTTTTTTATAAGCGTTTCAAATGCAAATTATGTTAAAAATCATGACATTTCGCGAACTATTTTCCGATTAATGTTAATTAATTTGATTGGCACTAAAAAAATTGCTCAAAAATTTGAGACGAAAAACAGAAAGGGTTGTAAATTATTTTACGTAGTAACAATTTAACTTCATCAAACGGATTTTGATACGGTTTTTACCGAACGTCGCTTAGAATCATTTTTCGTATTCAACGATTTATTTGAATGCCCTACACACATTCTTTCATCCCATTTTCCCACAACAATGGCCCACCCGCGGTACCATATACGTTTGTATTATTTTTTGTTCAGTTATCGAAGAAAGCCGAGTAAAATAATAATTATTTTGATTTTTGAACGCGTACATTTTATAATTGTAGCCTTGAAAAGCGTATTTTGTTTAAACTGCAAATGCTTAATTGAAAATTATAGAACAATGAATTTAATAAAACCCTCATCAATGTAACTGTACAGGTTTTGAAAAATTATTATATATAATTTAATTTTGAGCTAAGTCCGTGGTTCACTGCGATGATTGTACAAATTGTTATAGCATAATAAATGTTTTCGACGGACATTATTGCAGACATTGTTATAAATCAGTGACACTAAATTTTTTATTTTTTTTTTTTTATAACGTTTACGTTGAAAATAAATAATCTATGAAATTGTTTATGTCCAAACAAAAGCGGAGATGTAGTGGACAGTATTATTTTACTATACAAATATTTTATCGTAAGTACATATATATGATCAAGTCCAATATTCAGTTTTTCGCTCTTAAATTAGTACTACTGACATTTTACCTTAAATAAATCTTTTATCTGGACAAATGAGAAATAAAATAACTTAACCGAACAAATATTTGAGACACATAAATTTCATCGTCTAGATCAGTGGTCTTCAACCTTTTTGGACTCGTGACCCACTTTTTTAGGCCTACATTTTTTACGACCCACGTGAGCTTTGTAAAAAAGCTAAAATTGCTTAATTCTTTGCAATACTATTATTAAAACTTAATCGAAAATGTATTAAATTCATATGAAAATATAAAATAAAATGAAAATATGATACAAAAATTTTAATGTGAACTTTGTACTTGAGTGTTTTCACATAATAAATTCAACCTTGGCTCGATTTGACTAAGCGCGATCCGTAAATCATCTTCAGTTTCAAGTGTATTTCTTTTTGACGTTTTCAAATTTGTCATGGTAGAAAACGCCTTTTCGCATAAATAAGTCGTTAGAAATATTAATAAAATTGAGATGGCTTTAGTTGATAATTCTGCGTGATTTCCCGTGCATAAGTGTGCCCAAAATATTTCTAATGAAGTTTCACAAAACATTTGTTTCAATTTATTATCACACGATAGCTCAATTAATTAATTTTCAATGTCAGTAGACATATTTACTGTCATTATGTCTACTGCGAATGGTTGTTCAATCTACTCATAATTTACTCGAATATTCTCAGGAAAATATTGGTTAAATAATTTTTCTAAGTTTGTCAAATGTTCGTTAACTAATTCAGAAATATCTTCAAACTTGATTGAAGAATATTCTTCTAAAAACTTCTAAAAACTTCTTCTAAATTTTATAAATTTAATTTTTATTTTAATTAGAAGACTTATCGCGACCCAATTTTAAAACTTACGCGACCCAAAAATGGGTCGCTACCCACCGGTTGAAGACCACTGGTCAAGATAAATGTTTTCAATATTAAAATATTTCCTGGGTCTAAAATATTCAATTTATACACAAACAATACAAATTATTATTTTATAAACCACTGGTATTGCCGATATTTATTAGAAATAATAGGTCAACTATTTAATTACACGCCTGTTCTGTACTCTAGATACGTACAATACGAACACATTTAACATTTATAGTTTAATAGTTATGAACAAAAAAATTGTTCTCTCTTATATGGATAAAAACCCGACGATTATTTATCAAAGTACTTAAAACAGTTTAAAATAACGCACTTAGTACCTTGGATGAACGATATTTTAAAAATGAAGATTTAATTTACGACGCGTCAATTTTCGATCCAAGTAATTTCTTTAAATTGAAAAAAAAAAATTGATTTTACTTTTCCAGATGGATCTAATAAAAATATTGCGGGGGTGGATGCAATAAAGTTGCCATGTGAATTAATACAATTTACTCAGAATTATGATGTTTTATCAGACTCTTTTAGTTCTTTTCGTTTCAAATTATATAGATGATGAAGTTAAAGATTTCGAATATGAAAACTATAGTAACAAGTCCGTTAAATGCGCGGTTTCTGAAAATGTAAACTACAAATTGTCTATAAATCGTGCAATGAAATACGCATATACATTCATTACACATTCATCAAGTTTTAGTAATGTCCATTTGGGTTATGAAGTAAATTCGTAATTATCATTCATTCAAGTTAACTGCGAACGCAGTTTCTCCATGTTAAAAATATTAAGACAACATCCTATATTCCGATGATAAATTAGAAGCTTTTATGTTCGTAAGTTTGGAAAGAAAATTTGAAGTATTTATGGGATCATAATGAAGAAATAATGCACTTCCTTTAAAGAATATAAAAGGTTGCAATTGAAATAATGTTACTGTGTTACTAATGTATTATATATCAATTACTATTAGTAACATTTGTATTATTCTATTTGTAATATCTTATCTGGACAAATACAAGGTGCGGCAGAGCCGACTGACGAGTTTTGATGGGCTATAAATAACGAACAGTAAAACTTAGAGAAAAGGTTTTTTTTTATTAAAATCAATATTCAATCCCATTTATAAAAATTGATTTAAAAATTATATTTCCAAGATGGCGGCCGTCAGCGTTGATATACTGTTGTAGACGATCTCTGAAGCTCTCATATGATTTTCGGCACATTTCAACTGGTATGGCCTCGACTTCCACGGTGATTTTCTGTTTAATTTCTTCTATGGTATGTGAGCGATGTCTGAAAACCTTATCCTTAAGGTAGCCCCAGAGGAAAAAATCACACATGCTTAAATCTGGGGGACCGTGCTGGCCAGCAAGAAGAAGAATTCTCCTCAAAGAACGGTCTGAGATTCCCAAAGCTACAGCGTGTTTCCGGGCTGAGCGTCTTGGTGACTGCTCAATTGACTCTCTAACCAACTGCACATTTTCGGGGGTTCTTACCGTTCTGGGTGCTCTGTGTCCAAGTCTACTTAGGGTACTTCCAGTTTCTTCCAAATTCCGCATCCACAATTTGATAGTGTTAGCAGAAGGAACAGATTCAGCACGTGGAATGCCGAAGTGTATACGAAAAACCCTTTGTGTAGCAATCACAGAATGATTATTTTCTTAATACGCACGCACGACGAAACCACGATGTACAACTGTCCAGACCATGATTACGAATAAAAACGGCATTGCCGTACAATTCAAAATACCGCCACTTATTAAGGCCTGCTCTTATCTTATCACAGGCTAATGACCTCATTAAACTCGTCAGTCGGCTCTGCCGCACCCTGTACAATAAAAGTACAATTTTTTTTTTTCAAATTAAAAGTGAAAATAAATTCGTTTGTTTATACTCCTGAAATATTTTTAAAAAATATATTTATAAGTAAAAAAACGTTGGTATCATATCTGTAGTAAAATATTGCGAAAAAAAAATGGTTTTGATTTCAATGTTTAATAAATAATGTTAATTTCGTACAAGTAGTATAATGCATTTATTAATGCATATTGAGTAATTTGTTAACTTTAAAATGTATGAACAATTGCATTTTCGGGGTCATGACAAATATAATGTTTTTTTTTTAATAGTAATTTTAGTGGTTCATTATAGTGAGTATGCAGATAAAAAAAAAATTGAGAAAAGGTAGGTGTTGTTGTCACTTTAATCGATTTTTTCAAATTAAATTCGTATACGTTTCAAATTGGGAATAATTGATTTCCTAATAATAAATTATTAAGTTTTTTAGTTTTTTAAATTTATTTTTAAGGCTTTAAACTGCAGTGTAATTAGTCTTTAAATTGTAATTATTACTATTAACATTGTTTTAAACTTGATCACTGAGGTTACCTTTTTCAAAAAGAGAAATGATCACTTATTCTTATTTTGTGTAGCATCGGAAGCATTTTGGTCTATAAATATATATATATATATATATATATATTTTTTTTTTTTTTTTTGACAACATGCAAAAAATGTGTTATCTCTAAAAAATATGAGTATAAATTTATTTACGATTATAGCACTGAATAAACATTTTCTTTTTTTTAATACTGATTGTAATAAAACAACAAAAGAACAGTACATTTCGTTTCCAGTAAACTCGGGAGAAAAAAAACCAATTAGGACACAGTAACTAATTGAATACGGGTAGTAATTATTTACAATGGTCGGTTCACGGTTTTTTAAATTCTGAGCGCAGCAAGGGATGTATTGGTTTTACTATGATGCGTGTTTTTTTTTCCTAAGCTTCGAGTTTTTATGATGGTTCTATGTGAATAAAATTGTATTTGACCAGTAAAAATACTCGATAATGTAACACGGGGTTCATCAGAAGTTTTTAAAAAAAATTCGAACGTAATTCATTTGTTTTTATAAACGTTAAAAGTTCAAATATTGACGGAAATCGTAAAAATTAAATTTCGCATACAGCATGCCTATTTGAATATGAACAAATTCGTTTGGCTCCGTAAAAATACATTCAAATCTGAGACGGAAAAACTACGAACAGTTGTCTCGTTCATTATGTAATTACATATTAATGGAATTTTCAATTTTCATCGATCAAAATATTTTTTTTTAGGGATGGGCCGATACCAGTTTTTACCGATGCCCGACATTTGAAATCGAAAACCGCTAGTTGATGTTGAAATTAACCGATTTACCGGATGAAAATCCGATAATTTCATATTACAAAGACACTATGGACAAATATCGATTTATGTATCGGCCCGCCTCTAATATTTTTATCGAACTTCACTCAGAATCGTTTTTTGTTGGCAATCATTCACCGTTGCGTACAAAAATAAATCAAATCCCCCCCCCCGTATAAATCGTCCTATTTACCCAACTCGGCACTTATTTGTAAATTAAAAAAAAAAAAAAATACTATTATAGTTGTACTTATATGGTGCGATGTAACGCGTGAAAATTTTAATTCAACATTGGTTGTATTTTGTGTAAAGAAGTCCGAAAATCCGGATTTTTAAAAATTGTGTTTTCATATTCTTTAATTCATTTCTCATAAAACTAGTATCGCTTGAACCAGAAGTTCTCCTATACAGAATTGTTACAAGATAAATACATATTGTATAAAAATTAATTTAATTTTTTTTTTTGTTAAATAAAAAAATGTGTACTGTTTACAAACAGGACCACCCACATAGAATGCATGTTTAACAATAGAATATATTAGACTAAATACATGAAAATTATTTAACTGGTTTATAATGTAAACATATTGCCTAAGAATTTAATTGTGACGTATAAAAAAAAAAAAAAAAAAAACAGAAATCTGTACAGTCAAACCAAAATGTTGGATTTTAATATTGAAAATATAGAGAAATTTTGGATTTTGGAATTCGAAACATAAATTTTCGGAACGTTTCAAAATCCGAAAATTCGGATTTATGTCACATGACCAATAGATATATAGGCGCATTGGGAGCATCCGATATTATTTGGAAACCTATAGCATTTTATTTGTATTTATTCTGCTATATATTTATTGTAAAAGTTTTTATACAACCGAGTATGATAATATATAATATGTACCGGATACACATGATATAGTGGATACATTGTACCCACTATATCATAATATCTCAATAATCATAAATATAACTGTGCGCAATCAGCAAAACGTATTTCGGATCATAAAGTTTTTGGTTTTTACGAAACTTTATAACAAATACACATAACGTATTTAAGTGTACGCGTCGACATTTGTCAGTTTCGAGTTGTGTTCTTTTAATTGTATTTTATTGGTCTTTTTTTTCTTTTTTTTGTTATCCAAATATTATATGTTTTAGATCCGACCGAGTCTCATCTATATAAACCCAATAACCACGCGCGCATCGTCATTTTACTATGTACTTTGATGCATTCTATATGGGTTTTTTTTTCTTTTTTTTTAAAATTAGAAATAGATAGTATTTCACCGAATACATAGACTAACCGATACTATTGCCTGTTCTCTGGAAAAAAAAACTTTACACTTCTGTAGTATTTCTCGATGTCGCACAGGCCTTCGACAAGGTCTGGCACCCCGGCCTTCTTTTCAAACTAAAATCATTCCTACCCCCTTCATATTATATTTTGTTTTAAATCGTACCTTAACGAACGCCACTTCCTTGTCAGGTCAGGAACTGAACACTCCAGCATATTCCCAATATTAGCCGGCGTTCCTCAAGGTGCAGTCTTATCACCAACTCTTTTTTAATCTATACTCGGCGGACCAGCCCACCAATCCGTATACTTAAATAGCCGAATATGCAGACGACAAAGCAATATACGCCACTCACACCGATCCTGACCTAGTTTCATCTACCCTCCAAAACCACCTGAATAACCTAACGCACTGGTACTCCATCTGGCGTGTCAAAATTAATGAAAACAAATCTGTACACGCTACCTTTGCTCTCCGTCATAGACAACCTCCTCCGGTACATATAAACAGCGAACCAATACCATTCTCCGACACAGCCAAATATCTAGGTGTAACCTTCGACAAACGCCTAACATGGACTAAACATATTCACACAACAAAATTAAAAATAAATCAACGACTTTACTCTCTCAGACCTATTCTCGGCAAATTCTCAAAACTATCCCTTACAATACAATCTTCTTCTTAAGCCTCCTATCTGGCTCTATGGAATTCAACTCTGGGGCTCAGTAAAAATTTCAAACACACAAAAAATGCAAGTGTTTCAATCGAAAATCTTCCGACTTATAACCAATGCTCCTCCGTATATTTCAAACCACACTCCTCATACAGATCTTCACATCCCTAAAGTCACTAATACAGCCAAGCTGTATTATTCAAAATTTAGGTTTCGTCTCCAATCACACCAATCCCCATATCAAAAGGCTACTATCTACCTCCATCCCAGAAAATCCTCCCAGAAGACTCAAATGACTATGGCCCCGTGACCTTATAAAGTAAACATACTATGAATACTTAACACCCAAGTAATTGTAAATTCACGCCGAAGAACTCTCACTGGATGGTTTCTTCCCTCAAGACACCCAAGCCATTGCATTTAATTTTTTTTTTTTAAATCATACATTATACTTTTTGTATTTTTTTCTTAGTATAGATTGTAAAAAAAAAAAAAAAAAAGAAATAGATAGATATTTTATTTTGTCGTTCGCGTAAATATCATTTTTTACGGCTCGAATTCGATAATAAATTAAGTTATTCTTTTATAGATTAATATTTAACGATTTTTACTGAAAACGTTAACGATACTTCTTATTGGCGATACACATATGAGTTATTAGTTAATTACGTCGTAGTTGCATGGCTGTACGATAGTTGACCACGCGGAAGAATTTGTTGAGGAATGAGTAGGAATAGTCAGCAGTACGATGAGTACCGGAATCGAGGAGGCGATTATCCAGAAAAGTAGCTGAGTTGTGTAGTTCATGTTTTCTAGGTATTAAATAATTAAAATGTATTTTTGTTTTTATTTTCACATTGACGGAGGTTGGCGAAAAAATACGTAGGCTACTTAGTTACACAGTTAAAAGCCAATACAATGAGAGTCGGAAACATTTTTTATCGCCCCAGATTTGTCCATGCTAAAAGCCGAAAGTCAGTGACTTTGATCATGGAATGTGTACTTGACGAATACGTTTAGTCATAACGAACGTATATAGTTTGGCGAGTACAAAAGACTTACCCCTTAATGACTTTAGACCTTTTACGTCAACTTTCAACACGTGCTTTCACTATGTATATTCGTATGGAAATGATTCGTCAAAGATATTCAAAACTAGTGATTACTTTTTGAAACGCATTTCATTTTATAGATACGGGGGTGGACCGGACCGGCAAGATACAGGCGAATTCCCGGTGGACCGCCGCTCGTACTATTGTAATTCAAATGTTGTCATACCGTTGTACGTATATAGACAAAATAACAAAAATGGCCAAGACCCTGGCAAATATGGCAAGACTATTGGGAATAATAATCAATAAGCAAGTGGAAATTCTAGGTTTTGAACGGATCGAGATGATTTATGCCTGTTTTTTTCCCCCTGCAGTCTATGAATTCGAATATGACTAGAAAACTTGCTGCAATCAAAAAGTGTATGGAAAGTTTCTGGTAGCATTATTGATCTAGTCGAGTGCATTAAGCAACGATAACGTAGCCAAAAAAAAATAAAAAATATTTCGTTGTGGATGGGAGGAGGAGGAGGTACATTCTATCATTCTCACTCCTAATAGGATATTATTTTTATTGGTTAAAATACATTAACAACATCTTCAATAAAAATCTATGTCAAAGACGTTTCGGGAGGGGAATAACCCCCGAAACCCTCCCCCTCCTCAACTGGTTGCGCCACAGTTGGATGAGTAATTTTGTTAAAAATTTTTTGACAAAACAAATAATGTTTTTTTTTTTTTTTTTTTTATGTAATTCAGTAAGTAATAATCGTTGAGCCCAGGAATTTCATGCTTTTTAACTAACATGTGTATATATCCCATCTCTTCTCGACAATAAATAAATATGTGGCGGTCGCTGCACCTCCTCTATAGGGACGGCTAGTCAATGCTGTTAATAATCGAAAATTTAAAATACGACCCGCTAGATCGAAAAAAAAGAAAACGTTTTATTTTTCAAACGAAACGCTTTGCTGCTGTTACAATGTAATAAATAACAAAGCATATATAACTTTGCATCTCGCGGAAAATAGGGAATATGTGGTGCGGACAATTGGTGAAGTTTTATATTTAAAATGTAATTGGTCTGGTTTTTTTTTTTTTTTTTTTACACTTTCCGTTGTGTATTTTCTGTTTTAACTCGACTACGATTTTTACGAACACCGACGAAAGATTTTTAATATTCCCGAGTGTTGTGGGGTAACATAAGTTAGGTACATAATAATATACTTGACCTTTCGAAAGACTTCATACACAGCCGGCAATTACGAAAACTACTCTGAAAAAGTTCAATTAAAATCTGCTCGGCAGTACAATAATTATTATTTATAATACGGTTCGTTTTTAGGTTATCAGACTGTATAATGCCCGGACCCAGTTAGATATATTGCAATTAAATTTGATAAAAAAAAAAAAATAAACGAAATTGAATATGATAACGATGAGTATTGCGTTCGCTAAAAAACGTTTATCGCCCGCGTGCGTATGGAGAAAAGTTGAAAAATATTTTTTTTTTTTTGCCGACATATTTAAAAAAAAAAAACTACATCATAATAGGTAAAACCTGCAAAGCCGTTCCACGCCATGCTCAACATCTAAAATGTTGAAAACCGATAAAAAAAAAAATATAATTCTTTTACCATGGATTTAAAAATAAAAACATCACGTTAAAAGCAAAAAATGCACAAACTAAAAGCACACGTTGCGATAAAACCAATCGCTCGGAATCTAAAATTACAAAAGTATTCATAATTTCGTTTTCGATGTGTATAAATACAACGCACAGTGATTTCCGTACAAGTATTTAAAATACGTATTTGTATACCAAAAAAATATTTGTATATTTTTATTTAAATACTTTTACTCAAATACAAGTGTGGCCACGACCGCTCGAAAAATATTAATTGACGCCCCCCCCCCCCCAAAAAAAAAACAGTTTTGTTTCAAAGATTTTGATCTTAAAACAAAACTGTTTTTTTGTTTTGTTTTTTTTTTTATTCAGAACATTTACGATTTCGGACATTGGAACTTAAAGTGTTTGTATGCAATTATTACAGTAGCGTTAAACCCCCATATTTCGGAAATGTCGCGAACATAACACTCGTGTAATATACTTAAAGGTTACATTACTTTCTGCGGCCTGAGAACGGTTTAAAAACGTCTTAAAAACACGTTGTGGCGTTAAACATATGACTAATAGCTGGGAATTCTATTTGGAAACGTCAAGAATCGCGACGGACCGGAATGGATTTATAATTTTCCCATTCGGATATGTAATAAAAAAAAATGTATTATACACCGGTGTTGTGCACGAATAACTTTAAAACAATCTAGATACACAATAACAAATAGCGCGTTGAAAATTTACCTAGAAAAGATAACAGATAATGGTTTTTTATTAGATTTTTTCGATGAATTTCACGAAATGTAAAATCAGTGGCGCCAGAACGATTATTGAACCGCGGGAGCTGAACATATGGAAAATCATTTTTAATGCTTACCGTAAAATTACGTAATTTAATAATCTAAATATTATTTCAGAATTTTCTTCTTTTTTTTTTTTTTTTTTTATATATGTATTTGATATTTGTAATAAATATATTAAAAATGTCTCATAAAAAATAATACAACTTTTTTTTTTTTAATATTGTTCCAATTTATTTGTCAGTACTAGTTTATTTTAATCATTATATTTGTTTAAATCATTAAAATGTTTTGAGTTTTGATTGAATATTCGACGTAAAAATTACCGGGGAGACGACTGAAACCTATATATTTTAGCAGTGGGGGCTTAGCCCCTATGTAATTTGTTTCATGGGGGCGATTGTTCCGGCGCCCCTGAGAAATAGTAAACTATATTTTTTTTTTTTTTTTTATGTATTTGTGTATGATTTATTTATTGGATAAATTAATAATAAACATAACATCATAAATCGTAATACACACACACACACATTTATATATGTATACTATAGATTATTTCTTTGTGCACATTATAGATTAATAAATTGATGAAGTCGCATAAAAAAAAAATCCGAATTCATTAAACGGTTGTATGGAAAAACGAAAAGAATCGAGCGAAATCAATTGCGTGATGGTTATGCGCAGACAGTCGGATAAACAGTCGTATTTATCCGGACAAGATGGAAAAATCGTCATTTTTTTTTTTTTTTCTCGTCTAGACGGCGCACGACAATTCTGCATACGATACGTGTACCCCTACGCGTACGGTTTTTAATACACTTTTTTTTTTGTTTTAATACACTTTTTTTCTCTTTTTTTTAAATTTTGTCTTTTTTTTTCTTTTTTTTTTCTTTTCTTTTACCTCGTGCGTTTTCCGCAATAACATTACTATGCATTAGTAACAATGCGGAGGAGTGTGTAATATACGCGTATTTTACAAGGGCCACCACGCACTACGGTTGAACTCCGCGCGTCGCGCGCGGCGGAAACGCTCGGCGGCGCACTAAAGGAGACCATATCGTCACCGTGTAGTTTATGGGTCACGATCCGAGCGCATTAAATTCATTTTTCATACTCACGCCCGTATATATTTGTACAGTGTAACACTGTGGGAGCTACACGGCGCCCTAGTAAAACTTTACATATTTTTTATACAACATTCCGTCCCCCGTCCGTATCGTGATAACGAGTGCGTCGTAAACGTATAAATATATTTATATATATATATATTTTTTTATTAATTTTTTTTTTAAATACTCGCGTAGTTATAAATCCAAATCGCTCCAGAGATACCGTATAAATATTATACACTGGGGTGGGGCAGGGGGTGTTAAATATTTACAATGGTCGGTTCACGTTTTTTTTTTTTAATTCTGAGCGCAGCAAGGGCAATCTACTGGTTTTACTATGATGCGTGTTTTTTCCTAAGTTTCGAGTTCTCGTGTTGGTTCTATGTGAATAAAATTGTATTTGACCAGTAAAAATACTCGATAATGTAACACGGGGTTCATCAGAAGTTTTATAAAAAAAATTCGAGCGATTTGTTTTTATAAACGTTAAAAGTTCAAATATTGACGGGAATCGTAAAAATTAAATTTCGCATACAGCATACCTACTATTTGAATATGAACAAATTCGTTTGGCTCCATAAAAATACATACAAATTTGAGACGGAAAACATATATTTTTATTAATTTTTTTTAAATACTCGCGTAGTTTTAAATTCAAATCGCTACAGAGATACCGTATAAATATTATACACAGGGAGAGGTGTTAAATATTTGTAAACGTTGCTAGGGTATGTGGCAATCTCGCGTGTTATGTAATCAGTAATAGTTTCGTATGACTGTATCGGGGTGAAAGAAAAATGTATAAATATTTTATGCACTCCGATCGTTTAATCAAAGTATATAAATTGTTGTTTTATTATTATTATTAATATTCAACAATTTTGCAGGAGAAAAAATTAATATATCGCGTTTAGTACCGGTCATTTAAACCCACCCCGCCCCGCCGGTTTGTAAGTGTTATATTATACTCGTATTTAAATTGCATCAATCTTTTTTTTTTTTTTATATATATAATTTCATCATATTGTCGAGCGTATACCACGACGAAATATTTATTCTTTAATCCCAAGGTATGACTAATATTTATATTCTAAACATTAATCCGAACTCGAAAATATTCGAACACCAATGAAAATTTGAGCGCGTCAAACGTTTCAAACCGAAAATGTTTTCGGTGTTTATTTTTTAATTTTTATTTTATCTATTGTCTATTTTGTCGACGAAAAATATACCCGTATCCAATACTAGTTTATTAATATAAGTTTATGCCGAGCTGAATGTTCATTCCAGTTGCATTATTGTTATTTTTAATTTTAATATTACAAAAATTGAATTAAAACCGTGTTACTGTCTGGGCAGCGATTATTTCTTGTGTTATTGAATTAACCATAATTATGTTGGCTTTATACTACTATTTATGTAATCGAAGTTCATATAGGTGCGTTCGGCAAGCCGTGACACGTCGTTAATAATTGCTCTTACGAAAATCATATAATGCGGTCTGCAAGACGCGACAGGTGGCGGCGTGTCAACTTATGATCGCCGTTTGAACTGATAAGATTTAAATTAAATTAAAATCTGCACAGTATTTAATTGGTTATTTTCATTTGACACAAAGCTAAAAAGTTCGATTTGACATTTAATTCATTTAAGATCGGTTTGGGTTCTGTTCGGTATTAAATTAAATGTATGGTGCGTTTGACTCGGTTTGAGTTCGACATCACATTAAATAGTTCGGTTTACCACACACGATAAAAAAAAGTTCGGTTCGAGTTCGTTCGAGACAATATTTTTGAGTTCCACTCACTTTTACTATAATACATTTTTGTTCAACATTCAATTCCTATTTATCATATAGGCTGCGACATTCACTTTATTTGACTACTAGAGATTCGGAATTTTCTACCGTATCATGATATTTGTATCACGATATTATAGAGACAGATTACGGCAGAGACTTTTGCCATACAATTTGCAATAGACCGAAAAGTTTAAATGTCAAACGTTAGTTTATTTGATGCGAGGTATTATTATACGATATTATATCGTCCCTCATCTCTGACCTTTCTGTCAAATAATTAAATAGTTTTGTATTAAATATAATATTACCATAAAATAATCTACATTTGTAGCGAGAAGGTGAACGGCCGTTTTAATTAAATCTAATGTTTGTCTTTTTCTACTCCTCCTCCTCTTTTCCCAACTTGCGGTTGAGTTCGGCCGGCTCGATCATGAATTTCCATCGCTCGACACGATCTATCACGTCGTCGTCTACAATATCACACCCAATCGTCGTTTATCTCCTCTAAACCGCGTTCGTTTGAATTGCATTACTGATATCGTTTGTATGTGTTTTGTTATGTTCCCAGTGAACCTGTCGACGACGATGCGGAAGGCTATGAGGTGACAAAATCTAATCATGACATTGTCTCCGCGCTGCACAATCGTTTGCATAGGTTTTTTCCTATTCAACAAACAGTCCGTTTGTAAAAATGTATTTCAAAACGAAACGGATTCGCCGACAACGGCCACGGTCGAATTGTCGCTTATCGCTAACGACGATACTCGGACGGTCGGACCGTCGGATCCGGACCAAATCACGAATGTAACTCGCGACTGCGTCTTTGAGTCATCCGACCACAAGAACAATATCATAACGTTGTGGTGCAACGGCGACGCGACCGCAGCGGTAAACGACGCGGTCACCACGCGTTCGCCGGCCATTTTTAGTAGAAACACGCGAACTGCGAGCCTGCAGGTCACGCAAAAGCCGGCGACCAAAAAGTCCGCTATAGTCACGAAACCGCCCCGGCGCCAGAACGTCACGGCGAAATCCGTCGCGAAAAACAATCCGAAGGCGCGGACTACCACGACCGCCTGGCCTAAGCCCGATAAGAGGCTTGGGGGCGGCGGCGGCGGCGGTGGCAGCGGCGGTGGCAGTGCGGGAAATGTGCTGGGTGTCGTCAAAACCGCGCCGAACGGTACCGCGGACGACGGATCGGTCGAGACGGACTTCAAAACCAAATATCCCGTGGGCTTGTGGAAGGAACACGGGTTCTACACGGACGAATACCTAGAGCTAATCAACAGCCATTGGTTCACATTCACGCCACCCAATCCCACGTCGCACTACCTATTCGCTGTATTGTACACGGTCATCATGGTGTGTGGCTGCTTCGGGAACTCGTTGGTGATTTTCATGTACATCAAGTCAGTGCCGCCGCGCGCTACGATCGTTTGATCCGTAAACAGCGTTTTGCGAAATTAACGCGTTTAATACATGTCCGTGTGTGTGTGTGTGTGTGTGTGTGTGTGTGTGTGTGTTTTTATTTTTTCAGGTGTAAATCATTGCAAACGCCGGCAAACGTGTTGATCATGAACTTAGCCGTCAGCGATTTCATTATGATGGCAAAAACGCCGGTTTTCATTTACAACAGCTATTACCAAGGTCCCACGCTCGGGAAATGGGGTAATTTCCATATATATATATATCGGCGCTGGACAATTTGACCAATTTTTTTAAAATTAATTTAAGTTTCGTATTCCTTTAAAATGAAAAAAATAAATAACTAATCTAAGTTAAATGTAACTTATGATGCATAGGTACATGGCGTGAGTAATACGGGAAGATTTGCCTATTTTTGTTTATATTGTAAAAAATCTGAATAAAACCCACGAAAAGATTATTATCAAAAACTAAAATAAAGACTATGTCAGCGGTTCCCAAAGTCCTTTACAGGGACGCCACGCCATCGACCAGATAATTCTGGTCTAAAAATATATATGATTAAAGGAATAGGAATTTCAAACCTTCCTGGAACGTACGGTTTTCCTATTATGTATTTAAGGAGTGTTTAAATCCTAGAATTTTGGTTCTGCCGAGTATAATCATACCCCTGGCGTATGAATTTAGAGGGTATATATATCCTAAATGCTAGGACTTAGCTCAAACGTACCGGGTAGCTATAGTTATCCTGGAGGTATGATTTGCCTCTTCCACCGGCTGACCGCCGTCTGCAGAGTAACAGGAGTCCTCCCGAGCGCAATTTATCGACGTCAGCTTCTGATACTAGTACTCAATTTTCGAATATTCCTTAAAACTAAAACATTTAAGTTATAATTTCCGGGGTTTGGTGATAGCAGAGTGGTTTGAACGCCAAAATAATTAGCTTGCATCGCCGCACAAATCCCGTCCATCGTTGAATATTACAAAATCTCTTCCCGTACTATTACGGTGACGATCATATCAATTACTACGGACAAAAGTCAAAAAGGGAGGGGTACTTTTATTATGAAGTATAAATAATATAACTATATATACTACGCAGTAAAGGCACTCGCGTAAGTTGAAAAACAACCGAGTTACGGTTACTTTATTAATGTCGTTTTATAAAATTACAGTTTTCTTGATTTTAAAGAATGTTTGTGTACCGGGAGATCGTAAGCTGACGTTGATAAATCTCGCTCGGGAGGACACCTGTTGCCAGGCAGACGAAGGGCTGGCCGGTATTGACACGCGCCGCCTGTGTCTCCTGGTACCTTTTTTTCCGATTTTCGGACGGCACTTCAGGTTTATTATTGAATTGTATACAATTCATAGTTGTATTTTTTTTATTTTTTTTTTTCGATAGGTAACTTCAACAATAAATAATAATAGCTTAGGTTAGCGGTTCCCAAAGTGTGCGTCCTTACAAGAGCGCCACGCCGTCAACCAGATAACTCTGGTCTAAAAATATATATGACTATTAAAAAATAAATATTTCCAAATGATCCATTAAAATTTTTTTTATATATTTTTATCTAAAAAAAAAAAAAAAAATAATAAAGTCATCAGTTCTATGACGGGCGTCGTTAGACGAAAAAGTTTGGGAACCGCTGCACTGTACCATGAAGTTTGCCATTTTGTTCAATCTTTAAAAACACAACAGTATTCAACCATTTTTAAGGAATACTGTTCTAGCCTCCTCCTTGGATATGTATTTGGTTATAGGCATACAAATTATACATTTATGTATCGTTAAATGCCTTAGCATTGGCATTCGTCGTTCGTGTACATTTTACACAATTATTAATTTGTATTTGAATTATTTGTTCTGTACATTATGTTATAAATATACGACTTGTAGTCAAATTATAGTTGATTCAACTCGGGTGAATTCATACTAGACAAAATCAGTCATAAACAATGTTTGTAATTTTTCGTGATGAAAAAACATGCGTTTGATTATGGCCGGTTCTGAAACACAAATGGTCAGATAGACGGTTTTGAAACCAAATACGATTTTCCCTACTCAATCTAAACCGCTGTTCGATAATCAATGTTTTAATATAGTACCATATAAAACAGTGTGGCCACACGAAAAACACTGAAAACCGTACAATTTAACTAAACGGTCGATTTTACCGTATGCTCACGACATAAGTACACCAATGTACAAAAAGACCGAGCCTTTTTTAACTATATTATTTGGTTGTTTTTTTTGTTCCACTCTAGGCTGTCAGATCTACGGGTTTTTCGGCGGTTTGACGGGAACAGTGTCCATTATGACGTTGGCCGCCATATCGCTGGACCGGTATTACGTGATAGTGCACCCCCTGAACGCGGCCGTGAAAACCACCAAACAGAGGGCCAGGATATGGATAGGCCTAATATGGATGTACGGGTTCTCGTTTTCCGTCATACCGGCACTGAACATTGGTTATAGCCGGTACGTGCCCGAGGGATACCTGACCAGCTGCAGCTTCGACTACTTGACGGACGACAGCAGGGAGAAAGTGTTCATATTGGTGTTCTTCGCGGCCGCGTGGTGCGTGCCGTTTACCGCGATATCGTACTGTTACGTGAAGATACTGATGGCGGTGTGGGTGACCAGCGAAATGGCCGCCAGCCGGTTCGGCCAGGAAGAGGAGAAGCGCAAGACGGAAATACGGCTCGGTTACGTGGTGGTCGGCGTGATCGTGCTGTGGTTCGTGTCGTGGACCCCGTACGCCGTGGTCGCCCTGATGGGCGTGTTCAACCAGAAGGAGTACATCACGCCGCTGGGCTCGATGATCCCGGCGCTATTCTGCAAGGCGGCCAGCTGCACGGACCCGTGGATTTACGCTATTACTCACCCGAGATTCAAAAACGAACTGACCAAACTGCTAACGAAGAAGAAGACCAGAAAGCTGGAGCGGGACTACGGCAAGAAAAAAGGATGGAACCAGTCGCGTTCCAACAAGAGCGTCGGCGGCTTGAAGACCACCAACTACTCGAGCACGGAGGACGAGGACGTGGAAGAGGTGATCGTCATGGTCGACCCCGACGAAGGCGGCGGCAGCATTGGGATGCACCGGCAGGGATCCACTTCCAGCCACAAGACCGCGGAGACCAAAGCGCTGGAAACCAAATTTCCGCCAACCAGGCAAGAGAGTCTCAAGTACATGCCACCCAGCTGGTACAAATTGCCCAGGACCTCGTCTAAACTCAACATCAAGCTGGACGTAAAACCTGCGGCGACAGATGACTAACGACCGGCGGGGCCGTATACTCGTTATTGTTCTCGTATTATTTTATCGTTCTGATGGCTGTGGAATGTGATTGGTTCCTCGCTGGTAAACGCTGTGATTAAAATGCTAGTCTATATTATATAATTTTAAATTATACATCTTGATCTCGCACTGAAATTTACGAATATGTACTCATGTTGTTACGTTTTTGTTGTGGTTGTAATTTGGGGTTTTTTTTTTTTTGTTTTGTTTTTTTGTGCTTATTTGTAGGTACGCAGTGTTTTTCGACATTTCCTACGTAAAAATAATAACATAAACGACACGCTACTATATGTCCGCATAAAATGGCTTGTTCGCGATTAATAAACGTTATATTTATTACTTTAAAGCGGGGACGGAATCCGGTGGTAGCCGGTTAATAAATGGTTTACACGGTTTATCATAATCGTATAACTAGAGCGGAAATAGCGAAATAGTTAACAGTTTTTTTCTAATAGTGGATAACCTGTTTTTTTAGATGAAAATTTTAAACTAAAAGTCTAATACTCCTTAAAGCGATCATTCGTATGATAGTATTAAGAATATAAAACGACTGTCGACATTAAGCGATACGACCGTTAACGAATATAAAATTCTCCATTCATTTTCAACTAGACAAGCTAAATAAATTGTATATTTTTTTTTTTTTTTCATTCGACTTAATAGAAATCGTACAATGGTAGAAATTAAATCAACACATATCAGCAATATCAACTTCAATTAATTTCCTTTCAAAATACCGTATCGTTTATAAAATACAAATCTTGTAAATAAGATACAATTGTACAACTCCGATAATAATCGACCACGTGTAATCTCCTACACAAATATACTTTTTACTCGAATTTAGAAGATGGTGTAAACTCCTATACAAATATACTTTTTAATCGAATTTAAAAGATAGTGTAATCTCCTACACAGACATTTTAACCTTTTTTTAGTTTGGGATAGGTGACGCTTGTTACACGTTTTCGTATACAGTTTTTCCACCAAAATTATTTGGCCTACGAATGAAACAACAAACGTACGTGTAGATCGTTTCGTTCGAAATTTAACAGTATTTTTTATCATCGCAATTCAAATCTACAATAAATTCTGAAAGTTTTACAAGATACACAGATCGAAACATACGTAAAAGTTAACAATTTCAAAATATGATTGCATACGTGCGCAAATAATAAAATATGATCAAGGAGAAATTTCGCGTTACTCAAAAGATGCGCTATAGAAATAAAGGCAAATAAATGTTTTTTAAAAAAAATAGTTTCATATAAATATATCACTGATTTTATAATAAAAATTATTAATAATACGATTTACGATTTTTTATTTTTTTTTTTTCTCAAACTATCTATTAGTAGGAGTTTACACCTAATCATTTACCTAAGAACTACTGTTATGATCATTCAACAATTAATGAAAAAAAACCAACAAAGTTTTATGGCGATGGATATTCAAAATTAACTTAATTGGGACAGTCAAACAAATATATTTGATTGATTTTAAACGCAGCAAGTAAAAAATACGTCAGTTTTGTTAAAATGAAAAAAAAATACCAAAACCATTGTTGTGCATTACCTGCTTAACTGGTTTAAAAAAAAAAAACGACACCATAACCGTGGACTTTTATTTTGGTTTTAAAAACAAAATCACTTGTATGAAAATCCGGTTTTCAAAAACCTAAACCTAATATTTTTTTTTTTTAATATAATTACCGTCTTTGCTTTAAAGTAAATGAATAACGAGCACGCGACACACTCGATATCATAATAATATCGCTCAGCGTTGAATTTTTTTTATTGTTTTATGATACTTATTGTAAGTGCAATATGTATGTACGAACGCAGCATAAGGGCTGTGTTAAAGCACAATAATATTCACGACCGTGAAATCATATTTCCCCCCTCCCACGATTTTTATATAATTATTTTTTTATATAGATATCCTTAAACCACAGAAATTCACTTTTTTAAAAATACCGTGCTCACCGCACATGTCTTATTTTATTACGCTCCATAACGTTACATTGCATATCATACAAAATCGAATAAACGTATATAATATACATATATATATATATATATATATATATATATATATATATATATATATATATATAGATAGATAGATAGATAGATTATATGTTATACGAATAAACGTAGGTACGACTCGTTGTTGTGTAATGTTAATATTGTACGCGATTATAGACGTTTTAATTTGATTACGATCAAATCCTTGGTAAGGCCCACGCCCCTAAACGTATATACGTGTTGAACATTATATTACTTTAAGTATGCCTGTATATATTTTAAAAACCACACATCCTGTATTGTAATATTATATATACTTATACACTTATTAATAATACATTGTACCTAGTATATTCGTCTGTACACGTGGCACTCGGCACCGGTAGACGATGGGGTCTGTCGAGCATACCACACCTCAAAGTCCTAAAAACTCGAGAAGATGTTCCGGGTAGGAAAATTCTTGTACGAACCGGGGGGTGGGGCGGGATTGCCGGGTATATTGGCCGGGTAATAATGCAAATACTAGAGGTGGGTCGAACGCAAAAGTACGGTCTCGGGTCGAAAATTTCAATATTTCGTATTTCGTACCGAACAATTCGGTGTGATGTCGACCGATCACATCGAACCGCACATTCTTGTTCAACGTCGAACCAAACCCGTACTTTACATATAATTTAATTTTATTAATGTACAGCGGGTTAAGGTACGGTCCGATCCTGTAGCAGTAGTATCGTCGATCGCGTCTTGGCAGACCGCATTATATGATTTTCGATTGTATAGATACTTATAGGTAATTCTATAACACAAGAAATCCGGATGCTGTCCGGACGGCATCACGGTTTTAATTTAATTTTCGTAATATTAAAATTAAAAATAACAATAATGCAACTGGAATGGACATTCAACTCGGCATAAACTAGTATTGAATACGGGTGTATTTTCCGTCGATAAAATAGACAAAATTAAAATTAAAAAATAAACACCGGAAACATTTTTGGTTTGAAACGTTTGACGTGTTCAAATTTTCTTTTTGGAGTTGGAATTATTTTAGAGTTTGGATTTATTATAGAATTTCCGACTTTCGAACGTAAACCGAACACCTAAAGTCGCGTTCGACTTGTCGACCTTCGAACAGTTCGACCCGCCTTTAGTAAATACAAACTGGAAATAATTACGGAATTATTAAATTTGACCGCTTAGTTTTTTTCTTATTATATTTATATACAAACAGTCAGCATTTGGTAAAAATTGTATTATTACGCCGAGTAACGAATTCGATGACCAGGACGGTACCCGGAACCTGTTGCGGATTTACGGTCGTTTAGTTCCTAACCTAAATTGTGTACTAGGGCTCCATCTAAATTATATATTTAATTTTTTTTAAATTTTTACCACAAAAAAAAAAATGAATATATTTATATTGCAAACCACAATATCATTTACCGTAACATACGGTACCGATACATATTGTACGAGGCCCGATACATTTTGTTTTTTTTGTTTTTTGGATTTGGCGACTTGATACGAACCCTTTAATCCGTCACTGCCCGGAACATCTCTTAAAGACCACCCGACAATCGATATATTATAAAAAATTATCTAGTGCTAACCTAACATCCTATAATATATATATATATATATATATATATATATATATATATATATATATATATAATAATTGTAATTTTAATGTTTGAAAACCATATTTACGTATTATATGTAAAAAAAAAAAAAATGTATGTAACACTTATAAACACACCTACACAGTATATATACAGTATTATAGTATTATTATCATTTTAATATAGCAATAAAGCGACATTTTTAATCTAACTGTTTTATTAATTGAAAAAATAATTGCTTAGCTCACACAAATTATATAAGTGTAAACTTTTAGAAACGTACTGGTGCCCGTATTAAATATAAACAAAAAATTCACAGTGAGTTTTAAAATTGTAGTCTATCGAAACCGCAGATATTCGACTCGACGTTTAAATCTGAAACTTGGCGGCCGTAACCCCCTCGGAGATGGCAAATTGTATCGATTGTAATGTTTAATTCATGAAACATATGTCATAAATTATGCGATACATATGCATATGTGGTAATATGTAAAAAATCAAATCGAAACGAATCGAAAATTGTTTCTGATATCATCACATATAACGAGTTAATCAATACAATAATTTTATTCGCCCTCTTACTGTATGGCTGCTAAATTCATACTTTTTACTGAACCCTACCGTACAGTCGAGTTCATCTAGTAATTTTATATAACCATGATTGAATTTGAAATATACAATAAAATAAAACACAATGTGTGGTACGGGGGAAGTGGCGATAGGGAGTCTGATGTTACCAAGGACAGAATGAGAACCGAAATCAGGCCGGCAAATTGAAGTTCATCCAGGCCACCCGACTCTTTGTCCCAATGAAATCCATCGCCCGGCGGTACACTTTATTTGACGTTTTTTTTTTTTTTTAGATTCCCGACAGTTTTTCAAAAAAAATTAAGTTATAAATGTATAATTATTATAAACGCAAGATTACTGGTCAACAATTCGCTGTCGGGTATAAAAACACGCGTACGCATAAGTGTAACCCAATGAATTTTAAAAATCGTTATCTTATCCTAGAGCCACATTGTTAGTGTATCCAACACTCTGTGGAAATTTGTATTGGTACATTTTTTGTCTGCTTCTTCGAACAGGTCATCAGGCCATCAGGATCACAATATAATTCGGACCATCTGGGAAATTCTCATTTCTAGACCGGCCACTCCGCCCCTGGGCGTAACGGCAATAATAAAATCACGTTGTATGCAGATGGTAACGGATAACGGCAATATATAGATAGTAGTAGATGATAACAATCGTTATGTCAGAGACGTAATAACCGAAAAATAAAAGAAGAAATAAAAAGGAGATAGTTTGACCCGTAATCGAATGAGTCTGGCCATAGTCGCGACCGTGATCTCTATAACTAATAAAGTTTCGTTTTATTATTATTTATATTTTAAATGTACACTCGTAAATTCATTATTTGTAAATGCAATTAAAAGTCAAATTGTTAAAAAAAAATGTAAAGGATACGGTCATAAAATGATATTACACCACGACAGTTGACAAATGATCATAAATAAAAGATTATGCAAATACTTACTAGAAAAGTAAACAAATTTGTATTGTAAACAAATAAATTCGGTTTATTACATTATTCGGTCGACAACATAGAAAATATAAATTATTAAAAATAAAACAAAACATGTTTTACCTTGTAAGCGTATTGACATTATATCATTAATAATAAGGTGGAAATAAATCGGTAATTTAAAAGGTTTAAATGTTATTTGCATTAATATTTTTGAAGTTTACACCTACGAAAAAAACAAAAATAAAATAATAATAGGTTGCAAATGTTTTCAATTTCAAAATATTCTACTTCATAAAGTTACTTCGAACGCGGTATACTTAAGCATATTCATATGGGATACAAATTGACTTACATAAAAGTGTACATAAAACAACCAACAAAAACAATTCAAAATCCTTGTTAGAAATAGTTGTGCTTCTAAAAAGTGTACAAAATATATTTATACACATATTACGCGCATATATAATTATATTATAATAGTATGTATAGATCAAATTGAGCGTGACGAACAACATAAACTTTTACAATATAATACAATGGTACAAAAATCATAAGGAATATTGTACGAATTCGAATCCATTTTTCTCGATAAGCATATATTAATATATATATTGTACAACCCACGTGTTTAAATATTTTTTTTTATAATAATCACTTAAACTAACGCATTAACTTAACCTGAGGTGCTGAGCACGAGATAAAAAAAAAAAAAAACATCATCCACATATTTTATATTATAGTTTATATTCACTCGATGTTTTTTTTTTTTTTTTTTTAACACGATAACATAATGTACCAGTACAAAATGGATATTATTTTTAAATAGTCCGATTAAAATATAGTAAGCAGTTATATAAAATATATAAATATTATTACAAAACACTCGTACGAAACTTATTCTTAGTGGAAAATTATGTTATTTTAATAGCGATAATATAGGCGTTATTAATACTTGTCGTTTTCATTTTGATTCACTTGGCGGTTTTTCCTTTAAAAGCACCGGTTCGTATTTCCTTAAAAACAATAATAATAATACTATGTTAATAATTGGTAAAATCGATCTACTCAGAGATAATTGGCGTAAATAAAATAAATATCAAATTTACTACGAATAAAATAAAATACATTTCATCCGCATTGCATTATCGGCGTTTTCATTTTTTTCTATTCAATAATATTTATTAATACATAAAATTATAGATATTGCTAATAAATTGTATAAAACTATAGCAGTACCCGTGATGCTAAATCAAATTCCCGAGATCTTAACCACCTGCCCCCGCCATCTTCACCCCACCGGGATGGCAATCTGAATTTTCGTCTACGATTTTAGCTATGCAGTGTATATTTTATAGTTAAAACTAGTTTCCACAAATCCCATTCCGTCAACACTGGTTTTGACTAGTTAAAACTAGAATTAACCGTAAATTTTAATGATTTTAATTTTTCGATTAACCAATCGAAACTAATTTAAAAAATCAGATTCCGTGTAATTCTATATGCTAAACGATAGTGTACCCTGCCGAAACGAATAACAATGTTAGATTATCCTGTTCCGAACATTAACAATTGCCTATATACCTAACGGACTTATTCTAATATATGTAGTAAAATTTTATTACTTTCGCCTAGTTTAAACTAACGATATAAAAACTATTTCTAGTAATCAAATTTGTCCCTAGATAATTCTAGTTTTCATCGATATATTTCACACACAACTAGTTCTAACTAAAAGAAAATGTATGTTAAAACTAGTTCCAACGTTGAGGGTCCGGGTTTAATTCTAGTTGTAACTAGTCAAAACTAGTTGTGACGAACGGGGTAACTACTTTTGGCTAGTTGAAATTAGTATCGACGAATTAATACACGGTAGTTATTAATTTAATTTATATGTCTCTAGCACTATCCGGAAAATTCTACTCAAGCGATGGCCAATTCTGGCGCTTTTACGGCGTTGTTTCGGCAATATAATATTATACTCGCGAATAGAAACTCGACGCAATCGATTATTTATTTTTTTAGATACCCACTTATAAGTAAAAACCTCGATAAATCAGCCGTATTGTAAAACAACATCACACGAATCTCGTTTTAAATGTACACTCACTTTTCAGACATAGCTATGAGATCTTCGATGGTATCGGGTAGTTTTTTGTTCAGCGTCTCCGGTAACACTAGTGACCAGGCGCCGACCAACAGCGCCAGACTGCCGTACACGATTAACGGCATGTTGGTATAAATTTCACTCTGAAAAATCAAACGACAATTGAACTTCAGTATCGGATGACACGCCGAATGTCAACATATTATTGTCGTTGTATAAACGATTTTGGGCACAACTCGTTTGCCCATAAAATTTGTTAAGGTATAATTCTTTAAAAATATAAATACAGTGCGTCTTAAATGCATTGTATCACTTGATTTTTTTTTAAATTGAAACTACTCTACGCGTTTCAAAAATATTTTAACAATTTCCACTTCCGTTTCGATATAATCGCACTGTTATACAGTTGGCAAACAACAGTTTAAAAAAAAAAAAAAAAAAAGCCAGCCGTATGATCAATATGCGATAAACCTACAGATACCAATAACTATTTATTCTATCTACATCATTCTTTCGTCTCTTTATTCTGTATTAATAACTGTTTAATAACTATTAATTCTGTTTTATGTGAACCGTCAGAAAATTCAGGAATGCTCAATATTTATTTTTGTGCGCAAACGAGTTGCACCGCACAAATGTAATCCGTCTGCATCGTTGATACAAGTGCTGAGCACTCAATCCAGTTCAATCTGAAATCCGGATTGACCGAGATGATAACAACAAACAGTATAATCCGGATTAATGTTATCGATCCGAATTGTAATTATTATTATAATTTATAGAATTCAATTAATTTAAAAAAATAATAATAATAATTAATTAATTATTGCAGACAATATGATAAAACAATTGTTATAATCCTGGCAAACACTGGAAATTCGTCATTATATTATGATAAACACAATTGATATGGAATTAATCAAAAAATTTAAAAATCTTGTCGTGTGATTGTAGTAGACAATAGACTCTATAGACATTAAACTTATATAGTTACTCGTTGATACGAGGAGTGATCAAAAAATACTGGGATTCGTTTTATTTAAAAATTTAAACAAAAAAATCAATTTTTTAAATATTAGTCCCCTTTAAAGTATTCACCGCCTGATGTTATACACTTATTCCATCTCTCATGCCACTTTTTGAAGCAATGTTGGAAGTCTTCAACTTTAAGTTGTTTGAGTTGATCCACCGCTTTTTTTTTTTTTTTTGTATCATCAAATCGTTGTCCTTTGAGGTCATTTTTAATTTTTGGAAATAAAACAAAATCACAATGGGCAAGGTCCGCTGAGTAAGAGAGGCGAGGTACAACTGGAATTTGTTTATCAGCTAGAAACTCACGGAATTATAAGGCAAAATGAGCAGACACGTACGTTGCCGTAGTGCAACAACCACGATCGATTCTGGAACTGTTCTGAACGTCGCATGCATAAATCTTCAGTTAAAATAGTTTGGCATGATCCATAAGAAATATTACACTCGCTGGAAAATGCTCCTATTTTAAGTTTTCTTAATTAGTGGATCTAATCGAATAATTTCTGGAACTTTTGCTACCATTTCCACATTTCTTGAAGTTGAAGGTCGACCAGCAAGAGGAGTTATCGTTAATAAGGCTTCACGACCCCCCAATAAAACTTTTGTGCCATTCGAATGTTTTAGATCTGCTCATTGCTTCATATTCAAATGTTTTTTTTTAATCATTTCAAAAGTTTCGATCTCTGATTTACCAAGTTTAATGCAAACACACTGCTCGAGATTCGACATGACAAAACAAAAGTATATGACTTCAGCGAATTGTCGTTCATTACTAAAATATAATATTAACTCGCGGCTTGAATAACGTAAATGAGTATTATCTCTTCTTTTATTTGATATATTTCCGATACGATTATTTTTTGGGGCAGATAAAATTGTAGTCCGGGTATTTTTCGATCACACCTCGTATTAATCATATTGCGATGTCGTCAAAAATATAAATACATTTTTTTGATCGTAATTACAGACCGAATATCCGTCAATCGCGGATTGAAAGTAATTATTTCTAATCCGTTCTATGTATATATTTTATACAATCCGGATTGCGAATCGATCGAATTTCCACTCGGCGCCAACACCTACCGTATTGTTGATGTAAGGCGCTACGATTCCGCCGATCCTGGCGAAAAACGATCCTACCCCCAAGCCCATGTTCCGCACCACCGTTGGAAATTGCTCTGCGGTGTACACGTACACGGCACCGTACGACGCGGTTATGGCCAATTTAGCAACCATCGCGCACGAGATTACCAGCCACGTATTAGCTAAAATCAAAAATGAACACATAAAAAAAATTACGGTAATAGTACGAATACCGGTAAATCCTGCGTTCGGCCGGTATTCGCGCTTTTACCGTAACATCACGTACACTATACATTTAGAAAATTCACGTGGACGCTTCGAAATGTCGAAGAATTTATTTCGAAACAATACCGAACACGACAAACTCGTGGCGCCCAATCGTAAGAATATTATTGACACTATGATATTCGCGAACGATCCGTGTAAAACCGGATATTTAAAAAAATAACAATAATAATACATCATGGAGTAATTTAGAAATGAATTTAGTAAATTTAAAAATGTTTTTTTTTTTTTTTTCTAAATTAAAAAGAAATTACACTAATGCGTATTAAAATTGAATGGTTTTGATTTGTAATCTATCTATTCTTATTTATCTATAATAATAAAAACAAATGTTTGTCTATCGGTCTGTGTGCGGACCATAGCTGCACGCAGAGGTTTTGTGTGCACCTCGACACCGGTATTCCGAAACTCAACCCCTGAACGACGACCGACACGGGGGTTTTTGGTATTTTTGGTTACTTGGTAGTGAAACACGTTCGATTGGATTTGATCAATTTCGGTTTTTGACGAGATTTTTTTTTAAAAATCTACAAATTAAATGTTGAGAGAAAACAAATGAGGGGAATTAAATCGACAAGGACAACTATAACGGTTAATAAATATATATATATATTATAATGGGTCCCGAAATCAGTCAACGAGCTCGGTCATTTTGACGAAAACGCTGGGCCTCGAAAAACTAGAGGTATTTCAACGTTAATTTTGAACTGTAAACTATAAATTGCCCACGTGTTTAGAGGCGTCAACGAGTGATTTGTTGGTATTTTTTTGTCAAATAAACGAGAAACTATAATGCGTTTGAACGTCAGAGAGTCAATAATAACGCTCGTATAACCGCCGGAAAATATTACATAATTAACATTTAGACAATGGCTTGTCACATAAATCTACGACGAATTGAAAAACATTACACGGACAAACTTTTGTAACGCGCATAACTTTTTTCATATACACAGGTACACACACGTTTCATAATAATAATTACGATTATAATTATTACGACGTCCCGCAATACCTATAACGATTATACGAACTTTAATAAATAAAAACTAAATTAAAAACTATAAACCAATCATATATATATATATATATATATATACAATGTCGTCGAGCATTAAATTTCTTTTTTTAGATTCTGAGCGTAGCGAGAAACGTATAGGTTTTACAATGACGTGTGCTTTTTTTCCTTTCATTATTTTTATGTCTATAAACAACTTTTCTACCAGATATTTTGCGCCAATCATCAATTTCAGTGATAGTTTTTGATCAAAAATGATGTCTCGTTGGTATGTTACGGAGGTTGTTTTGTGATTTTCTTTGTAATATTCTTGATATTGGTGAAAATCAGGAGAAAACCGAGAATATTTTTCCAGGCGGTTTATGGTAGCAAATGTTGTTTATTCGGTGTTTATTAATGAGTCATGTTTCTTTTTTTTAAATTCCCTTGTAGTTTCCTTAATTGTTGGGAAAGAACGTCGGAAAAACTAGAAAATTAGCGCAATAATGGTATCTGTCGTTTTCGTTTATGTTTCAATTCGGTTGAAAATAATAATTGTAGAGCCGAGAAATGTTCAACGAACACTTATATTACCCCTTTTAGACGTGTAACAATTTTCAAAACAATGGCGATTTTCGGGCTAATTAAAGCCATTTGAAAATTCTAGGTTTTTTTTTTCTATATGTGACATTGATAACATTTTTTTTTTTTGTGTTTTATGTAAATGAAATTGTTTTGGCCCAGCAAAATTGCTCGAAATCAAAAGTTGTACTTAATGGTAAAATAGAAAAAAGTTGAGCATAATGAATATCAATTTTTTTTTTTTTTTTTTAAATCGTTTAAAGTTCAAATTTTGATGAAATTCAACATTTTTGGTTCCATACAATACGCACAATTGCAATTTATTATATAGTTACACATTAACACAATTTTCAATTTCAATTTAAATAAAATATAAATATTTTTACCGAACTTCGCTCAGAATCGTTTTTGTCAGCAATCGTTTATCGTTGCTTTCGGTATATATCAATTAAATTTCCCTGCATCCTATACAACTTCCCACCAACAACAATGGCCTGCCCATGAGCAGTATCCTACCTTTTTCGGTAATATTTAATAAAAATATAGATACGATTTACTTTTGGGTACGGCTAGTGTCGCTAAAAGTGCTAATCCGGCTACTATAAGAAATCCGGATATATTTATCTTCCTGCCCCACCGGTTGAGGGTCAATAACAAAAACGTATACGCCGGGAACTCGACTAACCCTGCTAAATTGAACACCAAATATTGATTGCCTCCGAGACTGTTTGTACTCCACGACAGTCCGTAGTAAGCAGTGCTGTTTACAAACCTGCAAAAATCAAAAAAAAAAAAAAAAATCAGAATATACAAGAACGTTTGGTTTAACACAAATTATAAAATAATTTATCAACAATATTTTTTTTGAAAGAAATTCAAATGTACAGTAGGCAATATATTGTTGTATCAATAATTCGTCTCATAATAATTATTTTAATTGAACGATTACAGTTTGAACATGTTCAAAATGTTCGTGGGTTACAAAATTTACAAAATATTCAAACAATTGAATTGGATTTTAATTATATATTTAAATGTATAAATTGTTACACTCAGATGGTCTACTTGGGCGGTCGTTTCCGGTAGAAAATGATTTTTCTTGTGGTTTTATATTATTTCGTGTTTTGTACTATAATTCCGTAAAAAATAATCGTATCAAACCGCGAATTCGCGATAGACAATATTACGGAACGGCACGCGCGTATAACAATTTCGTTTCAAACCCGGTTAACATTCCACGGGGAGACTTTTGAAATGATAAAGTTGGCGTGGCGTGACAGTCGACCGGCGATAATTTCTAAATTTTTCTCGAACGAGGTTTTCGTTTGTCGCGACGTGTTCCATCTTATCGGTGGAAAATTCCGGGGTTTTAAATTTTATTTATAATAGGCGATTTTACTATAAAACCAATATTAAGCGCGTTCTACTGAGACTGTGTGTTTTCGTTGTATCGGCCGTTAGGCGGCAGACAAGGACGGTGAATGGTATCAATCAATGCGTTATCTTGGCGTAAGCGGATTACCAAAATATAAGGACACCGGATTTTATTATCATTTAGTTAATTATTATTAACAATCACCATAAAAGCATGATGACAATAGACCTCTTCAAAATCACCGGGTGTTTGAACAGATCGAAAAACGAAGCTTTTGGTAAGTCGTTGTTCTGCACCGCCGGTTGGTCCTCCGAATTGCTTTCCAGCACGTCAGTAATGTCTTTTTTTGACATTTCCACGCCGTTCACTCGGCTCACTTTCTGTAGGATTTCAACGGCCTTTTCCTGTTTGCCGTTGGCCAGTAGCCATCTCACCGATTCTGGTATAAACCTTAAAAATTATTATTTTTATTATCATTATTATTATTGTTGTTATTAGTTGTCAGTGAGCATTGACGTGCGGAAACGCGTGCCAAGTTACCACTGACCACTGATATGTCGTATAGCACAGGGTCGGTACGGTAATGGCCAGCTGAAAATATCTCCAATTGTTGAAGGCGTACGCAAAAGCAGATGTCAAAAGGAAACCGACGGAAAAGAACATTTGTATGACAACACCGACCACCATCCGATAACTGGGACTAACGAATTCCAAACCTTTAAAAAAAAAAAAAAAAAAAATTTAAAAAAAACCGGTATACCAATTATCATCGAACATTCAGCGTTTTCTAGAATAATAATATACAAATTTAAAAAAAAAAATACCTAACTAAATAATCAAACAAAATCAATAATATTCTAAATAAAATATTTCAAAATATTGAACAAAAATAGAACAATATTATTAATATAATTAGTATATAGAAATGTATTACGATTATGAATTATAAGCCATCATATAATAAACTTTATTATAATTATAATTTTTTTTTTTTTTTTTGTTAAAATGGATAGATAAAACACATATTTATAAAATCTATATACGTAAACGTTAATAATGAGTATATATATGCTAATTAAAATGTTCAGGCATCAGCAATTTGATAAAAAAAAAAACTAATAATAATAACCCATCCATTATAGTAACGTTTGGCTAGATATGAATGAGTTCGAATCAGTATTATATTTTATCTGTTTGGTGTGTGTGTGTGTGATTGTGTACTTAATAATTTATGATTAGGTTTCTGTTCCCATTGAGAGGTATTTACGAATAATCGAATACAAACAAAGGGAAACTTTGTAGTAATATTTCCGTGCGAATTGAATTAATATTATTTGAATAAGTATAACACATTTTAGCAGAGCCTATAATAACCTAATAACCCCCGTAGATGAATTTGAATTTTTAATTTTTCGTGCTTTTTAATAACAGTGTCGTACGTTATCGTACATACTTAATCTGCTAAGTCGGAAATTTAAATCAAGCGCGAACAAATTCAAAGATTTTTATTCGTGTTTTTTTTTTTTTAATTGTATTAAGATACATCTCCTTTTCCTTCATCTTCTTCTCAGTTGTTTGTATTCGACCGTTAAGACCATACAGTCGCCTGTCAAACATACTTGTCGCCACTTCCCTCTACCCATCACCAAATTTATCACCACTGATTGACATATGTTGGCGATGGAACGGACGCGTCTACTATTGTCGTCATGACCTTAATGACCCCGTAGATGAATTGTTTCGAATTTGTCGTCGCGTTTTAATAATTATTGTTCTACCGATAAAACGGCGTGGATGTTTTAAATTAGATTAACGCGATTAACCGTTTCATTTTTATTTATACCGACTGTTTGTCTTTAATATTAATATTAATATTTATGTTTAAATATAAAAATTTACCAATGACGTATGCCGCCAGATATAATCCGGAAGTTGACGCCCCGACCATCACCCGCAGAAACGTAAAGCTCCAATATTCTTGGGTAAACGCCATACCGCAACCGGCGATTCCCTGCAGCCAAACAGATATGGTAAAAATATTTTTTCTTCCGATCCTGACAACAATATAATAAGATTGTAATATTACAGTTCACGGGTGAAATCTATATAATATATGATCGCATACATAAAAGATATATTATTTTAATGTACACAAATATTCTACAAACAATTACTAGAAACGTAAGACGTAGAAAGGAATTTAATTTATATCCGTATGCAACTATAAATCATTGCTGATAAAAAACGATTCTGAGCAAAGTTCGGTAAAAATGTGCTGACGCCTCAATTAAAATTGAAAATTCTATTAATTTGTAACTACAAAATAAATTACAATTGTCTGTGTTTTTTCGTCACGATTGTTGTATATTTTTATGGAGCCAAAAATCCATATTTTTACCATTTCCGTGGTATCCAACTGATTTTTTAACTTATTTTAAAAAAACTACTACAATACGCTTAAAATTGTACTGTTGAAACAAATTTGTCCAAATAAAAATTTCAAATATCTATAATATATGTTTATAATGGCTAGGTATTATTGGACTCGGTACGTGAATATGATGTGCAACGCGTAATTATATGCAACATTATAGAATTATTATAATTGATTTACCTGTCGGACAAATATCCAAATACGATTGCGCCCAACATGACGCCGACCATCAGCATAGAGTCCGACGCACCTTTGTACCATGCTTTGTCGCAGACCAAATTGAACTATAATAAATAATATATTTACGGGAACATTAGGAGGTGCCTGTGTGGTTATTTCACGTCGTCCGAATATCCATCGCCGACGGTGTAATATTATATTGTTATGTACACACCTCCATCACAGCGGTGTTTTGGAAAACCGACTTGTCGAATATCCAACGGTCGCAGTCCCTACTGCGGTTCGCCGGCGTTTTCGACGAGTAATACGCGTCCGTGAAATTCGTATCGTACATTTTACACGAAGACCGCCTGTCCGCTTTATAATCGAACGGATAAGACATGGCCAGGATGTCGGGCGGTAAAACGTAAGACGCGTTGGCTAATTCGCCAGGTAATTGACATCTACCGGAATATTGAAAAAAAAAAAAAAACCGCATTACATACTTTTACTATTTACGAAACGCTGAATATGAGTACCGGTGATCGGCTTTGGCCAGAATAAAAACACCGGCCAGCTTGTGCAAAGCGCACGATATCGCGGGCAAACACAAAAAAAAATAAATCCTCCTCTGATAGGTCCCGAAATCGCCGATTTTGTGCAAGAGGTCGTCGTAAGTCATCTTCGAACAGATTTTGTTACCAAATTATAATCGGTCCTTTTTCGGTTGATCGGATTTTTATTTTCCTCCAATACTATAGAAATGAAGACAATTATTTATTAGATAATATAATAATGGGTATACAACACATGTAGTAATATTAATATATAAGTATTAAGTACTAATAATAATTTCCGTAACAGTATTGCAGACTAAATTACCGATAAACAGACATAGGATTAATTTCGCATTGAAAAAAAATGTTCGTTGCCTTATCGTTGGCCACGCGTGTACAGTACAAGTACTCGACACATAATCTACACATTTTTGTTATTTTTTGTTTTATGATCCATACAATTACCTTGCATGGTTTTGAAGAACAAAAAAAAAACCAATATACGAGAGAAATATAGATTGATGTGTAAAAAAATATATAAATAACTCTACATAATTAAGATTCTAACTAAGGTCATAGATTATAACGAGAAAATTCTACTTTCGGTCAGAAAAAACGATAATTCCGTAGATAATTATATATTATACGTAATACGTAATTGTTTGTTCACAAGAAATTTTTAAAAAATGATCGATCAATCGGGGTCTTTGGATTTATTGTTTTCGACGAGCCCCCGAGGGTTTTCACTTTTCGCCGGTTTTCTCCGGTTCCAATGTAAAAGCGTCGTCCGTTATCGCGAGGCGAGCTGAGGAGAACTGTGCACTGTCCGAAATACGTGTGTAAAAATTCGAGAGATCCCTATCCCTTAGACGTGTAATTCGTGTAGTTATTATATACGATTTATTCACAAAAACTATACTTGTTTCTCACGATCTCAAGACGTATTAATGTAAGAAATAACAGTGCATTGTTTAACCTAGTAAACTATGAACAATTAGTGAAAATATTGTGTCACCTAGTTGACAGTATTTTTTTTAAGACTGGGCAACACACAAGTTTTATTCTACGTACAAAAAAAATAATTAGGTAATGATTACAATAAATTTGTAGGTACAATGGTCATATTATCAATATTAAATGCAAAATGCATTTATTATTGTAGAATATTTGAAAAATGTTTTGTCGTCCAGTGAAAATTCCTTAAAAGATACACTATTATTGGCATAATAATATAATTAGTTACCTACTAATAACTAGGTACGTTTAATGGTAAAATAATTGCCGTTTTCTACACAAAATCAATACTGTTGTTACTATGTAAATGTTGAGTAAAAAAATAAAATATATTTATTATTTAGGTACTATCGCGCTACGCAGCACTGGCGCAACCAGAACTTTTTCAAGGAGGGGATTAGGGGGGTCCACCACACTTAAAATATGGACAATTCAACTGAAGAAAAAAATCTAATACATACGTACTAAATAAACTACTATGTACAATTTTATATATATATATACGTATAAAAACTACTGCAGCGAACAAATGCTATTATGGGTTAACGAGCATATTTAAATCAAAACAAGTATCAATTAAATCAAAAATTACACTATACAAAGTAATTATCAGACCAGTTCTTCTATATGCTTGTGAAACATGGCCAACGACCAAAGGAGATGAAGACAAAATAGCGATCTTTGAAAGACGAATATTAAGAAGAATATACGGGCCAAAACGAAATAATATCACACAACAATATGAAAGTAGAAGCAACATAGAATTACAACAACTATATAAAGAACCGAATATAGTAGCAGTAATACAATATAGAAGAATCGTATGGGTCGGCCACGTATGGAAGTCTATTTAGCCTAATGAAAGCGGTATTAAAATGTAAACCCCTTGGGAAAAGACCACTAGGCAGACCAAAACAAAGTTGGATAGACAAAGTAAAAAAGACTTTGGAAGAATTTAGAATACAAGATATGGAAGTAGTAGCTCAGGATAGAGACAGGTGGAAGCAAATTTGTGTTGCGGTTATGGGCCTCAGTGGCCTTTAAAAACCGGAGAAGAAGAAGAAGAAGAAGAAGAAGATATATACGGCCCAATGAGGGGACGGACCCGGGGATCCACCGCCCTGGTCGCGCCACTGCTACATAGTGCGTATTGTACGTAACGCGAGATTCTGAAACACCTGTATTGCATTATATATATATATATAATACATTATACTACTATACGTGCATTTAACAAACACGTGTAGTTTTTATTACACGGATCAATACATGTGCATATTAAATGCACGGACTTCGTGTACACGTCTAAAAAACCGTTGCCTCTAGTAAATACCAGTAATTATTTCCGTTGGGAGAAGTGTGCGGTTAGGTTAATAATAAGGCAGGTTTCGCTGTGACAATTCCATTCGATTCCCATGTGCTGTCGTCACTGCACGATTATCCAATTGGCTGGGAAATGGGTGTCTATAAATATATTATTATTATTATTATTATTATTATTATTATACATGTATATTTATATATGCGTATTATAATAATATTGTCCTAGTGATAAAATCGCCAACGTTTATTTAACGACTAATTTCGTTTTATAACGACGAGTACTGCCCCGAGACGTAACGCGTAACTATTATTATAATATTTACAAACGAAAGTCATTGAGCCGAATTTATATTGCAATACAATACGTTTGTTACGGTTTACACAATATACCATTTACCTACGTATCTAAAAAAAAAAATTTTAGTGCGTGTAATATATTTTATGGTCGCCCCGCTGTTGCTGTGCACGATGTCCACTATTAAATACGTATTACAATAAAGAGAACTAGTATTATATTTATTAATACGGATATTTTTTTTATTATTATATTAAATAAGACAGTGACCGGCAATAATAATTGGTTTAATAATCGGGACGTAAGATAACTAAATCGAAAATCCAATGAAAGTTCAATTATTTGATTAAAACATCTAAATGGTTTTTTTTTCTTTCAATACTATAAAAATTACGACAATATTTATTAGGTAATATAACAATGGGTATACTACAACACATGTCCTAATATTAATTTATAAGTACTACTGATAATTATTTTCGTGACGGTATTGCAGATTATAATACCGATAAACAGACATTGGATTAATTTCGCATAGGACAAAAAAATGTACGTTGCCTTATCGTTGGCCACGCGTGTACAGTACAGTACTAGTGTACTCGACACATAATCTACACATTTTTGGTTTTTTTTTTTTAGTGTTCTAATTACCTATAATACATGGTTTTGAAAAAAAAAAACAAAATAAAGATATAAACGAGCGAATTATAATTTGATCTATTCATATATATATATATATATATAAATAACTCTACATAGTTAAGATTCTAACCAAGGTTATAGATTATAACGAGAAAATTCTACTTTTGGTCAGTACGGATAACAATGCTCTAAAAAAAAAAAAACGTTATTCCGCACATAATTATTTATTATACGTAATTATTTGTTACCCAAAAAAATTTAAAAAAAAAAAAATAGGATCGATCGCCGTCTTTGTATTTATGGTTTTCAACGAGCCCGAGGCGTCCCAGGTTTTCACTTTTCGCCGGTTTTCTCCGGTGTAAAAGTGTCGTCCGCTATCGCAAGACGAACAGAGGAGAAAGAGGATGAATAGAACTAGTATTATATTTATTAATACCGATATTTTTTCATTATATATATTTATATAAGACAGTGGACGAAAATAAGAGAGTATTAATAATGCTTGGGACGTAAGATAACTAAATCGAAAGTTCAATAATTTGAATTAAACATGTAAATGGTTTTTTTTTAAATTGTTTTTAAATACGTCAAAAGGCGAGATTTTTTTTGTTTTTTTTGGTGTCTTTTATCAAAAAATTGGCGGGTACTAGACACTATAATTTATTTCGGTAATTTTCGCGTTTCGTTTTAAAAATTCTGACCTACACTCGTGTATTATTATTCTAAATAACTGTTGCGGTGTTGTTTTTTATACTGAATCGTGCGGATCGACGGGTATGCTAAAAGCGGTCATAAATGCATAGATACTTACTACCGTTTCGAATAAGAAAGAAAGAAAAAAAAAATTATAAAAATTATATTTATAGTTTTAATTTCACAACTGACGCACCACCTATATTATACTTGTACACTCGTAGGGTCTCGAATACTAGAGTTAATATTAATCGCGTGTGGTAGGAATAAGGAACTTATAAACTTTAAACGTATTATTTTTTTTCTCTATATTGCAATACTATTATAATGTATAAACCTAAAAAGGTTTATAATTAAAAAATTCAACGCGAAATTTTGAAATGTATGATACTATTATGGAAAAACAATATATTGTGGATTTTTTTTGATTTTTTTTTTTTTTTTTGGTAAAATGACCTAGTCTAAAAGTTCGAATTTATAACAGTTAATCGTTCATAATTCAAAATATACAAGTATAACATACATAAGTATTTATAGTGTAATTTTTAAATTCCTAAAAATGTATCCTTGGTGTTGTAAGAACAACTGTTCTAACAAACGGCCAAAATTCTAGTGCTGAAAACTTAATCAGGCCCAACCCGTAATCCGTATTTCAATCCGGGTTGCCGGATTAATGCGAACCGATGAATCGACGACGGATTGGATAATATAAATAAAAATAAATTGGAAAAAAACAAATTATGCTTATAATTTATAAAAAACAATCAACAGTAGAATAATCATTTTCCAATGGAGCGTTTTTACTTATCGCGGAATACTAACTGTCTGGCACCCTGGCACCTACCCGACATGGTTTTTGCACAATCGAAGGTATTTTTAAATACTCAAATATTGGAATTTTAAAACCATGCTTATATATACAAACTATAACGAACTAAAGGGTAAATAACAATGGAAAATGCTTATACAAATATTTGCTCGCGTATATATCGTGTTAGCATTAAAACTTAATAACGATATAGTAAATGATTACATTCATACATTTAAGCACGGATCAAACATAAAGTAAATACCAAATATCAACATGTGTGACCCTTACCACAAGTTACCCAATGTATTAGAGGGATTCCATCGATAAATCGTGAAAAGCATCACATGTTTAAATGTAAATATTTGCTCGCGTATATATCGTGTTAGCATTAAAATTGAATAACGATATAGTAAATGATTACATTCATACATTTAAGCACGGATCAAACATAAAGTAAATACCAAATATCAACATGTGTGACCCTTACCACCAGTTACCCAATGTATTAGAGGGATTCCATCGATAAATCGTGAAAAGCATCACATGTTTGAATGTACGAATGTTATCATTTACTCTTGTAGAACGAAGCGAAGAATGTATTGGTTTTACTGTGATTTATTGTTATAAATTTTTTTTCTTCCGTCTGTAAACTTTTGTAACAGACATTCTGCTCCGATTTTCAAACGTAACGTCTTTTCTAAAAGAATTATGGATCTGGATGGTGCGTTAGACAGGTCATTTTTATGATTTCCATTATAGTTTCCTTAATAATTGGGGGAAACGGAAAAATGTACGGTAATGGTTCGTTATTTTCAATTTTTTCTATTGTTGTAACTTGGTTAAAAGTAATCGTAGGGACTTGCAATTTTCACAGAATATTAATATTAGGCTTTTATAGGCGTGGAGTCATTTTTAAAACATTCTGGCCACTTTTTCAACTATTTGTAAGCATTTTGAGTTGTACACTTTTCGAATTAATTGAATATGACCGAACAAGATATGCACGAACATTTTACCCAAGATTCGTTACAAATTGTATTACTTAATGGTAAAAAGAAAACATTTAAGGGTAATTTACTAATTCTGATTTATAAGCGTTACGTGTAAATTTGGACGAAAATTTTTTGAAACACGATTAACTAAATTGCGCTCGGAATCGTATAAATTACCTATCCGGCTATAACAGTGGCCCCCATACACTATTATTCAATTACAATCGTGCTAGTACTAAAAGCGAGAAAATATTTTTATGAACATTTTCTATTATTGATAAAATGTTTGTTAAATATTCGGATTGAATCCGTTCGATTTTATATTTCAATCGGAAATCCGGATCGTCGAAATTTCTGCTCAGCACTAGATGATAGAACACGTGCGTGTGTATACGAGATGTTCGGCTTTTTTTTTTTGGCCAACGTCGGTAAACAAAAAAGTATTACCGTCGGTCCGGTAATGCGGTTGTGCAATACACTAAAATATAACGAAACTTTCACATGTTTCCGCCGAAAAGACGGAACAGTTGTACGCGCAGACGACGGCACATGGCATTTATTTTTGAACGATCGAACGATACCGGCGGCGGGGTGCGGCGATCAATACGACGACGACGACGACGACGACGACGACCGCCGCGCCGTCTCGTGGTGTACGGGTATAAAATATATGGCGCGCAAAATGCGCTAAAATATACGGTATTTATCGATGTCCCGTCTGTAATCGTTTTTCATTCGTAATGCGCAGGCGAGCCGAGTAGACAACGAAAAACCCCAACAATAATATACGGCTGAATAATAAGTAATAAGTCGAATGTACTCACCTAGGCGGCGCGTCGTCGTTACCGTGGGATTTGGACGGGAAACAAAAACGAAAAAAAAAAAACCCGTAACGGTTATATTATTATAATTATTATTTGTATTATTATTATTATTATTCTCGGTTTGCGTATATAGTGTTTTATAATACGGCCATCGGCCGTGGTCACCGCCGAAAATGGATTGTGAACGCGCGGCCGGCGAAAAAATACGAAAAGTCGTCTCGCCGAACGACCGACTGCGCGCGTGTGCGGCGGTGAAATACGCCGGACGCCGGACGGCACCGGCGGCTCTCGTGCACGCACGCGCATCTCTACCGCCGTCGTCGGCTCTGCACACGCCGCGCCGTACGTACGTACCGTGCTACTGCTTTTTTTTTTTTTTTTTTACTCTTTTTTTCCCACTTCCGCCGCAAATTCCGCGGTAAGATAAACGAAAAAAAAAATTAATAATAATACTTATTTAGGACATTACTCACGCAGGCCCGCGTGTTTGCCGTCGATAATAATAATTCCAAAAAACGTAGCTGCCTCCCTTACATATGTGATTTCCTCCTTCCCCACCACCAGCATCCGGCACGAATTAATTTTTACACATATCTCCAACATGTTATGCAATATGAAATGTTTAAAACGTAATCTTTTATTATAACAATTTCTTTGCGATTATTATTACGTCAAAAGACGCGTCGTGCAACATCATCATTATGTTTTATTTTGTTTTCGTTTTTTTTTTTTTTTTTTTTTATTATCATAAGTGTACGAATGTTAAGACTTTTTTATTTCCAGTATTATTGGAACGGACACATTTAACAATGTGTACACATCTTCCGGTGTTATCCAACGGTTTTGTGCGAGGACCGATTACAATGTTCGGTGCCTCAATAAGGCCCGTGTACGCCTATGGTTATAAATAGGGACTTTCTAGCATTTGCGTCAATTATAAATAGGTACTGTTCACGAAACAAGGAATCTAAATCCTAAATTTTATTTTGCGTATATTTGCATGGTTTACACGTTTTGCCTATTATAGAGCACATTTCAAAATTATATTGTTTTTTAGTGTATTTATTAGCAACAAGTAGCTTTTACGCGCAGCAAAAAGTCATTTGGGCTATTTTTGAGAGACCACTTTTTAGGGCTAAAAATTAGGATCGTCTATTGTTTAATAGTTTTTTTTTTTTTTTTTGTAATTATTATTGTAAACGCTGAACAATTATCCTATTTTTATTATACAAAAGATAACGTTCAAACAAATACATCCGACAGCGTATTAACAAGTGGTTGTTTTTTTATTTTTTTTTATCAAATGTACCAGTATCCGTAGATAATAATGAAATAAAATTACAATGTGTACATAACGAAGATCTTTTTGATATTATTTACGAAGTTAATTCGTCAATTGGGCACGGTGATCGAATTATAATGGACCATGAAGTGAATACAAATGACGAATGAATAACTACTGAGTGTATACTTTTTTATTTTTTTTTTTTTTTATTTAAAATATATATATTTACAATCTATACACAGAGTATAATTAGTAAGTGTGGTAGCTTTTAATTTAACGTTTATATTAAGAATAGGAAGGCTCCCAGCAGTGCCACCTGACATGAGTTGAGAAGTTTTTAGTTAATTCATTTTTTTTTTTTTTATTTTTTAAATTAGGAGTAGGTCTCTAGGCCATTGCCTTTTTAACCTTCTAGGGATAAGTGAGGCAGAGGATAGATTTTTTATTAATGGGTTGGAATGAACGTGAAGTTTTGAATGAAATTTTTTGTAATGGGATTTGGCCAAGTCGTTGAGGGTTGGTAAGTTAAGGTCTTTATGGAGATTTTTGTTTGTTACATACCAAGGGGCAGAGGTTATTAAACGTAGGTATATGGATTGAAAAGATTGCAAGGTTTTGGTGTTTGACGGCTTTGCCGACCCCCAATAGTTGGATTCCGTAGAGCCAAACCGGGCGAATTATCGATTTGTATATCGAAAGTTTATTATTTAAGGAAAGTTTCGATCTTAAGAGGGGTCTGAGGAGATGTAGCCTAGAGTTAACTGATTTGCGTTTTTGTTTGAGATGCGAGCACCAGTTAAGGCGTTTATCGAATGCTAACCCTAGGTACTTGACTTCGTTTGATGAGGGAATTACTTGGTTGTTAAACGTGATAGGTGGGCATGTAGTTTTGCGCATTGTGAAAGTTACATGTATGGACTTGTTTTCATTAATTTTGATTTTCCACCGATTTGTCCATAAGTTAATCATGTTTAGGTGACTTTGGATCATCCGACAGGCAGTTGGAGGATCATGGTGAGTCGCTGAGATTAGGGTATCGTCAGCATATGTACCAAGGAATGTGTAGGATGTTTTTGGTATGTCGTGAGTGAATACAGAGTAAAAAAAAGGAGCCATGTCACACTACCTTGTGGGACACCTGCACGAATCCAGTATGAATAATTACTTTTAAGACGAACCTTAAAAGAGCGGTTGGATAGATATGATTTTATTAATAAGAAATAGGGCGCTGGGAGGAACTTTTTTAGATTGAAGAGTAAACCTTCGTTCCAGACCCGGTCGAATGCCTGGGAGACGTCCAAAAACACGGTGGAGCAGAATTGTTTCGTCTCCAAAGCATTGGAGATATTGTCAACAGTGCGGTGAAGTTGATGGATAGTCGAATGATGAGCTCTGAAACCGAATTGGGTGTGCGGAATGAAAGTGTATACTTAAACAATTCCGAATCGTGTCAAAAAAAAAAAAAAAACAGAGGCACGGCCGAGAAAGAGTTGGTTGTCAAAACCGACCTACGTTTTCTTCCGAAATTAATTTTTGCTGTCCGATAGATCACGTAGTTATATATCACAGGCACTATCGGACGGGGAATATAAATGTATAAAAACTAAATATCATACTATATCTAATTTAACTAATCAATACCTTCATGAATAATCGTATTAAATTTACAAACAAGCTTACCCGTAATATATACACGTACAGTATAGGACATGTACTTACTGTTCCTTCCAGATAATCAGGGCTCGGAATTTGTAGCAAATTCTCATTTTTTTTTTTTTTTTTTTTCTTGAAGACACCTAGAGCATTTTGAGTAAGACACACGTTTGTGCCATACCTCCCTGATGTCATATAGGAAATATGTTGTTGCTGTTTTGTGCATATTTTAAACTATTCGAGATTTTTAAGTTTTAAGGGCTATTGTTGGCATATGTTCATATAACATTAGGAAATAAACACATGTTAATGAAAATTTTTATTGATATTGTTGAAAAATGTTGATTTTAAAATAATACGATTAAACGCATCCGAATAAGACGGTCGTATTCGATTGTTATTATCAATCTTATCGGACATTCCGTCCGTTTCATATAATTTAGTAATTTTTAAAATTGTATCAGTCGCATCGTACTGCAATATTATCGGATAATCCAATTGGGATTCGTCGTATTACGTGGGGGGTCACGCTGTTATCGTCGTATGAATTAGTAGTTACAAGTGAATAATTTTATCTTAGTGTTCGGCCGTCATCGAAACGTATTATTGCGTATGCGATTGATAGTGTTGGCCTTGTGTTGTACCTACACTAGTGTTTTTAAAATTATTAATTTAAAAATGCCTAAAGCTAAACAATGTTTATCGAATCTTCTCCAAACTTAGTGTGATGAATTCGGTTCGTGGTTTCACGTGTATTATTTGGTAAATTCGCCATATTATATATTCATAATCTAATAAAACATTTAAAATTGTTCAAATTAAAAAAAACAAAAATGTCTTCAAAAAATTTAATTTTTTTGCATATTTTCTAATTTGTAGTGTTATTTATAACGCTTATTTTTGATGTTTTTGAGTGTGTATTAAAGCGTTAAAAATTAACGTTTTTAGTGCTACAACTTCCGAGCTCTGCTAATTAATAATAACTATCAACTCCAATTTTATTAACTTCGGTCATTTCAGGAAAATTAGCTGAACAAATTATTTGCAAAAAAAAAAACGTGTTCTCATTTGAAAAACAAAAATTAACAAAATACAATAGACTCCCAGAGTCTCGAGTCCTGATTCGGTATTATTAGAAATTAACGTAATCTACGAATTGGGAAAAATTAAAATTTGTATGGCTGTATTTCAGTCAATTTTCAAATATAGGAAAAAATTATATTAATCAAAGTTGCCTAAAAAAATTGGACTATTGAATGTGGTTCTAAAAATAGGTGTCAATTTTAACCTCAATAAGAAACTTCAATAGGATAATAACAAAACTTGCAAGAGGAAATCAATAAATTATTTTTAAAACTTGTTTCTATATTAGATATATTATGTCAAAATGTTATTTGTTTTTGGGACAATTCTTTTTATAGTTCTGTAATTTCTAATCTCGCCGGCTAATGACGCGACGTGTTTTCGACCGTCTACGTTATTGTCGTAATCGAATGTATTTTTATTTCTATTGTTAGAATATTATATCATTTTCCTACGGAGTGTTCGGATAGTATTCGACGTGCGACAAGGAAATGAGCGTCCTTAAAAATGGTACGTAATAAATATGTTCGTTTAAAATAATCAAAGATAGGATGGGTCGATCATCATTACCCTGATGTCAACAATTTTTAACATAAACACTGACAATCTATAGTGATATTTTAGGCCCCCTCCCGGCCACGCCCAAATTAGAAATCCTAAATCCGCGGCCGCTCCGGAGAGCCTTGACAATTATAATTATTATTATCTGGGTGTTTCCATTTAAGGCGATGTATGTTTTATTGAACGACAGTTGAAACGTTAGAAATTGGCTGGAAAATGCACGTATTTTAATAGTATCCCCCGGTCTTCCTAAAAGAAACCCTATTTCAATATTAGGTCCGTCCGGCTGAAATGTTTCGCGTTACCAATCGAGTGGTAAACGCACCGTGTGTACACTATAGTGCGATTACAAATTACAATAGACGGCCACGTCATCATTACAACGTCCTCGCATATTATTGTTGACCGCGAATCCTTATCGTGGAATTGTACGGTTTTGTCGAATTGTATGGTTTTGTGGAATCGTATGAATTTGATTTCACGACTTTAACCCGCGTTATAACGTAACAAACATCGTTTACATTGATACGCGATTTAATTAAAAAGTGACCTTTGAGAGGTGCCATCGTGTGGCAGTGTGGCCGCACAAACAAAATATTATTCATTTCAGTAGTATAAAAAATAATACGCGTATACATATAATATCGACGTTTTGCGTAATATCAATAGCTAGTGTGGCGAACATTGTGAAGGGGTCAGGTGCCTAAGTCCCCCTCAAAATGTACAAACGGAAAAATTAGCCACCCGGGGAGGGGGGGGGCCACTCTTAGATATACTCAAATATTATACATACTCGTATATGTATGACATAGAATATCAAAAATAAATCGTAGGTACTTTGATATGTTACACGGTAAAATGATTTCTGCAAACGCGGAGAGAGGCTTTGGTGTACAGTAGAATATTTGTAAAACCCCTCGGCGCCCCTCTAAAATTATTTCCGCAAATTTCCGCCCACAGTAACAATAATATTATTAGAGAAGCCATTAATTTTATGCGTAGTTAGTTACAGATGAAAATATTCTTTAACTGTAATTTATTTTATTTATATCTGTACTCAACGATTGCTAATAAAAAACGATTTTAAGCGGTAAGTTCAGTGAAAATGTTTTGATATATTTAAGTTAAAAATTGTACAATTCAATTTACAACCCATTAAATAAATTACAATTGTCCGTGTTTTTCCGTCTCTCAAATTTGAAATAGTTACGCGCATTTATGGAGCCAAAAGTGTTAAATAAAATGTGCACATAAATTAGAAAATATAAAAATACCATTATTTATACCATTATGTGCAATAAATGATGAACCTTGCGTCACATTTCCGCGGTCCAGACAAATTGTATTAACATTAATCGGAAAATAGTAAAATGCCGTGGAAATTACGTAAATTACGTGAAATGCAGTAATCGGTCAAAATCACCGGAATGTTTTGAAAATTCGCCCGCGCCTAGAAAGGGCTAATATTAATATTCTGTGCACATTTCCGGTCTCTACGGTTGTGTTTAATAGATTTACAACGAAATGAAAACAATCGAAAATAATGAAACAATTGCCATCGATTTACCCATGTTTCCTACGTTTCCTGCCCCCCCCCCCATCCGATAATTAAAAAAACTTCAACGATAATCAAAAATATTGGTATTATAAGATTTAAACCTATAACTACGTGAGTAGATACGGCTATAGAATAATGTCTATCTATATCATAAGGTTAAACATTTCGATAATTTACATGCAATAAGCTTTATCCACCATAGTCAGTGTCATATTTTTTTTTATTTTTTTTTTTTGGGGGGGGTGCTTCCTCCATGTCTGAAAAACCCAGACTTAAAAAAAAAATTTGCCCCAATGTATTGGTATTTTCAATACTCGTGCCTATTGAAATATTTACGTCCAAACTGCAAAAGTGAAATTAATTTTATTAGATCCGACGACACATTTGGTGATATATTTTTAAACTTTGTTTACACCAGGAATATTCCGTATTAAGTAATAACCTTCAACCTATCTGTTATACTATACACCAGAGTTTCAATTGTAAAATTACACGTCAAGTGTTGACATAGAAATTAGAATAAAAAGTAAGTTCAAAGTCATTTTTATCAGTAAATAATTCTAAAAACAGGTTTGTAAGGTTGAGAAAAAACCTTTCCCGAAAAATCGTCCAAAATATGCCACTGACAATAGTTACACACGGCACCTCCTCTATTACGTGGTATTGTGTTATAACGAGAAGGAAATCTTATTTTTACTGACAATTATATGTACGAAATTAATACCTTGTATTATAGCCATTAACCAATATAGATATTAGGTATATAGATAAGTGTAAAACGTTATATAATATTTGATTAAACAAAAGTGTATATATTATCGATATATATATTATTACAACTACAATAACTGCTTTGACTCAATTATACAAAAAAGAAACTTCGAGTACAAGATATGCTACGATTAAACTCAAAACCTGTAAACACAACAACGAATATTAATATAAAGATATTATGAACCTATATGCCTAGTAGAATTAAACTGGCCATGAGTTAAATTTGTGGCTCAGATTTGAATTTTAACCTAAACATTGTTATACGTCCGTCACTTTTACAATAACCGTGATTAACTTAACTTACGGAACATAAAAACTTCTTATTGACATCGTAACAATAGTTCGCAGTTATTGTCACTTCGGTGGCGTTGAGTTCGTTCAAAAACAAATATAGCTGAAATAAAATAATACAATAATTATTTTCGACTAAATTCGTCGATATTTTTATTTACCGAAATTCAGTATTTCTAATATTATGATATTCTATAATATCGATCTTTTCACGAAAAGTCATCTAATTCATGAAAAGGAAACGCCTATTTCACATTTCATTAAATACAAAAATGGTTTTCATGAAATGGTCACATCGTGTAATTTTTTTTTCGCAGTGCGGTCGACCACTTTGTATACATAATATAGGTGCAACTAGACATTTGGACAAAGGGGTGCTTAAGCTCCAGGTTTTTTTGTAACTCGTCAGAGGATCCTTCCCCCTCACACCATTGTTTGTATATATTTTTTAGGAGTGCTGAGGACCAAAGCACCCCCCCCCCAAGTTGCGCCAATGATACCTAATGAAATTAAATATTTACCGCACTCGACTATTATTACTATATGTTTATAAAAAAAACACAGAAATCATATTATACATTATAAACAATAATACTCCGTTGTATAAAATATTACGACGATCCCTTTTTGTTAAAAAAATTAGAAACTGATAATATATATGAAATAGACTGGATGTTCAGTACCTACCTCAATGCACTCGTCTCGGCACTAACTATTACGCTATTTAGGAAATTTTATTTTGAAAGTTAAATATGGTTTTAAGAGCTGTAATAACACAAAAAGGTAAAGGTAAAGGCTAAGGGGGGGAGGGGACAAATAATAAGGCGAACAAATATATTAAAACGGTATATAAGGGAGTATTGTGAAATTATGAATCATTTTGTGCTACTACCTTTCTCCTGGTGTGGCAAACGATCGTGATAATATTATTAGAATAACTCTAATAACTTAAATTAATACCGCAACTGTGCAGGGTTGAATTAGTTAAAACAGAACGTTAAATAAATTACAACATAATGTGATTAGCAGTATAAAATTCGGAGCTAGCTGTTCGAGTAAGAGTTATGGAGAAAGGCTACCACGACGCACACACGTTGTGCGCAAGGTTCTCGACAGAGTGACCGTCCGCCAGATGTCTCGAAAGAAAGAATCATTCGAGAATTTTAGGAAAATACGGTTTTTTTTTAAATTAATTAAGCTGACGTAAGGTAAAAGGGTGAGAACGCGATGAAACGAATTTCGCTGGCTATGCATTTTTATGTTATTATGCCATTAGGTTGGCCGTCATAGTTAGGGCATGGGAGTTGTATTTGTCCCAAGCGTAAACTGTCTTTAATTTCTGAATGGTATAGGTCTGTATCGAATAACGAACGGAGCCCCGTTGTATTAATTTACAACGCCTAAGCACTAAATATTTGACCATAACGAATCTTTTAGTTACATTTATATGTCTGTTATGCATGTGCATGACATTACACAGCTTTTACGTATTATGACATTTATATCGTATAATATACGTGATACATTTTTACAAAATACATAATTACAATAATCTACCTATAGTTAATAAATGAAATTACTTACCTGTTCTTTTGTTTGACACTTTAAATAATTCACTCGACTGCGTAAAATACAATAGAACGTAAAAACACTCTAAAAATATAAATATACAAACAAAGTGTTATTTTTTATTGACCGTGTAAGTAGCTGAATATTAAGAAGAAAAAAGTATAAATAACCGTACAATATTTTTTACTATATTACCTTGTGGTGTAAATAAGTACTTGACTCGATTAAGTAAATAAAAACTACAAATATTCTTGTCATGCGTATCAATTTGATAATAGTTTCCAAGTTCATAAATCGCTGAAAAAAACTAAATCAAAAATATGTATAATATACTTTCAAAAATAATCTTTAATATATTTATTTAAGAAATAAAAACTTATTTTTCGTTTAGTCAAATTCATTAATTTTATAAATAGGTACTTTCAGGCGGTTTACCGAGCAATGCTGAGTAGGCTGACAGCTTATTTTAAGTTTCGGACCGCTAAGAGATCCATCCATTAATATAACTATTACCGTTTTTAGATATTCAACGAAGTCCAGGATGTCAATGATGTGTTATATATTTTTTCCCCCAATCTATAAACCACTTTTTGGTCAGAAATCTCGCGCTGTCAATCAATATTAGGGGTGGTTTCTGGTAGCGAATTTTGTCTAGTTGGTGCGTCGGGGAGGTAATTTTATGATTTTCCCTCGAGTGAATTAATTTAGGCAAACTAAAAAATTTCATACCTACGTATTTGACTAAAATACTTTTCGTGGTTATACATTTTTACGAATTATTAATTAAGTTAGGGCCACCTACAAAATATTTTTTTTTTTGAAAATACAATGCTTATGAGAAAAAAAATAAAAAAAATACGTGATTTGGTAGAACAATAGGGGTATGCCAAAATTGAACAAAAAAAAAAAAAAATCAACTTAAATGTTTTAAAATTGGCCAAATGTATGCCATAATACAGTAGTAGTAATAGTACGTAAAATGCTGTAATAGTTAGTTTTCGTAAAAATTTGAACTTTAAACGCCCATAAAAAAACCACATTACGTTCAGTATTTTTACAAAGCTAAACAAATTAAAACAAAGTAGAAATAACTCAAAATACGTTAAAATAATTTAAAAATTGTACCACGTTTATAAAGTGTTAATGTGAGTGTTCAACGAAAATGTCAGGTCTCTACGAACTATCGTTGACTGAAAAACAATGAAAAGTAAAAAATGATCGCCTCAAAATACATAAATTAAACGAAAATTACTACCAGAAACCAGTCGTGGTGGTTAATGATTGGAGTAATATTTCTGATCGAAAAGTCGTTTACAGATAGGAAATAAATAAGCACACGTCACAGTAAAATGGAAGCATTCCTCTTTCTTCATTTCGCTCAGAATCTAAAATATCGTCACCGTGGACCGGTCAAAAAGACCGGTCCGGCAAATAATGTACTTCCAATCTAGCGCTGCGGGATACTTGTTTTGTCAACTATTTTCTATCGCGGGTTTTTTTTTTTTTTTTAATTTATGATGCGAAATATATTCGAAACATGTACGAAATGTCGTTTTTTACGATTCCCGAGAACTTGCCTTAACTGAAAATTGTCTGGCATGTCCTGGATCCGTATAACTGGAATTTTGTAGATAATCGAAAACCATTTGGAATAATACATAAGCTACTATAAATTGACGAGGTTTAGGATAATCAAGGAACCGTTTAAAATTACAATACCGAATGATGTGTCTATACTGTGTTACTACGCACGTAGGACCCGTAAAGAAAAACCTCACATTCAGGGGCGTCATATACAAGTATCGATACGAATAATGATTTGCGAAACGCTAGATACGACAGTTATTGCCTAAGAAGAATGTAAGTTACGCCTAGCCTTATAGGCAGCATACTTGTCCGTTCCGGTACCCGTCGACAGCGTCTTCGCGAAATTAAACAATTCCAGCAATACGTTTAGCTGATAGCGAGAAAAGTGTATGATCAAGTCCATATTGTAATGCGAGTTGAACTTTTTGCAAAACGCGTACAGCACAAGATTTCTCTGCCGAGCTTTGTGTATCCGTCCCGGATCGTCGGCCGCACCCGTCTTGACGTATTCGTTCAAATCGCCGTACAGCTGACCGATCGTGTGGAACGCGTGTACCAGTTGCATTTCGAAACCTAAAGACGCGAACGTGGTCAGCGCGCCGAAACTCATCGGCTTCTCTTCCGTTCGTCTGTAAGTAACGATAAAAATTGACTAATTCATTAACTGTTCGGACACGACGGCCACCAACTGCAGATACCTGCCGTATATGCTATTTTAATATTTTATACTACCCGAGTCGGGTGCGGATATTTCCCCTAGGGAATTTTTCCCGCGCGGGCCACGGCCCCGCATTGTTCCCGGCAGGCAACCTGCGGTTCTACAGGGTACGCGTCAACGTCGACAATTTGTATATTGTATTTTATTATTATAATTCAGTAAGTATAACCGAATCGAAATTACGACAACTAGAAAGAAAAAAAAAAAACGGTTGATAGTGACGCGACATAAATCCGGATTATCCGAAAACTTATGTTTCGAATTCCAAAATCCGAATTTTCGTATTTCCAATTTAAAAACGAAAATTTTGCTTTGACCGTTCCGATTTCTTAAATCGTAAAATTAAATCCTTGAGTAATTAATTTTTACATTATTAAATGAGTTAAATAATTTTATTAATTTCAAGGCGTGCTACCATAAACATTTTTTATAAGTAAAACAACGTTTGCCGGGTCAGCTAATAATATATTATATAAACGTAATATGTATGTTTATTTTTTTTGTTTTTTGTTTTTGTTATACTTGCTTATCAAAATAAATTTTATGATATTTTTTGAACTGTAAAAACAACAAAACGTATTTAACGTTTTACACGCATTTATGCTATTGACAATAAGATAATAATAATAGTTTTATGAGAAATTAATTAAAGAATATAAAATCAACATTTTAAAAACGGGAATTTGGATTCGGATACAAATCCGGATTTACAACAAATGTCGGATTTCAAATTTCAGAATCCAAAAATCCGGACCCTCGACTTTGGCGAATCCGGATTTTTCCCATCATTAGTTCACACCGATAAAGCTCATTGAACTCGGTGGTAACTTTTTTGAAAAATAGCCCGTTCCTACGAAAATGTTGCCGAAGGGTATACCGGACGTCAGGCACGTATTTAGGATACCTTTTTTTTTTTTTTTTTTGGGATGGGGGGGTTAAAATATTTTTAATACATGAACTAAAAATATATTATTATATTATAATTTTAATAATATTATTATACAGTACTAAATATAATATAATAATGTATACTAACTATAAATAATGAAAAAAATGGTTAAATACAATTTTAAATCATAAAACAAAGTCAACCTCTTGCGAGGCATTCTGGAAAATGTATTGATTATTTCTTCAATATTTATTGAGAAACTTCGGTGGACTGACAATATAGCTAAACTTGTTAGACGATCTTAGCTGCAGCTATTCCTCAAATAAATTTTAATCGTTATAAAGTTGAAAAAGATCTTTCTGCTGGCCAATTCGACACTGGGAGTGTTGCAAGTATGGATATTAAACACCGAATGTTTGAATAAAGGTCCTTCGACATAACGCCTATAAGTATCGATTGCAGATTTTGGAAGTTAAATTTTAATTTAAAAGTGTCACAAATCGGTTAAAAGCTTATGTAGAAATCCATGCATTTTTTAAAGTCATTGCTACTTGAATTTAATTTAATTAGAAAATTGCTCGGAGGCAAGTTTTGCAAACCAGAAATAATGTAATTGTGTTTTATAAATCAAATGAAATACATTTATACGTATTATTATTCAATACTTCTGGAAAAATAGACTGAACTCATAACTGGTGAACAATTGTAGTTATAAACCGATTAAGTCCGTCGTCCGACGAGATTCAATCTTGAAAATTGCGATAACATATACGTTTGTCATTTTTTAAAATTTAAGATAACGTGTAGTGACAAGCAGGAAACTGGGGAAATGAACAATTACTTAAAATAAACCGTAGTTGTACAATTATACATAAAATTTGTAATTGGTCTTTGTTATATTATAGCTACTTAAAAAAAAAAAAATGTTTGAGGGGGAGTTGAACTAGCAATGGGCAAAAACCATTTATGTTTTTTGTTAAATACATCGATCATTATTAATGTCTTCGATATATCGAAGAAAACATCGAGTTTTTATTTCGATGTTTTAATATTTTCGTATTAGTATTTTTTTAAATTATTTGTATAACAGTTTTATAATCTGATTATCTAATATGGATCGTTTACAAATATGGAAAGATATGTCAACAATATATCCTGCCATTAAATATCTGATGCCTGTTGCAACGTCTGTCCCCAGTGAACGTTCTTAAGCGTGATTGACTTTGAATAAACAAAGAAATTGGTTAACATCTAAAACATTTAAACAATCTTCTATTTTTACAATCCTTAAATGATACACCATGGTAATGTATTCAGTACGAGGTGTGACAATAAAATAACGAGACTTTTTGAATATAACCTAAACTATTAACGTTATCTATAAAACGATTATTGAAATATGATTAGAAAACACTTATCTAAAAGTACTATGAACACTGATGGCATCGATTCATTTCCTTATACGTTAGTAGCCTTGTTATTAGTGCGAGTTCGACTATACTGCCGAAAAATGTTAGATATAAAAATCGAACAACATGTGTTAACATTAAATTTCTTGTTAAATTAAAAAAAACTGCCGCGAAATCGTTTCGTATATTATGTGAAGTTTATGGTGAAGAATGTTTATCAAGAGCTCGTGTTTTTGAATGGCACAAACGGTTTTGTAGTGGAAGGGAGGACGTCGAAGACGATGATCGTTCTGGACGTCCTACCACGTCTTCAACACACGAAAACGTTGAAAAAATCGACAAAATTAATTAATCAATATTATTATAAAGAGGTATTAATTAAATTAAGAGAACGTGTCAGAAAGAAGCGATCAGATCTATGGAAAAATGGCTGGGTTCTTCACCAAGACAATGCTCCAGCTCACAGTGCATTTTCAATTCAACGTTTTTTAACTGAAAAAAAAATTTCTGTACTTCAACATCCCCCGTACTCGCCAGACCTTGCTCCTTGTGACTTCTTCTTATTCCCAAAAATTAAAAGTTTATTAAAAGGAACTCGTTTTCAAACAGTTGATGACGTAAAAATGAAAACGGCAGAACTTCTAAAAGGGCTGAATGAAAGCAATTGGCAACACTGTTTTAAAGAATGGCAGCGACGTATGCAACAGTGTATTGATGCTGAGGGAAGGTACTTTGAAGGTGATAATCATTAAATTATAACATTTTTAAAATAAACAACTTTTATTCAAAAAGTCTCGTTATTTTATTGTCACACCTCGTATATGACATATTTTTAAGAATTACTTACATTTAAATAAAATAAAATTTAATATACCTATACCTTGAATTAAATTGTTTTTTTTTTTTAATTGGTAATTTAGCCTATTCGGCTATTTTTTTATACTAAAACTCAAAAAGGTTTGAAAACTCGACCTCTCTATAAAAATGGGTCGTAAACAAATTGGTGATTGCCTGTCTTCATCGGATGACCTTTTTTTTTTTTTCCGATTGTTTATGCTATGAAAATATTTTATGTTAAAACATCGATGTATCGACACTATCAATGTTCAAAATTTCGATGTCCCACAAATGTAGCACGGGTTCTACACGTTTGAACGCATACGGGAGGCGTAGGCGGCGGCCCGTTACCTTTTAATATTATCGCCGGCGAAATCGACAAACACCGACGCGGCACTGGCGTACAAAATCCACTCGAACGGTTTGCGTGCGGCACGATCGGCGGCCGGCCATTCGGACCGCAGCCTGTTGTAGCGCGCCGCCGTCCGCCCGGCGTACGCGATCCGCCGCAACAGGACGGCCAGCAGCCCGGCAGCTCCGGCGGCCGCGGCGATGGCCGACACGGCCGCGGTCTTTTTGACGGCGCCCGCGTATACCGTGACCGCGCGGTCGCGAATTTCCAGCCCGACCAGCGCGACTTGTACAAACGCCGCCAACAGACCCAGCCGGCAGATGGTAAACTTTTCCGTTTCCCGGTCGTACGCGACGGGAAACGCGCCGAACCGGTTGAACAGAACAAATATGGATCTGGAAAAGACAAAAAAAAATAATAAAAAAAAAAAACCACTCGAAATCGTGCAGGTAATAATTGAAGAGATCCGTGTCGATGGCGCCGGAAAAAACCGCCCCCCTCCCCGGGAAGGCGGCTGAATAAAATCGTTTCAATCGCACGCTTGAGGAAAACGGATGTTTTTCTTGTTTTTCTTTTAACTTTTATTTATAAAGCAAACAGTCAGTAATTATTTATCACAATAAGTGTGCACGCCGATGTAGTTTGGTCACACGTGCAAAAAAACCAGCCACCCAGTGTCGTATTTAGAGGGCGGCTAAATTTTTAATATACAATCGCGTTACTTTAATCCTCTGGAAACTTCATTCGGTTAATTTTAATATTTTGTCATTTTATCGTGACCTTACTTTTATAACGTATTGTCCAAATCATTTTATATAAAACACGTCTTCGACCGATACGGACGTACGGTATCGTAATATGGGGCTCTGCCAAGACCAAGAAATAAAAGAACTATACAAGCGTTCCAAAACATCTGTCAACGATTAATCACTACTGGTGGCACCCCGGTTTGTGTCGAATGCGACCTTAAATTCCGACCTCAAATTACCTTCACACAATGAAACCGCTGCTGTCTACTACAAACGCTTCCACGACAATCTACACTATATTCCCAACCGACTAACCGACGGGTTAGCTTCACTAAGACTTTCCGGTAACCCAAACAGACGCCTCGGAAGGTGCCGTGATTCGAAAACTTAATAACCAACAAATTATTAATAATATTATTACGAGGTATCACGACTGTGTGATTCCTCTGCACGTGTATATAAATGTGTCAATTGTCTGTAAATTATTATTGTACACACTGTGCAGATTGTAATTCTTCAAATAAAGTCAAATTTCAAAAACAAAAAAAAAAACCTATTATCGAGATTTAGGTGAGATAATAATTGATAGTTTTGTGGCATTGTGGCGACACCATAGATAATAATTTATTTAAAAAAAAAAAAAAAAACGGTATTCTACACCGTTAGTGAATAATGATCGCCTAAACGCTTTGGCTGTATTAAACATTGAAAGTGAACGTCAATTGTGTTAATATAATTAAAGAATTTGCTCAGTCACAATCCAGGAAAAAAAATTGAATTGTAAATTAATAATGAAATTGTTTTTATATCGTATTAAATTTGTATTTCATTATAATAGGGTTGTTGTTTTTTTTGTTTTGCCCCAGGGCGACAAATTCTTAAATACGGCCCCGCCAGCCAGCCACCCAACGGCGACACTTTACAAATTGATTGGTCTGGAATATCATCTAGAATTTAGGTTAGACGACGCTGAAATCGCTAACGCCGCCTCCTCTTTGGCCTCCGAGGTGCATTTTCCGGAATCGTGTCCGGATTCTAGAGCGGATACTAGTGGATTTGCGTGATTCGTCAGTCGGGAGCGGAAACGTTTGGACAGGTCATCGGCAGTTTCCTTCTATTGTATTTGTTTTTACGTCTGTATAAAGTGCGTGGCCCGAGACACAGGGTGGGACATTTGTTATTACTCGAAGTGTTGCAGATCGAAATGTTTTGTATTCGACGTTTTGGCCGCACCCCGTACAGTTTTGAATACCGCGCGTCCAAATAGGCACCGAGAGGGTTTTTATAAAAAATGCAATTTCGTTATTAAGTTAAGACAACATAAACAAAAAAAAAAAAAACCATTTCTGCCTCCTGCATCAACCTGCATCTACTCGTCAAATCTCATCAGACCGAACGTGCTTTTCAAACCACGACACAGCTCTGCCTCGTATATGTGCAGGGATCCTCCGGGGCGGCATTTTATCCTCCATTCTCTTAAATATATTCGTCTCAGACCGACCAATCGCATTAAATGCATCGGCGGCAGACTACGCCGATGATTGTCTCTGTCAATGGCGATCCACGCTTAGCCTCCGTAAACCTTCAAGCCCGCCAAGACTCTGTGCAGGACCGGTATACCAAATGGAAATTTAAAATAAACCCCAGCAAGTCCGTTCACGCCGCCTTTACTCCGAGACTCGCTCGTCCTCCAGATGCGACTGTCAGCGGTGTTCCGAGTCCATCGTCCCCTACGGTCAAATACGTCGGTGGTCTTGCACTAGATAAACGTCTAACGCGGGCCCATTATATTTGAGATAAAATATGTCTTGTCTCTGAACAATCGTTTACTTATCCTCAAACTTCTAATCTCTAATAAACACACCTCCCTTAATGGACGTATGGGACTCTCAGCTATGGGGTAGTGCAACAACAAAAAAACAAAAAAATCAAACTTAAATAAAATCCAATCATTCCAAAACACTGCTCTGAGAAAACTAATAAATGCTCTCCCATATATTTCAAACCATAACACTCCACAGAGACCTGAAATTAAAAACAGTCCAAGAAGCCAAATGCTTTTAAAAAAAAATTCCACGGCCGCCTCCTTTCCTCCCACTCAAACCCTTTAATTAAAAACCTCTCCTCCGTGTAGCCCTCCTAGACGTTTAAAACGCACAAATGGTGCAGAGACGTTTTACGATAATTAACAAATATAAAACATGTCTCTTAATAAACTCACTTTACAACTTTTACAAATCAACAATTAAAAATGTTGTGTCATCTCATCTCTTTACGGAATATTTTGTTCTTTTTTTCGTGTTATCTATTCACGTACCACATATACTTATTATGTCTACTGATATAGATCGTATGTATTACGACTCAATAGAAAAAAATTGTAAAAAAATGTTAAGACTAGATTGTTTGCCGAGTAAGTAGCAAAGTGATTTCCGCCTCGAGTTTAGAAGGGTGCGTTTATTTTGTATATGGTGAGCCCAGAATTAATAATCGAGAAATTATTTCAAAAATACATCTTTCTTTTTACGATTAACCGAAGTAAAATATATAAATGCGGATTTAATAAAAATAATACAACTTTTTTTTTTCTTTGATATTGTTCCAAAATTATTTGTCACGTTTTTCGCAAAGAGTTTATTTCAATCATAGTTTTGGTTCAAATCGTATTTCCGTATTGTTGTACACAATGTCAGTAGACATGTTCTCCCATATTCGATGATTTCAAATTTTCCCACAATATTCAACAAAACAATTATAGGCGATTACTGAAACCAAAACATTTTAGCAGCGACGGCTTGCCCCTAGGGAACTTTTCCCGTGCGGGTGATCGCCACAGAAATTTACGACATGCGAGCGGTACACACGGTGTAGGGAAACTCTATGGATAGAAAAAAAAATAAAATAGAAAAATAGAAAAATTACTAATATATTATTATTAACATTTTTATTACTCAACTGTAATTTCATTTCAACAACGAATGTTAATAAACCAAATGATACACTTAACTTATTATTATAAATTTTTTTTTTTTTTTGCAGTATTATATAAACACACTGAGCATAGCACAACAGAACGGAAACATAATAAAAAAAAGAAAGACTATGTATTTCCATAACAACTACAATTCAGTCAGGTTGTGAATAATTGAACAGTTTGAAAGTAATGTGCATTCGTGGACGGCAATTCATGAATTGTGTATTGAACAAAGTAATGGACGAATAATATATGAATAATATTCATTGTTTTTATACAATAAACCTTAAGGTACATATTATAAAAACAAATTAAGTATTATGCTTATTTAATTATAACACCAAAAAAAAAAAAAAAAATTGATATACGACTAAAATATGAAGATACATCAACACACACAAATATATTATGAATCATACATATAAAATGGGACATACATAATTTTAACAATAGGACAACACTGTTTAACATATTGTTACAAAATAGAACACAAATAACTACGCCTTTGTAAGAAATTATTACATTTAAATCGGACAGTCTTTTATCAATTTTAAACATAACATAATTACAAATCATGTATAACGGCTAACAAATACAAACTGTTTGCTGCATACAAAACAAGTAAACAATACATTACAAAAGCAGTAAAAATGTTTTAAAAATCAGTTCGTTCAGAGTTGTTATTATTTACGACAATAATAATTATTCTAGTAAAAAACTTTTCGCATTATTTTAATGTTTATATAAATTAAGACTTAACACTCAATACAATGTTTTTTAACACTTCGTTTTTTTTCTTTTTTTTTACAACCCAAACTTATTTATCCAATTAACATATTCAAAAAGACTAGTAACACAAAAGTATCTAATTCAATAATACACACAATTTATAAGACATAAAAAATAATATTAGCAAAAATTATTATGTCATTTGGCTAACCAAATTCTTAATAACACACATATCATAACATTGACATATAATAATACAGATAACAAATGTATAAAAAAATAATACACTTAATAAAATTGAAAAATATACACAATGTAAGTAAATAAGTTATCAATATTAATGAGCTTTAAAAAAGGGAAATAATGGTAAACATTTTGATTGGAAATACAATTATAATATAATATATATATGTTGCAATATAAAAAAAAAATGGTTTAGTTAAAAATCTGCTGGAAAACTTTGAAAAAAAAAATTGTACAAAATAGAAATATTATCGATAATTAAACATATAGTAAATATACAAACATATTTTCTTGTAAAATAAAATAAATTAAATACAAATACATATTGGCTAAATAAGTTTTACTTCAAATTGTAGGATGTATCAAAAATTTAAATTTAGTTTAATATAAATTCTAATTCTTTGTTGTTGTTATTTTTTCAAGTTACAGTATAAATAATATTTTTTTCTATAAATAATACTGTAAGCATCATATTTGTTTATTAAAATTTCAACTAGTAATAAACTTGATAGTTCACATAAAAAAGAGAGGTAAAAATAACTTATGATGAGTTTTTTTATAAAATGATGTAGATATCGAATTTTCTATTATAAATGAGAATATTCATTTTATTTAAAATCACAATAATTTTGTAAACTAGTAATAATACAACAATGAGACGACTAGAAAGTTTATAATTTGAATATTTTTAAAAAAATATAATAATATATTTATCTCAAATATCTCGGGTACAAATGCATTTAACAAAAAACATTATAAAGTGAGAGTATTTAAAATACATTTTGCATAGATTGGTGAAAAAGTCATGCAGTTAAATTGAATTAATTGTTAATTCTAAGTACAAATAAACAAACGGAATATCAATATAAATTTTGAAATAGTTGTAGAAAAATGTTCATAAAATTAATTATTAAACAGAAAAGTAAAGTTCAATTGCAAATTAGAAAGTAAAATAAAAAATTTAGCACAAAAAATAATTTTCTTAAATTCCATTAAATTAATAATACAATACAAATAACGATCAATAAATAACAGGATGAACTAAAAATCTACATTTTTAAAAAAAAAATTAACTTAACTTTTCATCCATTTTAAAAAATGGATGTTTCAATGCAACATCTGCTGTTATTCGAGCTACTGGATCCAAACATAACAGTTTTTTTAAGAGATCATATGCAGGATATGGAAAATCATCAGGAACATTTAAGTAACAACTACAACTATCTGAAAAAACTTCACAGCCAGATAGTTGTATAGGTTTTGTACAATTATTACATGTATCAAAGCCACTGTTCGAAGAAACACCTGCTAAAGTCGCTATGCTAGATCGATGGCATAAAAGACGACATATTGCTCGGAGATCTAATGGAGGTTTTTGAACTTCACAAATAACATTTCGACCTTATATAAAATACACATTGTAAACAATTAGATAAAATGTACTTATACTTTTTATTATGTTAAGTACTAACCTAACATTTTAGCTAAATTTTTAATAGCACGGTCCCCGAAAACAGTTATCATTTCGGCTAAACACGTAGAGTCGTTTTCCGCACTAAAAAATGGATAGCAACGGCTCATAGCTTCCAACATAATTACTCCAACAGACCAAATATCAAGAGCTAGAAAAATTTATATAAAAATAAATATTTTATTATGAAAGTATAATAATTATGTCAAGATAATAATACGATAATACATTATAACTAAAATATTTAATTTTGTTGAAAAGTGTAAAATTACTATTCGATTTACTGTTATTAGTTTAACTATACAAAATAAATGCTAAATATTCAAATCATATTTATAATCAAGTATCCAGTTTAAAACACAAGCCATTTTTTATTCATATTATCTTTAAAAGAAAAGTAAAATAAACAACTATAAATGAAAAATTATTTATATTGGATAGAGTTATCACTTACCAGTATTTTGATATTTATATTTTAAAAGAACTTCAGGAGCTCGAAACCCTGGTGTTCCTGCCCGAGGAGCTTTCATTTCAGGTCTTTTTATACAAACATTGCATACTTTTAATTTTCCTACACAGTCACATGTTATACGTGGCACTTTTGGAACGGCAAAACTACTTTTCTCCTATTAGATAATAAAAAACAATTAATTTTGTAAACTTGTGAGTTACATAAACTAACAATATACTAACATTCAATAAATTATTATTTATGGCACTTGAACAACTAGGACTATTAATTTTAGGAACATCAAATTCTTTTTTTATGGGGGAATTCTCCTTTAATAATTGCTCTTTGGGCATCATTAATTTAGTTCTTTTTTTTAAAGTGCATCCATAAGGTGTAGAATTAGTATCATCCACTATATTTTGTAGAATACGTTTGTGACATGAATTTACACGTATGGCTCCTGTAGAACTTGATCGTTTACGGTTAACCTAGAATAATTTTTAAAATATTATTTTATTTTTATTTTGTACAATTATAATTTTAAAATATCTCACATTAGGGTCATTAGATTCGTGATTGGAACTATTTTGTTTAGAAGAAATATCAGCAGATTTATTTTCAGGCAAACTTTTGATTTGTCTATGTCTGTTGGTAGGGTTGATGTCAGGATGAGCAAGTCCAAAATCGGTGAGCATAAAACTAAAACATATAAAATCCTATTAGTTATTTAATTATATAGTATATATTATATAAAACAAATTGAATTGCGTACGTTGATGTTGAACGATTGTACAGAAAATTACTAGGCTTAACATCTCTATGGACCATATTAAATGAATGTATTCTTTTTAATGCAATCAACAAGTTCTTAATATACAAACGCAATTCATTAGCATCCATTGAACAAAGGTAAGTCTGAAAAACAGCAAATATTCACATATCAATAAACTATAATGAATTTGTCAATTCATCTATAAATCTAGGTTAAATTAAGATAATAATTACCAATGGGTGGTCATGATTGATGTAAGGCATTACCAAGCAAACAGAACTTTTGATTCGAAATGAGGTTACTAATCCCATTACATTATCTTGTCCACTGAAAAATTACCAAAAATATATTGTTTATGAATACCCAACATGTAACTTAAAGGAACACGACGTTAGTTTGTGTAATTTTGAAAATAGAAAAACATGAACTATTTGACAAGAACTGTAAATATTATAAAAAATGGAATGCCTTTCAATCATATTTATAATCGGGTAATATTACGAATACAATTAGCCTCTATGCTCCAAATAAAATACTTATTAATTATACATTGTATATTAAGGTACCTTAAAATCGACGCTCGTGTACCGTTACCATATTACAGTAATAAAGGTTACTCTTAAAAGAAGAAAAAAACAACAACAAGATAGTTTTCATTTTACTCACCCGATTTTCAGTAAGCAGAAAATTTCGCGCTTTAACTTCTCCGGATGGGTTGTCTGCTTGATGTGCTTGATTGCGTAGCACTGCTTTTGTGGATCGCGTTTAGCGTAAGCCAGGTACACCTTACTGAACGTGCCGGCGCCGATTTTGCGTTGGATAACAAAAATCTCTCGCAATTTCTTGAACGATTCGTCTTTCAACGGGCTCTCTGGAAAGACAACAGAAACATATACGTATTGCCAAGAACAATGAAAAACACAACAGCGACGCACTTGGTTCGGACGTCCCGTCGGCCGATGTCGAATTGCCGGCCGGTGTCGAATAGCCGGCAGTGGTGCTGCTGGTCCCTTGAACGTCGGAATTCGATGCCATTTCGGTAGTCGGCGTGTACGGGTATATCTGACAGAGTGTAATGAACAAACGTTTATGTATACGTCGATTTGTATAAAAAAACGGAGACGATTTTCCCGCGGACCCGGAATGTCTACGGTCGTTTGTTTATAGCGCGAAAATACGTTCCCGTAGTAAACTGATAATAATTGAGTTTTGGCTCCGAAAAATATCGACGAAAAGGCGGTTCAGAAAATGTATGGTTAACTTGCTGTGTTATTGTTGTTTACGCCGGGGAACAGTGTGGCCACGGGCCCGCGATTAAATGTACCCGGAACCGCCGCCAGGGCGCACCCAGTGACATTATCTATGTATTGATATTAGTCTATGATATTATGATACCAAAATGTGATCGTTTTCGCGCTTCCTCCACTTATTTGACATACAGACGTTGTACGATTACAATCGTTAACTGTCGGGAACGTTGTATAGTGTGTATCATTGTTATTACACTTGATATAGTGTGTCAATATGTTTTTGTTACTACGTTTATGAACCACACGATTACTTTCACTCCGATTACTGTTTAATTTTTTTACTGTTACTTTGACTGTTTATTTTTTTGAAATGAACACTTCAAACGAATTGCCATCAACCAATCAGCCTACCACATCTGCTAAGCCAAATGTGGACTCTGAAAAAATATCTTCACCCATTAAAAAAAATCAAAAAGGACAGGTAAGAATTTTTTAATTATGATAATTATAATAATTTGATTTTATTTTTTATATTTTATATTTTATATTTTATACTTAATACTTAATATTTTACTCGTAGAAAAATCTTCTTATACTTATGTGTTACATAATTCGTAAATTCTAAATTATGAACGAATCAAATAATTTTTATTTTTGAACGTTGTATAGTTTTTAAATAATTTAATAATTATTGTTTCAGTTTGTTGGAAAAAGGCAAAAACTGATGATTGTCAATCTGTACAAGGCGAAAAAGCAACTACAGCCCGACATTAAGTACAAAGAATTGATGGCGTCTATTTCAAGTGATTCTGGGATTGGAATGCGTACAGTTATAAGTACAATAAGTGAATACAAAAACACGGGTGAATGTAAGTCACCACATAAAACTAAAATCCGTCCTACAGTTAATGATAAAATTGACGATTTTGATAAATATGCGATTCAACAAAAAATTCATAGGTTTTGGTTTAAAAATGAAATTCCCACATTAAAAAAAATTGTTCAAGCCATAAATGACGATTCACTTGTTCCAAATATTCCTTGTACCTCTTTGCGGCGGGTATTAAAAGAATTAAATTTTGAATTTACAAAAAGAAACCGTGATAGCGCTTTAACAGAAAGAGCAGATCTTGTGGTGTGGCGATAAAAGTATATTGAGGACATAAGGCGTTATCGGGATGAAGGTCGTACGATATACTTTTTAAATGAGACATGGGTAAACATAGGTGAGTGTAGCAGTAAAGTATGGATTGATACTTCTGTGAAATCTCATACAGATGCATTCCTGAAAGGACTGACTACAGGTCCAAAAAATCCGTCAGGTAAAGGGAAGCGGTTAATAGTTGTCCATATCGGTTCAGCAGATGGTTTCGTCGATGGGTGTCTATTGTGTTTTGAGTCAAAAAAGAACACAGTCGACTACCACGACAAAATGAATGGGGATACGTTTTATGATTGGTTTTGTGGAATTTGCCCCGATTGAAGGACAATGCCGTGATAGTCATGGACAATGCTTCCTACCATTCTGTCAAAAAGGATCCGGTTCCCACAAATGCATGGAAAAAAGAGGACATTAAAAATTGGTTGAAGTCAAAAGATGTGGTTTTAGACAAACCCTTGATAAAATTTCGATTACTTGACATGGTAAATGAAATTAGACCTCGCCATGATAAGTATGTTATCGACGAAGAAGCCTTGAAGTCAAATAAGCTTGTATTGCGTTTGCCACCTTACCACTGTGAACTGAATCCAATAGAACTTGCGTGGTCTGTTGTGAAAAATCATGTCAAACAAAACAACACAACGTTTAAATTAAACGATGTTAAAAATTTACTGAACGAAGGAATCCAGAAAGTGACGTCTGAAATGTGGGCCAATTTCGTTAGTCACACCATAAAAGAAGAGGACAAATTGTATGACATCGACATAATTTCTGATAGAATGATGAATGATGAAGATGAGCATATAATGACAATAACTGGTGACACTTCGTCTGATTTTTCTGACGAGTAATATTTTTTGTTTTATATTATATGTTTTATATTTATATTTATGTAAAATATATTGTTTATATATATATATATATATTTTTTTTGGTTTTTTTATATAATTGTAAACTATGTTATTAGTCTTAACATACTTAAATTAGTTTTGAATATTTCGAAGGATGATATTATTATAATTATATTTTGTTTAGTATTATTTGTTGACCAATGTTTTTTGGGCATCCTTATTAGTTAGACGCCTACAATTTAATTACGTACAATCAAAAAAAATAAATTCAAATTCAACAATTGTTTTTTATAAATAATAATACTTAAAAAAAAAATCGATTTAAATTAAGTTGTTGGTGTGTATGCGCAAAATATATGAGTTAAAGACATAAATTATAATATAATATAATCACTCTGTATAACACATATTCCACGCTGTATGCACGCCACAGCGCGAACCGTAGAGGTCAAAGTGGGGGAAACGGAGCCGACTACCGCTAGCTGCCGTCAGTCTGTATGCGCGAAACGGGTTACTTCTCTCGTGGCGCGGAGTATAAAGACAGCGCCTTTTTCAACTCTTAATACGATTATTTTATTACAGAATCGTAACATAAAAATTGATTTTGACATAAATACAGAATCTTAACATTCAATCATGGTAGTCCGTGCATTTTAATTTAACAAAAAACTATTTTTTTTTTTTAAATTACTTAAAATCAGATTCAAGTTAAATTGACGTTTAACAGCGATTTATGTGGATTCAGTCGAACTTATCTATAAATTCTTATTTTCAAAGGCGTACATTAATTGTAGAAGAGAAAGAGGACTTTTGGCTACTTAAACACGTATTTACAACTAAAATTAAAGGGATACATGTAATTAAAATAACTGGATCGTGTAAAATATGTAAAAAGCTAAATAATTACCTTATATACACATAATTTTATCATTTTTAATAATATTCAGATAAAGTTGGATTGCAGTGTATAGTATTCACCTAAGTTGGGTGGCAAAGTATGTTATAGAAGCAACATATTGTAAAACTTGCTGGTCCGGTTAAGTGGTATTATTTTAATTTATATTTTTGTTCTATACAGTTTCAATATATTTGTATATAATTTCATATTATTTATGTAAAAATCAATTTTTAGGTTATGATTCCGTGAAAAGGCAATTTATGTGATAGTGTGATAGTGATATAAAAAAGAGCTGATAAAAGGCGCTGTCTCTAGACGCTTGTCACACGGATAGTAGGTGTGTAGATTTAATAAGATGATTGTCTTTTCTTGAGAGAAATGACAAAAAACTCGTACAAGACGATTTTCCTCCGTATGCTCTAATTAATAAGGAATCACGATGTGGTCGAATTTTCGATTTTTACGTTTTCCGCACCGGTCCCGTCGTAGCCTTTCGGGACTGGGAAAAAATGAGAATATTTAATACAAAAATAGTGTTATATATTATTTCGTATGTAATATGTATGGTCAATATACACGTTCAAGTAAATTATGTACAATATATAAATTAAACTGGTTAACTAGAGTAACCTCATAAAAGAATAATCGCACAAAAAGGACATATTTCGGCGCAATTACGTAACTGGGTACAGACGAAGACTATTAATCTGCTATTTTGTGTGGGAATGTAGGATATAGGAGTTCTAAGACCAAGGTACTCGAGGTATACCTACTTGTTTTTTTATTGAGCATTTAAAAACGTTTAAAGCAAAACTATATAATGCAGCGATATAGGTGACGATCACCAGGGCTCTGGCAAAGCTGCTCGTGCATTAAAAAACCGCCTAAATTAGCATGCACATATACACTTAAAGCATACACATTCAAGCGTTTTGATTGCAATTATTATAATTGCTTAACTTGTCTCCAGAACATTCTCATCTTTACCAACCTCAATGTTTTGCAAACTGTAAAAGTTGCACACAAATTACAATAAAACGAAATACTAAGATTTTGTAAACATGTTCAGGAAGGTAAATAAAAAATAACAATTTCCTCAACTTATACAATTTACTTTATGACAAATATGTAAAAACATGCGCTATTTAACTTTTTAATGTTTTTAATATTGTTATGAGAAATAGATTTGTATCTCACGTAGCATGTTTTCCTATGTAACAAATAAAAACCACTTGCAAATGTATAAACTTAAGAAGCCCCCATGATAATATCTTGTAAAACTTTTGTGGAGGTACACACACACATATACAGATAAAATCAAATGTCATCTCTGAAACGATATTACCCAGATTTGTACCTTCCATTAATAACAAAATAACTCGTTTTAATGCTAATAATCTGACTTAAATATACATTCAGCATTTTAGGTATTTATTTTATTATATCATAATCTGAGATATAAAGATCAAGTATATTCCGACTGAAAAAATTATGATCGACAGACTATAATCTATAAACAGTTCAAATTATTATAAAACAAAAAAAAGCACTATTATATATTATTTTTTTTTTCAAATCCTAATTGTATCAATGTTAAATTTGTTATCATCACTGATTTTATATTATAGAACATCAGTAAGGTTGATCTAGAAGAAGTTCAAAAGGATCATGTTACATAATTTTTTATTTGCATTCTATTAGATTTTTTTTTTTTTGAATTACATAAGCAATCAACTTAATATTTATTAGTAAAAAATAATAAAGTCTGAATTGTTTACGTAACAAAATTGGTAATATCAATTAATCTTATTAAGCTGAGTTTTACATCTTCAACCTCACCAATTTTTTTCCAATTTATAAGTTGTCCGTACATTTACCTTGGAGTACAGTAGCACATCTACGGATGTTATCTGCATCCAACAGATCATCAAAACTATCATATGATATTTATATCTAATCATTGAATATATTATTAGAACACACTTAGTATCATATAAAATTGAATGTCTTAAAATGAAGACTTGTTGAAACTAACCCATTTACACTTACAGATCCTGCCATTGAAAAAACAATTAACATAACTCACACAAAGTTCACAACAGAAATCAAAGGAACAGTTTCACTCCTTACTCGTAATATTAACCTCACAATTATTAAATTAATAAAATCTCAACAAAAACAGCAAAATTAAACGAATTACAAATTTGTTTTAAATATATTATTCAACCTTATACACTTAAATACAATTTTAATTATTAAATGTTTGACTGCTCAAAAACAATATTATTAAATAAATAAATATAATTTAAAAATGTATTTTTGATAATAAATATAAATAATATCTATGAAAACCACAATCTGAAATCCAAACCATTGATTTAGAGAAGTGCTTTTTTTTTAAATATTTAAAAACACTATAAGTGTATTATATATATATATATATATATAATTTTAATTTCAAATATTAATAATACTAAATTACAAGAGTTACTAATTTCTATCATGTTTAGCCATTGTATATTTTCTTAGATTGTTATATTATCAATACTTAGGTTTAATATTTTCTAAAGAACATAAATATCAATTCTTGTTATGTGATTATTTAAAAGAGAACAATGTGTACACACAGAATGGAATGTAGTTGAACAATTGATCACTGATAAAATACACGAGGGAAATTTAAAAACAATATTTGCGAATTAAACAAGAACTTTGGTTGACAAAAATAATTGTACATTAATTTAACCCGTTAAGAAGCAATAAAGTATCGGTAAATGAAGACGCCAAGTACTCCCAATGTCAAAGGCAGCAACCAAGATTTCCAAATGCTAAAACAATAACAAATGTATATATAAACTTCAATTAATATTTATAAACAATAAACACACTATTTATTTAATAAAATATGCTTTAAATAAATAATTTTAGGTTTACTCTGGAATAATATATTTAACTAAATTAATAACAACTATTAAAATTGTTGACAACAAACATAACAAACAAGCATCTATGATAGTTAAAATAAACTTAGATAAATTTACAGTGTACAATGTTTTATTACATTCATTTTTATATATTATCATATTAAAAAAAAAAAATGCTAATATTATTTTGATACTTTAACCTTTGTATCAATAGAAATAATAATAATTTTAAACCATGATAATATACATGATATAATTATATACATATGATAAATAAAATATTTTTGAGCTGTAATACAATTTTAAAACATTATCAACAATTAAAACCATAAACAAAAAGAGATCACAAGACAGATGAATAAGGAGCAGTGACAAAAAGTTATAGATCAACGAAACTTAACCCAGGATGATGAAATAGATTGGAATGCAGCCTATACAGGAGTAGTACATGGAAGGAAATACTTTAGTCAACCTCTTTGGACCATGCCACAAAACAATATTTTTCATATTATTTTTTTTTTTAAAATTTAAGAAGATTCTCAATTCATTGTTTGATAAAATATAACTACGATATTATTTTAAAAATATGTTTAAACAAATTGCAAATAAAACAAGACAATGTCCTCAATATTAAGAATGTTGACTATTCTCGGTTAAAATCTGACTCTAAATGTGTATATTTAAGACTTTCTTAAGTTTATAATATATATTTAAAAGATCAACACAACAAAAATAGTTTTATTTAACTCTTAATTGGCAATTTTTTTTTTTTAACAATATGTGTGCCTATAGGTACTTTTTTAAAACATGCCATAATATAGTCATAAATATTAATAAGATAATACTAATAAATAAATTTGATTTATTTAGATATTTTACTAACCTAAAATCATCAGGTGATTCATCCGCAGATGCAGGTTTTGGTTTACTTGAAGGTTTTTTATTATGCCTTTTATCCTCCTGTAATTAAACAAATGATTTTAATTATGTATTGAACAGTAACTGTTACAACTGTGGTAAAATAATAAATTTTTTTTAGTTTAGTAATAAATAAATGTAGAAAATTTTATTTGAATACATAAAAGTAGATTTTCAAACAAAATGGCAATCTGCAAAACTAGTCTACCATTTGTTACTTGCTAAGTCAAGTTAAGTGAAGTTAAGCTGGATATAAATTAACCAAGATAAATGCTCACAATATATACCTACTATATTTATTACAAACTAGTCGAATGCCCGTCATACAATGGTCATTAAATTGTTTTATACCACTGGACGCAATAGTGTTTTAAATAACAGTTAATTACAAATTAATGATTAACAAAGAATTGGTAGCTTTTATCAACTTCTAATTAACCTATCATCTTTTTTTTTATTCTCCAAGTAATTTTCATAGAATTAATAATAATGTTATTAGGTAATCTAACAGTAGTTCACAGTAGATATAGCAAACATATTCAATCAAGAATATTAGTAATTCATCCACCAGGCTTTATTAATATTATAATATATTAGGATAATAACACAGTTTTAATCAAAATTCAAGTAATAAGGAACTATAATAGGTTTTATAGGTAGAAACTTATACAATGTGGCCTTGAAAATTATCAAACCTTAAATTGGATTCATAAACAAGCAATTATATCGAGGTGAAACTATGTCGCATTATAAATAAACTACCTACTTCAATACTATTTTAAATCCTGTTAAATTTTGTTTAACCCAGGCACAATAACAAAAAAATAGAAAATGGCCAACATTTTTCATACGTAATAGCACATGGTATGGGTAACCATACAGATCATGTAATATAGCTAATTACCACCACATATCGCCAAATTAACGTTTTTTTTATTTTTTTTCCCTTCTAAAATTCTAAAATTACGAGTATTTTTGTTACACGGACTTACATCTATCAGTTCTCCAATCTTGTATTTTGCCATAATTTCACGAGCATCACTGGAATGTCCGACATCTTCGAATTCTTCAGTCGAGTCTTTACCAGCTTGTTCCAACAGAACCTCTTCGCCACCAGGATGCTGTAGAAAGAGTCAAAAAATGTAAATAAATTAAGCCAACGGCAACACACACCGGCGGCGGAATGAAACAATCGAAATCACCGCGGTCGCGGTCAAACGTACGTCGTTTAGAAATTCTTTAACGTTGTAAACGTTATCGTTGATCACGATCCACGGTTCTTTGGCGTTCGCTTTTTCCTGGACTTCAAGCAAAGAGTATTTTTTCACTTCTTGTTCACTCATCGCGATTATCCGATTAATACGAAATATTAAATTAAATAACGAAAAACAATAAAATAATAAAAAAAAATAAAAAATCTGAACTACGCTGTAGTTTTTGTTTCAAATTTTTTTTTTTTTATTTATTTATATATATAGCAACGGTAGACCGTATAAAACGCAGATGACACGCAAACAAGCGGCTAGCTATAATTACGAGAGCCGACCGGGCGAGAAGTTGCGATTAACAGAAATAGACAGGAAGAACGAGACCGGTAACTATTCAGCAAATGGTGGGAGAGAAAACCCGATTATCGCGGCCGCCACGAATGCGTACGCCGCGTCGTCGTCCGTGCACCGTAGAGGCAACTCAAACTACGGACCTACAGCCACGGTTGAAGTTGGGGACGAATTTCCTGCCGACCCGGTGAACGATGTATACGTAATTACTCGTTTATCACAAACAGTGGGAAAAAAAAAAATGATAAAATAAATAAAATATATTGGCCAGGCTGTACACGTTCACGGACGGGTATCCTATTGGGTATTGCTATATTGCACGCCGCCACACTGTAACGATGCAAATTATAACAAAATTTTCGAAAACTATAACGATCTCTCCGACGAAAATCGTAAAACTGGTTTTAATTTTTTTTTTCTCGTACTCGGACCTAGTCCAATTAGTATTGTCGCCTATGACCGAGCGGAAACGATATTAACGGGAGTAACGAGCGAAACACCCGACGCCGACTGCAGCGCACCGACTAACGGAACGATACTTCCGCGGGCCTACCGTCGCACGATATGTTTGTTTGACGTTTGATTTGTTTGTTTGATTACCACCGACCACGGTTACCGCGCTATCAATCGTGACAACATAGTTAAAAATAATTACGCCGCGGTATCCATCCAATCCGTCGTCATTTGCCCTTGACGTCCGCGATTTACAACGTCAACGATCATAATCGATAAATTTATACTGGCCTGCCAATTATTATTATAAATTATTACTATAGCACTTTGTTAAATCATCGTGTGAATACCGTCAAACAATCAAATTCTACCACGGTCATAATTACCGATGAACGCGCGGTCTTTTATTTAAAAAAAATGTTCAAACATTACAATAAGTCAATATGGATACCCAGCGACAAGCACGTATATCAATTTTCGAGGGGGGAGGGTTTAAAAATATTTTTAATTCATGAACTAAAAATAAATAATTTAATTATTATTTTTATGATAATATTATGCAGTACAAAATATAATATAATGTATACAAGCTATAAATAATTGAACAAAATAGTTAAATACAATTATAAATCATAAATCAAAATCAACCTTGCGTGGCATTCTGAAAAATGTATTGATAATACTACTAAAAATTTCGGAGGAGTTTAAACCCCTCCCTGTATACAGGCTTGCTCAACGATGGGGGGGGGGGCAAAATACTTCAAATTAAGTATCTCCTAGACCAGCTATCCGGCCACCTATTCGTAGGAATGAGCTATTTTTTCCTAAAATGTTCAAAAGTTCAATGATCCGCATTGGTGTGAACAACCTTTCTTTTTTTTTTTTTTTCTAGTCGTAAATTTGATTAGGAATTGATAGGTTATACTTACTATATATATCATCGTAGTAATATATAAAAACAAATGTATGTCCTTTATATATTCCTACACTATTCATCCGATCGCCGTGAAACTTTGGGGAGTTGTTGAGTACACTCCCGCGAAAGTTTCTAGCATATCCCACTCTATCCATTAATACTTTCAATACATCCATTAATACGTTGCTAGGGAAACTATCGTTGTTTAGTCATCGAAAAACGTATTTTTCTATTTAAACGTTTCCGGTGTGACTCGCTTTTGCAATAGCCACCAATAAAGCACAAGGACAATCGCTGCAAGCGTGTGGCCTAGATTTGGAGAATCCGCGCTTCTCACGTGGACAACCGTGTGTGGCCAGCTCACGCGTCGTAAAACCTTCTGATTTATAACCTAACCTAACCTTTTTTTTTTTTTTTTTTTTCCCCGCGACCTACGGAGGGAACTCGACCCGTCAGGGCAATCCTTCCCCCGAACCTAACCTAACCTAACCAGAAGGAAAAACAAACAATATTGTGTATCCCACAGGCACTCAAATAAATTAATAAAAATACATTTTATATTGTTTTTTAAAACAAGTTTCAATAAAAAACAACTACGTGTATTTAATTTTAGAGTTTCATTGGATTTCTTCCCATCTGAGACGCGCAACGGATCAACTAGTACAATATAAAAATGTTTGATGTTGATTCGTATTCTAAAAAACAACAGGTTGCCGACCCCTGGATCTGGACACAATGATTTACAGTATTAAAATACGAAATACGAGATAATTATGTTGCACGTATTTCAGTACAAAATACTCGATACATTAAAATTAAAATAATACATTTGTAATTATCATACCTATCTATATTATGCGATTGCTTATTATTACATAATATATTACTGAGCGGCGGATACGAGGGTGGCCCCCCCTTGGGCTAGGTTTTTTTTTACGTAATTATAATATACTATAATTGTTTTATATGGTTATTTTGAAACTCTCTCTCCCCCCCTCCCATTGAACAACCTCTGGATCCGCTACTGATATTACTTACACTCGGTACATGGACTATAAAAATGTATCGCAGTACAAGATACTCGATACTTTTCAGTACAGTATTGCGACACAATATACAATTGTATCTATTGTAGACACGTATTTAAGATACTTGTATCGAAGATACTGCCCATCTCTGTCGATACATGAAAATATAAATTATTTTTTTACTAGAAATTTCATAATATCGATGTGTTATATATGTACTTACATATTATATTGCGCGATGTATGCCCAGTTTACTGTACGAATACAATGAATGACATATGCGACTATGATTGCTATATAAATATTGGTCCTTATTATAAGGACTCCATAAAAGCAGGGCCTAATTTTGTGTGTAATACAAAATCCTGTGCGTATGACCCGAAATTATAAAGTATATATAATGACTAAAGATTAATTCTGGTACACGAAATGTAGAAAAAGAAAAAATACCGTTAACACAAATCTAATATACCTAACACGATAATCGATAATTTATTGTAATAAATTTTGGAGATTTTGAAGAAAAATAAAATTCAAAAATTTTACTTTAATATTTTTGTTTTATGCCAAACAACAAGTTGAAAACATATGACGATATTAGAAGAAAAAAAGAACAGAAAATCTTCGACATATGGCTGAAAATAGTTTAGAATATAATTTTCCAAGACACGTCTAGATTAGCAAAACAGTTAGTAGATGTTCCAATTGTTCAACCGTGAATTACATAACACCAAAATAACAGAATGAATCACCACGCAAACTCGTCAGAAAAATATTTTAGAATTTTAATTTGTATACCTTATTTGAATTCATTTATATCTGAAATAAACTACTCTGTTACTCTGTTAACCACTTTCTGGATTTCAAACATTATTATTCTCAGATGAAATAATTACTTCCAATACTGACGATTTTGTATAAATTATTTGAACGTTATGAAATAGATTTATTGGCTCATAATTAGGGACTTGTTGCACTAAAAATGATCGAAATATGCAATTAAAATCGTCAAAATATGCTTAAAAATACGATAAAAATATTTATCGCGTGCAGAGCACATATTTTGTCATAGAAAACGAAAAAAAAAATTAAAATAATAGTTATCAAATCTGATAATTCTTGTTTTCCCGAACATTTTTTTTTTTTTTTAGTTATTGCTGCGGTCTTAAATATTATATTTTAATTATAAATTACCCATATTTACGCGGTATACTGTTTTAACGAAAATCGTATAAGTTACCATTAAGGACTAATTATACGATTTCTATACATTTATATCTTTTTTACCATATAAAATTGTGTTCAAATTAATTGGTCAGTTTATATAATTACGTCCGCGATTCAGTTCATTCTAAGCTCAGAACATTTCATTTCCTATTTTTTTTTAAAAATACATAATATTCAACATTCAAAATTGCTGAGAACTTATTAGAAAAAACAAACGTAAAATCGTATGTATTTTTTGTTCGTAATTATGTAAATTATATAATTTACGTATATTATATTTATCATTTAAGTTATAGTTATTTAAGTTATCGAATGAATATTAATTTTATCGCTGTGTATTTATGCGCATATACGAAAAGCGAGGACTAAAATTGTAAGTAACACAACACTAATTTTTACGACATACGTACAAACTGGTTTTTATAATAGGTTCCTACGTCGTACGAAAACAAAAAACTGTTTTCGTTTTTAATTTTAAATATATTACCTACCTATGCTTATATCAAAGAATCAGGTCGGTATTGTTAAAAAGAAAATAATAATTAAATAATCGTATAATATAGTTAATAATACCATGATTACAAATTAATGTATATTGTAATCGTAATCAATACTATGATTCCATAATTACTTTAATCATTTAAAATAATTTTTAATTATGATTATCGATTACATGCATTTGTACTATTTTTATTATATTCAAAACGGGCTTCGAAACCGACGTTTTTATATATCAATATTTTGTCAAACAGTCCGATGGTCCTGGTGATGCATAAAAACTTTTAAAAACAGATTTGAATTCAACGTGAAGTGAATACAGTGAGATCGGCTTTGCCATGTTTTTAAATTTCGGCTCCTACAATTGTTCAATCTTGGTTTAAAAATTGTGAAATTTAAAACATTAAATGTCGATTATAAGGAATTGAAATTGTAAATCCAAAAAAAGTAACACGGCCGATCTCAAGTAGACATACTGAAAAATTCAAATCAATTATTAAAAGTCTTATTAACCTTATTAATCACTAGGGGCCCATCACCACAAGGATGGTCAAAAGATTGAATTATTTCGCGCGCAACATCGAACCAGTGGCGGCTTTGGTTCTTTGCCCGGGGGGGGGAATATTTTTTAATATGTATAAATGTGTACTTAAATACGTTTTTACGTTCCGGTACAGGAGCGACAACAAAACCAAATATTTTCAAAAGTCACCTTTTTTTTAAAATATATATATATTTAAGTTCTTATCAAAATTATTATTGTTATTAAAATTGTAATGTTTATAAACAAAAAAATTGGTTCAAATGTTTACCAAATACCACTGGGCCAGAGGACAATCAGTGATATGTTATACATTTTAAATAAGCGACATTTTGTACAGAATCTCAGATTTCAATGAAATTTTCTCAAAAAAAAAAAAAAAACCATATAAACAACTAATAATTGAATTGTTTGCTTGAAGTGCTGAGTACGAGGTGAAGATTTTAATTGTACTTCAGGGTAAACATTAATAAAGGTATACAATTTTTCAAGTTACACACAATACTAAAGTTACCTTTAATTATTGCCTTTTTTACTATATATATATGAATACGTACATAAAATATAAACATATACTATTTATCACTTTAAATAATATATAATCAAATGATTATAACGAAAATTATATATAACCTACCATTAATTACCACTGCAGCTGAATTTATTATCTTATTTAACTCCAAACTAACCGAATGGCGACAACGCGTACTCTCAAAAATCAAAATATAAAATGTCTAGAGGGGGTTGGGGGAGCTGCATCGAACATGGTGACATGTGCACGAGTGTGGTGTTAAGCTATGGTTTCCTAGAACAGCGGTGCCGTTATCTAGCGGCCGTAATGTAGCGTTGGGTGACGTCACCCATACGTTGTCTATAAATAACATCGGAGTAGGTTTCCTAGAGAACGTCGAGTGTCACCGTAACGTCAAATAGCGGTGCTGTCAGTTGCATGACGGCCGTCATAACGGTGATGAACAGTAGTTGAACGGTTTTTCGCGTGTAGCGGTGAGCATATTTAATTAATACAATGAATGGAAACGTAACTAACCAACGACTGCTAGCAAAACGATTGAATAGTACTCTTTATAGTTAAAATATAATGATCCACTTCGTGTGGGAGCCTTTAAAACACTGGTGTTAAGCGAAAGTATTGCCTAAATTTTTCGTCATTACACGGCAGATGGCGACGCACTAAAATTTGAAATGCACCCTCAATATCACGATTTTTGAACATGACACTCTCCTCCAAACGATTTTTTTCGTCTTCTGATGACTCTTCATCATCTAAACATACTAATAATGTTATGTCCAAATCGTCCATTTTTCACCAGTGCACGACCTATTACGCTCGAGTGAGTACTGAGTGACTACGATTGAATACGGTTGCACTACTTTCTAGGAAACCACAGCTTGGTCACCGTAAAATGACGGCCGCTAGATAACGGCACCGCTTTTCTAGGAAACCTAACCTTTACGGGGAGTCACGCAGATGATAATACGAATCTCCATTAAAATTGCCTATACTCGACTCCTTAAATCCGGGGCATTTCGAATCTGGAAATTTCAATTGTGATCTTTAGTCATTAGTCAGATTAAAATTTGCCCAAAACTGATCAATGTATACGTTATAATATTGTATATTTATATTTTATATTGTATAGCGTATACATGCGTCGTTCCACTCAGAATTTAAAATGAAACTTTAACAACTTGTATGACGTAGCTAAATTTATTACATGAAGGTTATAAGTTATAACAGAGGTAATAATCTATTCGTGTGCAACTATATAATTATGCGCATTTAATTAAGATAATTAAATGTTCATATCAAGGATTTCGATCGGATAGTATTTAATTACGCTCGGTATAAGAATACAATATTAACAAAGACTTGGAATTTTAATTTAAAAAAAAATAATAATAATAAAAATATAGTAAATAAATAATAAAACATCTTAATATAAGTAACTAATAAGTTCCTAACTATTAAATAATAATAATAATTTTATTCGTAAATTGTCAGTTAAAACTATACGACTTATAGTCTAAACATAATTAGTATAAGCAATAAATTCAACAGCCAATTATAAATTATAATAAACTATATCCTCCGACCAGAGCCATGGTTTATATTAATTTCTTATAACTATTTATACCTATACGTCTTGCGTCCTATATAATACATCGCAGAATACTTCGATTTCCCGATATAATTCCCTATATTTATCCCTACAATTGCGTATAGTATTAAATGCATTATACCGCATTATGGTATTATAATGTTATTGGTACCAATATACGTTATAAAAAAAAAAGGTCCAATAATATACGTTTGTTTAAATGAATTGTCACGGATTTTTATTTTATTTAGGTATTGTATCTACTATTTACACTTTATAACACTATGTCAACATCCAAAATGCAATAAGCGTAAAAAAACTACCTATATATTATACTTTCAAACATCGTTCATTCATTCATTAGTAATTTAAAATAGATACGAGGGTAGTATAAAACATATACATACTATAAATAAGAATATTTTATAAGTAAATTGTACACGTCGTGTTTAATTTAAAATCCAAATAAATATTTTACCTCATCTTTCGACGATAATTTTCCTATTTTTAAATCGTCCATAAGCGCGTATGCTTCATTCGAATGTCCTATACTATCGAAACATTCTGTTGCATCTGTTCCAGCTGTTGTAATTAGAACTTCTTCACCTCCCGGGTGCTAAAATTGTCATATCTTAATTTAATACAAAGTATAACATTATGCATTTATGCACTTAATTCAAGTAAAGTTACCTAAATATTAGGTACATCTAAATCAGTAAATATGTAAATGTATAAATTATAAAAATTTAATTTGAAAAATCTATCACTAACATACGATGGATTTACAAAAAAATAATAACAATTTCCGTCGCAGTATCATAAATTATAATCGTTTTAAAATAAATAATTACTCTTTTGCTTATAATTAATATTGTATTGATATCACTACCTATGCTATTATTTATTTTGTACATATTTTTTCAATAAAAACGTACACATATAGATACTCTTGATTGTTGGCTAATAGTAAGTCTAAATATCAAAAAAAAAGAATATTAATGTCGCAAAATAAATGAATTTGGGATCAAATATTTTTTAGAACTTCATCTGCCCTTCAAAATAAAAATCCAAAATAGTCAATTGGGTGCATTTATACCTATAAAGAAACGGATTGATAGCACACAGAGAGGTCCGGGAACCAACATTGTTAGAAAAAGATAGACATACATGGATACATTTCGGCTTTGCTGCTATTGTTTGTTCGTCGTTTATGTTGCTAAACCGATTAACGCTGGTTTCACATAGACGCGTATCTTATAGCATATTTTGATAAATTTAAATTGAAAATTATATCAATTTTTATCTACAAAATGAATTACGACTATCCGTGTTTTTTTTTTCTCCAAATGTACGAACATTTTTTTAGAACCAAAAAAGTTTTGTACACATAAATCGGAAAATAGTAAGCGATAGTAATTGCTGTGATTTTTATTATGATTTCCATCAAAATTTGTACTTTACACGCATATAAAAATAATGATTCAACTCTCTTTATGTTATTACTAGGTAAAACTTATGGTACACTTTGTATTAAATTTTCGAGAATTTGTGAGAAACCAAAACAATTTTGACCACATAAAACCAAATTAAAACTAAAAAAAATGTAAATGCTGTAAGAAGATTTTACCACGTCTAAAAAAGTGCGAATATAAGTATTCGGTGAGAACGTCAAATTTCTATACATTATTTTAAACGGAATTACAACAAAAAGACAAAATAATAAAAACCACTATAAATGCGTAAATGTACCGCCCCAGTAGGTTCGATCTTATTCCCCCGGGTTTTCTCAGCTATTGATAAAACTATAAGGGAAATCAAAAAAATCCTCTTTTAGATGCACCAACTAGACACGAAATTCTATAAGAAAGTTCCCGTAATGTTGGTGAACTGAGCGAGATTTCTAATTCAAAAGTTGTAAGGACGGACAAAATAAAAAAAAAATGCTCACTTCGTAGTAAAACCAATACAGAGAGAATAATATTCATAATTATAATGGGGAGGGGGGAAGGCATACTTACCACTGTAATGAAATTAGTAACATCGTATACGTTTCCGTGGATGCTGATCCAGGCGTCATTAGCTATTTTATGTTTGGATACCGTTGTGGGTGAATAACAATGTAAAGACATTTTAATTAAAAAATATAACAATAAGAAAATAAAAATATGTACGTATAAGACTGTTTAAATAACACGCATAACAGTATTTTTGCTGTTGTTACACATTGTAATCGTTGCATATATTATTATGATTATGAACATCCGTATTTGCCGTAAAGCATTGAAGTGTTGTTATAATCCAAGTGTTAACGGATCGTTTGCAATTGTGTTAAATTTTAGCAAGTGCATAATTTATTATTATTATAATATGTCGTGGCACGTATTACACTACCTATATGTATATATATTAGAAATCGATTTTAGTAGTCGATAGAACTATTTTAACCGGTATGATTAATTAATTAGGTGTAATAATCGAGTGTTGTATAATATTCAAGTACTGCGCATACGAATTGTTTTTTTTTTTTTTTTTTCATAGCTTATATCTTTGAAAAAAAAAAAGCATCGTCTTGTTGTCCTTTGGAGTATTGCCCTTTTTTAATTTTAATATACGTTTTACACTAAAAGTGTAAAACCAAAATTTAAACGAGTACTTTGCAGTCTGCGTAAACGTGTTTTCGTTATTATATTATGTTGCCCGTCCTATATTTTATAGAAAGTACACATTTCTCTTCTTTTTTTTAAACGTTTTCCAAATTTCTCCCGTTTTGCTTAATTTTTAAGACCAATGATTCCGTTGAACTGGGAAATTATAAAGTTCCCTCCCCCTCACAGTTATGGTCCCGGACCAGTGGCGCAAACAACGGGGGTGTTTTGGGTGTCTGGACACCCCTCTCGAATCGTATTATTGAGAATTTAGTTTTTTTTTTTTTAACCTTATATACAAACATTTGTATGCCTCAACAGCATTTGACAGTTACATGAATTATAAAAAATGTCTAACTGTACGATATATGTTTTTCGGTTTATCCAAAGCTGGACAGCACGGACACCAGTAGTGTATTCAGAAATAAGTGTCAGACAGAGACACCACCCCTTCGAAAAAATCCTAGTTGCGTCACTGCTCTGAGCCACTCAAAGTTGATATAATATAATAAAAAAAATAATAATAGTCGTCTTTGGTTATACAAGGGAGCCCTTTTAGAAGGAAAAAAAATACGCTAATGAAAAAATAAAAATGCACTTTTAATTAATGACTTTATTCTTTTGAAATTCGAACATTAACATAGTGAGAAAACAATATCTTTTTCACTCTGCATTATTTGTTACTTACATAAACTTTTATGAACGATATAGTTGTTTAGTTTTTGAATCAAAAAATTTAAAAATATTAATGAAAAGAAAATGTTAAGTCAACTCGCAAATAACAAATTAAAAAACAATAATGCGATGAAACATTATCGTTGTATTTAAATCCGACGATAGATTAATAAATATCGCGGTATGGAAATAAAAAAAAAAAAAAAAAAGGTAGAGGCGAAACGAACCGCGGCGAATCGGTGGCGGCGATTCGGCCTAGACCCGTGCGCAAATGTACAATAAGCGATAAACAATAGTTTATACCTCAACGTACATTGTATTATACCTACCGAAGTTAAATTTTCTTACCGCAGCCTGCCCTATATACATTTAAAACCACAGTCGCCATACAAGCAAAATATTTATCGGCTACGGTACGAGCGTCCTATTTGTCGACGTGGGGTAATTCGAATTATAATGTTCGCGGGGAGCGGGGCGGGACGGGGCGCGATATATTGAGGGGATATTGCAATACACCACCAGCACCGGTTGGTATACGTATTTGTTTCTTTGTTCGCGTATTTCCATGGGGATCAAAACGATAAGGGATCCATTGGTTACGAAACAGTGTGTACCTCGTTGGGTATTAATGAAATCCAAAGAGGTTGTAGACGAAAAAAGATCACAAAGTGGGTGACGTCACCGGGGTCAGAAAACAACTGATTGCTACTAACTTGCTAGGCAAAATAAAATAAAAAAAATTGTGTTTAAAACAAAAATATATTTCTGATACATATATTTCATTTTTTTCAAAATATGTTTACCGGACCTATCCACCGAGACAAACAATAACAATAATAACAATTAAGGCTCCCCCACAGTCAAGTCTATCGTGTGCGCTTTTGAGAAAAATATAAATACAAAAATTTAAGAATTATAAAATATAATTTTATCAAAAATTGTTTGCTGTTAATCTATTCGAGGTAGCTGTAGCGATGGATTCAGATGAGGACGCATTAAATGATATAGACTCTGGTAATGAATCTAGTGGAGACGATGTGGACTTTGCAATGGAGGTTGATGTACGGCATGAACGTGAAAAGAATCAAGATATTGATGATTTTCCTTTTGAAGTTTTAACCACTGACAATATTGTTCAACACATGATTGACTGCATCAAGGAAGTCAATACCGTGCTTCAAGTAAGCACTAAGTCTTTGTTAATTTCTATTTCCATTATGGAGTATATCACATGACCTTGTTAAAAGTAAAACTATCTGCTTATGTTATTATATTTTTATCTATAACATATCTTTAAAGTCGCTTATATTTGGTATATACGTATATATATATATATATATATGTTTAAAAAGTTACCGATTACTGTTAAATTAAAATACTGAATAATTTGATAATTTCAGATGCCTGCTACAACTACTCGTATTTTATTAAACCATTTTAAATGGGACAAAGAAAAACTAATGGAGCGGTTTTATGATGGTGACCAAGATAAATTGTTCTCTGAAGCTAGAGTTGTAAATCCATTCAAACGAACTCAACCAATTATACAGAGGGTAATTTATCATTTAAAAAATATATATATATATATAAAATAGGTATTATTATTTAATCAATATTAAGTTTTGAGTCTCTAGTTTTTAATTATTTGTTATTCAAATTGGTCAATTACCAATTTACAATGTAGAATATAGTCATTATTTCAATTGAAATAGTACTGTCGTGTACTTATACCATATTTGATTGGATTTTTGTTTATAAGTGTTTAACCTAGTCAATTGTTTAAAACTTTTTAAGTTAATATTTTATATTAATTTTATTTTAGCCTTCGTCTACACGTAGGGGGACTTCTGGAATGGAAGATTGTGGTATTTGTTTTATGAAGCAATCATCCAATGTAAGTGAAATTTTATTTTTTTTAAATATATTAAAACATGTTTAAATATAGTCAAATCAGAATATTATAACGATCTATTATTTATTAAATTTTACCATACACTTTAGATTCTGCCACGGCAATTTGAAGCTAAAAAACGGTTTCCATTCTGTAAGGTATATTGGAGCATATTGCTATATGGTTGGTCATTATTTTATTCCGATTTGATTATAACAATCCAAAGACAATTAGTTAAAAATATGTACAATCAATTTTAATAAATATTGACAAATAAAATGCTTAATTGAAGAATGTATGTTCCCATAAATTGTATGTCAAATTTTATTTTAACATTGATTTTTTTTAAATAGCTATATTATATCTAAAAATTAAGTATTTATTTTATTTTTTAAATTTACAGGTTATTTAATATTAATAACTATTTCTATCTATTTCTAGATGATGACTGGATTAGAATGTAACCATCGTTTCTGTACAAATTGTTGGACAGAATATTTAACAACAAAAATTATTGAAGAGGGTGTCGGTCAAACAATTGCATGTGCAGCAAGTGGTTGTAACATATTAGTAGATGACGCCACAGTTATGCGATTAGTTAGAGACCCAAAAGTCAGAACGAAATACCAACATTTAATTACAAATAGTTTTGTTGAGGTGAGTTATACTCTATGATACCCTCTATAAAATAATCAATAAATACATTTTTATATATTATTATTAAATAGTGTAACCGACTATTACGATGGTGTCCATCACCTGACTGCAACAATGTTATTAAAGCACAATATATTGATTCTAAGCCAGTGATCTGTCGATGTTTGCATTTATTTTGTTTCGTATGTGGAGAAAATTGGCATGATCCAGTTAAATGTAATTTATTAAGAAAATGGATCAAAAAATGTGATGATGATTCAGAAACATCAAATTGGATTGCAGCTAATACTAAAGTGATCATACGAAAATTAATTGTACAAAATTTTATAGTTATATTTATATTTAACCTTTAACTGGTAACATGGATTTATGTTACATATGATAAAGTATAGTATGTAACTATCAATTGTGACATTCGTCAAAATTTTTTTTAAAATTCAAAATGTTATTACAGGATTAATCATTATAAAATAATTAATTAAATAATATTGACAAATAACTTAAAGATATAGATTAATATTGAAGTTTTATTTTTATTTGTATATACGTTATTTGAAGTAATATTTGTATAGCGGTGTGGCATACTGCATGTTACCAGTTAAAGGTTAATAGTTTTAAAAAAATAACACCCAAGTTACTATAGTTTTATTTCCCCCCCATTTCTTTTGTATTACAGAATTAATTTTTGTAAAACAATAAATTTCTGAATTCCATAATATTTGAATACAACATTACACTACAACTATACTACTTTAAATTTAAACTTAAATGTAAAAATAGTGGCGTGGAGGTTGAAAGCTGAAACAGCTTTTATACATAATATACAAAATGTCATCCCCTAGCTTCATTCGAGATATCTGTGGGGGTGTTTAAATCTAAAAAACACATCTCTTCCTCCTTTTACAACAACATATTGAAATTTAACCCAAATTTTATCAGTTCTATCGGTTTACAAAAAAATGAGTTTGAGCACATTTAGTTTAGAAGATAGAGACCTCTAGAAATGTCCAAAATTAGCGAAGAAAATATATATATATATATATATACCAGGCACAATATAGTGCAATAGTCTCTCTATTTTTAGGAAAAATGTGACAATAAAAAGATTAAATATTTTTTTAATAATATTTAAAAGTAATATAATTATTATCAGAATGATCATAGTAGTGTTACAATATAAATATTCCAAATTGGAATTTATATGTTGATTATTAACATTAACATTTTATTTTTATTTTGTCACTTATTAGAACTTAATGGAATCTGTAATTTAAGCATATGGACGTTAGTATTTTTCAATATTAACATATAAATATAAATTGTACTAAATTTTACATGCATATTTTTATGTCTGAATATTTTGGTTAATTGAATCTTATTAGTAAATATTTTAGAGTTATTTTAATTTAATTCTTCTCCTATGGCTTAATACTGGCCCTTTGCCGCAACCACCATGCCTCTCTATGCTTCTCTGTCATAACAAATTCTTCACTGTTTATTATTCCTGAATCATTTGCAGATCACGTTGTCTACCTATCATTGTTTTGTCTGTCATAGTGGTCCCCTTTTCATTAAGAGTGCTTTTTGTTACTTGTCGAATCGTCTAGTCTTGTACTCGCCATATATATCCTGCTCAGCTGTTATGTATCCAGTGTAGTGATAGTCATCCCAAGCGAAAAAGGTGGATACAGCATTAAATGCCACAATAAGATTAATACCATAACTAGATGTTTAAAACCAACCCCTATTAATAAAGTACAAATTCTAACGTAAAATAGCAGCTAAAATAGAAAAGGGAAAAGCAACTAAATGATAACAGATATGTAATGTATGGAAATCAATAGAAGGCTGAAATCAAGGAAATATTTTTTGAAAATAATATCTCCATTAAGGAGAAACCCTAAGGTAAGCCTGATTAATACATGGAAGAAACGAACAAGAGGATGCGCTCACAATCTGGTGCATACCCACAGAATCCCTATCGCTGGAACTAATCTACCCTGGAAAATGTGAAAAACTCTCAACCATTTGAGGACACAAGTGAGAACTAAAAAAAACTTGAATAGATGGGGAATGACAGACTGCAAACTGTGAATGTGGAGAAAAACAAACATTTGTTTTAGTGTAAATTGATATCGCAGTTGTGCATTGAAAGATCTCATTGGATTAAAATAAATTATGGATAAAATAGTAGGAATATTTGAATACTGGGAAAATAAAGGATTATAATTTTGATAAGGAAACGGTGACTGACAAGATTAAGAAGCTTATATGTTTACTCTTTATTGTTGCAACTATATCCATTTCACTGAACTCCCTTAGGTTCAAAATTAGTCTGTCGTTCTCATAGGTTGAACAATATTTTTTGGGCCAAATATCCTATATATATCTTTCCCCTCGAATATAGCAATTTTTTGTCATTTGCTTTTGTAGAAGTCCATGTCTCCCTCGCAAACAAAACAATTGGACATACCACTTGTACAATATAGTTTTTATTTTTGACAAGACAAGCTTTGGTTTGAATATAGGCTTTAGAGTGAAGAAACATTGGTTAGTTGTATTAATTGTTTGTTAGATTTCTCTATGGTTATATTTATTTGCACTTAGTTCTATTCCAAGGTATTTGAATGTGTTTACTCGTTAGAAAAAAATTTCGTTCACCGTCAAGCTTTTTACCTCATTTTGTCTTTTCTTTGTTAATATTAGTCCCATAGGTTAGGTTTAACTACTGATTCCATTGCAATGTTGCACATCTCCCTGTTTTTACATTAATATCTTTTGACATTTTGAGTTCTGCGTACACTATCTCCATTCTAATTAACTTGATACCTAGGATTCTTAGTTCTTCTATTGCTAGCCATAACTCATCTCTTACTATAGAATCATATGCTTATTTGTAGTCAATGAATAACATAAAAAGATCCCGATTGTAATATCATAACTTTTGTGCATTATTTGTTTAATGGTGTGGATCTGGTTCACTGTTATCTTCCATCTCTAAATCCTGCTTGGTGCACTCTAACTATTAACTCGCCTTATAACATCAATTTAGCAAACAGTATGTTACTGTTTGAATACCTTGTATATTGTGTTAATTAGTGAGATACTCCTAGAATTTATACAATCTTAATTTAATTTATAAATTTAAAAATGTTTTCTTAATAATTCAATTTTCACAATTAAAACAAATAGGTTCATTTAAAATGACTTATAAACTAACAACTACCTCTTTTTTAGTTACTTTGTAATAACATACTCACTTACTTTTGGCTGAAAAATTCTCCAATAACTTAATGTCTTCATTTTGCTAATTTGTTTTATTTAAATGAGTATATTTTTACTATGAATAATATGTAGAGTATTATTCTCTACTTATTTTTAAAGTAAAAATTAAAAAAAAAAAAAAATCTTGCAACAAAAAATAATTGTTTTAAATAAAAAATTATAATGAGAAAATTATATATATATACATAGGGTGATCAACTAAAATGTAAGACACTTAGTATCTCAAAAAGTATTAATTTTTTCAGATTTTTTTATTTAACAATTTAATAAACAAGTTTAAAATTTTACATTACCAATATTTTTTATTACCCTTATTTTTGAGGATGAATGGACCCACTTTTGATTTTAAAAGTCACCTATAATATAAATTCCATGAATAGATACAATTTTAGTTTAAATAAATATCAACAATATTTATTTTAACTAAAACTTTTTTAAACTGTCAGACAACAAATAATGAGTGTCTTATGTTAAGTTGATCACCTTATATAGTTATAAATGCCAATATTAATTTTTTTTTTTTTTTTTTAAAACATTTAATTTTTTCAAATAATTATCTTACTGTTTTCTGTATAGCATAAATTATAGTTTTAAAGATACTTATTTTTCTTATTTCATTTATTAATTTTATTTGAATTTTAACCTTTTTTACAACTTGCATTAAAGAATTAACCAACTACTAACACCAATAAAACTAACCTACTAACTGGTTTAATAGTCCCTAAAAAGGTTGGATGCAAAATATATGAATTATAATGTTTAAAACTATTTTAGGAGTGTCCTAAATGTAATGTTACTATAGAAAAAGACGGTGGCTGTAACCATATGGTTTGTAAAAACCAAAATTGCAAAACTGATTTTTGTTGGGTCTGTCTTGGCCCATGGGAACCACATGGATCTTCTTGGTAAAACAAAAATAATTTATATTCACCATATTTATATTCTTATATTTATTTTACAATAATGTAGGTATAATTGTAACCGATATGATGAAGAAGAAGCCAAAGCTGCTAGAGATGCTCAAGAAAGATCAAGAGCAGCATTACAGAGATATCTTTTTTACTGTAACCGTTATATGAATCATATGCAATCGCTTAAATTTGAACACAAGCTTTATGCTAGCGTTAAAGAAAAAATGGAAGAAATGCAACAACATAACATGTCCTGGATTGAGGTAATTAAAAAAAACCCCAAAAATGCATGTTAATATTTATTTCCTTCATTACATTTAAAAATATGCCACTTGATCAATGAAATATGAAAATAAACAATAAAGTAACATAAACATGGAACAGTTATGATTAGGGCTGGGATTTCAATGCACTTTGCATTGTTTTTCAAAGCTTACTGTGCAATGCTTGGCTTGTCACAAATTTGTTTTATGTACATTTGAATGAGAATAAAAAAGTTTATTTTGCATTTTTTTGCATTTTTTGGCGTTTTTTAGTTTTTAGGTCATTTTCTTAATTTTTTAGGGCATTTTAAAGTTTTTGGAGCATTTTTTGAGTTTTTGGAAACCAAGTGTACGAATTTAAAATTTTATTTTAAGATTTTAAGATTTTTACACCAACATGGTTTTTAAATAAATATAACAGATTATAAGTAGGTACTCGTAATTCGTATTATATTATTGGACAAGGTTTGAGTAACCTCTACCCGCATTTCCTGTTAAATAATCTTAAATCGGTAAAATCGATGTCCGATGATATTATCATTAGACATTCAGTTCGAGTTTTTTCGTCGTTAACACCTTTTTATTACTCTAGTTAATTTTTTTTGATAATTTAATATAAAAATGCCAAAAGTAAAATGTTCGACAGCGAGTCGACTGCGTGCGTTTATACAAGAATTTGGACATAATATTTTTTCTACCGACGGATCGGTATTATTCTGTAAAATATGAAACGTGAAAGTTACTGCTGAAAAACAATTTGCCGTACAACAACATTTGTCAAGAGATAAACACATCAATGGAGTAGAACGGAGTAAATTACAAAACGAAAAAAATAATACACAAAGTTAAAAAAATTTGTAGATCATAAAAGCATTTTTTTTAGGGCATTTTTCGGAGTTTTTTGGGGCATTATTTAGAGTTTTTAGGTCATAAAAGCATTTTTTTTAGGACATTTTTCTAGGTTTTTTAGGGTATTAAAATCCCAGCTTTAGTTATGATAAAAATAATTTTTTTTTTAAATATGTCTTTTACGGTGTAAGCTCCCATGTCCCCCTTGGCTACGCCACTGCTCCTAACCAATAATAAGTAATATTGTTAGACAAATTAGTTTTGTTACTTATTACAATACTAGCTACATATATATATTGTTTTACATTATATTATCATATAAATAAGATGTTTTCTTCTTTATATATATATAATTATATTTTTCTTATATTTACATTTTATATTTTATAAATCAGTTAACAATGTTTTTAATATATTCTGAAGATGGCATAAGCTAAAGTTATCAATGCAGTTTTACACTTTAAGGTATATGTCTCAATATTCTTTTATTATCTACTAGCTTCGCCAGGCTGGTCTAGTGATGGAGGAAGGCAACCAGGGTGATTTGATCTTCCTCAAGACCACCTGAATATTTGTGTTAAATTTTAAGTTAATCGGATATGTAGTTTACTACAAGACAAAAAAAAAAAAAAAATTGAATTTTATTTATATAGAAGAAGATAGATAGATTAAAAATAAGAAGTTTAGGTTTAAATTAATCTCGAATTAACAATTTTATTTATGCTATCACAATTTTTCTCTCAAATAACAGAAACTAGCATGTTAGATGGATGGTGTAGTGTGGCTAGGTTAATGCAGAATCTCCCGAAGTAGTGCCTCACGGCGTTTCCGAGAGGCGGAGGTATTGCCGGTTTGAAACTAAAAAAAAAAAAAAAAAAAAAAAGGTTAGGACAGGATTTGGAGTAATTATATAAGAGTTATTATAGGAGTAGTGAGTATAGCAGGAAGAATTAGAGAGAATATGGTTAAGATGGTATGAGATTGTTGAGAGAGGGAGAAACAATGAGATGGGTAGTCAAGAAAATTTATTATGCATTTTATTAGACATTTTACATATGGTCCATCATAAACTTTACTAAATGGGTAAAAGAAAAAAATTAAGGGTAATGTAATAATTCTGTTTTATATGTGTTAAGTGTTAATTTTAAAGAAAATCTTAAAAATTACAGCATTTCAAGACATGACTATTCATCTCTTGAAAACTGAACTTTGCTCAGAATCATTTTTACTTAGCAATTTTTCATTTTGTTCAGATATAAATTAAACTCCCCCCTATATAATACCTTTCTAACCTTCCACCTACTACAGTGGCCCACTCGTGGTACGACAAAGTATGTGTTTTTTTTTTATGTCTTAGTAGTTTCAAAACCAATTTTAAAACTGAAAACAGTTATAAACATGGTTCGGAATTTAATTTTATCAAAAGTACTGAAATATTTATATATGTATGTGTTAAAAAAATAGTAAAATTATGCGATATAACATAGAATCAAAATTGGAATCATTTGAAAATATTATATTAAAAGAAAAAATTATGTTTATATATTATTATCTTCATTTATTTTTCATATATAGCACTATAATAACAAACAAAATTCAATGATTGAAGTTGAAAAAAATTGTGTTTGCTATATAGTGGTTTATTTTTACCAAAACCAAGGTACCTATTTAATAAAAATAATGTTACCAGCACTCTATCTGTTTCTTTTTGAATTTTTATTATTATTCAAATGCTATAATGAATTAATTTGATCAAACTCTATAAAATATTTATAATGCTTTTAACTGTCACATTATTTTTCAAAATTAACTATACATTTATAAAGTCACATGTACTTCTTGTTGAATTAATAAAATATGCAATTATTATAATATGTTCTTAAACCAGAAAAAAAATGTGTTAATTCGTACAAAAAATAGTAAAATATGCAATAAACGATTTTGTATTTGAAATGTAGTTATTATGAATTGAATTTGTACCAAATCAGAAGTTTAATAAGCAATTTCCAAAGAAATATTCAAATGTCTAAAGTTCCGAACCTTGGTTATAATTAAGCATTAAATTAATAAGTTATACTGCCACCGACAAATTTTGACCATATTTGTATAAATTGAGCTTTGAATTTTTCCAAAGAAAATGATTTACTTAAATTATTAACGTCTTGTTACTAAATATTTTTTTTTATCCAATTTTTATGTTTATACAATTGTGGTAGTTGTGTACTTATTATTTTATTATAAGTAAATATTATTTAAAAAAAGTACTTAGCTTTAAATGTTACAGACAGCCATAATAATTGCAATGTTGAAGTATAATACAATTTTTGTTGTTTTCTGGTACAATTATACAAAAAATAAAAACTTGTTGTTCAGTAGTTAAATAATTAATAATACAAATAATAATAAGAATTGTTAATTTTATTTCAGGTACAATTTTTAAAAAAAGCAGTTGATATATTATGTCAATGTAGACAAACACTCATGTACACTTACGTATTTGCATACTATTTGAAGAAAAATAACCAATCTGTTCTCTTTGAGGTTAATAATCGCTTATATTAAATTATTAGATTATCACTTATATTAATTAATCTACTTATTTTATTAAATTTTATGACTTTTCAATAATTTAGGACAATCAACGAGATTTAGAAAGTGCTACTGAAACTCTATCAGAATATTTAGAAAGAGATATTACTTCAGAAAATTTAGCTGACATCAAGCAGAAAGTTCAAGATAAATATCGGTATTATTTAAATTTATTATAAATATAAAATTCTTTTTTTTATTATTTATATTTTATTAAAACTTTTTTTGTTATTTTTGCAGTTACTGCGAAAGTCGGCGGAAAGTGTTATTGGAACATGTTCACGAAGGTTATGAGAAAGACTGGTGGGATTACACAGAAAAATTGTAAACTAGTCACACATTATATCAGAGATATAAAAATAAGTATACATACAAAATGCAACACATTTACATAAATCTGAAACATGCTTTAAAAAATTTTAACTACCGTATAATATACATTATATAAATTATGTACTAATAATTCTAAGTCAGAAGTTAAAAAAAAAAAAATAAAAATACTGAACAACTGTAGCTTTATTTACTATATATTTAATAGAATTAAATTAATTTATAAGTAGAATGTCCTCGCTCTGTCACTGTACCTATCTTATATTATAAGTTTTTTTTTTTTAAATTTGTATTGTTTAAGGTTTGGTCTTTTTTCCTTATTTCAATATGTTTGATGAGCGGAAAACCTTTGTATTTATTTCTAAACATAAGTTTATCCGAAATAGAATAATTATTGATTTACAGTTTTAATACTTGCTCATTATTTTAAACAATTTGGTTATATAAAAAAAAAAATGTATATATATGTTACTACATTTAATTGTTTATACTCCTATGGCGTACAACAATTTTAGTGTTAGTAACTTGAGTTCTTATGGCATGATGAATATTCCTTTTATCCTCAGTGGTCAAATTAAAAATTAAAATATATTTCAGAGTATTAGGTACTGTGATAATATACATCTGAGGTTTAAAAAAGTACACATGAAAGAAAAATGCCAACTCAACTCTGCTTTTTATCATTTTATTTGGTTTATTAATTACAAATTTTCTTTAAAATATATTGCTGATTTTTGATGTTTTATGACACCTTGTACTGCTAAAACCTTCTGCATTTCTTTGTCTACATTATTATGCCAACAATAGCATTAAATATTGTGCACAGTACATAAATAAATATTTATCTATTTTTTAATCATCGTATTCTATATAACCCAAGATAAATATCACAAATTCATAAGTTAAGAAAATCATATTTAAAACTGATTAATTAATATATCTGTAATAAATATTGAATACAGACGGACACCAATCCTTTGCAATATTTATTGAAAAATATAGAATAATAAAATCCAAATTTATATGTTGGCAACTATGCCTAAATAATAAATATATAGTAAAGCTAAGCCGACAGCACCTCTCCATTGTAATTATATTTAATCTAAATTTTAAAAATTCTTATGTAGAGAATATATATGTTAAATATTTTTCTTTAACTTTCAATGTTAATACCATTTTTGTGTTGAATGTTAATTATACTCGGTGTTTTACATTACTAATTACTTAATATTTTATTGTGCTTTATTTATATGATTTTAACTATTCAATCTGTCAATCGGATTGATTTTTTTCTATAAGACGATGTAAAATAAAAAAACAATATTTATATAATTTAGATTTGTGAATTGCCTATTATACCTGTCAGCTAATGTTTTAATTTTTTTTTTTTATCTCTAATGTTTAATGAAATCATAGTTTATAACTATATTGTTAGTTTTCTTATTAATAAGATTTACTGGAATGTTCAGAAATAATGGTATTCATATATAAAAAATGTGTGTGTGTGTTTTTTTTTTTAAGAAATTTGACTAGTTTATATTACTATTTTAAAATTATTATTTTTATATTGTTTCAGTGTATTAGTAGTGCCGATCAGTAATATTATTATTCTAAAAAAGAAATGTTTTTAAAACTAAAATAGATCCATATTTTAATATTTCTATTATAATTGTTACACAGTTTTTGGAATATATTTAGACCCAGTCTTCCAAATTCCCTTAAACATATTGTATTCAGAACTAAAATAAAACCAATATTGAGTAATTTTTCAATTGTGTTATAAGCCTAATATGAAGGTCTCTTTTTAGTGACATGTTGCGTAAAAGGCTGCACGTTTTATTTGTTTCACCTGCTATCCTGGTGTCCTCAGTTTCCTTATGTCCAAAAATTTGAAGCGAAAAAACACGGACAATTGTAAGTTATTTCTATAGTTACACATTTTCAATTTTAATATATCGAAATATTTTTACCGAACTTCGGTCAGAAACGTTTTTTCGTTAGCATTGACTTATCGTTAGCTACGGACATTGTTACAAAAAAAAATTTCAAATTTTTACAACTTATGAATATTGTTTCGTAATGTTGTACATTATTAAGGGGCTAAAACGAATTGCATTCACGTAAAACCAAATAAACTGGAACATTTTAAATAGCTATATATAACATAAAAACATCTAGAGCATTTTGAAAGTTATGCACCAAGTCTAGAGTGCTTGATGAACATTTCGCGATTATTTTTTTTACCGAATTAAAACAAAAGTACTGAAGCGAAACTAACAGAAACCGCTATTGAGATGTCTTTTTACCGGGTATTCCGCGTTTTAAAGAAATGTAAAAGAAAATATCGAAAATTGACCTATACAATGGTCAGAAATAACGTTCACCAGATGATGATGATGATTGGACTGATTTCTGATGAAAAATATATTCACAGACAGATAAATATGCACACGTCATAGTAAAACCAATACATTCTTCGCTTAGGTTATTGTTAACATATATTTATTTTTTTGTACTGTTTTCCGGAATGGGTTCGCGGTGCCCCTAGGGCAGCACGGTGAACAGTTTGTTAATCGCTGATCTATGCCCTATTGTATTATCAATGATTCCGTGGTCTATTCGTTGATACGGTCATCTGAGTCCTCATCAATATCACCGTTCACCATGATGATCAATTATCAAATAATGATAAGGTTCGATAACAAAAAATGACTGAGGCAAATTTGTTGCCAATATAAAACTTCCAACATTTTATAATATACATTGTTAAATGATCAATATTATATAACTCCAATACCCTGTGAGCAACCTAAAGTAGTTGTGCATAACAAATCAAGTTAATTTCGATTAAGTTCCGAATGGAGCTGGCCGAACAACATTTTTTACACAAGGTAGTTTCGTTGGGAACTGTTCGCAATTCTTTTTCGTTTTCGAACCATTATCATTTATCGGGCCCTTATCATTTTCGGACATCTGCCTCCAACCAAAGTAGAAAATGTGAAAATTAGATAAGGATTGACTATATTCTATACGGCATTGAGGCATACAGTGTTATTTGAGTTTTTAATGTTCAATCATTCTTTTGAAATTAAAAATTCTAATTATTTAAATTTTTACAATTATTTGTTAATCCTAATTTACTTTTGAATAATTTTTTTTCTCGATATTATTATTATTATTATTTTTTTTTTTTTACATAAAAACAAGTAAGTACCTCATTTACATTCTGATAACTTTAATAAATCAGAGATAGTTTATAAACATCAATTAAAACGCATTCATGCTGTACAATATACATGAGATGTTATAAAAGTTAATAAGTAGCAGACTCAATAACAATACAATTCACAGAAATCTAGTTCAGGGCTCAAGTTGTTTTTTTTTTTGTTTTCCAGTAAAAACCAATTTTATTTAAACTGTTATTGAAATATTTAGGAACGAATTTTGGTCGTCCATAGTTTTAGATTCATAGTATAAAAATTATCGATTTTTAAAACATTTTCAAATTGTGAATTTGGAAGACTTGTGCTATTAAACTGGGAACAGATTAATTTGTAGTGTTGCCTAATGGTAAAATTTAGATTATTTGTAAAAAGCCAATTCCTAACTTTTTTTTAAAAAAGAACCTCGTACCTTTTTTTTTGTATTTATTTTGTGATGGAAATTTAGCAAGTCTATAAAAGTCTAATTATTATAGTACAAATAAAATTAAATTTTTTTTTTTTTATTATTATTAGAAATAAACAATCTATACAATGTATGAAAATTAAAATTACAATATTTTTATGAGTATAGTTATGAGAAATTGTTTATAAAGTAACTTTTAGCTTAGTTAAGTACTCAAATTATTTTACATTTTAAAATGAACTTTAACTTTGCTTTTTTTTCTAGAATAACTTAACTTAAATTTGTTAAAACCAATTGGTTTACTGCCCCTGGCTTTGGCAAAAACTCATGTTACTGTTCAAAACCTCTTTAAATTTCCTTGTGACTAGGTGTGGTTTTTCTTCACAAATGAATAGATAAATTGAGATGCTGAACAAGTGCCAACACCCAAATAATTATCTTATCCTAAATTAATTACGTAAATAAATTATTTTAATTATTGCTCCACTAATCAGAAAAATTTGGTATTGAATAAGTTTTAAAAATTGATGAAATTTAACCATGGGCATATTTTGCAAGATTGCTAATAGGTAACATATTATAAAAAGTAACTTCCTAAAAAAATTATTTTAAAAAATATAAATAATTAAATGGATTGAACAATGTCAATTAATTGTACCTACAATTTATTTTATAGTAACATATTTTTTATATCCATATATTTGTGTATGTATATTTTTATATCCATGTATCTCACAATTCATAGTCTTTCAACTTACATAATTTGTTAACAAATTAGTTTAAAATATCACATCTTTTATTCTACAAAAGTAATTACTGTAATTTGTTTATTTTTTTAATATTTTGAGTGTTATTATTTAATCATCAGATTATAAGTAAAACAATTAAACAAAAATTAATTCTAACCATAAAATGATTATTTTTTCAGGTTTATTTGAAATGGCAATATTGGCGTGTAGAAGGCCCATTTTGGTGTGCTTATTAAAAAATCGTAAATTAATAAAAAAATGTAATTTGCATAGTCATCACCAACAGAGATATATGAGTCTCATTACACAACGTAGAATGAACAATAACCCATTATTTAGAATACATAATTTGCAAATGTCTAGAAATTTTGCAATTATGCGTGTATTAAGCTCTATTTTAAAGATACGATATCTAGTTTTGGGCACCGCTGTTGGTAGTGGTGTAACTGTCTCAAAAGTATGTCATTTGTAAATCAAACAAATTACAATTACTATTTTTTTTTTATATACATTAATTCTTATCCGTAAATAATATTTAATGCTATAGAAATATCAAGAATGGAAAGATTCATTACCTGATTTAAGTTGGTTGGAAGATATTTTACCGAAAAATGACCAAATGATTATTATTCAAAACTCATTCAAATCAATTTTAGATAATGTGAAGGAAATTAATTTTGGTAAGATCCTAAAATCTATTGTTTAAACAGTGGAAGAACTTAAATGTGTTAAAGAGTTAGAATCTAGTATTTAGACTGTATAAGCAGTTCATCTTATATGTTATAGACTCTTCAGAAACTATTGGAAAATTGGGAAAATTTAAGGGATGGCTAGAGTATCATATTGATGAGGCGTATAAGGATGCCGAAATAAGTGATTCAGAAGCCCAATGTGAGTTTTATTTGTGAGAGAAAAAAAAACTTTACATCTTAATTTTCAAATATGTTTAATAACTTGTCAGGTTCTAAGTCAAAAAGTCCCATTTAAAAAAAGTTGGACAAGATTGGATTTTAATAAACAATATAATTTGTAAAATTTCTATTATGAGATAGGAATAAATAATTATTAAATCTGCATACCTATACATATTTTGACTTTTTTTGTATCAGAATTTCTAACTTAACCTAGTTAAGCTAATTATAATATTAATCTGTTGAGGATAATAGTTTTTATATATTAATAATAATAGGTATCTCAATCATTAACTTTATCCTCTAGTTTTTTAATATTCTAAATATAAAATTGTTTTTTATATCATATTTATTATCAAGCTATAATATTCATAAATATAATGGCTACATAAAAAAAATTTAAATGAAAAATGAAAATTGTAAAACAATAACTAGTGAAAACCTTTGTAAATATTAGTAAATAATAATTTACACAAGTTAGTAAAAAAAAATTTCCAACTTTTTTAAATGAGACTTTTTAATTGTTTACCAACTTGTCAGTATTAGAAATATAACTTTTTTTTTTTTTAATGTTTGCTTATTATTTCAATTAATTATAATTTTTTCATATTATAATATATGTTTGTTTGTTTATATGGTCAAACAAATTTTTGTAAAACTATGAAAGTATCTTTTCTTCTAATGAATTATTTTGTAATTCAACAGAGAATACAAAAACCAAGTTTAAGTTCAATTCTTATATTTATTTAAGTTCTTCCATTCAACATTTTATTTTCTCTATTGGATCCTAAAAACAAAAAAAGTTTTAATTTAAAATACTAATATACTGAACAATGTTTTTATACATATTTTAATTGCGTGTAGTTTTATAAATTTGTAGGAAGGACTAAAAAGGTTAAGGCAAGAAAAATAAGAATACTGCTTATGGGGGGTATGCCACTGTTGTAGGTGGGAAGTTAGTGTACATAAAAGAATTTTTCTTTATATCTGTATGCAACGATTAATCATTACTAACGAAATACGATTTTAAGTAAAGTTAAGTAAAATATATATTAAAATACTGTAATTTTTATGATTTTGTCAAAATGTGAACTTAAAACGCTTATAAAAGCATAAATATTACATTAGCCTCAACTTTTTTTTTCAACACTAACTACATCTTATGATGAACCTTGTTTGTTGGCTAAAACAATTGTATTCACATAAAACTAAATAGAAACTATAAAACTCAATGATTTTGTCTTTGTTAATTTACACACTTCTATGTAATTAGTAATACGTTATTATTTTTATAGCTGAATTAGCTGAACATATCATTCATGTAGAAGCTGCTGCACCAATATCTTCAGATTTAAAACAGAAATTAGGTCAGGATATTTTTAATAAATTTTTACATTTGTTGAATAAACAATTTTGTTTGTTAATTTTTAACTAATTTTAATGTAATAGAATTAATGCAAAAAGAAAATATAGAAATACAAATTAAGTATCAAAAAGAATTAGAAAAACTAGAAAAAGAGAATAAGGAATTGCGAAAAACTCTTATGCTTAAAAATAGTCAAAAAAAGAACATGAGAAAAGTTAAAGTAATTAAAAATTATTTAATTAGTTTTTTATTTCATCTATAATGTCAGTAATATATTTATTGATTAGAAATCGCTGATAGACATGTACTCTGAACTGTTGGATGAACTAAATGATTATGATTCAAGCTACCAAACTCAAGATCATTTGCCCAGAGTAGTTGTAATTGGTGATCAAAGTTCTGGAAAGACATCAGTATTAGAAATGATAGCCCAAGCAAGAATATTTCCTAGGTAATATACAATACCCATTAACTTGATTTGATAGTAACCAGTTTAAAAATTCGGAAAATGTATGATTAATTATGTCCACCAACAAATAATAGCCCAGAAAGCAAGAACTTTGGTTTTATTGATTCTGTCTTGTTTTATCATTTTTAAATTTTTGTTTAAGAATTGGCTGATGTGTTTATTGTAATTGAACATTGAAATATATTTTCAGAGGAGCTGGAGAAATGATGACTAGAGCGCCTGTTAAAGTAACTCTCAGTGAAGGCCCATACCATATAGCACAATTTAAAGATAGCGCTAGAGAATTTGACTTGACAAAAGAATCAGAATTAGCTGAACTAAGAAAAGAAGTATTAATAAATAATTAGGCCTTTAATTTTTTTTTTTAAGAATTTTGGTCTTATTTATATTATCTTTTGTCTTAAATTGAATAAATAGATAGAAATTAGAATGAAAAATAGCGTAAGCCGTGGAAACACTGTGAGTAATGATGTAATTTCTATGACAGTCCGTGGTCCAGGACTTCCACGAATGGTACTTGTAGATCTACCAGGCATCATTAGTGTAAGTTTCAACTTTTTATTTAATTAATATAAATGCGAAAGTTGAAGACATTGTTTATATGTTTGTGACTCTATCATGTTTTCATTGTTACAAAGAATAAATTTAAATAGCACCCATGTATAGTCTCAGTTATTATTATTATTATAGGGTGACAAGGAGATACATTGCATTGAATTACTTTAATTGTTTTCAGTTTTTATTATTTTCATTATTTAAGTGTAGCTTTTCTATAGTCAAAAAAAAAAAATAATAAGGGGGGGATTAAATTGGCATAGGCAGGTAGGACAGTTTGTAGATAATATAATTAATAAGTAGGTAAAAAATTAATTTATGGTGTTTTGTATTTATAAGATTGCAACCCAAGGCATGGCACCTGACACAAAAGAATGTATTAGTCAAATGTCTACATCATACATGTCTAATCCAAATGCGATCATCCTCTGTATTCAAGATGGATCCGTGGACGCGGAGAGAAGTAATGTTACAGATTTGGTTTCTCAAATTGATCAACTCGGTCGTCGTACCATATTGGTGTTAACTAAAGTAGATTTGGCTGAAAAAAATATGGCTAATTCTGATAGAGTATGTAAAAAATAGAAACCTAATTTTCTATAGAATAGTTTATGACATTTTCATTTGACAAAAAAGTGTGCACTGGAATTCTACAGGAAGTATTCAAATTTTGCAGTTAGTGCTCATAAAAATAGGTTGTGCGTATTATAAGCATAAGATCAGTCAATGCATTAAATTGAACGTGAATTACTGTCCCGGTTTACCGAGGCCTTAGATCGAATATGTTTTAGCTCTGTGTTCCAAAAGTGCCTACTTTTTTGTCAAATTAAAAACGCTCTTAGTGTACAGTTTTGTATATCATCTTTATTTAATCAATAACTCAAGACTAAACATTCCTGGTTATCAAGTAATTACTTCTAACTACCCTGATGGCATAGCCCATGCAGGCTCTGTGATCTTAATTTGCACACCCATCCAATTCAATCGTCTCCCTATCTACAAGCCTGCGCAATCTCTATGAGATTAAATCATATTCCCCTCTCAATAACCGCAGTCTACTGTCCCCCAAAACATAACATTTCACCTGATCAATTTGAAAACTTTTTTAATGACCTTGGATATAACTTCATAGTTGGACGTGACATCAATGCAAAACACCCTCACTGGGGCTGCTATACTAGCAACCCTTGTATTAACACTCTTCAATTTATCTCCTCTAAATTTTACAAAGTTCACTCCGCTCTTGACCCAACCTATTGGCCTTCTTCCCCAACTAAACGCCCAGACATTCTTAACATCTTCGTCTCAAAAGTATCAAACAACCTCTATCAATACATCAAAAACTTTAACACCCTTTATTCTGATCACACAGCCGTTCTTCTCACTCTAAACTCCTCACCATAAAATCACCAGAACACATTGAAGACACTATTTCCAAACTAAACCAATCGATACAAAGAGCTGTGTGGAATTCCACCCCAACATCACAGCCCATTCCTCCTTTTTCCTTAAAACTCCCTGCTCATATATGCTATCTAATGAAAGATAAACGCCCTGCAAGAACATATGACAACGTACTAAATACCCATCTGACAAAAATCGTCTAAATGCACTATCTACACATCTAAAAAGGTTAGGTTGATCTGGAAAGCCACGAAAAAAGCTCTTAAAGAAAAACTTTCATACCCTCCTCTAAAACAACCCAACAACACGTGGGTTATTTATGACCTAGAAAAAACAGAACTTTTTAAATTCCACCTAGCCGAAGTCTTTAAGCCCTATGCTAATATAAGCAACCCAGCTTTCTCCAACGAAACGGAAGCATTTTTGTCTTCCTCTTTGCAAATGACTCTACCCCAAAAGCATTCTCTCCTGCTGAAGTCCATCACTGCATTGCCACATTCCCAAAAAGATAGGCTCCCGGTTTTAATGTTATCACCAATGAAGTAGCCAAGCACCTCCCAAGGAAAACTTTAATACTCCTTACATACATTTTTAACATAATTATTCGTTTGTCTTACTTCCCACTTCAGTGGAAGTCCTCAATTATAATAGTATTCCCAAACCTGGTAAACCCTCCAATAACCCTTCATCGTATAGACCTATAAGTCTTCTACCTTTTTTCTCGAAAAACTAGTTATCAAAACAATTAGTCCAATTATAAACAACTCTAAAGTTATCCCTAACACGCAATTTAGCTTTCAAAACTGCCATTCTACAGTTCACCAAGTGAATCGTATAACAGACACAATTGCCTCAGCCTTGGAAAAAAAACAATACTGTACCGTTTATTAATACTGTACGTCTTCCTGGATGTTGTGCAGGGTGGTCAAAAACCTAACCAGGCATTTGACAGGGTGTAGCATTCTGGCCTCCTTTATAAATTAAAAAATATCCTGCCACCCGCCTTTTACCAATTTTTTAAATCTTATCTCGATAACCGTCAATTCGCCATTCGGTACCACTCAAGTATTTCTTCAATTTCCCCCATAGAAACTGGTGTTCCCCAGGAGCAATAACAACTTCTGTTCTTTTCAACATCTTCATAGTTAATCAACCCACCTCTCCCAACACGTTGGTTGCAAATATACCAACAACAAAGCAATTGTTTCAACTCACGAAAACTCGATCACTGCATCTAATCAACTACATTCCCACATACTCGTTTGGAAATTTGGTGTCAAAACTAAAAAGTTAAAATAAATGAAAGTAAATCCTGCCACATCACTTTTACCTTTAAACACCAAACTTCTCCACAAATAACATTCAACGATATTACAATTCAAACCTCACCAAACACAAAATATCTAGGTATACTCTTTGACAAAAAACTGAACTGGGCCCACCATACACATCACACCAAACTTAAGTTAAATTCTCGACTCCACACCCTTAAATTTTTTCTTAACACAAAATCAAAACTTATACTCCTCACTAAACTAAACTTTTTCAAAACCCTCCTTAAACCGATTTGGATGTACAGTATCCACATGGGGATCTGTTAATAAATCAAATCTAAACAAAATACAAATAACTCGAAACAAAATATTCTGTTTAATAACAAAAGCACCATTCTATGTCTCTAATCAAACTCTGCACTCAGATCTAAAAATGAACACCATGAAGAAACTGCCATAAAATCCTACTCTCATTATCATAACTCTCTCTTCGATCATCCAAATATTCTGGCAAAAAATCTTACTAATCCATCCAATGCCTGGCAACCCTCCTAAAAGATTAAAGCGAAAGTGTGCCGCGACCTAATTCTCTAGTTTAACCTAAAACACACTCCAGGAGTATCGTCAGTGGGCGGCTTCTCCATCATGTCTTCTGGCAGCAACCTTCTAATTATCATTTAAGCTTATTATACAAAAATTGTGTATAGATTATTAACCCAAATAAAATATATATAAAAAAAAAAAAAATCATTTTAGATTCACAAAATTCTCGGTGGTTCTTTATTTCCTATGAAAGCATTGGGATACTATGCTGTTGTTACTGGTAAAGGCAATCAAGATGATAGTATTGAAAGTATCAAAGCATACGAAGAGACATTTTTCAGGAATTCAAAACTCTTTAGGTAAAGCATAGTTCTCTCAACTTATTAATTATTACTTGTTTATCACAGTATTTATCAATTTTATATAGAGAATCTATTGGTATGTCATCACAATTGACAACACGTAACTTGAGTATGGCTGTTGCAGACTGCTTTTGGAAGATGGTACGCGAAACTGTAGAACAACAGGCAGATTCTTTTAAAGCAACCAGATATAATTTGGAAACTGAGTGGAAAAATAATTTCCCCAGGTTTTTGACAGTTATTAGACACTTTACTAACTTAAAAATGCATTTTTATATTTTTTAAAAAAAAATTAAAACTATTAATTCCTTCCAAGGTATTTGGAATTGGATAGAGACGAACTGTTTGAAAAAGCTCGTGGAGAAATTTTAAATGAAGTGGTCAATCTTAGTTTAGTATCTGTCAAAGATTGGGAAGAGAAATTATCTGCTGAACTATGGAATGGCATTTCTAACTATATACTTGAACATGTTTATCTACCTGCAGGATATTCAGTAAATCAAACCAACAGTACCGGTAAGTGGTAGTAATAATGGGAATATAGGAAAACAAATCATTTTGTTTAATTTTGAACGTAAATCATAATTTTATATTATTATTTAGCAAGTTTCAATACAATGGTTGATATTAAATTAAAGCAGTGGGCTGAGGAGCAGTTACCTAGGAAATCAATTAATATTGGCTGGAGTGTATTGAAAAGTATGTTCAAAACAATGTTTAAAGAAAATCAAAAAAACCAAGCCTCTGACGAAATTTTGGAAACTTTAAAAATGGCTGTTATTGATGAAGCCTTAGAAAGGCACATTTGGGAAGAAAAGGTTAAAATATTTTATTAACATATTTATTTATACAAAATCGTTAGGCATTAGAATTTAATTAAAAATATATTTAATAATTATTACATTAGGCATTAGAAATGTTACGAATGATTCAACTAAACACTCTTGAAGATCGATGTATAAAAGAAAAACATCATTGGGATGAAGCAGCACTATTTATGATAAGTAACTTGGAACAGTATTTAAAAGTAAGTAAATGACTAGTAATTTTATAATATAGAAATTTAGAATTTTAAACATATAATTTGTGGAATTTATTTTCATTGTCCAGTTTACTGAAGATTCTCTAAAAGATATGGTTGGTCCTTCAAACTACGAGAAATGGATGTATTGGCAAAATTCAACAGCTGAACAAACTAAAAGATACAATATCAAACATGAATTGGAAAATTTATTACACTCGAATCCAGTAACTGAACATTATTTAAAACCTTTATAATTTAAATGGTAATATACAGAATTATAATTTTTTAGAATCATAGTAATTTACTAAGTAAAGACGAACAGATTACTATTAGTAACAACTTGAAACAGAAAAATGGTACACCATATGAACTTAACGATATATGGCAAACATGGTATTTAGTATATAGACGTCACTATTTCAAAACAGCTCTTGAAAATGCACAAAATATTAAAAAACAATTTTATCATTATCAAGAGGCAAATGGACTACAGGTATACATTTTAAAATAATAGTTTATATTATAATCGAAAATATGTATACAGAAATTAAATAAAACTATTCATTTACTGATAAAAAATGTAATATTATTATAACTGTTTAGAGTGAATATTTTGAAATTGAAATGTTTTGGCGAATTACACGCATGATTAAAGTGACTGCTAATGTCTTAAGACAACAAATTACCAATAGGGAAGGTATAACTTATCAGAAATGTTTAATTATTAATATTTAATATAGATAGATAAATAGTATTTACTTATTTATTTTTTTATATGTATATATTTATTAGTAAAACGTTTACATCGAGAAATAAAAGAAGTTTTGGATGATTATAGCCAAAATCATGATATGAAATGCAAGTTGTTAACCGGTCGTCGTGTAACTTTAGTTGAAGAACTCAGTGAGTATTAAAAAATGTTATAAAATAAGGATTTGTAATTTCGATATTTTTTTTTTTCAGATAAAGTTAAGCAAATCCAAGAGAGATTAGAAGACTTTATCCAAGCATTGAACAAAGAAAAATAATGATCTGTTGTTTAAGATAATTCTCAAATTAGATGTATCTCTTGTAAACATTTTGACACTTATTAGATCCGTGTGTTTTAAATAATATAGCCCTTAAATTTCACAATTTGAGGGTTCTACATTTTTGTTTGCATTAGTTTTGCATTAACGTTTTTACTAGCATTTCAAATTCCTATGTATATGAGGATTATTATGATTACTGTTATTTATTTATATTAGTATATTATTCTTAACTGTTGATAATACGTTTACTGTGGTGCCCGACACCAGTTGGGGTCCTTTAAACATAATTGGAAAATTCTTGATTAATCAGTGTGCCCAGATGAACACAATTTGATATTTGGTCAGTATCATCATACAATATTTATTTCATATTCACATTGGGAAAGTAAGCCAAAAATCACGTGTTAATGGTCAATAGATAATAATGCTAAAAATATTCTGCCACAGTATCAAAAATTTGCACTTAAAGCACACATTGTTTTAAAATTTAATTATTCAAAGTAGATATAAATTATAGTTTTATATATATATATATATATATATATATATGTATATATATATATAATGGTTAAATTTATTATTACTTTTCAAAATATAGATAAAAGCCAATAGTAATAGGTACTTCTATACTATTCTATGTATTCAAAATTGTTTTTATTTTATTATATTTATTAAAATATGATTCAGTAGGTAATTATTGTAATATCAAACCAATTATAATCAATGGTATTCAATGTTATAAATTATATATGAATAAAACTTGCATAAAAAAAAAAAAAAAAAATTGTTATATTGTTTGCATAGTTGAATATATGTACCATGCAATATCAACATCATTTAGTGGAAAAAATAGATGAGTGCCTGTAACTTTTACTCTGTAAATATAATATTTAAAGGAGAGAGTTTACCCGTTATATTTTTTACCAGTTGCAAGAAACCATATTACCAAGTATAGCACATTTTTTAAAAAAAGATGTTATAAACACAAATAATATCATAGCCATTATATAAATGTACATAACATTTTAATGGTTTAGTGAACCCTATAGATATTAGACATATTGTTTAAAATATGGTTAGGATATGTATGGATTTATTCAATTGAAATTACTGATGGTATACGATTACTAATTGTGTGTATAGCAAAAATCCATTAGTGTTCTCTGCTTATACCAGTGATTGTTGTATTATTTTTTTATTTACAAATGTAATGGGAAAACAGAAACAAATATGATTCTGGTGAAAAAACCCTTACTTCCTTTAAAAAAAAACAGTGAAAACTTTCAACTAGACTTATTTATAGCACTTTTAACTATACTTTCATTTAGCGGATGATAGGAGCAAATACCCTAAAATTGCCGGATTTCGGGCACTCATGGTGTCAAAACTATATTTATTTTATGGAAGCGTTTGTAGGACTTGTGATTCTTGTCCCCTCAGGGCAAGGGACGTATACTTACTTGGTGTCGAAATCAACCGTGATCTCCGAGGCGGTTCCTCCAGGACGAGGCCGTCCCATTGCACACCGGAACGGTTGACCCCTGCGAGTATTCCAAATAGGAATATTTTACCCGCCTCCCGAAGTAGTGCCTCACGGCAATACCGGGAGGTGAGGGTATTGCCTGTTCTAAAGGAAAAAAAAAAAAGGGCAAGGGACGTGGACCTTTCCGTGTGTTGCCCCGTTTTTTTTATTTATTATTTTTGTATTATATTCTAGTCCTAAAACTAGTGTAAAGTTGTACAGAAATCAACCTTGGTGTTAAATGCCCTGGCATCGTTACTTTAAAAGTAGATGGAGAAGAATGTGTTTTTTTTTTTTACTAGTTGCAAGGAGTCAACATTTTTACTTTCTCATCTTTTTGAAAGTTTTTTAGATTCAACAATATCTACCGAGTCAGGTATCATACACCGAGGTACCCTGATCAAGAAGAAAAGCTTGCTTTTTAACTGGAAACTTTCTTTCTTTGGCACGTGGTAAATCTGAGCCAGTGCTACCTCAGGCAATCTCAAATAGGTTTCAAGCTTGTTCTTTGAATTTGTCAATTTTACCCCGATACTCTCATTAGTACCGTACTTTCGATAGTCACTTCGTATGCCAACATACTTTTTATGATAAGCAAGTAACTTCTGGATGATACGTTTGTGAGTAATAGCCGGAATGGACACCTTTCCACAGTGAGCATAAATTTGGGACTATTTGTACTTAACGTTATTTGCTATAGCGAAAATGAGGGTTCTCAATTCCCGCCCGTCTCTTGGCCAAGACGGCGCCTTTCCAAGGCACAGCATTTTAAGACGTCCTCGTAGGTAGGGAGCACGTGAACAAAATATGCAGGTTGTCCAAAAATAGGACAGTCAAAACTGTAATGTTTTTGCCATTCTAATATAAGCGGTAAAGAGGCGATTTTATGGCGATCACGAGTGAAGTCAGCAGTAACGGTATAAGAGCGCGAGACGCTAGTCGGCGAGGTTACAGTAATAATGGGCGATCTGAATCGATCTATTTGGAATGAACAAAAAATTATTATCTACATATTTGAATCGATCTTTTGGGGAAACCTGTTATAGTTAAATAAAATAAAAAACCAATTTAATTAAACTTGCTAACAAAAAATTATCAATACACAGAATTAAAATCAATTTAAAAGGTCGATCCAATTTTGAGAAATGAGAATCGTCATCAAAAAATTTTCACTATATTCCTATTTTTTTTTGTTACTGTTTTAAAATAAAATATTCTGTCACAAAAAATTTAAGTGTACTAAGAAAATGGTCGATTTAGATCGCACATTGGACTAATGTTTTATTTATTTATTATATCAAATACAATTTTTTGATCCGATTTTTCAGATCGATCTTTTGTGAACAATTCTTTTATACAAGGATCTACATCGATACAAAAGATCGATCCACTTTCGAGAATCGCCATTACTATATAGGTTACGGGGCAACTGAGACGTTCGAGTGGGCGTCAGGTTTAAACGGATCCCGGACACCGCGCCGTCGGTCTCGTACCGGCGGAGTGGCCGCCGTGGCCACTCTGGCGGAACGCCTGTACTAAGCAATTCCAGAACGGCACGTCACGGCGACCGGGCGCGTCCCCAAGATGCGAATAAGGGAACGGCCTTCAGATGTGAAGGTTAGCTGCGATATAAGTCAGTACTGAACTGGGCGAATAATCAGTCGCGGACAGCACACAAATAGGGTAGGGCGGACTCATTAGCCTTGGTCGGCAGCCGCTCTAGAGGAAGGAAATCCTCGATAAAAAAACCCCCTGGCGGTAGGGGTAAAACGCACTGGCTAGAATTTGCCATAAAAATCAAAAATGGAAACAAACCAATTAAATAAAGTTAATGCTACAGGGGGTTTCGGATGCCCCAAAGCCGGCAGTTGGGGATGGCTCGCCCCAACGGTCGTCATCGTCCAGCCATGGAAAAGCAACCGAAAAGATATCCGCATACTTGGAGAAAAGGACCGAAACCACACCACCTACGACGAAGCCCAGCGCGGGGACGGCGGCCTTGGCAAAACTGGGAGTCGTGCTGAACAGATTGGTGGAATTCACCAAGGCGCATTGCAACGCGCACGTCGTCCTTAAAGACGGTGTGAGCGAGGCGCATGCTCTCCTTCGTGTTTTCCAGCTCTCGTTGAACACGGACTGCGGTGTTGCTAACACGGGTCGTGCTGATAAGCCCTCCCTCCGGGAGGCGAGCTGTCAGACCGACTAGGTGTTGCAGCCACCGCTGACCAGGCCTCAATCGCCAACAACAGCCAAGCCGAAGCCAAAGAAGCTGAAACAGCTTCGGATTCAGCCGCAGGCCCAGGGGAAACCCAACAAAGCGGCTCTTCCCGAGCCAGCAGAGTTCCCGCCTCTTCTCGCGCCTCCCGAGTGGACCGTGATCGAGCGGAAAACGAAAGTCGCGCCAAAGGCCGCAAAGCGGCCGGCGACCGACACTGAACGCGAGCCACGCTCCAGGAAGGAGGCGTTGGATTAGCTGAAGAAGCGGACGCCGAAAACGGCGGCGGTAACTGTCCAGGTCGCCCCAGACTCGGCAGTGACGCTTCCAACCATTATGAAGAGAATCACCTCGGAAACTGATCTCAAGGCCTTGAAAATCGAGGTCTTGAATACTCGCGCGAGCCGTGCGGGCGGGAAAGCTGCAGGCGGTGGTCGGCGTCGACGGCAGGGTTAACCGGATTCAGGTCGGATGGTCCCGCTGCCGAGTAGAAGTACTCGGCAAAAGGCCTCCGATCTGTTATCGGTGCCAGGACCGCGGACACCACGCTGCCGAGTGTAAAAACTCGGCACGGTAAAGACGTTGCTACTGGTGCAACGGCGAGGGCCACCTTGCCGCGAACTGTGGCCATGTCAGCAAGAGGACGCGGCGCGCCAAGAAGAATAGCGGGGAGCCAGTCGCTGCCGGCGAAAAGGATGCGGCAAACCCTCCCCCTGCTCTCGAAAATGTAAGGGCAGTAAGCGGGTCTCAGCCCGACTGCTGCCCATAACGCGTTGGTGTAACTAAATGTGAGCCCGCCCCGCCCGTATGGGAAAACGGGATTTTAAAACACATGTATTTATTTATAAATTGTTTTTCATTTAAATAAATGATGGCGATCCGCCCCTCGTCGTAATGCCTTACGGCGGTTCCGGGGGGCGGATGTATAGCCGGTACAGAAACCAAAAAAAAAAAAAAGGTTTAAACGGATAACTGACAAGAGTGAACCTGCTGGAGCAAACCAAACTGACGGAATGGAGTAGGGCGGAGCTTGACACCCGGCAGCCCTATGGAAAGCAGAGAGGGGGCAATTTACACGTTCCACAGGTGCAGTGCATTGTATAAACAGACGTTATTATAATTAATGCAATTACGAACGTAAACGGAGGACGCTCAACGGTCCCGGTGCTTCGTGAGGAAACAAGTTTTGGGTATTTTCACCACACATCCGCACACACTAAAACTAAACGTTTCCAGTGCTATAAATAACTCTAATTGAATGTTTTCACGCGTGTGTTTAGAGGCTTCCGCATCGATTTGACCATCAGTAAATATAAAACGCATTGTTTTTAAAATTTTGCAATTTTAGGGCTTTTGAACAAAACAGAAGATATTATATAGGTTAATATCTATCAATGTCAGATTTTGCACACGTTCATATGCCTGTTCACACTTAATTGTCCGCACTAGGTGTTTACGATATGACCAACTTTTGGCCATTCACCGAAACACCCCATTAAATTTAACGGGTCCAGCAGCGAAACCGGATGATTTGAAGTGGCGATAAAGCTCGGCAAGTCGGTGGCGGGGACGACAGTCTTCGGTCCATCGTTATCATCGTGACCTACCATTTAGTGACAATGGATCGTTGGATGGGTGAACGATGTGGCGTTGCAGTTAAAGCGTATTATCAAAATGGCCAGAATTTTATTCAAACATTGCGTGTTCTTCAGCGTCATTTCGAATACCGCTCAACCAGCTTAGCCTCTTCCGTCAGATAATGCAAGTCAAACGTGGTTTACGCAAGTAAACAACAACGAGCAAACCGGATCGAAGAATAAAAAAAATGTGCAAAAAAGAGTGCAAGAACAGTTCGAACCCTTGAAAACATCGATCATGTCCAACAGGCGATACAAAAAAGTGCACGCCGATCGGCTATACATCACACCACACGTCTTGCAATGAGTGATAGATCAGTGAGGATTCACCGTCTGGAACTTCAATTTTCACCCTTAAAAAATTCAACAACGAATCCGATTTTTTGAGGATATGCTCAGGAGGCTTGAAGTAATTGATGTCCAAGTCAACAACTTGTCCTGTATTCATCATGGCTACAAAAGGCAACTATGAATGTTTTACAACTGTGGTAAACGTAAAAGAAAGGATTCCAATACAAAGTTATTCCGCTGTCTCAAAAATGAAAACCAGACAATAGAATAGGTTAAACAGTCAGGTTAGTGGAGTTAAAATCTAATCCAATTAAATTTTAAAAACTTGTATATCGCACCATATTTAAAATAGAATTTTCAAAATTTGCACAACGCATAAAAAATAATTTTATCCGTGTCGCAAAGGGCTAAATTTTCCCCTAACACGAATACAATTAAAATTATCATATATATATATTTTTTTATTGTCTCTGGTAGAAAATTTTATCTAGTTGATGCATTGAAGGGTCGTCGGTTTTTGATTTTCCTTATAGTTCCTTAATAATTGGGGAAAATCGGGAATATTTACGCAATAAGTCTTTTATATTCGATCTTGCTTTTTCCGGTCAAAAATAATCATAGACATCTGAAATATAAAGCCATTACGAATTGTTAAGTAGATATAAGTTTTACTTAATATGACGCTATACACACATTTGCTGAATCAGTCCAACAAGCGGGTAATATAACAAAAACATGCATACGCAGGTTACCGAGAACTCGCTTAATTTAATTTTTAGAGTAAAATCACCAATTATAAAATTAAAAGAGGACAATATTCAGGACAAGTAATTACAGTAATGCTTCACTAACGTAATTTAAAATCGCAGTGGACGTTATCTGAAAAAATGTTGCTATAAATCAACAAATTATTTTACCGGGTGAAACAACTTTACGTAGGTGCATAGGGAAGTCTAAATTTTGTTCTGGTTTTAATTCACTCTGTCTAAAACAAATAAAAAATAAGTCGAGATAATGACAGATTATGAAAAATACCGTGTTATAATAAATGAAATGAAAATAAAATCTTTTTTAGAACATTCGAAGTATTTACATATGGTCAAAGGCTTTGAAGATTTGGGATACAAAGGTAGAACGAATAAATTGGCTACACAAGACGTGATTTGTATTATTCGGGGGCTTTATAATCAATGAAAATGACTTTTGGCTTATTTTTTTATCAGGTCCTTCCATGAGCAGTTCAATATTAAAATAATTAATTGTAAATATAATTGAGAAATTTACAGAGCTGGGTTTTCATACCGATGGCATTCGTTTGCAATCAAGGTTCTAATAATTATTCAGCTCTAAAGCACTTAGGATGTTGTAAAGAAAAATCATATATTAAAATTAAAGATAAAACTATTTTTTCTATGCCACACATTTTCAAAAATTTAAGAAACAATTTTTGAAAAATAATTTAAAATATATATGAAAATGATTTCATATATAAAGTTGACTTATAATATTAATACTAATAGAGCACTTATAAAATTAAACCCAAATCCGTATCAAAAAATGAGTTTCTCTCCAAATATTTAGTAATTCGGTAGCAGCTGTTTTAAAAACATGTATTGTTACAGGTCAAATAAAATTTAAAACTCCTGTTGCGACTGCCGATTTTGTTTAAGAGTTAATTTATTCAACTGTCTAAGTAGCAAAACTCTATATAGTTCAAATGTGTATTCTTGTGCTTTACATGAATGTAAATCTTATTTACTTGATTTTTTGATTAAAATTAAAGAATGGTGTGTACAACTAGAGTTAGTACAACCTATACAAGTTTAGGTAAAGTTCGTCTATGTTTTAATGATATGGAGCATGAACGCGAAAAATATGATTTATACACAACAAAAAAATGTAAGTTTTAAATATGTTCTTACTAATCGTATAAACCAGGACATCATAGAAAATACTTTTTTCAGTTTTCCGCCTGCGTGGAGGTGTTCACATAAACCCCACCGCTCGTACATTTAGAACATCATTTCGATTTCAAGCTAAACTCAATCTTACGAAAACCATAAATTCATCAAATTGTGAAAATGATTTTGATTATACTTTATTTGACCCTAGTTCACAGAACGCTAGGATTTTTACAACTTCAGATACCTTAATTGAATCGGATTCTGACTTATTGGCGTCTTCGGAAGAAGAGGGTAATTTCGATCAATATAATAAAGAATAAATAACATTAGAAATCTGTTCAAATAACATATTTTTCGGGATATTTGGCTGTACAATTTATAGATCAGCTTAAACGCATTAATAATTTTAAAAAATAACGATTTTTTGTTTGATGATCACGAGTATTTATTTGGTTACAAACAATTTGAAAGTATCGATATTGAAAGTAGTCTTAAAACGCGTGGCGATTCATTTGTGAACATTGTTTTTACAGCTCATAAATGTTTAAAAGATTTTATAGGACTAAAATCCCCTTATAAAAGAAAATTGTGTTCAACCATCCAACATTGTTTTCTAACTTAAATTTTGATCCGAACTATGAGCAACATTTCGATTTTATTGTCTAAAAAAAAAAACACATTGCAAATTATTAGGGCATTTTAATTGGACATCTAAACGTTTGACGGGATATTCTAGTGTACAAACAATGAATAAATTGAAAACGTTGAAAAATATTAAGTATAGTTTGCATGTATAATGTATTAATTGTATTATAACTATTATATTTTACTTGTGTTCAATTCGGTTACTGATGTAATTTGCAATATTACAATAACAATTTTAAGTTTTTAGTTATTTTGTAAACGACAAATACTTATTATATGCCTAATAATAAAATTATATTTTATTTTATAGGAAAAAAAAAATATATATATATATATATATATTATTTTATTAATATTATATCAAAAAAAAAAAAATAGGTACTTTTTCGTCTTGTTTTTACAATGGTAATAAAGAGTACATGGATATTTATAATATTTTCATTTGCGTTTTGTACAAATTAAGTACTTATTATCAGTTATATCGTTATTTAATAAAAAAAAAATTAATATAAAAGTTAATGTTTTGAATTTTTGCTTTTGTTATAATTTAAAGATTTTAAGTTAATATTACGACTGTTGGTAGTACTTTTTACTATTAAGCGTAGTGCAATAACTATTTTTATAATTATAAAAATATAACGATTATAATCGTTTAAAGTTCGGATTTTGGCGAAATAATAAAAACCATTAGTATTTCGCGGATTAATTGAATAAAACTTTTTTGGCTTATCAGAAATGCACGAAAATTTGACACAATGTGTACCTAAAATGGTGAAAAAGGAAAAAAAAATATCGAGTTATTATAATAATTCTGATTTTTAAGGGCTTTAATTGTAAATTTTGATAGAAATAGTAAAAACTACGGTATTTCAAAACGCAAACTTGACTCAGAATCGTTTTTCGTTAGCAATGATTTATAGTCGTGTACAAATATAAATTAAATTTTCTGTCTATCTCCTATCTTCCTGACTTCCCACCATCTACAACAGTAGCACACCCGTGAGCAGTAACCGCGACTTTTATTGCAACGTAACGAGCGTTATAGAAACGGTCTGTGCCAGTTTGTCGGCCCGCTGCGTCGTCCTTTACTCATTGGTGCACGCGCATACGCAATATACTTGGTACATCTCCAAAGAACCCGTCGGAGGGGGACACTAGAAATATTCCGTCTATCTGGTCACCACGTAATCCCCTGGCGTGAGCTATCTATTTTAATATAACTATGTATTTCACTATAAGAAAGAAGTAACTGACCATCTGGTACACTGGTTATCCATTGTCAATAAATGTTTGCCCCTACACAACCCGACATAAATAATAAATCGTTAAAACACTAAACATTACAATTATAACTAACTGTTCGGATTGTTTATAACTATTATTAATTAATAATATACTTGTAAGAAAATGGTACTCATTACTTAATGGAACACAGTATTTATTTATAAATTATGATATTTTTCAAGTTATTAAAAACCTGAATTTCTCAGTAAAATTTTATAAAATTCCTTAATAATACTAATAAGTTTTATTTTGTATTAAATCAATTAATAAATTACAGAGTGGTTAAGTTAGCGAAGAATACACTTATAATAATAATGTTTAAGTTACAGATCAAAGTTACAATGCAAGAAAAAAATTGAGTCATTAAAAAGATGATAAATTGAAATGTACACTTGTTGACTGTATCATATTCTCCTGAATATTTTATTTACACAAGTCAAATTGCTTAAATATGATGATTGATTTTCATGGACCTTCACCGTAATACAAATAAAAAATATATTATATTATATTATCTATATATATATATATATATATATAGATATATTTATGTATATATACACAAACCAAGGAAATCAATGACATTACTTAAATAAAATATGAACCGCTCATTTGTACATACTAATAGCAATTAAGATGATGAACATTTAACATATTATGTTTCAAATATTCATGTCTACGAAGAAAATATAACCTAAGTAACAGTTAAAAAATATGAAACGTTGAACTAAATAAACTATTTGGTGAATTGATAATTTACTATTTGGTAATGATTTACTTATTTGTATTAAATGTAGGTAGCACACAAAATTAAATTTCCATCATCAATAAAATATTGTGAAATTCAAATGGTATTCAAATGGAAAAAAAAAAAATTGATTTTCTAAAGTCTATTATTGAAGTATAAATTGTACATTCCTTGTTTTGTTAATGTCAAATCTCTATTAGAAATGTTTCCATTTTCATTGTTCATAAACTGAAACAACACAAACACAATAACATTAATTATTTAAGTATAATATGAAAGTGTAATGTTATGAGCAAAGTTAGTCTGATTTCATCTAGGCAGTTATTGACTGCCTGTGACCACGCCCCTGCCAAGATGAAACAGATATCCCAAAGTTAATGCCGCACATAAAATCCTTTCAGTATTGCACAAAAAGGATAAAAACTTTTCAATTTTTCAGTCTAGAAGAAACATAACTAAAGTAAAAATAGACGTAAAAATAATGACGAAAGTTACAACATGCTAAGGCTGTTGTATAAATGCAAAATAAAAAACAAATCGAGATTTGTAAAAATGAAAAAAAAAAGCTTAATGGAAGGAACATACCTACGGTTGGATATAGTGTTGGGCCGATGTCGATCTGCCAATAGGATAAGATACCAAAGGCTGCGAGTTAGTTGGCTGCGGCAGGGGCGGCGGGCCAGATCCAGATACAACAGGTGGTATCTGAATCGGAGCCATGGAGACGGTAGCTATGGACACGGGTGTGCCGGCCGCAGCCACCGCCGCCAAGCTGACTGGGACTGTGGTCACGGTACGTATAGCGCTCACCATTTGCTGGGTGCTGCGCAGGGGCGCTTGTTCATTTATGCGCAGCTGTGCGTTTTGCTCCAACAAGAATTCATTAGTCGCTTGCAGTTCCTCATTGCGCTTTTTCAACTCAGCTACACGCTTGCGCAGCATTTCCACCTCATCTTGCAACAGCCAGTATGGCTGTTGGTGCGCAGACCCGGGCGGCGCAGAAAAATCCATGTCGCGATTGGGATACGAGCGCCCTAGCGGCGGCATTCTGTTGTCAAATTCATAGCGCCTACGCTTAGCATCGGGTTCTTCGTCAAAATCATAGCGCCTGCGGAACAACTCATTACCGAAGTTAGGTGGCATCGCTGGCTGGGGTGAATTGAAGGGACCGTTAGGGCCTCTAACGGTTACATCAAGAGGTTGATCTACATGACGGAATTTACAATGAGCTTGGCTCCGATGGCAATTGCCTTTTAAATAATCTTTACAAATAGGTACGTCATCGGATGTAGGCGCACCACTCACATCTATCGTTCTTAATACCTCTGGTGCCATATGTCCCGTCCGATTATAATATTCCTCATCCTCACGAGAACAATGAATAAATCGGCAATCGTGTCTACTACACTTGCCATTTTGAAAATCATGACAGAACACATATTTGCGCTTATCCTCTTCTACTGAAGGGTGAAAAAATTTGCAAGATTTGCCTCTATTGCATACATTGCGCATGAAATCACGACACACATTGTCTGTTGTTTCTGATTCCTGTTCCTTTTTCCCCTTCATCCCTGTGATTTCAGACTAATTTAATTAGGCATGAATTTAAACAATTTCAAAAACTAATACTGTGCATAACAACAAAACATACTTGTAACATTTTAAGAATGGGTAGATACAAAATAAAGATATAATATAGAAAAGTTAATGTTGCATAGAAGAATACCTATGAATATCATGAAACCATTTTGATAATTTATAATTCATACATAGGTACTTGGAATAAATACCCACGAAAATCAAAATTTTAATTCATCCATACCACTGTTCCTACACAAGATTGTCAAACATAAACATTATAAAGGTAAACATGTAATATATCTAAACTTACACACATAAATACACACCGTTTATACCACTAATTACCTACCTAACTTCAGTAAATCATTGCAAAATTATCGATATGGTTAATTGTATATGCGCCGCGTAGTATTTTTATTTATCAGCACGATTGACGCTAATGGAAAATTTGATAGTCGGATGGTGCGCAACGAATGAAATTGGTAAAATCAATTTCAAAGAGAATAATGATTTTGAAGATAATAGCAGTGTCGGTACATATAAGTCAAAATGTCTATTGTAACGCAAAAACGCAATTTAGGCAGCTACACGAAATGTCGATGGATATTAATATTATAGTATAACAATAAACATATCGATACTTTACCTTTATGAGGTTATTCTTTCAGAATGAAAAATCGAAATTCCAGTCAACTATAAAATGATATGAACACTACACAAACATAAATCTTACTGTAAATAATAATAAAAAAAAGCCTATTTAAAAGTAGAAATAATGCGTATTAATCGAGTTATTCGAATTTAAAAAATTTAAGCAAAATACGTATCAATAGTAAGAAGAATACACACTAACTTTTCAGAATAAAATATATTATAGAATCAAAATGGAAATGGAAAAATAATCAATGACCTCAGGGGCGTGGCTTGGTAAGATGTAAACATTCGTTTTTTTTTATTCCAAGCGCTCTTGGATGAAAAACCGCCAACTATTTAAAATTTGAATTGGTATGTGATATTGGCTGTGGTCACGGTTGTTTTAGTGGTTTTGATAAGATCAAGTGTTTGGTTGCGCGTCGAATTTGATCAGATACGTTCTTGTTTAGACGAAAACTTGATGTGTATTATTGGTCCTGTGTATAAACACTGTAAACTAGACCAATGTAAATTCATCTATGATCCAAAAACGAATTCGCATACAGTGACATTTCAAAACGAAGAAATTCAGCAGGGTATCCGTTTAGCAAAATGGTGTTGCAAACGTTATCAAACTATGCTAATTATTTGTTCGGTAACCCGGTTGTGACCAAAAGCACCGTGGTTGACAATATACTGCAGCTATTAAACTGCTTATCGTACTATTACTTATCGTTAATTATTCACGCGATTAAAGATAGTCAATGGCTGTCATTATTCATATTATTCAATGTTTTTTGTCTCTAACTTGTGAACGAGCAGAGGCCGTTCTTTAACCTTCTTATCTTAAACCATGGGTATTAACATAATAAATGGTAGGTATATTGTGTAAAATTTTAGATTTTAGATTTCAAATTTGTGTTTAAACTTTAAAAACAAAGTCACAAAACAAAAACATATTACTTACAGTATAATATTATTATATTTTTTTTTTAACAAAATAACTGAAATTGGTCTAAACATAAAAATAAATTATTATATTTAAATACAAATTATGAGGTATCAATTTTTTTTCCACTTAAAAAATTAATTTTTTCTAAAGAATTACTTAATAACGATCCTTTCTCTTGTTTGAATTTAAACATGTGCAATAAAATGTGCTCGACTATATCACCAGCTGTTTTGTTTTGTCCAAAATAATCGATAAATTCGCCCTCCGGATTAACCAGGTACATAATAATTGTATGATCCACCTTAATAACAAAGAAAAATATACAATTGAACAAACCATCTTGTTAGGATAAACAATATTCACAAAACTTACAATATAATCATTATCTACATCTTTCTTTCCGGGGCTATAATAAACTCTATATCTTTTACATACTTGTTGGATTTGATCTGAATTGCCACTCAAACCAATGAATTTTGGAGAAAATTCTTTTATATACTTATCTACTATTTGAGGAGTGTCTCTTTCTGGATCTACTGTGATAAAAATACCTTTGATACCAGTATTCATTTCTTCTTTTTCTAAGCAAATTTAAATCAATTAATATGAGATAACAACAATATTTTTTTAATTTCATTGTACCAAGTTTGTCTACGACTAATGCCATTTTTTCTAATTCATCCGGACATATATCTGGACAATGAGTGAACCCGAAATAAATGAGCATCCACTGGCCCAAAAATTGTTCACTTTTAACAATGTTGTTAGAACCATCAACTAGTTCAAAAGGACCTCCAATGTTTGCTTTTCCCAACTGGCGTTTCCTCTCTTTTCTTTGTTCTAAAATTATAACATAACATGTTTATTATTTTAGAATAAATAATTAATAGTATTTAATAATAAGTTATAACAAAACATAATAGTAATTTTTAATTAGCTATAATAATAAATTTAAAAAAAAAAACATACTGTAACCTACTTAAGGTATAAAACAAATGTTTAATGTAGCTCAGAAAAAATTTTTAATGGTAAAAATGGTTGTTTTCCCTTCAACTAGAGTTTTTTTTTTTTTTTTTACATTTAATACAATTGCATGAAATAATACATTTCAAAAAATATCATAATAATGTAATGATCTTATTAATAGTTGTTAATGAAACTTTAAAATGTTTACAATAACCAAAGTATACTATTTTAAAATATAAAAGTATTATAAAAGTATCAAAAATGTAATATTTACAAATACTTACTTTCTTCTTGTTCTTCTTTAAGGTATAACAGGTATGTAACCATACCAGCTCCTAAAATACCAGTAATTCCTGCAGTTTTCCATGTGATTGGGCCACCATTCCCTGATATTGGACTTTTACGTTTAGGAAATTCGACAGGAATATTTGGTCCTCCTGACACATTACTGAAGTTGATTTTAGAAATTGTACTAACTTGCAACTATAAATATGTTTAATTAGTATTTAGTCAACAAATAATAAGTTATATACTTAATATTTATAATATACAAGTAATAAAAAAACAAAATATTGTATTTACTCGTTGGATAAACCTTCTCAGACCAAATGACATAACTGTTGTAATGTTTACAAGTAAATTACAATGAATTTTTCAAAACTTATTTATGACATTCGTTTAATACTTTAATGTAAATCTAATAGTTTTGTTCAGATATTTATGAAAATACTTGAGCAATTGGAAGACCAATTGTTTTCAATTTATTATATTTTCAGACATGATAATCATGGTTATATGATATTATTTTACTTATCATGTATTAACCACGATTATATTTAGAAACCATAGACCACGGTTAAAAACTCATTATAATCGCGGTACCGGGCGTATTATCTGTTTTCTTATCATGTCCACATTCGGGGAGAATTAAATTTTAAAAATTGGCGGAATCATCAAGAGACGGTGACGTAGGCGATATATGCAGACCTCGAATTACTCCGTAACACAGAAATGATATGTTGATAGGTTTAATCGGATATTCAAAATTACCGATTGGGTGTAATATAGATTACGATCGCCTTTTATTTTTTCGGGATGTCCCATATTAAGATAGAAAATATATGTTATTGCAAGCATTATGGTATCCTGACAAAATGTTCTAACAAAACTTTTGTTTCGTACTTTGAATTATACCTGCACATTTCAATATTCCTTAAATTTTAAAATTATAATTTGTTTTATCAATTTTATTAAATGAGAATGTCAAATAGTTTTATAGTATCTGCAAAGTCATAAGATGTTTTTTAACACATATAAGATTAGTCGTTAGTTTAGACACTTTTTTCAACGCAATACAGAGTAAAGGAGGCTATAATGATAATTTGACATGTCGCCAATTCCAAGCAGCATACTAACGATTATTGGTAAATAACAGTATAAGAGATTCAGTAAATGACAAAACAAAAAGTTTTTGGGTTAAAGTGAAAAAAAAAAATGTGCCATTCAGAATGCAAATTAACCTTTTTTATAACCCAAAAACTATTAAAAGAGTAAGCATACATACCTTGATAATCTGGAACAACTGAAATGTGTAAAACCTAAATGGCTGACTTGACCTGACTAACCTGACAGAGAAAAAATGATAAAAACCTATTGTCTCTCTCATACCTTTTCCCAAATATTTGTGGTAACCGGTGGATAGAATATAAAAAAAACACAGACAAAATCACTGACACCAAATTGTTGAAAGTTTTCTTTATTTCTAAACAATAATTATTATTATCTAAAAAAATGTACTTAATAGAGGTATCACATAATATTATATTTTACAATTTACACATTTAAGAATGATAAATTAGTAAAAACAATACCAATAGTAGTTTCTTTTACATTTTATTATTTTAAAAATTATGATATTTTCATTTATCTGAATTATTTTGCTGCATTCCAAGATAAAACCCTGAAATATATAATAATTAAACATTATGTTAATTATAAAATTAAAATAAATATATATATATATATTATCCAGGCCCAGTCTTTTGATTAATTTTTTATATAATTCACTACAAAAAAAAAAAAAAGTAGTGTCGCTATAAATAATACTACTACTTCAATCTCAGGTTTTAAAATATGTAATAAGAAAACAAACCAGTATGAAATCCACTCATGTAATATGACATTAGCATTGATGTTTGAGCTTCCCTCTCAGTTTTAGGTAAGTTTTTGACACTATCTGGAGGTGGTGGTGGTGGTGGAAACTTGTCTAGAGCATCCTGAACAAAAGTTTACTTTGTACAGTTTCAGAAGATTTATAAATCAATTATTTTATAAACAATTAATTTAATTTTTAATTAAAATCAATAAGAGCATAATATACAAATTAAATAAATCATAGGTACCTCATAAGCGCTTGATGGTTCTTGATCAATTGGATCAGTATTAATCTGAAAGTATACATTTATTAAATTATCTATAATTATTAATATTACGACTAATAACTTTTAAATCTACAGGAACATATTTAGTCAGTTAAAATAATTATATAAAATTAATATGGTATAAAGTGAACACAGAAATATAATATTTTATTTAACTTACTATTTTTTTCTTTGGTTTGTTTTTTACATTGATTTCTTCGATATCCTAAAATACAAATGAAATATAAAGTTATTAATTAATAAAATATTAAATGTTATTTATAGTTAAAATTATATTATATAAACGTTCCCGGGAAATTCCGGAATTTATAAAAAAAAAAAAAACAAATACATGCACTGATATAATAGATTATACTAAATTTAAGTTATGATTATAGTTGTTTATTATCAACCATGAACTAAGTTTGTGTTGTTAAACAAGCATAGAAGTACGAGTCTACGGCACTAATATAAGTAATACGGATAGTTATACTAACTGTCCTGGCCGCAACACCAGAATATAATGTAAATGTCACCAACCCAACGTATTTACAGTGATTTTTGGTGTAATTAAATAGCGATACAACACTTAATATGTTTTTAATTATTTTTGGTCATCCTATTCATTTCTTTAGTACATATTATACATTAAAACCATCCCAAAGACTCAGCGAATCTAATTGTGAGAACAATACTAAAATCTGTTGCGTTGAATACTCATTTTATCACATGGAAACTGATTTATGAGAGGGGGGGGGGAATGTAACTTATGGTCTAGAACTGGTCTAGAACTACATCTACGTAAGGAATCAGCTCAGTCCGTTCAATAGTTTTGACATGAAAGGGCAACAAACATATATTCGTATTTATAAGATTAATAGGATTTAAATAAGCACAATAACACGAACACTTGAATTCAGCTCATCATTGGAATCATCAATTGGATTTAGTTTTTTAATGTTTTTCTTTTTTACTTTTTCATACTTTCTATCATAGGTCTCGATGAGTTCTGAATCGTCGATTTCGCCAACCTGTACAAATTATACACACACACAATCACTACCTAATTTTTAATCAAACATTTCGAGTCTAAACAAGTAAGTACTTACGGCATTTCTGTCGAAGAGTATATCACTTAGATTTTCAGCCATAATCTTAAGCAAATCAAAATATCTTTAAATACTGAACTGAACTGTTAGCAATTATTTAGAACTAACTGAAGGTACACCGGTTTTTCTGTATGTTTTTATATTTGCAGATGATAATAGTTTTGTATATTATTAAATATATTCTTATCTATTTCGATGTTTATCGATAGATAAGACTATGCAACCAACGCTGTTTATATTTAGCGGGTGACAAATGACAATTCAGTATGCACTATTATTGTAATATTATAAACGATTTTCTCACGTTGACTGCGTTTATTCTTTGAATACCAACCTATTTTATTTTAATGAAAAAAAAAATAACACTAATTTTATTTTCGGGGAAGATACTTCACCGGAAAATAATTATTGAGGAATAAAACCACGAACATAATTCACAGGAATTATGATGAAACATGGAATATTTGCAGAAAATCAGCAAATTGGTGTGTCCCTAGAAAAAGTACGAAAGTATAATATTCTTTAATGTAATTTTATAACCGGCAAATAATTATTCTGTTTTTTATTATCCCGATCTTTAATTTCCTGAATAATAAACCTATTCCTGATTTTTCATTTTCGTATTTTTATTTTACCGTGTAATTCCTTTCCCGGCAATTACTTGTCAGTGAAATATTTTTCCTGAACATAATTTTCTTTAATAGAAATGTATTCTTAGTTTTAATTTTTCCGATTTTCGTATCTCTGTGTTTTGCACAACACCTCGTACTATTTGTTGTCGTTATCAATTTGTATTATCAACACTGGTAGAGAACAATTTGAAATTCACGGTAAAAATATGGTTACCGGAGTTAATTCATAGATCATAACCTGCAAAACGATTGATACAATTCTAGTGGTTTGTGGGCAAGACATTGGTTTCTCGGTAGTTTATTAAATTACTATAAACTATACATTTAAAAAACTAATAGTTCAACATTCTAAATTAAAAAGTCAATCGTAAAATGGAAAAGTTAGTGAAAGTCAAGAAACCAACCGTAGAAGAAATAATTCACAATAATTTTAATGCTTTACGAGCGGAACAAAGACAATTAGCTACAAAAATGTCTGAAATCGAACTCGATCTCAATGAACATAAGTTTGTTGATTTTTATTATATTAAATTGTATCTTTTTCCCGAGCATAAACAAATTTGTTAATATTGTTACAGTATTGTTATCGAAACTTTAAACAAGTTGGATGGTGACAGAAAATGTTTTAGGCTAATAGGCGGAGTATTAGTCGAAAGGAACATTAGTGATGTATTACCAACACTCATTAAAAATAGAGGAGAAGTTAGTATTTTTTAATTGTTATATCAGGTATAGATAAATTTATGTCGATTAATATAAGTATCCTGAATTCTTTAATATAAATTTAAAAAGTAATAATCATCAATGTCCTTAGTACAGAGAAAATTAAGAATATTAACTATTTCATCACAATGAATATTATTAAAACATATTGTAAATAATAAGTCTAAATTTAAATAATTTATGTCAGGTTATTAAAATCTATTTAATTTTATTCATAAAATCAAAATATTGTTAACTTTTTTTAATCAACTACACTTATAAATAAAACTCTAAATTACAATTATTTACAAAATAAGCATTTTTAGCAATTGGTTTACTTAAAGGTTTCCATTCAAACATCAGCATAAGTTTCCAAATTTGCTAACCCATCTATATCTATAAATTTTTTGATTTTTAATCAATATGTTTTTCATTGCCGGAGATAATGGTCCAATCAGAATATTTCAGACTTGCACAATATTGAAGCTATCACGATTTTAAATGTAACATTGTATGTATATGCAGTTATGCGTGTGCACTATAACCTACCTAAAATGATTTTGCATAAAAAAATGGTTTTATTTAATTTTCAATAAAAAAAACAAAAATAAATTGAAAATAGTAAATTGGTTGATAAAGTGCATTTAAGTCCAAACATCTATGATAATACAAGTACATACTCAAAATATATGTTTTATTTTTGGCTTACACTTTGAGTGTTACTGATGTTCACCTACCCAGTGTCACTGGGCATTGCTGGTTCTCGAGCGATCATTTGATGTGTTAACCTCATACAAATTGATCCAGTTTTGCTCTAGTATATAATATACATATAAAGATGACAAACATTAAACACAATATGTACGCAGTCTAGTAAAAATATGATGAGATTTGTCAACATAATTTTTTAGTACCTTATATTTGATGTCCGTAAAAATATTACATAGACATTTTTATTTTTATTACAATGTCTTAACAAAGTTAAATATGATCTTCCTAGTTTACAAGAAGTGCAATTTAGTTGTGTGCTAATATAATAATTTTAAAATATATAAAATATGACATATTATAACAATAATTTTTTTTACAGATGGGAAAAATTGTAAAAACATTGAATGAACAGTTAGCTAAAAAAGGAGTTGAAATTAATGATTTCAAGAATAAGCACAACATACAAATAAAAGGTGGAGTTAATCCGATGACAGAGATAATTGAAGATCAAAATGAAAAGAAAATTGAACATGGTGGTTCAGTAATTGTTAATGATGTTTGATTTTTTATCACTTTAAATTTTGAAAATTTTATATGCGCTTCTTAAAAACATGTAATAAATTATTGTATTGCATTGTTTAACGTTAAAAAACTCAAATTAGTTGTTAAGTAACAAAGTAATTAAAAGGCTAATATCTAATATAGTATAAACTTTTTTTTATTAATAAACGTTAACATTCTAATTGTTTCAAATTTTTAATCAACTATATTATTTTTCAAATATGCTATATAAATCAAAGGTTATTAATATTTTGGTTGGTTTTTTATTTGTGCAATATTACAAAAAAAAACATTGACTACTTTTCATTTTTGTTAAAATTAATATTTAGAATTGTTGTGTATTTTAGTAAATCAGTGAAATTATTAAATTAACAAGTGATTTAGCTCCATGATGTATACATGACAGTTTTGGCCTAATGTAATTAAAATAATAAATATAATAAGATTAGTTAATGTCTTTAAAATACATTTTTAGATTTATAGAAAGTTTTAGGCGTGTAAAAGAAAAAAAAATGGAAAATACCTAATGCATGCATATATTTGACCAATTACTCCACTGTTGTATATCAAATTTTATAAAATAGTTTTATAGTTCATCAATCAAACCTGTGTGAAAATTCAAAATTAAACATTGACACAAATATATATATATATTTATAGGGTCATTTGACCTCATTTGATAAATAGAGTACAATTTAGAGGTTTCAGTTCATTACAATACGTGTCATTCCATATAAAAAATTAGAATACAAGAATTCTATTGCTTTGAACCCAAATGTTACATTCATACAGTAGGACCCGAACCCCATCCCCTTCATTTACTGTTTCGTATCCACATATAATCAAAGCTATGCAAGTCATCCAATTTTTTTAAGTAGTTTAAGTTAGGTTATACTAAAAAAAAAATTTAACCAAGTTAATTTGAACGAAGGTATAAATGGATTTTAATAGGTAGTAGGTATTTTGTATTTGTGTGTGGTATACTCCGAAAATATATATTATCTATGACTATCAAAGTCAGCGGTGATATTTTAAATTGTGTCATGGGTGATCCCTGAATACGCCGACTCCCTCCACTACTGGCATTCGCCATACAGCAGCTGCAGTTATGCCTGTCATGATAACTGATAAGTGAATACAATAGTAGCAAAATGATATCGTTGATTTTCATAAAAAAATAATTTCAGTCAATTTATCTAAGTCAATGACCATTGACTATACACTACACCGGTAGTAATAAACTTCAAATACATTGATGAACTATAAACCTTAATGAAATCACATACAAGACTAATCATAAAGTGTGAATCACTGATGAAAATTGTGTACACCTGATTCCAGAATACCCATCGATTTCCTATAGGATTACCAAAGATTTTCTACACTGATATCCATTAATGATTTACCCTCTGAATAAACATACATAAAAAATAATATATTATTTTAAATTCTCCATTATAAAATACTATAGTAGCAAGCTATTGCTAGAACTCGGTAAGCGGTGTAATGTAGACAAAAAAATATTTAATATTTAAATAATAAAATTCAAATACATCGATGAACTATAAGCTTTAATTAAACCACATACAATAATAAACATATATACATAATAATATATTATTTTAAGTAATACCCCGAGTTTTAAATTCTTAAAGCGGTATAGTGTAGCCGTGTAGTCAATAGTCATTGACTTAGAGAAATCTACGGAAATTATTTTTTTTTATCAAAATCAACGTTATCACTTTGCTACTATCGTATTCAGTTACCAGTTATCAGGACGAACATTATCATGACAGGCTGCAACTGCAGCTGCTGTACGGTGAATGGCAGTAGTGGCGGGAGTCGGCATATTTATGAGCCACTGTAACACAATTTAAAATTTCGCGGGTCGGTGAGGTACCGATCAAAACTCGGAAGGCCGTTTAAAATAATTGATTCATAGGCCGATTCAAAATAATATATTTTTTTTTTAATATTCCTGTTTTCGATTATCAAAAAACAACTCAAAATATCACCGCCGTGTTACTAACGAACGAATAAAGTAAAAGTTAAAGCCATAATATCATCAGATTATACTTCATCAGTATTAATTACATGAGTGCATACAAAAATGTATAATTAACATATAAATATATTTTAAAATTATTCTACGCACAGGTTAGTTCTGAGCAAACATTTTCTAAATTAAAATATATTTTGAACAGGCTCAGAAGTATGTCTCAAGAAAAACTTGTAAACTTAATCGTGTCAGTATATTTTGTGTAGTATTAAGAATGATTATATAATTGATTTAATTGCACAAAAAATTAATTTGTTAAAACAAATTTTAACAGTTATAAAATTGTTAACATTTGATAATAGTAAGACTTAGGATTAATATATTAAGGAATTCTAGGCAGAGATGTTTTTAATTATTTGTCAAAATAAGAAAATGTATTATTAAATTGAATTTAAGAACTAAGCATAAAAATGGTATTCATTTAATTGAACAAAAATGTAGTGTGTTAATATTGATAATTTAATAAAACACAATTTGGCAATTAATACTTCTTTACAATATTTTTACATGTTTTTTTGTTCTTATTTCCATTTGAAAATGTTTGCATGGGTATGAAGTAAATTGATAATCATCTAACAGATACAGGTTATCAAGCTGAGAGAAAACTATAAGTGCAATTTAAAGACCCAACATTAAAAAAATTGGGGAGTCTATTTTTAATTTTACCACCTCTGAAATTTGAGATCACTTGTGTTTATTTTAAACTTAGGGGTTGTTCTGTTTAGGATGATTTAAAACCCTCAATCTTCTTTTTTTTTGTGTTTATAGAGAATATATAAATACACAATGAACTCAATAGAGGCCCAATTTTATAATCTTACCTCAGGCCGGACCGGATTCTTAGTCCGACGCGCTTAGCACTATACATTTTGATCCACCGACATAGTTTTTTCTTTCCCTCCACTGGCGAGAGGCCAAAACTTTGTTGATTAAGGAACAATTTGAGTACCTAAATACTATATACTCATAAATGTATTTACGAATAACAGCACTGCCTATAGTAGTGTATGCCAAACAGGTGTTAGATGAAATAATTTTATTTACTATCGTAAAAAAATAATGTTTATATACGTCGCTGAAAAAATATGGCATAACAAAAACGGTTTAGATTCAGCAGTTTCGCGTCACGGTATGTTCAAGTGTTCTTATCGCAAATAAATTTAGGTTCATTTGGAAATGCAAATTATATTTAATTATAATTTATAACGTTCAATGCTGACAACATTGTACAACATTCGGTTTGATATTACTAACGATTGACTTTAATAATAACTAAAATAAGAAACAATATTGTATAATAATAATACTAATTTAAACATTATTATACCACGTTGTATTCAAAATACAATTCTCGTCCGATCACTGAATTGGTAACTTGAAATGTTACAGACTTCTACAGGTGTATTCCCTGAAGACTACCCCTAATTGAAAACTTTATGGGAGCACTTTTGTGGCGTATTAAATTAAAACAGCACGGTTTCAAGGTCGTTTAATAAAATTCCTTGTAGTTTTCTTAATTTTAAGAAATGATCGGACATTTCATACCAGGAGACCAGAACCTGATGTCGATACCTGTTGCTGTCCGCCGTCCAAGACATGTTCCATCTAAATTGTACCGTTGTACCGTATTTCTTGTTTGTTACGTAAAGACTGTTCCAATCTAAAAGGAGCAATTTTGTTCCATATTGATTTTAATTGATAGTTTGAAGAAGGCATTTTTTTAAATTCTTTGTACTTTTCCTGATAATGGGGAAAAATTGTATACTGGGGCCGAATAAAACATTGCCCCTTTTTACAAAATTCGTGTGTTTTACTTATAGGTTAATGTGATAATTTTGATGAAAAATCAAAAGGCATTTGGAATATTAATTTTCCTATTTATGTAAAGAAAACTTTTGTGGCTCCATAAAAATACACAATAATTTAGGACGAAAAGACACGGACAGTCGTAATTCATTTTCTAGTTACAAATTAATATAATTTTCAATTTTAATTTATCAAAATATTTTTACGGAACTTCACTCAGAATCGTTTTTTTTTTTTTTTTTTAGCAATGGTTTATAACAATTCTGTGGTATTGGTCGTGATTAATTGAATGTTTAAATTATAAAAAAATATTATAGTTTATTATTTATTTAATTTCAGTTATAAAACTTCGAATTCTATCAAGATATTATAATGTTAAAATGTGTATCGGCACGAAATTAGAATACATATTTTTGTTTATTAAAAAGGGGAATTTTTATTTTCAAATAGAACAATTTTTCTATATGTAAATGTATATTTGAACATTTTCCCCCTTTATGTGGATGGGGCGCTTATTTGGTCGGGCGTACCGGGAAACCTCTACCGGTACCCGGTGACTCCAGTACTGGCTTGATATTATATTGTTACTATTTTATTCTTAACATTTTTGTCGCTGTAATATTTTTACGTGGTGAGTTTAGAACGTGATTTGGGTAAGATCGTTTTTCTCGGATATATCAATTAAATTGTTGTTGTCGATTTTTCGTCATCCCTATACGGGGATGCGTAAAATATCCGAAAATATTTCTTCCGGACAGTATATAGCCTGAAAAATATTTCGTTAGAAACATATTTTCATCGCAAATAAATTGACAGAACTACACATTTTTATCCGAATTTATTTTGGTACAACCGTATTTCAAACGAACTAAATTATTCCCCCCCACCACCACCACGATAAGCCTATTTTTGCTAGCGAAATTGCGGCTGGCCTCTTATTATTCCGATGAAATACGGATCTATTAAAATATTTTCGGATGCAATACGGTTTTGCCGAAATATTTTCATTGTATTTATTTTCGACGAAAATACGTTGCGGATTAAATACGGTTCGAACGAAATATTTTTCGGTTAAATTCACTGTTCGGCACAGTAATATTTTCGGAAATTTTACGCGTCCCCGTTGATGAAAGCACATCCATCCATAGACCGTACTGTACCTAGATAATAGAAAAAATAATCTACGGATAAGTATATGATAGTTGACCGGCTAATATGCCGTTGTGGGGGGGTGAGTGCCGGAGCGGGTTGTTCGTTGTTTTATTTATACGCACACATCGGTACATTATTATATAATTAATAATACAACAAATTTTCCCCACCATATCGTCATCGTTATCACTGCACAACCGCCACCACACTGCCGACTGCACGTCCGGCACGACATTCAGTATTCTCGTCCACAGTTCAATCCGCCGCATCGTCGCTCGCCAGGTCCCAAGTGCACAGCGCACACGTCCGGTGCCCGCCGTTGTGTTCGCGTATCGCGTCCCGGAAAACGGTCACGGTTTTTTTTATTTTTATCACGACTCCACAACTAGGATATTATTGTTATTATTCTTACTATTGTTGTCACCACCGTTCGATAATGTATTTGTTCGTCTGTGATGAAATTAATATAATATTGTCGTCGAGCACGTCGGCCGCGCGTGTGTTATTGTCATGGGTATATTTATTTTCGACTCGATGACCAAACCGGCCGACCGTCTCTTCTCGTAATACCTATTAGTATTATTGTTATTGTTATTGTCAACGGCGCGATGCCGGTGTGAATTATTATTTGTATTTGTATTTCATTTGGCCGTCATGTCGTTTGCCGAAGACGAATCGTCCGTGAAGGTTGCGGTTAGGTAAGAAGAACATTATTATTATTACTATTATTATTTTTGTTTGATGAGTTTTGGTTTTCCAAACGTAATATATTGGCCGTGTGCCCGTATTATTTAGACAAGTGTGTAAAGGTAATGCGACCCCTCGCGACACGGCTGGACAATAATTATTTTTTTAGCCTTCGGTCTAGCCTAGTGATTTCTATAACTTTACTACGTGTTATCTAGGTACGTAATAAATCCTTAATTGGCCATACGGCCTTCGCGATTTATGACAAATTCCGACATAACCCATTTCTACGAAAACTACTAGGAGCGGCAAAAAGGCAAATTTTTCATGTGGGGGGAACAAGTGGTTTTCCCCATATATGGGTATACGGCGATGGTTGCATGGGTAGTTCGTTTCCTTTTTGTATTGTTTACATTTTGTTTTTACGCCGACTGAGGTCATTATTCATGATAAAATAGAAAGACTTTTTACTAGGTACTCATATTTAACAAATAACAACAATAGTCCTTATTTAATTGGTTTACATTGATAATAGGTAATATTTTTTTATTATTATGCTATTGTCTACCTTTTAAATTTCCCTCTGTGACATACTTTTTGTGTTCTTTGTACTGATAAAACAAACTTTTTTTTTAGAATACGACCACAAATTGCCCGTGAAGTAATTGATGGCTGTCGTATTTGTACCAATGTGACCCCTGGCGAACCGCAAGTGACTCTGGGTTCTGATAAATCTTTTACCTACGATTTTGTGTTTGATACACACAAGAACCAACAGACAGTGTATGAAAGCTGTGCGTCTAGCCTTGTCGCTGGAGCTTTGCAAGGATACAATGCAACAGTCCTTGCTTATGGCCAAGTATATAACAATAAATAATATATATATATATTGGATATTTAATTTTTATCGTACATTTTTTTTTTTTATTATTTAGACAGGATCGGGTAAAACTTATACAATGGGTACAGGATTTGATTTGGAGAACATCGATGACACTGATCCATCCGCCGTAGGCATTATTCCACGAGCCATACATCAACTGTTTGATGGGATAAAGTCTATAAAACAACAATCGATGGATATTGGGGATCCTGCCCCTCATTTTGCTGTTACTGCACAATTTTTAGAACTGTATAATGAAGAAATTATTGATTTATTTGATACTGCTAATGATTACTCTATAGCCAAAGTACCTGAAATATATTAATTATAATTAATCATACAAATTATATTGTGATTTTGTTTGTTTGTTTTTTTTTAGACTAAAAGTAGTATTCGTATTCACGAAGATATGCAACATAATATCTATGTTACTGGTGTATCATGGAAACCTATAAATTCAGCTTCTGAGGCATTGTCTGGTTTACGTCAAGGAGCTCTATCTCGTACAACTGCTGCTACAGCAATGAATTCACAATCATCGAGAAGTCATGCAGTATTCACCATTAATATTCAACAAAAAAGATTTGTAAAACAAGAGGTATATTTATTATAGTTATATAAGTAAACAGAAAATTAAAATATTCTGAGAAAAAAAAAATATGTTTTTAGGACGAAGGCACTGAATCTACTTTAGAAGAGTGTAGTACAAATTCTACTAACAATCAAAATGTTGGTGAATTCGAAACTCTTACTGCAAAATTCCATTTTGTTGATTTGGCTGGCTCTGAAAGGCTGAAAAGAACCGGTGCTACTGGAGATAGAGCCAAAGAAGGAATATCAATTAATTGTGGTTTATTAGCATTAGGAAATGTTATATCTGCATTAGGTGATAGATCTAGAAAAGCTCTTCATGTACCATACAGAGACTCAAAACTAACAAGGTTACTTCAAGACTCATTAGGAGGTGTGTGTGTTAAAAGAAAAAAAAGGATGTTTTGAAAATAACATAATTTTGTTTATTTACAGGTAACAGTCGTACTGTAATGATTGCATGTGTTTCCCCAAGTGACAGGGATTTCATGGAGACATTGAACACATTGAAGTATGCTAATCGGGCACGTAATATTCAAAACAAGGTAGTAGTAAACCAAGACAAGTCATCAAGAACAATTCAATTTTTGCGTCAAGAAATACAAGAGCTTCAACTAGAAATTATGGAATATAAGCAGGTATTATACCACTGTGATTATTTTTAGTAGTTAGTGTTGAACTAACAAATTATCAAATTGTTGGATTCAAAGATCAAACTAAAAACAAGATTTTCTTTATAAATTAAAATTATTGATGCTTACATATGTATAATGTATATTTTAATATTATTCATCTTCTTTGAAATATTTTTGTCTTCAACTAATTCATATATTGTTTTTAAATGAATTTCAATTTCTCTGTAAAAAAAATTTTATTATATAATAAAATATTTTAATTCTAGTAGTTTATACAAATTACCAAAACAATTAAGGCAATATCTGAGTAGAGGGATTCAGGGGTCTTGACCCCTATGAATTTTAAACAATTAATTCAGCATTTTAGAAACTAGAACAATTGTAATATTTTCTTTTAATTACAATTTTTTAATTAAATAAAATAAATGAGTTAGTTTTCTAACCTCCAACTTCTTTACTACCCCCAACCATTTGTTATTTATCAATTTTCAATGCAAAATATTTTTTTAGGGTAAAAGAACTGTAAATGAAAATGGAGAGGAATGTGTTAATGATATTTATCTTGAAAATACAATGTTACAAACTGAATTGAGTAACATGAGAACTCGTATAAAAGCTATGCAAGAAACAATTGATGTCCTGACAACCAAGAACACACAATTATTAGCTGAAAAAGCTACAGGAGCATGGTTTAGCACAGAAGCTGGAGTAGAATCCAATATGACTGAAGTTATACAAGATTATTTAAAAGAAATTGAAGAGTTACGAGCTAAATTATTAGAATCGGAACATATGTGCGGTCAACTGCGTAAAAATACTTCTTCACCTGTAAAAAGTCATTATGTCAATTATTCTAATGAGGAATATAGTTCAAAAGAATTAATAGAAAAGGCAAAACAAGAGTTGGAAAGTGAAAAACAAACATTACAACGATTAATATCAGTGAAGTCTCAAGAAACAGAAAGTGAACCTTCAGATTCTGATGGTATGGTATTTTATTATTGTTATTATTATTTTTAGTTTTTAAAAGCAGTTGAGTACAGGTAGCCTGGTCCACTGGGATATCAGAAATACCCTGGGATAAATTTCAGAGCTGTGTACTACATTTATTTCATAATTTTAATATCAGATGCTCTTGTGATAATGATACATAATGGTATTATATAGTGACAAATGTACAAATCGACCATTTGTACGGTTATTGTCTAATTTTAGTAATTTTTATTGTTTATTCACAAATGGAAAAATATAGCCATAGTAAGAAAAATTCCCAGGCTGTCCCTATCTAGGTGCCATAAAATACATACTAGGACATTTAGAAATAATTTATGACTAATTTCTAAAATGAAATAATTATAAAATAAAATTTTCATGAAATTGGTATTATGATAATATCTGATGCAACTCTTTCTAAGTCTTTCTCTTTCCAACAAAAAAAATAATTTTCAAATCTAACTATTCTACAAGGCATGCATGTTTTTAAGCCAAAAAACACTACAGCATTGAGTCCCTTAAAGCATTAAAGTATTATTTACTATTAGTGCAGTTTTTGTATAAATAGATTTTATAGATTTTATTTTAAATATTTTTTCAACATTTTACTATTTTCAATTAATATATGAAGTTTTTTTTTGTTGATATTTAGCTAGTGAAGACAATTCGTCTGATGATGAAAATGATAGAGAAAGTGTCGATAGTCAGTATAGTCAAGAATTAGCTAACTTAACATCTGAAATAAATTTAAAGCAGAAGCTTATTGAAGAATTAGAACTATCCCAGCGTAGGCTTGCTAACTTACGACAACATTATGAAGACAAACTTCAACAGTTACAAACAAAAATTAAATTAACACAAGATGAACGTGATACAGTTCTTACTTCACTTGGTAATAAAAACGATATATTATTTTATTCTGTTAATCAAAATAAACTTAATTTTATATTTAATTATCATTAAAATTAAAAAATTTAGGTAATAATAATAATCAGTCTGAAAAAGTTAAAAAGGTAAAAGATGATTACGAACGAAAACTAGGTACTATGCAAAAAGAATTAAAATCTTTACAATCTGCTAAAAAAGAACATGCTAAACTTTTAAGAGACCAATCTCAGTATGAAAATCAAATACGAACTCTTAAATATGAAGTAAATGATATGAAACGCACTAAAGTAAAATTAATGAATAAAATAAAAGAAGAAACAACTAGACATCATGAGGCAGAAATGAAAAAAGCTAAAGAAATAGCTCAATTAAGAAAAGAATCAAGAAGGGCAGAAATTAGAATGAGGAGCCTTGAATCAAAATCTCGGGTTCGTGATGCTGTACTAAAAAGAAAACAAGAAGAAGTTACTGCACTCCGTCGGGCGGCAAGAGTCGTGAATAATAATCGAATAGGTGCTGTTGGTGCTCAAATTAATCGTAAGAATTCTAAACAAACTTGGATCAATTTAGAAAAAAATATCTCCGCTTTAACACTAAACAAACAAACATTATATTCTTTAGAAAAAGACATGGAAAGGTATATTGTTTATTACTTTACATTTTATCTTGTTTTATTCAGAAATATTATTTTATTTTAGACTTTTGCTAGAACGGAAAAAGCTACATTCAGATTTAGATTGTAAACTAAAAAAATTATCTGAAGCTCAAGTACAACAGCCTCGTGATAGTAATTTACATCGTGATTTCGAAGATGAGATTGAAGCAATTAAAGCTAACTTAGATTATGTAGATGACAGCATAAAAGAACTACAAGAAAATATATTACAAGTTGAAGATTCTAAGGTATTTTATTGTCTTCCTATTTGTATGATTTTTATTTTATTTGATAATATGTTTTTTTTTTTTTTAGGCTATTAGTGAGAATTTAGAGTTAAGTAGTCATGTTAACACCCTACCAGATGCTATATATGTACTGGAAAAACTTTTTCAAATGTCTTTACATAATTCTTGTTTGGCAGCCCAGAGGGACATAAATGTAAAAGAATTGGAAACTAAAATGCAACAAGTAATATTTTTGGAATTTATTAGTTTAACTTAATATAAAAGATATAGTCCATTATAATATTTGTTGGTTGTTATTTGTAAGTTATACTGAATATATTGTATACCAAAAAATAATTGAATTGGTAGTAAGTTCTCAGTTTAGATTTAAAGTGTATAAGTAATTTATTACTATACATTACTTGTTAGTTTTATAATAATGTGATGTTTTTTTTTATGTTTCTGTAAACAACTTTTTGACTAAAAATCATAAAAAATACTATTATAGGAATTTTTTGGTAGTCAATTTTGCTGTTTGGTTGGCACATTAGGGAGGTCATTTTTATGATTATTTATCAAATATAATTTTGGAGACCTGAAACTTTCATCAGATACTTATGTTAGAACTTTTAAGGTGTGATACAATTTTTTGAGTTATTTATAGCTATTTGAAATTTTCTCGTTTATTTATGTTTTATGTGGATAAAAATGTAATTAATTTTTATCAGTGTTTCAAGTTTAAATTCTTAAATTACATGAACAATTGTAATTTATTTTGTACTTACACATTAATACAATTTTCAAGTCAAATTTATTAAAACAATGTTCTATAAAGTTTTGCTCAGAATCGTTTTTTGTTTGCAATTATTTATCATTGTGTACATAAATAAATTAAATTATCTTATATATCTTACCTTTCCAACTTCACATGTACAACACTGACCAGAGTATGTTGGTTTTTTTTTCATAATAGTTTTATTTTAAATATCACTGTCTTTTATAATTATTTAAATTTTTTTTTAAATAATATTTACTAATAGTTGTTATTTTTAGCTTGAAAAAGAAAATGAAATACAGAGACAATTAATTGAACACATGTTATCCAGTCGAGAACGTATGAATGATATGCCTACAAGTATGACTACAAGCAGTGACAGAGATGTTAGATCTATTGTGAGTTCTACATCCTCATCACGTTCTACCTCCCCATCTGATATGACGTTAGTAAATAACTCTATTTATATTCGTTTTTATTAATACTATGAAGTATAACTTTTTAGTAACCTACAATTTTATTTTATATAGTCAGTTTAATAAATTGTATATTTTATTATAATATCAGTAGTAGCACACATTCCAAGAATGATATTGGAGCAAATAAACATAGACGCAGAGCCGCACAAGCCCAAGAACTTCTTTATGCTTCCAAAAGTGTTGATCAACAAAATTCACGAGTGCGTGTGCCCCTTGTTCGAGTACCGAGTGCTTCTTCTTTTCTAAGGTATTTAAATATTGACTATAATTTGTAATTTGATTCCAGTTTATGTTAACAGCTATTTTTGGTACATAATAATATAACAGTTAAAAAGCAAAATGTAAAATTTGTTTTTTTAGACCTGACAAATATAAACCATCTCCGGTGATGGGTCGAAAACAAGTTGAGAGACAAGAATCAGTATCCCCTCGACCCATTAGGCGAGGCACTTTTATCATTGCCCCCAATACAAATTTACTAGGCAAACCTGGTTCAATGTGAGTGCTCCTACTAACTATTCATTTTTTTTCAATTTATAATCTAATTTATTACCAAAACAAAAATGTTTATACATAAATAAAAATAAATCTACTAAACTTATTAAATATTGTGCTTTATAAAACTCCATAAATAAATTAACTGTACTAACTTATTGGTGTTGGTGCTTTTTTCAATCTAACAGGGATCGCTTAAATAAAAGCCCTCCAAATTCTCCACCTATCTATCGTCGAGCAATCAGCCGTGATGAAAATGTTTTTTCTCGCCTTACATCCAGTACTACTCAATCAATTGAACTACACCGCTCTAAAGGAATAATACAACCGTACCAAGGGAAAGTAAGTATTGATTGTAATTTTTTTTATGTCTTGATGCCTTACACTTAGAACAATTTTATAATTTTAGACTTCATTAAAAACACCTTTGGTATGTACTCATATCACAGAAGGTCATTCCAGAGCAGTTTTAGCTGTTTATGCCACTGACGATATGTTGTTTAGTGCATCAAAAGGTTAGTTAATTAAATATTTTTTAAGTCTGCAATATGTTATGTTAATATTTTTTTATTAGATAAAACTGTAAAAATATGGGATCTTAATAATGGTAAAGAAATTCAAACGCTAGCAGGTCATCCAAATAGTGTTGTTGCAATTAAATATGATGAGTATACACAACTTGTATTTAGTGTTACTTCTTCATATGTGAGAGTTTGGGACATGCGACTTTCAAAATGCATTAAAACACTCAGGTAATATTGGTTAACTTTAAATCAAAAATTACAATTGTAACAACTTTTTAATAATACAAGTTTATATAAATAGTTTGAATTTGTACATTAGATTTTTTTGGTATTTTTGTCACCATTGAAAGTTGACAATTGGGTACTCTACTTTTGTATTAAATTCAAATGTTGCCATTTATTTCTTATTCATTTTCATAACCAATATTAAGTTAGTTTATTTTATTAGATAAGTAATTGATTTTTATTTCTTTGTGTTTACATTCTGATATTCAAACTATATCTACAGTTTATCTATAAGTACGTTATCAATATTTTTTTTCATCTTAACATACAATATTTTTTAACATAATCTTATTATTACTTTAATTTGTTTAGCTCATCTGGTATTGTGAACAATGGATCAGTAATGTCATCACAAATTCCAGTTGGGGAAATAATGTTGAATGATATTGTACTCAATAATTATGGACGAGCGTTATATATGGCCTCTGGTGATAAAGTGAAAATTTGGGATATGAGAAAGTAATTTTTAATGAAAATTATGTTTGAAACTTGTCTGTGTATAATAATACGTTATTTTGATTTTAAGGTTTACAGTACGAGGAAAGTTGAGTAGTGGTCACACAGCTGCTGTTATGTGTTTGGCAGTTGGTCGATTTGATAATAAAGACATTATTGTTACTGGTTCTAAAGACCATTATATTAAAATGTTTGAAGTTGATGAAGAAGCTGTTGGCACGTATAATCCAACTGTTAATCTAGAACCACCTCATTATGATGGTATACAAACTCTTGCAATACATAATCAAATACTTTTTTCTGGTTCGAGAGATTACGCCATCAAGAAATGGGATCTAGACAAACAGGAATTAGTGACTGTATGTAATTTTTTCCTGATAAGAATAATAATAGTGTTAATATTAAATGTTCTATGTTCTATTTAGTCAATAAACAATGCTCACAAAGACTGGATTTGCGGATTAGCTGTTGTTCCAGATCAACCATTATTATTGAGTGTGTGTCGCAGTGGATCTCTGAAAATGTGGTCAGAATCAACATGTGCACTCCTTGGTGAAATGAAAGCACATGATTCTCCTATCAATGCAATTGCCACAAATTCAACACACGTCTTTACTGCAGCTCAGTATGTGTTCATAATTCTTATTATATTAGTGTATACAATATGTAGCGGTGGTATGGTGGCGGGACAATTTTGCATGTGGTTTGTGTATGCGATGATTTCAGCCGTGGAGAAGTGAAGATGTGGCGAGTGGCACAAAATATATCGTTCCCATCGACCATGACAATGTCAACGGGACGTATGTTCAATCTGGACATGTGAATATTTATTACAGTTGAAACAAATATGTGTGGGTCAATTTCTATTCTTGGTTTTATAATAATGTTACAACATTTATTTTTAGTCTTATTTATGTTTATTTCCATATTTAATTTTACTTTTAATGGTTTTGTTTATTTTATTCAATTTTAGGTTAATATGTAATTTATTTGTTTCATTTTTAAATTTTGCTTTTGCGCAAATATGTTTTATGTTGCATGTTGCATGCCTTTTTATAATTATTGTTATCATTTTCATTATTGTATGTTAAAAAATTATCATTTTATTTTAAATTTAATTAAGGGTTGGTAATGGTTTGATTATCATTTTTGTTTTTAATCAAATATTTATTTGTATTTATTTATTCAGTGGTGTATAACAAAAGAAAATGTAGACTTTAAAAATCTTGTCACACCTCCGATTTTGTTGTAATTTATGGTGATTTTCAGTGGCAACACATAGTATATTTACTTTGAATCGCCAATTTCATAAACTGTCAGTAAATATTTTTTTGGGGAAATCACTTAATTCAAATATACCGCTTCACGTCACCACTGGTGGTTTCTATGTTCCAACACCTCACCACCTAATATATTATGTTTACTTATCTTTTACTACATATATATATATATATTTTTTTTTTTTATCTAGTTTATCGTTATGTCTTTTCTCCAAATATTTAGTGTTAAAACTATATTATTGACTTAAAACATTATTTTCATTTTATTGAAATATTTGTTGTCAATATAAATATAAAAAACTTCAAACTTTAGTTTTTACGTACTTTTGTATATTAACACTATCACATAATAGTTTTAATTTTAGATGTAAAAACTCTTTGCAAAAAGAGGTTAGAAGTAATATGTTCATAACTATACCCACTTTTTAAATACAAATCTTTTAGTGTAAAACCCATATCAAATAGTATGTGTGTGTTAATGATATTTTATTAATAAATTTAGTGATCTTCCATTCAATGTACATACTGCATGATGCCTTGCATGATTCGCATATAATCAATATTTACGCACATAACCAATATTTATTTTATTTATTTAACTTGTTACTAGTTTTTATTTAATATTTACAGTGATGGAACAGTGAAGTTGTGGCGTGTTAAGTGTCGTTTAGACACAATGGCTTGACGGACAATTATTTGTATTGCTGCCATAATCCAGTACATCGGTATGCTTGTGTTAATAATGATCGTGTTGATTGGCGATCTAATATCTTCGGTGCATGCCATGTTTTGCCATAAACCGAAGCAAACAAAACCTTTTTAGTGATCTGTGATATTTAACTATTTTGAAAATCTCTTTCTAGTGAACGAGTATTTCAGTGTTCCTTAAAATTTGGTTCCAAAGATGTTTATTTTTTGACAAAAACAATATGGGTAGGGTACTAAGTATTATCATTTTAATTATTGTTTACAACTTAATTTTTAATTTAAATTATTGATTTTTTTTCTTCTTTTTATGAATAATACTACCACTACTAAAAAATATATATATATATTACTAATTGCATGCTCTACATTTAGAAAAACGAAAACGCTCAATATTATTAAACAAATAACCATCTAGTATTATTTTAATGGTATTTGGTACTGATTATTACAATATTTTATGTAATACTTTTTATATGTCTAGATGACATTATATTTGTATTTTTACTAGAAAATATGTAATGTTTAATCAATTGTAATGATCAAAACAAATTTTATTTTTTATTTTAAAACAAACCTGATCAAAACAATGTTCAAATTTATAAATATATATAAATAAATTATTAAATATGTCAATTCAATTATTTTGACACCTATATAGAATATGCATAAAAAATAATAAATACAAACAAACAATAAATAATAAAAATTACAACATTACATAAATAAATTATACATTAAAACAAAGAAAAATTAAATATTGGCTATTACAATGACGGTTGGTCTTAATTTATGAAATGCTAATTTAAAAATGTTCAAAGGAATAACTATCAGTAATAGCACCAAATGGTTAACTAATGCTTTGAGTGACAAATACGTGACCAAAATTGTTGTATGTATATGTGCGATTGAGTATTAATTCTTTTAGCTTTATACCTGACATAACCTAGAACATGAAACAGTATATAATATATATATTATATACTGTATAATATACAGTATATTATTTTCTTTAAAATATAATTTAAAAATATTACTTGTAAACCATGGTTCAGTGCTACCATCGAAAATACAGTTTTGATAGTGGCATATGGAGGTAAAAGTCTTAGTTGCATGCCTGATATCATGGTCCATGCGAGGTTACTATCTTCTTCGTCATTGACTTCAACAACAAGTTGCATATCGCGATTCCTGAAATTGACACATTGATGTATTCTTTATTAATATTTACTAAATGTTGAATTATGTACTCAGGTAGGTATAAGTATTAAATATAAACTGTTTACTTAATAACAACTTAATGAATAATTATAAATCATTTTCGTACTGAGTAAAATATTTCTGTTATTTCAATAACTTTGCCTATAAAATATATATATTTAAATTTAAAACACTAATTGTCTAGATATGAAAAATTAATTTATAATCACTACATTATGATATACTGGACAGCAATTGTAAAACAAATATAAAAGGAAAGAATTGTCAACTTAATATTAATTATATCTACCTTCAATTATTTTATATGTACATACAAAATTACCTGTTGTTTTTTATTGAGCATGTGAAGTCAAATTGTTCTTCACAAAAAACCGTATCTGGTAAATATGTTATGGAAAATGTTATATCATCTAATTCTGGAATCTAAAATTATATTTTTTATCAAATCAAAATAATAAGTTAAAAGTATAGTAGAAATGTTAATTTCCATTAACTTTGGAAATATATTTTAGAAAGAGTAACAAAAAAAAAAACAGCAAATTACCTGTCTCAGTAGTGGACTGGATTGTATTTGTCCTTTAGTTCCCATATTGGACCTCCATAAAATATCCAATTTCCCAAGATTATTTGTTTTTGAAGGGTTTTTTTCAACAGTTTTATCTAAACATAACCTATACATATACTGCCTTGTTTCTTTCACATCCAATATATCCAATTCGCCAAACACAGATTGATTTTCAGGACTTTTAAGTATATGATTCATTGAATTCACTATAAACAATAATTTTCTCAGGGCTATTGTCAGCAACTTACTTAAACAAAGGTGTTATCTGATTTTTAAATTTAGTTAAACTGTTTAAGATTTATGTTTACGTTAGTGAAAATGGTCCTAAATGTTAATTAAACGTACCATCATATCCAAATGAAGATTCTAAATTAAACTTTTCCAATGTAATTGGAGTAGACATTATATTTTGTACTTGAACTTCTAAATATACTTCATCTGTCTATAATAAGAATGAAAGTGTTAAGTTATAAACATTTCACTAATATCTTAACAATATGATGAGAATAACTTACTACGGTGTTATAAAATTTTGTTTTCAGATCTAATGGTTTTGGAACTCTATAACTGAATATTGTTTCAAAAGAATGTTTTCTATCATATTCCACTTGACAAATTAATTTACTAAGAATACAAATTATTTTACTTATAACTTGCACAAAAAAGACAAAATAAGTTCATAAACACATACTTGACAGTTCCATGTTCTTTGACTTCATGTTTAACTATAACATCAATAGATGCATATGGGTCCAACTTAGAAAAAGATTTTGGACCTAAAATTGGTATATGTGATGTTGCTGTATCTATTTCTGCTTTCAAAATTATATCGTGGATTGTTTGGTTACTTTCGTTCTTTAAGTAAACATAACACAGAAATGTTTCGCCGAGATATAAATTTCTGAAAACAATCAATATAATAAATTGATGAATCATCACATTTTTAAAACTTACTTACTCAAGGACATTAGGAACCATAAGAAATGATCCAGCGGCTAAGGTTTCAGCGTTAGCCAAAGTAGTCACATCGTTTTTCAAATGTGTATTCAATACAGCTCCAGGTAAATCTTTTGAATCGCATGTGACTATTTTTGAGTTAAAAATAACTGGCTTGCCAAGGCGCATAACTAAGTTAGAGCAAACATAAAATCAATTACTTAGGTGTTATATTGTCACTATGATCTATTTGTATAAGCTACACAATACAAATGACATTAATATTAAAAATTCATTAATGGCTGAAGAACAATTATTGTACCTCTTAACTTAATAGGATGCTCGACGACTTCCTTCACTTCTACCGAAGTCATAATCGAAAATTGGTTATGTGTTTCAAATTATTAACGTATTCGTACAACAGAGAACAAACAAGAAGCGACCAGCAGCTGTTGACAGACCACGATTGAATGATTTAAAAAAAAATGAAAGGTGGATTAATATAAGTTCTATTTTAGTCCATGGTATTTATGGATTACCTCAGTAATTGTGTAGTTATGTATTGTCGTACATAATATGAATTCATCAAAATATACATTTATATTTTGTCGCAAAACGATAACACTAGATAACACAATTTAAGATATCCAGCAGCCATACCAGTCTGATCAATTTAAAAACATATGATTGATTAAAAATGCAGGATTATTATGGTAAATACCATAGAAGAAATGATAAATTTTGAAACCGTTATCATTGTTTGTGAAACTTTGTCAATTTTTAAATGAAAATTTTCGTGTTCGTTTTAACTAAGTTTATTACACATAATTCGCCGTAGCCTAATTATGTTCTCAACAGTTTTATGTAAAAAATTTGTATCTACTTCAATCATACAAGATCTAAGCAGATCAATAAACGTTGATATGTTTGGTGTTTTGAGTAAAAATACAATTCGATTAAGTTGTGCAAAATGGTTTAGTCATAATATCACAGTTCAATTGAACAGGCCAACGTTTCTTCAAACCAAACCCAACACTTGTGTTGCCTTAAGTACCGACAAATACTATTGTAAGAACTATAGTCCGTTTCCAAATGTCCCCGAATTCCCGCCTGTAGTATGGCCTAATGTGTTCAAATCCATCAAAGCCTTATTGTTTTCTTATTTAATAATCAAACCACAGTTCGACAATCAGTTTAGTCTTCAAAATTTCTCAAAAAGTTCAAGAAAGGTCATAATTTTTTTTAATATCAATGTTTCCAATAATAATAATGTTTTATTTTTATAATTTGCAGGCTGTCGGAGTAGTGTCTAATTGTATTGCCAAGCGGGATTTTTCCAATTTAGAGGGGCTTGTTACCAATGATGTGCTAGAACAAGTGAAATCAATTTTATCAAATTTAAACGATGAAGAAATAAAAGATATGGGATTCAACGATGATGATATTTATTTATTTTTGCCAGTCCAATTAGATATTATAAATGATTCAAAATGCAAGTAAAACTTAATAGCTATTGGGTTTTATCTTTTTAATTTACGCATTTTAAACATTAGTTTATTATTATATTCACCACGTTTTAATTTTCTAGTGAAAGACAGGCGTTTTGTTGAAATAACAATGTGTTATCATGCTATTCACAACTTAGAAGAGATCAAAAAAAGATCTGATGAAATCATTGACATACAGAAAGAATTAAAGAGCAGTATATATGTGTTAAATTACAGATTTATTAGAGAATACACTGAAGGGGTTAAGGATGCATGGACAGTAAATGCTATTAATCATTTAAAAGCTGAAGAACATGACAAAACAGTGTTATAAATTATGTAATTATTTAATAATTTTCTCTTTAAAATCTTTTTAGGTGTTGTTTTTTACCAAACAAAATTGTGATTGACAAATATTTGAATTTTAAAATAATATTTATTCATGTGTTTCTATCATAATTGTTGTACTCAATATTTATTGCCCTAATTGAATTGTTTATGTAACTTTTGCACAGTGCCATATCCAGGGGAGCACATCCCCCACCCCAGAAATTGTTTATGGGAGGGTTATAATGCAGTGTACTGTCATTCCTAATATTAAGAGGATGTCACTGTCAATCCGCCATCTATCTAACGAATGGCATATCAAAAAAATTCTTACGCAGACCAAGTAGAACTCTGCTTGATTTTGGTTTTAAAGTAAAATCACCTATTATAAAATGAATATATGGTAATATTTCAGAGTGTAAGACGGTACAGATTTTTCATTATTTCGAGTATAATGCTCAATACCATCGTTTAGAAATAACAAACATTTTTAAATGACATCAAAACTAATCATTTATATAAAAAAAACACTATTTTCCACTCCGAAATATTACCCTATTTTAATTTTATAATAGATAATTTTACTTAAAAACCAAAATCAAGCGAGTTTTACTCTGTCTGCGTGAATGTGTTTTTGATATACTGCCCGTTAGATAGACAGAGATAGCAAGTGAGTCGCGAGTGGACTCTTAATGAAATATTAATATGATACAATATAAATTATTTTTAATTTGTAGTAAAATTGAGATAGATTTTATGTTTCATTTTTAAGTCGTTCATAATATCACGGATCACAATTTACAAAATAGTAATTGTCCAATAGTAATGATAAGCATGGACTTGAGATAAGAAATACAAATTGGCCTCATTTTTATTGTGAAACAACTAACCAAGGTTACGAACATAGATGGTCTAGTCGTATAATATTTAATAATGAACTTTTCGCGCCTATATTCAGCTTTATAGCTTCTAGGCCTTAACTTTGTTATATAGTTTTATTAATAAAAATATTTGAATTAAAAATTAATTTTGCAATTATGTTAATGTATTGTGTAAAATGTATACAATAGCTAACTGAGCTATACTGTCAAAAATTACTTGTCTGTTTAATGTTTATGAAAAAAGGGAGTCTTAAAGTATTTTAGATAAACGAAAACTAAAGATAAATTTTTAGTGCCTTCCTGAAAAATTTATCTGGCTACAGTACTGTCTTTGCATATTACTATATCCATAATATTATGTTTCTATGACTATCATCCAGATGATGAAATTATTTTGAAATTAATTAATCAACTAAATTTAGGTCATTTTTAATTTAATGGGTAATTCATTAGATACCTGTTTTATAGGTACATTTGTATTTTTAAAAGACCTGACAGTGGTGATCTTAATTTTAGAGCGTTAACCAGTAGCTAAATTGTATAAATGACAAAATGTTCAGTTTTTATATAGTACTACTACATTATATTTTAAATTATTAAAACAACAATAATATTAGATTATGTGTATTTCTACATATATCATCAATATAATTGCAGGTAATAGAAAATCACCAAATAAACCGGTCAATAAATAACTAAACATTAGTAATTTTATGAAACACAAAAAATCTTTTCTAATTTCAGTAACTACTTTATGTAAATTTATAACCTTAGACATATATGGTATGTAAGGTTTTCAAGGAGTCCCTAATGTTACGCATTGATATTTTTGTTATAGGCACATACCGGGGTAAAAACTAATATATTTAGTATTTCGATTTTTAATGAAAACATAATTTTTTGATTAAAAAAATTCTTGATGAATTAATGATAATTAAAAATGTGTTTTAACTTTCTCGCACTTTATAGAACGTTAGTAAAATTAAAAAACCAAAGAGTATATTAAATATGTATAGATGAACCGTAATTTATTGCAGAAGAGGTTTTAGAGTATATCAAGTGATATTACCATCCACTATTGATGATACAATATAATATAATCAATGCTTCAGCTAACATTGTTATATAAGCTTTGTGTAATTTCATATAATCTGTTTTTGCGATAATTGCAGTTTTTAGTATGTAAATAATGAATATAAATAAAATATATAGATATTAAAAAATGTCTAAGAATACAGGGAGTAATCAAAATATTAATATAAAAAAAAAAATGTACTGTTAACAATTATTAAAACAACCATGCTAAATTTAAGCTCAAACAAAATAAATTAATTTATTTTAAAATATTATGTAGTCATACTGCTTGTAACAAAAATATAATTTTTATTTATATAGTTATAAACATTTTTCAAACATACTTAATTATAATATAACACGTGATCATGATTTCTAGATATAGTGTATTCATTTAAAAAATTATTTGTATGCACAACGTATAACAAAAATGTATTTTTATAAATATGTCTAAATTAGTATTTTAATAATAAACAAATAATCAGTGTAAATAAAAAATAATACAAATTATAACCCATCACCAAGAAAAATAAATTTTCTTAACATCTTTTTGTAAAGGTTGTTAACAAAAAATAGAATATTTTAGTAAATTATACTTAAGCTTTAACAAAATCTACTAAGTTATGACTTTTTTGACAATATATACGAGACAAATAAATAAGTTTAGATACTATATTAAGTAATTTACAACAAATAAATTTGACCCCCAAAAAACTTTTAGAATTTCATTATTTAAGTATTATGCCGACACTATCAACTAATACATTAAATAAAGTAGTTGAACGTATTGTTAATAATTGAATAGAATATTTCGAGACTGTGTATAATTTAATGTTTTTAAACATGTCTTTATAAAGAATAAAAAGAAAGAATGCAAAACAAATTATTTTGTTAAAACAATAACACATGTATCTAGCATTAATATTTAACATGAATCAAAATGTTAGTTTATCAAACATAGAATTAGAAATGTTTAAAAGAACAATTTCTTTTAATAATTCTGAGAATTCGTACTTTATATTTAAATCAGTATCCTTGCTAAAATAATATATAAAAATATAATATATGAAAATAATTTATGTATTTAAGGTTTTATGGTTTAAAGACAGACAACCAGAACTGAACTATAATAAACCATTAATAATGAAGACATTAACATTTTTTTTTTAAAAAAAGATATTTATTTTTACCTAACACAATTTTCATTAGGTTGAAATAAAAATTTTAAAAGTTGACAATTTTTTTAACAATAACTATTTAAAAAAAAATGTATGAACAATTTGTATGTATGTACATTTTCACTTTTTATAACAACATACTATTATGACCATTTTAAGGATTTATTTTGTTTAGTTTCAATTGACAATAGTATTTTAATGCAAACTTAATTAATCAGTATAAAATAAAAATGAGTTTTAAAGTGAACAATTGTAACGTGGCCAAAATAATGCAAAAAAATTGAAACTGAAAAATATAAGTCATATGTATGGTTGATTCCGTAAATTATGTAATGAGGAACACTAAAACAAAATTAACACTAATTTAAAAGTCAAATATATATAATAAATAATATGAATTTTACATTTCATTAATATAAAAAAATAGTCCCCATTGGAATATTATTTTGTATTTACACACATAATTAATATAAAGGAAGATCATTAAAAATGATTCATGTTATAACTTAATTTAGTCTCATTTCTATATGAGTAGTAGATACAAATCATTTCAGAATTATTTTTTGAACTCAACTTTTATAAAGTAATATAAGCAACATGAGTATATAAGGGACATTATTATAACGTCTGGTAACAAATACATCTGAAATAAATAAATTAGTAAGTTATATTAAGGATGAGCCGTTGATGTAGTGCAGTTATGTTCATGGCTTGAATGGATATCTTTATGTTTATGACCACCTGCAAGTTAAGTTTATTTTCACATTTAATAAAATAATTGTATGAATTTATTTTTTAATTACCAAAAATTTCCATTGTAACCATGAAGAAGAATCCAATCATAATGAACAGTAACTTGAGCAATCCAGGCGCTGTATCCTTTTTTCTTTCGCGATCAAGCACCTCAAAAAATGTAACATATAGAATTGTACCCGCAGCTAAACCTTGTAAAGTTGCATTTCCAATTGTATGATAATTATTTCCCATACCAGATACGTCCAATGTTAACAATGATCCAATCAAGATACCTAAAATATAAAGTTTAGTTGTAGCATACAACTATTTAAATAGTTGCTTTATTATAAATCTTGTATTAACTTTAATTTATTTAAAATACACACACACTTTTTATTGATCTAAAGAATCTTTGTTAAATGTTTACAATAAGTAAGCTCAGAGAATGCTATGAGAAATAGGATATTATATCAATTTGTTTTAAATTTGTCTAATTAGTAATTGTATTGTTAGGCCAGTCTCAAGCCATTATTAGATTATGTTTTGACAAATACTTTTATTCTTGAACTGATCCAATTGACCCATTGATTTAGTCAATAATAGTTTGAATAAACAACAAACTCGTATTGGAATTTTTACGGTTCCAATTAAATATAAATTTAACAATATGCGACAATTAGAGCAAAAAATAATTGATACTGCTCATTGCTGTGGGTTGGTCATTGTTGTAAGTGGGAGGTTGAAAAGATAGAATATATAGATAAATCCTGAATACAACAACCATTGCCAACATAATATAACTCTCAGCGAATCCCAGTTAAAAATTCTTTGATAAATTTAAATTTGTATTTATTTGGAAAAACCATTTAGTTAAAAACTTGTTCACAGATATAAAAATAGTATAATAAATTCACACATAAAACTAATATATTTTTCACTTAGCTCAGAATTTAAAAGGTTTCCATTTATCATTATAGTTAACTAATACAATTTAATGTATAGAAAAATAAATTACGAAGTATATTGAAAATTTAATCAAATATATAATTAAAAACAATAAACTTACCAAATGGCGATACCAGAGTAAGAAGAATGATATTTAATACAATATTAATTAATGATGAACATGAAGTGACCAATTTGATGCCAATACAAAACAATATAGTACATTCATGTATAGACACGGCTAAAAACAGGAAACCCATATCGTCTACATTATCTTCTAAGCCAATGGCTATTCCTTCCATAACTGAATGAAAGGATAATGCCAGTACAACAAATAAACTTCTTAAATTGTGCACATGCGACATTTCATTATTATTTTGTTCGATTTGGCAATCTGGAGTTCCAGTTCCTTGATCTACACTTACAGAATTTACATCATCAGCAGACTTGACCGCTGTCAACTGACTATTAGTCCATTGCAATAGTTTATCACAGTGTTGTGCAGTATTTGCTTTACTGCGTTTTCTATGTTTCTTGACTAAATGTTTCACAAACTCTTCAACAAAGTAGACGAGAAAAAAACCCGAGCAAACGACCAGCTCAGTAAAAGGGTAATGATGATTACTTTCATCCAAGTGGGCGGAAAGGCTCTCTCTCACTTCTGGCATCAAATGAGCAAAACAGGTGGCTAGCAACACGCCGCCGCCTAAGCTCAAACATAACGAAACCAGATATTCCAACTAAAACATTAAATAAAATAATACTCCCATCATTTTCACTTTTATAACCCAATCGTTGTGGACGACTCACCGTTTTTGAAGTCAGCGAATCAGTAGCTTTATTAGTTAAAAATTTTCTGGATACTAGCAACGGAGTGAACCCGAAAAACAGTCTCGAAACAATCGACAGGAAAAAAATGAGCACCTTCGCCATGTACGGTTCCATGTCGATTAAACAATATATAATTAATATCAGCTACCTAACTCGATATTTTTGTTAGTTGTCTTAAGCATTATATTCGGAAATAGAGCCAACTCCAGCGGCCACCACCATCACAACGGTACCGTGTGCGTTACATCTAGACAAAATCCAAATTAAACGGTCACAATAAAATGTACACAGTTACGCAAAAAACACCGACCACCATTCACAATTAATATATTGGAACTGTTGACTGTCGGAAAAGTTTATCTGTACGTCGGCACTGCATGTGCAGTTCAAGTGTATGTATGTAACTAATTTACCAACGGATATTAGATACGATATTCGGTTATACGACGGATAAAAAAATTATAAAAGAATTTTTATTTTAAAATTGAGGTTACCACGGAACGCTTTCGAGCCCAAAGACGTTCGAAAGACTCCCGGTGACGGCGGTATTCATTGGTTTTATATACCGCCGGATAATATAAGGTTTGCAGATTATGCGGGAGGGGGTGAGGTACAGGCGAATACTGAATAATAGCATGGTAATTGTGAATTCTCTGATAATATTATATTACCTATGTACATTATTGTTAAACATTTGTAATAATAATAGTATATAAATTTTAAATAGTATCGTCACGCCGAAAACTTGATAATATAATATGTTGAGTGCGCATGTCTGGGTGCAAGACAATATCGCCGCATACTTTCGAGCGATGAATCACGACGCGGCGACGTCGGCGTCGGCCTAAACGGATGACAAATTATTCTTTTTTTTTTTCTATTCACCGTACGACCCGTGCGGATTTGTTAACATTTTTTTACTAAAACTTTATATACCTTCTTTAAATCCGTTGGGTGTTAACCGAGGTAACGGTTGCGTTAATTTCAAAGTCATCGTTGTCTAAAGGCAGCGCCTTGTCATAACAATACTCTTGTCGTTTATCACGTTCCTCAGCCGTCCATATGATGTGGCACATCCATGAGTCGCTTCAGATCTTAAAAGTATGAAGTTTTAGGGCGCCGTCTAGTTCTTTTCCCCAAGATATTTCCTTCAAAGAAATTTATGAAATCAGTACCGTAGCGAGAAAAAATGTTCAGAGAGGATCAATATTGTTCCTGATCAATTCGCCGGATGCCTCGCCAAATACCCGGGATAAAAATAATTTTTTCCCCGCAGTACTAGGAATGTGACGCCACATGACTTCTACACTGTTTATGTGAGCTCCTGAACCAGTAGGGATTCGAAATAAATTGAGCGGTCGAAATCACGCTTATATAGGCTATCTTTCTTAATCCGTTTGACACGACCACGCCACCTAGTCCTCAGGACCAATGTTTTCCGTCTATATTTTGTATAAGTCTATGCTTCTGATAACCTACTGCGTGCATTCTAGATGGACGGCTATCGCTCTATGAGAAACAGGATAGTAAAAACCGGGTTAACTGTTAAATTCAGAAACGTTACTTTTTGAGGAATCTGTATAAATTATTGGAAACATTATTTTCAGGAAAGACCGATAAAGGGAATTTTTTCAAGAATTATTAAATTCGGAAACGATAAAAAAATGGGAATTACTTTCTTTGGCAGAATATGAAACCGTTGAAACTATTGTACGAAAGGAATAATAAGAAATTTAAAGACAAAATCCTTATATTAATCGTTCCTGTAATTTTCTATTACTAATCAAATGTTTTCCCGATTTTTACGCGTTCCTCCCATTTTAGAGTGCGTTCACATATAGCCGTCGGAATTCCATTAGGAATCGTAGCGCTGCATTACCAAAAGTCAGTAGTAAACGTAGCTCATCTGTATGCCACTGACGACACAAACGCCGAAAACGATTATTATATAATATTGTAATATACATGATAATAATTCAAGGTGCCACCATGAAACTATTAGAAACATACGTATTGTATTTCACGATTTCACGAACACCGTATTCGGTTGCCCACAAGTCCCGTCGAAAACACGAGTATTCCCTATACGGTTATATCTATACTCATGACGGAGGAGGGGGAGTGAATAATGTTTTTTTTCGCCCGGGTAAAAACTATAAGAACCGTGACTCGATAAAAATAAGAGATTTTTAATCCGACCCGATGGTATTATTATGTATAAATAATAATATCTATTCGTCACGCGCGTGGTTAAATCAGTGACGTAAGTAGGAATTTGCTCTGGACGAATAGAGCGGGGAGGGATGTATATTTTTTAGTAAAACAAATTGATTACTTCTGTTAAATAAATATGTTTATAATAATGTAATAATAACATAGGGCGTGGTAATGTATAGACCATATTTTTTTTGTTTTTTTAAACTTTTATTTACTAAGCATACAATCTGTAATTATTAATTACAATAATTCTGCATGTTGATGTAGTTAGTGACTTGGACACACGAAAAAAGCAGCCACTCACTCAATAGCGACACTTAACAGATTTATTAGTCTAGATTTAATTTAGAATTTAGGTTAGACAACATTTAAATCTCTACATCACCTCCTCTGTATAGTTATAAAACTAACTAAATCCAATTTCCTGGGCCTTTTGGAAATATCATTAGTAAAACCATCGCATCAAATTTTATTTCAAGTGAGAAAAGGCAATATATTACATAATTTTTTCTTACATAAAGGTATACGATAGGAATAGGGATCGGTATAGGGATTTTATGTTTATTCGTCATTATATAATTATTTTATATCTATCGAAATTTCGTAAACCTTTTTGGCTTATACTCCCCCAATTACGGCACTGGGTTCAATAACTATGCCGTGGTTATTATAGATTAAACTGACTACTTTTTTAAACAGGTATTGATACCTCATTCTTTATTTTATCCGTACGGAATACCAATTATACTGTACTCATTTATAGTATTTGGGAGTAACTGTCGATGGTTGATGACATAAAAACGGCAAAAAATGAAATCGGCCTTCTCTGGTTTTTATACTTTTCATATTATTACAACAATTTATTATACCATTATAACTATATCCTAAACTGTATTTCCAATCGATATCACAGATTTATTAGCTCACAATCTACAACAATTTTATTATCGGTATTTTGAGTGGGTAGGTATGTTCCCAATTAAGACGATAAATCAAATATTCGTCAAATAATTATAGTTAACAATAGACAAATACATATTAAGTAGTTGAAAACATGAATTGTAGATAATTTTGATATTTCTTGATTAATTCAATTGCGTGAACGAGTCAAGATTGTAAAATACCTAACTAGCAACCGACTATACCAACCAAAAAATAAATATTAATAATCGGACACGTTTCTGTTTTATTTTACAATATACGTAAATTTTTTAAACTAATAAATATACAGAATTCACGGACTTTCATTATAATGAAATTGTAAAAAACTAAATTATTCTTTTAGATTCTGAGCGAAACGAAATGTATTGGTTATACTGTGATATATTTTTTTTCCGTCCATGACAACTTTTCTACCAGATATACTATTCTGATTTTCAAGTGTAGCACCTTTTTCAAAAGAATTTTGGATCTAGTTGGCGCATTGGGGAGATCGTTTTTTTGATTTTCGTTGTAGTTGGGAAAAACCGCGAAAAAACGTAGAAAAAACGAGGACATTTACGGCAATAACGGTTTAATTAGTTTCGATTTTTTTTATTTTTATTGCAATTCGGTGAAAAATAATTATAGATACTTTGGTTAAAGCCAGGATATCTCAATGGAGGGGACAAAAAAAAACTCCACAAAATTACACGTTAATTTTTATTTCCTTTATTGTGTTTAAAAATATACTATACTTAGATAATAAAATATGAAAATAAACCACATACACCAGAATAAAGTAGGAAACATAAATACGAAACGGATTATGATAAAAATATTTTTTGAAAATACAGGCAATGGAGGCCCCTCATTCAGATAGGCCACTGGTTGATTTTAACGATTGCAAGGGTCGTTAATTTTTTCAAGCTATCTACTACAATTTGACCAATGTCAGCACTGCATGTGTCAACATTTATTATAAAGATTTAAGCATACGTTTTATTACATTGATTTATTTTTCAATTCCTTAAACACGATCAGTGGCTCAACCAAGGGATGATTTGGGGGTTATGACCCCCTGTTCCTCCTAAATGTTTTTTACAAATCGAATTTCAAATGATATGTTTTTGTACACTGTACACTGTTTTTAAATTTTCTTAAGTATAGTTATGACCTATAACCTCCCCCCCTGAAAATAAATCTTAATTGCGCTATTGAACACGATATTGATTTCCATTTGAGTCCAGGGACATTGACGGCGCGGACAGAGTGAATTTTACGTAGTAGTATATTCCGTGTTATCGACAAGGGCGATGGGCGGGCGACTGGGGTTGTCTTCACTGTTAAGAGTGTCACATTGATGAATAAAAAATATTATAAATGTCATCAAAACCATACTTTATTTTTATTACATATAAAAGTGTTTTCTTCATATTTATATTAAGTATATATATACATATTCATATAGATTTATATAAATATATATTTTTAGATTCTGAGCGGAGCAAGGTGTCTTGTAGGTTTTTCAATGATGTTTAATTTAAAATTTTTTTTTTCTGTAAATATTTTTTCTACTAGAGAATTTATCCGATCTATATACTCCTATACTGTTTCCGGTAGCAAATTTTGTCTAGTTAGTATTTTAGAGAAGTCATTTTTCGATATCCTATTAGGTTTTAACGTGGCAGAAAAAACTACCAAAAATTAAGAAATAAACGGAAAACCCATCATTTCGTCAAACCCCAGTTTTATTATTTCTTTGTAATTCCAAAAATAATTGTTCTAGTGACTTGGAATTTGTACATAAAATGTAACTTTGTAATAGTTTCAAAAATTTATTTCAATTTTGGGCTATTTATAAACATTTTGTTTTATTTCAAGGTTTTAAATCTTAAAGTCCCGAACAGGACATCAAGAACAAGTCTAAAGGCCAACGGGTCCGTGCGTCGTCGCGCCGAGAGGACCACGACGTATCAGTTTTCTAGACCGGCTGATTCTGCGCATTGGGTTGGGAAGAAAACGGTCAATGCACGAGGTGTCTGGACCGGCTGGTTCCGTGAACCTGGTCGCGAAGATCATGAACAACAGTGTCAGTTAGGTTAAGATCACGATGAAAGGGTGTGGCAGTAAAAGGCTTGCCTGCGTATCCTCATCAACGAATTTATTTTTATAATTTTCTTTTTGCTTAAATAAATTATCGCAGCAGTGGGGTAGTAATGTTCACATGGATCATGTTGATCACTGTTGTCGGTTACAAATTGGGGGAAAAAAAAAGTCTTAAAGTGGGACATTTTGGATTTTGAGACCGGAAAATTATTTTTAGATTTTAACTACTTTATTCTAAATATGTTTAAAAAATCTCCAAAATCGGTAGTCACAATTTTTTTTTATAACTGTTTAAAATTTTTCGACACATATTATTCTGATGCGTAATATATTCCAATATAAATACGTAAAATAATTGTTTAGTTATATCACATTTTTCATAATTTCATCTTATACTACACAGTGTAATATACTGTATATGAAATTGACAATAATAGTCCTATATATTACATTGAAGCTCTGCTCAGAATAGTTTTATTGAAAGAAGTGATTTATCATTTCGATAAATTCAAAATTCAATACATCTACCAAGAGTAACATATCCAACGAGCAAAGTGCCTTCGCCAATACCGATACCCACCGTGCGAAGTGCGCCCTTTTTTTACAATTATTTTATTGTAAAAATATGTCTAATATAATTTACATAATTTGCCGAAAGAAAAATGAATAGGTAGGCACTATAGGCAGACAATGTAAAAATTACATTGTCATTATATTATATTAAATATTAACCACGTGCACTGCGATTGCAGTGAAATAAAAGCGTTTGTGAAGCACTTACAAAAATAAATAATAACAAATAACAATAATATTATTTAAAACATTTAATTGTTTTGTAAAAAATTGTTTAAGTACTCGTGTCTCTGCTGCAACGCACAAGTAACCTCGTGAAACTTATGCAATATTTAAATAATTCAGGACATTCCATTCTTTATAGATTATACGATAAAATCGAGCCAACTATACTACGGAGTATACGATATTACGGGCAAGTGTAGAAAAAAAAAGTGGGGATATCATTACTATAATATTAGGTGAAAAACTAACATTAAAAACTATTTATTCTAATATTATTATCAACTATTAATTATCGTGTATATTACTATATCTATATTAGTTGTGTTCAGATAAGTATTAGGTAGGTATTTATGTAGTGAATTGACCGGTTTCAACAAGTTTAACATCTTGACAAATAATAATTCTTCTTTCTCAGTTATTATATTAATAAATGCTGTTCATAAACAGGGTGACAGGGGCGAACGCGGAAAAAATGTAAAATGTAAAATGTTTATAAATATCATACTTTATTACTCTTTAGGTACTCGTATATATATACATATACATTGATCTATTTTATTTATAAATCTCATGGGTAACTTTGAAATAACTATTCAATTTATATTGGTCAGATAATTTATTATTTAAATTTTTCCTGATATTTGGGGGGAGTTGACCCTCATCCCCTGGCATGGTGATCATCTATTTGTAATACATTTATTATCTCGGAAAGAATTAACTTTTTTTTGATAATTTAAAAAACGGACAGCTCGTGGCTACGAAAGGAATTCGTTAAACTTTGTGTAGAAGTACTCGAACGTATTTGTGGTCCTTTGACTAGAAATTGTATCCGAATCCCCCAAATGTCAGGCGGAAAAAGTGCCACATTAGATATATAATCCTATTAGTATTATAAATGCGAAAGTATGTTTGAACGTTTGTTACCTTTTCACGCCAAAACTATTGAACGGTTTGAGTTGAAGTTTTGCATAGCTGTAGTTCTAGACTAGGAATAACATACAGGTTTCTTTCCTTTCCACATAAATCAATTCCTACGGGATGAGAACGAGGCATCAAAGTTTGACCCTTTTTTCGCGTATCTCGAAAAGTATTCAATGGATTTAAGTACGGTTTTCACTAATGGATTAGTCGTGTCTCGAGGAAGGGTTTAATGAGTAAATACGTTCTAAAAAAAATTAATAGGACGGCCGAAAATATTCAAAACCATATTAACATATTAGCAATTAGCGTCCCGTCGATCAATTGACCATGATTTTTTTTTTTTTTATTAGCACGGGCAACGCCGGGCCGGACAACTACAGTTATGTCTACTAAATACTTACTAAATTCTTGAACAGAGTTATATTTTGAGATAGTTGACATTAAATCTCCCGTATAAGAGTCACCAACTGAATTTAGTATTTTTTAAATTTTTAAATTTATTTTATTTTTTCGAACATAATTGTTGAATCACTTTTCTTGGTCCGAATGCAGTTCGACTAAAATAAGTGCAATTCAACCTTATCCTTTTTGGATGACCTTTTCAGGACCAACAACCCTACATCTACATAGGACGTCATTATGACAATTTCAAAAAGGTTAGATTATGGCAAAGTGCTTCCTTGTACTATGAAATTTTTGGTTACTCTACTACAAGTACGAAAAGAGACTGTCGTCTCAGTAGTCCAGTATAGGTATGGTATAGGTATAGTTTATTAGTATATCACTGATAGGTACGAATTCAATTTTTATTTATTATTTCTATTTTTCCTAGTGGAGGGGAATATTTTCTTGTCTATTTATTGAAAGCTAAATAATAAAATTACGTAAAACACTCATCCAGCGGCATGCATTATTTCGCGTTGTTAATATTCTATTATTTGTATGCGCGTACCGGTTATTAGTTATGTAGGTAAATCCTCTAATCCCTCTCTAGATAATAGTTTTAATTATCTTCGTTTTCGTCTGGTGAGGTGATATCCGTGAATTTGGCACCCTGACTTTGTCAGTTCAGTTCCAAATTAGTATAATTTTTGTGCAACTAATTTGCAACGCTTTTTTACGGTGTTCGAATAAATCAGAGTATTCAGTTTTACATATTTGTGAATAAAAACATATCGTCGAGAATGCGGAGAATGACATACCACCTAATAGTTGTCTTAATATTTTTCAAAATAATCCTACATTATGATTGTATAAAAACTATTGCTGGTGCAAGCACTTTTAACTCACGGTGTAAGTTTATCGAATTTGTCGGCTTTCCGAAAGAAAGAAAAATAAATGTCGAATAAAAATAGTATTGAATATTACCTAATAAACGATGTTCGTCGTCGAGAAAACCAGTTAAAAAAATAATAATAGATAAACGAATAACGACAGATAACGCACGTTGGCACTTGTACACAATTCAATTTACGAAATAGAAATACCTAAAATTATGGTATTATAACGTTATATAATATTAATATTAAGCGGCGACCATCACAATTGTATTAATTTTTTTCTGGAAAATATTATTAAATAGAAATCAATTTTTTTTCTTTACAATTATTATATCAAAATCATTATGTTTTGTTACTTTAAAAACACATAAACCCAGGGGCGCTGTTATAAACGATTTTCTTAAAATAGTATAAAAATATAGCGAACAAAGGAACAACCAGATTTTTACATTTGATTGAATGTTTAAATTTATTTAAACCTATATTGAGAGAGGACGACGAAATAACTGAAGGTAAATGAATCGATGCAATGTAGTACATATACGAGAATGATGGAATGACACAACTTTTGAAAACGCAAAAGCATCAGCTACAAAAAAAAAATAACGTGTTCTATTGCTAAATCTATGAATGTCAATACCAGTGCCGGACAGGGAATGTATTGGCCGATCGAGATTTAGGATTTTCACCGGTCCAAAAAAAGGGAACGGCTCTCTTTAATCTACACTATGTTTCAGAGGCATCTTCGAGTCCATTCTATAGTGAGGAGGGAAATATTGAAATAGTTGAAAGGCATTCTATTAGAATACGTGACAGACCCAACGAGTTCGACTCGGTAACTCGCCGAGCCTATCCGGAACTGGCCAATACCACAATGATTATTTTAAGATTTAAAAACGGTTTTGGATTTCCCACAAATATATACAGTTAACAATTCAAGGTGGTAACCGTTGCTATATACTGCGGTATATTTGGTTATTAATCTGTTAAATTATTAAATTACCAATTTTCAAAATTAACAAATCAGTAATTTATTTTGTACTAGTTACATTTTCTATGGTATAAAAAAAAAAGTGTTGTAAATCTTTTTTATTGGCGTTACAGATTATGGCAAATTAGTTGCAAAAAAACATCACTGATTTGGAATTAATCGGAAAATGTCTGGGATCCCAACTGTACGGATTAGGTGAAAAAGGTAAATCGAACACAAATAGCTCAGAATATAATATAATGCTAATACCTTTTAAACAAACATATTATTCAATTGCTCAAAGCTCGTCATTGAATGTATTAGATTAGCTGTAAACTTCTGGATGTATTTATTATATATAAAAAATTGTATTATTTCTAATGGAGCGATATATTAATATAATTAAACTACAAGAGCCTAACCAAAAAAAAAGGACGTATGTGTGAAAATGTTTATGATCCTGAAATGAACACACCAATAAGACTTATTAGAGTAGAGTACCTCTATGTTGAGTTTATGTTTAAATAACAAAGTAGGCGCATAAAAATAAAATAAAAACCGTAAACATTTTCAAAATTATATTTGAAGTCCAGGGGGGGCAAATTCCCTGTCTTGCCCCCTCTGGGCGCCCGGATACTAATTATTATTAATACTTTATTTTTTATTTTTTTAAACTGGGCATTAAATATAGGTACTTATTGTCAATTGTTAAAACATAATTTGTAGACACCAATTTATATTTTACTTAAAATACATTGCAATTATATATGAAATGTTTGATGAAAAATTAAAATATGATCAAAATCAAAGAAAACTTTTTAAACAATAAACAAATCAGCTAAACAAACTAGACTAATTTAAAACTGCAGCTGTAGGTATTAAAAACTATTTTGAATGATAATTCAAGGTTTACGATTTTACATTAAGATCTAACCACAGAATAAATTAAATTATGTTCAGTTAGGTTATTAAATTATCCGGTTAAAAAAAAAAAATTAGTCTTAGGTGTATATAATTTAATGACCAGCCTTTTGTAATTTTAAGGGTAACAAACAATCAAAAAGTTACGCATAATTCATACCTTGAATAGACTACTGTATTATGGATGAATCCAGAAGCGGGTGACCTAGTGAGTTATTGGTGTAGAATGTATATGCTGAACATATAATATATTTAAAACAAAATTAAAAACTTTAAATATCGAGATGTATTGTAATTTTTCAAACGATTTTTAAATTAAAAATATATTATTACTTATGTGTATATAAGTAATGTGGGCAATATAATAAATGTTGACCCCGGCACATTTCACGAGTTTTTGCAGTGTATAATTTTTGGGGTTTTGAATAAAATTAAATGTCAAAATACGGCTATAATAAGCAAGGTCAATTGTGTTCAATTGCCTAAGTAGATGTATTTAAAGAGTTTCGAATATAACTTTGTATTCAGTTTTACAATCTCGAAAATGTTCGAAGTCGTTCTATACGCTACGATAAATTATTGCAAACGAACGAAATATTAAGAAAACTACAAGGAAAAGTTAGTTCACTAATGCACGCCAAATAAAGATGACGGTATTTTCGATAGTGTTGTTAACGTCTTTTATATAGGAATCCGTTCAATTCCTCGTTCATTTAATAATAACAGGAACTCATTAAATTCCTCGTTCCTATGAAAACGGGATCATTTACTTTCTCCGTTCCATTTAAAAAGTAATTTGTTTCTTAACTTAGTTTAGCTTGAAACTTTATGAATTAATTTATTACACATCCTACATTGTTTAATTTATTTTAAGTACCTACAAATATATATGTATAAAATGTATTATTAATACATTATTTACATATATACATTATACATTATATAAATGTATTATTTTAAATATTTCTTAATTAAATTACCAATATGATGACTGATGAGTATGAAAAGATGTATTTTACATCATCAATAGTAACACTTTTCCACAAGATTATCAAAAACTGTGAAAAATAAACTGTACCTAAACGTAGACGAATCTGTCCGTACTGTCACACTGATAATATTTATGAATCAATGATAACAATAATATATTTTTTTTTTCATTTATTAATAATATACACAATCTGTACACAATGAGGTACAATAAGAGTATGAGCTATAATACAATAGGAAATTGAAAAATTTGAATGAAGAAGCCACCCACTGATGACACTTACGTCTTTTAATTATTTTATTTTAACCTATTTTGGATTAAGGGTTTAGCAGGTCTCTACACCATTTTCGCTTAAGGCGCCGAGGAGGGTTACCAGGGATGGTTAAAGCAGCTAGATTTTTTATCAGTGCGTTTGGATGAGTGTTTAGGCGTAGATGAAACCATTTATAATAATTTTTTGCTTCTTCTTGAATTGTTTTTATATGTAGGTCTTTATGCAGGGTGTGATTTGATACATATGGTGGAGAGTTGGTAATTTTTCTTAATGTTATATTTTGGAACCTTTGAATTTTATTTAGGTTAGAAATTTTTGCTTTGCCCCAAAGCTGTAGGCCATGTCCAAATTGGTTTTAAGAGAGATTTGTAGATAAGTAATTTAATATTTAGTTTTGAATGTTTGTTGTTGACGATTAGGGTTTTGAGCATTCGTAAACGGGAGTTTAATTGCAATCTTTTGGCTTTGATGTGGTGAGCCCATGTAAGACGGCGGTCGAGAGTTAGCCCGAGATATTTAACAATTGGGGATGGAGGGATCTGAGTACCAAAACGCGTTACTTCTGGACATGGTGCTAATTTAAGTGTAAATGTAGTATGTATTGATTTGGATTGGTTTATTTTAAAACGTCATTTTTTGTACCAGTCTTCCATTAATGAAAGATGGTTTTGTAGGTTTTTGGAGGCTATAATAGGATCTGGACTGGAAGATATTATGACTGTCGTCCGCATAGTCTGCTGCTAATGTGTTGGGCGTGGTCGGTTGGATAACAATAATATAAAGAATTTATTTTAACATCATATTATAATATAATGTACTTACTATTGTATGATAGTCGATAAGTACGTAAATGAATACGGATCTATAAATAAATTAAAATACCTACCCGGTATTACTCCCGTTATCAGTTTTCATATTGTTAGTGAAATAACCAAAGAGTATAATAATTGTTTTTATCATAATAATATTATCCATGGATAAGTAAACAAATTAATTGGAAACGTCTCGTTATTGTTGATTAAAGCTTGATAAACAAAAATGTTTTCTCCAAATGTGTTAAAATCATATTTCCGAGAAATATAAAGGAATTACATTATTTACGTTCAAATTCTCAAAAATAAAGAATTAATTCACGTTTCTATTCCTTTAAAAAATAATGATATCAATTCTTTCAATAGTTCCTCTAAAAACGAATCGACTCTGTGTTGCCAGTGAACAGTAACCATACGGTCAATAGTTGAACATATTCATCTTCGTGGTATCGTGTTGGTGTTTTTCAACCGCATTTTATTAAGCCAACCAGAAGAGTTGTAAACCCACCTTAAGATAGAACGGACTAAAGACGACTTGGTGGATAGGTGACGGCACGAGTAGATAGCGTATAATCCGCGGGTAGCACTTGCATCGGTACAGTTTATTTCTTCCCTTTACTTCCCGCTACCGAACTTTAAGCGGCCCAGCGATACGGTTGTCGTTTCCAGTCCATTTTATTTCAATTCGTGGTGACTGGTATGCGGGTGGCCTATCTATTTTTCACACTGGCGGGCATTTGGCCCTCCCTAAAAATTTGAATTTTATTTTTCATGTAATGCGGTTAACAATTAAGTTTAGTCGTAAATAGTTTTTAACCTTTGGTGACGCCTGCGGAAACAGACTACATAACCATAGCATAATAGAACCAATTTGCTCAACGAATAATCACGTAGTAATGTTGTGTAAATCACAATTGTTTTATTTTTATGATTGTATGGTAGTAACGATAAGATAGCATGCGTGGGAAAATTACACAATTATTTATATTTTAGGCATATTAAAAACAGACTGGGGTAAGTAATTACCTGCGCGCGGTCAAAGGTTAAAGGTATTTAGCCAAAGGTTAAAAACATTCGTGTAATGCTGAAGTCCGGTTTTCCTAAATCAATCATGCGGCTTGTAGGTTTTGCATTTTATATTTTGTGCCATTTGCGGAAATGATGGGAATATTATACCCCTCCCCCCCAGGAGTTGTGTTATCGCGCGACTACACTCCCCCTAATATATGTTGGCCTCCGATTGGCCCGCCCTAGAAAAAAATTCTGGCGCCGCCACTGATTCTCTATTATCCATCGTTTTACCGAATACTAATGTATAATAGTTATATTAGCCCTTTATAATAGACGTGGTACAATTTTCAAAACATTCTGGCTTCTCGAAAATGCTCGAATATTTGGCACAAGGTTTATCATGAGTTGTAATCGTAGATATATAAAAATATTGAAATTCCGTAATCACGATTTTTTTTTTTATAAGAGTTTGAAATACCGAAATCATAAAAATCACAATAATTCACGTACTATTATCTGATTAACGTTAATAAGAATATTTCGGCCCAGTAAAAATGCTCAAAAATTTGAAACACGGTTCATTAAAAATTGTAACTTAATAGCAAAAATTATTTTTTGTTTTTAAAGTTTAAATTATGATGAAAATCGTATAAATTGCGGTGTGTTGCAGCAGATCACCTGTGTTAATTTCCAATTTATGTGAATAAAACATATTTGGCTCCATAAAAAAATCCTCAACAATTTGATAACGAAAAACCACAGTTAGTTCTTTTGTAGTTACACATTAATAATATTTTCAATTTAGATTTATCAAAACATATGTTTCAAGACAGGTGGTGATTGCGATGGCGGCAACTCTTACGAGTGTAATCATGCCATTAAAAGAGAGAGAGAGAACATCACGTCATGTTTAACCTAAGATCATATTATAATACAAGATGTTAGATCTAAGTGTTCAACTGAACTTTGCTCAGAATTATTTTTTGGTTATATCGGCAATTGAGCTATTTAGCGTGATTGTTTTGATAAATTTGGCAATAATGATTAAATAATATGAAAATACTATAATGTAGGTAATATGTTTTCAACGAAATATAAAAGTACAAGTAGGTATATAGAAATTAAAACATAAGTATTTATTTGTATTATCATTTTTATCACTATTGTTACGATTATTCATACCTTATTTTTACTTGTTATCGCTGGGCAAGTATCACAGTTTAAGATATAACCCCACTCACCCCCAAAAGTATAAATATTTGCTACCAATTCGATTCTCGGAACAGACAACCTTTTAAAATATATTGCACAAAATATTTACTGACGTGTATTAAAATGTATTTTATTTTGTTAATGAATTATTTTTATCATTTTCAATTTGTATTATTATACCATACAACCTACACGTTATATTATTTACTTATTTAAATTATATAGTTTTTAATTTTTATATCAATTAGCAATGATAGTCTATTATACTCTATTATTATATACCGAATAAACTAAAACTCCTATATTATTGGTTTTAATGTGAACAACTTGTCTACCACCACTATCATGCTCCAATCAAAAAACGACGAGAGCTTTTGTCTACTGTTATTTTACCCGAACCCTTTTGTCAGATTGTTATTGTTGAAAAACAAGTAAATATTTAAGTCACATTGGAACAAGACAACGGTGACTATTTGGGTGTTTTACCATGAAGCCACCATCACCATTTACCACTTAATGAAAACCTTAGAAGACAGGCTCAAAGTGGTAAAATTTTTAGAAAACTTTTGAATTTTGAACACATAATTATAAAAAAAAAAAATTGTTTGATATATACAAATTGTATATTTTGTAAAATGTTTACAGTCGGTAACCAAAATTTTATACTAAAAGTATTAGAAACCGTCAGTCATTAAATCGCGGTCCATTTGTGATATAACTACTAGCTCGTGTAATAATAAATAATGTTAAAGATTGGTTTAAATAACAACTAGTATTTTTAACTGACTGTACGTAGAGGTTTGGTACACAAGTACGACCACAAATGACTTGTACATTATTTTATTATTGATTATACATACTGTTTATTATATTACAATTAATGATATGTATTTTAATACATACATAATGTTAATTAGTTAACTAAGAGAACCACCATTTAAGTATGTGTGTCAGATGATACACTTGCGATAAAGGATAGCTTTAACTGGGTATGTCGCTGATGCTTATGGTTATTTCATTAAACTTGTATTGTATTATAAAGATGATTGCATAACTAGATTAATTGTATTGACTGTTTGATAGTTTCTCAAATTTAAAAAAAAACTTCCAAAAAGTATTAGTCAATCAAATGAAATTGGTTCTCTGTATATATATATAACATCCAAACATCTGTATCCTTTGTTCATAACTTTTTTTGGTGTATTTGTTCCTTATGTAACTAATCACATTTCTCACAGTTATTTTATCTGTTGGCATAAATCATACAATATAATTTATTATCTACCTTACTTCTTATTATAAATGCAAATTTTTGAACACCTTATTCAGAATATGGAATGGATTACTTTTAGATTTGTTCTTCTAATTTCACCTACTTAGTTCTTAAATAGTTATAGATACTTCAAGAAAACTGTACAGACATTCCTTTGTTCTATTGGTCTATTTCATTGTATACAAAAAAACAAAATATATACTAAAATGTGGTAATTACTTAACACAAAATATGATATTTAATAGTCAGATGTATCAATATACACCTACCTATTTAGCATATTTTAAGATTTTTTATTTAATTATTATTTTGTATCATAAAGTTTTATGGAGGTATCCCATCAGTAAATAGCAAAATGGAGCTACGAGGAATTATTGAAAAGTACTCACATTATGTTTTGCATACATTACTCGTATTATTATTTTGATTAATTATTTTTCAGCCAACATTGGTCGATCAATTATCTTTAATGTTTTGGATAAATGCATCAATTGGATTAGTGTACAACTACACTTGATTTGATTATTTGAATATGAAATCTATCCATCTTTGGGGCATCAAAATTATATATTTATATTTAATATATTTTTCTAATTTTGGTCCACATTGATTTTTTTGGTGATTATTAGTGAATTAACTGTTCACACATTCTAAAAGATAAAACATTTAAAACAAAGAATTCATATTTGTATTATATTTTATAACTATATGTACTTGTAGTTTATTCATATTTTATCTATAGGTACATAATTAATCCTTTATTTAAGTGTTTTAAGTTTTTTCATTCATTGGGTATTTAAATTTATTGATAGTTTTAGATTATACCTCAAACTCAAATAATTTAACTTCTTTTTCATTTAATGAATATTAGTTTTACTTAATAAGACAAATAACATCTAAAATAGTTAGTTCCAGAAATTATAAAAGATATTAAGTAATATATTTTATTAGTCAATACTGTTTATGTGCAAATATATCTAGAAAATAATTATGAATTGAACTATACAATTATCAAGTGATGTACAGAAGTTTTATTTGTGTTTAAAGATAAAAATAATACACTTATAGTGGTGGACCTACACTATTAACAGTAGCTATTGTATACAATGCATTGTACGCAGACGAGCCTGAGTTAATAAGCTTTGAATTTCAATTTGTAACTTTAATGATTCTTCTAATGGTAGTTTTTCCAGTTGCACTGCTACATGTTTGCCAAATATATAAAACTCATTAGATGTTGATTCATGATATTCTGAATATGCACATTTTAATGCCTTAACTGCGTCGTTGATAGAACTGCTTAGTTTTTGTTGATTATTTAATTTAGGTATAGTCCTTTCTGTAAATTTAAGAATTTCAATTATTTCATTTGTCTTTTGTAACTATATAATAGTTGTGTAGTAGTTATTTTTTTACCATTTTCATCATACTGACATTGTGTTAAAAATGGTAATGTTTGAGAGAAATCGTAACTTTCCTCTGACGTTGTGTCAACATTTTCAGTAACATTCAATACCTAAAGTTTGATCAATAACTGTAAAGTTCATTTTTGGGAAACACGTGCATTTAAGTTTTTTGATAAAGCGTATAATTAATTTGTTTTGGTTTATGCTACCGAAATGTAATAATTTCTTGATTAATTTATTCTATTTAAAACTTCTCAGCTGTAGGCAGTGTTTGTAAAACATATTACAATAGTGATAATGTTTATAACCAAATCAACTAATTTCAATATTATAAATGCACTTAAAGGGCTAATTAAAGAAAATTATTTCTTGATTAATTTATTCTATTTAAAACTTCTTAGTTGTAGGCAGTGTTTGTAAAACATATTACAATAGTGATAATGTTTATAACCAGATTAAATAATTTCATTATAAATGCACTTATAGGGCTAATTAAAGAAAATTATTTCTTGATTAATTTATTCTATTTAAAACTTCTCAGCTGTAGGCAGTGTTTGTAAAACATATTACAATATTGATAATGTTTATAACCAGATCAAATAATTTCAATATTATAAATGCACTTATAGGGCTAATTAAAGAAAATATAATAAATATTTTTATTAAAGTTGTTATGTTGGGCCATAATGAGTTTGTTTTTAAAAATATGTGATGATTATACTAATGATGGTTTTTTTTTTTTTAACAAAACTCTAAAACTAGAACTATAGAGGTGATTAGATATTTTTGTTTAATACCTATATATCAATAAAAGAGTATAAAAACATTGGTTTAATGAAATACCGACTTGAGTATAAACTTTAAAAAATGTCCTCTAATTTCTTTAAATGGTATTTTCATTCCATGCCAACTATAACTAATAATTAAAAATAAATAAACATTAAGATTTACTAGTTTTTTAAATTACCAAATTTGTTTCATTTTTTTCATTATCTTCAACATTTTTATTGAGAAAACTATGAGCAAACTCGAACCATGCCAATTTTGGCTTATAAATGGAGTTTCTTTTTGTAACAGTCTTCATTTTTACTAATTCTTGATTATAAGTACATCTAAAAATTATCAAGTTATAATAATAGTTATTACAATTATATTTCATTAACAATATTTAAACTAGTACATTTACACTTACCTCACAATCCTTATTTTTCGTTTAAGTTCATTAATATCAGCCAGCCCGGATATTGGTAAAATCATTTGTAAGGCTAAATTCCGTTCAGCTTTAATTTTATAATTGTTGTGACTTTTATCCCAAAGACACGGATAATTTTGGTACTCTTTGAGAAATTCAAAAACATTAAATTTACCTTTAGTCATATTTTTAATGACATAAATTGAAAATAAAAATAAAGAAATTATAAAATGTAAATTTCGACACGACAGGGATAGTACAATTTATTTACTGTTAAAAATATCTTGTTAATGTTAAAAAAGTTGCGTTTACATGGCGACAGTGCTTTTTGAATGTAGAAAAGTATCACGAGAGTTATGGTAGATAGTATATACGTTTTCTACGCTATCGAGTCTCGATGAACTGTCGTCGTGTATACAAAATATAATCGCATACCTGTGTACATTTTCTATCTCGACGATATTGACAGTGGCACAGAATAAACAAAATTATCCCGTCCCATCTCGCCTAGTAGTTTGGTAGGTACCACTGTCATTATTTTATAATTTCTAACTATTTTTCGGGGATGATGGTTGACAGTGCCGTTGTGATAGTGTGAAAGTACTACCACAAACTTCTATCGTGTAAACACTGTCAACTATCATGAAATTAAAATAAATAAAAAACATATTATTATAATATGTCTTATAGTCTTATTTTAACTAATAACAAATAAATAGATTCAAGTCTGTAATAATAAAATAAAACGAAGAGCCCTTGGAGGGATGGTTAGATAATAATGTTTCCTACTTAAAAGCTAATGGCTTTTATTTTTTACAAATTTATATAGCTACAAACTGAATTAGTCTTAAAACTGGAGGTTTGATCCACTTCATCACCTTTCATTATATAATTTAATTAAGACAAGATGGGATTTTTTAATAATGCTAAATATGTAGATTGATTTTGCTTTTTACACAATTACACACATTTTAATGTTGTAAGTCTACATTGCATTTTGGGCTCAGGTAATACTTCATGGAAATTAGATACAGATATTAGATACTAACCTACCTAACCTACAATTAGATATCAGAATCTTGTATTCCCTTACTAAAATCATTTTCTTAGTCCTGAAATTTCAATAATCAAGTTAGTTATATAAATTTTCAGTTTGTCTTTTAAACTATTGAAACCAAAAATTTTAATTAAGATACCTAAATTTATTTAATAGAAAAAAAAAAAATAAAAATTATATGTAAAGATTTATGTATACAAACAACATTTACAAGATTCTACTCAGCAAAATAAGTGATATTGATAAGAAAAACAAAATAAGTACATAGTTAAATTAATACAAAAAACTTAATAGCTGCCTAATAATTATGTATTTTATTAAAACTTTGGTTATTCTATACCAGCCATAATATATTTTTATATAAGTATTTTTAATAAATAAAAAATCTACACTTTATATTGAAATTACATTTATTTATAAATTATTTACACTGAAATTTGTGAAATAGTTTACAGTCATTATTTTTTGTTATAAAACTATGTATTAGGTAAATATAATTAAAAATTAATTTATAGCAAGTGCATCCATTTCTTGTGTAAATTGTGTTTGAAGGTTTGACAACTTATTTTTTAGTGCGGCAACTCCCATTAAAACAATATTTTCAGGTTTTAACGATCCACAGCTTTCAACATTAAAGAAAAACTTATTTGGTTTAGCTCTCCAATTATACTGTCCTTCGTGTTGATCTTCATTGAGTTCTGAATATTCACTCTTTGGCCATTCATCTGGTTTTGGGAACAATGTATGTCGCATTGTATTATCAGGATCATATTCAAAGCTTACCCCTGTAGTTGGATTCCATTTAGCATGCTCCTTGCCAAATCCTTTTTTAGCAAAGGCTCTGATTTTTAATTCTTGACCTTTACGCAATTTGATAATAAGTATATCATCTTTTTCTCCATACTCGTTAATATCACTATCTTGATTCCTTGAAGTAACAGGTACTACGCGTGGATTATTACTTACCAAGTCAGCAGTAGTTACATGCCTTGTCATTTCTTCCGAACATTTTACATTAAGGTTAAACTCAACACTGCAATCATGACAGAAATCTGAACATGTGCAATCCCTGGAGTACTGAAGGCGATCAACTACTTCATCTGATGTCAATGGTATAAGACCAATGCGAGTTGCTATAAACTCATCACTCAATACCGTTGAATTGGAATCCAACTGGACCCAATCAATAGCTAATATCGGCGTTTCAGCGATGAACACTCTACGTAAACTATTGGCAACGCTGAGGTCGGTGTCTTCGATTTGAAATTTAATAGAGTCTGTAGTAAGTTCAACAATATTTACAGAAGGTTGATTAGCGTACGGCATTTTGTTATAACGAACACCGAACAATGAGTGACGGGTGACAATACAGGAGGATCAATAATATTAAACGGGTAAACATTTTACCCCGGGAACAGTGTTGACACAATAGAAAATATTTATATTCCCTTTTAGAATATTATGGTCACGCTGATAACACCGCCAATCGACAATTTTATATTCATAGTAAATTTATATGCGATCCTAAGATTTACTTAGTAAATAGTAAATACATTTCTCTGGCATTTATAAGCGATAATACATTTAATTTTACTCAAGTGTTTTCTAAGAATATTTTAAGTAAGAATAGTCTGTAGCAAATAATAATTTAATCATATTACTAGCTTATTATTCAATAATATTACTATTATTTTTTTCAAAACAGATGTTTTGATATTTCACAATCGATGAACTTATAGACAATAAATTATTAAATTATATGGATGAACTTTTCTAAAAACATTGGTTACCCTAAACGTTGATATAGCCATCCCTATTATTTTATGTCCGCGCCTAATGTCCAGGACTTTGGACATTCTGAATTTTAAGGTTATGTTTTTAATGCTCCTATCAATAAAATACAAACACGGTTTTAGGAGATAACGTCGGGACCACGGTCTTCTCAAATGCAACATTGATAATATATTCCAATTTTTCCTAGTCGTTAATTTGTTGCACGTTATTTAAGATCGTATAAATTCATTTGTGCTTTGCAATTAGGTAAGTACTAAATTCATTCGTACATAGTAATTGGGTTAGTACTAATTTTCTGATTTAGTTATTTTAGATTTAAAATTTGGCTTTCCTACAAGATTACAGCTATGGGAAAGTTAAACGTGACTATGCTTCGTTATTTAACAAGGGAGGACTTCAGAGTTTTGACCGCTGTAAGTATTAAACTATTTAATAAAGATTACTTTTTGAAATATGCGGATGCAATGTTTAGATTGGATGAAAAGTATTAAACAAATAAATATATACCTTAAACTTAAGCATCTTAAATCATATATGTAATTTTTAAAAATTAGAGAAGGTACACTTAAATTTATGTACATATATATTATACACCACTCCAATTCAATCACTGGATACATTTAGTATATTAATTTTGTAATGTTATGTATTAATCAGATTGAAATGGGAATGAAAAACCATGAACTAGTTCCAGCTTCACTAGCTGCTTCAATTGCTAATCTTCATCATGGTGGTGTACATAAAATTTTGAAAGATCTCTGTAAACATAGGTTGTTATCATATGAACGAGGAAAACATTGTGAGTATCTAATTTAGTAAATTAGTTTTACAATAAATAAGATGTAAAGTAATTATTTATGTTTACAATTAACTGGAGAGCGGTTGAACTGGTAGTCAGAGTGGAGTTGTTGGTTTAATACAATTTATTAGCACAGTGTTGGTTTGATCTTAGAAGTAGAAATAGAAATGCAGTTAATCTGTAGTAAGCTATCTCAAGGGAGACAGTAATTTAATTATTATTGTTCTCTAAATAATGAGTTTCATAGTAGAAACAAGATATAATTAGTTTTTATTAGTAAATTCTGATTTTAACTGATTTCTGTTTTACTGCAACATATATAATAAAATAAATTGTCATAGCCACTAAAAGATGTGATTTATTTTTTATTCAAAGAACTTTTTTCTTATTTCTAAGTATAACTTATGATGAAAAATGTATTTTATCAATATGTTGATGCATTTTAAAGATTATTATTCACATAAAACCAAAATAAAAATAAAACAAAGTTGAAACTATCATATAGCTAAAAATCACTCAAAAAAAACTAGTATATTTTTAAAATAATACCACGTTTAGAAAGTTTTAGTATAAAATACTCAGTGAAAATGTTCACTGAAAAACAATGAAAAATTAAAAATAATCTCAATACACCAATTAGAGAAATATTGTTATCAGAAACCATTTTTGATGTTGGTGGAGCAAGATTTCGGGTCGAAAAGTTTTTGACAGACAGAAAATGTACATCATTGTAAAAATAATATATTCCTCACTTCCCTCAGAATATACAATATTGTCACCATGGGCTTGTGTAAGAGGCCCGGTAGGTAATATACCTCCAATCCAGCCCTGATATTAAATATCTTTTTCAAGTATAATATATGTAAAATAAATAATATAAATATATCATAAAAAAAGCACTGGTCTAACATGAAATTTAATACCACTAAAATATTTAATCCACCAACATTTTGAACCTGCATAATATATAATTACAAAATAGAAGAATGTAGCTATACATGTAAAATACTATTTTCATATCTTCTAAAACATCAATGAAACACCTTGAATTAAATACTACAATTTTTCTTTTAGTTTTTATGGCAATAGTTGATGGGGGTTTTCTTTGAATTTGGTAACACAATTTCACATTTACTGAGTATGAGTTCCAGTACTAACTGTTTTGATTCACTTTTTTTAAAGGTTTGTATGCTTTCCATTCATAACTATTTGGATTTCATTTTTAATTATATGTGTTGATCTCTGGGACTATAACAGATTTTATTTTGTTATGTTAGTGTCCAAATATAACCAGTATAATTCAAACATCCATGGTCCTTGTACTGAATTTCCATAGTTTTGTTGTTATTGTACGTGCTATGTCATCACTATTTTTATATTCTAATATACTATTAGTAAATAACCAGTATCCTACTTTTTATTTTTAATTAGATAAATAAATGATAATTCTCCTTGTTGAATGTCTAAGAAGAATTAATCAATCTAAAATATTCCAAATATGTTTATAACTTTATTTGCTATAGTTAGGTATTGTTATTTTGCAGTTAAATTTTATTTTTCTAGATTTAAATAGGAATGTATTAAATGGTAGAATCTAGGATATAAATAAATATTAATTAATGTATTTTGTATTAATACATTTATGTTGTTTAGATGATGGTTATCGGTTAACTAATACAGGTTATGACTATTTAGCACTCAAAGCACTTACTGCTCGTCAAGTGATATCATCATTTGGTAATCAGATTGGCGTTGGTAAAGAATCAAATATTTATGTTGTCGCAGATACTGAAGATAAGCCAATTTGTTTAAAATTACATAGGTAGTCGTGAATATTAACTGAATATTATTGAAACATCAGTATATAATTCTTTATTGTTTTATAGGTTGGGGAGAACATGTTTTCGTAATTTAAAAGAAAAACGAGATTACCATGGACACCGTCATAAGGCAGGTTGGTTGTACTTGTCTCGCATTTCAGCTACAAAAGAGTATGCTTACATGGAGGCATTATCAAAACGAGATTTTCCTATTCCAAAACCCATTGATATTAATCGTCATTGTGTGGTTATGGAATTAGTTAATGGACATCCTTTGTTAGTATTATTTACCACTTAGACTATTTGGATATTACTATGTTTTATTTTTTTAATATTATTTAGATCTCGTCTTTATGAAGTGGATAATGTAGAAAATTTGTATGATGAACTCATGAACTTAATTGTTCGTTTTGCTCAATATGGAGTTATTCATGGTGACTTTAATGAATTTAATATAATGATAAATAGCGAAGAAAAACCAATTGTAATTGATTTCCCACAAATGATGTCAGTTTCTCACCCAAATGCTGAAATGTAAGTTATATATATATATATAATTCTAATATAGATATATATGAATTATGATAATTATTATATATTTATTTTATTAAAGGTTTTTTGATAGAGATGTTAATTGTATCAGAGCATTTTTTAAAAAGAGATTTAATTATGAAAGTCATTTATATCCAATATTTAAAGATGTTACGTGAGTGATATTTTTAATTACAAATTAATTAATTTAAACAAAATATTTACTAATTTGTCTCTAATTTTAATTTCCAAAGTCGGGAAGAATTTTTAGATGTTGAAGTGTCTGCTAGTGGTTTTACAAAGACTATGGACCAAATATTATTGCACGAAATGGGTATGGTTGATAATATTGAAGAAGGGTCTGGAGAAGAAAGTGATTCTTATGAAAATGAAAAAGATGAAGTGGAGCATTTAGCTAAACGAGTTGCTGAACTTATGGAAGAAGAATCCTCTATTGTTCTTGGTAGTTCAACAATACCACCAGTTCTAGAAGTAACTACTAATAATACAAATTCAGATTCTGGAGAATATAATTCATTAAGTGAAAATGATGATTGTGAAAGTGTTAACTCTTCAAAAGTATGCTATTCAGATATACATAGTGTTCAAACTATGTCAACAGCAACTACAATACCACCAGAAGTCATACGAGATAGAGTTAAAAAGTCATTAGAAAAAAGGGAAAGAGCAACGGTAAGGCATAGAAAACTTGCTAAAGGTGAAGCTAGTGCAGTAAATCGACAAAGGAGAGACAATAAAAGTACCATAAAAGATAGCTTTGGAATATGGGGTTAAAACTTTTTTTATGTATAATTAATTTTAAATTATGTATAATAAATATAAAATTTTGTTTTGTATAGAAATTGCAACGTATTTGTTTTTAAACTCAATTGTAATTATTAAGAAAATTACAATTTTTTATTTATAATTTGTGTTGAATTATACTTTAGCTAAACACCTTAATAAGTAAAGAAAAAACACAAGGTTTCGATTAAAACTGTATTTCAAATAATTTACATAAGAAGTTAATAAAAATTGTCACATCGAAGATAAATAAAAAAAAATTCAATATTGAATTTTTGCACAGAACTTATTCACTTAAAAGTAGCAAAAATGTAATAATGTATTTTTTTTTAAAATAATAACTTTATGTTAATTGTAATTTTGATCTTTTTTTTAATGCAAATATCAATAATAATAAAGATAAATGTTTAGAAGTATATTTTTAAGTAGTCAAAAGATTCCAATAATTCAATAAATAAAACAAACTTAAATTGAAATGTTTTTTTAGGTAATAACTGTATATTTTTAGAAATGAAATTAAAAAATTTGCATTAAAAAAACAAAAGTATTAAGTTTATAGTATAATAAAGAGCAACTATTTAAATAGTATAATAAACTACTACAAGCACACATATTTATAATAATAATTAATATTAAAAATTATTTTTTTTTGTCAACTACTTTCTGATCATAAGCCTTTAATTGTATATTATTAAAAATTAAAAAGTATAAATTATGTAGTATAACACTATCAATGATAATTTAAATAGAATATTTAATAATACAAGCAATAAAAAAAGGATTGTATTTATTTTAGAAATATTCAATTGAAGGTTGAATTATACAAAATAAATGTTTTGAAGTTTGATAATATTAAATTAGTTTAGGGTTCTTTATCTAAGATAAATAGGTCAAGTAAATTACACAAAAGCAAAATAGAATAACTTTAATTATCAAATACCTATCTCATTTTTGAGACTACATTTCTACATTTATTATATATAAACATATACATATATGGGAAAAAAATTAATAATATTTCGAGAATTGCTACTAACCATTAATAATTTCATAGATTCTAACTTAATAATATTACACATCAATAATGCTTAAAAATTACAATAATTTTGTTCAATAGCTGGTTTATATTTATTCTATATATTTGTGTATTTACTATCTAATATATTTATTTTATAATAATAAATAAGTGAAATATATAAATTCAATTTGATAAAAATAATTTAATATTAACAACTAAAAAAATACTCTACTGCTACAAATTTTTTTTTTGGAAATTGAATTGAGATTCTCCTTTATGTATATAATTTATAAGTATATACGTTAATTAAGTGATTAACTAAGTACACTTTTTTGTTGTAGTGAAATTATTGGAATGTCATTATTCACACAACAAAATAGTGAGTATGCAAGGGTGTCCAACTTTCTGGGGCCATTGCAATGACTAGTTGTATAAACAACTTTGTTTTTTTGTGCTATCAATTTGTCACTGGTCATCCTGTATATTTTGTCATTATTTATACAAGTGGTCAATAATTTTGTACTTTATGTAATGGCTGCACTCAAATTGACTGTGGGCCCGGGTTAGACACCCCTGGAGTATGCTAAGTGAATCTCATTCAGTTTATACATAAAACAATATAAATATTTAATGAAATGTAGAAGTCATTAATTTAATAGTATTAGTAAAAATTGATATTTTGTAAAATTTTAATTAAAACCGTGAAAATAAGCCGTTTCTTAATAATGCTGAATAAATTTTATAATAAATATTTCTAACCTACTAATAAAAATACTGACTTTAGGTTTAAATAGGTACGCTACATACCATACGATTCAAACAACATATATAATAATGGCTAATGACTATAATTAATTTTGATAAGCTTTGTCTAAAAGGCTTGGTTATATATATATATATATATATAATTATTATTTTGGAAATAAAACGCTGAGATAATATGTTTAAATATTATAAAATAACTCTATTACCCATGAGTTGTATCATCTTCAACAAAGTCATGAGCTTCCTCCCTGGTAACACATTCCACATGACTGACTTTATTCCGGAACTTGACACCATAAAATTTATGAGCATGTTGTAACAACTCTGGCCTAAAAGTTGTTGTAATGAATTGTGCTTCTGAAGACATTTCATGTATCATATCAGCCACAGCTTTCCTATGTTGAGGGTCTAGAGCTTGATCAATTTCATCAAATAAGTAAAATGGAGCTGGATCACACTTTTGTATAGCAAAAATTAGACCCAAAGCTACAAGTGATTTTTGACCACCAGATAGTTGATTCATTTCACGCATTTCACCGCCTTGCCCAACAAATGACACTTTGATCATAACACCAGAATAATTCCCAACACTGCTTTCATCTTTCATATTAATTGTTGTTGATTCTTCACCTCCAACCGTTTTCATGACTAGTTTTGCATGCCCACTAGGTACAAGTTTGGAAAACACATAAGAAAAATATTTTGATACTTGTTTAAATGTTGACTGAATTGCATCACATTTTCGTTGTTCCAAAACATTCATAAGTTGTTCTATTTTTTCATAACCACGATCAAGTTCTTGTTTTCTTAAAACAAGTTTTTCTTTTTGTTCTGAAAAATTTATAAATTGATCCAATGCTTTTTTGTTGACATGACTAAACCGTTTCAAGTGACTGTTGGCTTTTTCTAACTCTTTGAATAAATTTTTTGATGAATAAGACATATATTTGGTAATTAAATCTGTATTGGGTAAAGCTCCAAGTTCATTGATTTTGGTTTCTGATTCTTCCAATTTTTTGCGCAACATTTCTTGCTTGGAAGATACTTTACAAAGATCTTTAGATTCACTTTCAAGTTTATCCTGAGCATCTTTTTCTTGATTTTTCCACTTGTCCAATTCTTCTTGACATTTTTTTTGTCTCTTAACAGCTTCATATACTTTAGTATCAACGTTTTTCATATCCCCGTTAATTGTATCCAATTTTTTATCAATATTGTTTAACTCTAACCTACTACTTTCCAATGTACGTTTACGTTCTTCTACAGATATTTCTTGTAATGCCTGTAAAAGTTCATCTCTACGACGAATCAAATTGTTGGTCAATAAGTTTTCCAACTTGTTCTTATCTGCTTCTAATTTCATACGCAAAGCAAATGCAGTTTTGTTTTCTTGTGTCAATTGTTTTATGTCATTGTTAAGTTTATCCATTTCTTTTTGATCTGCAACAGATAATTGTGCCATAAGTTCTTGATGTAATTCTGATTCAAGACCAGATCTTGTAGTTTGCATAGCTTCTAAATTTGAAGAAGCAGTTACAAGTAATCGATCTTTTGTCACTCTATATCTTTCAATACCAACCATTTCTTCCTTAATAAGTCTGATATCCCCTTTTAATTTATCAAAATTTCCTTTTGCCTTACTGTTTTTTGTTTCAGTTTTTTGCATATCTGCCATGACTATATTGACATTCCCTTCAACTTCATTTAATTGTGTTTTTAGTAAAGTCAATTGATCTTCGGAATCTTTTATCTGAGTTATTAATTCATTACGTTGCTTTTGTATTTCCAGTTTGGATCGAACATTTTTAAAATATCCTCCAGTGAGAGTTCCACTTGATGATACTTGATCTCCATCAATTGTTATACAGTCCAACATACATTGTTTAGATATACTTGTAGCTATTTCTAAATTACGACATATTAAAGTTTTCCCAAAAATAAATCTCATAGCTTTATCCAAATGTGTTTCATAATTTAGTTTATTTACCATTGGAATAGCATCTTTGGATTGTGGATATTTTATATGTCTAGCAGTTAATCTATTAAGAGGCATAAATGTCACTTCACCTGGTAAATTCTGGTTGTTAATTTCTTTTAAGATCTGTGTCCCAATTTTATCAGAATCAACAATATGGAAAAACATTCGTCCACCAGCAGTCACTTCAACAGCTGTTTGTATACTTTCATCGCAATCAAAATTTTCAATTACTTGACCATAGTACTGTTTAGCAAGAGCAGCATAAGACCCACCTCTTTCATTAAAAATTTCTAAAACCTTACGAACACTGTCTCTTCCATTTAATATTGCTTTACCAGCCATGCTTCGAAGTAATTGATCAGCTTTAGCCAATTCCTCTTTTAATGTTGAATAATTATGCTGCAGTGTACTCTCTTTACGCCACAATTCATTTCTGTGACTTTGATACTGGTCCTTACTTTTTTTTAGTTCATAATAGCGTTTATTGTATTCATCGATAGCAGTCCTTTGTTTTTCTAATTCATTCGAGTTAGTAAGCACCAAATTTTCAAGTTCTACTAATCGTTCAGCATCTTTTTTTAAGTCTTCTGTTAGCTTCTCTTTATGATCAGTTTTATCTTTGATTTGTTTGTTTAAAGATTTTAATTCTTTTTGTATCCACTGGTCTCTGTCTTCCTTGGATGCAAATTGACTTCCACGTCCTTGTTTAGCATATAACTCTTTACGCTTTTGTTCTTTAAGACCAAGTTCTCTTGTACAATCTTCTTCTTTTTTCTTTTGCGCTTCATACTTAGGTTTTATTTCATGCAAGTCTGATTCTTTTGTTTTTATGGTTTCTTGTAACTTTTCTAATTCTCTAACTGCCCTTTCTCTAGAATTATTGTCGCCTTGCACTTCATCAGTAAGATCCTTAATTGTAAAATCCAGTTTAGTTTTTTGCTTAATTAATTCTTGTTGCTCTAAGTTAAGAGTATCTTTATCTTCTTTAACACTATGCACTAAACGTTTTGCATCACGCATATGTTTAGTAGCTTTTTTAACTTCATGAGCTGCTTCCTTCACTTTTGCAGTAAGACGTTTTTGTTCATCATCAACATTACTTATTCGACATTCCAATTCTTCTAATTTTCTTTGTGTATCTTTTTGTTCTCTATCATGAATACAAAACTCCAATGTTCTTCTCTTCTTATCCCATACTTGATACTCTTTTAATTCTTCTTTTTCCTCCTCTAACGTACCTAAACGGTCTTCAATAGTCTTTATAAATTCTACTATTTTGTCTAGTTTTGTCTGCGTGTCTTTTAATATCTCAATAGATTCTTCTTTACGTTCATCATATACACGGGTACCAGCTACTTCTCTTAATAATTTGAGTCTATGAGAATCAGGCGATGTTGCCATTTGGTTTATTTTGCCTTGTTTCACAATATAATACGGATTTGAATGAGAAAAACCAGCAGATTCCAATAAATTAGTTACATCACTTCTGGGTACCATTTTCTTATTTAAGAAATATTGGTCTTTCTTTACACCGATCACTCGTCTTAATACTACTTCCTCTTTGTCAATAGGTAATCGGTTGTCTGTGTTGTCAAAAATAATTTCCACATATGCTGAATTAATTTTAGGTCCTGTACCTTCATGTAACAATGCTTGACGTTGTTCGGGCCGAAGATGAGAAAACTCATCACTAAGCACGAATTGAATAGCATAGAAAAAATTACTCTTACCAGAGCCATTACGACCTACAACAACATTATGTCTTTTGTCAAATGGGTCTACCACTGTTTGTTCGCGGTAACTCTTAAAACCGTGAATAATAACTTGTTTAATAAACATGATGCGATTTAATATGCAGCAACAAGGGTTAATACTTTAAGGCAAAATCGTGTACGAAGGTTATATTTTTGAATTTTCATAGTGTCAGCTATAAGCCTCTTATTATTTTCATTGTCTAGAAATTATAACAATCTGATTATTACTAAGTATAATTAAGTCAATCTAATCCATACCTGAGTCAAACATAATTGAAGGTCTTGAATGTACTTTAGTATTTTTTTAAATGCGCGTCTACTAGAAACAATTTAAAGTTCGCCATGTAAAACGACTTTAAAAAGCGGTAAACTAATAAAGGTGTATTAGAAAAATTTAAGAAGTTTTGTTTTGTTTACAATTTTTCAATGATAAGCAGTGCTACCATAATGAGAATTAAAGTTTGCCAACTTTATAATCATTATACACAGATGTAAAGATGTATATGACTTATAGTCATATGAATTATAATATATGTTATCACTGGATGTGTTTAATCTCCTTGGAATTATTATCAGTTTATAATGATTATCTTAATTTTTTATTTTTTTAACTTTTAAATGTCGTACGCGATCTTCGTTTCGTCGATCAGAATTGGTAGAATCCTACTATTCTTACACTCTACAAGGTCTTTAGAATCTTGATTATTGGGTTCTAATATGTTGTGCATAGTATATTGTATATAATAAAAGTCGTAAGTAATAAATTTAATTTACTATTGACTATGATTGTTTGTTTTTATTTTTATTTTGTTTTATATTCCAGAAAACTTATTAATATAAATAAATAATTACGTATTGACATTGCACTAAAAGTTGTTTGACATTAAATATGTTAAATTTGAACCGGTTATCAAAAGTAAGTATTTTATGAGCATTTTTAATATATAATAATTTTAAAGAAAATAGTGATAAATTTAAATACTTTTTCAAGGTTTCATCGGGTGCAAAACTTCAATTTGGACAGTCTTCTTTTGCACAAAAGAAAATATTATGCTATAGACTATCTCACTCAATTCCCTCAAATTCACGGTATGCTCAGATTTAAACCTAATATTATTTTAATGTTTGTTCTTTGTTAATATTATTTACAGAAAATCAAATGTTGGAAAATATGCATTGGGCTCATTAATATTTGGATTCAGTTCTGTTGTGGTGTATGCAAAATATGATGCTAATTTTAGACATTGGTTGACAACTAATGTTTATGGTTCTGATGAACTTTTAAAGTTAATTTTTGAAGATAAACCTGCATCTGAACAAAAAGGCAGTACCACCAAATCCAAGTGTGTATTTAAAACACAATACAATTGAATATTTGTTTTAATCCAATTTTCAAACAAATATATTTAAACATATTTGTGATAAACTTAATTTTAAAATTGTATGTTGTACATTTACTTTTATTTCAGCATATTAAACCCCTAATTTTGAAAATTAAAATAAATATTTAATATTTTAAAAGTTGATATCCCTAAAATTAGTTTAAACAATTTTAAACTATATATAAAATGTACATTTATATCAAACATTTGTCTTTATTTTGTATATGTGTATAGTAAATTTTGTTTCTGTAGATTTTTTTTTTCTATTTTCTGATTTACTTATATACAATTACTATTATACATTTAATACTAAATTATAACTTAATTTCTTAGGTCGGTTTCTTCAACTCTTAATAATTTTGAAAATATTTCTAAATCAACCACTTCAAAACTTGAATCAAAAGAACCAAAGACTGTGGCTGAAAAAACAAATAACTCCTTAGGTAATATTAAACATCAATACAAATTAATTGTTCCTATGTATTATATATTTACACATTTCTTTGAATTTATATTTTTATTGTAGATAAAAGGGTAACTAAAGAAAAACCCATTTTAGAAAACAATACTGAAAAACAGTTACTCAACATCAGTGAAATAGAAAGTGAAGCTGCTCTATTGTTCAAATATGTTTCAAATTCTTATTCTGAAGCCTTAGATTCAATAAAAAGTGAGTTAGTATAATCATTTATAATCAATGATATAATGTATGGGTTTTATTTAATAAGAAACTTATTAATAATATACAATTATATTAAATTTAATAATTATCTATCAGGTACAAAATGTATTTATTTTTAATATTTACATAATACATTTTTAAGATTCTAAGCGAACCGAAAAATATATTGTTTTACTATGATGTGTTTTTTTTCTGTTTGTGAGCAATTTTTCAACCAGACATTCTACTCAAATTTTCAAGTGTAGCCCCTTATGGAAAAGCATTTTGAATCTAGTTGGTGCTTTGAGATCATTTTTTTGGTTTTCATTATAGCTTTCATAATAATTGGAAAAAATCATTAAAACTTATGGCATTATATTCAATTTTTTCTTTTTGTTATATAATTTGGTTAAAAATAATTGTAGAGACCTAACATTTTCACAGAATATAATTGGGCCTTTCTAAAAGTGGACAAGTTATCAAAACATTCTTGCCATTTATTAATTATTTATAGGCATTTAAAGGTTTATTCTCTAATTGAATAATACAGTTTTGGATGAACAGAAAATTCAACACATGATCTATCATTTTGTACTTAATAAAGAAAAAATAAAAAGTTGAGCGTATTTGAATAATTAATTTTTCAATTTCCTTTATGAACATTCACCATAAATTGTACTATATAATGAATAAGAAATTTAGTTAAAGGTAATGTAATAGTTCTGTTTTATAAGTGTTGAAAGTGTAAATTTTGATGAAAAACATAAAAATCACATCATTTTTAAGAATCTATAATGAGCACAGTTTTATTTTGCATTTACAAATGATTAATTTGTATATAATTAATTGATTTTATCTTAATTAGTTATATAGAGTATGAAATACTATTTCTAGATTATTATGAACTGGTAAATGGATTTGTTAATGTTGTTTCTCATAAATCAAATGTTAGTAGTTTGGAAAAATTGAAAAAAAATGGTATAGAAAAAGATGAACTCTTTCAAACAGCGAAAATAAATGCTCATGAAGCTGGGTAATTATGTATTAACTCTTGTGTTTTATTTATTAACATATTGTTTTTTTATTTAAATAGTAAACGTTTAGATCAACTATTATGTATATTAGATGATTCTAAAATTGAAGTAACAAGTGAAATAAAGGAAATAATTAAAAATAATATAATAAAATGCAAAACTAATATAAAAAGTTTGGGAAAAGATTTTGAAACTGAAAAAGATAATTTATTACTTTATAGTAAATACAATAATCAAGTAATCAATATAAGAAAACAATTCTCTGTAAGTAAATCATTTTATGGTATCGTTTAAGGTTAAGGAGGATCTTTTCTATTATCAATTTTTATAGGATGAATTACAAACATTTTTCCCTCATGTAAGGCTTGAAGATAAGGACATGCAACTGACAGATGCTGAGTTTAATTCATTTGTTGAATACATTACTCAAAAGTTATTATTTTATCAAAATGAACTGTTTAAACAAGAAGTAAATTAATGTATATTTATTTAATCAATTTATTATAACTATTATATTTAATAATTATGAATTAATTAAATACCAAAATAATTAATTGCCTACAAACTTAAATTTAACCAAAATAAAATTTAATTGGGCAGGGGTAAACTCTGAAGTATATTTTTATTTCCATAAATTTGTTTTTGTTATTTACTTCACTATCAGTTACTCATAACACATTCAAATTAATTTGTTCCTTTATATCTTTGTAACATTAAAATTATTTATTAATTATTGTAGCCAACTTATATATTATACATTTTTATAATCTTACCAAAATAACATTAAACAAATTTAAAAAAATATATATATATTTTTAACCATACTTATAGAAGTGTTTTTAAAGTTTTATAGGACTGAATTAGTATATGTAAAACAACATGGATTCAGTTTGTATGGTGCCTTAGACATATAATACCAACTTGATGCATAAATAAACCAAGACTACATAATTTAATAGACTGTTGCCTAGTCTATAAAAATTAACAAATATACCTGTATATTTAATAATTAATGAAAATTGCTTGAAACTGTACAATTTGTCAATAATATAAAAATTACATATTGTACACTTATAAAAATCTAATTTCTTAAAAAGAAAAAACCCTAAACTCTAATTTTAATAGCATTTTTGTAGTTGAACCGTATATAAATAGTTTTAGTTGAAAGTTCTACTGTGTTTTAGGCAAGACATGTTAACATAGAGAAAACTTAAGAGATTCATAAATATATCATTGGTTTAAAAAAATTAAATTCATGAAACATAAATGTGAATAATCTTAACATTAAAATTGATATCAATTGTTTTCTTAGACAATTGGCGAAGAACAAGTGAATAATGCTGTAAAAGCATTAAAAAATAGTGATCCTTTGGCCAAAGATAAAATCTTGGAATTTCAAGTAGAACAACAGCACAGGAAGCATATGAATCACTTTATTAAAGAAGTAATACTTTTAGTAGTATTGTAGCTCTATTATATTAATATTATTTTATATTATATTTCTATATTTTTTCTTTAGTGCTTTGGTTCAAAGTTAAGCGGTGAATCAAAATTCAAACAAAAATTAAGATTACAAACTGAAGTACATATGGATCACTTAAAAGAAGCTGCTAATTTAGCTGAAAAAGAAGTTGAACGCCGGGTACGCTTAGAATATGATGAAAAAGCAGAAATTGAAAAATTCAAATATCAAGAACAAGTTTCAAGCATTACTGCAGTAATGCATGCTATTAACGATGCATTAAAAGGTGATTGTATAATAACTAATATATAAAACCAAAGATTTTGGTTAAGCATACAGCCTATCATCACTTTTTTGGTGAAATATGTTAGCTATCAAAATGTTTGCAACTTATATGCTTTACATATTTTGAACCTATGAATAAATAATATTACTATAGGTATATTAGTACTAAATGTCTATTAGTAATTAATAACTTATAATACAATTGTTTTTAACTTAAACAAACTATAAAACAATTAAAAAATAAAATACTAAAAAACATTAGTTTTAGGAATATGTTGGTCTGTAAAGTGTAAATATTTAAAAAAAAATCAATAAATGCGTAATTTCCCAACCTTATTACTTACTTGACAAAATTAATATTTTTTATTTGAATATAATAATAATAATAAGTAGGCGGTTAGTGCTGTTAATTACATGATATTGTTACCTGATTAATTGGAAAACATTATAATGGCTATTCTTCTTTTGTTATATTGAGCAGTTATACTAATCTGCAATGTTGGATGGTATTGTAACAAAAGTAACGTGTTACTTTGTAATACATTAAGTAATTTTCCTAGTTACAAAAATATAGTGATAATTACTTTTGATAGGTAATTTCTATAATATAACTCATAACATTACAGTTAATGTCAGATGACGTACGTTGTGGTGATAATGTGTAAATGTAAACACGGTAATATGGGCATTTTAAATTGTTTTTAAATAAAGAAAAGTTTTTAATTTACAAGACAATTGTTTGAATTTATAACGATGTACTTAGCTTTACAATAATTAATGACCATTGAAAAAAAGTAAAATGAATTCTTTCAATGAATATTTTTTAATAGTTATAAATGAATAATATTGTTATGTAATAACTGTTAAAATTGTATTTGACTAAAAAGTAAAGTAATGTCATTACAATTTTATTTGATTAATGAGTAAAGTAACTTACCCAACACTGCTAAACAGGTAATAGTAAATCCCTCATACAGTGCACAGGGTTAATAATTATCTCAGACTTTCTCTATTTGAAAATATTGTTATCATTTTTAAAAATAGACTAAAATTAAATCCAATCATGCTATTTGATTCTTAAAATAAATAACAATCGCAAACAAGAGAAAAAAAATCATTGAAGTTAAAAGTATAATTTAAAATCCTTAATAATTACTGTGAGGTAAATATTAATTTAGTGCCTGTAAATAAGACAACTGAAATGGTGCGCCTTAGGACAGGTTAATAAACAAACCCGGTCACAACTTTACCAGAAAGAATTTAAAATGCATTAATTGTTTGTTAGCATTAATGTTTATTTTTTGAAGTGATTAATAAGTAAAGGAAATTGTTTATTTTTGATTGAAAAAGTATTAATAATTTAAAATGTTTTATAATTTTAGAACACTCAGAAAAACGACATAAACTTAATGAATCAGTTTCTTTGTGGACAGCTTGTCAGTCACTATTCTCAGCCATTACAACAGATCATAATGCTTCAAAACATGAATTAAAACCTTTACAAGAATTAGTGAATAATATAGAAAAATCAGGTGGTATGTAAATACTAAATAAAAAAAAATAAACAACTATGTTGTAATGATATTATTTTCATTTAGAAAATAACAAGATAATCAAAGAACTTTTGGCTACAATACCTGAAAGAGTATTAACTCGAGGTGTATACACTGAAGAAACATTAAAGGATAGATTTTATAGTGTAGAAGATAAAGCTTTCCACTTAGCTTTAGTGCCAGATACCAATGTAAAATTATTTGATTTGGTAACGTCTTTTGTCTTTACAATGTTTACCTTAAAATCAACTGTTCCAATACCAGAAGAAGAATTAGACAATACACCTATAAATATCAATGAATTAAACAATATAGATATTCTTCAACGTGCTAGGTAAACATATTTATTATACTTAATAAAATATTAAACAATTTACACTGTCTAGTATATTTTTACGGTTATTCACATTTTTTTTTTTTATTAGATATTGTATAGAACGAGATAATTATTATCAAGCATTGCGGTACATGAATTTGTTGAAAGGCGGTGCTAAAATTATAGCAGATGATTGGATGAATGAAACCCGTGAATATTTAGCAACCCAACAAGCTGCCCAAAGTCTTTTAGCATATGCTTCAGCAAGCTTAAGGTCTCATGTAGGCAGTAACAATGCACACACCTAAAATTCATGTAACATCTTTTAATTGAATACTATATATTTTGTTGTTATTTTTAGTTTCCAATTTATTTGTTAACAAAATACATAATTGTTGTACCTACAGTTATAATATAGCTATACTATTATTGTATTAAATTTATTTTAACTTAGTTTCAATGATTTATAATTAGTTTAAAAATTGTAGTTGATTTATTTGTTTTCTGTTGTATGTGTTCATAACAATTTCACCGATAAATATGCAAAAGCCCATAAATAATCCAAAAAACCAAACTACAAATGCACCATAAAATTGAGACATTGAAAGAATTGTATCTTCGGTAAATACAATTCCATGTACCATTTCTTCTTTGACATTGATTCGGTCCCATTGCTGCATAATGCCCGTTTCTGAAAGACGTGACATAATGGTACCAATTCTATGGCGAAATGGAGATCCTTTTCTTAGCATGAAAGTCGACGAATATGATTCAATCATGCATTTTGGCAAGATATGCAAGTGTTTTGAGTTATTAAATATTTTTGTATACTGTTGTGCATAAAAAATCAATTTACGCTTAGCCGCTAACGCAGCTGTGTCTCTTTTCATTAATATTCTCTGAATGATATAGCCAAAGTCTTCAGGGGGTGATATTTGATAACGATCAACCAATGTTCTGAAATCGTTACTAGAACCTGCTGAAGAGTTGATCAAATAGTACATCTGTTGTCTGCCCACTAAATTTAAATTTGTTTTTAATAGTGTATGTAGATCATTGATTTCGGGTGTTGTTTGTGGTATAGTTATAAGACTGCCCAAATATGCTTGATATGCACTTGTCACCACTAAGCTGTACAAAAGCCAGTTAGTCAGGAATACTTGTAAAGTGTACGATTTCGGTGTGATTTTAATAGGAGCGCCGATAAACGTGCCATATGTATAAAATAAAACAAACATTGGACTCCATTGAATTGAATTTTGAAATGACAACTGTGAAAGAATAAAAACAATGATAAACGCCAAGATGATACTAAATATGATTAATATCCATGTGACTAAAGAAAATTCTGCTATATAATTAATCCACAATGTCGGATCGTGCCCAATGCCACTAGGTAGACCCCACGTGAAACAATCCATTTGATCTTCTTTGATGAACTCTACATCAGACTCGCTGTCAAAAATTCTTGTGAACCTGCCAAATGCCAAGTCTACTTTTCTGCTTTTAACCTTTCCGCCCACCGGCGAACTATCATTGTCGGGTATAGCCGTTTCCGGTATAAAATGTATCCCTACATGACCATAAGCTATACTGATAATACCAGTGAAATTCATGTGCTGTTGCATGAAGTCGATGATGCGCAATCCAGATCCTGATAGCTCAAAACCGGTTTTCGTTTGTACTACTGTCAACACGGGAGGTCTGTGTATGCCTAAGCATTTCAAAGGACATCTGTAAAATAAAATACTGCATGAATATAATTTATCTTTGGAGTATTTATAGAATTTTTTATATGTGGGTATCTGTTAAGTACTTAGGTATCAATTTAATAAAACTGAGATATTTAAATGTAACTCATTGTGTTGTTTAACATAAATTAACCAGTTTAAATAACAATAAGGGATGCAAGCAGGGGCGGATCCAATAATTTTTCTAAGGGGGAGTGGGGTAATTAAAATATATCCAATGCCAAATTTTGTCTTATTCGATAAGGCAGTGCCTACTAATATTTTTTATAATCAATTAGGTATTATAATAAGTAATAATTCGCATTGATGCTTATTTGTATAGATACATTATATCAAATAAAACAAAAATAAATACATTTTTTTTTAAAAATTTGATATTTTATTGAGTATTAATATCTAAAACAAATTTTTATTTTTTTAAAATACATAAGATTTATATTTCACTTGCATTTTACACAAGTACTTACCATACACCAATGTAAAAATATAATTGTAAAAATAATAATGATGGTACTTGTCGTTTTTAAACTAAAAAAATATAATAATAAATACTAAAGTATAAAGTTCAATTTTTTTTTTGCTATGTTAACAAAATAGTAAATGATTTCATCCTTTTAAATTCAGACTGAACCTTCTTGAGAACAATTGGTTCTTGTTTGAACAAGAACCAATTTTTTTTTAGAATGTGTTATTGAAGCCTTCTAAATTGGAATGGTATGGATCGTCTGGTCTATATATGTATCAACTGGACTGGAATTGCTTCACTTAATTTTAAGTCTAAACCAGTGGTTCTTAACTTTTTTTAATCTACGCCCCCCCCTTTAGAAGCAAGATATTTTATATATATTTATATTGATATTATTAATTTATTATTCTATTAATAATGCAGTAGGTTAATTTCTACCGAAAAAAGTCACATTTATTTAGATATTAATTATTATAATATTATTTTATATAGTATTACTAGCTGTTATACCTTCTAAGACACCACCATCTTCTCTTAAATCAGTATGAATAGGTTTGTGGTATATAATAAATGGATTCAATTTTATCTAAATACTTTGTAAATGTCATTGTATATAGGTACTAAATAATAATAAACGTAATTGCGGAAAATTTCAAGTCCCTAAGTATAATACATTTTGAATTACCTAAAAAAATAAATAAAATCGTTATGTTTTGTTTAAATAATAATTAATATACGATATCGTCAAAATTTAAACTTGATATGTCTGTAAAAAAAGTAGTTTGTATGGTTTTTGAGATTCTTATAAGTTTTCAATATTTAAAAATAGTAAAAATGTGGTGCAAATTTATTTGTTGGTACTCCCAAATAATTTGCAAAAAACTTGGTACTATTTTGGATTTGATTGGATCGATTCACACGGTGTGCCAACTTCATGGTAATACCAGTAGAAGAACAATTATTTTTCACATGGTAGGGATTGAGAAGAAAATTTCAAAATGTTGAGTAGCAATTTTGTTTTTTATGATATTTTAAATTTACATTTAACTTGTGTTTTACAAGTGTGTTTATTCCAAAGTCAAAATATAAAGGTAAACAAAAAAATTAACGGTATTCGTCGTTTTAAAAATGAATAAAAAACAACGGTCAATGGTGGGGGTGGGGGTGCTATTCATGCCCGGAAACGCCATTGTTCAACCTTTACACATCAAATTAGCGAAACTAGGAGGCAAATTATTGCGTATAGAGGTATCGTGAGAAATATTTGATATTTCAAATTTGAAAATATATCGCCTCAGCATATGATCTGCAGCTTAGATGGTACTACCTGTGCAAGTCTCTCAGTTTATCGTCCAGACCGAATACTCTGTTGGGCTTGACGAACGCGTTCGTCCAGCCGCTCCAGATATTGATCATGATGGGCGGACCGGCCTTGTTGCACCGAGACCCGGTGTACGGGTTGAACGCGTACACTCGTATGCTACCGGTGGACGTGGGTACCAGGACGGCCACGTCGATGAGCTGGTATTGCCAAAATGTTTCGAACATGACCTGAATCCGGTGCAAGTCGATACGATCGTCGTTGGCGGTACGACCGTCGCGTACGCCACCCCACAGCACCATGTGCCTGGAATGGTCGCTAGACGGCAGCCGGCCCAACACCGCCTCGTAGTCGTTCGGCCGACCGTCCCGGTGCCCGAGGTACACCAGCAGTCCGTTGGCCAGTCGCAGGTCGGCCGCGGACACCAGCAGCCTGGGGTGGGTCATGTCGGCCAACAGCCGCTGGCCCAGTTCGCTGTGCCGCACCTCGTCCGTGAACATGACCACCGGCCTGTTGCCCAGGTACTCGTCGATGATGCTGTTCACCGACCGGGTCAGGTGTAACAGTCGTGCTCGGTGGCCGCCGTCCGGTATCAGGTCCCGCTGTAGTTTCAGGCCGGCGGGCCTAGGTCCGGCGTTAGCGGCCCGGCAGACGTTCCGGTGCCCGGGCCACCAATCGGACACCGAACACAATAATAACAGTACCGTTGCGCAGTTCATAACCGCCATTATAATTTTGATGATAAATATGTATATGGGAGGGGAAAAAAAAAGCCACAGCGGTTAACACTATTCAACACAACCCGTGGGGTACACGCGTATGCGGATTCACCCTGTCGTCGTACCGTAAAAAGATTATTATCGGTGTATCGTATATAGCTTATTGCCTAATTTAGTTAATGGACAAGCTATTATTTGTACAAAACGCGTTTTTTCTTCACGGTAAATATATAATCATATGTACGGTGACGGTCGTTCGATTCGACAACAGAGCCCCTGGATTTTATTATTCGTATTTATTTAATTTTTATATTGGTCCCCGGTGTTTTTGTTGTTGTTTGATGTACACCACGACTGCCCCCCCCCCTCCGTAATAATATGTAATAGTGTATACGGCGTGTATTAAAACACGGTAACACGGAACATTTCGTGCCGGATGAACTTTGAGTTGAAATGGAGTTTTTTTTTTTTAGAAAGATCCGGGGGGGGATTTCTCAAAATACACACACACGTCGTCGAACAACTTTTCACCGATGCTTGGCTCCGCGTGCCGTCACGCGCGATCTCAAAGATAATCATAAAACTATAATATAAAGATAACACACTACAAGTTTTACATTCTAGATGTAAAATCGTATTATTTGCGACGGTTGAAAATCTCGGAGCAATAATTTTCGGGATACATAAACCCAAGTCTATCCCCGACCGAAATATTTCGTGTCACCGTCCGAGTGAAAAACACGCTGTATGTTCAAACAACCGTCATTTACGTATAATTATACGATAGATTTGTACTATTGGAGTTTTATTTACCCGTTTTTCGGTAAACGTTTTCGTATAAGCCATTAACTCGATTAACAACTTACATTTTAAGTACCTATATATATATATATATATATATTAAACTTTTATTATTATTAGGGCCCGGAATTTGATTTGACAACATTTTAGAAAAATGCACAAAAACAAAACAAAATGTTAAAAAATGACCTGAATCTAAAAAATAAAATAAAATTGATGTTAAAAATGTTTGGAGATAAAAGAATATTGAGTACGATAAATACGCTGCGAAGTTTACGAAGCCCAAGACCTGTTTAAATTAAATGCACGTGCTTTACATGTTAAGTTTCCAAAATATATAACGAAATCGTAAATATATTCTCGCAGAAAGTATAAAATTGTATTTTAATAATTATTAAGTAAACCGAGTTTTTTTTTTTTCTAATTGATACTCTATTTATGACTCGTAAACAATTATATTATTATTTTATACATATATTCTTCTATAACATTATGATGATTTCGTATTTATAAATTTAAAATAAGTTATTTGTATATACGCAATAATAAAGTTGTTTTAAGTCTATAATGTGTACATTTACATCTTACGTAATAACTTAAAACTAATTAAAAATATTGAGAATTTTAGTGATAGCATTGATTGATATATTAATATTTTGTTTAGTGTGTTACTCGTATTATATACCTGTGAACGAAAATGGTTTTTTGTATTCGTGATTGTGTTTATTTTGTTGTATATATTATATACATATATTATAATGTGTATTTATAATATGTATAACTGGCAGCATTGAAACTGCCTCATTTTAAATAAAATGTATAATTTAAATGACAAAAGATTCATTTAATATTTTTAGTTCTTATTCTAATGTCATACCAATATTATGTTTATTAAATATATATTTAAATATTAAAATACGTTTATGAGTGTGGAAAGGGGAATTTTAAAAGAAAAGTAACTTTTAAGTGATTATTTTCTTGAAAATTCGTAACTTATTGTGTTATTTAAATGTATTTATAAGTTAATATTAATTTTAACTTACTATAGTATATTTTTTTTTGGTTTTGACATAAAATAACTTAAATTAGTTTAAATATTTTTTACAAATCACGAATTTTAATTCATGCTACAAAGTATAAATTTATCACCTCAATGGTTTGTCAATATTGGCTATACATTAGTCATAAAAGTAAAATATAAAGAAATTCTTGACAAATTAGCGAAAAAGCCAAGAAAACTAGAAATTGTGTTATAAAATTATTTATAGTTGTTTAGATTTTTGTATACATTAAGTTTGAGTTTTTTTAGTTTTTATTTGCTTTCATTTAGGGATTCATTTTTTTTGACTTCTCAACAATGTACGAAAATTGACACAAGGCTCATCCATCAATTGTTATTTTGGTCGTCTAAAAAATATCGAAAATCCATAGGCACAATAAGTTAGTAATAAAAAAATAAAAAAATGTAGTTATTATTATATTTTTTTTTCTGTAAGCGTTTGAAGTGTAAATTTTTGTCGGAAATTGTAAAAACACGTGTCGTTTCAAAAAAAAAAAAAACCACGAATAACCGAACTTTGTTTTTTTTTCGTTGGTGATTATTTATCGTCGTGTACAGTTGTAAATTAAATGCCTATTTACTGTTATTGTATCCTATATTATTATTTTTTTTATAATATTTAATTTCAAACTCGTATTATAATATATTTTTTGTATTTACGGGATGACAGTGCGCGTGAACGACGATAGTTCTGGACGTGAGCCAAACATTTAGCATCATTTAGTGAAATGCATTTATACTGTAATAATAATAATAATAATAATAATAATATTCAAACGACGAACTCGAGATTAATTTATTTTTTTTTTCTTATGTTCTACGCGTACGTATGACGAGAAGGATATATATTATGTTGTTATTATTATATATGATTGAGCCTATAATATATTGTATGGGTGTGCGTTTTTTTTTTTTTTTTTAACTCCGCGATGTAATAAGATAACATACATAATTATTATTAAAAAAAAAAAAAAAAAAATATTCCGACATAATATTCATATGTATATAAAATAATAATATATAACAAAGTGCACGCCACAGGCCTAAAACACTTATAAGTTGTAGTCAAGGTTACAAGGTACGAGGGGGGGCATCGATGTCCGTACGGCTTATACGTACGTATTAGCTCTCCCCGTCCGACTGAAAATTAATCGAAAATCGTTTTTTCATCAATATACAATACGGGAACCGCATATTATTAACATAATAATACCCATATAAACATTTTTCGTACTTAAATTTTTACGACGCCGAGGTGCGTTTCTATATTATCAACACAAATCAAATATTTAGCAGTGCCCGAAAAATATTATGTCGTCCAATTATACTATATGTATATATATATATATATATATATATATATATATATAAGCGGTTTTATAGGTGCAGCCTTGTTCGTGCTGAAATTCAATTTACACTATAAACGTATAGTAATTCATTGTTGAATTAAGCAAATTGCCTCCTACAACCAGAAGGATATAAAGGCCTTAAATTTTCATGTTTTTTTTTTAACCGACAAAATGCATAAAGAAATGTATTGTTATAAATTATTATTTATTGTTTAACATTAAATATTAAATAGGACTACGATGATTACATTATTTTTGTTCGGCTTTAAAGGTTAGCAAATTATGTTGTGAAAGTCAATTGTCAACACAAGTTAGGTTAACACAAACAATTTTTTTATAATTTTATTTGAAATATACAATCTGTAGTCAGTAAAAATATTTGATAACAGTATTTTAGGCATGAATGATTAGATGAAAGATAATCACCCTGTGGTGGAACTTTCTATTACGTTCTTAGATTATTTTTTGGTCTTATTTTTTATTTTTATTTTTAAATTTTATTTAGCATTTTAGAATTGTATTATTTATTTATGCTAAGAATGGGGGGAGGAGCCAAATTACTGAGGGAATTGACTGAAGTGACTTGGGCGTAGGTCGGAGATAAGCTAGGAGGGTGTTTTATGGAGGTTTCCACTAGGTGGCTATCTTGTACATTTAATTTCTAAATTCTAATATTATCGGATTGAGAAGTACTTTGGTTCGGTTTCTTACGATTTTGGAGCTCCTTGTAGTTTTCTAGATGAGCTCCGCAGCGTACGCATCGAGACATATAACCAAAATTAGATTAGTGTGCCCATACTCTTGGCAATTAATATATTGAATAATTGTTTTTAGATCTATACGACTCCTCTGCTTTAATCTTTATGTGGAGGAGAGATGTAAGTTTGAAAATGTCGTTTAACTCCACAATAGGTTCCAAGTCTACAAAAAAAGTGAAAGTGGATTTTTGTTAATCTTATGTAGAACGACTGACACTTGCCTAACTTTAAAATGGCGCAGTTCTAACTCAGATTTAATTAAATCTGTCGATGTGGATAGGTGAAGATTATTTCAGAGATCTTCTTTCAGCTAGAAGGTATGATGTTCAAATTTTTGGTCTTTAAGATTGTGAATTAGATTTCTATACGAATCTGGGTAGGTTAGGTTAGGTTATCTGGGTTGGTAGTTATGATTTTCAATAATCGGTTGATGATTTACAGTAAAAGTTGTCTACACCAGTTAGTTCGATAAGTCTTTGACAAAGATCACAGAAGTTGATAATACCTCTAACAAAAATTGGAGATGGAGTTGCTTTTTTGTTTCTTATGTGGATAGTTTCTCCAGGTTTATTGTCTTCCTCTGCTGGAGTATTATTCATTGGAGACATGGGTACAGGATCGTTTTGCGAAAGTATTTCATAGTCATTTTATACTTTTTTTTGTCACTATATTAGGTGAGTTTTGTTCAGAAGAACTAAAATGGTTTCTTTTTCATTTTATTGAGACACTCGACCAACTCCACGGTGAACTGTACATTAATGCTATGTCGGATGTGTGGTTAGTATTATTGTGATTGTTATATAAGGTTGATGACGTATTTTTTAATCCATGCTTTGAAATGCTGGAATCATTATCTTTTTATTTTTTTGTACTAATATTGGGTTGTGTAATTGTGGACTTAGAATGCGTTTGTTGGATGCATAGTTTGATAGCAGTTGAAGGACGCGGCGCGATAACCAAATCACGCGAATACGATGAACGCGAAGTGGTAATGAATTACAGCAGGTTTTTAGGATTAATTTGATATTTGAATTTTTAAGTTTACATATAGATTAAAACTGTTTTTAACAAAATACAGGTTCCCATTAAGAACATTCGCACAGACTTATGATTGAATTATAAGAATAAATCTGACACATACCTATTTTAAGACAACATAATACCGGAGCACATAAACTGATACGGCTGTCTCTCGTGAACTACACACAAAAAACGGTATTTTTTTTATTTTAGATCATAATATTCGAAATGACCCTATTCGAAAAAATGATTAAAACAAAAAAAAATGTTGAAAAGGCAAACATTTTTGGCGTCAGAAAACTTACATTTTGAAAAAAAATTTCAAAGTAATTGCTTGGGTATACTAGAAGTGTTTCAAAAAAAGTGATTGAGTAAATGATTTTTATCAGTTTACAATTTCGCCGTGGTGAAAAATGTCTCGAGGTTTTTTGTTTTTTTAATAACCCTTTTTTCCTATTCTTCTCTCTCTTCTCGTAGATTTTAGTATTTTGCGCCACTTTTCCTAGATCCTAGATCATCACATATTGTAGTGATATTTAAAAATAATAATTAAAATAAAAAACCTCGTCGCACCGGGCCTAATACTACTAATAATTTGGTTTCTCCGTAAGTGATTAAATCACAAAAATGAATTATGATTGACAATAACAACGTGTTATCGTCATAACATATACATATTGTAGCTATAATAATAGTACCACCAACAGATGCATAGCATATTAATTATTATTACCGTTATTCAACGTTGACGGGAGTTTCGTTAAAATTAAAAATTCGAATTTTCCGCGTTCGCCGAAGCAATATTTCGGTGAGTTAATATATACATACCTTTTATATAGGTATATTAATTTATGTCTTAGTTTAGGACGGCAGTTTCATAGTAATGAATAAGTAAATTCTCCGATTTACGTATGAAATACGTATAACATCGGACTACGCTGGTAAGATTCAGTCCTGGTCACAAAACTGGCCATCGCTCGCATTATTTTGTACGTATTTTATTATGTTATATGTATAAGTATAACCATAATCTAAATACCTCAGTACCCCTAGACCCCTCCCGTAAGTACGCCACTGCCTGGGAGGCTGGTTCTGCTCACCACACCACTTCGCGAAAAATGTCGGCCCTCAAATTTCTCGCGCAAAAACGTGATTGTCGCAGTATGGCAAGTGGCAACATCCTGCTGGAACCACTTAACCTCTGTGTCAATATCATGTAAAGCTGGTCACAAGAACTTTGTAACCACATATCGGTAACGTTCCCCGTTCACAGTCACTGCGTTTCTATTGTCATCTTAAAAAAAAATTTAAGAAAAATAGAAAGATAAATCTACATTTGAATATCGCAGCTGGATGTCTGTTAGAAAAGTTGTTCCCATCAGGAAAAAAAACACACATTATAGTTAAACCAATACATTCTTCGCTTCAAATCCATAATTAAATAAAATGACCTAAAAATCGTCAATAAAAGCAAAACAAAAGTTTCAAAACTGGGTTAATTATTGTTACATAATTACACCTACTAAGAAAAAAAATATGTCTTGTTATAAGCTAAAAAAAAAAATACGATACCTCGTAAAATACCTCGTAAAATGGTATCGCTATAAATTGAAGTCATTCAATCATATTTATAAAACCACGGGCATGCATAAACAAGTATCTTATATATTTTGTTTTATTCAATAATACTAAAAATAACTGAAACTACAAAGAAAATCATAAAATGACCCCCTCCCCACAATCGAACTAACTAGGTCCAAAATACTTTCAGAAAATATGCTACAATATTGATATTTGGTGCAAGATTTCTGGTAGAAAAGTTGGTTACAGACAGAAAAAAAAAAATTCATAATAAAATCAGTAGCATTTCTCGTTTCGCTCAGAATCCAAAAAAAATCTATATATCTATAATCTATAGTATAGATTTCGTTTTCCCAAATAATCAAAGAAAATATGTGTTCTAACGCGAATTCCTATCGTTCGTTATGAAATATTCTCTACTTACATCACTCATTTCACAACCGTCTGCAGGTATGACGAACGAAACGATGACACCCATGTACGTTTCGGTCTTTGTGGAAATTATTTAAAAAGGTACACGTATAAATATTGTTCACAATAACCGATGACATTATCAGCGCGCATAAATTGACAATTCAAATTGACCAAATTATAATATTTATGACGATGATGGTCTTTCTACGGTTTAGCGAAGGCTTGTTTTTATGAATTTTGGAATGCAATATGGTAATCGCAGGCTTTCGAGAAATACATTTTTATTGGATTTGATATTATATATACGCATTGGTATTTGAAATATTGTAATACAAGACTAGTTAAACTAATGCTACCAGACTCTATTGCAACAGCCAATTTATTACGTATCCACCTATATCCGTGTTCGCATATTAATCTCAAGAAAATTCAACTGTCCCAAAAACTCAAGAAAAGAAGATTTAGGAGGTTAATGTATTTGCAATTTTTGTTCAACATAAAATATTATATAGCTGCTTTAATCGTGAAATTTTATCAATGCAGAAATTCGTTACAATACAATTATGGTTATAATGGTTATTATAGTAAAACAAACAGTATATTCTTTATTTTTAAATTACTAACTCTGTGTAAAACATTCAAAATAACTACGCCTTATTTTTTTTTTAGGCATCAGTTTCCCACAGAACACGTCTGTTTAAAATTAAAATAAAAATCACATTAGGTAAAAACGTTTTTTTTTTCTTCTTTCTCGTATATTAGCATATTATATAATATAATCGTCTGCACGTTGCTCTTGTGATGTTAGAAAAAAAAATATAGGCACAAGTATAAAAAAAAACTAGATTGCTATCTTTCCAATGGCCGGCTAGAGTTTTTATAAACAACGCGTCGTCGTAAATGTTCGTATATAATACCCGTCACTATTTTCTTCGTGGCTGTGATATTTTATCGATATATTCCGATAGTTACACCAATGCAGGTATTATTATAGGTAATGATTGAAATGAATAAAAATAATTATAAAAATATATATAATATTATATAATATAGTAATAAATTTTAGTCGTTGAAAAACACTAACACGACTATAATATTAATAATTAATACTCGCCGTGTACCTACCTAACAGTGGCGTACGCTGATTGTCCACTCAAAAAGGTAAAAAAAGAAATTTGTATTACTTATTTATAATGCGTCATGTAATTGTCATTATTGTTGACGTACTGTTAAATTATATACTGACAGGTACAAATTTTTCAGTCTTTAGATATATTTTACTTCACAGTCTGTAATCTGTATTGTATTACAATCAGTGATGCAGTCATAAATCTTGTTGGTGAGCATAATAAGCTTGAGAATATTTAAAATGTAACATGGGGGATTCCCCTCTCATCCACAGATCCCTCATGGGCGCCATTAGGTAATATATTTTTATCTTAATAACTGCGCAGTAATAATAGTTTATAATCATAATATTTTAATATTTATTTTCTAGCTTTGCATAAATTACAGTCATTATTATTCATAATAATTAATACTTGAATATTGTATTTAAATGAAATATATTGAAACTAAATTCTCAGATTTTAAGCTATTATAGTTTTACTAAGATGTTTCTTTTTTTGAAAAACACTTTTACACTTAGGAAAAATGCTCCGATTTGTCCGTGGCTTATCTATTAAGTTCAGTAATTAGAATTTTTTTTTAATCTCTTTTATAAAAATAATTTTTCGCCCGTGATGACCAAATTAAATAATAATAATTATTTTTTCATTCGGGTCACCGAGGTAACTTAGAAATAATAACAAAAAAATTAAATTTGCAAATTATAAAAACGAAAATGAAATGTGTGCCCCTCTTTAAAGGTTGATTTTCGGGATAAAAAGTAATCCAATATTTACCGAACAACAGAATAAAATCAGCTCGGTAGTTTTTTTTGTGATGCATGTTGGTAAAATTGAGTCCTTAATTTTTTGAGTTATAATCTCTTTTTTGAGAACCTTGCATGTGTTCCATATTTCAAGTTCATTGAACGTTCTTCTCGTCTCCGTTGTTTTCAATTTTAATCCAACTGCATTTGGAAATGTTTAGTTTTGTCGTGTTGATGTATAAATCGGCTGCTTGTTTAAAATCAATAAAGTTGTCAGGTTTGAGCATAGTAACTAAAAAAGCATTATTCGGTGTAACATTCACCATAAGTTTAATCAGGTCCTTAGGAACTTGGCAATTTCCAACCCTTTTGCGTTTCTCGATTTGGGCAAAATCCCTGTCACATGGCAAATATGGCTGAATGGCCAGAGACCATAAATGTATGGTTTATCTCATCATATTTGCCTGTAATCGTCAAATAAATCCAAAGAAATAACATCGTTTTATTTTTATTTTGTCCGATGCAGTTATCTGACCACACGGTAAGTTGTCTTTTAATCATGATATTATTATGAGCAGGACTACTGAGTGCGTTAAAAAAGCATGGACCGATTTTATTACCACCTCGTTCACTCATACCTTATGCCACAAAAACATGAGCACTTTGTTGTTGTCACTAACATGAACACATTGATTAAAACATGAAAGTTGACGTGAATAGAACATCTGGCAATGGGATAAAAACGAAAGAGACAGAATTTGTTCAAGATCTATTGAACACATTGATTCGTTACTAGTAGGGAGCTGACATGATACCTTGTTGCATTCATGCAATGGCACTTAGCCCGTTATAACCACACCAGGCACATAGCTCTCACGACATTTGTTTGGGCTTTTTGTACACCAATATTATGGTCATGGCACATAGCCCTCTTTATAGGTTATTGGCGATGGCACATAATTCGGTTTTCTGTGTCTAACTTAATTTTTTATTTTTTTTGGCACTTAGCCCGTATTGATTTCCAGTCTTCAATTATAGAAATATTTTCCATATATTTCGGATTGATTGTTGTCGAATGGATAAACTTTGTCCCTTTAAAGCACGGTTCGAACCTGATGAAATTCGACATTTTTTTGTATTTTGTATTTTTTATAAATCAATAGGCAAGTTTTGCAAAATGTCCTATAAATCTCAATATAATTCTAAAACAGATTATATCATATAAAATATTCTTTAACCTTGAAATATGCTTTTTCTACAATAAAATTATTTGTACTTACAATAGTTAAGAAGAACTGTCTAGTGTCTAGAAATCTCACCAATTATACCCGCATAGAAAATGTATAGAAAAAACTTGGCCTGGAGTATTACACAGGTTGTGTGTATTTACGACCGGTTTCAATGTAAAACAAATCACCGTCAGGCAATAGAACAACTATAGAGGCGAACAAATAACAATACGCGACTGAATATAAAATCAAAATTGGTCCGGATAAGTACAGGGAGGTTAGATTAGGTTGATGCCCCTTGAGCCACCCTCATAATTTCACGTTTTACCCCTAGCGAAATAGATATATATATATATATTTTTCCTAACTTTTAGTCACATACTTACATTTACAAGTATTATATATATATAGGTATACTTATAAATTACAAAACTGATATTACATCCAGGGGCGCATAAGTGTCAATATAGTCGAGGAGTATAAATTACTTTGTGCCCCTAGGTGTATCTATCTGTAAGACTGTAATTATCTCGGAAAGGTATTAACTCTTTTCGGATTTTTTTTTTGTTGAAAATTTAAGAAGCACAAGCAGCTCTGAAATGTTACATTACTGTTTTTTTTGGTCACTTATATTTTTGGGGATGAAACGGTTACACACTTTTGATTTTCAAAGAGCGGCCTATATTAAAAATACCGCAAAAAAATAAAGTTTTAATTGAAATAAATTTTTAATTTTCAACAACCCGTTGACGAGATATTCCACTTCGTCGTTTTGCGTTGTAAAGGTATAGTAGTAGCGAAGTTGCCATGTAAACGAAGGTCTAGGTTGCTAAAATCAAAAGTGTGTAGTGTGTTTACTCCCAAAAATAACGGCAATGTAACATTTTAGAGTAGCTCGTTTCTTAAAATTTCCATGAGAAAAAAAAAATCTAAAAAATCATCTCGTATATATACAAACACGAAACCCGTAAAAAAATCACCACTCTCCGATAATTTTATCGCCCGGGGCAAATGGCTCTTTTTGTGTATTGCTCCCGATTCATTACTGAACATTTTTTCATCACGCATATTACAATAATTTTGATGGCATTTATTAAGTTAATTTTTAATCCATACGGATGGTAAACTTTTTGAACGAATCACGAAGTCTGGAAAAATCTACATTGATGATTCGAGCGATGGCACAGGGTTAATATATAAATTAAACGACCGTATAGTACCAACGCCGAGTACAGTGTTCACTTAAATCGTCAATCACACGTAATACTAATGGATTAATATATCTTTAGGTAAGTACCTACCTATTTATTTTCAATGTTTTATTAAAAAATTTGTTTTCTACAAAAATGTGTTGTGCCGTAAAAACCGTGGAGTTATACTGTCCGCGGATCATATACTAAAACCTCAGAGAGATCCATTTGCTCGAGTTATATTTGCATCGGCGTAACTTGACTTAACTTAACTACATTTTTAGGCCTCTTATACGGTTTTTAATTTTTATCCTTGCATAAAAAAAATCTCATGGGTTCATTGTCTACAAATAATTGTTTATTAAACTTTGGTTTTTTAGTACTCTAGACCTCGTAATTATTAAATCCTAGTTACGCCCATGTATACAAGTAATATATACGTATCGTATTACTCGTATATTATTTATGTTTAGCCGAAAATATTAATTTGGAAGATAACATTTTAGTTGCTGACGCTCCCGGAGTAGGCAGGTTAGACAAAAAAAAGAAAAAAGTACGAAACGAGTAGAACACTATAAACCGATGGACTATAATGACGATGATGATGTTGTTTTTTTAATTATGTAGATTACACACTTGGACGTGCACACGCAGTTTTAGAGTCGTGACCGCCGGAATGGGCATTTTACGAGAAAATACGGACAGGAGGGCAGTACACGGAGGAGAACGCGGCGGCGTCCGGATGTCGTAGTGGTTTTTCGGCGTTGCACAATCGCCAGCCGACTTACGGAAACCTGTTGTCCGATAACTCTCTGCGTGGTCTTGAATAAAAAAAAAATGCATGAAAAATGAAATGCATTGGTGATTGGCCACACAGACAAACAGGGAAAAACCTGCGAGCAAGACGACGGGAGTCTCGGAAGACTGTGCCCACACGCGTCGTCGTCGGCGATTTCGTAATCGAACGACGAGGAATCTGGTTTTACAGCGAGTTTGTTGAACCGCCCAAAAAAAAATTAAAAAAAACGTCCGCGGACGACTAGGGTCAAGGTTAGGATTTGTGATGCACACGTGCAGAACTCGCACTTACATCGCGGAGTATATAAGTGCGGCAGAACAGTGCATGTGGTTTTTATTCACCGACCGTCTATACAAGAAGCAAGATGTGCAAGGTTACCGGAGCGCCGTTCGTCTTATGTGCCGTAAGTATCCCTCTACGTTCTATGCCGCGATACACAAACCGTACTAACAACTGTCCCTCTGTGCGCACGAGCAGGTCGTAGCCACGATGATGATCGCCGTCTGCCACATACCAGCGGCGAGCGCTTTCCTGGAGCCGTTCGCTAGTCAACTTCTCGCCAAGAAAATGTTGTTCAAACAAGCGCTGATCCCGGTGCATAGCGCCCCGGTCCCGGTGCACAGCGCCCCAGTCCAGGTGCATAGCGCCCCGGCCCCGCAACCGGCCGTATTGTATTACGTGCAATACGTACCCCGACCGTCGTCAACGCCTCAGCCGCAGCCGTGCCCGCCCAGTTATCCTGCACATGGTACGCCGTGCCCACCGACCCATTATGTCAACTACCCGACTCCAGCTCCACCCAGCCAGCCACAAGCCTACCCTGTGTATGGTCCGCCGAGCCCACCCAGTCCACAACCTACGTACCCGGCGTATGGTCCACCAAGCCCACCGAGCCCACCCAGCCCACCGAGTTACAGTGGTTACGAGCCCACGCTGGTCCTCAAACCCCAACTGCCGGAGGGTTGTACGCACCATAGCACCAGCCCTAGCCCACCATCGGCTGATTACTCCCATTACAACGTCCACGGCGGACAAGGTTACGGGAGCTACGGAAGTTACGGGAAGAAGAAAAAATAATACAATATAAAAATATCATTAAATATGTAATATTATTATTGACTGTGTAAGTTTAAAGAATTAAAATTTAATTTAATAGTAAAAAAAAGTGACAATGTACAAATTAATGTTTTCATTATTTATATCAATCAATTACCTAGAAAAAAAAAATACAATGTAACGTTGACTAGTGTTGTCAATATTTCACTAAGTGTTTCTCAATTGATCTATGTCATATATATAATGTGCGTTTGTTGTGTTTCACACAAAAACCCTGTGAAAATAATTGTTTTCACTTCAAGTAATTTTTAAGTAACATGAATTTTTATATTGTGTACATATTAGGGAGATTTAACTAAAAATTAAGAACTTATATTAAAAAAAAAAAATCTATCTTAAAATTACCCCATTAAACAGCAGTCTTATCATTCTCAAAAAAAAAAAAAACTTTTTAGATGGCAAAGGGGTTCTTGGACAAGATAAATTCAAATTTAAAATATATTCACTAATTAATATACATAATTATGGTTTATTATAGGGCCAAAATAACATTATCATTTGAGAAACACTAATAATCAGGGTTAAGTTAAATTCTGACATTTTTTTTTTTTTTAAGATTTTAATATTATAAATATAGTTTATTTTTTAAGACAATTATAACAAACAAGATATACTCTGCATAATAAACAACATTTCACAATAAAAAAAAAGGGCATTTTAAATTTATTGATTTTCTTGACTAGTATTAGGTAAGTACAGAAATAAAAACAACTCTATGAAATGTTTAACAAATATAGTTTAGCACATAAGCGCTATATAAAAAAAAAAAACTAAGTCAACAGCCAAAGATTTGTCTTGTGTAATTTTTAATGAACAATAAAAATTTCAAAAAAACTATATTAACCTTAAATAATTATGCCATTAATTATTTTTTAAATAATTATAAAAAAATTGTAAAACAAGTAAGTAGGAATTCTTATTAACTAAAATTTTTCAACGTTATGAGTTACATATTTAAATAAAAAGTTTAGAACTCTTATGTACTCAGTTTTATACTTTTTTAAAAGTATTAAAGTATAACTATTTAATAATTAATGTTTTCTATTTTGTCCAAAATTAACTATTTTAGATAATTGATGAAATATGTTTTAAGTGTAAATCCAATGTTTATAAGTATAATCATAACTGAACACTGTCTAAAGCAATAATGAAATGTTATATTTTTTATATTTATAATAATAATATGTAACAAGATTGATTAAAAAAGTATGACAAAGAGTTCCAAACACTTTATCTAAACTAATAAACATAATTAATATGTACAATGACGTTGAAAAAATATTTACAATGGATAACTAAATAATATTTGTATTCTAAAATAAACCTATTAAAATGGTATCAAAATCAAAAAATGTAAGAATAATATTACTAAGTCTTTAGAAAAGAAAAATATTATATTTTGATTTGCAGGGAAAAATATACATTATTTGCAACCTGAAAGCAAATATGAATTTAAATAAAGAACACATTTTCCTAAATTTATTCTTAAATATGACCCAATATTTATAATTCAAAAATGAAAGATTTAATTTTTCTCTCGTGTATATCTATAGATTAAGATACGTATAAATTTTTTTTCTCTTATTAATTTGAATAAAATTTGTTTTGAATAGAAATTAAAATTTACAAATTTACAAAAAAAAAAAAATTAAAAGGCACATTAAATCGAACACAATTATAAACATGCATACCAAATTTGCCATGGAAAGGCTTAAACAAATAATTATACATACACATACACATACTCATATAAACATATATATGGATACTGTGTATGTCTATAGAATATTAATAAAAATATATCTAACACGAGATCTTTTAATTTAATTGAACGTTGTCTTTTAATTGTATAATATTTTATTAATAAAAAAAAAATTATATTACACATGAGGGGTGGGAGAGGGATCTTATAATGTCTATAATTAACATATACTGTATAAAAAATACATTTGTTTTTGTTTTTCTATAAAAACCTTTCAATATATGCACCATAGGTTCTATAAATGTGATCCGGGAACTACTGATATTTAAGTTTGTGCAATATATTAATCATATTATATATATATATATATATATATATATATATATATATATATATATGTATATATATATCAAAAAATATGAAAAAAAGTATAATATTAATTACGAAATGCAACAATGGTCAGATTATCGAATGGTAACTAGATAAAAAAAAAAAAACAACAAATTATAAGAAATTAGAATTAGATATAAAATTATGAGTCCTTTGGCACTGAAAAACAATATAGCAAGAAGAAAATAATAACAGCATAGTTGTAAGTAAAATGTCCTGGCACTTTTGTTATATAAAATATAATTTTTTCTATATAACTCTAATGGTTAAATAGTATTAATTAATCACAGATAAAAAAAAAAAAATTGATTATATTCGAAAGTGACCATTGTTAGTTGCATCGTCAACAATATTTGGTTCACCTAGCATTTCTAAATGGTCTAAATGGTCCAAATCAATTTGATCAACAATATCATGTCTTATACTTTCTTCTGTCGAGAAAAAGTCATTATCAAATGTGCTTGAGGGATTTATATCTTTTACAAAATTGTTTCGGTTATCTAATTGATCTCCATTTGAAAAATCTGTGAAACATTTATAAATAAAACTTCAATTATTGAAGTTTAAGTTTAAATGAAATACAATTACCTGTGAGTATTATATCTGGAATACTGGAAGGAGTATTAGGAGTTGTAAGATTTTGATTGGGGTATTGTAGAGACTGTGATGGTGATGTGCTGAAGTACCCAAGATCAGCAGTTAGTTCTGAATTTATATATTCGTCAGTCTAAAAAAAAAAAAACAATAAATAAATTATTTTGGCCAACTATTACTAATTTATATATGTTAATGAATATGTATTTAATTACCTGTGGTAAAAATGTGTTGTTAGTAGGGGAGCCTATGTATTCAATGCCCGTTGACCCAGGACTGTCAAGCTAATCAATAATACAAATATATAAATAAAATTAGCGTAAGTTTGTTTTTAAATAGTATTTAGGTGTAACAAAAAAAACATGCTATTTTTAGCATTATATAATATATCAATTGAATCTGCAAGACACTAAAATAACCTTTTCATTTTTTTGGTTATTTATTCAATTTTTTATTAATATTACAAGCAACTAGATATGAGTACTTTATATTAGTTATAGATTATAAATTACAGGTTTCAGCGGAAAGCGTGAATTAATACGTACTTGAACACTGAGTCCGTGTACATGTGAATGAAAAATTTGTACTCGCGTATACTAAATACATACGACTTTACTATCCGTGTTCATGTGTTATTTACGTATTCACGGATATTTTTTTAGGTGACAATGTACTGCAATGTCTTTTTATTATTTTGTATAATTTTAATTTATTTTATTGTGAAATTAAAATTGTTAACAATATTAAAACACTAAAATACGTGTACAGGTGAAGAATTATACGGATACACAGATTTTTCAAACACACAGTTTTATAGAATCAAATGTTAATTTCATGTGAATACGTGTCCATGTGAAATTGTATAAATGTTACAATCTATTTGCGACCATTTTACCTTCAAATGGTTAGTAGCTATCCAAGCTGTTGAGTTTGATTTTGACTCGTTTATCGTTAGGATCAACTGATTCCAGTCCTGCTATAGTGTAACCAAAATAGAATAGGTACACATAATTATTTGATAACATGTCAAGTGGGGAAAACGTGTAGTGGTGGTCAAATACAAATATTGTTGTATTGTGCATTGATTTTAAGTTGCATTGTAATAGAAAAGAACATGTATTTAATTGAAAAATTAAAAAATTAAATACTAATTAATGGGTACATTATTTAAAGTTACATGGTATAAAATATTGTATGGAAGAATTAATAGGAAATTTAAAGCATATTATTAACTTAGAATTATATACAAACTTTACCTTTTTAATGATTACTAACAAGTAAAATAACAATTAAAATTGATGGGTTTTAAATCCTCAAATCATACCAAGCTTGATATTGAAATTCAATTTGTTTATATAAAATATTCAGTACTTCAGCAATACAGAACACAGAATTAAAATACCATTTTTATATAGAACAGTAATAGACTACCACATTTAATACATAACCTTATAACATATGCCAATTTGCCTTAAGCTAAGAAAGAGTAACAATTAGTTTTACTTACCACCTCCGTTATTAATGCAAGCAAAAATTAGAATGAATGTAATTAAAGTATTTATGTTATTAATTTTTTTTATTATTTTAAAAATTAATTAACCTCATTTGTTTAAAAATTACTATTGGTTGCCACAAATCCAACTTGATATTCAGTGATTTTTTAAGATAGCAATTTAAATGGAAGTATTACAGTTAAAGATACAAAACTACTGAGATACATCTTTAGATCTCCAAATTATTATTTATCATTTAGTATAACAAAAAAAAACAAATAAAAAAATAATAATTTCCTAGTATTAATTAATTTTAAGTAAACAGGAACTTCAAAATGGAACTTGTGGCAAACAAATTATATAATACTTAGTAACAGTAAAAATAGACCGGTGCGGTAACTTACCATTGTGAATTGTTCAAAATGTTGTTGAAGATTTTTAGTTTGTGTTTGATTCGAATAAAAATCATGTTGTGTTTGATAATTTTGATGTTGATTATTGCTACCAACAGAAGAATTACTTGGGGAGGATGGGCTTTGGGGACTGCCACATAATGGACTGGAACTACCATACTAAAAAAGAAAAAACACATTTTTTTAAATACTTATGTATATATACATTCATTGCATTAATTTTTTTAAATACTTTCACATTAAATACTGGGTTCAGGATTTCTTACTTTTGCAAGTTCTTTTGTGAAATGAAGAATTTAAATTAATTAATTGTTTGTATATCTGATTTACATACATGTTTAAATAAAATTAAATATTTTCAGTCATATACAATTTATTAAGTTCAAAATTCATTCCTTTCATCGTTATTAATTTTAGATTTAATTGGGGCATTAAAAGGGGTGGGAGATATGGTCATTTTATGATTTTCGTTGTAATTTTTTTAATAATTGTGAAAACTGGGAAAATATACAGCAATAACGGTTTCTTTATTTTTGATATTTCAGTTAAAAATAATCATAGATACCTAAAATGTGCACATAATATTAATATTAGTATTTTTATGTACTAGAGGTGGAAAGATTTTCAAAACATTCAGGTGATTTTTGAAATATTTATAGGAATTTGAAATTTTCTAAGTAATTTAGTTTTTATTTGGTTAAATGTAGATCATTTTTTTTTTTAGCAGATAAGAAATAGCTTTACAAGATGTTTATCTTAAGTTTTATTTAATAGTGTAGAGAAAAAAGTTTAGCGTAATGCGACTTATTTTATAATTGGTTTAATTTCAAATTTTGTTGAAAATTGTATAAATCCCATCATACATTTTTCAATTTATGAAAATAAAATATTTTTAAAAAAAATAAAAATCCATAAAATACAATTTTAGATGAAAAACATGGACAATTATTATTTATTTTGTAGTTACAAATTTTCAATTTTAATATATCAAACAATTTTTACCGAACTTTGATTATAATCATTTTTTATTAGCAAAGATTTATTGTTCTTTACAGATATAAATTAAATTCCTCTTTACATCTATCTTTTTTTTTTTAACAAAAATTAGCAATATTTCAGTAAAATACAAAAAAAAAAAATCATGTTGGTATAGTCAATACTAAATTATTTTGTAAACTATATTTTTCTTTATAAAATATATTCTTTATAGGTCATATGAATGCAAAAAATACTGTCAAACCGTTAGAAGTTCAAAAGTCAACCAAACTTAAAATTATGGTTAAACATTAAATTAAATAGTTTGGTTTATATCAAATGGTAATTCAATATGTGAGTTAAAAATTCATACTTGAATTGTAAGTCCAGGAGATGACTGTGGGCTTGGACTATTGGATTGTTGGTTTCTATACGAACCTAACGAATTCATATTGTTAAGTTGGGAATTTCCTATGTTTAACTGAAATAATAATAGACATGCGTGAGTATTATATATTTATGTTATGATTTGAAGACATACATGTGAGGAATTTATTTCATGTTGACCATCAACTGAACCACACTGCTGTTGGGTTTGTTGTTGTACTGGTGATAATGGAATATGCTGGTACATCATGTTTTGTACAGGGTTCATTTTTATGCCATTTATTTGGCCTGGTACACAATTTATATTTGAATTTTGTCCTAACATTTGTATTTTAATGTTATTGTTACAGTTTTCTCCTAAATTTCCATTTCCTGGACTATTATCTACAGTAAATCCCTGTAAAAAATAAGCTCATATAAATATTATTCACCAACATAAACATATTTTTAAATATACTTAAATAGTTTATTTAGGGAGGGGCAGGGGGCAACGTGGCTTGGTGGATAAAGATATGTCTATTATTAAGCTAGACTCAATATTGTTAGTACTCGGATAGATGACTATCCTTGTATTTAGCAACACGTCGTCCCCCTTTTTCAATTAAAATAATATATATGTTGTCAAGTAATAATATTAATTCATGAAAGCTAAGAAAAAAAAAAAAAAAAAATGCTCTGTCTACTATCATGCAGGTACAGGCATAGTAATTTAAATTTTATAAGCAAAACAACAAATTTAAACAAAAATGTATTTTACAATAAAATAAAAAAAAAATGAAATGAAATGCGTGCAACTAACCTTGCATGTGCGTTGCAACCTATGGTTCACAAAGTAAGGAACACTTAGATGATTCTGCAATCATATCAATGTACTTAAAATAAATACAAAATATCTAAATACTCATATAAAAAATTATTTATTATGTTTAACTAAATATACATTTTTATAGAGCAATATTATTAAATGGTGAACAATTGATAAAATGCTACGAGACATGCAATGGAGGAAGCAAACAAGTAAGCAATAACGATAATTGATAAATAGACACTTTTATGATGTTTAACAACACAGCACAATATTATATAAACTATAAAAAAAATATACTATCAGACCAAAGATCAAAGAGAAAAATATAATATTTCTATAAATATTTGATATAAGTTATATGCACGAAAAAAAAAAAATAATAAAAAAATAAAAAGGTCTAGCAATTTACAAAACAGAAAGCATAATAATTTAATAAATAAAAACAACAAAATTAATAAAATCAAATCTAACTGGGGTCGATGAAACTTCAGAAGAAATTAATCGGAAAACTCACTGGTAACACAATGTCACATGTGACCACAGTAGTTTGGTTAGGAGAATCAGGTGGTGGTGAACTTGTAAATGAAAACCGTGTAGGTGGTGTACGGCTGTTAATTGATACTGGGGAGAGGACACTTGGGCTCTGGCTCGGAGTACCTTGTGAGCCTTGAGAACCTTGTGGACTAGAACCATCTGTTGTTAATGGGCTCTGCTGAAATGACAGTCTAATCTAATCACACACATTTAAGAAACCTAGTTTTCCTAAATGTAAATCTCATAAGATATTGTTACTTATTTTATTGCATAATGTTAGTAGCAAAAATACTTATAAAAGAAAAGAAAGTTTTAAGAGTATATAATATTTGTCTTACACTGCTATTGTAAGGTGATGACAAATTATACTGATCATCCTGATCAAGAGGGACATGAATTGGCGGAGAAAACTGGAAGCTAGTGAGGTCTGGCAGTGAACCAGTATTGTTGCCGATGGGTATTTGAACAACACCGGGTTCTTGTTGAGTTGTAAAAACACTAAAAAAAGTAAAAGATTAGAAGTGATTAAGTTTTCACAAAAAATATTGGCTTACTTAATTCCAGGAACTCTAGGAACATCGCAGCAAGATCGAGGTCTTTTATCAGGTGATGTTGACAAGTATCTTTTTTTATCATATTGTTGGTTATCAACTAAAGCTAAATAAAATATATTTAAAGTGTAAATAAATAATAATAAAACAAATTAATCTTAATATATACTTCTGCGTTGAGATCCAGGGCTACGTAGATGAGCCAGGGATTCGGTTGAACTGCTTTGTGACACACTATGGTGTAAAGCTGAATCTGAGTTAGTACGTCTCCAACCAGTATCAGGTGGAGGGGGTGATAAATAAGGACCACTTGAGTATGGTGACTTGTCAGAGGATCGTTTTTCAGATCGCATCGGGCCCACTGAACCAACACTACGGCCACGTTCTCTGTAACCAATTATTCGTCCACGAATCTGTTGTTGGTTTGGATTGATAGCTTCTTCTTCTGAACCATTAGTCATTGCCTGTAAAAATAATAGAAATTAATATTACAGTGAATAGAATAAATTAAGTGAGGAACATGATATACCTATCTTAAATGTTATAAGACAATCTAATATCTAGTGGTATAAATTTATTAAATGTAATCAATATCGGTATTTCGATTTGCGCATGTCTATACAAAATTATAATAAGAATACATATTTGTTTTTTTTTAATAAATCAAACGTGTTTGTAATATAATTATTATCAAAATGTACCTTTCATCTATTTTTTTTCTTCACATTTTTCTTTTAATGTATCTATGGTTTTGAATATATGTATAAATAAAAAGAAAATTGTAAAATCATACAGAAATTTACAAAATCATGCTTAAACACAGTAGGAACTTTAATTTGTTTTCACTTTATCAATAATGAAGATACCTACTAAAAAACTACATAGTTTAGTTGCTAAAAAAAAAAATGAACATATAATATACACTTTATGTTCTTTGTATACAATAAATTTCAGGAATTTTTATTTTTAACTTACAGAGATTATGCAGTGGCAAAAACTCTTAAGAGAATATTAAATGTCAGCTGAACATGAACAAGACTTACAAATTTTAAATTAGGGCTAACATATCTAAATACATTGGACATGATTGCTTCTCTGGCACTTGGGTCAAGCCAACAACCGCTGTTAATACATTGTATAATTTGATACTGTTTGAATAAAGTAATTCATATATAAAACTTAAGGGTCACTACTGCTTTAAATTAAAAACAAAATGTGTAATTTATACATTACTGTAGTTATATTGTATATTCATCAATCGGAAGATAATTTTTTATTAAAACTTTTAACAATGGGTTTTCTTATCAATTGCCGAATATTACTACTATACATTAAGTTTAATATCATTAGGCACTTTATATTTTATACTAATAAGCAGTAGATAGGTGCAATATTACTAATTGCATTTAGCCAACAAAAATATCTCTATCTAAGCATAGACTTTAATATAATAACTATTAACGGTATTGCACGCACACGTTTATATTATTATGGTATATAGGTACTTTTAAATGTTATTTTGTGCATGTGTATAGACTATAACTCTATAACGGACAGGACAAAAAAAACCATTACATATTATATAAATGCTCAATGCTATTATTTTAATAAAATACCAGAAAAAAGTAACGCAATAAAATATACTCCTTTTTTTAATAAAACTGTGTATACTATAGTACTATAATACTGAACTACCTATACAAATGGCATAAACAAAACACAGTTTATTATTATTATATTATAGTACACATTAGAAAACCAAATATATCTGTTCTCAATTATATAAAAGGTACTTCAAATAATAAATTGTCGAGTATCTTGTTCGTTAGTTATGTTTCGATAGATAAAACAGTCTAATAGGTATTCGTATTTATCAACAGTATTATTAGGAATTTATCGTATCTGCATATAAAATTTCTTGGTTAATAATTAAGTTTTACAATTTATTCAACGTTTGATTATTTTAGTAAAAATGTTATGAAAAAACAAAAATTGTTTTAAGGTTATTTCTCAAAAAATAATAATCAAACAAATGTAAAACGTTTTTCATATATATATGTATATGAAATATATAATAAAAATAAAATTAAAAAAAAGACAGGACACTGATCATGGGTGGGCCACTTTTGTAGATGGGAATTTGGGAACGTCGGGCAATTTAGTTTTTATCTACACAAAACGATTTTGAGCGAAATTTGGTTAAACACACGTTTTGATAAATTTAAATTTAAAATTATATGAATTTGCAACTTGTAGTTACAATAATTGTTCGTGTTTATTCTGCTAAAATGTTTGATCATTTTTTAAAAGCCAAAAAAGTATTATACGCATAAATTGGAAAATAATATTTGAAATTTCGTGATTTTTACGATTTCTAAACTTTTAATAACAAGCTTTCAGAAAACCACAATGGATTTTCGATATTTTTCCATGGCTATACTCAGAACAACTCATTATGAACCTCATGCGTACATTTTTAGTGCATTTTTGAGAAGCCAAAGAAGTCGTATCCACATGAAACCGAACAAAGACCAGAATGTTTTACGAAAATTGTACCACGTCAAAAAAGGATTGTCGTCGTATAGGGTCCGGAAGAATAACTTGCATATTTAAAAGTTCATTAAAACAAAAAATATTACTAGGTATATTGATTAAATTTTTTTTCTCGTGATAATACACGTAATTCTTGTTGCCAAATTCGGGAGATCTGGCTCCATCTCCAACCATGTTGGCCATTGCTCGACAATTGTTGTCCTTAAGGCGGTGAGCCAGGTTACCGGGACGATCGACGTATAGAAGGGATTTGAGATAGCTCGACAAGAACAAATCGCCGTCGGCCAAATCGAGCGCCCCAGCTAATAACAATGACAGTCAGCTTTCAAGGTGATACGAGGAGACGTCCGGGGAATTATTGTTCATGCGAAAGAACCGTTGACGATCACGGGCTGCGTGCCGTGGTTAGGTATTGTCAGAACTGTATTGATGTCGCAGACAACATCAATTTCATCGAGTCCAGACAAGAACAAAAAATACTCTCGATATGGAGACAGCCGACAGCGATTCCCAAATTCGGATTCAACAGTGTTTGGGCGGTGGAAGGCGATACATATCACGAACAAAAACCATTTGGAAAAAATACAAATAATTATACTGATATACATAATACATTTTGTTTGATTGAACATTTATTTTTTATCGTTGTATTTCATTAAAATTATTTATTAAACATATATTTGTATTAGTTTATCAAACGGTTTGCAGCGCCGTTTCTTACATCATATTGGTGTTTTGGAACTCTGGTTCGGTTAACCATTTATAACCAAACACTTTTTTTTTTTTTTTTATATTCCGACCATAGCGAGAAATAACGTATTGGATTTACTATGTTGGATTTTTTTTCTTCAACTGTCTGTTAACAACTTTTCTGGCGGATTCTAGTAGAAAATTTATCTAGTTGTTGCATCAGTGTCATTTTTTAATATTCCTCATAGTTTTTAGTTGGGAAATATTTATGGTTTCTGTTATTTTCGATTTTGTGTGTTATTTTTCTTCTTTTGTAATTCAGTTGAAAATAATCGTATAGGAGTCTTGATATTTTCACCGAATACTTATATATTATCGCTTTTTAGACGTGGTCAAATTTCCAAAATATTCCAGCGACTTTTTTTTCTCGTTTTTATGTAGATTAAATTTGTTTGGCTTTTCAAAAATTCGATACAAAGTTCATCATATGTTCTTATAGTCCATAATAATAATTCTTGTCCATATGAAAATATCGAAAATCAATAGTCACATTTTGTGTCTCCTATAATCGTTTTAAGTGACGGAAATCGTAAAAACAAGGACATTTCGCGTACCTTTTTTGCGATTGGTGTATTGGCTCAAAAATTTCAAACGAAAAAATACGGACAGTTGTAATTTATTTTATAGTTACTAATATTAATATGATTTTCAATTTCAATTATTATTATTCGTTTAAAATACGTTCAACCGAACTTTGCTCTCAGAATCGTTTTTTGTATCAACGATTTATTCAATATTAATATTTATATCTCACCTTTTCGTTTTCCCACCTACAACAGTGGAGCAGCAGCAGTATCCTTTCATATTTATTTCAGTGTTTCCTAATTAAATTAATTAGATATGTTTATCGTACTACCGTGTATTATATTTAATACATGTACGTGTAGGTATGACGCACTCAACTACTATTATTTATAATTTTCGTAATCAAATCTCTCCTAAAATCGAATACATTTTAGCCTTCGTATATTTTATTTCTCGACATAATAATCTATCATCTTTTACGTATATATATATATTTTTTTTTATTCTATATGATGTATAGTACTATGTATGTGTATGGCTTTCGAAAATTATTTAAACGCCCAGGCAAATCAAAACGAAAATCGGAGACCGTCAAGGATTAGTAGACGCGTTGCGTTAGTATCCGGAATTCACGGGATCCGATTAAAATCGTTTATTATCGTACCATACGGTCAGAAAAAAAAAACATTGCTTACTACTATTTATTTACTAGTACAGTGGGTGGTGTTTATTGTGGCGACAACAAAGACAACTACTCAAATAACCATTTTCGATTTTGATCGAAATTCTAATCTATAAAATGACACCGAAACGCGCGAGGATATTATTAATTAAAAATTCGTATTTGATCGAGATTTAAATGTGAAAATGTAGTATTCTCGATTAATAACGTTTCGTTAGTCGAATACAACGCGAATTTCCGAGTTATTTATTTTACCGTCAACGCAATCGACACGCCACTTCAAAACAATAAACGACCAAAGTTTTAAATAACGATAACTTCGACGAGACTTGAGTAACTATTATAATCACTCGTTAGTTTACCGCCAAATGTTTTATTTTACTACGATAATGATGTATATTGTACATCATAGATAGAATACAATGACAAACTAGAAATAAAACGAAATGTTAAATTTAGTAATAGCCCCAAAAGAATCCGACTAACCTACCTAAATTATATTTAGTGAAAAACACGTTACATAAAGTATTAAACTATAATATTATTATACTTCTTTTTGTAGGGTTTTGTAAAAATAACATCTCGCAATTTATAATACACAATGTATTTTACAGTATAAACAATTCACTGTTAATATATATATATTTTTTTTTCAGTGACACGTCATCGAATAACCAAACCAATGTGTTAGTTGACATTGTATTGATTTAACCGGGAAAATAATATGATTACAAATACATTATACAGATTTAATGCCACATAAAGACATTTTTTTGGCTCGTGAAATTTCACTTCATTGAATTCTATTTATCTCAACATCATAAATATTTTAAATTAAACATTTAATAGTCTTTTGACTATACGTGTGTTATTTTATTGACAATGAGAGTCTTAAAAATTACAACTTGTCTTTAAACAAAAATAATCCTTTGATGTTCTTATCACCTTAGTACAAAATAAAATAACTATAATATTAAAGTTAATTCAAACAGTATTAACACATTATACTAAACTAGTAGCGTAGGGGGATACTGAGGGTTTCTAGTAACCCCCCCACCTAACCACCGTAGATGTTTTTTATTTGTTTTGTAATGCAGTGACAAATAATTGTAGAAACCTGAAACTTCCACCGAATAAACACGTCAACAAAAAAACTTCCACATTCTTAGTACAGTTTTCAAAATATTCTGGAATTTTTTATTTTTTTTTTGGTGTTATGTAGATAACATTTTTTAAGCGTTTAAATTTCAAATTTTGATCAAAGTTGTAAAAATACGTAAACTACGGGTAGGTAGTTTACGTATTTAACCACCACCTACCTACCTACTACTTATTTCAAATAATCGTAAATTATTTGAAATCAAATGAAAAATCGGAGATTAACGCCGGTCCGTAGAATATGGTTGGGTATCAATTAGAAGAAAAAAAAAGACTGAGACACATACTTCGCACCATAGAAGGGCCACTGTTATAGGCGGAAATTTAGGAAGATAGGATAAAAACGGGAATTTAATTTATATCTGGGCGCAACGGTTAATCATTGCTAACGAAAAACAATTTTGAGCCGCCAAGTTCAGTTAATCGTCAAAAATTTCATTTTTGAAATGCCATCATTTTTAAGATTTACATACAAATTTAACGTCTATAAAACAGATTTAATACATAACCCTTATTGTTTTCTTTTTCACCGTTAGTACAATTTATGATGAACCTCGTGTTAAATTTCCATGCATTTCTGTTCAGCCAAAATTGTTTTTGTTCAATTAACTTAAAAAGCCTATAAATAAGTCAAAAATCGCCAGAATGTTTTGGAAATTTATCCACGCCTAGAAAGAGCTAATATTAGTATTATGTGAGAGTGTTTCGATTATTTTTAAGCGAATTACAACCAAATAGAAAATATAGAAATTGTTATTTTCCTGTTTTTTTTTTCCCCCCATTTGTTATTTAGAAAACCACAACCAATACAAAAATAAAATGACCTACCTCCCCCCCAAATAGATCCAAAATGCTTTCGGAAAAGATTCTACACCTTGAAAATCGGAGCAAGATTTCCGGTAGAAAAATATTTATATTATAGTAAAACCAATCGATCGTTAGAATCTATAAAACGGCGGCGGCAGTCGATAAATAAAACTCACATCACAGGGGGGTTTCTGCATTCGGGAGGTTTTATTCGCAGCGATTAAATAATGAATGGTGTTTTCGGGCGGGAGGGGGAGGGGGATATAAACGCGATATTTTCGGCAATTGTGCCGCCGACGGCGCGTAAAAGCCGTGGCGCGGGAGGTCGGCGTCAGCGACGGGCTTCGCGGTGCGTCCGCGTCCCTTGTGCGATATTGATTGTGTAGGCGAGTAAAGTTGCGTTCTATGCGGACGCGTGATTACAAGTAGGTCATCCGCTGCCACGATTAGCGAACACAGACCTGTGTGATGCGTGAATACGTGCGTGCGCGCGCGTGTCGCCAGTCGCACACGGGGCCAGCGGCCAACGCCAGCGGCACACGCCGTTCCGCGCCGAGCACCACTACAACCGTCGGCGGCCGTGCTCCGCGTTCGGAAAATGCACCGGCGGCGGCAATCCGGAAGTAGGGCAACGCAGGCCACGTGCCAACCGCGAAACGACAGAGACGGACGCGGGGCCGAAGCAGAGAGCAAGAGGAGAAAAGTTGATTCCGCGGCGACGGTTACTTCTCTGTCTCTCTCTCGCTCCTTATTCATTCACGCGCGCCTCGTAGTCGTCCCGGCCGATTCGCTTCTTTTGACAAAAAAAAAAAAAAAAAAAAAAATAATAAAATAATTATAATGTAACAACTTTTGGATCATGTAATAGTGTTGTATTATTTTATAGGGTATAATACGTATACGCCTAGGCAACTCTATAATAGTACACGTAATAATGCAATCGCTCTAGACAAGTAGTCCGGTCTGAACTCGGTTTTCAAAATCCCACGTGTAATAATAATAATAACAACAATAATTTTTGCGCGGAAATAATAGTCGCGTACAAAAACCGCTTTAGAAATCGTTTTCTTCACAGAGTCTAAAATACAATAAAATACCATTATGATTATTTATTTATTCAACAATGGCTATGCATCTTTTTTTTTTTTTGTTACATATCAATTTGCAGTACGGCGCGTGTTGTTCTGCGCGACTCTCGTACGCTTAACGATCGATAACGATGTATACATATAATAATATATATTATTATAGTTGATTTTTTCGTATTTTAGATTCTAAGCGAAACGGATACATTTATCGGTTTTGCTATGTGTGGTTTTTTTCCTCGTCTGTGGACAATTTTTCTACCAGACACCCTACTCCGATTATCAAGCGTAGCGTCTTTTCTGAAAGCATTTTTCTGCATCTAGTTGGTGCATTGAAGAGGTTATTTTTTTGATTTTCGTTGTAGTTTTCTAAATAAATGGGGAAAACATATGAAAGGCGGGACAATTTATGTATACGGCAATAACGGTTTCATTATTTTGGATTTTTTACTTTTGTTGCGACTAGGTTAAAAATAATCGTAAAGATCTGAAATTTTCACAAAAAATTAATATTTGACCTTTCTAAGGGCGGGCCGATTTTCAAAAAATTCTGGATGAATGAAAAAATTAATAAAACTGTTTTGGCCAAACAGAAATACATGAAAAATTGAGGGTATGTAAGGATTGTGACAGGTATGTGAGGGTGTAATAATTCTGTTTTATAAACGTTAATTGTAAATTTTTATGTAAATCTTAAATATTAAGGCAATTAAAAACACGATTAACTGAACTTGGCTCAGAATCGTTTTTTGTTAGCAACAATTAAGAAATAAATTAAATTCCCCTCTACATCCTATCTTCCCAAGTTATTTTTTACATTCTCTTTATAGATGATGGCGATTATTTTCAAAAATAAAATACCAAGGAAAACTGATGCGACCGCCTACCTAGTTTTTAATGAATGAAACGCGCGTATAATAAAAGTCACCGCGAAAAGAATCTGGAGTGCCGTTAATTACAAATTTTATAAAAAAAAAATCAAATATTTAAATGATAGATGAGAGAGAGAAAGAACGGATAGGACAAAGGCCACGACCAGAGCTGGAGTCCAACCGGAAAGATACCGAGAGGTGGACTTATAGAAAGCAATGGAGTGACAAATCGGGAAGAATATACTCAAGGTATCTATGGGTTTGTTTTTTAATAGCCTCAAAGCGTCTCAATGAGAGCGAAATAAGAAGATTATCGTACTAATATTTCAATACCGGTATACAAATCGTCGCTTATAAGAACTTTCACGGGCAATTTCGACAAATGCCAAAATACGTATATGATTTTAATAGATTCGTCTTTTCAAGACGCCCGTGACCGTGTTATTAGTTTCAAGGTCTGATTGTTCGCCGTGAAAAATTGGAAAAACTGATATTGGCCATTATCAGGCGACGAAATACTGAAATACAACACACTAATAACATACCGATAAGATATTAATAAAAAAAAAATTAATCATTATCGTTTGTAAAACACGATTTTTATTCCGAGTATTAACGTAAATAAATGTTTACGTTTATTTTTTTTTAATCTCTTAACGTTTACGTAGTACAAAATAGAAATAGAGTTTCACGGTGCAGTCCACGAGTTTATAGTGTGTATGGACACACCAGCTTAAGCATATTATCAGGATCTAAATTTATAGTAACAATAATACCTACACAGCATAAACAGGAAGGTTTTTGTCTACTTAGAAAAAAAAAAAAAAAAAGAACGACAAAATAATACATTTACGCATTTCATAATATTATGTAGATAGTTGGAAATTCAGAATATTTTCATACTTTTTTATTTCTTTTTACATAGGAATAATGAATATGTTATATACTCTAAAATACAATGCTATAATTTCCAAGTGAAACAGAAAACAATGTGCCTAGGTAGCTAGGTATTTTTATGTTATTGCACAATCAAAATTTAATATTATTATTTTTTTAAAACTACTGCTGCTATTGGACGCTACAGCTCGACAATAGCATAATATCATAGAGATTGTAAATGCAATTGATTTTTTTTTCTGATTAAGTACGAAAACTCAATTTCAGAGCCAAATAATTCCTAGGATCGTGTAGACACAATTGGAGGAAGACTCCGAGAAATCTGTTCAACCTTCAGAATACCGAATGTTTTAAGCGACTTCCGTTTTCGCATTATTGGCAATACAAAATTGAATATTGAAGTAGATAAACGATTTTGAGGATGTGGGTATTCAAAACGTTTAAACGTACCAATGTAATTTATGCGAAATATGTAAATACCTGGAATGTTTTAGACACGATTTTTCGTACGTGTACGTTTTTTAAGAACGCCGAAAGAATTTGATTACGACGAGTGTGTACATAAAAAAAATATAATTATGTTTAATTATTATTCGAGTGCCGTAGTATAATATAATATAATAAAGTAACTCTATATTATAGTGAAGTGGATTGTTTATTATCCGAAAATTCTCTTTTAACGTATTATATTGTTGTGTACGTGGCAACAAGATATTATTTATATTAGGCGTGTATACGAATCGCACGGTATATATACATATTTTTTTTGTCTTACTATCGTTTTACTCAAAAAATATAAATGCAAAACCGGCAATGCTTCAAGATTTGAATCGCCTATAAATATCGTTGGACGAATCCGAACTCGGCGTACGAGCGCGCAATATAATAATGCGGGCGTTTGGCGAATTACAAATTAGTATGCTGCGGCGGTAGGTACGAAGGCCCTGTCTGCGTGTCCGCCGGATGGACGCGTACGCTTGCAGCGGAACGTAATAAAATATGCTCGAACGGGCCAACGGCACATGTTCGCAACAAGTACACTTCAGTTAATTGCAGACGAATATAATAATAATACTATTTCGAAAACGATCGTTGCGCGTCGTTTTATGTTAATGCGGATTCCGTTAAATTCTCGCGGCGTCCGGTAAAATTAACAACTGTAGATACCGTATAATCCAACTAATAAAGTATATACAGGGCGATTATATTTTGTCACGATCCGTTTAATTATAACCTTACTCTAGCCTCTGGTCTACATTTTTCACATCGTTGTATAACTTGCATACGGTAAAAATCCCTATATTAATGGTGTTGTGTGCGTATCGATTATTTTTATTTTTTCGGGAGCACATCGTTTAACGGTCGTTCAGGATTTTTATAGGGTACCATCCTATTTTTTTTCTTTCTAGAATTCATGTTGAAAGAGCTTCTTTGATATAGAGAGAGAAATAAAACAGAAATTAAAGTTACTTAAAACCCTCCGAGAAAATCACCCCGTAAAATATTATAGATTATTTACAGATCGTCGTTTATAATAATAATATGTTAGATCCAAGAAAAAATAATAATAATTATAATGCAATTGTTAGTAAATAAATAACGCGTGATGTATATGATAGACATTTTATAATATATCTAATAACAGTCCGTCCGAATAAAAATTGTATATAACAGGTGCGGTTGGATAAGTATGTAGGCCGGGGTTGTCGTAAGGGAGAATTATTTGTCAATGGATAACGACGGCAAGGAAGCCCGAGTTAAAATCATGAATGTAGGCCATGACGCAGGCTCAGCGATGCAATTCCTCCCGGCTGTTCCAGAAACTCGAATTATTGCATAGGCCTCTCCGTGAACTCTCTTCGTATGAATGGGGGCGGACCGTTTTTATCAACGGAATTATTTTACCGAGACCGTATCAATGGGCAAAATCGAGCACGCACAAAGTCGGCGAAAGTTCAAAACACGGCGAGATAATAATAAATTGATATTTTATACTTTTAAAATAAAACGTATTTTTTATTTGTAGATCATAATTTGCTTAACGCTAATGACAACAGTAACGGTATTATTTTCTATAAATAAAAATCACAATTTTATACATAAAAATATTAACGATATTGGTATATCTAGTATTTAATAGTATAAAATATTGAATATATAGCAGCTAGCTAATGCAAAATATGGTCGTGTATGTACATATAAAACGATAAAACGTATTAAAAAAAAACAATAAAATAAAATTAAAAGACAAATATTTTAGAATACCGCGCTGTTACCGTGTGTATAATAATCTGTCCGTAACTGATATATTATTACGTAAAACAAAAATATGAATATATGCATTATTAACTTGGCGATTGATAAAATATGTATACATTTACAACGAGATAAAAAAATATGTTGCAAGTATAATATAAAACAATAATGCAATGAAGGTATATAGTATAAATTAGTACGATAAGTTGAAGAAATTGCATGTACTACGACCGGTTACCGGTTAAAATTATATTTAAATTTATACGAATATTCTCGCTCGTTGTAACAAACAACAGCTCAGATTAAAAAAAAAAAAACTAGATGTTTACCAAAATAGTCTATCGTTCGAATCTCGTATTTTCACCATTAGTAAAATATATTTGGTAATAACCAGTTTACCCAATAACGTTGTATACGATTTTTAAACCGTTATATCTACTCTACAACAGATTATTATTAGGTCCGATGAAATTTGACAATGTGGCAAAATTAAATCCATCGTGATTATTATACCTACGAGTAGATTTAACTAAGATAACGTTTATATAGTAACGTGGTAATAAAACAAATAGAAATTATCGAACGTGGTAAAATCGTATTAATTGAGTCTACCAGTGTTAGGTTAAGAATTCAATTGCGATAAGATTGTTCCTTTTTTTTATTAAGACAGATAACGTTTTTGATTAGTGTTTGAACAAATATAAGTATACGTACCTACATATATATATTTTTTTCTTCAAATATAATTCAATTATGACGTAATATGCAAGTAATAAATACTGGGGGGGGGTCCCCTTCGAAATATAAAGTACTCTATAATTTGTATAATAATAATAATAATAATAATATTAAAAAATAGTATACATGCTATTCATTTACCTACAGCGATAAAAAGATATTTGTTAAAACCCTCTGGCCCACAGAAATTTGTCTGCGTTCACCCCTGCAATATACTATACGAGGTGTTACAAATTAAGAATTAATTATGGTGCGCGCGTGTGTGTTTGTGTATGGGATTTACTGGAGTAAAAAAATAATCAACTTATTATTTATTTTATTTTGTACGATATTTTTTCGATTCTAAGCATTCCGGAACGCATCGGTTTTACCTTGGGGTTTATTATTTTCTATACGTGAACGCGATTTCGACTTGGTCCAATCGACACTAATATTAGGATGGTTTTTGGTGGAAATAATTTTTATCGGGGTTGGTGCAGCTTCCAGGAGGATAATTTTTGACTTTTTTTATTAATAGGAATAACTGACGGGGGAAAAAAAAAAAAACAGGAAATGTACGCAACCAGAAAAAAACAAAATATTTTAATCAACGTATATATATAAAAAAAAAAAAAAACGATAATATTTAACATCATAATATAATAATTATATGGCGCAGTAAAAAATAAATTGTCTTTTTTTTACTTTTTAATATCGAAAGATTACCCAATTATGATGAAAAATACACAGGTCGTTATTAAATTTCAATTTTTTTGAAATTATAAATTAAAAAAAATAATAAAGATGTGATCCATTCTAAATTTATAGGCAACGCCACTGTTAGTTTTTTCTACAATGCATTAAATAATGTCTGTATGAAAGTACCTAGTAGTTTTCAAGGACGTAAAATAGTAGATACTACTAGTTAATCTATAATACTACCTATATTTAAATTTATGAAAATCATTAAAAATAAAAATACCTGTGTAACTACCAACTAGGAAGTAGGAACTAGTAAAATATACTACTATTAATATCGTTTTAAATTATTAATACAGCAGTAGCAATAGTTAATAGTACAGATAGAGATGGACTTTAATAATAACTATTAACTAATAAATATATTAATAATAATACAATACCTAGACACAATTCAAATCAATAAATAATAATTAGTTTTAATGTTATAGTTTCATCAGTGTTAAATAAATGTTTAAATAAATAAATAAACACCTATATTATTTTAAATAATTTATTAACTAAAACTGTTCATGTGTTTATTTACATAAAATACAATTATAAGAATATTAAACAGATTTTATAATTAAGTTCTAAACAACTGGGCGTCTTGTAGGTACTTAACTAAAATAAGAAGTTTTATAAATTCTAAACAATTTTTAATTAAGTAGAAGAGGGAAAAAATAATTCAAATTGACTCAAACACTTTATAAAACTAATTAACCATACAATACTAGTATATTACATATTCAATGTGATATTTAACATTGTGGAAATAGTTTTTTGAGACTGTATCCAGGTAAAAGATAGCAGAAAACGTAATCAAATTAATTGGTTTTCACAATAAAAATAAAATTTTACATATTATATTTACAATTAAAAGGATTTTATTAAAATTCATCATTATTAGAAGATATTTTAAGAGAGGTATTATGTTTGTAGAATTCATTGATAATCACTGTTAGGGCTGGCAGTATTTTCAGTATACCAAATATAAATAAGTATACCGGAATATTGTAAATCAGTTAGTCGGTTTACTAATAAACCAAATGGATAAAATTTATTAGAACTATTTAAAGTTTGGGAAATAATTTTTATCAGGGAAACATAGTAACCAATCATCGACCCAACCAACACCAATACATGCCAAACAATTAATATTTTTATCAATGAATCAAAAATGTATAAATTTAATAATAATTACTAACTACTTATTTAATAACTTAATAGTATAATGCTTAATAATTTTAATATTGTAATAAAATAAAATAATATATATTAAATTTAAATGATAATGATGTTTAATTTTTTTTTTTAAAATTTAAATTTTGTTTTATATTAAAATACTAAAAATATTGAATAACTGAAAATAATGTTTTATACTGGTATCAATAGCTCAATACTGTCAGCCCTACACTATGTGTTTTGTGTGTTTAATAATGTTCATCAATTATCATACAATAAAAATCAGAAGAATGACCTTCATGTAGAGGAAAAATATAATACCACGTAAATAACATTAAACATGTATCCAAAATCTAAATTAAGCTATACCACAATTTATTACAACTAGTTATTTTAAAGAAAGAAACAAAATTTAGTAGTTAGGTGTAGGCAGTAAATATCATTTTTCTTACTGTTTGATGTATTACCGAATTTAATATAATATACATTGTGGCTTAATTAATAATAACAAAATTTAAAAATTTAAAGTGACAGAAATAGTTTAAAAATTGCATTGGTATAATTTATGTGTAACCGGTTCATCGAGAAAATCCTACAACTATGGCGATGAATATTATAATATACAGTTGTGCACGAGCTCTGGAACCTATGAATTTTGTTTTTAACCTTGAATTAGGGCCTTGAAAATTAATGGTATTCGGTTATTTAGAACTCAGTATAAGATAATATACAGTTGTACAATAAAATGTTGAAGTTATAACCGGCTTTATTATCTGATTTTAATGGTAAAATTATATGGGAATAAATAAAGAAGATATATAGAATATTGATTAATTTTACAAACAAATTATTAAATAATGTAATTTTAGTAATTATACTAATATTTTGATAAATTACCTAATTGGCAATTGCGTTTGAATTGATAACTTTATTTATTAGAAAAACATATGTTAGTAATGCATAAAAAAAGTTTGTGTTGCTTGTTGAAACATCAAATTATTAAATAAGTAAGGCAAAATATATTGTACATTTTTATTATATAAAATTATACATCAAAATAATTAGGGTTAAAATTATTAATTAATTTAAATTTAGTTTATATGTAATAACTATGTTATATTATATTTAAATGTTATACGAAAATTAGATTACTTTAGAAATTATTGGATTTAATATAATTTATAAAATTATAATGTTATGGTTTTATAGAAAATAAATTAATATATGCAATTTACATTTTACAACGTATATATACACATATGTAAATACAAATTATAAATTTATATACAGGTAATAGTCTTGTTGAAGCATTCTGTACAATTACAAAAATATAAAAATAAGGGGAGAACTCTTTAATTTGTTTACTGTAAAAAAATTATATCTCTTAGAGATATTTTATTTTAATTTAAAGAAATTATTAAAACTAAATTAAATTTATATAATTACTTGTATACAAGATTTTAGTATATTTAGTACTAACATATTATCATTACTAGTTTTATTATTATATTATAGGCATGCATAATTACTAATTTGATATGTCACGGGGCCGAAAAATAATATAACTTAAAGGGTCCAAATATTTAGGGACTATTAAAGGCTACTACAAACATAAATAACTTAAGTAATTGTATGTAGCTTTAAAAAAAAAAATTTTAAGGTGAAAATCAGCTATATTTGGCTTTATAAAATTAAATTTTGATTATATTTAGATCAACTAGAAGAGTTATTTCAAAAAAAAAAAAAAAAAACAAAAATAATATTTTCATATACCAAGTAATTTGGATGACGTCAGTGTATCCGTGGCGTTGAGGTTGAATGTGTTTATGTACAAGTTAAAACAGATCAATAGTAACATTACTATGTCTATTTATTCAAGTGCAATAATGTATAAATGCATTAGTAATGGGTTTGTGTTTTGCTAGTAAGGATAAATTTTTGTATTTCAGAAAATGTATTTTTTAATATCTATCTATTACCCAAAATTTATATATTATTTAAATAATAGATTATTAATCACATTCAAGAATCAAATTTAGTTGATTAACACTAGAAATTGTTTCGAGCAGCTGATCAGTACCTAAATTATTAATTTGATCAAAAGTGTATATTGAACATATTACGTTAGTAAAAACATAATGGACTGTATAATAATCAACTGTGATGAAATGTTGTGATCTTTGACCATATAACATTGGCCAAATATATACAACGGGAGTTAAATGTAATAGGGAGTCAAGTAAAATATTAGAAAAAAGCATAACTGTTATTTTATTTATTTTAATACTGGTATTAGGATGTATTTGCAATATTTATGTTAACCACATAACTATAAATTACAAATAAAAGAATGACTAATAAGTGGGTACTCAAAAAAAAAAAAAAAAGAACCACCTAGACATTTTATAGACACCTAACCTTAGAACTAAAAATATTTATACATTTTATTGATACCTATTCATAACTTAAAAGTTAAGAAACTCAATAACAAAATTTAAATCATAAAGTTCCTTATTTATTGATTATTAATTATCATATTAGTATTTTAATCTCTCTGTATGCACACTCAACACGTTTGTGTATTGGGTTATTATCAGCTTGATCCAAAGCGTCATTCAATAATCTTGTTGAATAACATACGCACATTACAAAAAAATAATAATAATAATATTAACTTGCTAAAACTTACAATAGCAGTAATTAAAAAAAATCTAATGTTTTTATGAGCTCATTAGTTATACTTTTGCCAAACGATAATAAACACAATGTTTTTATTTATTATCACCTAGTATTAGGAACTATAGAAATCATATAATATAATTTCTCCATAGCACGTGCAATTTAGTAATTTGCTTCACACTGGCCTTGAGAATACACGAAAACCGTTTAGAATTAACTAAACTCGTTTCATCAATCATAAATAAGTATTATAAAAACGCATTATATGGCTACTCAATAATATTCATATATAATATATGCAGAAAAATATATAAATTGATCAACACCAATCAACATCACTTGGTGGTTTATAATTATTACTATTAATACAAATACATATGGGAGCTATAAATATGAACATTATAATTATTATAAGTATTATACCTGTCTACTATTATAAAATATCTAAAAGTATTTATTTTTATAGAGAATTTTCGATTCAATGAATTATATTACCTGATAAAAAGGGATGTATTTATATAGAAATAAACATATCAAAAAAAAAAAAAAAATTCAATTAAGTCATCTACTAAAAGTCAGAAATGGTTTGTGATGTTATAAAATAACAAATTAGATAGGTATATAAATTAAAATATAGGTACCTCATCTGAATTATATGCGCATTTCTGATAAGTTTGTTATTTATTATTATTATGATGGCAACTATTATCGTCATCAATGTACAAATACAACATACATTTATTTTTATAGATATGATTTTTTCGCGAAAAATATAATAAACTCATTAATAATGGATCAATAATTTATAAAAGCTTTTAGTCAGCATTTATATTGATTTAGTTTTTATTTTGGATAATAAACATTATGCAATTGTATACGGAAGGTTTATCGAATGTATTTACATATTTATAATTTTCTAGTCGGAAAAGAAATTAAAAGTTAAAACCATATTATTTTCAATTACTATATGAAATACAATAAAAAAAAAATGCTAATTTGTTCTAATGTATATAATTATTATACAAAAAAAAGTCGCAGATACCGCTCACTTGTTACTGTTGAAGGTGGGAAGTTCGGAAAAGTTGGATACATAGGTTAATTTTTAAGATACTTGGGAAAATAGTTTTTTCAAATACAATAATTCCATTTTAATTATTGGTTTGGAGTAATATATGAATGTCTAACAACTATTTTTTGATGCATCATATCTACCAATAAATTTTTCTAACATGCATCAATATATATTTTAAATTCGGTTTACACATTTTTAGATTAATGCTAGTTTCTGATGGCTAATAATAATAAAATTATATTATATCAACGACAATTGTGCATATTTTTTTTACATTATAAACTGGTTTAATGTTTACTTAATAGTCAATACACTCAGGATTTTATCGTATAACACTCATTTGACATGTTTTTTTTTTGATACATAATAAATAATAATTTAGGAGCACTCGTTATTCAGATACTTTTATTATTAAATATGGCATATTTAGTAGGTTTTTTGAAGTTCATACTGAACATTTCACAGACAATTATAATTAGGTAATATATACAATCTCTGAGATTTTATAATATTCAAATATATGATATATTTAATTAAAATTCTTAATTAAATAATAAAACAATTTTAATGTTTAAATTTTTATAGTTTATAAAATCTCCAAATGCTAAATATTTACTAAAATTGTATAATGCCCCGAGATTTATCAATTATCATAGTTCAACAAATTGTTTTTAACCTAAATCTAGACAAGATATAGTTATAACAGCATAAAGTTGTTCAAGGTTTACAATTTGAAAATGATTTATTGTTAAATTTATATTTGCTTGCACAATAATTACTAACTTTATATTATTTGACAAACTTTGTTTGTGATTAGTAGGTGGCAAGTCAAAAGTAATCAAGGGACACAAAATTTATATTTTTACAGAAATGTAAAACATTATATTTAGAACTATAAATATAAAGTTAATACTCAGTATGGCGGGAATTTTGAACTACTACAAAATATAAAACTTGCATTTACAATAGTTAGTATAAATACAACTATGGCATACAATATGGAATGAAATTGTCAGTTTATCAGAATATATTATTTTTATTTAGAATTTTATACAAAGTAAATGTTACCTTATACCTAATAAATATTAACTATGCACCGGAAATAGATCTAGATTACTGGTCATTTAGAATTATCTTGAATTATAAAATTACCAGATTGTTGGGGCTATTGTAATGAACTTATACTTATAAATATTTTGTATCTACTTAGATAAATAATTTATTAAAATATGTGGTGGGAAGAGATTGGTTCATAATAAACCATATGCAAATTGCCCTATATAGGTAAATAACTTTTAACAAGAAGGGCCACCATAAATGTTGGTCAAAAAATTGATATAGGTACTTATCATACTTTTGCTTAGAAATATTTTAAGTAATATTAAATAAAAAACTTCATTAAACATTATAGGTACATATAATTAACAACACAGGTAGTCACATTTGTTCACAGACATAAAATAAAAAAAGGTGGCATAGGTACTTCGCACCATGACTAGACTAATTTTGAGTTCAAAAAGTCAAGAATGTAAGATATAAAGGGTAAATCAATTTATTTATAGGTACTTAAAGATAAATCATTGTAAACAAAAAACGATTCTGAGCAAAGTTTGATTAAATATGTTTTGATCAATTTAAATTGAAAATTGTATTAATTTGTTATTACAAAATAAATTATGATTGTTTGTGTTTTTAGTTATTTTAAATACATATTTGGATTTAAAACGCTGATAAAAATAAAAACATTTTTATCTACATAAAAAATAAAAAAAAATGAAAATTTTAAATAGCAATTAATAACTTAAAAAAAAACATTAGACTATTTTGAAAATTACACTATGCCTAGAAAGTGATATAAGTGTTTAGTGAAAGTTTCAGGTCTTTACGTTTATTTCACAATAAATTACATCTCTTACATGTTGCGTAAATACAAGTATTTTTGTTTTCTCTCCATTAATGAGAAAACTGGGTATAAAGAAAGTAAAAATAAAATTACTTACCCAATGCACTAACTGGACTAAATTCGCTACCAGAAAACGCCTCTGAAATCTATGATAGGGACTAGATTTCCGGTAGGAAAGTTGTAAACAGACAAAAAGAAAAGAAAGCACATAATCATAGTAAAACCAATACATCCCTTGTCACGCTCAGAATCTAAAAAGTATATACATTTGTTGAACAGCAAATATATGAATATGTGGTGTATAATTATTTTGAAAATAAATTGGTATAGTCAATATTTAATATATAACGTCACTACATTACTAAATATTACCTATTTTAGATACATAGGTTACAAATACTTAAATTTTAAACAAATTCCAGTACACAAAATTAATTATTTGGCAGTTTGATGACCAATACCATTATGACAAGTACTAAGCGTATAGTTACAGAGAACAAATTCTAGTGTGAAAAAATAATATTTCAATAGATGATAAATAGAATGTTTAAAATATTTTAATTTATTCTAATGCGTTTGGTTTAATATTGTACCTAACAGTTGATATTGTTACGGGCTTCGAATAATTGGGCATCCGAAATATTATTAGCAACGGTAGTTAGGTACCTCCTCGATCAATAAATCGAAGGTGAACAACAATAGTGTAAATATTGTATTGTTTTTGTTGCTCGGGCGGAATAGACGAGCTGCTAAGTAACTATTGTAAACCGTTAGAGTGTTCTGGGGAGAGGAAACATGGTTATAGACTCCTACTTGTGTGCACACACGACCGCCAAAACAAAAATATGTTTTGTTTTGACGAAACCAAACGAAAATCGCACAGTAATCAACATAAACAAATAAACAACATATACGTACCCCGATTATCGGAGTGGAACGTGTGGGGGTGGGGATAAAAAATATAACAAATATTTATCGATACACGTCTTTTATTGACATCGGGCCATCGTCGTTTTCTTACCTTGACATTAGTAGCGTCCGACACTTCGCGCATAATTTTCTCGAACGCCGCGGTTTCTTCGGCTTGTTTCTGATTGTGCAACGCGATCTTTTCGCTAAACTTCCTCGGGTTCGCCATTGTCGATTAATTTTATTCGATGACTTTTCACACTCGACAAGGGTACTTGGTCACCGGCCGATGATCGTCCGAGGGCCGGCGGTAACAGCGCTTAACGTGTTCACCAGCGAGAACCGAACCGTTACAGTACTACGATAACAGTACGTCGAGCCATATGGATTTTTTTTTACTCACGTTTTGACAAATGTACACGTTCAGTTCGTATGGCGCGCTGCGCAATTGATAAATTCGCCCATTACTCACAGCGTACGTATAACGGCGGAGGAAATGATTAGTGAAAAAAAAAAAAAACTCCACACAACACACGGAATCGATTAATTACGCGTATAATAAAATATACGATCGTTTGTCATAATACATTATTACGAAAACTAACAGATCGGACGGAAGACCAAATCATTGGCACACACTCGCGATGACAGCAGCCACACTAACATGTCGCACGACGGACACTGCCCGACAGAACGCAGCAAGTAATTAGTATTATTGAATAATATTTTATATCATCTACCATCAACGGTAAAAACAAAAACAATAACAAAAAAAAAACTAATAATTCCCAATTAAAGTGGCGGCGGACACGGAGGAAAACGACGGTGCGATAACGACGTCTACCTGTTGGCGAATACGAACGCTTATTAACAATAAAAAAAATAAAAATTCTTCCAATTCAACATGATTTCTCGAGATGGTGATGGTGATAACAAGGAGTGGGTAGGAGGTTATCTTGGCAGAAAATCGTAAACAAAGAGGTTGTAAACCGTGGTACTCTTTGCTGCTACGGTCGTATGTTACCTACACTGCGTTTCCGTACACTGACGACCAATAATAGGTTAGTAGACGATCTACCACTCTTTATCTTATCTTACTCTACAGGCGGCACGTGTGTTATGGTTAATGTTTAGACATGTCCATTTCAGTCTGTGTATAAGCACGTATCTTTACGGTTTCACTAAGTTTCTTGTTGTTCATTTCAATATATATTTTCACAATGCAGTTGGACACTGTCGCATTATTAGAACCGACGACTGAAGGAGAAGGTGTAATGAAACGTAAAAAAAAACAAAATAAAGACGGGGGCAAAAGGATTAAACCTCCTACGGCCGAGGAGCTAAACAAGCTACGGGAAACGGAAAACCTTTTCTTATCGAATATGTTTCGCTTACAAATCGACGAAATGTTGAAAGAAGTGAAACCAAAGCAATCTACAATTGACAGAATCAATGAATGGTTTGAAAAATTTACCGTAGCTGTGGTACAAGACATGGACACGTCCAGTTATAAAAAAGTATAATTATTCACTTATAATATGTTGTGTTAACATTTTATTAAATTATCAACATTTTTGAACATGCCTATTAAATTCAGAGCGGATCTAAAAATCAAGATTTTCAAAGAACAAAATGATAAAGTTTAAAGAAAATATTATATATTTTTTACATATGTTTGTTTACAGGAGTTATTATCCAATGTAAATACATCTGAAATTTGTGCACCATTCAAACTGAATCCTCAAAATAATCTAGATGGAACATTTCGTTTTACCAAACCATGTTCTTTAAAAATTGTTGGTTCATATTCTGTAGGTACATCGTTAATGCCATTAATTAAAGTCGATGTTTCAATTGTGATGGGAAAAGTAAGTATCATTAAATTACAATTTTTAATTAATGATCATTTGTTAATATTTGTGTATTTTATCATTTTTCAGTCGTTTTTTAATAAGAAAGATTATTCGGATGAAAAATATTTACGCAAAAAAGCCTTTTATTTACACTGTCTTGCTAAAGAACTTATTAAGATACCAGAACTTGTTGATAATGATATTCAATTTTCTTATAGTAGTTGTTCATATTATTCACCAGCACTTATTGTAAAACCAAGTGATAGTTTAGGAAAAAAATGTTGTTTTTGTCTAAGAGTTGTTCCTGAGATCAATACTTATAGTTTACATACATTTTCTCCGAGTATAAACAATATTAATCACCAATGGTATTTTAAAAGTAGAGAGAAAGATGGCAAGTAGCTTATTTTGCTTTATTTATTAGGCAAAATGAATTATAATTTTGTTCAAAATTTAGATGTATCGAATTTTGCTACACCTTATTACAATTCACTCATATTACAAGATTTGGTAATGGATGAAAATACAGCTTTACTTAAAGAAATTGTAGATGCTAATCAAAATGTTCAAGATGCTTTGATTTTGTTAAAAATATGGTTAACACAAAAAAATCTCGGAGTAAGATAAACGTGTATTTATAATTTCCATTAAGGTTTGTAATGTTTTTTAATTTTAATTTTAGGGAATTGGAAATATTACACATTTTATATTATCCATGTATGTGGTGTATTTATTTAAGACTCATAAAGTAAATAAATTTATGAGTAGTTATCAAATTATTCGGAATGTTTGGCTAAATTTAGGTATGCAAGTATTCTAATGTAATTTCATTTTTCAAACGGTTAAAAATTATTTACTTTTTAGGACAAAGCAATTGGATTAATGATGGCATTACTTTAGTGGACAGTGAAAAAAAAGATGTTAAATTACCTTTAATATCTAATTTTCACTCAGCATTCCCAGTTGTATTTGTTGATTCATCGGGTTACTTGAATTTATGTGCATATGTTTTTAAATCCAACTATATTCATGTAAGTTGAAGTTGTAATAGATTTATTAAGTTTTATTGTTAAAGAAAGTAAATATTTTTTTTTACAGATCAAAAATGAATGCAATTCTGCTGTTGAAATGTTAGATAACTCAAAAATGAATTCATTCCCGGGTTTGTTTTTAACAAAAGCTTCTTTTCTTCTGCAATTTGATCATTATATTAAGTAATTATATTGATATTATATACATATTTACCTGTTATGGACATTATTGAATAGTTGTATACCTTTGTTCAATGTAAATCTAACTTTACAATTTATAGACTTAAACATTTTGAGTTATTTGAAATTTTTAATATTTTTTTGTTTTTATCATAATTTATCTGTCTTGGAAAAAATATTTTATATTTATTATGTAAACGAACGAATAATATGCAATAGTGTCTATGACTAATATTTTCATGTAGTTTTTATTACACACATATATTAGTGTACACTAAATTGTACACAAATCGTTTTCGATTTGATAAAAAATTATGTACTAAATGCAATTCCACTGAAATTAGACAAGTTTAGGCACTCATTGCGTACCAGTGTTTTGAAATCAAATAGGAACAATTTTATTTTAGTATTCTTATAAAAAAATGAATTCAAAATAATTTTTTTATCACGTATCACCATTGACATATTGTTAATATGTCTGCGTATCACGGTATTAGTGATTTGATTAGTAATAATATTTTAATAATTGATAATTCAAAAATTGTATTCAGTCAATTTGTATTTTAATCAATCTAAATACCCAATATCTAGCGTTATAAAATATTATTTATAATTATTGTGCCCGTGTTGGAGAAATATAATTCATAGTTAGCGCACCATAAAAATCGGAATTGTGTCTCGTGCGCACAAAATCAGTGAATCAAATTGAACGTGAAACACTGCCCTGGATCACTGAATTTTAATCAAATCTAATATCTTTATACTTTTATACTTACTTTTGTGTTTTTAGTTTCAATGACATCAATGTTATAAATAACATAATCAATTTATACGATGATCCAAAACAAAGATTAGACTTCAGAGAAGATTTGGCATTACATTTTCAAAAAATCATTGAGACATTATTGATTAATAGTCTTGGTGATCGAATTAGTGATATGTGTTTCAATATTATTCAAAAATCTGTTTGTATAGGGAAAATTGAAGAACAATTTAGTCATTTTGTAATCGGTCTAAAGTTAAATCCTCTAAAAGCATTTTCAGTTGTTGAACGTGGTCCAACTGCAAATTTACCTGAGGTAATTTCTTTTTTTAATTTTTACTTACATTAATTTAAATTTAAATAATTTTTGTTATTGTAGGCTAAACCATTTCGTTCAAATTGGGGAGAAATATCTAAATTAAGACGTTTCAAAGATGGAGAAGTTTGTGAATCAATAATTTGGGCCGATAACAAATCAGCTGTATCCATTAAGCGTTGTATTACTAGAAATATTGTGCAATTTGTACTTTTACAAAAAATGTTTCTACCATCAGACAAATTTATTTATATTGCTGATCAAGCAGAATCAGTTTTACAAAATCCCTTTGTAAGTTTAAAAGTATTTAGTTTATAACTAGTATAGTAAAATATTCAGTGTTATTTTTGTATATTTAGTAATGTACAATGATATTTAAGTTCAAAATATATCTAAATAACTAATATACATAATCTTGTATATATTAATTTTTAATATTTTCTTCTAATAAACATCTTAAGATTTTGTTATTTAAAAGTAATATGTAATAATTAAAAATTGCAGATAGTGCCAATTGGTTTTGAATATGGTACCGGAGAAAATGCAAGTTTATGTTGTATTGATAGTTTTAATGAACTAGGAAAAACAATTCGCCAACTAGAAGGATTACCACTAACTGTGAATTCGGTACAAGGAATATCACCTGTTTTGAGATATGCTGATGTTATTCCACCATTGTCTAGAACTCATATGGATAATACAAAAAAGAAGAATACCAAAGGGAATTGCAAATTAGCACCTACAGAAGATGAAATAAAAATAGCCCTTGGTTTCGTTGAACCAATTGAAGGTGTGTACTATATCATTTTTAGATTTATAAAAATTGTAATGTTTTTTTTAATTTTTTGGAATTTAGGTATATTACAATTTGAATCCAGTGGAAAATGGCCCAATGAAATAAACGCAGTTAAAAGAATGATGACAGCATTTTATATTAATCTAGCTGCAAGGTTAAATAGGGAATGTAATTTAACTGCTCAAGCCTTTATAAATTATATAGATATCATGAAAGTAGGTTTTAGATACTAATTAATTATGAATATGTGTCAACAAATTATGATTTTTCTTTTAGAATGGTTTTGTATTTAGATTTCGTATTTATTATCCTGGGCAAATATCACTTCTTAAAAAAGAAGTATTTCCTGACGGTATGATACGATATAGAGATACTGAAGAGTCTTTGAGTTTAGAGCGATATATGGTTCAGTTACCTACATTAACAAGTTCATTACACGCGTAACTAAAACATATTTTTTAATATATACCTGATACTAATTATATTGGTTATTTATTTTTAGGCTTCACGTTCAATATCCATCATATGGTCCAACTTGCTGTTTAGCTAAGCGGTGGCTTAGAAGTCAGTTAATTGATAGCTTTCATTTCCCAGATATATGTGTTGAATTGATTGTGGCTAGCTATTATTTACAGCCCGAGCCATTCAAAGTAACTTTTCAGCCAACTATTGGTTTACTACATTTTTTGCGAAAATTAGCTACGACTGATTGGTTTAGAGAATTTATTGTTATTAATTTCAATAATGAAATTCCAAGTAATTAACTATTTTACAACTCAAAAGTGATTAACATAATTTAAATTTATTTTTTTAATTTACAGAAGATCACATTTCATCATTGGAATGCAAAATTGCTAGCCAACAAGATTACTCTTCAAGAGCTGCAATGTTGCTAGTTACACCATATGACATGGATGGAACTTCATGGACAAAAGAAGCACCTACATTCACAATACTTGCTCGCCTTATGCAATTGTCTAGAATTGCTTTATCCACGGCTGAAGAAAGTTTGTTAAACAATGGCTCTGTGGAACACTTTAAAGTAAAGAAATATCTATTTAAAAATAAAAAAATACTAATTGTAATAGTTATGACATGGTGGAGCGTCATACCAGTTTGCCAACCGACAGTAGTGCCGAGTCACTTTTTTCGAGTGCTTCCAATAATAATTGTTGAAATTTAATAGCTTAATGTTGAAATCTCTCTTATTATTTACTCATTAAAAATATAACCAGTGCTTAGATAGTTCATTTTAAAAGGAATTATTATTTATTTACAAGCAAGCAGAATTAGTACTATTTAATTTATAAAAACATACATAGGTTGATAGAATTACATTTTTTTTTTTTTTAAAGTGGCCCTGATTGGTTGATCACATTTTTCTATTAACTGGCTCATTGGAAATATAATTGGTAGATCATGTTGGGACAATAAATAGAATCGATGGGTCGTAGGAACTATTAAACTAAATAAAGTTAAGATAGATGTAGATCTATCATACCAGACAGAACACCATTAATAAATTTAAGTTCACATTAACTTTGTTAAAAAGGAACTAATTCCGGATTTGTTCCAGACATGAAATAAACAATTTGTTCTTAAGAGCACTGTATCAGTCCAACTAATGAGCAACAACAAAAACATGCTTACGGAGACTGCATAGAACTTGCTTAATTTTCATTATTGAATAAAATCACCTTTTACTAAATTAAAAGAGAGAAAGATAATATGTTAGAAAAAAAAAATTTTTAGTAAAGCTACTGTCATTTAAAAATGTTGAAATAGTTGTTTTGTATATTGACTGTTATAACTGGAATAATGGGAAAAATGCATTGTCTTGCCCATTCTTTTAATTTTATAATATTGTACAGATGCTTATACTCTAAAACCAAAATTAAGCGAGTTCTATGCAGTCTGCGTAAACATGTTTTATATTATGTTTCCTGTTAGTTGATTTGACTGGGACAGCAAATGCGGGTAACACAAGAATATTTTTCGTTTCTCAAATAAAGTTTTTTTTTTTTTTTAATTTAATATATTATTGTCTTACTAAATATCTAACCTGCAGATTCTTTTATTCACGGGGGACAAACTAACAACTTACTAATAAATGTTTAAAAGAATTAATAAAACAACTATGGTTTACTTACTATGTATTTACTAGGGAGTTATATAACTATAACATTATCCAACTAGCTAATGCCTTCCTATTGGTTACTATTGAATCAAGTCCAGTGACATGGGAAAGGGATTTTTGAGTGGCCTTCTGAATTTTTTTAGTGGGTTGGTGGTTTGAATGGCTCATTACCTATATGAGGATCTGTAACATCAATTCAATTTTACCTATATATAATCTATAACAATGAGTACTACTGTATGGCTGGGTTTTAATTCTTGTAAAGGCAAAATTTCGGAAGAATGTGGTCTTATATCAGATTGTGGAACTGTAATGGGCTCTTCATTGGGACATCCTGCAAATTCAACAACATAAATATATTCATTGTTTTCCGTAGAAGTAGTCTCAACATCTGGGTTATCTTCAGTTGGTTTTTTTTAAATATTTTACTGGTAAACCAAGATACAAATTGTAAGTCTTATATGCCAACATAATCGCCTACTTTAAAATACATGCAGTCTGACACAATCATCTCTGCATTATTGGATGATGATGCTGCAGACGAAACTATTTCTGACGAGGTTGATTTCAAAAGCAGCGTTAACAGTGTTTAATGTCGTTTATGTTAATGACATGATGAAAATGGTTGTATTTAGGTTCGAGTTATTTTCCATGGAAAAACATTCTTTGACAGTAGGGTTTGACGCCGAATACTTTTTCGACGAGTGATTTTAGGGTTTCAATCAGCATGATCCGAGGCACGACTATAGTGATAGCAGGGGGCCTGTGTCCATCAGTTTTACTTGGACTTAAAGAAATAAGAAATTAGAAAAAAACAAGAGACGCCCAATAATAATTATTAATAATTATACTTGGGAAAAACAAGAGATAAGATAAGAGAAACTAAATCTCCAACTCTAATACCAATTATATTGGTTTATTGTCTCAATTATATTATTTACTGTTATTAATTTTACTATATATTACTATTTATATTTTCATGTTACCTTGTTATCATTAGTCTACTGCATGTAGTCGCAAATCACGCGTAAATAAATAAATCTATAATAATAATTATCCAGGGAATGTCAATATTTGTATTTATTTTACAAGCTGAATACATATAGTTCCATTGTAATAGTATAACAAATGATAATTCTTAAATTTAGTTAAAATGTAAAAGATTTGGTGGAGTTAAATATACTTGTAAATAATTTAAGCATAGCATAGCATCCTCCAAGAAAATAATGAAATTCCAATACATTCTTGAAAAGTGAACGAAATCAAAGCAACAAGTTCCTTTTAAGCATATAATAAAAAAAGCCTTACTATTTTGGTTTTATTTTTTCATAGACAATATTTAGACCATCTTTACACGAATATGATATAGTAATAACACTGAAGAATATAATGAACCCACTTAGACACATGGCCATTGATGCTAAAATGGCTAAAGTCTATACATTAGAACCACCTGAAGACAAAGAAAAAATTCCAATTGTTGGGTTAAATCCAGTTCAAGAGCTATTAAATATACTCAGGGTATTAAACATTTAATACAGTAATAGTTACATGCTATATTATTTCAGTTAAAATTGTAAACTTTATAATTTTATTTACAGGATAGTTATTCAAAGTATGCGTTATTCTTCCATGACACATATGGAGGTAACGTGATTGGAATTGTTTTTAAACCTGACGTATTTAATGCAACTGATTTTAAGGTAAATTCTATTGAACTTATTTGAAAATTTGTATTGTTATTATTAATTTTTTTTTTTTGTAGGTAACTAATGTTAATGGACACAAATTAAGAACATCTTTGAATGGTAGAAAGCAGGTTGAGTTCAATTTAGATGCATTCATTGAAGACATTCATGTGCTAGGTGGTTTTATGATAAAAGAAATTGAAAAACTTAACAAATCACTGTTTTGTTAGATTGTTGTATGTTAATCTAAATATTCAATATACTGACGTTATATATTTGTTTTAATTAATACTGTTATTTATATATATATATTATCCTAGTGTTGATAAAATTGTAGTCTATTTGTAAACAAAAGAATTATTATGTATGTTTTGTATCTTTTTCTCGCTTTTTCTGGACACTATTAGTGTTTTCTCTGGACAAATGGACACAAATTTGGGAATTAAAGTTGTTTTATTGGTGGATTAAATTGTCCATGTGAACTACATGATATATTTAGTATTCTGAATTATTACTAGTATTATCAATTACAATATGTAATATGTAAAATTTCTGTATTTTATTTTACAATATTGTATTATCAGTTGGTATAAGCTCTCATAAACGAAAATAGCGTTGTTAATATATAAACGAGTCTTTATATCCTCGGAACCGATTTGCAGAGACAATAATTCGGAAACCTGCTGTAGTTTGTCCGGTTACCCTTGTGTCCAGCACATCAGCAGAGTATTCATCTTCATTAAGGCCCGTGTATGTAATTTGGCCCGCTACAAGCCCTTGTCTAAATTGATTACTTGCCTCTTGTCCGAGTCCGAATCTCCGATAATTGGATAAACGAACAAGTGACCATAGGACCATCCGCATAGTATTCTCAAAAATTTCCGGTGCCGCTCATGCGGCGATGGTGTGGCCGGTGTCTGCTCCGGAAATCTGCAGTTTATTCGCCGACCCGTATCCGACTCGTCTGGCATATTGCCTTCGGTAAAAGAAGGTCCGATTGTATTTAATTTTTTGTACGCCTGACCCGGGTCCGAATTACTACTTTGGCACTAGGTGTTACTGCACAATTAGCGTTTTAGAACATATTATTTTAGAACTGCGCAGTTCGTGTTGTACTGCACACTAGCGCACACCCGGGTTGTTACCCCAAGGTTGGTCTTGCCGGGCGCATGCGTTTCTTATCGTTAATCGTAATATTTTATTTCTACCCGCCAACTGGTATAGTAAGTTAATAACAGTTTAATCGTGACATTTTAATCCGAATAAGTGTTCCGGTGTAATGCGTATGTTTCAGTCAATATACCGTCCGGAACATGGTCGAGCGGATCCCGAAACACTGCCTATAATTGTTCGGAAATTATTTTCCGCATTGAGTTTCGAACGTGCATGTATACGGTTAGACGAGGAGAAAAGATAGTTTAATTTTATTGATGTCTCTCACCTTCCCATTTTGTTTGATACTGTAAGAAAGTATATTGAGTAATATTCGTGTGCGATTATTCACCACTCCTTTCCCGTGCCCTACGAGGGCAAACAAAATGATCATAGAGGGCAGTGTTTAGTTTTTTTTTTTTTTAATTTTAATTAAAAAACAATTACACTTACCGTACAAATTTATATAAAAAATAATTTCACACAATTTTCCGTAAATACGTTAGTTTGCTAGAAAAATAATCTTTTAAGGGACGGCATGAAAATAATTTTTATTCGTGAAAAATAAAACAGGCCATTAGTATGTGTTGGGTCGCCAAAATTTCAAAATTTTCCAAAATTAGTGAAAAGTTTAGGAACCTCTACACCATCGTATTATATGTGTTTTAATCAAGGACGAGAAGTTATATAAATTGCATATTTTTGTCCGTATCGTCTGTTTATAGCTAGACGAACTAAAAAATCTGTTCTATAACCTAATGTATGGTATTTTTGTAAATATTTTTATGCATATTATCGTTGTGTTTCTAAATGAACTTTTAGTAAAATCATTTTTTTTTTTTTTTTTTTTTTTATATTTGCCCCATAAAACAATAATTTAAACATAAGACCCGTAGAAATATAATAATTATCAAGACGCACTACTATTAGGAATCATCAGTGTTGGGAAAGTTCCTTTTAAAAGGAGAACTCCATCCCGTTTCTCGTTTATTTTTTACAATTTTCCTTTAATAATATCTAATAGAAAAGTCCAAATTAATTATTATATTTTCTTAATTTAAATATACCAATAATAATATTAATTTGCTTTGTAAATATATACAATATAAATAATAGGTATATAGGTATTCATGAGTAAGTTTCATAAAATTGGATACTATTTTTAGTATTTATACGTTTTAAAAATTCTATAAAAAATATAGAACGAATATTTGCGTTCACATTCCAATTTTCGTTCCTATAGTAGTAACGAGTTCCTTCCAACACCTGGGATCATACGGTATCCGATTGTCTGATACAAACCGATTATTTTTCCGTTCATTACAATATATTGTACAGCGTGGAAAATAAAGTTTTTCATTTGACGGTACTTGGTATCTCTGTTACTGTATTTCGATTGGTCTGGCGAAAAACCATCATGGCATATTATCGTTATTTCGTATATTTCACGGCCGGATGTTTGTGCACGATTTTTTTTTTTTTTTTACTGTATTATCAAATTGAATAAGTTACGTTCCAGCGATGGAGCATTTAACTTTTTTTATTTTTAGTTTGTCATTATACGAATCAGAACTGTACAGATTTGATCGTTAAAGGAGGAATATCTTACCAAGCTTTTGGAAAAGTATAGGACCGGGGTAATTAATGTAGTGTCTGCTATCTTTAGAGTAAATGAATACGAGTATTGTGATGGTCAATAATCGACCTTCCTTCCATTTCCCTTCTTTTAGCCTACGATTTGGTACCCAATTACCAAATTGGTTCTCGGATAGTATATATGTATACATACGAATTGGTTTCAATAAATTGTTATTTTCAATATTAATAACAAAACAGAATTGCAAACCAATGAAAGTCCATAATCGTAGAGTATTTTTAAAAATTGTTTCCTTAATTAACCTTGTAACCTTATTCAATTTCTTTATTATTAGGCAACACAGTTAAATTATAATAAATATTTAACACACGCATGACTAATTGCGGTTAATTGTCAAGTGACTGTGATGTCTGAAATAGAGTACAGAGATACAGAAAATATCTAATCGATTAGATATAATATTGTAAAAGAGCTTTCCCAATTCGATCAGTTTTATGGTGCTATTGTAGTTATTGTAAGGAACCACCAATTCGTAATTGTTTTTTTTTTTTTTTTTTTGTTGACCTAAGAACGAATTCCCGTAGTTTCTATATTTATTAACCGGTTCTTAGTGCCTACTCAAATCAATTTTTAAAAAACTTTTTAAATTATTTAATTATTTATTTAAATTGTTTTATTTTGTTCGAGTATTAACCATCACCTAAACCATTTTTTGTTATTTGTTGTATTACGAAATTGATTGCAATGAAAATAAATAATTAAATAATTGAAAAATATGTATTTGAAACATTACTATAATACATTATAAGTAAAAACGTAGCCTGGGATATTCGTTTGTTTTATTTAAGATAGGATTCAATTTTAAAGATATCCGAGATTTTAGAGATTTATAGATTTTTAAGCTATAAATCTTAAATCTTTTGGTTTTACCAACGATGTGTACTTTTATTGTTTACATTTTTAATTTATCAAAACATTTTACCGAACTGCGCTCAGAATCGTTGTTGGTTACGATTTATAATTCCGTATAGCTATAAATTAAATACTCCTCTACAGGATATAGAATATCGTATCTTTATTTTATATAAATACATTTTTAACCAGACCATATTGTTTTCTTTTTAGATCCATCAAATGGAAATAGAGGCGTCCATAAAAAATCAAAACCAATTGGTAAATATTACATAGAAATTGTATTATTTTTCAATGTTATTTTATTAATTTAGTCATATTCCAATATGTTTAATAATAACATAAATTTCTATATATAGGTAAAAATTGTAGGCAAAATGTTGTTAATCTAAACAATATCTATTCAAAATTAAATTTATTACACGAATCTACCGTAATATTAAACATTGGACTATACTAATAATAATATTATCCTTATAGTGTATTTTATGTTGCAGTAAAATGATCCACGAGTGCCAAAAAATAGTTATGGTTACGGGATTCAAAAATAACTCTACTATGTAATCTCTAATTTGTTATCATGATTTATGATTAACGATTTATTACTGAACATTTTCGCATTTGTTATTTATGTGAACACATGTTATAAATTAATTTTCAATAAAAGATATTTCCTTAAAAATAATTTGGTGTGTTTTTTCGTTAATATGTCTGGCGTTGTAATAATTGGTTTTATGATAGATAGACAGAGCTAAGACATTCTGTATTATAAACGAGCATTTTGCTAATGTTTATCTAATTTTATTTAATTATGCTATTCGTATTTTTAGACATATTTTGATGATTTCAAATTGGCAAGAAAAACAAAAACATATACTAATTTTATCTATGCAATTAAATACGTCATGGTTGGAAAAATTGGCGGTGGGTTGGTCTTGGGTGCGTAGGTAGGTCCTTTATTTGTTCATGATACATAGACAATATACGTAGTTACGTACGTGATTAAAATTATCGTATTAAATTTTGAAAATTTCGCCAAAAACTATGGATCAATCAGAAGTGTATAGTTCTAATTAAACGAAAGTAAGTTAAAATTCGTTTAAACGTTGAGGGCCTTGGTTAATTCTGGTTATGACTAGTCAAAACCAGATTTGACGAAAGGGATTTGTGGAAATTAATTTTGGTAGGTTTCCGGGTTTTGACTGTAACGCATAATATGTACATGACATATCCACGTGATGAAGTCGTCTTTTTCACGAAATGTTACCCGGTTGATTAAATGGAAACCATTATTTTGTACACTTAATGGATACTAACATTTGATATTGTGTATTTTTTTTTTTTTTTTTCATCAAATGACCAGCCGTTTGGTAAAACAAAATGCAATATAATGCACCATAAAATGCCATTGGTTGTATAATATACGAATCAAATACAATTTAATTTAGTCCGTATTGTAGATACTATTTTGAACAACTTGGATTACGTTATTGTTTTATTGTTTTAAATGTAATATTTTATTGAAACAATTAGTGAAACCGTGACGACGACCGTTACATTTCAATTTAGCTTTAAAACACGCGCAGCGGTTTGAATAATAAAAAAAATTTTTATTTTACATTTACACGTTTAAGCAGCAACTGTTACACGAAACGTTATTTCTTTGGTATTTTTTACTTGATCAACAGTTTTTTTTTTTTTTAAATAGTTTTTTATTATATAAAACGTAGTTAAATCTCGTCAAATTCCATTGTGAAAGCCCGGTCGTAAAGCATATTAGACACATCACATTAAATAAGATAAAAATACAAGCTACAAATAAAACGCAAATTACCTATTATACCTACTTAAATACCCATGTTATGTTATTTTAAAACAATTCATAATAATAATAATAATAAAAAAATACTAAATGGTAACATTGCCATTTAGTATTTTTTTTATGTATTCGTTTATATTGTGTATTATATTTTGTTTCGCCTAGCGGTATAAGGCCGCGGGGGTGAAACAAACTAACCATATCGAATTTTAGTATTGGTTTGGTGAAAAGATATCTTTTTTTTTTTTTTTTTTCTTCAAATATTTCGCCGTAAGTGTAGAAGAAAAAAAACCTCGATTTCCGTTTCATTTCATCGACCGGATAACTTTTCGCGAAATAGACAATTTCATCAAGTGGATACGACATACGTATGTATGTATATCGTATAATATTATTATTATTATTATTATTATCGTGACGCGTGTGTTCCATAAACCGTTGCGCCCCGCCGCCGCCGTCGTCGTCCCACTTAGCGGAAGGTGTCTATTATTTACAGCCGAAACAATTTAGTCCGTTGACGGTTGTTTTAATGAAGTCTATTACAGCTATGCATCGTATGCGCGCTGTTTGTATTCGTGTATTTATACGAGGTCTGTTAAAAAAAAAAAAAAAGTACCGGGACAAATGTCTCCGACCTTTTCTTTACGGCGGGCCATATCTGAGATGCGCGGACCAAATTCGTTTAGGGTTGCGATAGAGTAGAGGTAACGAAACCGAAGATAAATAAGAATCATTTTATTTAACTGTGATTTTACAAAAGATACCCCACTATTGTGCTAAATTACTGTTACTCAATGCGAAGTTTGGTGTATTGCTTGTATTTTAAAATTTCGCGGTAGTTGTTATTTGGATCGAACTCGGTTGTTCCAAACTGGCAGCGTCGCTCGTAAATGCTCGTCACTCAAGTAGATTCTATACTCTGAGTTGACGTATTTCATTTTTGAAAAATTTTGCTCACATAGGTGGGGTAGGTAGAGCTTAATGTTGAGATTATTTCACGTTCGCATTTTTTGAGATTTGGAATAGAGTCCTCTGGTAATATGGCGTACAATTTTTCCAGTCTGGTTTCCTTGACGCGGCTTTTGAGTCAGTTGTTTGATGTGAGCTCGATAACTACAAGCTGAAGCTCCGTTGGCAAAGTTTCAAATTCTATGGCCATCGGATTTTCGAAAATTCCAATACGTTCAAAACGAATTATCAAAACATCAGTTTAACTTGGCGGGCCGGTTCAAAAAGCTTGACGGTCCGGAACCGTAGGTTGGAGACCCCTGCTCTAGAGAGTTTTGTATTCTGTCAAAAATGGACGTTGCAGAAACGGTTTGTTGATGGATGCCACACCGTGCATTTTTCTTTCTTTCTTCGGTATCACTTGGGTCACAAAAAACGAGAATAATTTTTTCCCGTGTCTTTTATTTCGCTGCGTTTGTTTGAATAATGACTGCTTGTCGTATTCCGAAATTGAGGGCCTTTTTTCGATTTGATAGATGAATATTTATTCATCTAAATCAATATTAAATTCTTCTCCGTCCGTTTTTGATTTTGAAGATAACTTTTTCGAAAAAAAAAAACAACTGAAAATATTGGACAATAAGAACCTATCGCTTCAAAACGCGCGTTGCAACTGAACACATCAATGCAAATCTATGAAATGGTAAGACCATGTACTAACGCGCGTAATCATATGCACAGTTAATAGTAATTGTAAACGCGTGTTTAACGTCTCACATATAAATTAGCTCTTAGGTTTTCGTATTAAAAATACGGTTAATCCCGCGTGAGTCCACTCTTCAGGGGTCGAGTTGGGCCTATGTTGGTCGGGGATACCGTAGCTTTCTATTGGCGAAAGAAATATTAGAATCGGTTCAGTGGTTCCAGCGAGATCCTCTACATACAGACTCGCTAACCAATAGATACTTTACCTGTTTATAAGATTAGTATAGATAACACAATATGTTACCGGAAATATCGACAATTTAGGAAACGGCTTTCTAATACGGTCGGGAAATTATGTCATCATTTCCGTCGGTGGCGGATCTTGGATTATTTTACATTTGGGGGGCGCTACAATTATTAATACTGTTAGCGATTGTCGTATATATATATATATATTTATTTTTTTTGGTACTCATCGAATAACTTTAAACAATTTTGTTTTCATATAGTTAGTGTTGTTCCGGCCGTTCCCGGGTACGAGAACAAGCATAAATGGAAAGTAATTTCCTCTACAAAAAAATAAACATAACTATTTAACTGTAAATTTATTTCATTGTTGAATGTAAATCATTTTTTTTTTTTTTTTAAAGTTTCGTATTTTTAAAGTCGAGAACGATCGTTCGTCAATAATAGCTGTAGAAACCGGAAGAATGGCAAAAGTTTGTAATCGAATTTTTATACAGAGGGGGGGAAAAAAAGTAGCACTGTGTATGATAATGCCTCAACGGCATTTCGCGCTACGTCAGTTTTAACATTTTTCCATTTATTTAAAACAATTATGCACGACAGTGGCGACCAGCGTCTAGCACGAAGGTAAAAGCCGCGGTTAAACGCGGTTTGGTTGTTAAATAACAATAGTAACACCAGTGCCTAAGAACAATGTTGACCATATGGATAACAAAAAAATTAAAAGTATATGAAATCTAATTACAATTGTTGGTAATTATTACTTCACAGGTTTATTATTATCGGTCACAAAAAATAATGATAAATAATAAATAATTTCTCATCAAACGAAAATAAAGGTCAACACGGGCCAAGGTGTGGGGGTTGTGTACTATAGCCCCTCCCCTCCGCCAGGTCGAAACGATTATACTTATAATATAAGTCTTATTATATCCATACAAGGACACAGAAATAATTCCATGCAATGCCAAATTACTCGATCTGGTTTCTGTTAAGGTCAGATTGCTGGATCGTGATAAAAATAAATAAAAATAAAACACTGTATACTATATAATTCTGTATTATACAAATATTAATCATATATTATATACCTACCCAATGTCGTCGGATAACCGAAAATAATAATTTCTAATCCTGTGGTCAGAATTTCCTTCTATCGTTGAGAAATGATAACGAGTACACACTATCTTATCGTCAACATTCCCGGTTAATACCGGTCGACTATTATCGGTATTAAATTTATTAATTTGTTTAAATATGAGCTAAAGATAAAATTCAGTTTACGTTATTACCAATACATTACATATAATATTCATCTTTAAACAGTTTTATTTTCCGTCACAGAGAATATTTTTACTAATTAAATTACGAAAATGTTTCCGTTTAGTAGAGGTTCCGAGAGGTCCATTTTACTACTATTTGAACCGGGATTGTTGGCATTTTGCGTTATAATGAGGAATCCGTCGTTATAGAGAGGTTTTACTGTATATTTATATTATATATAAAAAATATCAAATTTTTTTTACTTTTCCTATACGTAAGGGGCCACCCTCATGTATAAATACGAGTACCTAAAGCGTAATGAAGTATAATATTTATGAACATTTTCCCATTTTCTTCCATTTTTTCAATCCCCCCGATATTTTTTCTTGCGTTTGCCCCTGCCCACGTACAGTATTTCCCGGGAACGTTATAGGAATATGCTTATTAGACCGTTCCTATAGGAAGTTTCTTTTTTGGTCTTCGACCGTCCGGTAAGGTATTAAAAACAGTCCGTAAACATGTTAACGCCCGAGTTCGGACTATCCCCGGAACCGTAAAATCTTCCGGAAACCTTTCTAAAACGGCACGAATATGGTCCAATATATTAGAACCCGAAACGAGGCCGTTTTAAAATACGACTAAAAATACGCAAACAAAACGCATCCGTGTTTCGTAATACGAAACCAGTGAAGTACGTACCCGGCGCGCCACTGTTGTCACTGTCGGTACTGTCGTCACTGTCGTCACTGTCGGTACTATCGTCACTGTCGACACTGTCGTCACTGTCGTTATTGGTTCCGTAAACCGACGCGTTTGGAGTTTGAACAAATGACGTTGATCAATAATGCAACACAGATGACCCCGGTATAATTTATACAATTAATTAAGTTTAATAGTTAAAAGTACGTATATAAGGCGGTTTACGTTTTTTTTTTTTTTTTTGTTCCTAATACTGCGACATTATTTTAACGAACTCTATTCGAATACAGGCCAGAAATATTTCGCACAATGGTTTTGGGCGGGGTGGGGTGGGGGGACTGTTGTAGACGGTAAGTTGGGAAGTTGGGATATAAGAGCGCGGTATACGGAGGACGGAGCGGCCGGTTTCGAGTTACGCACGCGACCGTCTCCGTTCTGCACAAATTTAATTAGTTATGTATAAATATATTTTTTTTAATTTTCGTGTTCTAAGTTTTCGTATACGTAATGTCGTATTGTTCGCGACGAGATTATTATACAAAGGAGAAATGTCAATTGCAAAAGAAAAAAAAAAAAGAAAAAGGGCAAAAAAAAAAAAAATAAAATAAAATAAATAATAATACTTTTAATTGCGCGCGTCGTGGGCGAGACATAAATCCGCTGGTCGGCAGCGGCGGGTCTTTTGTGAGCGGCCTACGGACGTAATCCTGACCGACGCACGCGTCTTTATGTTATAAAAAAAAATACGACGGCCACTTGGCTGCCATCGGAATTATTACAAATAATAATGATACGCGATATATGCGTGTGCGCCCGATGAGACGACCACCTACTTCATTCGGCTAATGAGTTGCAATTGAGTCGTTATTAATTCGACTTAAATGCGCGCTAAAGGACTATATTGTTCGTACGTAAAAAAAAAACGAGGCTGGGCGAGTGGACAATTTTTTTTTTTTCCCTAACACGTCAAGTTTGATATTAACACGGACAAAATCAAGGTTACAGGATTAAATCGTAAACAAAAATTAACCGAGTTATCGGTTGTTAACTTGATTAAAAACTAAACATTTGACGTACGTGTATTTGTCGGCGATCAAAATTTTTTATTAGCTATTGGATCAGCTAACTTTTTTTTTTTTTGGCGGTCCCATCCGAAAAGGGGTAGGTTGGCAGTAGCGTATTTTGGATGATTTTTTGACGGGAGGGGGGGGGCTGTCCACATTTTTAGAATCCTTACAAACCCATTTTTAGAATTATTCGCTGACAAGTGCATTGAACATACTTTTTTTTTTTAAATTACTATGTCCACACTTATCAAGTAATTTTACATTTGACGAATACGTTTATAGATATTTTTTTTTCACGTTCACAGCTTTGTAAGAAATAAATATAAACTTTATAGCTACATAAAAAGTTTAATTGTCACTCATACAGATATAACTCAAACCGGTATAATATAAACGGCAATAGCGGTTATATATTAAACGTTAAAGAGGGGGGGGCGAAAAATGTAAAATACTCACAAATAATTTAAACTAGTAAAAAGGTCGCTGTAAACATTTTTTTTTTAAAAATGTATAAAAAAAATCGGGTTTGGTCAGGTTTTTGCATTTAATAATTAATGGATTGCAAAAAGCTGGCAGTATAAATGTTGCTATTTGACCTGAAAAAAGTGATTACGGACACGCGTGTGTAACAGATTGAATATTGTGGTTATAGACTGAATTTTCTTAAAAAATTCTCTAAAAATGTGTTACACGCTTGAAATCAAATTTAAATAAAATTCAACTCATATCAAATCAACGACGTTAATATGGACTTATCAAGGTGATTATTCATTATCTGCGGTGAAACTTGGTAAATATAATACCTGTAATATCAATTTGTAAAGCTACGGTTCACGGGGGAGGGGCGATGTCTTCCCCCTTCTTATAACCACCACTGATAAATGATCTGCCTACCGATTAGGTACTGCTGACTTAAAACTTTGTGAATCACGTGATTCAAATATACCCCCTTCGAACCGCCACTGATATACAATGTACCCCTGATTAGTTATCTATTACTGATTTTTTTTTTTTTTACCGCTTATCACTAGATAGTGATTATTAACAGAGATTTTGAGTAAAATTGATTATTGATTTTTTTTTTTGTTTTAGTCGTAGAACCGTTTAATGATCTTTTATTTAATACTTACATCAACTTTTAATTTTCGAATATATCGACACCCGTTTAAAGAGAATATTTTATTTTTTAAAATTTGATACTCGTAACACTAACATTGGATTCACCACGTATGGAGTAAATCCGAGCATACGAGTAAACGTATAACAGTTAAATGCCGAAATTTAGTACCCTTTTCTACTACTCCGGTCTAAACGTTCATCTCTTATAACCCATAAACGTTATATACGAAAATATTATAAATTTTGTCTCGAATTTGCGTTGAAAAGGAGGTGGTCCCATCACCTCATGTTTGGGGTTGCGGTTGCCATTTTGAAAATCAAAAGTTAACATGCATTCAATGTATAAGGATGTTAGAATAATAGCTAAAACAATTCCACACTGATAGGCAAAAAAAAAAAAAGAAATCGAATATACTTGAAATCCAGAGAACGGAATCGCTGAATTAAAAAAAAAAAAACCCTGCATATATTATAGTCTCGTACACGTTATTTTCGATTTATAAATCCGGTGCAGGAACGCATAGAGGTATATAAATGCATACTTGTAATGGTATACATTATAATATCATATTACTATAAATACTTATACACGTGCAATCGTCAATTTATTCGCTTCTGGAATATAATTATAATGCGCGGTGTTAACACCGCCAGTTAATTGGTGCATATACCAGATACCTATAATAAGTGGTTACCCGGGTAATAAACGTGTTTTGTGCGTCTATAATAAAGTTACAAAACCCATAACCATAACTGGTTACCCGGCTACTGGGTTTAATCGGGAATGCGACATAATATTCTCCAAGAGTAATATACGGGTTTATTTCGGAGTGATTTGTTTCTTTTAATATTCGCCGTAATACCGTTTTCTTTTTCCTGTCCCGTTTGAACTCAAATAAATTAATTAATAGGTACGTCCGACTATCAAGGGGCGCCATTTGGAGGAGGAGGAGGAGGGGTAGGTAATGGTGTGCGGTCGCGTCCCGATTGCTTTATAAAATAGTCCTCGCAATTGGCCCGCCGAAATAACGTACCGTATTATTTCATACAATTAAATTGTATTTTCGTATAAATTACTTACGGACAAAATCGTGAAATATTTACAGCCGGTTGTTTTAGGCGATTTTAATTCTTTTGATACTTTCGATCGGTAGCAATCACGCAAATTATCCATCAGTTATATATATGAACAATAATCGCAACTGTTATGATTATAAAGAGAAATGATATACGCTCGTATATAATACAGGGTGCGGCAGAGCCTACTGACGAGTTTAATGAGGTCATTAGCCTGTGATAAGATAAGAGAAGGCCTTAATAAGTGGTATATTTTCAATTGTACGGTAATACCGTTTTTATTCGTAAACGTGGTCTGGACAGGTGTACATGGTGGTTTCGTCGTGCGTGCGTATTACGAAAATAATCATTCTGTGATCGCTACACAAATGGCTTTTCGTATACACTTCGGCATTCCACGTGCTGAATCTGTTCCTTCTGCTAACACTATCAAATTGTGGATACGGCATTTGGAAGAAACCGGAAGTACCCTAAGTAGATTTGGACACGGAGCACCCAGAACGGTAAGAACCCCCGAAAATGTGCAGTTGGTTAGAGAGTCAATTGAGCAGTCACCAAGAGGCTCAGCCCGGAAACACGCTGTAGCTTTGGGAATCTCGGACCGTTCTTTGAGGAGAATTCTTCACGAAGATTTATCATGGCTGAAGAACATGATTTGGGAGATGTATGGTTTCAGCAAGACTGAGCTACAGCGCATACAGCTGGAATTTCACTTGCTGTCTTGCGACAAATGTTCCCTAGACGGTTAGTCTCTCTGAGAGGAGATATAGGCTGGCCAGCACGGTCCCCAGATTTAAGCATGTGTGATTTTTTCCTCTGGGGCTACCTTAATGATAAGGTTTTCAGACATCGCCCATATACCATAGAAGAAATTAAACAGAAAATTACCGTGGAAGTCGAGGCCATACTAGTCGAAATGTGCCGAAAATCATATGAGAGCTTCAGAGATCGTCTACAACAGTGTATCAATGCTGACGGCCGCCATCTTGGAGATATAATTTTCAAAAAATAATTTTTAAAAATGGGATTGAATACTGATTTAAATAAAAAAATACCTTTTCTCTAAGTTTTACTGTTCGTTATTTATAGTCCATCAAAACTCGTCAGTCGGCTCTGCCGCACCCTGGTGTCTAAATATATCCGTAGGACAAGTCGTATTTGTACTGCACTAATGCAGATGTTGCATCCGTATAGTGAAATCGTTCATTTCACGAAGTTGATGTTCACTTATGTGAAAATAACGTTTTTATACAGTATAATGTATGAATTTGTTCACTTTTTCGCGAAGCGGATACAATTAATTCCACGTTGTACAATCTCTTATTTTTATATTGAAATATTATTTATATTTTAATTATTAAATCTCGAATAATATTATTATATTATACGAGCACGATTTATATAACCGTTTTATATACAGTGTGTTTCATCCGATTTCAAAAAATTATATTTATTGTAAAATTTGAATAATCAGGTTAGGATAAGTGTTACAAGTTAGTCGATTACATTAAGTTTTAGGTATAATATTTTGTTCATTGTGGCCTCCCCTATTTGCATGACACACATCTAAGCGATATTAAAATTCCTCATAAACTTGTTGAAGCATGTCAACTGTAATCCAGTTGATAATGCGTCTATAATGCGACTTTTTAATTCATCAAGATCTTTGCGGAAGCGGAAGTACATAAACATTGCTTTTTATGTAACTCCAGAGAAAAAAATCACAGATTGTAAGGCCCGGTGAACCAAGGGGCGGCCAAGAACAATATGTACCGTCATTAGCACTACAGCGACCGATCCATCGCTGTGGTAGCTGATCGTTAAGAAATTTGCGGACTTCTAGGGGGACCAATGTGGTGGTGCGGTTTATATCTCAGACCTCTCCGCAAAACACGCCAAACCGTTGTCTGTGGAATAGCAAATTTTCTGGACGCACGATGAACTGATTTCTGCGGACTTGTTTTGAAACTTTGTCGAATTTGTTTAACATTCTCATTAGAAGTTCTTGGTCGACCTGATGACTGGTCTTTACATAAGCAACTGGTTTCTTAAAAAGTTTTATGCCATCTTCGAATACTTTGGGCTGTTGGAGGTTCATCGTTAAACTTTCGTCGAAAATCACACTGCACGGTAATAACAGATTCGCACTTTTCGAAACGGAATACACAAAACGATTTTTGTTGCTCGGTCGACATTTCAGTAACAACTAATTAAATCACGTCACTCGGCTTAAAGTGCACTTTATCGCACCTAACCTACCATTCAGATGGCTGGGGCTTCGTTAACCACAAACCACAGGAACAATATTTATCGTATACTAAAATCGGATGAATCATTTTGAAACACACTGTATATAATTGTAACTCTTTAAACTTTTGAAGAAAATTACGTACAAAAATAAGATGAATTCACAATGTGGACATGGAATTAATTTCATCGACTTGACGTAAAAAAAAATGCTATAGAAACTGTCGTCCGGACAGCTTAGAAAACGTGATTTTCATTCAACTGATATATTTCACGAGGTGGGCATCCGGAATGTTTTCGTTGCACAATGTGCGACTTTCACGATGAGACCGAGAATGAGAGTGCGACGAAGCTCGAATGTTACTAAAACTAGTTTGTACAAGTATTAGGCTTCGCGTTGGACAGCTGACATTTTCGTCTCTCGATATAAATCACCATAACGTATATTATAATGGCATCAGGCCAAACAAATATTTATGACGTTCAATAAAAAAAAAAAAAAATAGCTATAATTTTTACCTATGATAGGTTTATATATTTTATAATATAAAATGCGTTATTAACACGTCATTTTCACGTGTCAAACGTTTTTGTGAATTATTAATTTTGTACCCAGGGTTTAATACGTCTCGTTAATTTAAATAAAAAAATAAATAATTTTCATCGCGGATATCGTAAAAATTAAATTTATAATTCGATAATAAATTTAATTAAAAATCACATGACGAATTTGCGTTCAGCAATATCGGATTTGCGCCGACAGTTGTACGCCGTTAGTGTGTGACCTATGAACACCACTCAAAGGTTTTACCGTTAATACCGTCTGCGTTTTTGTCTGCTCGGTTTTTTTCTCCCGATATTTTAACTTTTAAGTGAGATATCAGCGTTTTTGAATCGTTTGAATATTTCCCATATATTCGATACGCGGAAAAAATGACCAAGGGGAAACACAGAAAAAAAAAAACAAAAAAACATAGCCCGGTAAAATAGCTCACGGTAAAAAAAAAAAAACCCATGGAAATGAAGTTATAAAACGATATGTTATTATAATAGTATCGTGTTATAATTTGTACATTTTTTTTCCCGCTATTGCCCACATATACTCGTATATTGTTTTAATATTAAAATATCGAGTGAAAAAAACGAGGTACTGGTACACGGATAATGTTTGATAATATTATATCGATTGAACGGCATCAATCGAAAATACAATTTTTCCCCTAGTTTTATGTTCAAGTTGTATTTTTTTTTTTTTGTCTTTCACATCGTCGATTACGGGAAACGTTAACGGCTGGCGTTTGTGCTGGGTGGGAGTGGAGTCTGGGAGAATGCGCGTGGTTGACGTTTTTCGCCGTCCCCGTTAGGGTCGTCAGCGACGGCGGCGTTGTTGGCGGCGGCAACCGGTTATCCGTCTGGATCTGCGGCGCCGGCGACGGCCGCTCCGTTGTCGTCGTCGGTGGCGGTGGCGGTGGGGGTTCCGGCGCCGTTAACCGTCCGGAGAAACCGGCGGCGCGGCGTTTGACAGCGCACGCCGCATAGTATGTCTCGCGCGCGCACGTACGTGTGTCGACCGCGTATAGTTTCGTCCGTCCGGCGCGTACCGTTTACGACATTTCGCGTGTTTTCCGTTTCGTTTTGTCCGCCGCAGTGCCGCGCACGACACGCTCCCAACAACCGGCCGCGTCTACAATAACCGCCGACCCAGTGCCCGGGCTGCGCCGTTAACTGACGACGGTGGGACCCACCATGCAGCCGGCGGCTTACCCGGATTTCCCGGAGTACGCGGGTTATTCCAGCTGCGGCGCCGACGATTCGCACGCCGCCGACACCGCCGCCGCCGCTGCGGACGGCTTGTCCGCCGGCGTTGACGGCGGCGACAAGCGCTGCCGTCCCCGGCGAATCCGGACGGGCGTCTTGTCTCGTCTTATGACCGTCTTCGAACCGTCCAAGAACCGGCTGTCCATGAAGATATTCGGCAGCGAGAAGGCCGTGCTCAAGGAACGACTCAGGCAACAGTCCCTGCGCGTGTGGGTCATTCATCCGTGCTCCAAATTCAGGTGCCTATACGTACAAATACTTATAATATTATATTATACGTACTTTATAATAATATGTCCGACCCGGTCCTGCGCCCTGACCAATTCCCCAATGCAATTTCACGTCGCGCGGCCCTAATAATCGTCTCCGCCGCCACCGCCTGATGAGTCGCGAAAAAAGTGCAGGGGAGAAAAGGCGAGCGAGGCGACAAGTTTGCTTTCCCCGTCTACAATTACCCGAACAGGCCCCCAAATAGGGTTTTTGAACATTACCGTTACATTATGCTAAACCGACATAGCCGGATATTGTATGAGCGAAAAACGCACGCTAGCGGCTTATTTGAATTGTATAGAATGTGATCAAAGGGGGCCATAATTTCGAGATAATGAACTGGACTTTATCAAAATTATGTCGAAACTTCGAGTAATATAATGAAATAAAATTGTAAATGTATTATTAAACACACGTACCTATACGTATATGATAATATATTTCGGGTGTTTATTAATTAATATCTTCTAATTTGCCCGCCTATTCGAATATAGACGCATCCATCCGCATCTGTTCTTCGATAGATTCAACAAATTTCCTAACAGTTTTGTAACGGATGACATCGTTAGGTTCGGCATAATAATGTTTAACATTTTTCTCCGGCACCCGTCATTTTCAAAATCAGTACTGCCCGTGATTTCGTTTATCAGTTAACAGTCGGCCAAGCTATATTTTGTTCACGATTATTTATTCGATTTAATGAGACTAATGAAATGCATCGAGTGTGTTACGAGCATTTTCAAGGGGAATAAAAATAAACTCGAGTCGTCGAGTTTTCTGAGTTATCGAGGTTCGAGCAATGGCCGAAAACTCCAGAGAAAACTCACCGGATTAAGTATCAGAATTTTATTCAGACCGGGTCGCTATTTTTTTTTTTATTGATTTTACACTTTAACACAATATACTAGTAATATACAACTCGAGTCGTTTGTAGCTCGATTAATTTATCACGGTCGATATTTTCAACCAATTCCAACGTTTAGGACGTCATGTAGTTGTTTGAAGTTTCTTCAGTAACCGTGGATATTAAATATCAGGTTCTTGAGAAATATATTTTCACTACCAACATTATTTTCCATCCAAGTCGTATAAGATCGGGTTTGGTAAGTCGTTTAACGCGTCAAGTTAACACTGTGGTCATTTTGGCCGTAATATTCCGGCCCGGCGCCACCCAAATCGCAGTCGCCCTTAATTGTCCCGTATGCCGAAGAGGACTCGACTTGATTTAATTACGTTAATTCGCCGAGGAGAGGGCGAAAGCTCATAAATGCCCGATCGTCGGGGAATGCGATTGGCTAAACCCTGCCAACTAAGGGGAAACGCGTCCGACGAGTATGGGAGCAAATCAATTTTCGAAATTATCAACGTAATTTACACGATTAACGCGGTAACGCCCGAGCCGATTACAAAAAAAAAAAAAAAAAATGCGACACGAGCGTACACGGGACTTTGGATATGTAAGGAGGCGGACGCCGGAGCAAATAAATTCAGACAAGTGCGAATAATGGAAACAAAACGATTAAAAATATACAACGAACATGAATTTAATGAATTAAAATTAATTCAATTTTAATGTTTTATACAGTAAAATTTGTACTGTATGTATAAAGTATAATATGATAAATTAAGTATACGAGTATATGCATTGTTAATAGTACGTCCAAAAAAAAAATTTAAAAAAATAATAATAAAATAATACAAATAATGATTAGTTTTAATTTTAAATTTAAAAATATAAAATAAAAATAAATTTTTGTATTTACATAAAATAATAATCAATTTTTTTTTTTTTTTGCATTGCCAACATTTATTATTTTTAATAAAAGATTAATTGTAATGCTGTAAATGTTCCAACAGGCGTAGGAGTATCACTATAATTTTTTATAATCTCCGTATTCATTCGTATCGTATGCAATTTCAGTAGACGGTTCTGTTTCTATTATGCGTGTACTCGATAGCGTTTACAAACCAACAAAATTTCCAGATTAAATATCCACATTGAGCCGTGAGCCCCGTAGTAGATAATAAAATAATCTCGAATTTCATAATACACGAAAAATGAATTTTTTCTCGTCTCAATTCGTATTCAATCCCGAGATTGGTTCGCAGCGATTCTCTCCATTCTTCCTTGTTACTGGCCTTTCTCATTATTTGTCGCGTATACTCCATTCGCGTGGCCTTCCCCTACAGTTTTTACCGTCCGCGCAAGCATTCCATAACAGTTGCGCTGCTGCACAGTACACGTCCAATCCATTCGTTTCTTCTTCGAACTCCACGGAGTTCTACTCTGTGACATTCTTTCTCTAGTAGTTACTCGTAACCCAACGGACGGCGAAACCGGAATCTTAAAAACAGAATTTGTACAACAATTTCGTAGTGCGGACGAGGTTTGTGTCGTTTTGTAACCGGTTGTCGTCAGATACCGAATGCGAGCGGTTTCAAAAGGACGACTTCCCCCCCAATGTATGCCGTACAATGGTTACTTAAACTTATACAAAACCGTATTTGTCGAGGAATGTCGAAACGAAAAGAAAAGAAAACGGTACGGGTTTTGGAAAACGTGTCGGTGGCGCGTGCGCATGGGTAGTTTCTGTGTATATAACCACAGCGTTGCAATTTTATTACGTCTCGGACGTGACTTTGGTGGGGCCGGGACCGAATGAAAATAATATGATTTCAGGGCTGAAACGTATAATACGGTATAGTAAAAAAACACGTAATTATTTATATACGGTTTATACCGTTATAAAAATAAAATCCCTAACTAACGAAAATACATTTATAATAATTCAAATTATTGTCGATTTCACGGAAAAGTGGTACTCCGACGGTGACGCGCCCAGTGGACATGTTTACGTAGGGTTACTACGTATGTGTCGAGAAAATTGCGGAAAATTTAAATTAATAAATTATTTTTTATATACAGTGAACCAACGCGGTTTAAGCGTCGTCCACTGTATTTGTCTATTATTTGAATACCAGTGTTTCTTAATACAAATCATATAACATTTTGCTTATTCACTATCACAGTTCGTAATACGACGAGATACGTAAAAGCCGACTGTAAACACACCACTACTGAATATTCTATACAGCAGCTAACTACATATGCGATCGTTAATATACCCCCCCCCCTTTATGATTTCGGCAACGAAATGGAAGGAAAATACTAAGGGCGGATAAAATAGGAAAGTTTCATTATATTGCTACACAATTCAAATACCACCTGTTGTTACGTGAAACTACCGGTCAATCGCCAATACTGAGAGTTCCTGTATTTTCGAAGCAGTGTCACCAGGCGAACCACCGTCGAGTGTCACTTTTCGTGAAATCGACTATAACAATAAAATAAGGGAATGGAAATCATGAGTTAGACAATCGTGGTGATGTGATTATCTCATAGCGGTAGTTATAGCACTTTTATACTGTTAAATTATACTACGAGTGTTGAATATTGTTAGTTTGTGTCTTGTTCTCGTCGCGCCAAGTGCACAAAACACTTAAATATATTATCAACACAATTTCAAATATATCATTTGTATGCAATTTTAGTTATAACAAAAAATATATTATTATTTTCTATTTTTCGATTACCTACTCGAAATAACAAGTGAATAAAATTGCAAACAAATAGATATATATTTTTTTGTAATTTATATCATACTAAAGCCAAAATATTTGGGGATGCTGATCTTATGTATGATGCTTATGTACAGACTACGGCGTTTTATCATAAACGATTTATGTTGTTATCTGTCACAAATATCTACAATATACTATAGATATTTATCAGTCTATCATCTGACTGTATAATACTGTGTATTATAGATATATGTGGTATCTATAAGTTACAATCGGTCTTTTAGGATCGATAATAGGTAATAGAAGAGGTATACTATCTTAAGCCGCGTGCAGGGTTGTAATGGTGTAACCATGAGCAGTATAATTATTTTTTGATAAAAACGTCAGATTAAAATAAAATCAACAGGAAAGAAGGAAACGGCTTTAAATCGTTTTTGGTTTATTAGGACTGAGGGTGCCGAGTAAGAGCTTGTTGCTAGTCACGCCTATGGGTGGGTAAATATATACAGCAGTTTATTTTATTCTCGTAAAATAAAAATAAACTCACAAAGATTAGCGGTCTATTGATTGTAAGAAAACATAGCCAACCAGTGTTGGCTAGGTCCATAATATAAAACGGCACTTAAAATAAAGCGAAAAAAAATCGCCACTTAAGCACCGAATGTCACTTTGTCATGACAATAGTAACAATGCATTCTATTTATTTGGACCGTATCGAAAAATTAAACATTAAACGAGGCGATTAAATTGTATAAAAAAAATATTAATAACGAAAATATAACTTCAAGGACGCATTTTAAAAAGGAAAAAACACCCGTTAGCAGGTTAGGTTAGCAACATAACTCCGTCTCCATAAAGCCGAATTTTTTACCCACATATTTTGTATAAATATCGTTTATAAAACGATTAATAACTGTAACGCAATTGTATTACTGTACGTATTCTTTATAATAATAATTTGACGATGACCAGTGCTATGCCACACACTTAAAATTTTGTAATAATTAATTTCGACTTAACTTGTTCATCACCATCTGTGCCCGCGCAGCTAGTATACGGTACGGAATGTGTATTTTTACAATTTTTTAAAATTTTTTTTTTTTATTAAATTTCAGTGTTTTTATAGACTCCACGAACGGCATGAACACCTAACCTGCAGGTGTTCTACACAGGGTACGGTTGAATAAACATATTAATTTAAACGTAAATTAATGAAAAATGTCATAAAATTGGATTTACCCGCAGGCCAGCATATTTTATATAAAATAAATCAAATGCCCACAACACTGTTGTTTTAATTTTTGTAATACATGCGGCAATTGATTTATATATATATATAATTAGATATATAATTTGTAACTAATATATTTTTACTAAATATAAAAATTAAAAATCCAACTCAATATCTGAAACACGAAGTATTTTTAATTTTTTACGAATGAATTTCAAAAATAAAACATATTATACGTTTATACATTTAATACGTGTAACGTATAAAACGGTTTATATGGGCATATTATCAACCCTGAATATAATATAACTCTATGGGTATATAACTCTTTAAAGTTAGGTACGTTGTAATAAAATATATAGTTACGACGAGAGAGAGAGAAAGAAAGAAAAACGAGAAACGTTGTTGAACAGAGAATATTATTATACCGTCTCGTATTATATAATTTATCGGCTGGTATCGAAACAAAGCTGGGGTAGAGTAACTAGTTTAAAAGTTTAAAAGTTTATAAGTTATTTTTTATTCGATTACTTTTAATTCGACCGGTTAAAAAAAAAAAAAAAATAAATATAATCTTAGGAAATAACTCGGTTAATAACTTTAGGTATTTCTTTTAATAAATAATTTTAACTCAACTCGGTTGTTTTGTTCGAATTTAAGTTATTTATGATTTTTTTTATAAAAAAAAAAAAACACCTTGTATATTGTGTTTATTTTTCGACGAAAATTACGTATTTCTATTCGAATATTGTCATTTGTACATAACAAGATAATGTGAGTCTTGTAGTGTAGTGGTACGTCTATAAAAGCCTAAACATAGGCTATGAGGATACGGATATTAGTCGGAAGCGAGTTAATTTTAGTAATATGTGCATTGTGTTAGTTGTGTTGGCAGACTAAGCTGCTGTTTGAATAATATTCGTTAGGTTGTTTATAGCTATGTCTACATCGTCACTGGTTTTTAATCTAGCATTTAATTGGAGGTTCTGGTCAACAAGATCATGGAATTTGTACTGGTCAGTAGTGTCGTGAAATAGCTTTAGTGGTACAGAATTGATTGGCGGATAGTCGTTAAGCGTGAGAATGACAGATGAATGGTCAGAATTTAAATCCAGAACATTATCGATGTTACACTATAGATTAGAAGGGGTTTTCGTTACAAAAACATCCAGAATATTTGGTTTTTTATGAGGAGATGCTGGCCAATAGGTTGGTCCTGAAGGAGCAAGTATTTTTAATTTTTTAGAGCTTATAATATTATATAGAATTTTTCCACGTGGGTTGTTCACCCGACAGCCCTAGCACCGATGCTTTGCATTATAATCACCGCCTATAATAAAACTATTACTTATTGTGTTGAAATAGTTTAAAAAGTTCGCATAAAAAATATTATGTTTAGGAGGTGAATAAATTACTGCAACTGTTATTGGAATATTATTTAAATGAATTTGTATAGCACAAGATTGTAAGAATTCTTGGCAAAAGTCTGGGAGAGACTGGTATATTATCGCAGATTTTATTAAGATTGCGAAATCCCCATGAGCCGTGTTATCTGGATGATTGACTTTATGGAGTTTGTATCCGGGTATAAATATATGAGATAATTGGGTAAAATGAGTTTCTGTTATTAACGTAATATCTATGCGTTTATTGTATAGTACTGATTGAAGCGCCAGACTATGATTATTTAATACATTAGCATTAAATAGTAAGACTAGTAGGGAACCTTTTGCAGCGGTGTTAGTCGTTTCTTTTGTCTAGCAGATATGAGATTAGTTTAGTAAGAAGTGCTATGAGTGGGTTTATCAGAGATTTAAAATCTTCAAGAAAGTTTGTCATTATTATATTAATGTTAGGTTCGGTGGAGGGAGAAGGATGGACTGAGCGTTGGCCAGAGGTAGCCTGAGCATAGGAACGAGTAGTATTTGGAGGGGCATCATTTCCTGGGTGGCTATTTTGTACATTGTGTGCCTTAAATCTAGAACTGTCTGAAAGGAAAGCATTATTTGAAGAAGGCTTATTGCGACGTTGGATTTCTTTATATACAAAGCAGCCCTTATAGCTGGCTGGGTGATTACCTTGGCAGAGTGCACATTTAGGTGGGGTATCTCGAGAACTGGTGCAGTTCGTTGACTGATGGTAATCTCCACAGCGTGATGGTTAGTAGCTATAGGATTTCGTGTGTCCATATTCTTGGCAGTTTATACATTGGCTTATTATATTTGGTTTGTACGGCTCTTCTACTTTAATTTCTGTGAGGAGCATGGATGTCAGTTTATAGATGTCATTCGACTGGAGGGAAGGTTCCAGGTCCACGAAGAAAATTGTTAATGGATGTTTATGGACTTTGTGGAGATCATTAGTAACATTACGTACCTCAAAAACTCGAAGCTCCAGTTCAGATTTCATTAGGCTGGTTGGAGTTGATAGATGCAGATTTCTGATCACTACACGAGTTGGCTTGTCTTGCTGTAGTTAATATGTATGATACTCCGCATTTTCTTGCTTAGGGAAGTGAATTAGTGTTCTATATGTATCAGGATTACTAGTTTGGATTTTTAATCGATCCGTGAAGGACTTACAAATAAAATCATCAACACCAAGTATCTCAATTAAACTTGTGCATAGTTCAGAAAAGTCTTGCACACCTTTTATACAAATATGAGGAGAGGATTTTATGATAGTTTCTGTGTTGTTTTGTTCCGTGTTATTTAAAGAGGTGTTTGTGTTTTGAAAATCATCAACATTGTCAAGTTGACTGAAAGCTACAAATAATTTTTTTTTTAATTGGTTGAGTTGATGATTTAGGTGATTTTAGAGAATCAGATGCCGAAGAGCTTGAGTGATTTCTTTTATTTTTCTGAACTACCCATTCTTCAATTGGTGGGGTGTGCTTAATACATTAGATTGATACGATGTGATGTGTGCATTTTTGTTGATAGTTTTAATTGTTGGTATCGGTCTATTATCGTTACTGTTTTGAATTTTGTTATTTCGGTTTTTATTGCCACTCATTATGACGAGTGTATTAAAATAAATGTGAATTTACCTAATGCGATAAGAAGAGGCGCGATAGCAACAGCTAAGTATAACATCAAGGCCGACACGGCGACGGCCGTGGAGAGTATTCACTATGATTTGACAGCAGTCGAGTAAATTTAATATCGTAATTAAGTAATGGTCGTACTTCGTATTAATTTGCTAAACGAGACAACTAGAGAACTAGTCACTAGTGCATTTAACGTGTTTGCGATATTAATAACATTAATAATAATCAACGAAAAAGTATAATAAAAAATCAACACAATGGGAGCACGAAGTACGTGCGTACCGGACGACCGCTATCGGAGTAACAATAATTCTAGCGTTTAAAAAATGACTTTGAGTGGAGTTCGGAATTTATTGAAATTCCAACGTTTGTTTGTGTTTCTTCATATTAAATTAAATTTGATATTTCAAAATGTTTAGGGAAATTTAAAAAGTGACTCTTTTGAGTAGTGAGTACCTACTGACAACATACGTCTAGCATTGTTGTATATTATCTAGATAGATATATTTTTATCTCGTTTTCATCTTGTCTAGATATATGCAAAATAAATTATCCGATCAGATCTATCTGAGATACATCATGTAGATAAAATTGAATGTTTTTAATATTCAATTTATACACAAACAATACGAATATGTATTATTTTAAGAACCATTCGATATTATCGATAAATATTCATATTATTTTTCCCATTGTAATTATATTTAATTGGTTTATGTCGTATTATACCTAATCAGGTATAATACCTAACATATAACACCAATATTTATTTTAAACAACAGGTCAAATATTTAATTTACTATTTAAGTGCACTAATATAACGTACGAGTAGCTACGAGAGGCGACGAGTTTTTGCTCTCGGTGCTTATCGACGTTATAGAGCCGTGTGAATGTCCGTATTAATTTTGAAAGCTTTTAACGAACTGTTAAACTCACGAGTTATAAAATTAAATGTAATAACGATACAGACGATATTGGAACAAAATAAAAGTCATTAATATAGAGGTTAGACCAATTGTAGACGTTTTTGTAGTAAAATTCAAATTTTTATTATTTTGACGATAAATTGACCGGCGACCAATTTACACGCGAGCTTTTCCGATGGGATAATTTCCGTTTTCGAATTATTACTGCGTATTGTTTTAATAATTTAAAAAAAAAACACCGCAGCATTAATAATATACCTAATAAAAAAAAGAAAATGTAATGTATGAAATAATGCATTTTTACGTATTAATATATTCTTAATAAAAATTTTCAAAATATTCTGGTAAATTTTGATCTGTTTATCGCCAATTTTCGAGTTTTTTTTTAGTATTTTTGGTTTTATATAAATAAAATATTTTTAGTCTAACGAAAATGTACGAAAATTACATAGGAAGTTGTTCTTAGTGGTAGAAAATCAAAACAACTTGAGCGTAACGTAGTTATTTTTTATAGGCGTTTAAATTGCAAACTTGGACGGAAATCGTAAAAATCATGGTGTTTCCATACACGATTAACATGAGTTTCGTTGAGAACCGTAGTTTTTCGTTAGCATGAATTAATTGCCAGTAGACTTTCTTAGTCGTATGTATGCGAGTATATGGTTTTTTATGTTTATTAAAAATACATTCTTAATGTATATTAAAAGTGAATTTTCATTTAGCCCCCCCCTAAATCTAATTTCTAGATACCCCTAGATAGCTCCCGATTCTTATAGATGTGACCGTGATGGTCCACTCAGCCCCGTTCGCAGTTTATACATTTCCTGATCATCTACAATATAATATTATCGACTTGAAACACTGAAATGCTTTTTAAAAATAAACGTTGAATAATTATATACCGTCTATCGCCTCAATGGTACTCAGTGAGTTAGTGTCCATTATGACGGTTAAATTTTTTTTAAAAAAATACTGTTTTTATTCTAGAATATGATGTACCGCGTAACCTACCTATATCGGCGGTATTCTTAAATAAATATTTAATAATTATAGTAACGAAACATATCCGCTTAATAATAATAAGTTTGAAATGTATTTGACTTTGAGTAAACGGTTTAAAATGCAATAACAATATATTATACGGAATGGAATTATCCGATTATCTAAGAATTTCGTAGTCGGTGAGAAACAAATTATTTTGCCCGGAGGAAGGACAAAAAAAAAAAAAAAAAAATGCCTTATTTCACTCGGTTTCGGTTAACCAGACGCAGTAGAAACAAATAATAGTACTTATCTAATTAATGAAACATAAATGTCATGGTATTAGTACAAGTACTTACCTACAAGGATTAAGGGGGCATTAATGTGTTAAAAAGTAAAATGTCAAGTTAATTACGATTTTTGACCATAATTTTTAACGTTTGATTTTTATATTAACTCGACTGGATTTTTTTTTACATCGACTTAATAAACAACGAGTGTTAGTTTCAATTCGTTTTAATTTCACTACAACAACACGATATTAAATGTATAATCTGATGTCTAATGTATAGACTTTATTCAGATATTATCGTGTAAACAATATGGTTTCGTATGTTCCTGAACATCGATTCAATTTTTTAAATTAACTTTTTACTCAATTTGGTCGGTTATTAAAACCAAAGTGTAAAAACCCGGATTTTCCGGGATAAAAAAAATAAACATTTTAAATTTTAATCATTTACCTATAGTTATGTATTTTTTTTTAGTATAATTATACAATATAATAATAATAAAATGATTAAATATTTATTTAGATAATGCCCAATACTGTTTATTTGTTCGTTTGGTTTACATCAGTGTTTCCCAACCTGGGGGCGTGCCAACTTCAAAGGGGGGAGGGAGTGAACACATTGCTGGGGAGGCGCAAGCAGTCATCACGGCGGATTAGATCTATTATTTATATTTTATAATTATTATCAAAAAAAAAAAAATTGAAATAATAGTCATTATGTAAATTGTATAGTTTGTTTACAAAGTACACTAAAAAAAGTCATCAAAAATGAACCATTGGTTACCGTAAATACGTAAAATGTTATCGAAGAATGTTGTTCAAATGAAAAGAAAAAAAAAATGGGAGTGGTGTCGAAAAACGTGGGTCGGTAACGTATTAGTTTTTGTGTATACATCGTGATTCCAATAAACGCGTTTTATATTATTTTCCGTGTCGGACGGGAAAAAGTGACTTTTAAATCTTTTTGTTCCGGTTAAATTTAGTCTTAACTTAACTGGCTTAAAATTATTTATTATTAACTCGCCCCCCAGCCTTCCAGAGTTACCTACTACCCATATATTATAATATAGTTTTTTCCACGTCGTCCATCTCTTTGTGTTTCTTATTTTTCTAGCGGTCCTACACGTATTATACTTTTTTCTTTTAATTATTACGTCATCGTTTCTACTCGTATTAATATAATAATTCTCAATATAAAAAAATGTTATCCGTAATATATTTTATGGTTTATATAACTTTCGATTGCCATTGTAATTATCATATCTTGCCGCACACACACACACACACACACACACACTCACTCCGATAAACGCTGGCGTGTAGCTATAGGTATGTACACGATACACCGTGTTTTGTGTCGGATTTAATTTGTTTTTATAATACGATCGAGAAAAAATATTACTCTCGGTTTTTCTCGGGGCTTTATTAAGATTTACGACGATTTTTTTTTCTTTCTTTTCGTTCCGTAAAGGAGTCGGACCGGTTACTTTAACGCGTCTATACCCGCCGTCATTGAACGCCCAAAAACACCGTAGTGTAAGATAGACCACGAATTTCGTTTAAATTTATTCAAATATTATATAGCGGCATTAACTGTCGGTAACGACTGTTGGTGATTGTTGCCTACACGGCGATGAGTGTGATTTGTGTAGAGGCACACTCTGTATAACGACCGTAGGTTAGGCTAGGCCTGTGAATTCAGTGCATTAAAAATCTTGAAAAAAAAAAAAATGTAGAAAAAAGTACTGGAATGCGGCGTAAATTTAAAAGAAAAAAAGAAAAAAAACATCGAAATGTAGTGTGTGAAATGCAATGTTGATACATGTATATACAATAAACTAATGGATAGACACTACACATGTCTTATTGAATAGATTCGTGTTTTGCACGATTTAAGATAGACGGTAATGTAAGATAGAAGCAATCATTAGTGGTACAATAAAATATATCATTTTAATATAGTAGAAAATATTAAATATCAGTATAGGCACGTTTTACGTTTAATTCAAAATTAAAAAATAACCGACTAGTAATTAACAGACTTTGCATAAACACAGAATTATTTTCACTGTTTAAATATTCATATAATATAATGTTCTCGACAAAAGAAATAAAGGAAATAACAAAAAAACTATCTTTTTTTTACCTAGATAAATTATTCCACTTATCTGTTAGCTTAAATAAGATAATTTAAATATCTGTTATCTTTATCTGTTTCTAGATGGTTTTAGAACAATTATCTTTTATCTTCATCTGGACCAATTTTAATTATCTGTCTCCAAACACGGGTCGTTGCGCAACCACGGTATCTACAACTTTGATTTCGCTTAACACAATTAAATCTTCACAAAAACACCGGGGCTTTTCAATGTTTTTTTGTCGATCATAAACGTCCATTTGTATACTTAGAACATTAGGTTGGCATAATTCCGTTGCTGTTGCTATATTTTAAGCTCGTAATGGTAAATATTAAAACTCGTATTATTTTTTCATGACTCAGCGATTTTCTCGAAGGAATTAAAGTAAATTCGATTTCTGTTATTTTAAAAATAACTATTATGGAATTGTTTACGATTTATTTTTACCTCTGTTAATTTTACCTTGAATGAATATTTACTTTTGAATTTAAAACGGAAGGGAAGGATAATAAATTCCATAATCATTTTTATACGATAAACTTTCCTCACTTCCCCGGACTAAATTTTAAACTGTTATTAACGGTTTATTCAAAACTCACATTATTAGGAAAATATTCTCTTTTCGAATGTGATTTGAACAAAGTTGATATGTGTTACGGTGTACGGATTACTGTTGAAAATGTTTTAAATACGATAATTAAACAATACTACAACACAATGAATAATAATAAAAAAATCATCTTCGTAGATAATTGATGGACCGTGATTAAAAAAATCACCCTGTATATTTTATTTTTCGTACAGTCGTTTATTTTATAATCACGAATAAAGTATACATGAATTGTCTATACTATAAAGTTTACCTTGGCGTTTTATTGTTGGCTATTATTACTATTATTAATAGTGTACCTACCATACGTCATATAGATTATGATTATGTTTATATATAGGTACTGGCCGTACTACTCTAGCTAGTATGAATCCACTATAATAATAGTTAAGCTGTTTATTTTTAATTGCATGCTAGTATATACAGAAGATAATATTTTAATTAAATAAATCGTATTATTTTACAGTGTTGTACTGAGAATCCTAATGAAATAATTATCAAGAATAATATCATTATTGTTTAATTCGTACATTCATAATTATTATGCATTCGTATAAGTGGTACATTATGGAAACCGGAACGCACAATAATTATATTGTATTATAATATTTTTAAATTTCAATATTAAATTACAATTAATAAAGTTTCGAAAAAATGTCCACACAAGGGACAACCGGGCGTCGGAAAATCCATATGTTATCGTATCATCGCATGAAAAAATCGGAGCATTTTTACTAACTGAAATGTTTTCTGAAAAAAAAAAAAAAAACACGTATTACGCTCAGATTCTAAAACAATTATATTTGTGTTTTATACGATAAACAAAATATGCAATTTTATTAGTGAACGTATACGATTGATATTTATTATTACTTACTTATTGTTATTTTTATAAATTAAAGTTGGCACTCTGAGACTTAACTTTAAATGGGCGTGAAAGTTTTAAACACCTAGAAGTTGACATTAACCAACAAGCAAATAGCTATAAGGACATTATCCGGAGTATACCAGCTGGGCATAGACGCTATTTTTCACTTGTTTCGTTATTTAAGTCCGAAATTACACTGTATAAAATAACGAAAATAAGACTATATAAAGTATAGACCTGCGTACGTACGGTACGTGGGACATCAACAAAGTCTAACGAAAAAGATAAATAATATTTAAGAGAAAGATCTTACGGAAAATGTATGGCCCCGAAAATAAACGAGGAAAGAGAATATAATGTATACGAATGAAGGCCACAAATGCAGAACCGAGGGTAGTGTTTAACGAGCCAGATGTAGTTCTCAAAAACCCTCAGTAGGATAAGCTGAGCTGAGCACGTTTTGCGGACATTGCAGGTCAACTTATACGTGAGATAACAATGTGGAAACCAAACGAAAAAATGCCGAAACGACGACCGAGACAATAGTGGAGTGATAGAATCAGAGAAGATCTCCTGAGAATAAGGTATGGAGAACATATAGTCGTCAACAGGGACGCACATGTAGGAACGTAGTGGGGTCTATAATGCCTGAATTAAAAAAAAAAGAAGGTTTTCTGTGTTTCGAAGTTTTATCTTCGTGAGTTACCAACAGATGCAGTAAAAAAAAATGTTTACATTTAATATTTAATATATTATGTGCAAACAGCTTGGGAATAGTAAAATCAATTTAATTTAAACTTATACGTTCCCAATTGCTCTAGGGATTCAATAGAGTAAAGTTATATATATATATAAAAAAAAAAAACATTCGGTTTTAGAACGAAATACAAATTTCGAACATGAGTAATATTGTTAAACGCCCTCGCCCGTAACTAATTCCGAGCTGACTTTTTATATTGACAAAATATTCACAATGATTTCTTTTTGGATAGCATCGAAATAAAATAATTTTGCAAATGTCAGTTATTTATGTCAGCTTTAGGTGTAAAATAACCATGATAACTTTTTTTTTAATTTCAAAAACATTTATAATTTGTATGATTGTTTAAAATATAATTTTGAGGACGAAAGAATCGATAAACGTACCAAACCATACCATTACTTTGCATTTTATGAACGTTATACGATCCTAGTACCTATACTATATAGTTATGAACCTATTAAGTATTATAGCTATTAACTTATGGAATGGGTTTTAGGATTATATTTTAGAACACTATATCGCGCTAACCATTAATAAAATTGTTAAAAAGAACAGTTAACAATATTATAAATCTTGATTTACGACGGATCCAGAGACGCCCGGACGGGGAGGGAGGTGGTACAAATGCACCACCTGAGAAAATATTTTTTAATAATTTGGAATTTTCGAATAAATTTCTCTTTTGTTAGTTTATTTCCACGATAATGGCTTAATATATATTTCTTTTCTGATGATATATTGGATAGACATCGATAATAATACAGTTACCTATTTATATTTCGTCAATTGGCATACATTTTCATCCAATTTAAACGTACGTGGATTATCGTTATAAATTATAACTTTTAATATACACACGTTAAAAATAATATATTCAGTGAATATAAATAGGTATACACTATAATAGACATAATAGCCATAATTATATAGGATAGTGACAATGAAAATAAACCTACAGTAGAAATGGAGTGAAGCGAACATGAATATTACTGAATAATATCGATTTTATGAAAACTTTGGAAATTTAATTTTAATTGTATTAAATGTTTAAATTTGACGGGAGTACGCATGTAGGTTTCATCATTTACGAAACACGATAATATATAAAATAACTGGATGGCCGACTCTATGTGCTGAATAGTCGGGAAGCTTGACAGTCATATAGGTACCAGGAGGGAAAATTTTATTGACTAGCTCGTGAAATATTAATTTACGCTATGGATTATGCGATAAATGCACGTGATAATATGAAGAAAAAAAATATTTGAAACTATTTCTCCAGAATCTCAAACTTGGTTCTTACATTATCACATAGTTCGTGACAAACAAATATTTCACGGATTAATCAATACAATTTGACCTCTTGGTGTATGTCCGCAAAACTTTATATCTTTTACGGGGCTCCATCATATAATAAGTCGGCCATCTATAGTTGTTTTATATGTCTGCATAATATACGAGACATATGGACATTGACATAATAAAACACGCGAGGTTACACAGTCGTACGGTTTTTCGTAGCCATAGAGTAAGAAATAAGTGGAAAACAGCTATTAAGTTTTTAGTTTGAAAATTATGTATTAAGAATGTAAATTATATTAAAAAAAAAAAAAAAAATTATAAATTACAATATTATATTTTCGGGATTATCGGTAAATTGTATAAACAATATTTAGTAAAACTGTCACCTACTGAACTAAATAACTTGTATTTTTAAAAATAAATAGTTTTTTTGTATACGTACAGTTAAGTATAATTAGCTACAAACACAAGATGTCCGTAGTGCAGTAATTATGAAAATTAGTGAAATTTGTTCGAAACAGAATTAATGCAAACGACACCTATAATTTACATGTAATAATTTTTTTTTACGGGGATTTTGCGATATTAATTTTATAAACTATCGGCGCCTAAGAAACGAGATGCATATTAAACGCATTTATATTATTTGCATATAATTATGTTTATACAATTTAATGTCGGTTAGTTATAATTTTTAACTATAGGACATTATATACGTATAACGTATTTACATTATGTATAGGTAGTTGTCCTTAATGACGGCCCTGAGTTCATTTTTTAAAACAGGGTAAATTATAAGTTTAGATTCTAATTGTAGGGAAGAGAAGCTTTTATAGTTTTATTATAAGATGTGTTTTTTTTTTTTTTTTTTTATCGTAAAACACTTTTTTTTGGTTAGTAAATATGCTCCAATTTGTTCATGACACAGGTATCTCAAAAGATGCGGATTTTTCGCCCGTTGGCACTTAATTTGAAACATTTTTCTAAATTTCCGACAGTGTTTCTTAAAATTTAATCGCCAAAAGCACAAACATTGAATACGATAAATATATAACAAATGTATATATTTTTATACGGGTACCTTTAATATTTTAGGCCATTTAAAACAAAAAAAATAATTATCGACATGATTCAATTAGGGATTCGGGGAATGCTTTAAATGGGAAATATAAATTATCGATTTACAGCGGTTAATCGCATTTATTGATGGCTTAAAATATGGGTACAGAAATTAAATACGATTTGTATAATATGTCTTAAAAAAAAAAAAAACACATGTTAAAATTAAATTTGATATTTTTTACTTATTCTTCTTCTTTCTGGTTATTAGGCTTCTCAGAACCATCCCATGTTACACCCAGTCCTCCAACATTTTCTATTCGCTGCCTTCTCTTTCCAATTTGAGCCACCGCTCAGTGATTCCATCATTCTTTTTTTTATTAACTAAGCATTTTGTTTTAGGCCTCCCCATTGGTTTATTCCGCACGGATTTTTATCCATCACTGCTTTAATTAATTTGTGTTGATTCCTCTAAGCAAGCCCCGCCCATTGTAGTCTACGCTTTCTTATTGTATCAAGTATATTTATACGCAGGATTAAAATCTCACCGCTCTATATTTCTCCTTCTTCTCCATTTTCCATGGGTATTATCCTTTACCGTCCCGTAGGTTTTTTACTTGAACGATAATAAACGAAAACTTTGAAAATTCCGAGTTACCATGTTTATAACGAAAAATAATACGACTAATGCTATAATTATACCAGTTTACCAAGCTCCGCTCAGAATAGATTTTCGATTGCAATGATTTATCGTTGCATTCAGTATATAAACTAAATCACCCTATATCCTATATCCTACGCCTTCTCAACTTCCCACCTACAACAGTGGCCTACACGTGACGCAATGTATGTCCGGATTATATCACTTATACTTTAGTATTTTTAATCATGTCAAGTATATGGTTTTGGTTGAAATTAATTTTTTTAATTTTTTTTTTTTAAATTTTTTTTTTGTTTAGAGATTTAGGGTGTTCGTTGACCGTAAACTAATTATTAGTATGCGAATGTACCTATTAATTTCCTAGTTTCCGTGCTTTTTCAAAACAATGCCCATAATTTACTTTACATTGATATTTTATGTTATGGTCAATTTAATATAATTACATATGTATTTATGACGCCGTCGTGAAACCTCTGTCTTGTCATACGAATTAGTACAGATTCATCATATTATATTACCCATCTAGTTATTCACAATGTTGTGTTTTTATGTTTAGTTTTGAAAAACACGTTTCAAGACAGTAAATTTTGGTCTAACCACGTCGTGATCGAATTCGAATAAAACCGTAGTTTAGTCGTTTTAAATTTCGAACGGAGCAAGGAACGTATTGTTTTACTATGACGGTGTTCGCTTTTATTTTTTTTCTTGTTTACATTTTTTCTGTCAGAAATCTTGCTGTGATCATTAACTTTCGGCATGGTTTCCGGTAGTAAATTTTGTCTAGTTGGTGTTAACTTAGGTATTAATTTAGGTCATTTCTCGATTTTCATAGTAGTTTTCCTTATAATGGAGGAAGAACTGTCGGAAAATCAAGAATATTTACGCAATAACGGTTTCTGTTATTTTTAATTTTGTTTTCCTGTTGTAATCCGTGAAAAAATAACCGTAGAGACCCGAAACACTCGTCAAGTGTTTATATTAACACTTTCTAGACGTGGTGTAATTTGTCCAAGCCGTTTGAAATTATTGACTTTTTAACAAATTTTTACGTGTATTATGTTCGGATACAGAGCCCTACGTACTAAACACGGACACTCGCTTGGACGGTAGAGAACTCCCGAGTTGATTCACCCACAAGTTCTGTGTTTTAAATTCAAGTATATGTTAAAATCCGTTGAATACACGAACAACTGTAATTTATTATTTGGTTACTAATAAATACAATTTATTAAATTATGTGTTTCATTTGTAACGATTCGTTGCGTACTGATATAAATTAAATTACCCTTTGTATCTTACCTTCACAATTTCCTGCCTACAACAGTGGCGCGAAGTATGTCCGTCTTTTTTTTTGTTCTATCTGTTTTTGGTAACTGCATTATTTAACACATTTTTTTTCTTTTTTTTTTCTCTTAAATCACTCTCGACGCTTAAGAAACATTGTGTAATGCGATTTTTCATCTGGCAGCGGTTCAAATTGTTAGGTATATTATTGCCAACTATAATGCATTCAATGCGGTATCGCCGTATGGATAATAATAATCGGAACGCCCAGTTCTTAATTCCGGGCGTGGTGCAAACACACGTGTACTATAATTTGCAATTTTGAAATCCTTGCCTATCACACATGGTTCACTACCGCTGTAAACACGGTGTATTTCCATAAAACGCTGTAATAGATCAATATTGTAATCATAGGCGTGCGGCACCCTGCACAAAGTTGTGTTTACGTTATAATTTTGATTTATTTGCACGTATTTTTTATAATTATGAATTTTAGTTAAAATTTATATAACACAATAATATACGAATAAAAAAAAAAAAAAAAAAAAAAATCTATATAAAACTAATAGTTTTAATTATTTTAATATAAAGACAGTATATATTTTACGGGATTGTAGTAGGATAAGGAACCTCTACTAAAATAATTCCGCACACCCTGCACACGCCTATGGTTGTAATGAAATATCTACAAAACGACAACGATCAATCGACAAGTAAAACGGTGTTTTATTTGAAATTGTCTTGCACTCAATACGTTTAACGCAAGTCTTATGGCCGGGTTCGCACGGTCGAATATTCGACGTTTGTTCGAAAAAGGCTCGGACTATCAATTATATTATATTGGAATAACCACAATTTCGGTAGTGATTGGTCACATATAGTTCAGTATTGATTTAAAGTAAATTATTATACTTTAAATAAAGTATACGAATATACGACAATGGGTAAACAGACGATATAAGCATTAAGTACTACGAACAAGTCGTTCGTGGTACATACGGTATGATGAATTAATGTGTAATTAATCCAGTACTCACATATTAGAAAAACCGATCAAATACTTTAGGAACGGTTTTACAATTTTTGAAGTTTGACTTACGCGTATACGTCAAACATTCAGGAAAAAATTTGACCGAATGACGGAATAGCTTAACTTGTATGTTTTCCTATCCCCGTTAAAATATCAAAATTAAAAGTAATAATTTCTGTTTTAGATGATTTTCTGGGCCAGTAAACATGCTCAAAAGTATTAATTCAGTAGTTTTGAAGACATTATACAAGACAGATACTACTTGATAGTAGTAGTTTTTTAAACTGTCTACTTTAATGCCACGATAATGATTAAAAACCAAAACTAAAACACGGTGACTATAAATACAACTGAGCGTTTTAATGTGGCACTAAAGATGATTTTAGAATTGTTTGCTTTAAAATCATAATTCGGGGGGCTACCTAATATTGCGTTCTTAAGAAGTCCCACATATACTTTACAAGTATACTTTCTTGTTAGAATAATTATACTCATTTTAATAGGATTTAAAGTTATATACAAATCGATTCTACATTCGTTTAATTTAGTAAAAGTTGACAATATAAAATATAGTAATATCGCTTGTAAAAATGGAAATTCCGTATAGAACGTAACGATATTCAGCACTTACATTAAACGATACCTTATTGTAAATGTATTTATTATTATTCTTTACAGATTAAAAAACATTATCAAATTATGTTTTTCGTATAAATTATCATTTTTTTCAACAAAGTTTAATGAATCATCCTAAAAAAAAAAAAAGGATACACTTGATTAATCTGCAGTTAATCGTATGCAATTACACTTCGTGTCATTAAGTTTTTAAGAGATGATTTTTGCTTAATTTTAATTACTGGCTAGAGACTAATGGAAATTAAATTTTTTACAAACTTTAAGGGTAATCAATTTACTCGAATGAAAAAAATAAAAATAATTAAAAATAACTCATTATTGAATAGATTTTCTTTTTACACATTCGCCTAACTATTTGCTATTAGTTTAAAATTATAAATATTTTGTGTAATATAAATTATTAATCATTTGAGTTTTAGAACATATTTTGTATCGCCGTAAAACTGAACACAAAACACGACATTTTCGCCAATGGTTAAATAAATATTTTACTTTTCTTTCTGCCGTTTTGTTAGTATTTTATCTTAAATGATTAAAATATTAATTTTTAAACTTAAATTTACCTAACCTTAAGTATACACGAAAAATGATATATTATAATTTTCTAAGACTAACCTATAATAGAGTTATATGAGTTATACGACGAAATTTCGTTAAAAAAATGTACCATGGTATTGTTCTTGATGTGCATTTTGAAGGAGTAGAGGAGTTCAATGTTCATATTATAAGTCTTTGTTGCGGTAAAACGAATGTTTGTTTTCGTAATTATATAATAATTTATTATTTTTTTATTATTATTATAATATTTGTCTTCGTAAGGTATTCAATATTTTTTGCCCTCCCCTCCCCCCAATATTTTCCCTTAGATCGCGCTCAAACCATAACGTTCATAATATTACCGTAAATATTACAAATAAATTATACAACTAGCTATGATAATTCTATAACTACTAGATCTAAGTGTTTTTTGAGAAAATTATAACTTGATATGGCTTTGGAGATAAATCAAAAATATAAAAACTGTGAAATTAAAAAATGATCATAATTTATAATAATGTTCATAAATTATAACCTAACCACAAATAATTATAATAATAATTAAAAAAAAACATAAACTCTTTTAGAATTGACTACTCAATTTAAATATCGTATTATTATTTGGCTTTTGTTCTATTGACTGATGATGATTTTTTTTTTTTAAATCGAAACTGGTCGTACACATAAGTTATATAATAAACGCCGGGCTGTATTTTGATCTTATTTTACATATTTTTTTACGTTTATTTATTAGTTGTTTTATTTTAATACAATTTTTTTTATAATAATAAATGATGATGGATGTGAATACTGGTAATAGCGTAAATTCATTTTCAGATTGTCTAAATTAAAATAACAACAAAATTTTAAATAAATAAAAACAAAAGATAATTACTCATTTTTAACATTATATTTAAACCAGAAAAAGAATTTAAAAATTAAGATCAATTCTATGAACTAAACAATTAGTCTTTACATTATACGAAATAAATGTTGTTTAAACCGAATATGTTATACTAGTATATTTAAATTATTTCTTTTTCTTTAGTTTAGTAGTTATTTTTAATTTTATGAAAAACTGAATGTAAATTTAAAAGTAGATAAAATTATTAGATTTAAATTATCTTTATGGACTTAAATGTTGGACAATTTGATATTTGAATAAAACAACTTATATTCTAATCATCGTAATCCGTTTTTCTTTTAAGTATTAAAATTTTCCTAAGAACGCTTTGGTAAGTATTGTGAATCTGTATTGAGAAACTTTTTTCTAATGTAATGTATATTATCGTCTCTGTTTTGAAAAATTGAATAATTAATATCCGCCCTCTCTCAATGCGATGAAACAAACAAGATGTGAACTAAAAATAAAATCACAGGCCAATATTTCGTGTTTTAGTAATTTTTTCCCTTATGTTGTGAAAAAAAAAAAAAAAAAATAAATAAATACTTTATTATTTAGCCGACCATAATACATTTTTAATGAAAAACGTGCTGTAACATCATGGATAATGCTATAAGTAAGATTCTAACGTTAAATTTTCTGAATATCAAAAACACATTATTTTATTACATTAAATATAGTATATAAATTCCAACGGTTTATAAATTTGCTTGATAAATTACAACCGCTTAAAGTATTTCTATATCGCGAATAATATTATATAGTATCTACTATCGAGGAAAATAAATTGCGATTAATGTTACAAATACTTAGATACCAAACAAGTTTGTAGCATTATTTTAAAAATAATTTTGTAAAAATTACAGATACATATTACTTACTACTATACGTAATATAAATACTAGTTATGCAATTAGTGTGTTTACGTGTTGTTATTATTTTTCAACTATTGCCATTTATGTTATATTTAAACCTTGACATTGGTTTAAAATGGTTTGAACTTTATTATTCATTTGTACGATCAACAATCGTTTGCAATTTCTAAAATTTTTATTAAATACTATTATACTATAGTATGAAAAATATTAGGAAAATATTATAATTAAATTTTTTGCAAGTACCTACATCGTAGTTATTTTTGAAGTTTAACTATTCTTCATTCGAATTCTATACGATTTAAAAACCAAATAACAACTTTTAATTATATTTTAGAATTGTGTTTATCGAAAACCTATATAGATGTATGCGGGTTATCAATGACATTAGTCCAACGTGCATCAAACAACATTTTCGATTTGGAGGAATATTTGTAGAAGTTTAGATATACTGTTGTACGGGTCCTGCTCGCAACTGTTTAGTAATTATTAACAATTGCTAACAACAAATTGTTTACACTTACGATTAATAAGTCCTAAGAAATCTTAACAGATAGTTCAATCAGTTTTAATTGCCTTGCGCATGACCCGTTTTTTGTTTTGTTCAAATATGCTTTACAGGAAAAACTCTCACGTCTCGTAGAGGCGATCCGATAACGTTTCAACTTTTTTACTGTTTGGTAAGAAGGCAATTGTTCTACGGGGCGTATTGGACTTTGATTTTTGATTATGTAACATAAAACCCCTATAAAAAATAAAACAAATGAGTTGATGTAAAATGCTGAAAATTGATTATATTCGTACTCTAATCCCAAGTCCAATGTGCCTAGTAAGAAGTAGTCCCCGGGCCAACAAAAATTACGATTATTATTGATGAATAATGATCATTGAAATCGGTTCACTCTTCAAAGCGTGAGTATTTTTCTTGTAAAGTATATTTATTTTTTTTTTAACAAAAACAGGTTGCGCTCGGGCCCCTCAAGTTTGCCGTTATAGATAACAACTAATACATTTTAACTTAATACGCGCATTTTAAATAATTATTAAGTTAACTTGTGAGTTTGTTATGTGTATCCACACGAGCTTGAATTATTAATCGGCACATAATAGATTGCTTAATTCAGAGTCGAAATGTTTCGTTTTTACTAATATAAATATTAGAAACTCGTCGTAAAGACTATATTGCACGTTTTACATACTATTTGTAACAAAAAATGATTATTATTTATAATATATTTAGAATAAGTATTTCACATCAATTTATATATTTAATTACATGTTAATTTTGTTATACACAATTAGGGATGATTATATTGTTTTTGATGAATACACAAATTGATGTGATTGCCTGATTAATTATATTTCGCATGGTATACGATCAAAAGGTACACACTTGGGCCGTTAAAAACGATTTTCTTTTTGTTGAAAATCTAGTTTTATTAGTATTGGGTATGTTAATATTTTACAGTTAATGCGTCGAAGTTTTAAAGAGTTACACTATAATAGTTTGGCGAAATATTTTACGGACTCTTTTAAAAATTAGTTGATCCTCTTGGGACACCCTGTATTGCCGTATAGTGTACATAGCCACAAAAATAAATTAAATAAACACCATATTAAAACTTATAATTTTCTCGTTCCGCTCAAAATCATACATAACATTAGAGTTGTATTTTATACACCTACTGTTATTATCTTAAAGTGTTATAGAATTATGTTGTTCTGTAATTTAAATGTTAATATAAATTCAATGTAATCTAACATCGTGTTAAATAAAGGACGAATAAAAAATAAACAGACATACTTCACACCACGTGCCACTGTTGTAGGTGGAAAGTTGGGATAATAGGATATAGAGGGGAATATAATTTATATTTGTACGCAACGATCAATCATTGCTGAGGAAAAACGATTCTGATCGAAGTTCGGTAAAAATGTTTTGATATATTTCAATTTGTAACTACAAAATAAATAATATTTGTCCGTATTTTTTGTCTCAAACTATTGTGTAGGTTTTATGGAACCAATAATGTTTTATTCACATAAATTGGAAATTAGCAATGGTCTAAAATAGCAATTTTTCACTATTCAGTACAACTTATGTTCGGCCAAAACAATGTTATCCACTAAAACCAAATAAAAACTAAAAAAAATTTCAAATTTCAAATGCCTATGTATAGTTTAAAAAATATAACAGGCCAATATTAATATTCTGTGGACATTTCATGCGTCTAAGATTGTTTTTTAACTGGATTAAAACAAAAAGAAAAATCGAAAATGATGAAATCTCTATTTTCCCGTTTTCCTACGTTATTTCCCATTTATTACGAAAAGCTTAAGATTCTAAAGCTTAATTTATACAGAAATTAACCATTAATAATAGTACGCAAGTGTTCTCGATACAATATTAATAAACACATTTTCTATTTTAATTTTAAATATATATTTAAGAACTTATTTTCAAAAATAGTCGAGTGGTTTTGAGCACGAGACACACGAGTATTTAATTCTAAAATTGTATTAAATTAAAAATGTTTGTTATTTTTCTGTGAGCATACTCACTGTAGGTACTGTAAATGGTTTTTTGTTGGTTTTTTTTTTTCCAAACGTTTTTATAGATAATATTTAATTTGATTTTAAAAATAACCAACGGGGCCATTCAACATAATAATTATTGCAGTTCAAATGGTTTAGTTCAAGGTCGCCTCGTGTATACATTGAATTATTAAAATGAAAAGTGTGGTTTTTTTTTTTGTAATTTGACAACGTGCAATTATTATTACGGGTTTTAAATATTACAAGAATTAAGACGGTAGGTATACTATAGAGTAATACTACGACCTATACGTAATAATACATATAATATTATGACGCTGTTTATTGATAAACGGACAAATATTGAAATATAGGTACCTAATTAAAGTACACAGGCGTGCCACCTAAACAATTATTTCTTTGTGCTATTAAATATTTTAACTAAATTCAATTTCGTATTGCGCATTAAGAGTAAAATATAACAATGAATACGAATTTGTCTTAAAAGTTCGTCGGAGTCAAAACGAAATATTTCGTATGGTTTTGTGTAAACTGTTGGTTTTTTTTCTTCTTTTGTGTATAAGCAATCAGCCAGTCGTACCTATATAACGTTGTTTACAACTTTCTTTGCACTGTACGCCACCTTGAATTAGTTTTTTTTTTTTTTTACACAAAACGTCAGCGCGAATACCTATATTCGTAATAATCGAACGAATTTTTAGCCGTACTACCGTTTAAAGTAGGTAACAGTATACAAAACAAACGTTTAAAAATTATGTATATTTCAATTAATCTTATTACTATAATAAAACTCGTAGACGCGTTTTCGTTTGTTTCAGTTATCCGAAAAATTATCAGGGCAGGCGTCTGTTATGATTTTCTCCTGTACTCCGGCGCAGCATATGCTAACCCGAACGACCGTTCGTTGTTGAGAGTCTAAAATGCAATTACATAATTTTTTATCTTTACAACGCGAACACGGGAATCCGAAACTTCTCCTGTCCTCCCCTCACTGTCGACAAAAAAAAAAAAAAAAAAAAAAAAAAAAAATGAAAAAATCTAGAAAGAATAACCATCTGTGCGCGTTTCTCAATAGCACGTCCTTTTTATTTAAATGTGTTCGTCAGCTTGCCCGAACAGTTACTTTTATAATCTAAACTCATTGTAAACGAGTTTTTTTCCACTGACAAATAACATTTTGCCCGAAACCCGATTTCGTCCCGATAACATACAAACGTAATGTTAGAATATTTAAATAAATTTCGATCGGCCAAAGTTTACAACAGTTATTGTCTGTAGTCCGCCGTGCTATAGAATAAAATATAAATATTTTAGAGGGTAGTGCCGTAAATCAAATAATAATAATAATATATCGACGAATGTTTATACAAAAAAATATAAAATATTTCTAAAATTATACTGCACCCGCCAAAGATAAAAGTATATCGAAACATATTATATTATTGGGTTTCAAAAAATATGTACACATACGTAATTTCGTACAAATGTACACAAGTTTAAATTTTAATTGTTTTAAATAACTATACTATAGGGTATGGGTATTTTTCAATAAAAACACAAGATAATGCGATAAACACGTTTAAAATTCGTTGAATATAATAAATTCACGATCGGTTTTTTTTTTTTTTTTTTTTTTTTTGTGATCAAGAAACGAGTACTATCGATAAACAGTTTTGATTTATAAAATACAATATATTTACTACTATACTATAACGAAACCGTATTAAATACTCGCAGATATCTACACATACGTATACACACACGAACACAGAGATATTACAATATACACCGGCCTGTGTTTGTCAGCGATTTTAAATATTTGTCCGTGTGTTTTAATGAATTCTAAACAGAATTCGAAATTCAATGGTTCGTGGCGAAGGTCTACGCGCGAAGTTCACGGACGTCGCCCATTAGTTAAAAAATGTGGTTTTTTTTCATGAGTTATACGGCAGCAGTTTGAACGTAACATTCAAACTGATATAATGGGCTAAACAATGTGATATTTAATATTTATATACGAAAATAATACAATAAACGCATTAAGTATAGATGCTTACTATCGTACAGTAAATATGATCGTATTACCGTAATAAATAAATATAAGCGTCTATAATATTAAGCATTACAATGGGTGATTTGTGTACGAATAGCGCAATAGTTCAGATTAACGGTATTTAATACGTTTTAAATGAAAACATCACGTTTTTGGTGATTTATTCGAATTACAATTAATCAGGCGATTTGAAATCACCGGATTATAATAGTCAGGTGGTGTATACACAGCGCGGTTATAGATCGATATACTAGTGCTCGGAGGTTGTAGGATTTGAATGTTTTTCTGTATGGTTCCTATGTATAGCGGACCAAGCTACAAATTCGTTTCATGCACATGCGAGGTAAATTATCAATTCATTTTTTTGCATATTTTTACCATTTTCAATAATAATAATAAAAAAAAAAAAATATTTTGTTATTTCGTGCATATTTCACACATTTTAGAAAGAAAAGAATTGTTTTCCAAAAAATTTAATTTGTTTTTTTTTTGACCTTGCGCATCAATAGTCATATTATTGGTCTTAAACTATCAATGTCTAATATCAACATCTGATATAAAAATATTAAACACATAATTTATCAGATAAGAAAAAAAAAAAAAATATATTTTTGTATTAAATATATTTATTTTTGTTTTCTGTGCAATATCCAAGATCCGAGAAGAAAATTAATGTTTAAACAAACTTATTTCATTAAACGTTATTTTCATAATTTCTATTTTTTCATTATTCTGTATTTAAAATGTTTTTTTTTTTTTTTAGTGTTTTACCTACAATAAATACAATTTGTTTTAGGCATATTTTCGATTTTGGTTTGTGCATGCATATTTTGCCTATGACTTCCGAGTCCTGTCGATTACGAATATTATCACGGTAGAAAGAAATGTGGCTCCTCACATTAGCAGAACGGTCATCCGTAGATCCGCCCGGAAAACTTAACAATCACACCCTATCATTAGTTATTATTAACGATAATGTAACGGATTTATGGATAACGGCATCGCGAGTGTAATTGTATATTAAGTGCACAACGTTATCCATTCCGCTTTCCACTATTAGGGAGCATTTGTGTTCAGTTGTTATTAACTAATTTCGTAAAAGAACATTCCCGGATCCCCGTCACTATTCTATCTACAATCGGTGTACGTGTACATGCACAAACTATACAATATTAATATCGGCACTTAAGACACGTTCGTCTTACAAAATATCATTGCGCCTAACTCTATTTCAAAACAAAATAGATTCTTGTCGCCAGTATTTTGTATTATTATGTTTTTAAATTTATATTAAATATAACAATTGAACATTTGGAGAACAATAGTATCGTGATTACTGCTGTACAAAAAAAATTGTAAACGATAGAGTTATTCCTAGGAACGGAAATAATACGATGAACGAGTAAATTGACTTTTAACAACCACCGTTTTACACATTTACTTTTATTTTATATTTTGATTTTGTGTTGAAATATCGTTTTGTTCGTCGTTTAAATTCATATTTTTTTAACGCCATACCCGTATTATGTATTCGTTCGTTTTATTTATTATGCACGCTCGGGCTAATTATATAACAAACACCATAAATCATCTTCGTATTATAATTATTTTTAAAAAAACGCAAATATAAAAAAAAAAAAAAAAAAAAAAAAAAAAAAATAGAAATTAAAATATTATTTTTCCCGCGACTATATTACCAGCTAAATAATATTTATACATTTTTATAAAGATTATAATAATATGTTAATATTAATATAGATTTTTTTTTTTAAAAATGTATATACTACTAAATGTCGATGTTGTATATGCAAATAAATTTATATTAAAAAAAGGATCGTATCAAAATTAATAATTTTGCTTAAATTTCTTTCATAATAAAGGGGGCGGGTGAAAGCCCCCCAAAATACTCTTAGCTCGATTTTCATCGAGACGTGTGTCTTATGAATTTTTTAAAATCGCTCGCCCACCCTCCCCGTTATCTTGTCCTGAATCCACCACCGATATGAACACGGCCAAGTGTAGCAGGCGCATCTTAGATACACGTGTCTATTATAGCCGGATATTTGGTCACATCTGTGGAGGGGCTTGACACGGTGAAAAAATGATTGAACAATTTTGATTATTTCCTACAATTGTATGTTATAAGTGCAGTAAAGAGATTAAAACATTCTGGGAGGAGGAGAGGCTTGATAACGTTCTGGCCGGCCAATATCCCTAAGGTCTACTCAAATATCCGCCATTGACTGGTATCCACAAAATAATATATGTATTACAAAATATCGTAATATACCGTAATATCCCGTAATAAAGGTACGTAATATTCTGAAACAAGGAATACTCAATGACTGTTTACGATCAAACATAATATTGTTTGATATTATTTGTTTCAATAACCGAACATAATCGTCATCTACCAAATCGCAATAAAATATATATTAAAAAAAAAAAAAATCAAGTAACCACTACCAAAGGTAATAAGGCATCGTAGAGTGATATTAAGCAAATAAATACAATTAAATTAAATATGATTATTTCGAGAAATACGTGGTTTTAAACATTTAGGGCTTCGGGGCACGGGTTAAACTTATAATTAATCAGTAGAGCTCCGAAGTTGTTGCATTGGCATGTATTTTGTGTGCTATTAGATTTATTGCTAAGTAATCTAGAAATTAATTTCACAACACTACAAGAAAAATACCAAAAGTTTAAAGTGCATATATTTTTGCACATTTAGTGATTTTGTAATATTAAGAGAATATTTCTTAATTTTACCGGTTTTAGAGCATATTCGATGATTCATGGATAATTCAATTTCAAAATTCGTTAGTAAAAAAAAAAAAAAATAAATGAAATATTTTGTAATGTTTTATAACTTTAAATGTATGTAAATAAAATCTACCAAATGCTGTGCAAAAAAAAAAAAAATAAATAAAATAAGTGCGTATTTGTACTTTTTCAAGAACATAAGTGCACGCATATTTTGTATTTATTAAGATCATTAAGTTCCAAGCCCAGTAGGCATCAATTATACAATTTTGTATACGCTATTTTTATAAATATTATAACAAACTGATTGTCTAAATAATAAACAAAAAATCTAACACTATATACACGCAATTTATATCAACCATTCCTCCTACTTTTAAAATAATACGTTTTATTCAAAACAAATAACAAAATTTATATTATCGATATTTGTAATAATTTTATATTGCTTTAGATTACCTACGCAGCATTTGTTAATCAAAGTATTGTAATAGTGTTGATAAAACAATGAATACACGTATAATTTAATATGTTTAAGTTGTTGCCCAAAAAAATCGTCAACTATTATGAAATATCCAAATAAACGTATAAAATGTTCAATTAATGTTCGAAGTAAATTGAGCTTTAAAATTTTACATTTATCCATCATACCACTACAGTCGTATACGATTACATAATTTTTTTTAAATTTAAAATGACGTACATATACCTATACACAATATATGAGATTTAATTGGTGTTTTGTGTTGTTGGGAAAAAAAATTTAAACAATTTTAATTTCAAATATCTACTATTCAAAGTATAAATATCGTTACAAGTTCGTTCTACATGTATCATTATTTTCATTGTGTACCTATCGTCGCGTATAATCGACGACGACATCATAACGAATCGTCGTGAAGTTTTTGTTTGTTACAATAGTTGTAGGTGGTCAGTGGTGACGGAACGATTTTCGAATATTTTTAAACGCCTTTAAAAAATGACGTAATTTAACTTTAGCCCATGACAATTATTTCCGAATTATTTATTTATATTTTGTTTTAGTAGAGAACCGAAATACATATATTTAATTAATGGAAATAGTGTAAATTAAAAAGGTCTTTAATACAATTTTTTTTTTTATTTTAACGCGGTTACAATTAATTTGCCAATTTTCGACAAACAAATATTGTTTTTAAATAGATTTTTATTTATTTTAGAGTTTTTAAAATCATTTATCCACATTGTTTACGATGTAAAAACATACAAATTATATGGGATCTCTGACCGGATCCACTGCATTTTGAAGTATTTGTATTTGAAATCGAATAGGTGCTTGTATTAAATACTTTTAAAGTTAGTTTCTTTATTGAAAACTGAAGCGTATCGCGGTCCTACCGCATATTATGTTAAAACAGTGATATGATGTATGTTCAAAATTTTTACTTAAAAGATCTATAATTGAACCATAATTATATAACAATAACAATTTGTTATATTAATAGTTATTCATTTTCAACATTGTTCTATACATTTTATATTGTAATTATTTAGTTATTGTGGTTTTGAATTAGTAGTTAGATTAGGTTAGGTTTTATAGACACGATCCAGAAAACTCAAAATTATTATAAGTTTACGTGAAAATTTATTGAATTTTTTTTATCCCACTATCTGTGAAATAGAATACATTTAATTCTATCGTTTAATTCAAAGGCATTGGATTTTATATATATATATATATATATATATATATATATATATATATGTAAACATAATATAAATTATTGATCTTTACATTATATAAATTTAAAATGTAATTAATAATTCATTTAATTAACCATTTTTTTTATTGTATTTTATTATATTTTGATATTATTATTGCAGGTTTTATTGGGATCTGTGCATGCTTCTCTTGCTGGTGGCCAATTTGATTATACTTCCCGTCGGAATTACATTTTTCAACGACGACTTTGATACGAGGTGGATAATATTCAATTGTTTGTCGGACACCATATTTCTCGTGGACATAATCGTAAACTTTAGAACAGGTAAACTATCAAAAACACCTTTGTTTGTCTTGCGAGGACACAATATGTGACATGTGCAGGAGGCTGAAGCCCCCCATGAGATTTATAAGACGGAGCTCAGTCCCCAATGGTTCTTATTTGAAAAAAAAAAAAAAACATTCGTATCTACCGCGCACTTCCACAAAATATTAGCTTTATTATCAACACGACAAACTAATATTAATTAATTAACTGAGAAAGATAACTCCCTACAAAAGTATTAAGTATTAATAAATTTAGGATACATTGTTGCAAACCAATTTATTTGCAAATCCCAAGCGCGGAGAAATAAATTTTCTAAATAGAAAATTATGTGATACTTATTAATTTTGTTGGTTTTTGTGATTTTTCATGTTATTAATATTATTGAAATGTTATAACTTACAAGACAGCAAATAACAATGCATTTAGATATTGTAGTAATTGTATAACGGACAATTTAAGGAAAATTAAAAATAGATAATATAATATGACAAGAGTCATATACTGTACTGTACAACCAGGGCCAAATACAACGGCGGCCAACATTGATTTTTACTGATGATCTTTTTTTTTTTTGGTGATTAAATTGTTTTAACTGTACAAGAGTATTTAAAATAGTGAGCCCCGCCATGATATTTTAAAAAACTGGCGCCTATGATATTGTGCAAGACAGACGCGGTGATATTATCATATGTATTGGCCTACAGATTCGTGTTCAATGCCATATCAATCCATATGTTTAATGTCTATGATTTTAGTAATCTATGATACGATTGAAACGTTTTGTAAAATTAGTAAATAGGTTAAGTAATTGTCAAGTGTCTGATATACGCAAAATTGCTAGTAAAAATTTACGAATTCGATTGATGACCAAATATCGTACTATGTTAATTGTACGGTTGTGAAATTAACTGATTTACCGGTAATTAGAACTCAATTTCGGATTAAAATTCTAAGATATCAAAAAAATTACATTTAATAACGTCAAAATAACAAGTCTAAATGTAAACACGTGAATAAATTTACAAAATTTGTCCTAGTTTTTCGCATTTTTCTTGAGAACTATTGATCCTAGATCCTATAGTAAAGTATATAATTGACATTTATTCATTCAACGGAGATGATAATATATTAACGGTTTTGTATATTGTATTAGGAAAAATCATTTTGTTTTTTTGCACCACTCAGAATCTATAACTGACGTATTCTCAACAATTTTTAATTAAAAAGTAAGTTAGTCGATTGAATTTTTATTTTTTCTTAAACAATATCATTAATCAAAAACTATTAGAGAATTCGCAATTTGTTGTTATTTAGTTTAATTAAACGATTATTTTCCGTCAAATATTATAAGAACATACGTTTGTAAGGTTCATGATTATTTATTTATTCTACCGTTTATATCGATGTAAAATAATGACTTTATTAATTCTTAAACTTAATAAATCCTTAAGTAATTTGGTATATTATTATTTATTGTAAGAGTATTGTGTTGAGACTGACACTGAATATAGAGAACCATCATACAAGATAAGGATATGCTTAAATTGCAATTATTTTTGTATGAAGTGTGATTATTCGTAATTTCCAACATTTATTTAACATATATCTTGTCTTTTATAGTTGAAAGCAATGATTGAAATAGTTTTTTTTTTTTTTTTTTAATATTTTGTTTACATAATCGGATATCGTAAAATATTATTAAGAATGTTTTAAATCTCGTAATAATTTGATATATTTATAATTTCTATATATATATACTTTCATAATTCATAAAATGTTTAAATTAGCATAATCGTATAAGCATAAATAAATATAATTTTAGCCAATTTCAATTGGCAATAATGATTGTCGAGATGATAAGAAAATGTAAATTAATAATACATTTAATCCGTTATAGTTTTCTTTTACACAGAAAAAAAAAAACGAATTTGTAAGTTAACCTATACCTGTAATTTAAATTTCACTACAACATTCGTGTAAAGGATAACTGGATAACTGAAATTGTTTTAATATTCAATTTTTTTTTTTTTTTTTTTATAGTTAAGGGAATAAATTACCGGCTGTCTAGTTAGTTTAACGTTGTTAAGCGTTTTTTGAATATAAAGTGTCTGAAATGTGTCGTTAATAAAAAAAATAAAAAAAAAAAAAAAAAACTGAAGTGTCATCATCCAATATTAGTGCTATCCACGAGAAGAGTCTAAAGAGAGTATGCAATTCGCAAACGAAACGCATTATGCATGCGACATGTTATTCTACCGAATATTTTTTTTCCCATAGATTTAATAGAAGTAAAATTATAAATAATTACGATAGTAATATTATGTTGTAAAATTAATTTATGGGCGGAATGTTTATAGACATTTTATTACTTTATTATATGAATTCCGTTAATGTATAGCCTTTTTTTTTTTTTTTTATAAAATAATACCAATTTAATTGATTACATTAAACAAACAAAAATATTATTGAATATTTATAAGTGTGTAAACACTACTAGGTATGCACTTAACTAAATGAATAAACAAAGTTTAAGCGAGTTTATAGTTTTTTTTTAAAAAAGTACATATTTTAAAATTAAAAAAAAAAAAAATTGTACGCTCCGGGTTTATCCGGATTCCAGATTTGTAAATTCCAGGTTTTTATAGGTACCCGCCGGTTGGCGGCTAACAAACATTTAACGGGACGCACTGTAAAAAACGGTTCTTATTGTTTTCACCCAAATTACCTTTACTCTTTTGCATAAATGTACATTGAAATTATTTTAATATGTTTAAATTTTTTTCCTCCATAGTTGTGATTTCGTTGTAAATATGACTTAAATATTTATTTGTAGTGCGACTAATCGTTTTCATTTAGATACGAATTCTCGGTACAGAATATTTAACATGCGTATGCAAACGACTAATTGAAACGCAAGACATATAATTACGACATTAAAAAACGTTTTATTAGTGAATGATTAGGACCGAGACGCACATTAATGTGTGCGGAGTCGAGAGTACGGTCGGAGCAACTGAACTCTTAAAAAAAACCGCAATGACAATAAACTGTAATAATAATTATGTATACATTTGGTAATAGTGTTAATCAGGGTTCGAGACTTATGGATCATTAAAACATGATAATAAGAGTTAAAATGTGCACTATAAATCTTAAAAAAAATATGCATTTAAAATATTTATTAATTAATAATTATTATTCAAGTAGGTATTATATTAAAAAAATAAAAATACAAACATTTTATTTTAAATTTTGAAGAAATCTGTAATATTTTTTGAAATAAGTATCTTCCTTAGCTATTTGTACCTACACCAAAATTATAACGAGCTACGAGTTGTAGATAGTTAAAACATGTTATTGCTTTAATGTTTTTTTTCTTTCGATTAGGTGATTCTCTTAAATTCACTGATCCATTAAAATGTGTAAAATTTGTCAAAATATGCAAAAAAAAAACAACACAAAAGTTGTAAAATAAGCACTTTACTGCAAAATCTATGAAATATGCAACGATATGCACATTCAAATTACAGATTTTATATTTAGGTAACCAGAAATGAAATTATTTCGCACACCGGTATATTTTATGATAAATTACAAAAGTATACAAATGTTATAAGATCCTGGTGATAATGCAATGCTTGTCTTGCAAGTACGAGATATTGTGATTTTATTTGTATTGTATTATTATTAATAATGGCCCAGGCGGAAGGCACAAATTAGGATAAAACTCCTCAATAAAAAATATTCCCAAAATAATAATGGTTATTGTAAATATGTCTTTAAATTATATAGGTGCCTACGTATGAATATACGAAATATGTACTTACTGGTAAAATATTTAAAAATATGTATTTTCATCAAAATGTGTGAAAATATTTTATGAAACGTGCTTATTTCTAATCACAATTAAGATAACTGCATTCAATAAAATTATGTATTCATATAAAAAAACGGCGCCCTAATTATTATTATTGTTATACAGGTGTTTTAGAGCCAGACAATTCCGAACAAGTGGTCTTAGACCCAAAACTGATAGCTAGGAACTACTTGAGATCATGGTTTTTCTTGGATTTAATCAGCTCCCTGCCGTTGGATTATATATTTCTCATGTTCAATCAGGTACCGCGGTCGCGTGGTTTTTTTTTTTATAGAATTTCTTTTATTATAAAATACGAATTACGATTAAGTTTTTTTATATTTATTTCTCGTGCGTACAGGACGTGGGCGAAGGTATACAGATTTTGCACGCGGGCCGAGCACTCCGCATCCTCAGACTCGCCAAGTTACTCAGTTTGGTCCGATTACTCCGATTGTCCAGACTGGTGCGCTATGTGAACCAATGGGAAGAAGTTTACGTGAGTTTTCGCGGTTCATATAAAAAAATAAATACATTTTTATTAATTTTTTTCCCCATTGAAAAAAAGGCTTGTAAATTGGATGTTCGTTTATGACATATATATATATATATATATATACGCAAAATGACCTTGCCCGATTAATATGAATAATATGAATAATAATTATTATTAAAAATAGAAAAAAAAAAAAAAAATCTAAGAATGCCCGTTGTTTGATGGTCGCAATTAAGTCGTGTTGTTTATTATAATGACACGCCGGTCATTTTTGTAGGACGGCGTTATTATCGAGTTCTTTATTAAACTTGAAAGAATAATAATAATAATGATAAAGATTAATTATTGCGCTCTGTCAATTAGTATGCATGCGATGGCATGGATCTCTATCACCGCCATAGAACTTTTTTTCTTCTTTTTTTATTTTAATAATAATACGTAGAAAACGTTTTACCTGCCGTGTACTTTTTAATTCTTATTGTACGTAGTTTTTGTATACCTACCGGACCTAATAATATCGGACAAATGATATTATACGCACACTTTTATTCGCTTACGATTTGCATATTTAACCTCCTCTAAAGTTTTTAAAATAATCATCATCGCGGTTCCAGGCCTGGGACTTTATAGCGCTCGAAAATTGATGAATATGCAATAAAAATCATTACGAAATAGGTGAAACTATAATGTTTTCAAATGTCGAGAAATTTCGATAAATATAAATAAACGTTTGGTCGGTGGGAAGGGGCCAAAGCCCTCTTATAAGTCCGGCTAATATAGCTGAATAGGTTGGTGGCGGTTGCGTTAAATGACGACCATGACGATTGACCGGATAATTTTAAAACGGTTTCTCGGCGCCACTGAACGGCGGCCAATGAAATTAATACAAAAATATTAAAGAAATGAATCGCCCGAAGAATTTTCTACCGCGACGTATTCGTATTGGGTTTTTTTTTTTTTTTTTTATAAATATTGTAATTTCGCGGAGTAGGCGCTACACAAATAAATTATACACTGTATTTTAACAGCAAACGAACTATTGATTTCTCGAACCCGCCCGTCGGACTACGTTTTTTTTTTTTTTTTTTTTTTTATTATTATATTGTTACTATTATAAAAGGTTTTGTTTAAAACATTTTTTTTTCCGTGTCAGGCAATACATATTATAGTTATAATTAAACATTTAACAACGCACAGCAAAACTAGAATGAATAAGTGAATAAATAACATAAAATAATGAATGTACGCATTATATGGTAACGTATGCTTGTTATAGATTTTATATTTTTACGACGATCGCGCATAATAATTAATTATAATAATAATAATAATAATAGTAATAGTGTACTATGTATTATAATTTTCTATATTTTATTTCAGTTATAATACTAAGTAGAATTTTTAAATCGAACGACGAGTAACCAAAATAATTAAAAATAAATATAATCTCGTTACGTATTGATCGTTTTTGTATAGATAATTATTTTTATTCTTCCCAAAGCGTTAAAAAAAAAAAAAAAAAAATATATATATATAAATAAAAACCAGCAATCTTTAATAACAAGTTTTTAATACTAACATATTCGTTTTTTTTTTTTTAAAATTGTTTTTTGGCGTGATCGTGATTATAATACGATTACAATGATTTATAACATAAACTTGACGAGAAAAAAAAAATGATATACTATACTATATTATAAAATATTTTTTTTTTCAAAAACTTGCTAACAAAATTTAATTATAACTCTACCGTAACCGTTATTCTTCCATCAATATCTGATCATCGCCCACCAAATATAAGAAATATATATATATAATTGTCTATAGTTACCAAAATAATAATTATAATAATAGCCAACGGGAAAATGAACATATATAAATATTGTAAACAAACATCAGAATTAGTTAGTCGTTAGAATAACTGCACACTATCATTATATAGGTTTTTTTTTTTTTTTATATAGATACAAGAATAACTATACAATCAAAAAAAAAAAAATATTAAAATGCATTCAATATAATATAATTATATGGTTCGGTACTAATAGTAAACGCCATTAAAAAACTTGAGGTTTTTTTTTTGTTTTTGAAAGCACATGAAATATTTTATTACTTTTTTTTTCTTTCTTTTAATTATCTATTTAAACACCGATTGTACCATTCATTGGAAAAAATGTATAAGGTTTTGTAATAAAAAAAAAATTAAAAAAAAAAAAATGTATAGTTTTAAAACCGCAAGTTTAAAATAATTATGTACAGTAGATATAATTTATAAAGTTATGTTTTTCTTTAATCCGGCCCATTCGAAACGATATGCACCGAATATTATAATTTATATAATTATTCTTCAATAGCTAATGCGGCATCCCTTTAGTCGGTTAAAAAAAAAAAAAATCTATTGCTACCGTACTAATCCTATAGCTATTAAATATATATGTACATATATATATATAAAACAACTAGATATTATCCGATTCTACGAGTAAATATTTGTTATATTTGCCAGAGAGCCGTCGTATTGTATTGCAGAGTCCGTGAAACATTTGTTTATGCCGTATGTGATCAATAAACGTTTTAATATATGTGCGCAGTATGACAAATATTAGAAATTGTTTCTAACCACCTCATTGTTTCCTATAGCGTTACACCGTCCACGGCCAATCAATACAATTCGCCCTTTTAGTTTAATATTACTGCCGAATCGCGTACATTTTTTATGAGACTTGATCATACAGTCGGCCTGTATCCAGTTGTTTTATATAATATCTATACGGGCCATTTTAAACGGGGTTTTGTTAATATAATGTTATTATATTTATAATTCCAAATACAAAATGTGGTTTAAAAATATCCGTACGAGTCGTTTTTGTTTTCGTACAATAGGTGTGTTTATACGCATTGTTCAACGTTATATTTATATAGAAAATTTAAATAGTTTGAAAGTGTTATTTTTTTTTTTTTTTTTAAAGTATTTACACGAGCACTTATAGGTACACCGAGAGTCAATTAGCGATATCGATGACTAAAAATTTACCTACGATAAAAATACATATGGCCCATAGCCATACTCTTGTAGGAAAATGTTTCCGATCAGTCGTGTCGTCTACACTTTACCATTAAACCAATCAATTTTACCAATCGAAAATCTTTTCACGTAATCACATATCGGCACAATTGATTCGTGTCTGCCGGTAGTGTATATAAATTTATACTTGCAATGATTTTCCATTTTTTATCTCCTCCCCCCGCCGAATAATACTCCGCGGCAGTGGGGCACGTCAGGGATTATAATATTCCATCTATTGGCTTAAGAATATACCATCTGCGAGTACATCGGTTTAGTAATTCAATATTGAAACGTTTATATGTTTCGGTCATGTTACAAGAAAAGAAGGAATAGCTTGATTTATTGAACGCGAATCGGCATTTTTGAATCCGGTTTCTTAATTTCCACTCTCGAGTTGGGTGTATGTATATTGTATATAGTTGAACATTTTACGATTTATTCGTGATTATTATTTAGGCGCTACATCCTCGTCCACCGAAAATTCTATATATAAAAATATAATTATGAAAATTCCTGGACGAGCCGCTGCTGCGAGGTATTGTTATTAATTGAATGCGAAAAAGTTGAATGATTTTTCTGTTCTCCTAAGTGACGGGCAAAAATTTAAAAAAAGGAAGATATTTTCCTTCCACGCAGTTTCCGATCGTTAGAAAATCTTTGATTATGTAATTTTTTTTTAAAATGTATTCGTCCGATGTCCAGTATTGATATTAATATTGTAATCTGAAAATGGGCGATATAAAAAATAGCGATTGGCTATAATGATATAATATTTTCTTGTCTTATTTTATAATTAATAATAGTATGTAATAAATACATTTTTATTTTTTTTTTTTTTTTTTAAATATTTTCATACAACGTAAAATACATTTTTTTTTTTTTCGTTAATATTGTGATTAAATGTTAAATGTTAACCTATTAAATGTTGACTAAATTTTTAACAGTACCCAAAAATGTACGTAAATTGCTACTGCACACACAAATTCTCCCCACCACAAAACAAATATTTATTAATTAATTAAATTACCTAGGTATGTAAAACATTTTACCAAATATAATACAAAAAATCATATATTAATTTTTTTTTAACTAAATATTATCCTACTGAATAATTAAATAGTTTATAAAAAAAAAAAACCGTAGATATTTTGCATCATGCGTAGGCCACTGTTGTGGTGGGATATTGGGAAGGTATCGAGTAATTTAGTTTATCTACTGATGTCTGAAGCAAACGATGTCAAGAAACGATTCTGAGCGGAGTTCGGTAAATTGGTAAGGCTATAAGTAAAGCTAAATTAGTATTAGTATTAGTCGTGTTTTAATCAACATAAATAACAAAATACATATATATATATATATATATATATATATATATATGTACATATCTCTCGTTATTTGTTGTCAGTTTTTCCGAATGTTTAGAAAGGTTTTTGGGAATCTAGACAAATTGTTCTTATAAAGTAACATCGGGAGCAAAATTCGCATTTTTAAAATACGATGCAAACACCTAGATGCATTTTAATACTCCAAAAAAGAGTTATCCGAGAAAAAAAACGGGGTGAAATGTTGAAAATTTCGAAAAAAATGTTTCAAGTGATGTGTAGTACGCCTGTGCGGAAATTCGGCATCTCTTAAGAAAGACTACGTGAAACAAATCGGAGCATTTCTTACTCATTATAAAAAAGTGTTTTCAAAGAAAAAATTAAAAACACTTTTTCAGAAAAAGTATTGGGAATACAAAAAAAATAAAAAAATGTTCAAACAAAGTATCATCGGGCGGAAAATCACTTGCCTATATTAATTAAATAACATACTCGTACAATAAAATAGTATATTGATCATCAACTGCTAACACTACTACATTTACTATTGTATATAATATTAGAGTTCTAGGTTTTAAAAATACAATAGCTTTTTAAAAAGTAATTTAAAGTATTTTTAATTCGTCAATGTGTATATTTATGTATTCCACTCTAGCTCGCGATATGTTTTCATAAATATTCTATCAGACATTCTGCTCCGATTTTTAAATATTGCTTTTGTAGTGGCGTTTCGGTATATTGAAGGTATATTTCGATTTTAATATTAAAGCAAATTTCTTTTATAATATGATTATTAAAAAAAAAAAAAAAAAAAAACAATATTATTAATTTTTCGAGATTCGGGATCGGATGCACCAAACAAAAACTCCTGAATTATACATAATTTATTTACTTATGCGTTCAATTATTATTATTTTTATATAATATTATTAGTTTTTTCTTTTAAAACACGGATAGATTCAAGACCTATTGTAAACTACTGTTTTTTTTTTTTTTTTTTTTGTGGGGGAAGGGCTTCGAAGTCAGTATTGTACTATTATTTTTAACATGAAGACGACAATAATAATTATCGTGTACAAAAAAAAATAAAAACAACAATATAACACTACTTTGAGTCGCGCTTAGAATTAAAATTACTATAATGCTCACTTGTTATATTTCTTACTGTTTTTTTTTTTTTTTTAGCTTGTCGCTTTTAACCGGTAAATTCTTACATCTACCTTTATTCCCCTACCTAAACTATCCCCGTTTAAACAAACTTATAACGTCGGAGTTGTTGAACCAAACTTTTCGAGCATGTTTACCGGCCTAAAAAGCCTTCAAGTGTGTGCTGCATGGTTATCATTACGATAAATTATATTCTTATGTCTAACCAATTACATTTTAATCAGCTGCATGGTCGTTGTGTGATTATTTTTAATTTTAATATTACAAAAAAATATATCTTATTCGGTTTTTCTTTCCTATTAGAAGTTTCCGTTTCGGATCCAGGCCCTGTGCATTTTTACAATGCCATAGTCTTACTATCAGTCATGAATCCTGCTACGTAGCTTTTTTTAAAACATCAACAATTGATATTATATCAAATATAGTTAACATTAACAAAAAAAAAATCAATTCTTTACAAATAATTCAATCGGTTTTATATTTTTATATTAAAGGACATGCGTACGTTCTTTGTTCAAAACATGTTCTACAGGATCAATTAAACAACTTAATTTACTATAATTTAAAGGAACGTTTTTAGCTGTAAAATTAGTTAGTTTAAATGTTTTCGGTTTTTGAAACCGTTGTTTCAGTATCAGTATCCAAAACAGCCATAATTTAAATATTATATATCATAAGTATGGATACTTATTTTAAAATAAAATTTCAATCGTATCGGTTCTCCGCACGGTCCGTTTATTTAGGGTCTTTGCATTTTAGCAAATGATCGAAACTCGACCGAACCAATTTTTCATTAGACTGATCCGTTGGACTAGTAATTTAATATTCTAGTTTTCCAGTTTCGGAATGTGCGATTATTATTATTTTATATTTTATACGTAAATACAGACGCGTTATTAAAATACCACCAGCGTATAAGTAAATTATCGTTCTATAATAAAATTAACCGTCATATACATGACACGTATGAATTCTATACAATTATTTCTCGGTGGAATAATCTTTGAATAGATTATACGAACCGTGCGGGTTATTATACGGACCCGGTGAGCCGGACCGGGGCCGGACCGAATTGAAACGATCTGTTAATTCACGTTAGAACCGGACCGCGGGCAGCGAAGCCAGTAATTTTTTTATTCGAAAAGCCCACTTACGATATTTGATTGTACTTAATAATAATTATTGTCGTTTGACGATTAATTCCGTTGAAATCAGCATGCAAGCTATACCTAACCAACTGAGACTCGTGAGAGTTTTTGTTTTTTTTTTTTTTTTTTTGTTTTGTATGTTTTTTGCAGCACGAATTTTAACATGCCGGGTTGTTTCCGTTGATTGTTTTCTTTTGTAGATATTAAGACTACAAGCGAATGTGTCGTCGGGTCAACAAGGTCACACCGAAAGCCGAACCATGATCAAGGTAATGATGTCCGTACAGGTTTTTTTCTTTCTTTCTTTCATTCTTCTTTTTATTTATTTATTTTTTTTTGTGATAATTTATACCTTCCAATCTATACGTCAAATTATTCTCGATTTAAAAATCTGAAATTCTGAACACGTTTTTATTGCTTACCCGTACCTACCTATATACGTACACCAAGAGGACGAGGAATTTCTGTTCAGAGTTCAGGGTATATATATATATTATATACACTATACCCAGTACCCAGCAAAGGCAAAATGTGATTTGCCGGCGATTTATTAAATGCGTGTGTTTTTCCTCTTGCGAGTGCGCGTGCACGTGGAAAACATGTGACATGAATTTCAAAAACCGACGTGGACGGGATATTTTTCCGTGCACGCGCGCGCCATATTCGCATTCGGCATCGACACATTCTTTAAAACCCGCACGATAATTTAGTGCGTTATTACACGAACACACGAATTATTATTAAACCGTACCAACAATACACAATACAAAATATTGCTCGCATAGTGGCGTGCAGACATAATTTTGGCTATGCGCGAGGCGGAATTATTTTTGATAATTTTCGTACAGCCCCCCCCCCCCTACCTCCGTCCAATTGCAATTCAATAGTATACAACGACTCTACCGTATATTTGTAGGAAAATATCTAAAAAAAAAAAAAAAAATTATTTATCTTATCAAGTTAAAAATTTCGGCATCCATCTTCGAAGTTTGTCTAAAAAAAAAAAAAAATAAAAAATTAAAATGTTTTTTTTTTTTACCCATTGTAGATTATATTTATTACCAAACCGTATTGTTGTAATTTTAGGTAAACATTTAGAAATTACTACCAATACTAGTGATTTACAGAATCATTTTATCCGTTTTTACATTTAAAAAATGAAAAAATGATCTTTTTTTTATCCAAATAAATTCCATTTGTCTATTATCTAATATAAATTAATAATATGTTATCTTTATCTGTATCTAGACGTTTATTATTTTTTATCATTATCTAGATAAATTATACTTATTTTGTGTCCCAACACATTTTTTACCATGAAACATATACGTAGTACTCCGGGCACATAGATAATCTAAAATAAAATTCGACTTATTTCATCGCAATGTTAAAATATCAAATTTGACGTGGCGTTTTTTTTTCATTTTCTTACAGTTTTTAATAATAAACGCACTTTTGATACTTAACTGTCAGTTAATTAGCTCTCTTATATCCTTTTTTTTTATTTCGTTATAAATTATAAGCATATTCCAATGTTTTCAACTAAAATTTTGATAAAAAATATGTGTATTTATATATTTTTTTTAACGAAAAACTTTAAAACATGCCCACTATACACAATATTGGTATTGATAAAAGTAAAATGAATTCTTTATACATGGAGTTATTAAAGGCACAATTTATTTTTTTTTTCGCGTTGCATGTATACCGGTGAAATATTATCGATAAATATATTTTAAAATAGATTCGGCGATGAGCGAGTTCGAAACGAGTATTAAAGAGTTTTTGATTTATTGTTCGGTATTAACTTTAAATTTTATTTAGGCTTCATAAAAGTTAATTTTTCGAATATTTGAAAATGTAATAATCACTAAATTGTTTTCATCTAAATGTTTATATTTCCAAGTCGTTTTGTAAGTAGCATTTTAAGCATTATTGATTATTTTTTAATGCATTTACTGTAGGTTTTTAACGCATCATTTTCTCAATGATGCACATAGCGATTAGTGTGTTTTACCGTGTTCGTGATCGTTATTACGTACGCTAATACATATTCATAAACTTATTATTAAGTACCATTATATCATACACAATAACATACATGCTGCAATTACACGGTTCAATGGCACACATGACTGGCACGAGTTTTTTTTTTTTTTATCTCAAGTAATATCCGTCATGAAACACCACCCGTCCTCATTTTCAAGCGAGGCCTGCGCCTCGTCTGCACGCCACTGATAATACCTATCATACAGGAACTGGAACAGAAACCGAAACCTTTTAAATAAAATACAAATATTTTCGGTTCTTTTAGGTTATTGTCGGTACTAAGAGTCCTGACTAAACACACGGACGCAGGCATACTATGTACGTGTAACGAGATGTTAGTTATTTTTTAATACCCGGCACTTTTATTATTAATAAAAACAAATTCCCGATAAGCAATAGGTAAAACCACGCATTTTTAAGAACCGAAATTGGATTACCGGAACCTATATTTTTAAATATTTTTTTTTGATTTTTAAGAACTCAACCGGAACTAGAACCGAAAAAAAAAATCATTAATGTTTCAGTCCCTGATGATCACATCATACGAGTGTAGATAACGGTGCGGTAGCGTTTAGTAGCCACACCGGGACTAAACGGTAACGCGCGGTGCATTTTCATCATTCCCGCTCACGTCCTGCCCAAAAGAAGAGGCGTCGACCTCTTGACCGCATAATTATTTACGGTACGACCATGTGCATTATCGCCAGCTATTTAATACTTAAACGCCTTCCGTCTAACAAACACGCCGAACATTCGTTAACATATTTTAACAAAACCGTTCGTATCGGGTATTCAAACGTTTCGAACGTCTCACGATAGGGGCGAACGCGGGGGTAGGGAGATGGTTGAAATTAAAAAAAAAAATAAATTACCCGACCTACAAATGCAATTGTTATTTCAAAGTTTCCCATGGGATTTGAAAATAAAATAGATTTATAAATATGTATATATACGAGTACCTATGAAGTAATAAACTATGATCAATTTGATCATTTGATTATTTTATATTTTTACCAACCCCTGCCAGGAAATTGTTTCCTGTATTGGGCCCTGTCTCACGAACAGTATTGTTATTTTTGGTCTCGACATGTTTTTATCGTTATTATTGTATAGTTTTTTAATCAATGTACATATTATGTTTTATAATAATATATATAGTTTAAACCGCAATTATTTGTGGTGCGCTTATAATGTTCACGTTTACCATTGCGACGAATGTTTTTATTTAATTTTTTTTATTATTTGCAAAAATAACGCTAAGGGGTTACATTAAAAAAAAAAAAAAAAAAAAAAAATATTAATAAAACGCACCCTTTGTACACACTGTTGTGTAAAACGCGCATGCATAGCAATAATAATATAAATTTACCGAAACAAAACTACACCTACCAGTTGTATATTATTTGTTTGTTTTTACCGTGTGGGTGTTGTTTTGTTTGTATTGTATAATACGTTCAAAAACGCCTACGAGTATTTATTATATATCAGGCAATTGTTATTTTTATATGTTGAATATTGCGATACATATAGTACGACTGTAATTGCAGTTGGATTATAGAGGTATGTATAGATGGCCGGACTCTATGAATAAATCTGATGCTTATACTGCCGAGAGGGAAAATTGTATTGATTAACCTACGAAATTTTCGTTTATGCCGTGAATTGTCGCATATATGATAAATACATGCGATAATATGCTAAATATTACCGGCAATTTTACTGAATTTGTAGGTTTATCGAATAAGCAATAAAATTATGGACATTTTGCTTTCGACATAAATTTAGTTTAATTTAAAATAAGTACGTGAAATTAACTTGAAGTTAATACGTTTTGGTACAACAAAATAGTAACTTATCAAGTTAAAAGTTAATCGTCTAATAAAGTAACTCGTTAATTAACTTGACGGTTTAACTTAATTTAAATTTTTAACGCGTTAATGCCCAGCCTTGCAATTTGCCCTCTTAATATATGACTGATGCTGACTTCATACCTGTTATATGGGGGGGGGGCTCTGTCATACAGTCTGTTATGGTATGTACACGAATACACAATTTATTTAATATATTATCTGATAAACAGTTATGAATATAAAACAAACGTATTACTACTAACATTATTTTTTTGCAATACAAATATTTCAACTTACCATAATATGAACACTATAAAATAATAAGTACCGATGTGAAATATTCGTAAATATATATTTAATAGCTAAACGTGAAAAACGTTTATTATATTTGAAATATTTTATTGCTAATAAATAAATGAGCTTGTATTTTACAAAAAAATAATAATCATAATATTATAAATCTTTACGCAAGTAAAGTCAGTGTAGGTTAATGACTTTAAAACTTTAGAAAGCAAAATAATTTAAATAAACTTCGAGCATCCGAATGTATGACAATGACGTCTTGTACATAAAAAACGTTGCTCGTAATTATATTTCGCGAAAACGTTGTTTTATGGTAAATTTTTTTACGCATTATTATTATTATCATTTTCACGCAATTATTTCGACTTGATAATAATAATTTTTGGAGTTTAATTCACCACATTAAATGGGCTGTAAACAATTTATAAGACGTAGAAATCCTTACAGGAAGCCAGGAGAAAGGCGAGACGCAGTCAATGCATTAACTTTTTACCGAGACATTTCTGTATTAAACCTTACTAACCACTATTAAATTAAACAGCCATTCGAATAAAGGCGGAAATTGAATTTAAATATTAAATACTTACTATATATAAAGATTTTTATTTTCTTGACGATTTTGTAAAACACCTACCTACCAACTGATTTAATACATAGGTACTAGGCAGCTTATCTGGTTTCGACAAATTACCTATGTATTCTTATAGTTGAAATATAGTTGGCACATATGAGAATATGATTAATTTTAGTTTAATTAATGTAGAATTTTAAAATAGTTAAATAATATTGTGTATAGTGTATTTTTATGCAGCGTGTACCCGCGCGTATTGTGGAAAAAGAAAGAAAGAAAAAAAAAGTAGCTTCGATGGTAGTAAGTACGCAGACGTGCTTATTACGTAGGTATAATATTCTATTCTACACTATGTTAAGGCCATTGTTTTTAATTGGGAGCCGTTTTTAGCGAGTGACTGTAAGTTATCATATTAAATTTAAAAGTTATTCTTATACAATTTAAATAACTACACCGAATTGTGAGCGGGTTTTGCATTTTTCAGATTAGAATTAGATACTTTATACTATATAATTGTTGAGATATTTAGTTAAAGTTAATTCTACAATTAACTAACGGTAATAATAATTATAATATAATGTGAGATTTTTTTTTTTTGTCGATTTTCTCGATTAATAATGGCAATTTAACCATGTTCCAATTAATTATAATAATATTGTTTTTAGTGCACAAAAAAGTGCTTACCGAAACAAATAGCATAACTAATCTTTAGGAAACCATCACTATGGTCTTGTTCATAAATTAATACCGTTTTCAAGATAATAATATGTTAATACAAGAAAATGAGTTATGTTCGGTTTTATAGAGGAGTGCGTACATTTATTTCCGAACGAAAAATCTTTAGCAATTAATAATACGCCCATCACTATCGCGACTCAATGCTGTGAATTTAAATCAGCAATGAGATATTTTTTCATGATGTCGATTAATCGTAATGAATATTGAATGACAAAATAATTTATCGGTCGTTTAATATTTAGCATACTTAATAATTTACATCCACGCGACGTTCTATAACATGGACGTTATAACCCATTCTTTCAATTTACATATTATGCCTAATAATAATAATAATAATAATAATGTTTAATATTATAATAAATTTAGTTCCTGAACATGGCCAGTGTGTTTATGAGGATATTCAATTTGATATGTATGATGTTGCTCATCGGACATTGGTCTGGATGTTTACAATTTCTAGTCCCCAATCTACAAGGATATCCGGAAAGTTCCTGGGTCTCTATTAACGAGTTACAGGTAATGTACTAATTTCAGACTGATAAATGTAAATAGTTTTAACAGTAGACAGTATAAGTTTAAAAAAAAAAAATCTGATCTAAATCCGGTTAGTCGTATCGAGAGAAATCATCATTAACGGAAAACGATTCCGAGCGAAATCCGGTAACAGTCGTTTGACAGATTAATATTGAAAATTGTATTTATTTGGAACTATGAAAATTACAAATTACAATTGTCCGTGAAAAACTGTTGTGTAGTTTTATGGAGCCAAAACGATTTTTATTAGCAAAAATTGGAAAATAGGAAAATTCCGTATGCGATTTGTACGATTTTCGTACAAATTCGAAATTGAAACGATTACAAAAAAAAAAAAAAGTTATTGCATTACGCTTAACTTCTTTTAACCTTATTTAATAAAACTATTGATGAAACTCGTGTCAAATTTCTGCGCCTTTATTTTAGGCCAAAATAACTTTTTGTTAACATTAATCGGAAAATAGTAAAATTTTACACGGAGTTCATCAAAAATTAGCTAGTAGTCAAAAAAAAAGGTCGAAAGAAATGCCGTGATTTAAACGATTTCCATTAAAATTTTAAATTTAAACACTTATAAAAAAAACAACTACATCATTTTTATTTTTCGACAACTATTTACAACTTATGATGGACTTCGTGTAAAATGTTCAAGCAGTTCGGCAAAATCAATTTTATCCACGTAATACCAAATAAAAACGAAATTAACTCGAAAACATCAAATGCCTATAAATAAGTCAAAAATCGCCAGATGTTTTGAACATTTTTCCACCTAACGAAAGGGCTAATATTAATATTCTATAGGTCTCTACGATTATTTCCAATCGAATTACAGCATAAAAACAAAATCGAAAATAACGAAACCGTTACTGCCGTATATTTTACCGTCTATTCTACGTGTTTTACCAAATATTACGAATATTACCTCCCCAATGTACTAACTAGATACTAAATGCTTCCAGAAAAAGTGCTTCACTAAGAAATCGGATGTGAGTACAATTTTTTCGGCCCGGTAAAAATGCTCGACAATTTGATACCACCATAAGTTATACTTAGTGGTAAAAAAATAACAGTCGAGCGTAATGTAATCATTTTTTTTTTTTTTTAAAAATCGTTTCAAGTGCACTCGTAAAAATTACAGCGCAATTTGCTATTTTTCAATTTATGCGATTAAAACTTTTTTGGCTCCATAGAAATGTTCAACAATTCGTGACGTAAAAACTAGGACAGTTATTATTTATTATTGCAGTTTCAAATTAATATAATTTTTAGTTTAAATTTATCAAAACGCGATTAAACTGAACTTTGTGTTTAATCGTTTTTCGTACGCAATGATTTATCGTAGTGTACAGATTTTAACTAAATATTCCCCTATATTCCCTACCTATCTAATTTCTCACCCACAACAGTGGCCCACCCATGATAATTTGGTACTTTTTTTTTTTTTAACAACCCCGCATAGAACGCCAAACGCATTAGAAAAAAAAAAATAATAATAATAATAAATAAAAATAAAAGCCACACAAATCGTATTATTTTATTTACTCCTCGGGTACGATATTATATTATGTATATATTTTCAAACAGTATACGGAGTGATTCATTTATCATGATCCGACGATCATTTTCTCGGAGGGTAAATTTAATTACATTAGAAGCTTTATTTTCCATGCTTGTACCTTAAACGAGAATCAGCGTTTGATTTTCGATTACGACCTCCGTTTTAAACACAGATTCGAATAGGGAATCATTTTTCGGAATATTTCGTTGTGCGTCACATTAATTTTGGTTTTTCGTCCATAAGTTGAATAACGGTTTAGACCTCGGGAGTAGGAAAAGGTATCGTAGATCGATCATAGTGTTAATACGGTAACGGATAACGATGAACCGATCGTCCTGTATGCACACATACGCGTGGTAACGTCGTAAATTTAAATGTTCTCTCAAATTTAAAACGCCATACATAAAATATACGGTTTTACCGTCTCGGATTTGCATATGCAATTTAAAGATTCGGCGTTACCGTAACACAGAAAACGCGCCACACGGTCGAAATCGACGTATTATAATAATATCGATCGGAAACGATAATGTTATACCAACAATTTAAATTTCATTTATACCTATCTCTCTCTCTCTCTCTCTCTCTTTCACATTCTAAGTTTTCTGAGTATTTTGACACCCAACATGCCGGGAAAATTTTGAATTGGACAAAAATGACCAAATATAAAAATTTCAACCCCCCTAAAATTTAGGGGCAATCTACCCTTGTGTCAACGAAACACCGAAAATTATGAATGCCCTGGGTTTTCTGAGTATTTTGACACCCAACATGCCAGGAAAATATTGAATTGGACAAAAATGACCAAATATAAAAATTTCAACCTCCCCTAAAAGTTGGGGGCAATCAAACGGAGTACTTTCTGAAAACCACGAGACAAAACTCGCCGGGAATTCGTAAACCCACCCGGACACGTATAATTTATATTACGGGTAGTATAAAATATCGTAAATTCGCGGCGCAGTCGCCGTTTTGTAATTTCGACACGGCCGTCTATTTATTTCGGTTCGTTTTGATTGTAGCTGTGAGATTACCGTTTTCCGCGCGAAACTCTGCCGATGCCGCTGTGCAGTACGTCGAATAACGTTATTTTTTTATTACATAAAACGATTTTATTGTAGCTTATAGTCGTTATATAGATAGGGAGACATTTCCCCACCACCTTCCACTGTTAACATTTGACATTTTTCCCGGCCTAATCGTTAGTATTGGATTTTAGAACAGAAAATCTCATCGTTAGTAGATAAATGGGTTTTTTTTTTAAATTAATAAAATTCAGCGGGTGGTGCTGGAGAAACGACCAATATCGCCAAATTTTACAATTTTAACATTTTTCTCGGCTTAATAGTTAGTATTGGACAGTAGAACAAAATTCATCTTTAGTAGATAATTGGGGGATTTTTTTTGTTTTTTTATATTCATAAATTTATATAAAAAAAAAAGAACAAGAAAAAGAAAGGTTGTCAATAAATAAAAATAACTTAAATATCGCTTTATTTTACAATTTTACATAATAGACATTTTAATATATTTGATTCAAAATTATTACTTTTAAACAAAGATAATTAAAAAATTATGTTTAATACAATTATTATTTTTACCATTCATCGGAGCTTATTTAATTATTTAACGAGATGTTTGTACTTGCATTTGATTTGATAATTTCACAAAATCCGGGGTGAATGACGATAAAGACAGTCTCGAGCTATCGTCGGTATGCAAATGAGTCAATCGTGATCGGTACTTATTTTTAGTTTGAAGTAAATATCTAAAAGCCGACTGACACAGGACATGTCGATCCAAAGTAGTAATATTCCGATTCAGCGGACCCTCTAAAACTGGGGTATTTCACATTGCTTACCAAGTGCCAAAAGTTATATTCCGACAATCTAGCTTTTAGGAAGACGCTGATTAGACATCGAAGATTGATCATCTCATCCTCAAGAGATACATCGTCAATTTGAAAAAAAAAACCGTGCCGCTTTTTTCGCAATCTTCTGGGTATTTACGTTCTTCTTGAATGGAAAACTGACGGACGGGATGGACCACATCGTCGAGTTTATTCGAAGTCACAAAGGAATAGGAATCAATACGGGATATCCACTGTGTACCTACCTACGTAGCCCAGCGTACTCGGTGTATAATTTTATTTTTCATAGTTATTGGCTTTATTAATTGTTATCTATTTAGTTTTTTACGAATGAGGGCTGAACGAAGACAAACCAATTTACGAAAAAATCGTTCTATTATAGTGTATAAAAAGACGAATGGGAGTGGCGATCGACTGGTACTCATGTTGCGATCGACCTGTTGTTCGCCCCGGGTTTAAGCCATTTACATAATTACCCACCCGGAGCCGCCGTTAACACGGGGGGGGGGAGGGGGCAAAGGCGAGCATTTCGTTGCCCGAGGGTGACAGATTCTACGGTGCTTCGGCGTGATGGGATTTGGGGAAGGGTGAAATCGGCCTCTTTCAAAATTCTCTAACGATATTATTTATAAGCCGGCAAAATTAATTTTGCCCAAAGGGCGGCACTGTACCCCTCAACCCACCCCTCCAGCCGCAGCATACGACAAATACTCCTAGAAAATGTTTTTCAAGGCGTTATGCGTCGGTGTTAATATTGTTGTGTCATACACAAAGCGTGAGACCTAATGCGATTGTTACATTTAACGACCATGTGTATGTGCACGTAGTACGCCAACTGGGCCGAACAATACTCGTGGTCGCTGTTCAAAGCGATGTCGCATATGCTGTGCATAGGCTACGGTCGGTTCCCGCCGCAGTCGTTGACCGACATGTGGCTGACCATGTTGTCGATGATCAGCGGAGCCACGTGCTACGCTCTGTTCCTGGGACACGCCACGAATTTGATACAGAGCTTGGATTCGTCTAGGCGGCAGTATCGCGAAAAGGTAGATTTTTATTATACTCGTATACGAACGTATTGTCGGACGCATATTGTAGAAATCCGGAAAATAACGATCCGAGAAATAATAATAACCACAGGCCAAAAAATATAGGGTGTCTCAAAAACAACGCCGGATTTAAAAATGCCACCATTTTTTTTTTCCGTCGGTACCACCGTTGTTGCTTTTTTTGTTACCTGTTATCATTGAGTTCTTGTGTTGATAAGGGTTTCCGTTGTATCACCATGGAAATGTACAGTAGGGAACGGCGAGTTTTCAATGGTGAATCGTGAAATCTCATTACCAGAATGGTGACTGTTTCGTGGTGACTGTTCGAAAACTCAGTACAATTTTGGGACATTACAATTCACCGAACGAATCAACTGTTCGTCGGTAGGTTAAACAATTTGAAGAACACGGTTCGGGTACACGACATCGAAAGCCCCGGACGTCCTCGAAGTGGCCGGAGTGAAGAAAATATTGCTGTTGTGTTACTGTTGTGAGTCCAGGAAAATCATGTCGCCGTTGTGCACAAGCAATGCACACGACAACAGCAACAATGCAAAGAATATTAACAAAAGATCTGCACTTATACCCGTACAAAGTGAATGTTAACACAGGGACTTTAACCAGCGGACCACAGAAAACGACGGCAACGTTGCGTGGCGACTAAACCTACCCGCCTCGATCTGGCGATTCGAGTTTACCAGAACAAACCACGAATTTTTTTGGATCTTAAATAAAAAATTCGACGTGTTCACTACGAACTTGATGGGGGCAATATGTGATCAGGTGATGATGAATTTTACGGATCGAGTGATCGCGTGTAGGGCTAGTAGGGGGAGGGGGCATATGCCCGATATTATTTTTCATGTTTAAACCTCAACCTCTTCTGAATAGAATGATATGTTTTTTTTTTTGTTATTTTGTCATAAATAAATTTGACCTATAGCAGTTTTAATTCCGGCGTTATTTTTGAGACACCCTATAATTAAACAGAAAGAAAAAATAAAACCAGAAAGTAGAAATCCAGAAAGCAGTACCCCGGCGCGTGAAATAATTGATATCGCTTTCTGTAAAATTCACAGTAGTGAATATAAAACGACTAGGTTATTCACGTAGTCGTGCGTCAATATTCCAACAGGACAGTGTTTACAGTAATAATGATAACGAAACGACTATTTAATATTGATAACGAAACCATTGTCAAAATGTACTGAGTAATGCGTTGGAATATGGCCACTAGACTTCTACGTACCTATGGGAATGTAATATGTAATCGGTCATCTAGTTGTTTCGTATTGTGTCTACAGGAAAACTACGATCTCTAAAACTACATTTTGTGATTGTTTCTGGCCATTTATTTTATTTTCTGGAATTTTTACGTTCCGGAAGTATTATTTTCTGGATTCATACAATCCAGGGGGATAACTCGTTTGTATACTTATTTTCTTGCAATTTTCTTGCATTTTCACGGATATTGCTTTCTGGTGATTTTATTTTCTGTAAATTTGTTTTGCTGTTCATTTTTTACTTTCTGGATTTTTACTGTTCGGGACAATTATTTTCTAATTTGCCGATTATTTTTTTTATTACCAAAAACAGGTTAAACAAGTGGAAGAATACATGTCGTACAGGCGGTTGCCGTTGGACATGCGCAAGCGAATAACCGAATATTTCGAGCATAGGTACCAGGGAAAGTTCTTCGACGAAAAGTGGATATTGGACGAAATGTCCGACAAATTGCGCGAGGTGAGTGTAGTAGGTCTCTGTAATTGGCTAATTGAGTCATGTGCACGTACAATGGAAAAACAAATGGATTTCAGGACGTTCGAAATTACACTTGTCGGAAATTAGTAACGAATCTGCCACTTTTACGAAACGCCGACAATAATCTGCTCATTGAATTGACCGACTGTTTGGAATTTGAAATGTTTCAACCCGGTAAGTTTCATACGTTTAATACTAATATTATTATTATTTTTATTTATTTTTGTTTTGTTTTTGCTCTTGTAATTTTTTTCAACGAAACAATATTTATACATGGTTTATTTTTTAAGCACGATACGTTTTAACAAGAAACGCGAAATGACTTTCGGGGACGGTTTTGGCGGAGGGGGGACGTGGGGCGTATATCCTCCTTTTTATTTTTCTTTAAAATTTATAAAAAATATACGTAATCTATATAGTTATATACATATATAAAAAAAAAAATATCGTGTAAATTGCAGTAGTCGTTAAAAAAAAAAAAAAAAATCATGGCCATGACAAAATCATTTGACCGCTACCGGGGCGAAGGGTACGAAAAAAACAACAACGTACGTATTATACAATGGCCGATGCAACGGTATATACAAGCCTAACGGTTTTCAAATAAGGTATCAATTCAGCTGATGGATTGGCCCCGGTTAGCGGAAAATAGACGCGGGTTGCGGGCAAAAAAAAAAAAAAAAAAACAACTTAAAAAAAATAAAAAAACGTACGAAAGTAAACTTACATGGAAAAAACACGTAACTACTAACTGTGCGACGGCAATGCAAAATAATTCGGTTTAGAAACAGTAGACGATTTGTCGCGAGAGTCGAGCTCTCTAGGCACATATAGCGGTTTCGTGAACGTGGTGCAGGGTCGCTGCAGATACTGCAGGATGACGCGGGGTAGTCTGTTTGTAGTTCAACGATCGTGCAATTTAATGAATTAAAATCGGGACGTACATTCGTTACGCCCCAATGAGAATACCGTAAACCCCGTTATGTCAACGAAAACCCCGCAGTTTAACGGACGGGTAAAAATTATATTACAATGCACTACGAGGTTTATAATATTTTCAAAAAAAAAAAAAACATCCAATGGAACGAATATAGTATAATTATTTTTCTTCTTCTTGTATATTAACAAGATTATTAGATTGGATTATTATCCAATGATTAGTTATTGTTGCTACATTCCATACCCCCGTACTGCTAATCCTTTTAAATCCTTGTAGTTTTCCCTATTCGTGATACTGGGCACAATACGTGTTATTATATCCTGCCGCATATCCTTCAACATCTCCTTCGGTTATTGTTTTTAATAACCTTGTGCCATGCCTCAATATATTATCGTCTTATATTTTCTGGATGGAAGACAAGACCGCGTAGTTGTCGTTAGGTCTCTTTTGTTCTGTATAATGCCTCTTCGTCTGTAACTGATTCAATCCACGGGATTGTTAGTCATTTTCTGAAACACCGCGTCTCAAATTTATTTTCACGTGTTGTATTATGCATTCGATAAATACGCGTGTACATCGTTTGTTCACGTACATCTCAATCGTCCATTTTCAATTTTCATCATCAATTACGTACACCTAATCTATTATGGATTTTATGGAGACTGGCAGTATTTTGTGTTCTTATCATTCGACACAGGAAAAATCAACGGTAAAGGAAATATTGTGTTCACCCGCTGATATCTGAATGAATGAATAAAGGGAAATTTGCTTTGATGTTCGAATTTGTTAAGAAGTTACCCAGAGAAATTCTTTGGTTATTTCCGCATGAGTGTAACTTCATTTGACGAGCTAATTACATTTCTGGAACCTGCCATCGTTCACCAAAATACAAACATGCGACTGGCGATTCCACCAGAAAAGAAGAGCACATTTAAGCACACCATAGTTCCCATAGTTTAATTTTTAAATTTAGCATCTAAATACTCTTTTAAATTTGTATTGCACAATGGCCGGTCTCTTTTCTATTTCATTTATTACTATTGATTCACTGTCAATGTCTTCATCCCGTGGACAGGCTACACAGTGGCCATTTTGCACTACAAAGTTTGTAACAACAAGGATAATAGAACGTTTTATGACAGCGATATCGATGCGACTTGCTCGGACGTCTCTGAAAAAAATGAAACGGCAACTGTAATATCGCCCGCGTGCGCACGTATATACCAAAAAACTATAGGAGAGGACACTACACGGAGACAGTTTCGTCGCCCTTCTGTCGGCGGTTCGAGCAACTAAAAAGTTGCGTCACTCCGTGTGCGGGACTACATTTGATTTTGTGGAATTTGTGGCAAAGACAAAATAGTTGCGCGACGAAAAGTTGCTCGTCTTACGCAATCATTTCGCAGTAGGCATTGCAATTTGATATAAAACGATATATTTAAACGAAATACAGGGTGCGGCGGAGCTGACTGATGAGTTTTGAAAAGCTATACATAACGAACATTAATACTTAGAGAAAAACGGTTTGTTTTATTCGAGTTACTAGGTAATCCCATTTTTTTAATTTATGTTTTGAAAATGATATCTTCAAGATGACGGCCGTCAGCAACAATACATTGCTGTAGGCTATCTCTGCCGTTTCGGTATGATTTTCGGCACGATTCGATTGGTATGGTCGCGATTTCTTCAGTGATTCTTTCCTCCGGGTCCATCTATGGTATGGGGGCGATGTTTAAAAACCTTATCCTTAAGGAACCCCCAGAGGAAAAATCGCACATGATTAAATCGGAGAAGCGTGCCGGCCATCTTACGTCACCCCTCAGAGTGACCAACCGCCCAGGGAACGTTTGTCGCAAAACAGCAAACGAAATTCGAACAGTGTGCGCTTTAGCCTCGTATTGTTAAAACCATACGTCTTCCAAGTCATTTTCTTCAGCCATTTCCTGCAACCCGTGCTGCAGATAAGTTTCCAACATCACAACATCCCCAAAGCAACCGCGTGCTTCCAGGCAGAGCGTCTTGGTGACCGCTCAATTGCCTCTCTGTCTAATTGCACATTTTCGGCGGTTCTTACCGTTCTAGGTGCACCACGTCCACTTAGGGTACTTTCCAATTTTCGAATCCAAAATTGAATAGTGTTCAAATAAGGGACATATCCGTTGCGTGAAATGCCAAGATTTAGACGTAAAGCCCTTTGTGTTTCAATCACAGAATGTTTTTTTTTTTTTTTTTAAATACGTGCGCACGACGAAACCTCGATGTACACCTGTCCACACCATGATTACGACCAAATACGGCATAACTGTATAATTCAAAATAGACCACTAATATAGGCCTGCGCTTATCTTAGACTAATGACCCCTTATTAAACACGTCAGTTGGCTCCTCCGCACCCTGTATATATACAATTTTTACATTTTTATTTTCTTCAATTTTGTCCGAATTCGAAAACGTTTCGATAAAATATTAATATTATTGACAGCAGATCACCGAGCTCAAAACTCAGGCGTATAATAATAATAATAATGTTCTTGCGCGGTATTCGCAGAGCCTGATTTAGAATTGCTGGAGATTATCCTATTATTGTGAATTATAAATTAAATTATAGCACGTTAAACAATATTCGAATGTAGATATTAAAAAAACCTGTACAATAATTTTTTCCCCTTCTAGCCTATTGCACTGCGAATGCATCGAAATTAATGCTCGCAGTGATATTATTTACAATGGATCCGATTGCTAAGGTATCCGATGTCTCATAGCCCTAGTAATTTCAAACCTTACCGTGTATATTCCCGTCGGCGTTATACTAATTTCAGGGATTAATGTAAAATCAAAAGAATAATTAAACCGTATAGGGGGCGAGGTGGTGATCCGCACGGGGGCCCTGCACGAACGCCCTCGCGCAAACAGCAGGGGGCCCCGGGTAATCTCAAATTATCGTTGCATAATTGATTATCGATAGAGCGTAAAATGCCGAACAATTGGCGGTGCGGGTACGCAAAGCGGCGGGAAACTACGCGCGCGCGCACGGGCGCAATACAGTTTGCGATTAAATATTTAATAAGGGCTGAACGCGGGCGAATAATACGCCCGTCCGTCGATAATTATTATTTGCGATTGTCATCGTATTCGAGTCCCGTAAACGCGATTTGATCTAATATGCGTTTTGCGTATTATCGCGGTACGGAATAATTAGCGTACACGGACAATTCCGGAATTCGGCAATACCGGAGGAATCGTTACTCCGCCGGGGCCCCTACTGTTGTTAACACTCGGGGCACAGTTTCTACATTATAATAATAATAATAATATTAAATAATATTTTACGTTTAGCCGGCTAATACGGTGTTTTACACACGCCCGAAATGCTAAATATTGTGTATTTTATAATTTAGGTTTACCGGAGTGCCTATACAAATAAGAGCCGACCGCACAATGCATTATTCTGATTGGTTTACCCGCGTTATTTATACCCGCGGACCGCCGTCGCGTACCGTTATATTAACGTGTACTGTTATTATTAACGTTTCAAAGTTTCCCCCCCCCCGCCCTCCCGAGAAAATAACGTATGTTTTCATAAAATAATAAAAAAAAAAACCCACAATACGTTTTGTCTGAATAATGTAATATTATTATTATTATCGGGATAACGCGTTGTAACGCCGTTGCGGCGCAGTAATTAGGGCTCGGATTTTAAAACATATCCCTTCCGTTTTGTCTTATACGCGATGAAAATGCACTTTTCGTACATACGAGGCCTGTTCAAATAGTTCCCGAATTTTTCAATTTTTTTATTTTTAGTGCTTACCTACGAGCTATTGAGACTTATCACCGTCGAAGTATTCTCCCTCTTGGTTTATACGCTTTTGCCAACGACGTTTCCATTGTTGAAAGCAATCCTGGAAAGCAGTTTCTAGAATTGCTCGTAGCTCCGTTGGCGAATTTTCTTTTATTTCGTCTATCGTAGAAAATCCTTGTCCTTTTAACGGAGATTTTAATTTTGGAAATAAAAACACGTCTGCTGGTGCCGCCAATTCGGGAGAATATGGCGGATGAGGAGACACGGCCAGGTGATTTTTCACGCAAAAATCACGAATTAACAGGGATATGTGTGCCGGAGCATTGTCGTGATGGAGAAACCATGAGTTTTCTTCTACACTTCAGGCCTTTTCCTCCGCACTTTTACTCGAAGACGTTTTAATACTTCTAGATAGTACCATCGGTTAACAGTTTGTCCTAAAGGTAGAAATTCGTGATGAATAACTCCCAGGTTGTTGAAAAAAAAAACCGTTAGCAGAACTTTGATGTCTGACGAGCTTTTTTTGTCATCAACTGATTCCCTACCGTCTTTAAAATGTTTAAACCAGTCGTAACACTGAGTACGTCCTAAACACTGATCACCATAAGCATTTTGCAATATTTTATGAGTCTTAGTAAAAGATTTACAAAGTTTAATATTAATACGTTGTTCGTGAATGTTATTCATCTTAAAAATCGCACAATACACACGACTCGTCTACTTTGAACGCGCACAGTTAATGATAGTTAGATAGCAATAAATATTTGAGATTTAATTGAAATGATAGCTACTTGTCTCTATTTTATTTTAATCTTATAATATTTACGGTACTATAAATTGTCTATTTTTAGGAATTATAGTTCGGGAACTTTTTGAACAGACCTCGTAAATGTCACTCGTTGACATTCCGATTATAAATAAATCAATTTGTTTGTTTTTATTCAATGGAAAATGTTTTTTTTGCAATTATTGCGGCATTGGGATTGTGTCGACTTTATTACTGTGCCAAAATAATAAAACCATTTTAATTTAATTGATGGGAAACTAGAAAATGTGTTTTTACTTATGTATGTCAGTAGGTACAGCTCTCAATTTATGTCAAACACGGATGATAATTTTCATGCGCTTGATTAGCTGGCACCCGCATATTGGAAATTCGATTCGAAAACCACGTCGGCGATTGTTCATATCATTTGCACAGATTTTTAATCTCGAAATTTTAATTTGTACATCACCTCCACCCATAAAAAAAACCCTTTAAAGACGATTTTTAACATGCTAGTGCTAGTGCATACCTGCATTTTATAATATTGCACCTGTCGACTCGAAAACCATGTCATTGTTATATCGTGTATGTGTTTTAAATGGTAACTATAATAATTTTAGAAATAGGATTATTCATTATTAGTATCTGTATAGCATATTCTGTTATAACTGTTATACGGAGTTTTTTTTTTTATTGTGCCTGTAAGACACATTTTATGCAGTAAATAATGTAATCGTACTATGGAAATCATTACCTATTTTGTGCAGCGCAGTAATTATTCTATATTATTGAATCATCATTGAATATATAGGTCCCAAAATTTGTTCAGATTTTGAGTGAAGCGAAAGTTGTATTGTTTTTGCTCTCACGTGTTTTGTTTATTTTTTCCGTCCGTGAGCAACATTTTTACCAGAATTTCTGGACTGATTTTCATGTGTAAATCCTTTTCCGAAAGAATTGTCGATCTGGTCAGGTCATTTATCGATGTTTGTTTTAGTTTTCTTAACAGTTGAGATTTAAACTTAGAACAAACGGGCAAATCGTTTTGGTCAATCAAAATTACACAAAAATCTGACACAAGCTTCATAATAAATTGTATATTTAATATATATATATATATATCGAGTGTTATGCACAAATATCGTAAATAATAAATAAATAAATTATAACGATTGAACAGTATCGTTATTGCTATTATTATTATTTATCATTAAAATCTAGATGGTATTGTAGGTTTTTTACTACCGATAATAATTTCAATCGTCATCGTCTCCGACAACAAAACCATTCCCGGGAGAATAGTAATAACCAACTTGCTAAAAACAGACAAAACACCAAAAAAATTATACCGTTCAGATGAGGGTACACAATATTGATATAAGTATTGTTCCAAAATGTCTTTATTATAATATTTTCCTGGCATGTTGGGTCTCAAAATACTCGGAAAACTCAGGGCTTTCATAATTTTAGGGTTTCGTTGATTATAGGTTGGATTGCCCCCAAATTTGAGGGGGAGTTGACATTTTTATGTTCCTCTTTAACCCTTTTGTCATTTGGTCATTTTTGTCCAATTCAATATTTTCCTGGCAGGTTGGGTCTCAAAATACTCGGAAAACTTAGGGCTTTCATAATTTTGGGTTTTTTTGACAAAAGGGTTGGTTGCCCTTACGGGGCATTATTACGGTGTTTTGTTTTTGTTTTTTTTTTTTTTTAATGATTATTTCCGACTGCACACACAATATTACTTTCACTCTTGGATAGTAGTAGGAAAGTAAACATCGAACAAATATTGCCCATGACATATCATTTAAATGTCCTATTTTTATTTGTAAATATAAGTCATTGATACAGTTGTTAGTAATAATAATTGTTGTTACGTAAAAATTCGTCGGGATGTGCCGTCGAAAATTTGTTAATAACAACGAATCTGGTAACAAGTTTGACTCTATTACGATATCGTTTAAGAACATTGAATTTAGTTTGGACGTATGTGTTTAATCGGTTTTCTACGAAATAAAAGTACTTTTTATATTGCTAAACATATTAAAACACGCCTAGCGGTGACGTCACGCCCAGCACCCGCATTTTTAATTATCGCTTTAATAGGGTTTTTTTTTAGGGGGAAAATGCATGTACAAATAGAATTTTGCGATTACAAATCTGACATGGTTTTCAAATCGAATTTCTAATATGCGGGTGCCAGCGTAACGCATCTGGGTTTGATGTATGCACCACCAATCACTTCCTTGGATTGTAGAGCGTTCATTTTCTATGTATAATAATATTTTATCTGGCAATTGATTAAGTTTTACAACGGATAGTTTGACTAAATAAATGGTCGCGTTAATTCTTTTTTTTTTTAATTAAAAATAATTGTTCGGTATTTTGAATTCAATTTTATAATTAATGTCAATTTTTTGGTCGTGATTTGTTTTTTTTTTGCTTTTTCAAGTGGTTGTACGCTTTTTTTTTGTTATTTATTGTACTTTAAAATCCGAGCCCTAATAATAATGTTATGTCGTCGGTTCGGAAGCCTCTAGGCCGCACCGAAGTCCGAGAAATGTCGAAATGGCTTTACGAATCCTACGTAGACGCGTATAAGTAATCCGTATTGCTTAGATAACGATATAAAATGATCTAAGTAGTATAGTCGAATTGCGATTATCGTAGACATGGCCTCGTAAAATTGTAATATTTGAGATTCTTAGTGTAGCGAAAAAGTTAATAGTTTTACTAAAAAGTGAGTTTTATCTAGGAAAATAATTTTTTCGGTTAAGAATCATACCACTCCATCTAATTTAAAAAAAAAAAATATATAATCCTGGTTGCGCCACTATAAATATGAAGGGTGTTCCAAAAAGATATTCATGACCCATTGCGATATCTCTTAAGATAGTGAACCTAATCAAATTCTGTTTTTTTATATATATATATATATTTATATAACTTTATTTATTTGTATTTATCACAGAGATATGGACTACCAGGATTTTCGTATTTCAATAAAATTTATATGTTTTGGGTAAACATTTTTTTTCGAAAATGTAAAGATGTTTTGAGTTTCGATGTAAATTGTTTTTAATGATTGGAAAAAACGTAGGGGAAACGTGAAAGTGTACGGCAATAACGGTAACATTATTTTCGATTTTGTTTCTATGTTGTGATTCGGTTAAAAATAATCTAAAAAGACCTGCAATATTTACAGAATATTAATATGAGACCACCTTTCTTGGCGTGGATTTATGTTCAAATCAATCTGCCGATTTTTGAGCGATGCTTGACAATTTTACACGAGGTTTTACTTGGTAATAAAAACGAAAAAAGTTAAGAGTAACGCATTTGTAAATTGTTATTATAAAAAAATTATACAACCTGTACGCATATGGTACAATAAGCATAAGCGAATTTGATAGAAATAAACAACAATATGATTAGTAATCATAACCATAAGTGTTTACAAATAGTCCCCACCTACACTAATACTATTTTGTATAAAAAAAAAAAAAATACATGAATTAAAGAGTCCAATCAGCGACAGTACTTTGGTGGGAGTATTTATATTATAATGATTTTTTTTTTTTTTTTTTTTTTTTTTAGTGTAATTAAACATTTAAAACTCATGGACTATGCTAACCAGTTTGTTCATCAACTAAGAAATCTCTAGGCTACATTCGCTTAAATGTCCTTGTAGTATAACCGGAAGGGAGTTTGAGGATAGTTCTGAAATAAGAGGGTTAGAGTGAATGTGGAGTATTTTTGTGGAATTTTTCGTAGTGTTGTTTTGCGACTCTTCTAACAAAAGGTATGTGTAGGTCGGTGTAAAGAGTGTCATTAGAGACGTACGGAGGAGCGTTAGTGATTAGTTGAAGTATTTTTGATTTAACCACTTGTATTTTGTAATTTTGTAGCTTCCCAGAGCGGTATTCCATAGATTCGTATAGGTTTCAGTAAACGATTGTATAGATTAATTTTAGATTTTAGATTGAGATTTGAAGTTTTGCCTATAGTGCTGCGGAGAATGGAGAGTCTTCGATTTAAGGATAGTTTGGTCATGTGAATATGTCTGGCTCAGTTGAGTTTTTTTTTATCAAATTATAGTCCTTAATACAAGGACTGTATTAAACCGTATTCGAGAAAGGTATTAATTCGTTATATAGTGAGACTGGTGGAGGTTGTTGTAGTTTGAGGGTGAAGGTATTATTGATTGATTTTGTTTGGTTTATTTTTACACGCCATTGGAAGTACTGCGTATTCAGAAACTGATGCATCAGAATGTGTGTTTTGGTCTGCGGTGTATATGTTATATAGTGCGGGAGATGAAACTGCACCTTGAGGTAGACCAGCTATAATCGGAAAAATGTTAGAGATTTCTGCACCCGAGCTGACAGCAAAAAAGAGTTCGTTTAAATAAGAATTCAGGAGAAGGTAATATGAGGGAGGTAGGATTTTTTTTAAATTTATATAAAAGTCCAGGATGCCTTTTTCAAATGCTTGTAATACATCTACAAAATACAGCGGAAGTATATTGTTTTTTTCCAGAGAGCACAAAATAGCGTCTGCGAGTCTATGTATTTGATGAATTGTCGAATGTTTTTCCGAAATCCGGATTGAAAATTGGGAATTTTGTTATTTTCTATGATAATAGGATCTATACGTTTTAATATTAATTTTTATAAAAGTTTAGAGAAGAAAGGAAGTAAACTGATTGGGCGATAAGATGCTGGACTATTTGTTGGTTTATTAGGTTTAGGGAACATCATTATTATTTTTTTTCTTTTTTTTTTTAAAACCACCCAAAAGCATTTGTTGTAACGATCAAATAATAGTTTACATAAATACTTGTAATGTATTTATATACAAAAAAATAAAAATAAACATGTGTGGAGTCTCACTCCCAGTGGACCGGGGCAGTCTTAGTCTATGAATCTTATACTAAGTCATATGATCTTCAGTGTTTGAGATGCCTAATGTCTAGACAGTTGTCTGGTAGTTGAATTGTTACTGGATTGGTGTGTTGATCCAACCATTTCTCATGTTCGCGGGCAAACATGGTAATCTCGTCCTGGACGAAGGTGATCATAATATCTTGGTGGATAATGTCGTTTCTGTCATACCGGTAAGCTGCGACAATGGTGCGGAGAGCGATGTGCTGGCAACGATGTATAATCTCAATATTGGACTTGCTGGCACAACTCCACAGTTAAATTCCATAGGTCCATATTGGTTTAATTATTAACTTGTTGATCAACCTAACCTAACTTATTGAACTCTTAGATGTAACTTTTTTGGACGATTCTTATTGGGTGATATAGTTGTGCGTATGAAGAATATGTGTGTATAAAAATACTGGAGGGTTTTTATTACGTGTGTCGCGGTTACTGGTTCGCATGGGAAAATATGAGAGTAATGTAATCATTTTTTTTTTTTTTTTAATAATCTTAAACTTTGCTCTTAATCGTATTACGTTAACGATGATTTATCGTTGTGTATACAGATAAAAGTTATATTCCCCTCAATATCCTTCATTTCCGAATTCCCATCTACAATAGCGGCCCACCCATGGTGTGAAGTATGTCCGTATATATCAATTTTTTTTTTTTTTTTTTTGGTCAATTATTACGGTTTATTTTTTAATTAAAATTATTGGAAAATCCGAGTATTTCGTCCAACTGGGGATGTTTCTGCAAACCGCCTGACAATAATATACTGCTATAACATCAAATCCATTTATTGTCCAAGACAAATTATATGTAATTACCTAAGTGTAACAGATTGTAGAAATAATAGAAATAATGTATTAAATATAAGCGGGTATTATTATAATATTCTGAGTTCATTAATAAAATCTTTGTGCAAAAAGGCAAACGGGCGTATATTGGAAACGAATTACTTGGTATATTTCATCCGATGAAATTCGCTTATTAATCCTGTTACCCACACATTGTTGTTTTTAGTTAAATTATTAATCTTTCGTTTTTTTTTTTTTTTTTTTACAAAATTTAAAAAGTTTTAGTGTTTAATACATACCACCGACGTTTTTTTCACCGAGATCGTTCATTTAAAAATCTAAAATAAACGTTTTGTATAAACTTGTCAACGAAGAATATTGATGGCACGGACGATAAACGTTATCGTTTAAAGAAGAAAAAAAGAACCGAATCCTGAGGTGGCTTTATTTTTAGACTTGTGCACGTGAAATATATTGCGGAATTCGATTTTATTTATTATTTTTTAAATCGCATGTTTTTATCGAGTGATAAAATATATCCCCGGAAATCTATTCAGAACCATATTGATTAAGAAACATCAATTTCACGTTAGAACGAAAACTAAAATAATATATTATATAGATTATAGATATAAGTAAGTAGATTGGTGTTAAAAAAAAAATCATTATTTAGTGGATTAAATGTAATTATTTTCGATTGCGTGACAATAAGACTTTTATAGGTTAAATTGAAAAAAAAAACATTTTTTTTTTTTTAATGGGATTACAATACTGGAAAACTCGATAATGACAATACGCAAACGCATTATTCAGTATTGATACTCGTTTAGAAATTTTAGAGAGCCTGAATAGAAAGAAAATGCCAACTCGGCTTATCTCTGTTGAACGGACCGCCATAATCGATTAATATTTCGACTTTGTTTACGTATTGCAACAAAATTTGCGCTTTAAATGATTATTAAAATAAAAAAAAATGATCATATTACTCTCGGCTTTTTTTTACTACCAAGTAAAACTTTTGATGAACATCGTGTTTAAATTGACAAGCATTTCTGCTTGGTCAAATAGTTTTTATTCACATAAAACCAAATAAAAACTCGACAATTTCAAATACCCATAAAAAGATCAAAAATCGCCGGATTGTTTTGAACATTATTACGTCAATAAAATACTAATATTAACATTCTTTGAGTATTTCAGTTCTTTTCAGATTATTATTTTTTTAAAAATTATTCCAATAGTATGAAAACAAATTATATAATTACGTCGGATTACAAAAACAACTATTGACTATTATATTTAACAATTGTGGAATTTGTTTTTGCGTATTTATACCATAATACTATTCAAATATATTATATTCTGATATTTATGTGTACGGAAATAATTATTAAATTAAAAAAAAAACGCATTTTAGTAGACCTAAAATCAATATGGAAAAATCTTGTACTTTTATAATTTTAATAAATCGTTACGTTAGTATTCGTTAAAACGATAAATGCTGTTGGTTTATATATAATTTCATTAATTTAATCCTCTCAAAACTTTTCATTCGGTTAATTTTTACGCATAATACTGTTTTAATATTTTATTATTTATACTTCTACCGTGACCTCACTTTTATAGCCTATTGTCGACGTTTAGGTGAGATAATATAATAATTGATAGTTTTGCGGCATTGTGGCGACACCATAGATAATAATTTATTATAAAAACGTATTCCAGATCGGTAATGAATAATGATCGCCTAAAACGCCTTAGCTGTATTAAACATCGAACGTGAACTAACTACCCGCATCAATTATGTTAATATAATTTTAAGAATTTTCGGTCTGAGGACGGTCCAGAAAAAATAATTTAATTGTAAAATAAAAAAAAAAAATAGTTTTTATATCGCAATCGATTTGTATTTTATTGTAACGGGGCGTTGTATTTTGTTGTTGTTGCCCTGCGTGTCTGTGTACCGGTACGGATAATAACGTCGTTACAACCGTACCAGAGCACGTTTACAATAATCGCAAATCGAGTATATACGAGGCCTGTTCGAAAAGTTCCCGAATTTTTCAATTTTTTATTTATAATGCTTACCTACAAGCTATTGAGACTTATCGCTCTCGAAGTATTCCTCCCATTTCGCTTATACACTTTTGCCAACGACGTTTCCATTGTTGAAAGCAATCCTGGAAAGCAGTTTCTGGAATTGCTCGTAGCTCCGTTGGCGAATTTTCTTTTATTTCGTCTATCGTAGAAAATCTTTGTCCTTTTAACGGGGATTTTAGTTTTGGAAATAAAAACACGTCTGCTGGTGCCGCCAATTCGGGAGAATATGGCGGATGAGGAGACACGGCCATGTGATTTTTCACGCGAAAATCTCGAATTAACAGGGATATGTGTGCCGGAGCATTGTCGTAATGGAGAAACCATGAGTTTTCTTCCACACTTCATGCCTTTTCCTCCGCACTTTTTCTCGAAGACGTTTTAATACTTCTAGATAGTACCATCGGTTAACAGTTTGTCTTACAGGTAGAAATTCGTGATGAATAACTCCCTGATTGTCAAAAAAAAAAAAAAAAAAACCGTTGCAGGACTTTGATGTCTGACGAGCTTTTTTTGTAATCAACTGATTCCCTACCTTCTTTAAAACGTTTAAACCAGTCGTAACACTGAGTACGTCCTAAACACTGATCACTATAAGCATTTTGCAACATTTTATGAATCTCAGTAAAAGATTTACAAAGTTTAACACAAAATTTAATATTAATACGTTGTTCGTGAATGTTATTCATCTTAAAAATCGCACAATACACATGACTCGTCTACTTTGAACGCGCACAGTTAATGATAGTTAGATAGCAATAAACATTTGAGATTTAATCGAAAAGATAGCTGCTTATCGCTATTTTATTTCAATCTAATTACATTTACGATACTATAAATTTTCTATTTTGAGGAATTATAGTTCGTGTACTTTTTGAACAGGCCTTTTATAAATTTTTTTATTTATAAACCGGCAATACTCCTGCCTCCCGGAAACGCCGTGAGGCATTGCTTTTGGAGGCGGCCTCGTATATAGGAGTGCGACAATTTTATATCGCGATCTGAGGCATGGCGAATCGCCCCAAATACGCGTATAAATAAAAAGAAAATCACAAATTTTTGGCGGGGTTGTAATAGTAGCCGCGGCCGTTTGCGCCGTTGGTGTATCGACCGTACAGTAAATCACGGAGGTCAAAAGAGAATACGTTGTAACGGATAATGGCCGGGAAACGGTCCGAGCGAAAAGGACGCGCGTTTGTCAAATAAACGAATAGCAGACGAGAAGCTCCGAAACAACAGACCTCCTCCACACTCCCCTCCGTCCTCGGTTGACATTAAACGGGCGAATTCTTTCCCGGGGACAAAACGAAAAAATACTCCCACGTATCTATAGCCTAATCTTTTTTATATATATATATATATACACGGCGAGATGCCACCGTTGCCCCTTGACAGCGGTCAGTTCGGCTATATATTTTCTTTGCTCATATTTCGATATCCCTCGTCCGTTCGCCCGTGCCCTCCGCCCAGAGTTTAAAAGGGACGTCGACCCGAAACGTCGACCGAAACGCACGTCAAAGTCACGGTTTTTCTTTTATTTTTTTTTCCTACTTCAAACGAAGTTCGTACGTGCTTTGAGAATCGAGCAGTACCCATGTATAATATTGATGAGGAGGCGAACAGATTACGGTGTACTTTTATATACGTATACATATAGTTGCATAGCTGAAACGCTGTTAAGGTCAATACACATACATTAAATTCTAGAATTCATTAACATTTTAAACGTTTAAAATGTAAATATATATTCAATACATTTTTTTTTTTTTTTATTGGGTGTGATATATTTACTCGGCGTTTTTTTTAACTCGACGAAATACGAGTTTCTGAGCGGTGTCCGATCGAATTTATTTTTTTTTTGTTAAATTTAAACTGAAAATGATATGAATTTTTTTTTTTTAAATGAATTTTATCATACATTTTACTATTAAATGTCTATATATAAAAAAAAAAAAATACTACATTACGACACACGAGTGGTAGTTTCGGGTCACTGCGATGATTATTTTTAACAAAACCGATAATGACGAAAACCGTTTAATTGCATAAATATTATAGATATTCGTGGTTTTTCTCCGTTACTGAAGAAAAATACAAGGGAAATAAAAATTTAAAAAAAAAAAAAAACCCATCTCCCCGATGCAACGACCTTATAAAATCTACTACCAGAATGTACCTCTGATAGTTGACGATTGGAAGAAGATTTATAGTTGTACACAGATAGAAAAAAAAAATACACATCATCATAGTAAAGCCCGTTCGCTTTACTCGGATTCTAAAACACATTATCGAATCTTCGATCAGAAACTAAAATAAACGTTTATGTTTAATTTATATATATATATATATATATATATATAAAAATAAATAAATTTAAATAAAAATAATATATCGCACCGATACCTACACACATCTGATATATATTTATTTTATCATGGACATTTTGTGTTCCAATATTCGTATCAACCTACGCGCGTGTAGTCTGTAGAGTCGTCTAGACTGTAGTGGTATAATAATTTTTTTACTGCTCATTTCGAAATATGAATTTCGGTTGGAATTATTATTAATAGTATATAAACGCATTATTGAGTTTGAGTGTAACACACCGTAAACGATAAATGCACATTATTTATCGTTTACGGTGTGTTTTCCAAGTTGTTTAATTGAACCTGCACGTGCGGGTATAATTAAAATCCGAAACTACATAAATAATACGGTCTGTAGAGAAATATTATAAGAAAATTAATACGAGAATCGACTGTATTTCCGCAATACGTTACATTGTTGCACATTCGGTATTTAATTGAATTATTAATAGTTTGAAAATTACATATAAAATTGACATAATTATAAACCTATACTATTTCGTTTTGGTTCGCAGGTTCGCATAGGTACACAAAACAAACGTATTTATTTCGGTTTTTCTTTTCTTCGGAATACGTAATTCTTTTGGTTTAATAAAAATAATAATAAAAAAACGGTCAACAACAGGAGGAGCGTTTTTGCGGGGCTATAAAAAAAAAAAAAAAAAAAAAATGTATTTGCATAAAATCAAATAAAAAACGAAACAATTCCAAATGGCTATAAATAGTTCAACAATTGTCAGAATGTTTTGATAATTGTACCACGTCTAGAAAAGCCTATATTATATTTAATATAATATAGATAATGTACGATATTTTTTCAACGGAATCGATAATATCAGAAACCGTCATTGCGAAAATATTCCAATATTTAGTTTTCCAAATTATTAACAAAATTAAAAGTGAAATCAAACAATGACCTACCCGTACACCGACGAGATACAAAATTGTACGAAATAATTCTTTTGTCGTTTTTTGATGGTAGACGAATTGTGTTTCTGTGTAGTAGACATTACGATCAGCGGTTCGTAACCATTTGTGGCACGCGGACTCTTGTAAAAATAATCTTTGAATCCCAATTTCTGAGCCAAATAACCAAATAGCCACATTTGTTCATACAATTTATTTAATTGTGCACATTTTTTACACAAATGTTACACAAATTACAGACTATAAAACAATAATACAATGAACCTAAACGGATTAATGCGAAGTGGCTCATGTTGCATTTCTGCTACAAGTTTCGATGTTTCAGGCTCGATACTGAATAGTTTTAACAGCAGATCGGAATCTATGTTTTGCAACCGTTTTCCATAGTAATTTTTAATGTACACTATACTCTATTCAGAATAAGAACAGACCGCCTTCGCGCATTGCAACCGAGCTCTTGGCGCTGCCAGACCACCTGGTGGCGGATTTGTTAATTAATCGGCAAACATCCGTACAGCCGTAGCGGGGATCGATGCGCTAAACAGCGACGTGTTTTCGTCCGTTCTTATTCTGAATAGAGTGTAGAGCAGAAGAACCTCTAGAAATGATATTAAAACTCGCCGAGCCTCATTCGATAGTCCTGGATAATCACCCCGCGCACGTGACCAAAAATTATCTAATCGCGTTTGATTAAACTTGATTTTTAAACTACTACTTATAGAGATTTTTACCGCGCTATTTTCTCCCGATGACGCCCAGTCCCGTCCTTTCATTGATATCGATCTCAAAAGGGTTACGAATCCAGTTTGTGCTTGTAACCGGAACAGGAAAATAACGACGGGTGCTGCGTTGCGAATATTCCATCTGTTGCCCGACCAAATAGTCGGATACCGTTTCGGGCAATTCTATTGCAGATGATACGAGGCGACTTTTGAGATTTCGAAACGGATCACAGTTTGTTTCTTGATAGGCGTCGACTGCACAATTTAAAAACGACGACGACGACGACGACGATAGCGTCGCCGTCCACAGGTCAAGAACCGATGTGGATAGACACGTAGCTACATCTACATCCAAAGGGAATTACTATTGTTAGTATTACGAATATGTTTAACGTCGTCCGAAATTTATATATTAATAGACCGTAATCGCGTTTAGGCGTACGGGTTTGACGGATTGACTCGGTCGATAGTATCGAAACGTTCGAACGCGAAACGACAATGGGTATTAATATAATAATATTGGGTGCCGGCGCACGGAGTTATCGTCGGATATTATTTGCCGCGCCGGGCAATAAAATAATAATAACGAACGTCGTTACGGTATCGACCGGGTATTGCGACCCCGTTGCAAAAAAAAAAAAAAAGAAGAATATAAAGTTTATAATAATAATAATAATAATAATAATTATTATTATTATTGTATTACGGTCGAGTCGTAAAAGGGGCCCGGGCGATTATTCGCGGTGTGTTAATATATATATTTCGCAATCTCGAAAGTTTTTGAAGTCGATAACGCGAAATTTACGAGAATTATACGCCGTGGGCGGGCGAACCCGGGCGGTGCCGCGCAGCCAGCGAGGTTTGGTCCGCAACACGAAATTTTATGCGCCTCGGTGGGCGTACCGCGCGCATAAAACATTAAAACGCGGCATTATATCGTACGATATTATTTTTATACGTCCGACGGTATTTTGTTAAATATAAATTTTATCGATATCTGTGTGGCGGCCCGCCCCTACCCCGAGACGCGTTTGTCGATTGATTATAAAACACGTACCCGTACACGCGAGCGACGGATATTCGAAACCCGTACAAGAAATGGATTGCGACAATCGAGAATGCCGGAGAAATTACGCGTGACGTTTTAATAATCGATATTTTACTGCTTGACAAATTCCTTTTATTTTTTTCGGTGGCTTGCCGTCGGGCAGAGAAGCTGATTTGTCATTTTCCGATTGTCGTGTTAACCGTGCAAACCGTATGTTTCGAGTGGCGACAAAATATGATAATTCCAGTTGAAATTTTCAAATTCCTCTTTCGACACTGATTTTGTATATCCTAAAGTATTGCGGTTAGACGAATATTTCTTATTGAAAAACAAATTGGGTCGGATTGTGCCCGGGGGCAAGGCCCTCCCCACCCCAAAAAAAAAAAATATCATGAAAAATGTTTAAAATCAATTAATTGATCTATACATTTAACAGTTATTTCAATGTTTCCCGTGAGATTTACAAATAAAATAGATTTATATATAAATATATACGAGTACCCAAAGAGTGATAATAGTTATAATAAAGTATAATATTTATGAAAATTTTACATTTTTCCAAACCCACTCCCCTCCGATAATTAATCCTGCACTCGCCCCGGCTCTTATGTATATTTCCGACATTATCTACGGGCATGGACCGAAACTGATAAGTCGTTATTTGTTAACACATATGACTGGCAAAACTCGCTAAGTCTTCGAAAATCTCAGAAAATCGAACAAAAAAAACAATAGTACGTTTGAAATTTATTTAAACTACCGAATTTGGAGGTTTCAGCCGCCTACCGCCATTTGGTTTGTCGCGTACGACTAGTGTCGTAGAGTCCAGATAAATATTTTTTTTCTAAATAAAAATAATGGTGAGAATGAAATGTATTTAAACGCAAATAATATAATATAGATTACCAAACATGAATATTTTTACAATATTAGAAGATATACATATACGCTATTGACTATTGCCACTTATATATATATTTGTCTTGTTTCCACCGCCCCCTACAAACATGGGCACCACGCGAAATTCGTTTTTGCACAAAGGGCCTCAAAATATTAATTTGACTATTTATAGGGGGCTACTTAAAATAATTATTTCCGCCCGGGCCGTTGGACTCGCAGCCCACCTCTGACTTTACAGACGTACTGTAATTTTCAAAATATTCTCTATAGTTTTATTTCGAGAGAGGTAGGATTACTTGTATAGGATTACGGACTTAATTTTGTTCGTGTAAATGCTTTTTGATTTTAATTTGTTTGTGTTATTTTGCAGGAGACATGGTGATGCGCGAAGGGACGGCCGCCACGAAGATGTATTTCGTGCACGAGGGCGCGGTCGAGGTGCTGGTGGCCGACGGCCAAGAGGTGGTGGCCACGCTGAACGACGGCAGTTACTTCGGCGAGACGTGCCTGTGGGCGACGGGGGCCCGGCGTCCCGTCAGCGTGCGGGCCGAGGTCTACTGCAACCTGTTCTCATTGACGGCGGACGCGTTCCACCGGGTCGCCGACCGGTATCCCAAGTTCAAGGAGCACGTGACCGCCATACTGGCAGACCGGGCCGACCGCATGGCCGCCGTCGGCCGACGTCCGCCTGGCGACACCAAACTGTAGCAGATATATCCGGTTGCTGCTTGACATTATTGTTTCCCCGACCTTGCCTGTCCCACCTTGCCCCCTGTACAGTATTGTCTTCTGTTTAAACGATATTATTTTCCACCATTCCTCCCTCCCTCCCTCTGACTATATATATATATATATCTTATAAGATATATCAAACTATATTTATTTTGATCTGACCCGACGATTATAAAATATAACTATACGAGTATAATAATAATAGTAATAATATTTGTATTGCCATAAAACATAACTATCGTATATACTGTTTATGTAATTAAAATTATATTTTACACGATTTATTATTATTGTCATTTTTCATTTTTTTATGTTTATTATCCGAACGATTACATCGGTGTGAGATCATTGTCGTAGACACCGGGTGGGGCGGGGGATATGAGAGATAAATTTCCTAAATCCTTTTTATTATTATTATTATTGATATATATATATATAAAACATAATAAATTAAAATTACTTTTTTTTATTAACCCGACGGATATAAGAAAAAAAAAAATGATTATCTTTTGTTATCAATTTGATATGATAACATGATTCGGAACGATATTTAATTATTCGACACACTGATCGTAACGGGAATGCCACGGTGCTACATTGCCAACCGATAGCCTTACGTCTTTATCAGTTTGTCGGAGAACTCACTAGTCACTGTCATAGGCCATATACTAACTGGTAGTACAAGGTTTATAGTCGCTACAACTGGCCCGTGATGGAAACTAGACATTATTTTGTAGAACGAATGAAATCAAATTTAAAAAAATAATTTTTATTGTATTAATTTCGGGTCATTTTTACCGGGTGCGGGGGCATTACCAGGCGGCTTATCATAGAAATAATCAATATTTATCCCTCTCCCCAAGGAAAATTCCCGTTTACGCCACTGTGTGAGATCGATACAAGAATGTGGAATCCAGTTTAACCGACGCGGATATCTTTGGCTTGAAAGTCAGAAGAAAAATAATTGATTTGTCGCTCCCTAAGGATTAGAGAGTTTAATATTATATACTACACGGCGTAATAAGTTTTGAGTGAGTAATACGTGAGGGTATGTGGTCTCGTACTAATGTGATTACAATATCGATGTAGTATACGATTTATAGAAGTATAATTTACAAGACGGGAAGTTTTATCGCTCGTTTATTCGGAGAAAATCACGAAATATTATTACTATTATTTAGGCCTATTCAGGAACATCTTGTCTTACAACCAATGCTTAATTCATCTATATCCGTTTCAGAAATCTTCCAGTTCGGTCTACATTTCCTATGTTCCCATTTCGTCTTTGGAGCTGTAGTAGTCCGCCGAATTTATCCTAGGTCTTTCCCTTATTGGGTTGCACGCAGCAGCATTACATGTCGTAGTGGGTTTTGGCTTCTTCAGCTGTGATAAGCTGGATTGCATGTCCAGTAGGGTGTCCCTTATATGAAGAAAAAATTTTTTCTTAGAACATCGACATGTATCGACTCTAATCTTTTGCCTTTTGGTCTAAAACTATTGTAAATGCAATATTTTCTTTCTGGGATAACGTTAACCTGTATCGAAATCTCTTCAAAATTGATATATGTAAATTATTATAGTGATTCCGTTAAAATAGGTCCATTTCTTGGGTCACCTAAACATTTCCCTTGGCTTTAACTCTTGTTCGATCGACTTGAAATTTTTACCAGGTATTTGTGACGAATTGACGAAGATCTGGAGAAAATGTGAAAACACATAGATTAGTTGAATACTATTTTATTTCAGAATATTTTTATTGTATACATACGAGGTCTGTTCAAAAAGTACCAGGATTTTATTTTTAATGATTACAAAAATGAAGTAGTATATTATTTAAAGATATCTCCTTGAAAATACTCTCCTCCGAACGAAATGCAGTGATCTTGCCATTTTTAAAAAGTCCTTTGGAACTGTTCGAAAGTTAAAGATATGAGTTAGCTTTAATTACCTCTACTTCTTGAAATCGTTGTCCTTTAAGCGCAGATTTTAGTCTTGGGAATAGAAAAAAAATAACATGGGGCCTGATCAGGAGAATAGGGAGAGTCCGCAGTAATTTTTTTATCAGGCGAAAATTCACGAATCGACAGCGCTAAATGTGCCGGTGCGTTGTCGTGGTGAACAATCGCGGAACGAATTTGGCAGTGCGACTCTTCTCATCTGTACATTTTCCTGTAAAATCGCATGACAAGACTCAATTGAGATTCGCTTTGTTAACTCACGAACGGTTAATCGGCGGCCATTTCGAATTTTTTCACAAATTGTCGCCACACCATCGTTTCTGGACGACGTCGACGGTCTTCCAGAACGCGGATCGTCTTCAGTTAACCGCCGACTGTCCTAGAAACGTTTAAAACACTCGGAAGTCACGGAACCACTTAACGAATCATTTCCAAAAGCGGTTTTAGTCATTTCCGTACGTTTCCGTTGCATAATTTTTACCAAATTTCAAGTAATACTCGAGGCACACTCGATAAGATAGCGACTCCGGGTCTTGTTTAAAATATTCACTTATTCACGAAGAATACATCTATTTAAAATTTGAAACGTTATCGTGTGTAGATTAACCGTAATAACATTTGTCCTGGTACTTTTTTAACAGACCACGTATTAGTGCTATATCCAAAATGCAATCTAGCATATTCACAAAATCATGTCTACGACACGCGAAGATCTCTGGAGTTTTATTTACATATTTTTGATGATTCCTCCAATCTTTATGTAACTTATTGAGTTTTTTTTAATGCTATTGGTGAGAGCTTTCTTTGAAATTCGGATTTTATTTAAAATATTAAACATCTCCAGCGTGGTTATCTCCCTGTAAGTTTAATCAACTTGTATTTATCTTGTTAGCAGATGGACGAGTGACAGCCAATTCGGTATTCGTACGTTTATCATCGATAGATTGTATTAATTATTATCAATTGTCTGGTTTATATAAAATTGATCATTTCTGTAAACGAATATGTATTTTGTGAAAAACTTGTACAACAAGGCATAATGCCCGTATGTCAATGAATAAATAAATATGCCTATAATACGTATCGGTTATACAAACAAATGGTTAAATACAATTTTTATTCGAAATATCACAAGAAGTCAATCGGCGAACAAGCATTATTGCAACCGATGACATATACTCATAGTGTGTGCTCGCCACTCGAGTGGCGTTTATTAATTTTATTCTGTGAATTTCGCCGTCTGCGATCGTATTTCACGTTGTTTCCGGTATCCACAAACGGTCGAATTAACAATATTGCATAAGTGGCGTTTTAGTCGAAAAATATTCCGTTTTATTCCGCGGACGTCCTACTGGTTTGGGCTTTGAAAAACAAAATCAAACGGATACTCGAATAATCGAAACACCGGAAATACAGGTTTGAACCCACGACGGCGAAAGTTTTGACGTTTTATTATAATTTCACCGCGTAAAAGCCAACGGTTAGCCGTGCGAAATTGATTCCTACGGCGGTAAACTCAAAACTATTCGACTTTGCGCGTTGATATTCCACTATATACGATTTAATATAATACCTACCGGCGGATTGTCTGCGCGTTCCGCGCCACTGCGGAAAACCTTTGTTTGAGGAATATTCATTGGTATGCAAATCGGGCGCCATCGAATACATTATTCTTAAGAACCGAAATTAAAATCCTTATTGCCCCGGAGATCCGCTGTCGCCGTACGCACAAAGAGCCGGTGCCGAACGGGACCGAGAGCACGGCAGCCGGGTAAATTGATTTCGACTGCTACAGAGTTGCCTATAATAATAATAATGCAATAAACTCCGTAGAGTATAAACTATTCTCTTTTCGAAGCGGATTTAGAAAAAAAAAAAAATACGGTTCGCTATTCTTGAAAATCAACGGTGGACTGCGAGCAGAAACGCGTTTCTGTACCAGTACCAGTACCCAGTACATGTCGATATTATAGGCAATTGTGTAATTTATACAATTATAACGTACCGGTCCTGTCCGTTTTTAGTTCGCGCGGCTGTTGTTTATCGTTTTGTCGTCACGACACACATTTTTCAGTCGGACTTATATACGCCGTCGCCAATGTTGTGAGTCAATGCAGATAGTACCTATATTTAATCCGAACGAGTCAACGGCAATTCTCGTAGGAGAAAATAGACGTCCAATCACATACAAATTGCCACGAGATGCCTAGAGTATAGATCGGGTGTGGGCTCGTGTCATACCGTCCGACACAAAATATATTTGTTACTGATGTAAAAAAAAAAAAAAAAAAAAAAAAAAAAATCGTTTTAAATATTAATATTAATATAAAAATATATATTCGACAATGTAACAATAAGTTTTTATTATATTATTTTAATTAAATAAATATTGGTTTTTTTTTAAATTTATAATACAGTAGATTCTTATTTTGTCGAACGTCGCCATCTCGAGCTACATTCAAATCCCTTGAAACTACCGTTGCACTCAATAGCTTTTTACTCTTGATAACTCGATATAAAATTAATCGTTTTTCTTTATCTCGAATACACAAATAACATTTTTTTTTTTTTTATGAAAGTAAGAACGGAAAATCGTACAGTGCATTCGGTATAGTGATTGTGATTGTGCGCGTTCGTACAATATAATCGCGAAATGAAAAAATAATAAGCGTAAACTAAATGCCCTTACAATTTCAGACAAAGTTCTTTGATATCTTTAGTTGGACAAGGTGGCCGTAAAAAATATCACAACGTTAAAGAATTCAACATTCCACCAAATACATTATCGTCAATGAGGAAACAGAAAGATACAATTTTTACATGATGTCAATTGTATCGTAATTCATATATATCTATGTATTAGTATTTTATTACTAATTATTTTTAATGATTAAAATTAATAGTATTAATAGGCATTTTAGTTATTTACTATATTTTTAAAATTTTTAATGAAACTCGACGATATCTCGAACTTTTTCCTGTTCCCTTTGAGATTTGGCTTAACGAGAGTTTACTGTATTTAAATATAAGTTATTATTTTTTTTTTACATTTTAACGTATTTGTTGCGTGTTCCGTTTGTTCGTAAGTTCCTTTAAGTACGGATTACGATGGTGAAGGTTTATATTAGGCTTTTTTTTTAGATCATAGCTTTTATATTTTTTTAAATTTTATCGTACAGCACGCGATATTATACTAGTTGGCGTACATAGATGTACGGACTAAGGGTGACGTTTTGTCATAAACCCTGAAAAATGACCCACATAAAAAATGACTCAACTTACTCGTATAGACAAATGGCCGGTTTTGGGATAACACGAATCACTCTGTATTTCGGTGAAAATCAGTGGCGTGACGAAAACTGTCTTTTGAGGCCCGTGGCCCCAACCGAAATTGCGACGTTGGGTAACTTTGGCGTTACGGTCATCACTGACCATGTATGTATACGACTGGTTATGATTGACAATCAAATTTTATGACTGATGAAATTCAAACATGCTTGAATTTTTATCACCAGCCAAGATGGTTGACATTCACGATTGACCATGTATGACTATGAATGTACAATTTGTCAGTCAATCAAGTTGTATAGTGCGGGCGAGTCGTGCCATTTTGTCTTTTGTAAATGTTATATCTTCGTCAATAAATGATGAAGAATTTTGGCGCGATTTCATAGATTTATACCGTAGTTTATCTGCTACGTGGAAAATACAAAGTGACATGTACAAAACGAGAACCATTGGCGTAATCGTCTTTAATAACTTGGAAAATTTCTTGCGGTCCATGCGAAGATAGTTTCTATAATCAGAATAAGACGATAGTCGAAGTTCGTCCAGATGATTATGATGGGAAAATGTGTTTCTTTTTTTGAACCATTTATTCCATTCAGAATCTTTTTTGTTTTGTTTTATCACACGCATGGTAAATAGCAATACCATTACCAATAGCTTCTTTGTTGCAAAGTTTATTTTTAAATATTTTTTTTTTTTTACAATAAATATTGAATAAAAACTACTACAATACACTGCACTATCAACAGTAATAATTATGTTGACTAAATAAAATAAAATAAACGAATCACTGAAGACTGTCTTAATTGACCGTATACGGAAGTTATAAATCTTCGGTCAACGATCTGACTTGACTGTTAATCACGTTGATTGTCATTAAAAACTGACCGTGTATGGGGGGGGGGACCTAAGACCGTAGGACCATAAAGAACATTTTTTTTTTTACGAATTTGTCCTTAAGAGGGGTGGATGCCGGGTGGCCGCCGGCGTTGGTGGTGGATATGGCAAGCATAGACAATTGCTGGGCCTCGCTCGAAATAATCGTTCTACACGCCACTCATAAAAACAATTAAAACCAATAATTTACGATTAAACCTATATATCGAATGTACACGCAATAGTTTGCAGATTTATTAATAATTCCGTCGTCGACTGCAGTAAAACATCAATAACAATGATCAGTACGAATTAAAAAAGAAAAAAAAAAAATCATTTCTATAGCGAGACCGAAAAAAATGCCCAGAAATGTTCATGATTGGCAACGCGCGCGTATCATAAAAAAAAAAAAAAAAAAAAATTAATAATAATTTTAATTATTTAATTTAAATTCGTTTCTATGTCACAACGACGACGACCACGTGACGGTCCGCAGTCATGACGGTAGCTTTCATTCAGTCATTTACGAAGTCGTATTATTATTAATATTAAATAATAATTTTTAATAATAATAATACGAGCAGTTGATATTTTTTCAATGAAGAATATAAATTATTATTATTAGTGACGGCGTAACGGTTCAATATTAACAGTAGTACGATTCGATCGTACGTATATTGTTTTTTAAGACGATTGTTTTTGTTTTAGTGTTTTGTATTGTATAATGTAACAAAAAAAAGATCGAGACATTTACACCGGCACCATAGGTGGGCTACTGTTGTAGGTGGAAAGTTGGGAAGGTACGATATAGAGAGGGGAATTTAATTTATATCTGCACGCGACGATAAATTTTTGGCAGACGCTGGGGCAATTTAATAATATGCCTCCCAAAATATTTACGGTAACCTTAGAAGGTTTCCACCGAAACGAAACGGAAGCGATTGGCAAGGGAACACGCGATTGATTACTAAATTTAAACTTAAAGTTTCATTTTTTTTTTTTTGCAGAATAAAAGCCCCGGAAATACGTTAGCGATTTAGTTTGGCAAAAAAAAAAAAAAAAAATATATATATATTTGGTTTAAAATTTGAATACATTGTAGTATTTTTTTTTTTAAGTTTATTGCCGGATTAATTTGGTCGTAAATATATTTTATATATTCCAACATACGACGGTTACAGTTGTTACAGGCGGTTACGGATTATAACGGAAGGTTAAGGTTTTAATATGTGCAACTTTGATAATGATTTGACCGGAAGTGTTTTTTTCTGACATTTGTTGAAATGATATAATTATCGCGCGGCAGGATAATTCCGGTCTTAAAAATTACCATAAAAAAAAAAAAAAAAAAATATGTACTCTGGTGTACGTGTTTTGTTTTCGGATAAACCATATGACCTAATCCGGAGGCAGTCGACGGTTCTTTAACAAAAAAAAAAAAAAAAACAAATCGTATTTATACGTGACGTTTCGGGGAGGTATAGTTTTCTTTAAAATTTAAATATCCAAACGGACGGAAGACAATTTTCGAAGAAATCGAACACTTTCCCGGATGGAGTGGGGAAATAAAAAAAAATAGCCGATACGGATTCGAATTGAAAAAAAAACGCTAAGGGAATCACGCGAGTATGTATTTAATCTACAGCCTCTAGTACTCGTATATTGGTATGCAGTCGGGTTATAATAATATTACTACGGAATACGCATTAGTATCAACTAGAAAGACATTGCGCCAACCGAACGGGTCGCGTTGGAGTCTAGCCAAATAGTTTTCGACGCGCCGATTTTCTATGTAATAATAGTAATAATTTTATACAAGAATACGACCGCGATGCCCGCAGTGGGAAAAAAAAAAAAAAAAAAAAAAAAAAAAAAAAAAAAAAACGTCTATGTCAATCGTACGGATTGATTGATTTTTGTTTTGTCGTTTTCTTTCCCTCCGTTTCAACAATACCAACGCTCTGCGTGCGCAACTACGCACAAGTGTTGTCAAAAGAATCGTTTTTTAACGGAATTATTGTATACATTGATTTCGTTATTTTTTTTTTTTCTCAATTATTTGTTTTTAAAGGGATAGGAATTTTTTCTTAAATTTTCGATATTGGAACGTGCGAGTATTGTATTTTCTAGGTCTTTAACACATCCGGGGAGAAATCCGATAAAACGAGACGTTTCCAATTAATTCGTTGATTTTTCCATAGATAATAATTTTGTTTATTTTAATAAAGACATTTATCATATCTTTTTGATTATTTCATAAACCATACGAAAACTGATAACGTAAATTCAGTAACGGGCCGTAGGAATGGGTTTTTTTTTTTTTTAAATTTATTTACAAATTCCGTATTCATTTACCTACACATCGACTACTATCACACAACAACTATTGTATATTGTTGCGATACGGTGATAAAATAAATAATATTTTTATATTATTGCGATCAATGGTCATAAATATGATCGTCTATGTTTTTCGGTACATTTTTACTTTTCACCGTTTTTGATTATCTCGCGTGGAAAAATATTTACTATTTTACGGTGTAAAATACATTTTTACGTACCCATCGGTTAACTGGCATTGGTAACGCAATCGAGAAATAATTTAAAATAATATTTTTATACATATATATATATATATATGTTCGTAGGTGTTTCAAGTCAAACAATAATAATTAATATTTAGAATAAGTTTAAATATAATTTCCATTATGGAATAGTTAGAAAATAAAAATTAAGGAATTGTTATGTTAGGTATCAAGGGCTCATTAAACCTACATGTTTTCATTTAAGAAGTTTATTAATTTTTTGAGACTAGTGTTTCATAATATTAAAAAACAAATTATATTAAATAAATAAAGTGTATAAAGATAGTTTTGAATGAAGAGCAAAAAAATTAATATTGTATACAATAAAGACAGACAATAAAATTCAGTCTTCAATATAGCCAATTTTAAAACATGTAGCATAAATATAACAATCAAACATCTATTATTTATTATAATTATTTGTATAAAATAATAAAAATTATTTTAAATTATGCATTTATTATGCATATGTATAATAAAAGTCAATGCTCAAGATAATAGATAATCGAGTTATAATAGTATTCATTGAAAAAATGTATTAGGCCCAAGTCCAAAATCTTTGGATTTTACAAACAATGTAGGAGGACGCGCAACAAAATTATATACAGTAGTCACTGGATAATTTCAAATTCAGGGGACCGAGCTAAAAATTCGATTTATAGAGGTTTTGGGATTTACCGAGTGTTCGAATAATCAAGGGGGGGGGAAATTAGATCGAATTAAAGAGAGATGAAAAATTGTACGTATTACATTTATTAATTGACATTTATTTGATATTATATTGTTATATTTAATCATATTGAAGATACGATTAAATAGTATTAAACGCGAACTGCGCGAAGAAACAAGGTACTTTACGAATAGACCGAGACAAATAATCATGATTGGTTTATCGTAGGGACGAGGGACCGAACGGGTTCCTCCGTTCAATATCGAACGGATTTAATTTTGTACTAAACGAACGGGGGTGGGGAATTGAACGGATTGGCACGTAGAAAAACGGAACGCCGGGGCACAATACGCGAATAATAATTTTCGTCGCCCGGTCCGTTGGGTGATCGGAGAGACGCGCCGCGGTTTAGCAGGCGAATAATTTCATACACGCACAAGCACGCATACGGCACAACCGGAGAATAGAGGGGTACTATTATCGTCCGTCGTCGTCATCGCGAGTTTAGAATTTAAACCAAAGGGAAACGTAAACGTCAATACCAAACAAACTTCTCTAGTTAGGACAGGCATATGCATATATGTATATATATATATATATATATATATATATATACGGTGCCTCCCCTATTTAACTAATAGTATACGATTTCGGTCTCCACCCGGATAATACGTACAGTTTAACTGTTTACCAGTAACGTGCGGCCGCACGACGACAAATTCACGAATTGCACCGCACCCGTAGATATTTATTCCCGTGTTGGTTTTTTTTTTTTTACTAAAGTTTACAAATCACGCAGGCACGCGTAAAACGTTCAATTTCGTAACCGTTGAAATTTCCATTGTTTTTTGGTGTGGGGGTTCAGGTGTGCGGGTACGCCTCATTGGTGTAGAACGAGGGGCAGGGGCTTAGAACTACATTTCGGGTAAATTTCCGAAAAGGAGGACGATCAATGCTTTGAACACATAATCGCTTTAAACTCGGATCTACACACTACCGAGTAAAATAAAAAAAAGATTTATATTTATTTAGACGACAAAGACGTATCGACAAATTTAATGTATTGTAAATTTAATGTTGCGATACAATTAAAAGAAATTAAAGTGCAAAATCACGAGTAAAGTTAAAAGTTAACAGTAATTTTAACTTTAAATAACAACAAAATAAACGTAAAAAATATATTAAATATTTTTTTTTCGTCTTTGTCGCTCTAATTACTTGATGATGATCATCATTTATGACATCGAATCCGGTATTTGGTATTTAGAAAAACCACTGTTTTAAAAAGAAAAAAAAAACAATGTGTACCGTCCCCTTTTCTTCCTCATATTAAAAATGGATAACGAGCGACGTTGGGACACTCTGAAAAATATTTGGATTTATTATGTGAAAAAAAATAACGTGAAATTATTCAACAGTTTCGACAGATAAGTGGAACATCGAAATACAATATTTGCACTTTTCTTCCCTGCCCTGGTAGAAAATAGGGAAAAGGGCGACGTTAACCCTGCGAGGAAAAAATCGTGAAATTATTCGAAAACCACGCCAGAATAGTGGAATATAAAAAGAACAAGAAAGGTTTTGTCAATAAAATCGGTTGGTTTTTTTTGTTGTTTTTTTTTTACATTAATAATCATTCTGAAATCGCATATAAACAAGTCGGTTTGTTTAGATCGACTCGTTATAAAATCAGTTTAATTTAAGAACGGTTTTATTTTGTATTGTGTAAACATAGTAAATATCATTCGTTGGGGGGGGGGTGTTAGATAATAGTGATGATATAAATCCGGATTATCTAAAAATCGAAAAAGACCTAATTTTTGGATTTTTAAAAAATCATAGTGTAATACGTATGTATGATTTTTTTTTTTTGTTGTACTTGGATATTTTTAAAATAAATTTCTATTTGTGATTTTTTTTTTGAATTGTAAAAATGTATTTAATGTTTTACACATTCAATGTGTTTAACAATACAGTAATAATAATAGTTTTACGAGAAATGGATTAAAAAAATACAAAATGACAATTTCAAAAACTTAAATCCGGATTCACAATTAATGCCGGGTTTAAAATTTCGGAATCCAGAAATCCGGATTCTCGAACTCGCTTCACTAGTAGAAATTACATCGACATGGCGATTTGGACTGTATAGTATATGTATACGATTAATCGTAAACCAGTATGAATATGAACTCGCACGTGCTAGATATCTATCTACCTCTATATGTTGGGAAAATGTTTTAGATATAGATTAGATTAAAGTTGTCTCATTCGGTTGCTAGGTGCGATTAAGTAAAGTGTGTTTTTACGTCCTGTCGGATTTCATTATATGCGAAAATTTAGAACACCGAGTTTGCATTGAAATTTTGCCATAAACTTGGGAAAACGGCTGCTAAAACCTACCAAATGTTGTTGTTAGCTTATGGAGATGAAACCATGTCCCGTGCTCGCGTTTTTCAATGGTTTAAACGATTTAAAAACTGTAGAACAACTGTTGAAAGTGATGAACGGGAAGGACGTCCGTCATCAAGCCGCAATGAGGGAATTATCCGAAAAATTCGAACAACGAGATCTAACCGCCGTTTCACAATCATGGAACTTATAAATAAGTTCGGAATCTAATTTGGTTCAGTTCAAAACATATTTACGGTTGATTTAGGCATAAGGACCAGCCAAACTTCTTCCAAAACTGCTCTCAGATGATCAAAAAGAAAATCGATAACAGCCCATGTTGTACAGCAGTTTTCGGCCAAACACCACACCCCAGTTGTTCCTCGACCCTACTCTATTCGCCAGACCTAGCTCCACGCGATTTTTTTTTATTCCCAAAGATAAAAATGGCGCTTTCGTGATGCGAATGAAACATAAAACATAATGCGACGGAGCAGCTACGAGGAGTTTCGAAAAGTGACTTTCAGAGGCGTTTTCAAAAACGGCGGGAACGTTGAAGAACTTGTGTAGGTTCAGGAGGGGCTTATTTTTAAGGAAATCGAATGCAGATAACTTTATCTTATAGTTATGTATATATTTTTTTAGCTGTCTCGATACTTAGACCTCGTACTTAATACACTGATAGAATATTTATATTAATATACTTGTTAGTTACAATATATTTTGCGCGCTCTGGTAGGTTCAAATGCGATTTGACTGAAGAATGTCGCGTACCAATTAAATGACAACCTAAAACACAATCGTTGTTTAACGCGGCCGTGTCACGCGTGTCCGGCACCGTACTATATTAAAATAATTTAATTTTGTTTATTTACCATCGTCCGATTTTATCTGTTACGATAAATACCAGTGAACACCATACCGGCATGGTGTTAATAACAAAAAAAAAAAAAAACACTTACACATTCGCCCAGACCCGGATAGGACCGATCGAAATATGGGCCGGTCATGAGTATTTGGGCTGTTATTTTGTTTTCATACGATTTTTACTATTGTACCTTAACGAAGCAGTTTAATTCATTCAGTCTGATTCATCGAAACTGTGAATTATTTACATTTTCGTTTATGGAGTGGTTTAACTGCAATATGCACGCCAATTATTTTTATTATTAATAAAAAAACATTAGTTTAATATTCTTTACGGAAACATAGAGTTAAGTAATGGGTAGTAAGGTGACCCAGACGTGCCGTATAATACAAGAAAGTACCTGACAGAAGCTTTCGGGACGCTAAGTTGTCCCGTATTTAAAAAAAAAAAAACGTCCATTTACGGACAAATATGTTAAAAAACTGTTAACAAGCCATGATTTGTTGTAAAACATTTTTTCTCCGATAACTGTTGAGAGTTTCATGAGTTTCTGTTAGGAAACAAGACACTTTTAAAACATATTATACGTTTATCCGAATAATATTTGCCTAAAGAGTCGACAATCGCAATGTAGATGCCGAAATATCAACAACAAAAATCAATGTTAGATCATATTAATTCATATTATTAATACTCATAAATACTAAAAAAAAAAATATTTATAATTTGTAAAATTGCGATCAAAGAATATTGTTTTATTTTATTTATTTGTTTATTTTTTAAGCTTTACCTAATAATTATAACTTACATAGTTTATTTATATGCAACGTATTTTATTCATAAAAAAAATTAACCCTTTTCTTAGTCTCGTATTTTCGTATTTTATATTTGGCCACACCTAGCTATGTGTATGTAAGAATATCATCTCCACTTAAATTTATAATTCGAAATAGATATTTATAACAGTCGTAAAGATTTATAATTTATTAATTAAATGCTTAAAACCCGGATAAAACTTAGCAGTGACCTTTCGTCATCGGTCCACGGCCACTCGAAGTTTTGCTGGGTCCTATGAACTTGCGGCCTTAAGTCTCGCAAACCCGCACGGGAAATCGCAGATTCGAGCTCAACACCACTAATTACGACACTGGAAAAATGCTAGAACGACAAAACGGGAAGCGTCAGAACTAAGTAGTTCGTCTCTTCTTACAGACCCCACGATTGAGCCACCCGGATGCGACCTCTCTCCTAGGGTCTACTTAAAAATCGAATCCGAACGGGCACACGGGAGATGCGGTCATCTCGTGCACAAGTTGGTCATTCCCGAAGATGTTGCCGAAAGAGAAAATAATTCAACAAAAATCTCGAGAACATTTCCAACGCGGTAATCCCTCCCCCCCCCTCGAAGCTAACAATTCTATTAAATATCTAAATGTTATCTTGTACGTTTTTATTGTTGTTGCTCTGCTTATTACTAGGGCTCGGAAATTATAAGAGGTAAATTAGGCAAATTATGGACAAAAATAAATCGAAAATATACATAAATAACCTCGTATTTATTGTTGGTAAAACACTAAAAAATAAAATTTTAAATATAGAATAATTAAATAAAATGAAATTATGAAAATAATGTCTAATGAAATATATTTTTTTCCTTATCTGATAAATTGTTGCACGACTAATGTTTTTTTTTTTTTTTTTTTTTTATATTTTTGACGTGGAATGTTCGTTTATTGTCAGTCAATGGGTTTTTATATCGGGAAAAACTTCTTTCGACATCTGTGGATGTCTAACCGGTAAACCGTCCAACGATGAACTTCCTCTGTTCAAAATGATTAAACAATTTTATACTTCACCGAATCCATCATTTTTCTTCAAAACTCGGTGTAATTTTTTTTTAACGTGAATTCTAAAGTTACCAAGAACTTTATTTGTTTTGCGAATAATACGGAATCGGTTCATGGTACACCTTAAGATTCTAGTATCTGCTTAATATTGTTATATAAAATATAGATGTTAGACATTGATTATTGATGAACACGGACAAAAAATTAATAAATATTATTGTAGGAATATATTTTTTTCTCTCTAAAATGTGCACAAAATAACCAAATTTACCATTGAAAATGGTAAAAATATGCAAAAAAATTAATATTTTATCTCCCGTGCGCATTAAACGAATTTGTAACTTGGTCTGCTACAAATAGGAAGCACACAGAGAAACATGCAAATCCCAAAACTCCCGAGACCTACTTATTACTATTTACTATTATTATTATTATTATTAGTTTGTCGTTGCCTAATATCGTTTAATCTCCGTCTGTTCCTATTTAGAATCGAACACCATCGCCACCAACCGTTGTTACGCCGTACGAATAAATAAATAAATTTGTTGGAAAAAAAAAAAAAAAAACGATAAAAGTTGTCGGACCCGGTCCGTTCGTTCGAAAAAAAAAAATCACTGGATACGCGTCACGAACGAAATCGTAAAAATTGCGAGGGGGTGAGAGTTTCATTCGGGTTTATTCTTTCCTTCCCCCCCCCCGTTTTATCCGGCTAAACGAAAATCCGTTAGTATATATTTTTTTTTTTTTGCCAATTGTCGATTGTCGAATACTCCCGGCGAACCGTTTAAATATTCCGTCCATATACATAAAAAAAAAAAAAAAAAAAAACCCTACACGTGTAATGTTCTATTCCGTTGGGAGGTATATATATATATATATATAAAAAAAAAAAATATATATATCTACTTACCTATACCTAGGTTCTTATAACCTTTTATATTGCGGCGTTGAAAACGATCGTCGGTACATTTTTAATACATTTCATATAATATTTTTATACGTCGACGGGGAGCGCAGTCAAAATATGAAGTGTATAAATATAAATATTATATCGTACGCGCGGTTTTAAAACGTTATAATATAACGGAGAATAATACGCTGCCGCGGCGAAAAAACAAAGGGAATTCTGCGGCTCTCTCGGCAATTGGTGTACGGAAACCATTACGGAATAATATTCATATATATATATATATATATATATATATATATATATAAACCTATTCGCGTAAGTATTGTTTCGCATTCTCCCGTAAATACATCCTAATATAAGTGATTTATCAAACTCGGCGAGTACAATAATAACGGCCGCTTGTAATACTTGCACAGTGCAGACGTTTACGGTTTATTACTATTGCATATACGGGGTGCGGCGGAGCCGGCTGATGAGTTTCGAGGGCCTCTGAATAACGAACGTTAAAACTCTAAGGAAAACGGTTTGTTTTATACGAATTATTAGGGGATCGCATTTTTTTTTTCTTTCAACCGTGTTTCGATAACGGTATATCTCCAAGATGGCGGCCGTCGGCAACAAAATGCATTGCTGTAGGCGACTTCCCGAGTTTCGGTTGGTATGGCCGCGATTTCTTCGGCGACACACGGCTTCGGGTCATCTATAGTACGGGGGTGATGTTCGAAAATCTTATCCTTAAGGAACAACCAGACGAAAAATCGCACATGCTTAAATCGGGGGAGCGTGCCGGCCAGCCTACAAAACCCGCCAGAGAGACCAACCACCCAGGGGGGAACGGTTTTTCGCTAAACAGCTAGCGAAATTCGAGCTGTGTGCGCTCTAGCCCCGTATGGTTAAAATCATTCAGTCTCCCAAGTCGTGTTCTTCAGCCATTTCCTCAAACCTGTGCTGCGGATAAGTTTCCAACATCACAACATTCCCAAAGCAATCGCGTGCTCCCGGGCAGAATGTCTTGGTGACCGCTCAACTGCCTCTCTAACCAACTGCACGTTCTCGGTGGTTCTTACCGGTCTGGGTGCTTCGAGTCTTCTCCAAATGTCGAATCCAAAATCTAATAGTGTTATCACAATGGACAGATTCGTTGCGTGGAAGGCCAAAATGTAGACGAAAAGCCCTTTGTGTAGCAATCACAGAACGGTGATTTTCAAAATACGCGCGCACGACGAAACCTCGATGTACACATGTCCAGACATGATTACGATTAATAACACCATAACCGTGCAATCCAAAATTGACCACTGCGCTTATCTTATCTTAGACTAATGATCCAATTAAACTCGTCAGTCGGTTCCACCGCACCCTGTATATACTACAGGCGTGGACTTATTCGGGGGGAAGGGGTTAACGCGGGTTCGTCACCCCCTTCACCTCTCACGGAATCGCATCAAACGTTTTTTATTTTTTTTTTTTAAATATTACTTTGATGTTTTCTACAACCCCCTATATTTGTTCGAGTTTGTTTCTCGGTCTTTAAAACGATGTAAACACTCCACAAATTTCGGCAGAGCCTCCTCAGAGTCCCGGACGAAATCATTTCGCCTGGCATTCGAATATATACGTCCCAATGTTTTCATTTATTAAACTACCACCTCAAAATATATATTTAATATGAATCGAAGCCTAATTGGATCATTGCAGTATAGAAAACAAAAAGAAGTCACAGTCCAGACTGCAGGACTTAACCGATATTGTAACACCTATTTTCATTTGACGACATATGTAAACATTTACATGTTTTAGTTACTACACTAACCGTGTCGACGGCGGCGTGATACTAGAAATATTATTATCGTCATTAAAAAAAAGGTTGTAGACGTATCTGAGGAATTCGACCGGCGAGATTCGTCTCAACGGATTAGATTTTTTAATGTCAGTTTGCAGGCAAATCACAGGTTGATCCGGAAGTGTCGCCAACTGGGTTTGCACAATTATCGAGACAAATTATATTTAAAAATTAAACTATGTTTTGTCAAATTTATTAAAAAAAAAAAAATTTATATTTTACCGAATAATATAGAATGAAAAAAAAAAACATAATTAATATCAGATATAAATATTTATACTGATTTAACTGTTTATGTGTATAATGTGGTTTCAACTACTGTTGATAAAAAAATCAATATTATATTGAATAATAAAGTATAAGTAAATGTTTGTATACTTAAAAAAACTGATATGGTTTTAATTAATTTGAATTTTAAATATTATTTTATCATCTTTAAAATTAACCCCTCCTCTTCACCAAAAAAAAAAAAAAAAAAATGAACGCTAGATACGACCATGGATACAGGCCGAACAGATAATCATCACTAACAAGAAATATTACAATCTTTACACGAAGATTTTGAGCTATATAAGTTTTAATTCGCATAAATATATTTTAAGTCGATCGAATAATACTGAAAACATTCATTTAGAAAAAAAAAAAAATAATAATAATGATTTAAAAAATAATTATTTTCAAATCATATTTGTTTTTAGATTTTCTGAACATGGCGAGAAATGTATTTTTTATTTAAATTCTGTCTGTGAACACCGTTTTTCCTGGTAATATTTCGGTAACTAATTAAAAAGTTAAAATTAACTTAGTTATATTTATTTAATATAAAATTTTAACTAAACTTAGTTGATTTTTTTAAGTTTAAGTTAAAGTGCTATATGAAAAAAAAAATAAATAAAAAAATAATTATAAAAAATAATAAACTGGTTAATGTCCAGTCTTGGTAAATTGAATTTGTTTTTTTTTTTTCAATCATTTTACCGTGGAATTATTAAACGATCTTTTAATTACAATTTAAACTGGTATAAACCTGTGTAGGTATCGACTTTTGGTTTTCAAATAGTATATTTTTAAATTTATACTCGAAAAGAGAAAATGTTTGGTACGCATATGACTGCAGTTAAATTATTTTATTATAACATTTTAATCGTATTTTTTAGAAAAGTATTCTCGTTTCGTATTAGCGAGAATTTAATAGTAACTGGTGCTATTTGAAAATCAGTGGTTGCAGGTATCAATAATTTTGAAAAAGTCGCAAACAAGAATAATAAAATCGAATTCACTTCAAGACTATCTGTACAGATGATCTTCGGTCTGCGACAAAATAATCACCAAATATATTATGTAATATCGCTTATGCGTCAATTTTTTTTTTTGTTGTTTTTACTGACGAACAGAATTTTTTTACCATAATCGTTTACGTAATTTATTAGGTAAACTATAATAAGTTTTTACATTATCGTATATTACTATTACGCGGTGTTGTAATTACCGTATTTCCGTAACGGTTTACTGCGTCTCACAGTGGTTTCAATCGGGAAACGTGTCAAAAGCAATTTTGATCGCAATCAAAAGAAGTCGTAAACCACTCGGTTCCGATGCACGATTTATTTTTTCATATTATAAAAAAACTGGTGTAAAAAAAAAAAAAAAAAAATGCGAGTTATGAACCAGCGGTATTTTCGTAAAACGATCATTGAGAAATATTTTTGTTTTATAATATATGTATATATATATATATAGTTTTATGTTTTACCGAATAACAATAAATACCTAACTATTTAAACTATTTACATGTATAATGTGGTTTAGGTACCCAACTATAGTTGAAGAAAAATCGATATTCTATTGAATAACAAATAGGTAAATGGGTAAATATTTTTATCGGTAAAAACGAAACTAGATATGTAGTTTTTTGGTTTTTTTTTTTTTTTACAAAAATTTCGTGTAAATAACTTAAATTCAAACAGTAAAAATAACCCAGTTCTATTCTAACGTTATATTTTTAATTTCAACTAGTCAAGTTAAATGTAATAAAAAAAAAAAATAAAAAATAAAATAATAACTTCTATTTGTAAATTAAATTTATTTCTGAACTAGTTTTTCTGCCCTAGCTTTATATATATATATATATATATTTCTATTAAATATTATGTACGTATATATTTATACGTATTGTATAATAGCGCGTATACAACCACGAAAACACGGTGGTTTTTGGCGATTGTGGCAAAGAAAACCGTCGAGAAGGGCTGAGTGACACAGCGGGAACATAAAAGGTATTCTATGTATGCGCATACAAACCCGAAAATAATTTTATACTTAACGTATTTGTGTTTCCGAGGTTCTGTACGGTTTGTTCGTTGTAGTTTTGTTCACTTGAAAGCCCCGTGGGCCGGTATATCGGTTTTTAATACTGGTCTGGCCCGGACCGGGAAATTTGAACTACGTCTTTGAACGTATTCATTCGGTTTCGGTCAGAAATCATCAAACAATCAAATGACAACGATTTAAAACCCGGAAAGGTTTTTCTTTATTGTGTGGTATTATACTCACCATAGTTTTAAACGCCATTTGACGTTTCCGAGCGATTGTTTTTGTCGGTGACACGCACACAAGCATAACTACTAATGTTATAAGTTAGTTATTAGTGTCTTTTACAAGTTAATCAGTATACTAAAATGTTTATGTAACTATTTATTCAATATTTTGGATTCTATAGATTTTCGTCGGAAAAAAAAAAATGTCTGTTTGATAATCGAATAGTGTATAAAAATATTGTACAGTTTATAAATACAATGGGGAAATTATGTGTAAGGCTCACAGAAGCGACCAAGAGAGTAGGCCTCTGTATAAGTGAAGGAAAAACAGAACACGTAGAAGTAAGGGGATGAGGAGTCGAGCCGAAGAGACTTTAAAGGTAGGGCCTAATAAGTTCATGAAAGTTGCACAGTTCAAATATCTGGCCACAGTGATAACCCAATCGAATAATATTAAAGTTGAGATACTAAAAAATACCCAAATGGGCAATACGTGTTACTACGCTTTGAACAGCCTATTTAAATACAAAATATGTAATTGTCCTGCTTTACGTCAGGCTGATTAGGTCAGTGGTAACGTATGTATCGCAACGCTGGACCTTAAGGAAAACCGTGGTGTTAAGACTCGCTTTGGTTCACAATCGAGGGAATGGCGAAAAAGTCACAATGCTGATCTAAGAGACCTTTATAATAGATCGGGTATAGTAAATGAGATTAAGGAACAAATACTGGAATGAGCAGGCAATAAGGTTAGACTTCTAACCTAACCTTTTTTTATTTTTTTTTTAAACCGGCAATACCCCGGCCTCCCGGAAACGCCGTGAGGCACTACTTCGGGAGGCGGATCGAAGCCCGCCTGCTGCCCTCACAAGTTGCAGGAGAGGACTCTTCCTGCCAGCCTACTGGCCGGCGGTCCAGCGACTACGAAGCCCCAATCAACGACGGCGGCGGTGCGCCTGAAGGGCGGCGCACACCAGCGACGTCGAGGGCTTGGCGCTGCCGTTCTACCGACTCCTCCGCGATGACAGCTTCGGCGAAGTCGGCCACGGCTTCCCAGTGGTCTGGGGACTCCAGCATGAGCGGCACCAAGTCGCCCGGTTCAAACAGACCGACCCTCTTGACCAGGCGCTCCCTGTCCCCGTCAAACGCCTCGCAGCGCATCAGGGTGTGAAGAGCGTCGTCATCCACCTCGTTCTCCACACTTGCACCACCCTAATCATCACCGCGTGACTGTCCGGCCGGCGCTTCGGCCGGTGTACCTGCGTCCGTTGCCTCTTCTGCTGCTCTTTCGGCGCTGGTTGGACTGACGGCTATCTTCCTCTGCGGCTCCTTTATCCGCGCCTGGTCCTCGCAGTCGGCGCGAGGTGCCCTTCTGCGTTGCACCGACAGTAGCGCCTAGCGCGTTCCGGCTTCCGGCATTCTGCCGAGTGATGGCCGCGCTCCTGGCACCGGTAGCCCGTCGGGGGCCGTTTGCCGAGCACCTTTACCCGGCATCGGGGTCACCCGACCTGCAGGCGCCCTAACTCGCCGAGTTTGATGGCGGCCGCCGCCGGGAGCACAAGGCTAGCAACGTGGTTGCCGCTCCGAACTCCGGGGGCCGGCCTGATGTTGATGGTCGGCAGCGGCGCTTCCTCGCCGACAACGCCCGCCACCACCAAGGCCCCTTGAACGTCTTCGGAGGAGACCCACTGCGGGACGTCCAGCAGCAGAACGGAGGCCGTCGTGACGGGTCTGTTGACCGAGGCGTCGACGCCGACCACCGTTTTGAGACTCTCCTCGAGTGTCGCGGCCTCCGCCTCAGTTTTAACCGCCAGCGTGACCCCACCCGCACGGCTCGGGCGGGCGTCGAGGACCTGAACCCCAAGGGCCTTAAAGTCCACACCGGCGGTGATCATTCTCATTATAGACGCCAGCGTAACCGCCGAGTTCGGAAGAACTCGGACGGTCACGGCCGACGTCTTAGGAGCGCACCTTCTCAGCTCCTCGACCGCTCCCAAGCGGGATTCTAACCTAACCTACAAAAGAAGCCAAGAGGGAGAAGATGCCGACTGCGCTGGGAGGACTGTTTCAGGAACGATATTGCAGACTTCATCCAGGATACAGATGGATCAAGATGGATGGAGACAGTTATGTTTGGATGTTTGGTCTAAATGGCTGTAGCTAAAAAAAAAAAAAAAAGTCGATTAATGTAGGACCTATACTGTGGGTATTAAATTTTCTTGCGGGAAATAAATCACGTAATTGCAATTTCGGTGCATGATGTTCATAAGAATGGATTGTACACAGCAGTGTCGTGATTTTGCCCGTCCGATGCGCCGTGATATGGTTTAGATTTAATATATGCTTTTTTTTCTGTCTGTTTACATGTTTTCTAAAAGAAATTTAGAATTATCAACTTCTGGATGGAAAATGTTGTATAGTATTTGTCAAATTTGGTGAGAATATGTTTTAATTTTTCCAGTATTACTCCTAATCATAGGAAATAACCGGATCATACTGGAATATTTATGCAATAACGATTTCTGTTATTTTCGATTTTGTTTTAATTCGCAATTTAATTTTATCAATACAACCGAGCGAATTTCGCTCTAAACCGTTTTTCATTTACTCTAATCTATTCATGAGCGTAGATATAAATCAAATTACCATATATATTTATCCTGCATTTTGAACTTCCCGCCTTCAAAAGTATTCCACCCACGGTGCGAAGTTGCATTGGATTTTTTTTAAATGTATCGTATATAAGTTTAAGGCCCTAAAGGCGGTAATTTACAGGTCTGCAAACACTTCTGAGCATTCCAGCAACATCCAATAATGTTTTAATTTCTTTTATTTTTATAGATCTATATGTGAACGAATGATTCTGTAAGTCACTACAGAACGTTTATGCGACCTGGCCTTAAAATTTCGTAATTTTCTCATTTCCACGGTTCGAGAAACGGGAAAAACGAAAAGTTGCTTATAAACTCTCGACACTTTTTTTTAAATTTTTTTTTTTTATTGAATATTTATATTATTTCGGTGTATTTTGTGGTTCTAAAAAACCATTAGATAACGATTGAAATGATTGGCACAGCAAACGTTTAATACCACTAGATTCTCTACTAATCCTAGCTGTACGGGTGAAACGTTTTCTGATAAATTCGCAATTTTGCGGTTAAATTATTGTTTTCCGCATAAGTATTTCGCAAACGGTTTGAAATAAATGTGCCGGGACATTGCGTTATAATAATTTAAATTATAACACGGGCGGTAGGTAATACATTTCGTAATGATATTTGATCAAACGCATCGCTGGCCGGTTTCATAATAATTTGAATAATGCAACGTTAAAAATGTTTTATATGATAATTGAATATTTTGTCGAGTTTGAAAGCATACAATTTACATATTATATGCGGCGTATACGGTAAATAGCGCTAAAAATGCAATTTTCGTGGTCGACACTGAACGGTCGATTAATTCGCACGCGTTACGAACGTTCAAATGTTCGTGAAATGCTCTCGTATATTATTATTACTGGCCCAGTGTATAATAATATAACCGCAGTGCACTCGAATTAAATATTTGATAAAAGAAAATGGCCAACAGTTAACGAAATAAACCACAAATCGATATCGAAAAATAAATAATGTATATCGATATCTCTCGGGAAATATGATACTCGAGAAAATCACAAAGTATGATTATAATTTGCGTATAATACTTTGGTACTTGCGTAATCACACGGATCGAATACGCAATCGGACGGTTTTTGTGAGAAACACGATAAGTCGGATTTTGCATATTTCGTTTTATACTGTAGTGCGTAAACCTAACTGTTTAGGCCAATAATGAATAATCGTTTATTTTTTTACGAGAAACGCGACGAGTCTCCCGAGAAATTCCAAATTCCTGACATATCACAAAAATATTATTGACGTGATTGACGATAATGGCCAATCGATTTTCGCGTGACCGTATCGAGAAATTGCACAGCGTTTCGACGTTATTATTATTATTATTTTTTTTTTCTTCGAGAAGGAATCCCGACATAATAATGGCGGAGTTAATGAAAATGTCAGCGTTCGTCCGCGCGGACGTCCGTCGCTATAACTATTTTCGAATCAGTTATCTTTCCCTTACGATAAACTTCAAATAGCGATTACTCGCAAAAGAGAAAAAGAAAAAGAAAAAAGAAAAAAAAGAAAAATAAACGACCGGTTACGACGAAGATTTACGACCGTCGCGTCGGCAGTAAGTTCTATCGACTAAACTACCGTAAGTATACAAACGGTCAAATGTGCATAAACGGGACAATACGATTTTTTTTAATAATTAATATTCCGTTCGGTTTAAGATGTGCTGGTTGTACTACGAGCGTCATTTCTAACGGTAATCTTGGTGCGATTGTCGATTCCGGTGATGGTTTTTCGGTGGTAAAGTTGGTGTGCAGCCGGTGCGCATTGATCAGGGCATTTTTTTTTTCTTTCGATTCGGACGTAAAACGGGAATATTTACGAATTTAACCGGGACAACCGCAATAAACGTAAAGACCCGCAATTTTCATCAAACGCTTTTGTATTGGTACTTTCTGGACGTCGTAAAATTTTCGAAAAAAACGTTTTTATAAAGCCGTACGATATTTAATAGTGTTTTTAGTTGTTACGCGGATATAATCGTTTTGTATGAAATCGAAAACGTTCGAAAATTCGACGCAAGAATCAAAATAGGTAAAAAAAAAAAAAAAAAAAACGAAACAAATAATAAAAATCGTACCGTTGATTTCGATATAAATAACGACTTAGGGATTTCGAGTGGTCAATCCAACGTTTACATTAATTCCATATTGAGAAGAGTTGCATATATTTTATAACGAGGTCAAGGAAAATAAGTCATAAAATAACATCTTGGACGTACAGACAGATTTTGAAAATCGTATTCTATACCAATATTGTCTAGATAATAAATACAATTGTAAATATACGTGTCATCTCATCTCGTTTTACAATCTCTTATTATAAAATTAATTTATTACATGTGTAAAAAAATGGTAAATTTTGTCTGTGTATTCTTCGTTCCGGGTTTATATTCGGTCGCGTATTATATTTTCGCCTTTGTGTTGTTCTTGTTATCTGATGATATTTTTATTTATTTATTTTTTTTTAAATCGGAACCCGTCGTATTTACACACAACTTGTTTTGTTCTTTTTCCATAAATTTTTATTTATTTGTATTGCGTCTATATATATATTCTTTACTATTTATTTATTTTTCTATTTTTTATTATTATATTTGATACAAACAATATAAAAATATCGAAATTCCTTAGCCACGGTTTTATTTTTATATAAGAATTCGGAGTTTTGATTTTAACGTAGAAATTTAAATCTTTTTTTTTTTTTGTTGTAATTCGACGAAAAACAATCGTAGAGATGTGAAACATTCACTGAAAACTTATATTTTTAGACACTGTACAATTTTAAAAAATATTCTGATATCTTTGGAGTTATTAACTATTAATGTTCGTTATTATTAAACACGCCGAATCGTCGGTAGTTAGGCATAAAACCTGCTCTATTTTATACTCTAATCGTTTTCAATAACACTGCTTGACAATTGGACGAGTAGTTCACAAAGATTTTCGTTTTCACATTTATAAATATCAATTACATTTTTTTTTTTTTTTTAGATAAATATAAAATGTGTATTGTGAAATGTGATTGATTCGTTTGACTTTGAAAATAACGAACAAAATCGTATCTTAATTAGAGTAATTTATAAATAGTAATAATAGAGTAATTTTAAGTGAAAAAAAAAAAACAATATATAAAATATTCAAAGAATACGGAAGAAAAAAAAATATCTGGATAAAAGATACACAGTACAAATAAAGCACTTATATGAGTATATATATATAAAAAAAAAAAAAAAAACAAACAATTATTGTATAAAAAAAATCTTAAAGAGAGCGATTATTATACTACCACTACTACTACTACTGCTAAAAATAATAAAAATAATTATAATGGTGTATTGAGGAACTCGTTATTTTTTGACGATATAATTACGCGTAATTTTTTGTGCCCGGTTCGTATACCGACGTATAACCGTTAGTTAGTTAATTAATTATTTAAATCGTCGATATCACTAATGTAATTACTAATTAACCTGTCCGTGACAAGAGCATATATAACGTGTATATTCTGTGCCGTAACTTTTCGGCGTTTCGCGTACTATCCTAACCTAGCCGACAACCACCCGAGGTTATCGTTTCAAACGACTGTCGCCGTGTTTGTTCGTATATATTTTTTTTTTTTTTATTTATTTTTTTTTTTTGCGGCGTATCGACCGGAAAACTGTGCCCCGGCATTCGCGTAATTATTGAACTCTAACGACGCACGGTGGAATATTATCCGTTGGCGTAACTAAAGGTGGTCCGAATCAGCACCCTACGACATAAAAACAAAAAAAAAAACAAAATTAATTTTTATTCCCGGTCTGACAATTACTATAGAAAAAAAAAAAAAATAAATAAAAATTAATTTTCCTGCGTTTTTATCTAATATAAAAATAACTCTACATAATCTATAAACATTTTACTTAAAAATTATCAATTAATAAGACGACAAATTTATTTTGACCAGTCTTCCAACTCCGTCCATCTATGTTTTTTTTCTGGAAAATGAGTCAACAATTCGATGAACGTAAATTGATATATTGTTTATGTTTATGTTTTTAATATGGCTAAACCATTTAATCGTGATTCTGTCAATGTAGAACGTAAATAATTTTTTAGTTTTCTTAAAATTAAAAATTATCGTTCGGATTTAGCTCTAGAAACAGAAAAAGTGCCGAAAATTTGTAATGATATTTTAATGTTTGGGAAAAAATCACCAAAGTGATGTGATGCCTCAACAGCGTGTAATAGAACATCAGTTTTTATTCTGTCCCATTTATTTTTCCCGTAAATTTATTTCTGCAGATAATTCTAATCCTGAGTTCGAAATATCTCGACTGTACAATTTGTCCGAGTCTAGTATACTTTTAGTATTGTACAAATTAATCTATGCAGGTATCAGACTTTCTAGTAAACTAATTTGAACAAATCTGTCACTGAATCTAGATTCAAGTTCCAGTATCGTGTGATCTAAAAAATGGTATAAACATTGTAATTTTAAACCATTGTATTGGATCGCCAACAACTGCATTGTTTGATTGGGTTTGTTTTCCACAAAGACGAGGAATTTATTCAATCTTCCCCAAACATACGTGCCTTTTTAGTAGCATTTTTAAATGATTCATTGATTTGATAATGACTGCTGCACACAGTTATATCAGTTTTACCAAGTCTCATCAAAAAAAAAAAAAAATATAAATAAATAAAAAAGGATTAACGCTGTTTGAGGTTAATGTGTTAGGTTATGGCACCCAATCACCCCATCCATTAAATCCGCCCATGCAAACCCTGATGGTAACCTACGGAAGCACTGACTGCTGTTGAACATTTTTTTTTATCGGCAAACCACGTGGCGAACCTTTTCGAAAATTTTAGAATATCTTAAATGATCGAATGGAAGGGAAAACGTATTTATGTGCAAAACGGTCGGAGAAAATCGCCAGGCCGCGGTACGTAAAAACCGGCCAGTATGGCGTAGCAAGGGTATGGCCAATTATCGTGGACATTCCTCGACATTCCAATAACAAACGCTAGCTGTGAAGGAAGTTAAGTAAACTTAAATTAATAACGGAACTTCCGGCGGACAAGTGGGATAAAACCGAACGTGGCAATTTCGTCTGTTATAGAGAGAACACGAATTTGCTAGAAAAATTTCGTACGGAAATTTTCGCCGACGAATTCGCCAGCCATCAAGCAAGTAGTATTGGGAATTCGTTTACGTTTTGAAATGTACACCGCAATAATAATAAAATATAAATCGTATTCTCGAATCCCGCCCGTATACATATATAATAAAAAACGAATTAAACTCCGCGGGAAACCGTTATTTTAGCGTCTACACGATATAGTATACGTGTGTTATATACCTTATATAATGTACAGGGTAGGTATCTTGGACTTGGAACGTTGCCCGGAAACACGCGCATTCGGCCTGTACGGGCGCAGTCACACCGGAAACTACGCCATCGTTTATATTATTATTATTATTATTATGCGGCAATCGCGTCGCCAGATATTTTATCTCTTCGCCGCGCCGGCCGTATTACGAGCGTTTCTATTACTCCGCGGGCTCTGCGGGCCATGCAATTATTTCAGTGGCGTGAAAAACGGCCGACGATACACCACCGCAGTGCGACGGGCGGGCGGGGGAGGGGGAAAATAAAAATAAAAAATAAAATAAAGAAAATCGGATTTGGACTACACGGTTATACAAAACGATCCATCCGATTCGAAATTGCTTATAAATTGGGCGATTATAAATTTTATCCTATCAAATTACATATACCGATTGACAGAGGGCGTTCCCGAGTTTTAGAATGTCGTTAATTCGCGATTTTAAATTTACCGCTAACGGCGAATGAGTAAATTGCCGCAAAACAATTGTCGACCGGACAGCGTTTTGCGCGTTGCGATTTTCGACGTGCGAGTCGATAATAACCGCGTAACGCGATTTTCGTCGCGGTTACGGGATCCGATGCACCCCGAACGCTCAGGGCATACGTCGACGATAAAAATCGGTTTGAAGAACTGTGCGAAGGAAATACTACAGGCTGACCTCGTGTATTCGACGATAACGTGGAAAGAATTACAGAGAGTTTTCAGCGCAGTCCGTGTAAGTCAACCAGCCGCGCAAGACGAGAACCAGAAATTCCACCGACTACTGTTCGCCGTGTTTTTAGGCGAGGTTTAACTATTCAAACCATATATGGTCTTCAAAGCCTAAATAAAAACGACAAATAAAAACGACTTTCGTTAAGTATTTTCGTTACTAGGAGGCTATCACGCAAGATGTAAATTTTGCTGCTCGCTTAGGAACCTTTCGCTTAAATGGTCAGGTGAACAATCATAACGCTCGTATACGAACAACTATCGTGCCATAATCGAATACGAGCCTGACTCACCTAAAGTTAATGTGATCAGTGTCGATATCATTGACACAGGTTGATGCCCCTTCTTTTTTTTTTTTTTTTTAAATCGAAAACACAGTAAATGGTAGATCTTATTTAGAAATACTTCAAACCTGGCCTTTTCCACAATGATTTTGATTACTACAATTTATTCAACTTTCCATATTTGTCTTTTATTTAATGTATAATATATTTTACTAAACGTAAAATCATTAAGGGACTCCATCGCCTTAAAATAACCGAAATATTATATACGCTTTATAGCAGTAAAAAATTGGAAAAAAAATATTTATAAATTATAATAAAACAAATCGCAGTTATGAATATGATAAAACAAAACCATCTGATTATTATCTCAGGCCCAGAAAATCCATTTAAAATTAGATGGTTTTTTTTTTATATATACATTTTTTTTTATATAAAACTTCCATTTGTATAGCAAATATGCACGTATACACAAAAAAAAGGTCAAATATTTAACAACAAATTTAATTAAATAAACACGTATTGCTACGGAACACATTTGTATATTACCAACTTGGCTGTATTTTCGACAATTACATAAATATACGCAAACTCATTGACGTCCCCGTAGCCCTAGATCATAATCATAATATTGTATTTTATGTATTTGTCGTTTTGTTTTTGGCCTATACATTCGCGGCCGCATTTTATGATTATTAACGATGATTTTTATAAACGAAATGGGTCGTAAGTAAAAAAAAATAAAAACTCATGTGACTGTTATAGATATGGCATGTTTGGAAGGTGGGATATACAGGGTGATTTACTCTATAATATCATCTGTAAACCATTGCATACAAATTATGATTCTAAACAAATTTCGGTGAAACGTGGTTTGATTGAATTTAGATTGAAAATTATATTAATCTGTAACTGCAAAAAAAAAAAAAAAAAAATGTCATACATAGTAAAACTAATACATTCCTCGTTACGCTAGAAATCTAATATTGTCAAAAACACTCGATGTTAAGTTTTTTCTTACAATAATATATTTGTTCGCATGTTATAATACTTCAATTGTAATAATTTTATTAAAAAATGTTATTTTCCAGTATTAACCACTTGAACAATCTTTAGAATCTGAGCTTCTGAGTGTTTAGTTTTATTAAGATGTGTGATTTTGTCTGTCCGTGAACGAGTTTACGACCGAAAGACTTGCTCCACAAATAAACATCTGAGGTAATTTCTAGTAGTAGATTTATTTTAGTCGAGGTCAGTATTTGATTTCACTCGTATTTTTCTTGATATTTAGAGAAAACAGGGGGATAACGGGAATAATAGCACTTTATAGAAGTGGTACAATTTTCAAAACATTCTGTCGTATTTTTTATTTGGTTTAATGTGATAACATTTGTCTTGACCTAAAAAAATATGCTAAAAAATTCATTACGAATAGCATGACAATTTATATTTTGTGGTGAAATAAATTTAAAAAATGTCGAGCGTAATGTCATAATTTATTTTTTCAGTATTCTATGTTCGAGTTCATAATACAATTTATCAAAAATATATTTTTATTTGAATATGTCATTAAAAATTAAATAAAAATTATAAAATTCACCAAAAAAAAAAAACGTTTATCCAAACACGAAGCACGTATCCTATTCTAGTTTCTGTTGTTTGACTTTTGTTAAAAATAAATTTACCAAAGTTGAACATATAAACCCTACCTGATAATACTTCGTTTTACCGCATTATATATAATGAATGGATAATGAAATTTGTACGATAAAATATGTTGTGCAATATGATGTATGCGGCAAAAGCGGATCCAGGTTAAGGGACTGGGGGGGCAAGTGTCGCCAAAAAACAATTCTATTTTTTTATATTTATCGTACATTTATGTAACATAATAATTTCAATATGCCGTACTAAATAAAAAAAGGAATTATGCACACGAATAAAGAACATACAGATATTGGTTCAGTGATCGATAGATTAGCGAATAATAAAAATAAAATAAAAACCAAGAAAATTGGCATTCGTTTTATAAATGTAAAAATCATATCCATAGGCAATTATATTATAATGTGCTAACTAATAATGTACACAATCGACAATACTATCTACGGGCAGAGATCCCAAAATTATTTACTATACGACTCATTTTGGAATATTTTTTTTTTTTTTAATTTTGGCGACCTACCACATATCAAAGACCTGCGTTTTCATCAACAATATTTATAACTCTACGGAATTCTTGTCAAAAATAATGTGTTGATATCTTATAAAACCGTATTTAAATACTTGATACGATGCGAAATTAGTTTTCTTTTGTAAATAATAAGAAAAAAATAATAATATTTCAAAATTAAACGCCCTCCACAGTTTGGGAACCTCCGATCTACGATTCCACTCGTATTTTTTTTTTTTTCTATCAATATTTGTATTGTAGTTATATTTCGTTGATAATACAAATTTCGGAAATATAGTTGAATTATTTACTACGTCCAATTCGAGTGCCGCACTCCGTAAACAGACGATGCTCGGGCGTGCGGGCCGCGAGACTTTCGTAAAATATTAATCGGCGCAAGAAACGCTTGACCCGTAGCCCCTTTAGGCTTCGAGATTTTTTATCGTTCGCGTAAATACATTTACGATCGGTTTGCGTTTTTGTTTTTTTTTTTACCATCGCGAAATTCCTCGATAACACGGCGAAATACTATACGCGGGCGGGACGGTTGGGGGGCGGACGGGCGGTATACGTATTATCGACCCCGTCATCCGAATCGCCGACTACCACCGGGTCGTAACGCGAACGTCGTCAAGTCCCCGTGTACCGCCGACATGCGTATTATTTTAATAATATTCGTGTCTAAATTTTCGCGACCGGAAAAAACGTTCCCTCAGGTTTTTCGGGTCGAATCCGACCCCGCGTTTTTCCGCATTTTTCGGGACATTTCGGCCGGTGATTATTGTTACGGGCGCGTCACCGTGCCCGGCGACCGTTAGTTATTAACGGTTAACATTTGTATTTGTATTTTTTATTATTATTATTATTTTTTTTTTTTTTCATTCTTTCTTACCGTACGCCGTCGTAGAGCCGGGTGGTGGGGTGGGGCTTATCGTCGTATTTTCGGCCTGTTCATAACATTAATTAGTCCGCGCGCAAGACGGTAATAATTTTCAATTTCTCCGCGGAGTCACATTTAATAATAATAATAATAATAATTTTGTATTATATATATATGTATAAAAAAAAAATCAGTTTTGCCGCCGAGGAAGGGGCGCGGAAAGCAAACGGGAAAACGAGAAGAAAACAAAAAAAAAAAAATTTACAAAATACAAAATAATAATAATAATATAATAACCCGGGGACGGGGGCCGTATAATTCTTTTTCTACGACTGCTGTAACATTTTGAACAGACACCTCGTTAAACAACGCGCGCGTCTCGATAATAAATCGTCGAAAACATTAAAACGCGCGCGTAAATCACACCGCGCGTTACGCACGTATAACACGCCGAAACTGTAAAACGAGACGGTCGGGAGGGTATATATCGGATTATTTTCCCGATATTTTTCTTCTTTTTTTTTTTTTTTTTTTTCTTTTCTTTCTGATACGTACGTGTGTTTGTTTTCGATAGATATAACGTTAGCGGCTATTATATATAATATATATTATGTTTCGGCGATATATATATAAAATAATATATAAAGTTTGATTCCGCCTGTATACTATATACGGTTTTCGCCGGCGCGTCCGAACCCTAAAAATCGGTTTTCTTCTTCTACTATTTTTTTTTTTTTTTTTTTTTTTTTTATCGCGAACGCCTCGACTTTGAGTTGAGTTACTGCCAATACGGTGTTTGCGATATTATTGTCGTGCGTGTGCGTGCGCGTATAATACGTATAACACAACGCGCGATACGCGTATATAAAACGTCGTCGCAGTCCTGCACGACGGCAATAAAACGATACGAAAAAACGAATACGGTCTTAATATCATACGACGAGATTATTGCGTTATGTTTTTTATTTTTTTTTTTTTTTTTTATACCCGATGTAGGTCACGCGGGTCACGGTGTTTTAAGACGAGGACGCGATACTCTAGGCCGCTCCATCCCCACACCCTACCCCGTGATTCGATTGTAAAAACTCTTTTGCGCGGTGCGTCTGTACCACGCGTAGTATTCTTTCCGCATTTACAGAATATTGAATTACCGAAAAAATGTCACCGCGCTATGCGTGTCGTGGATTTATTTATTTTTTTCCTCCATAGAACTACCCAATAGTTCTTTGATAAATAAATCAACCGACATTCTTTTCAAACCGATAACTTTTATCGTATTTACGTTATCAAAAAAAAAAAAAAAAATAAAATAAAAAATCGTGGCACACCGCGACTAGGATAAACTTCTTTCGAATATGTTATGCGAATTTAGTAGTTTTACTATGAGCAACAATAATAGAATACATCGCCAAACTGTTTTTCTCAAATTGTACACCTAAAATCCGGAACCAACGATTTAGATGGTATCGGCTGGTTTGTTTGTAAAAATCTGTTTAATAATGATTAGGTCTGGCATTTGAATGGCCTACAATATCGCGAAAATTCCTTAAAAAAATTGAACAAATTTACTATAAAAATATCTTTGAAATTATTTAGAATATGTTTAACGATAAAACAAATTTGATTACGAGTTTTTTTTTTTTTTTTTTTAGTTTTTAAATAGTATTTTACGCCATTTGGTGGGTATATAGTCTTAATTACTTCGTAACTACTCCTTAATCATTCGTTCTGGAATAATAATTTAAAAAATACATTGTAATATTTTAACATGTTTTTTCCGCGCAGGCGCGCGTTTGCTGTGGACTATAATTGTAAATATTACGTTCACTGTATTCAAAACTTGTAAACAATTCTCAAAAAAAAAAAAAAGTTCACCAAGACTGCTGTACTAGAATTTAACCAGCTTTTATGTAATGCAAGAAGAAACATATTATCTTATAGTCTATTTTAGGAATTCTATAGTTTCGAGAATTATAAACTTCTGTATGCCAAAAGTAATTTGTTGGTAAACTGGCAAAACGCTATTCAAACTGTACAGTTTCAACAGTAACAAAATAAAACTAATTTATTAAATAATACGTACAAAGCTGGTAGACTCGTTCGTTTTATAAATACAACGCGGTACAAAAGCATTTTCGTAATAAATAAAAAGTAAAACGACGATAATGAATTAATACAATTAATATTCACGTCGTTGACAGCGCGGTCGTGGACGATTTCGTAAGACCGCGGTGGACGGAACAATATAGCGGTTGTGAAAATATAGATTACCGTATCTATTCCGAATGCGTTACATTCAGTCGGATGATAATAAAAAAAAAAAAAGGTAATAAAATATCGGTAAGCGGTCGGTAGTGGTGGAAAAAACCGAATGCACGGCGTGTACAACGGCCGCACAGAGGAGTTCCCGAGTCTGCTGATGGATTTTTAAAAAAAAAAAAAAAAAACTTATACACTACTACACAGTGCACACTAATATACCGTCCTTGCCAGGCACTATTAAAATCGTCGGTTTAATATTTATAATATTATCGCAATTATTGTCATAACCGGTGGCGTATTTTTGAAAGGGAGCGGTCATTCATAATTTAAAGAATAACCTTACAAACCCATTTTGAGTATATATAATTCACTGATAAAAAAAAAAATTCATTGAACTTATTTTTATTTCAAATCACTACGTCAACATTAGTCAATTTATTATTTAAAAACAGACTATTTATTGTTGTTGAATCGGAATGGTGTACAGAACAGAGGCGTAATTTTTATTATTTTTTTTTTTTTGGGGGGGGGGGAATGTAGAGGTTTTTGTCGCACTCTAGATTTGTGTGGGCTTGTCGTCAAACTTTTAGTGCCGGCCATTTTTAGTACGACTAGGCCGCTGAAACGACTGGCTCTTTCATGCGATTGCTGTTGAAGGCGATGAGCATCGATCTACAAAAAGCTATTGACATATTTGCCGACATGAAATATCGTGGATATCCTCTAAGCGCCGCGGTATCTATACAGTTTCGCCGCGCCGTCGACCAGACAATTCTGTTCTAAAAAATGTATATCATTAAAAATATAGGAGTTTCAAACCTTCCCCCAAGGGGAGGTTTTCCTATTATGATCTAATGGGATATATCCCCCAAATAATTCTAGAAACGGAGAAGGGGTGGGGGTCTATAATTATCCTGGGGGTATGATTTGCCTGTTCCACCTGTCTGCATAGCAACAGGTGTCCTCCCTTGCGTAAATTATCGACGTCAGCTTCTGGTCTCCCGGTAGTAAATTTTCGAATATTCCTTAAAATTAAAACATTATAAAAAATTAATGCCCTTAACTCGGCTATTGTTTAACGTACGCGACTGGGAACTGCACCAGAAAAAAAATAAAATAAAAAATAAAGGATTGTTACGGGCACCACATATAAAAAGTAACCTCCCTTCCGATTTGTGGATCAAGTGTATATGGGTAACTATAACGATAAATAATGGCCAGCAAAGGTCTTGTAACCACAAGGGTGCCGCGTCGTAAACCGGCTAACTCGGGTCTAAAATTTTATATAATTGTTATAAAATAAATAGTTCCGAATTATCCGTCAAAATCGTTTTTTTTTTTTTTTTTATATATAAATATATTTATCTCAAAAAAAAAACATCAGTTCCAAAAGGGCACCGTGAGACGAACAAGTCTGGGAACTGCTGCTCCGGGGGCTTAGTATTATTTGTTGTTATGTTTTATTATATTCTACCAACCGTATTGCTAACACATATCTAGACATCTTTGTCGATAATTTTTTTCACGTAAAATCGTACTAAAGCGTTGCTCAGTTTTGTATTTATACGATTACTAAAACAAAACCAACTTACCGAGTACAGTGTAGTAATCAGGTTAAACCGTGATCTCTTTTTATGGTTACTGCGTGTTTAAATATATAAATTGTTTATTATTAAGAATTGCGGTTATTCAGAGAGTAGTTTTAAAGTGTTTTAATTAAGTGACTTCTACTATCGCAAGGCCGTATTTTGGAGAGTTGGCTAAATATATATATATATACGGACATGGGTTTCCATAATTTTTTAGACTTAGTTTAGACTTAGTGTCGACTCGATGTATGAACGGTATCATACCTTACATTTGTGTGAACCACGGGTTGCCCAGTCTCGGTCAATAACGTGATTCGATTGTTTATAAGTGTTTCTTTATTGTCTTCAAACCGTTTTCTTCTATTCAACATCCACTGAGAAGTGGACGGTGACTCCGTCAATATATAGTTTTGAGCCGTGCTACCCAGACCGGCTCGCTACAATAGTATGGATAAATGTTTTTTTAATATTCGTGCTGTTACTGTTTTGTACCGTAGTGTTTCGAAATATAATTGGTTTTGTTATAAATAATCCCTGGGTGGCCCCTTTGTAATATATCTCTTATTATTGTCCTAGCCATATGTGAACATCGGGCCGATGGCGATTCCGCTCGGCCCTGGTCCGGGCACGGTGGACGCCCCTACAAAATGCGGCGTTTGGGGTCCTAACATAATATTGTTGTTATTTTCTAATACGCTAACGTGTCGAATATACGGCAGTCGGTGCCGGATTTTTTTTATTTTTTTTAATTTTTCGCTGTTGCAAATTTTGCGCATGACGAGGCGTACGCGATCGTATATATTATAACGCGTTGTTGTTTGTGCGTTTTTTTTGAGCATTTTTGTTGTTGATATATTATCATGTGTGCCTGTGCGAAACCCCCGATCCATTAGGATGACGCGCGTGAGTGATATATTATGAAAACTCGTCTTCGTCAGTTTTTTTTTTTTTTTATTTATTTTTTTTATTATATTAATTACGTCTATCGCGTCTACTGCGGAAAGCGGATTCGCTCGCGATTATTATTTGTCTAGGGATGATTAAAACGGGGCGAAAGTGTACCCGGTTACCGATATCGTTTCGTATCCGTAGGACCCACATGTCCCGGCGGACACACGGACAAATATTAAAATCCAATTAAATTTTCGACCGAAATATATTGTTATATCGCTATCGACATATTACTACTTATTATACGAACAATACGACTTCATAATCGAGGGGAAACGATCGGAAAATAAATCTGATTTAATAATCGTATAGACGATTTGTTATCGGGCATCCTCGAACAGATTTTGCGACACAGCCCCTCAAATATAATGCAAATTGATGCGACTCGTGCAATTATTATCGTTAGTAGGTGTCCACGCAACAAAAAAAAAAAAAATATAAAAACGACAGTATTCGAGGAGCACGGTAGTTGTCAGATAAATGATAAGCTATTATTTTTCGACTGGGTAGATAGTGATATCAATTGAACCGTAAAAGTACAGAGTTCTTATCACGCACACCTAGTATCCAAGATTGTAATCAAATAAATTAATCATTTAATCTAATAGCTCATTTCGTAATAGCGATACCGAAAATTTGAAATAACGTTTTTTTTTTTTTTAGACCCGTGTAGTCTTTGACAGCGTGAAACGGTTTAACCGTAACCGTTTTCGTTTATTTTACGGTTACACAGTAAATACTTGCGATAATAGCATTCGATTACTTGTAAATGTATTTGAAAGTGAATGCAAATATTTTTAAGGCGATTAAATTTAATTTTACCAAAAATTGCAAGTTAATTGTCATTAAGCAATTATACGGGACACGGCATAACAAGATTTTAAAAACATCGTAATTGTAATTGCGTTTTTATTAATTTTTTCTAGGTTGGTAGTGTGACTAGCAAAAAAAAAAAAAAAAAATGATTGTACTGTGCGTCGTGTGTATTTTTCTGACTACTACCCTGTGCCCAGTGGTCATTATTCATGGTATGTCTTATGATAATTATTTGGGGCATGCGATAAATGTTCGTGTTATAATCGTACACATAAACTCTATAATGTTTTATGATAGAAAATATACAAATATTTTGTGTGCCGGTTGGTTTTTACAATATACAAATTTGATTAATGAACGTTTGAGTATTGAATTACACTATTTAAATAACAGATTGTTAAGTCGCGCGTGTGGCAAGTCGCGGCAAAACAGTTTGGAAAAAATCACAACGCAATAATATTTGTACTCGTATAACCGGGAGCACCTATAGAAATCAATAATAATAATAAAAAATATTAAAAAAGAAAAAAAAAAGGGTCCAGAATTTCAATGTTAGCACCCGTTGAAACAATTGAAATGCAAAAAATCTGGTTTCAAGATGTTTTTTTTTTTCATTTAACCTCCGTCGCTGTGCTACTGTACAGTAAATGATTTTTACTATCATAATTATTATTGTTAATAAGACCGTTATTGGTCGATTGTCATTGTCGACAATACCCTATTCTCTCGGCGTACAAAGTGTTACAGCCGCTTAATTACAGGCGACTCGAAGTATCCACCAATAACGGTTCCATTCGCGTTATTGTAATATTAAAAATACTGACAACACATATTTCGCACCATTGGCGGCGGGCCACTGGCTGCAGGTGGAAAGTCGAGGAGCCAGGAGGGCGTAGTGGCGAATTTAATTTCTATCTGTACCGAACGACTGCTAACGGAAAACGATTCTGAGCGGAGTTCAATTTATCGTGTTTTGGAATGCCGTCATTTTTACGGGTTTCGTCAAAATTTACGCTTTAGACCCTTATAAAACCGATATATTACAGTACGCTCAACATTTTTTTTTTTTTGTTTTCACCACTAAGTACAGCGAACCTCGTGTCAAATTTTCGTTCATTTATGATTGGTCAATACAAATTAATTTGCAATATTCGTTAAATGGTACGCGAAACGCCGTGTATTTAGAAACTATAATATCAACAAAAAAAAAAAAAAAACAAAAATACTACTACATTACGTTCAACTTTTTTTGTTTTTTGTTTTCGACTACTTGAGTACAACTTATGATGAATCTCGCGTAAAATGTCAAGCATTTCCCGTGGGATTAATCATTTTTTTCTACACGGGACCAAACAAAAAGTCGAAAAATAATGCCAATAAACAGTATTAAAATGGCTAAAATGTTTTGAAAATTTGTCCGCCCTTGGCTATATTAGTTGTATAATTATTTCAGTTCTATACAATTATTTTCAGCCGAGTTATAACAAACGGAAAACAATTTTCCGTTTTTTCTTCTCCAAATTATTAAGAAAGAATACTACAAACGGAAAATCAAAGCAAAAATAATTCCCCCATTCAACGCACCGACTAGGTCCAAAACGGTTTTTAGAACAGGCGCTGCGCATACAAATCGGAACAATCGAATTAACAAAAACGTTGTGCACCGTGTTCGGCCTACATTTTTTTTCGTGCGGCACTAAATGCGTGCGTGTGTGTGTAGACGTGTTCACCGCGTGACGGCGCACACAAATATTTACGGCGAGCTCCGCACACAAAGTCCGTCGGTCGTGGGTTTTTTTGCGCCGCAACATCATTCCGTTGCGGACGTATTTTTTCATGTTGTGTTTTTCTGTTCTCAAAAATAATCATAAATAGTAATTAAACTATACATTATATCTTATGCGTTGGTTCTAATGAGAATAAAAAACGCGCGGCTTTCATTATTATGCACCATTCAATCAACATAAAGAAGAAGAAGAAACAAAACAAATCCAGGCGTTATTGTAAGAAACATCTTTATCAAAGAATGAACACGAAAGGAATCAGTGTGTTTGTGGCGAATTATTGAATATGAAAGTACTGGACATTTTAATAATTTTATTCGTATGTCTATGAATGATTTAGAGAAATTATTAATTATGTTTGGACCTACAATTGAAATTATAATAATTATTTTCAATATTAATAAATTTGTGTAGGTATAACATTGAACACCATAAACCGACGGCAGAAATACTAGTATACGATTAATCACGCACGTGTTGAGCCCGGACACAATGCGCACGATGTTAATATTTATTTTGAAATAATTGGTAAATTAATATTTTTATAAATATATTCGCGGCGCAAATATTTGTGGCGGATTTTACATTCGACATACAACGTAAATTACCAGCGTGGACGCGGTTACAGCGCAGCGGATCCGGAAACTTTTACGACCTAGCGGCAACACATAGGAAACAGTTTATGTTTCGCAGAACCCCAATTTTACTATTATTTATTGAATAACCAATACTCCAAAAAATGTTTTAATGGTATTGTCCATGATTATTGTTTATTACAATTAGTAACAAAAAAAAAAAAAAACAATTTTCGATCGAAATTGTACTTATTACAAATATTTATTATTTATTTTATTAAAACATTTGTTTTCAACAAAATATAATTAATTCGATATTATAATATATATTTATTTTGAATAGTTGTAATGTTAAGAATGGAACTGTTTCATGGTTTTACTTACAATAGTTTTAAAATTGGGTCTTATATCTGAAAGATGAATTCGTAGGTCTGATGCAGCATCCGATTTATTTCTGTACTTATTTTTAGTATAAGCAAAAGAGGAAAAACCATCGTCACAACGGTAGGTTGTTATAGAAGGTAGTAGAGTTAGAATAGCTTTTTCAGCTAGATATGGGTAGATATTCGTTCTTAAGTCCAATCCAATACTCGTTTAAAGATCCTAATTAAAATTTATGTTTTAAGGACGACATACACTTAATTTCAATAAGGTTTTCATATTCAAGTACAAACAACATGGTCGCTTTTTTTTTTTTTTTTTGGTTCACAAAAGGATTTTGTATCCAGACAATGTCACTATAAGTATCCGGGAAAGTACTGAGACAATAATTTTTCGAGGTTTTTCAAATGTTGGAAAATGTTATTCTTATTTGTTGTTAGTTAACATAATTTTCTCAATGTTCACATACATCTGGGAGGTATCCTTGAGATTGCCCCGCAGATTAATCGCAGATTTAGAGAGTACGTACGTCGCGAACAGGCCGCCCATTTCGAATAGTAATAAGCAATAGTAATGGCTTGGAAGTTATAGCAATTGCTAATTTTTTTTTCGAGACACCTAGAGCAATTCGAGTAAGAGATACGAATATGTGTCATACCTCCCTGATGTCATATACGAAATTTGTTGTTGCTATTCTTTTTTTTTTCCATATTTTGGACTTTTGGAGTATTTTATGTTTTTAAGTGCTATTTTCGTATAATAAAGGAAATAAACACAGGCTAACGAATATATGTATTGATATTGTTGAAAAATGTTGATTTTCAAATAGTACGACTTATCATATCCGAAGAAAACGGTCATATTTTGTTGTTGTCGTCGATCTTATCGGACAACTCCGTCCGTTTTCTATAATTTGGTTATTTTGTAAAATTGTGTCGGCGTACTGCAATATTATAATCCGATCGGGATTCGTCGTATTTACGTGGGGCCACGCTTTTATCGTTGTATGAATTAGTAGTTACAAGTAGAGATGGCAACGATATATCGATATATTGAAAATATCGATACACGAAGTCGATATATTATATTCAATATTAACAATTTCATATTTGTTGTAATTAATTTTATATGTTTGTTAAATAAAGGAAATATATTTATTTTCATTATGATAATTTTCTAGACGTACACTGTAATATATACAATTTACAATTATAATTTATCATTATTATTCGGGTTTCATAAATTCTATAATATAAAATATTTTATAATCCTATAATTAAGTATCGATTACGAGTTACGGCCTACGAGCTTACGGTTGTACGTTTACAACCCATGTGCGAGTCTATAAACATTTTTTAGTATTAAAAAAAAAACTGTCCGATGTGTATCAATAAAATAGTGGTCGATATGTCGTGGGATCGATATTGGGCACGCAATATATCGATATTTCGATGGTCAACGGTTTTTCGCCATCCCTAGTTACAGTGACCGATTTTATTTTAGTGTTCGGCCGTCGTCGAAACGCATTATAGCGTTGACGATTGATCGTGTGGCCTGGTGTTGTACGCACTCTAGTGTATAGAATATTGATTTAAAAATGCCTGTAGCTGAACAAAATTTATCGATCCGTCTCCAAACATACGTTGACGAATTCGGTCCAAGATTTCACGTGTATTGTTTTGTAAAATCGCAGGTTTTGTGCACAGGACCGGCTTTAGATACGCGTCGACGCGTGCGCCCGCACTGGGGGACGAAAATCAGGAGGCCGCGTGAGAGGCGTCAAAATTTGAAGTAATTTTGATCGAACGTTGGCTACTATAATTATCTACTGGGTAGAAAAAAAAAAAACATATATATCATTTTCACAACGCGGTTTAAAATAATTTCGGGTATTTTATTATAATTTTTTTTTTTTTTTACATATTTATTTGACGCTAGTTTGCCTGTTTCATGCAAAAGTACAGCCAAAAGTAGGAAATATCTCAATTTTCAATGAGCCACTGAAAATGTTCGTCTCAGCATTATTGTATTTTAGCATAGTTATCGATTTAAAACAAACATGAACCACACATTTATTCGTATGAAAACATACAGATATTTTAAGCGCAAACCATATTAATGTGATTTAGCTACAGAATAATAATTATTATTATTATTAATTATTATTTATAATAAAATAATTATTCCAATGATATAACTTACGGTTATTATCGCATCGATGGGAACCAATTGGTTTGGCGTGCCGTTTGAATGTTTGGTTGAATCCGGTTCATAACATGTTGTCACAATAAACATTTTCCATTTGATTATAATTTTTACGTTTGTCGTCGGCCACGGTTTATCGCTAGTAGTTCGTCTAAAACAAAAATACGGTTTTCCCGTATGCGCATTGTACACGTTTATTATTTTAGTCGACTACGATAGCCTGTGCGGACACTATCGAGTTTTTATTGTTTTCGTGTATTATTTCATATTTCCGAAAGCGGCAAAAATAATCCAGAGAATTTTTTGTATAATAAAATATATATTTCGATAGTAAATTAATAAGGTTTTGTTTTTTTGCTTATGAAACTGGAGAGTCGCAACTTTACATCGACAGAGCCGCGGGTTGCCGGCCCCTGGAGGTTAGGCGATTAAGTGTGTGCGTTGGTTTTTTTTATTTATTTTTTTGTCACTATTCTCTCCGAAAGTCGAATAATAATGAACGCGTTTGTAATTGTCGACGGTTAAATGCCCGGTGTAGTTTCCGGCCCGTATCAAATTAAAACGGCTTAATCCGGCCGCGTTACGCGTACGGAGCCCCCGGAATCGCCGGAGCTCTCGGCTGACCATATCCGCGTGCCGCCGCCGCCGACGGGCGTCGAAATCAATCCCGGCGAGTCAACCCGGGCCGTCCGGATAAATCAACAGGTCTGCCGGCTGTTATACACTCGAACACGCGTCGATTATATTTCTTTTCATTTTTTTTTTTTTTTTTTGCACGTACAATGGAATCCGCTTATAACGATGCCGTACGTAACGATATTCCGGCAAAACACGGTTTCCGGCCGTGTAATTGGTTGGTTTTATATCTCGCGTGCAGTAATTTTGGTCGGATATAACGATGTTATTTTTACATTAGAATTGGTTTTTTCATCCGCCTGTACCAACAATTTGGATTACGTCCGATGCGATGATAATTCGTCATCTACATAATATACTCATACAGAGTGCCGCAGAGCCGACTGACGAGTTTTGATGGGCTATAAATAATAAAGAGTAAAACTTAGAGAAAACGTTTTTTTTTTTATTTAAATCAGTATTCAATCCCATTTTTAAAAATTATATTTTTAAAATTATATCTCCAAAATGGCGGCCGTCAGCATAGAAACACTGTTGTAGACGATCTCTGAAGTTCACATATGATTTTCGGCACATTTCGACTGGTATGGCCTCGACTTCCACGGTGGTTTTCTGTTTAATTTCTTCTATGGTATGTGGGCGATGTCTGAAAACCTTATCCTTAAGGTAGCCCCAGAGGAAAAAATCATACATGCTTAAATCTGGGGACCGTGCTGGCCAGCCAATGTCTCCTCTCAGTAAGACTAACCGCCCAGGGAACATTTTGTCGCAAGACAGCAAGTGAAATTCTAGCTGTGTGCGCTGTAGCTCCGTCTTGCTGAAACCATACATCTCTCAAATCATGTTCTTCAGCCATTTCCTCCAACCTATGCTGCAGATAAGTTTCCAATATCACAACATAAAGAGCGGACGTAACAGTGACGGTCCAGTTCTCGTCCTCAAAAATGTCCTCTAACCAACTGCACATTTTCGGGGGGTTCTTACCGTTCTGGGTAGTGCTTCGTGTCCAAGTCTACTAAGGGTACTTCCAGTGTCTTTCAAATGCCGTATCCACAATTCGATAGTGTTAGCAGATGGAACAGATTCAGCACGTGGAATGCCGAAGTGTATACGAAAAGCCCTTTGTGTAGCGATCACAGAATGATTATTTTCGTAATACGCACGCACGACGAAACCACGACGTACCTACCTGTCCAGACCATGATTACGAATAAAAACAGCATTACCGTACAATTCAAAATCGACCACTTATTAAGGCCTGCTCTTATCTTATTACAGGCTAATCACCTCATTAAACTCGTCAGTCGGCTCTGCCGCACCCTGTATATAATACATATATCGTAGTATGTCTCACAATTTCAATCGCTCTTTTCGTATCCGTTTGTTTAGACACGTTCCGTTCTTAAAAGACGTCGTTGTTTTTCTATCGATGAAAAAGTGAAAAAAAAAAAATCGAGTACGCTTCGAAAGTGGTTTTTCGTTAAACGGCGATACCGATGCGCCAGAAGTACCAATAATATTACAGAATATTGCTAATTATGTTAAAAAAAAAATAATCGTACCGTTCTCCAGATATAGACAAACTACTGACATCCGATTATTTCTCAATAAAAAATTGTAACGATAATTAGGTTGGTATAATATTGTATACACAATAAGTACATTTCTGTGTTTTATTCATAAATATATAATACGGGTCTGTACAATAGTACATTTTTAATACAAAAATGCGCTTAATAAATACATTTTTTAATCAAATTTATGTTTTTCTGTCATCCGGATATAACGATCTGATTCTCCGGGTCCCTTGAAGAGGGTTATAAATGGATTTCACCGCATATGTATTAGCGATTCGACACATCGTCATATATAGGTATAACCTACCATTTCGTCTTTCATCGAAATTTCATAAAGTTTATGATTTTGACGACCTCATCAAGAGCATTCATATAACTGGTAGATAACTCTATCACAGCGAGTGTCCGCATATGTATCGTGCCCGGTGGCCACTAGAACAGTTTTTGCAAATATTTTTAGTACGCTGTATAGCTGTATCGACGCAGTTGTCCCGTAGTATTTTATTTTTATTTTCAATAAAATAATTGAGAAGACTAAATTTTTCAAAATCAGCAGTACGTATTGGCAGGGATTTGAATATTTTGAAAGAGAAAAGCACTCAAGTGTCCCGGAACCTTTAAGCGATCTCTGCGGAACCCCAAGGTTTGTGATTTAACTAGCAATCAGTTTTTCAATCAAATTTATGTTTTTTTGTCATCTGGATATAAAAATCTGATTCTCCAGGTCCCTTGAAGAGGGTTATAAACGGATTTTACCGCATGTGTATCGGCGATTCGAAACATCGTCATATATAGGTATAACCTACCATTTCGTCTTTTATCGAAATTTCATAAAGTGTATGATTTTGACAACCTTATCAAGGGCATTCTTATTACTGGTAGATAACTCTATCACAGCGAGTGTCCGCATATGTATCGTGCTCGGTGGCCACTAGAACAGTTTTTGCAAAAATTTTTAGTACACTGTACAGCTGTATCAACGCAGTTGTCCCGTAGTATTTTATTTTTCTTTTCAATAAAATAATTGAGAAGACTAAATTTTTCAAAATCAGCAGTACGTATTGACAGGGATTTGAATATTTTGAATGAAAAAAGCACTTAAGTGTCGCAGAACCCCAAGGTTTATGTTTTAACTAGCAATCACTTTTCCAATAAAATTAAGGTTTTTTTTGTCATCCGGATATAACGATCTGGTTCTTCGGGTCCCATGAAGATCGTTATAAGCGGATTCTACTGTACATGTATTCGCGATTTGACATATCGGCGTGCATAGTTTTTTGCACCCTACCATTTCGTCTGTGTCCCGTGCAAATTTCTGACGTTAGGTTAGACTTTTTAACATTGTTTTTTTTTTCAACACCCGTCCGACCTGTTGTCGTGGTCTATATGAAAATAATCGCCGAGCTGAAAAGCAGCGCGTTTCCGTAGCCGAAAATGCGTACTCGGCCGCCGGAAGTCGAAATATTAATATAACGCCATAACGATATTATTGTGTCTTTTTTGTTTTTTGTTTTTTTTCTATTTATTTTTTATTTTATTTTTATCTCTATCCCGCCATTGCCATCCTCCTCCCCCTCAACAGGCCGCCGTCGTTTCGCGGTCCGTCATCAATCATCCCGGCGTGTTATAAATTTACCCCTTTGCGCCCAACAGGTGACACTCACCACAGACTGCACTACACCGTTGCCGTATACAGGCGGCGATGGCTGACCACGGAGACAGAATATTACGGTTTTGCGAAGGCTATAGGTCCACAACACCGTCACCGTACGCACCGATAGTTAATTACAGTGTAAAAAAAAAAAAAAAAAACAATACCGGCCGCATTCAAAGGTCGGAATAAAATGCGAACAGTCGTGTAGACCGGTGTATTTTAAAAACCGTGTTAAAAACTTACACCTCGCGGTTCCGCGAAGATCGTTTAAACGTTCCGCGAAACTTCAATGCCTTTGTTTTTTTTTTTTTTTTCCGAAATATTCAAATCTCTACCAACACGTACACGGCTAGTGTTGAAATTTTTAGCCCGCTAAATTGGTTTCTTGAGGGGAATGATAAAATACCACGGGACAACTGCGTCGGTATCCGTACCGGATAGACCGAAGGCTACGAGCGATATAATTAATGGAGCCGTGCAGCGTACAAAGAATATTTGCATGACCCGTTCAAGTGGCCACCGGCATGATACGTATGCAGGCCCTCTCTGTAAAAAAGTTATCTACCAGCTGTATGAATGCTCTAGACGAGGTCATCAGACACATAAACTTCATGAAATTTCGACTTCTAAATAATCGTTTATTCAAAATCCTACGCGAGGACATGGTAGGTGTATAGACATTTCTTCTTTTACACACTGAGGTCAGGTGATTATTCCGAGAAAAAAATACCAACTCGTAATTTGGAGCTAAGGGACGTGCCTTTTTATTGGACACAATTTCGAAATAATTGATCGATTTCTCGATCAAATTCGGCTACTTAATATTGCCTATTTAAGCGATATTTTTTCAAAGATCAGTGTCACTTAATCATTGTTGCCAATTGTCTATATATAAAATGTCGCATAAAAACTATTGACACAAAGTAAGGGTTCTACGACAGTAGTGGATATAAAAAAAAAGGTTTCACGGATAGAAAAAAAAAACATCCAAAGAAACGCCGGTGCAGACGACTGCCGGATTTATCGAACGAAAACTATTAAATTGTGCGTTTGTCGTCCGCTGTAAACTTAAACTCATTTCTGCCCGTATTGATGGAAGGAAAAGTGAAAATATTCTTCTGAAATATAACCGTTAGCCTAGTATCGAGAACAAATCCCATTCACGTTTATCGTATAATTTATGATTACGTCACGGTGAACCCTTTGGAAACGAAACAAAAACTGTACTACACGACCAACAGACCCGGGACGCAATTCGAAGGACACCATTTTGACAAAAAGCCACTAAGGTGCACTAAGGTTTATTGCAGGTTGTTCGGTTTATCTCTAGAGAATTACGACGATCAATCGGCAAGCCACATATCCAAGCGTACCAAATTAAACGGCTAATAAGTAAAAAAAAAAAAAAAAAAATAATAAAAGTTTCCGGTGCGGAAACGTTTTATGTTTTCGGAATTGTTCATAGGCAGGCCCGCAAATGACTAAAAGATGGTATACAAATACAATAGAAGCTTGTAGTACAATGTTTACAAGCAACAATATTTCGTGTATACTTGAAAACTTCTTGCCCTTTTAACAAATAACAAAAAACTCGCCAGTATGTTTGACCACTCGCTGTCGGTTGGCGTTATATTAACTCGCCCGCACAATCGACGTGAAACATAATATTAGACCAATTTTAAATCTTATGGCTTCATTTTTGTTGCATCGTTATGTGATTTCTTTTCATACCAAATATCACAAGAATCGAAATCAAATACACTATATACATTTCATTGCCTATCTCATGGATGGTAGATGTGTTTGAATTAATTTTACAAAGGCGAGGACCAATTTTAGAGGTTCGTCGCGTACTTACTAAATCCGGGTGCAGGGTGCGGCAGAGTCGACTGACGAGTTTTAAAGGGCTATAAATAATGAAGAGTAAAACTTAGAGAAAAGATTTTTTTTAATTTAAATCAGTATTCAATCCCATTTTTAAAAATTATTTTTTGAAAATTATATCTCCAAGATGGTGACCATCAGCACAGAAACACTGTTGTAGACGATCTCTGACCAAGCTCTCATATGATTTTCGGCACATTTCGACTGGTATAGCCTCGACTTCCAAGGTGATTTTCTGTTTAATTTCTTTTAGGTATGTGAGCGATGTCTGAAAACCTTATCCTTAAGGTAGCCCCAGAGCGAAAAATCACACATGCTTAAATCTGGGGACCGTGCTGGCCAGCCTATGTCAGCTTTCAGAGAGACTAACCGCCCAGGGAACATTTTGTCGCAAGACAGCAAGTGAAATTCTAGCTGTGTGCGCTGTAGCTCCGTCTTGCTGAAACCATACATCTCCCAAATCATGTTCTTAAGCCATTTCCTCTAACCTATGCTGCAGATAAGTTTCCAACATCACAGCATAACGAGCGGTGGTCCAGACCATGATTACGAATAAAAACGGCATTACCGTACAATTCAAAATATACCACTTATTATGGCCTGCTCTTATCTTATCACAGGCTAATGACCTCATTAAACTCGTCAGTCGGCTCTGCGGCACCCTGTATTTAGTAAGTCAATAGACTTTGGGCACGTTTGGAAACTTTTATAGACGTCAATGTTCGGTTTTCTCGTTTTATACTCTCGATGAAAACCGGCAACGAATATAAAAGTACTGCGATGAGAAATTCGAACAAGCGTTTTACGTTTTTTTTTTTCTTCTCCTTCGCGGAATCGTTTTTTCGAACGCAATGATTTATATCATTGCTTTTAGTTTTTAAACTATATAATAATACACTGTTATGCACTTTAGAAACTAGATCAAAGGAATGACCTACTTGTCACTTTGTTCTTCTTTTTTGAGTCGCTTAAATCGAACACGACTTATAGATGCGTATGTATAGTTATTGAGTTATTATAAATCGACATATATAAAATGTTATATTTATTTGCGAGATGTGATGTACGAGGCCACTGCCGCCGCCGTAGAAGAGTTGAACATAATTTATACGTACCGACAAAATTGAACTCATTTTACTTATTATAAAAACCATTGACGTCAAAAACACAGTGGCAATAATTCAAAACTTCAACGAACAACATATTGTCAAAAAGTTTTTTTTTTTATTTTCTTTTTTTTTCGGGGGGGGGGGGGAGGATTAAATCGACATAAAATCGTTGTTTAATAACAGACAGAAGAAAATAATTTGTGAAGCTAATAATTTTCTAGTAAATAATTTCTGATATTTTCCATATATTAGAGAATGGGTTTTTTTTTCAGAAAATAAAACCTGATAAAAACAGCCGCCCAATATTATTTTTACTACAATACCCACTGGGTATTTGGGTTTTTTCGGGAATAACTCAAGTGGGTCAGGTTTTCGTCAACCCCGGTAATAATTCGACATTTGATTATCATAGAAATTATCTCAATATGTTTGCACAGTTGTTGGCACACATGTCCGTAGTATTAATTTATACGACTGAAGCTTACGACACATAAGGGGAGGTCACAGCTATTGAGTAAGTCAATCAATGGACTAAGAAGTGTATAAAATGCCAAAATGTATTCTAATGAGTTATGACATTTGATATCGATGAAAATTTTACAAGTATCTGTTTTGTACGTTTGTACCTATTGATAATCTTTAGTTAGTTAGGTTTCAGATAATATGTCGAGGCTGAGTCACAGAACAACCGCAATGTCTAGATGACGTGGCCAAATACATATTCTGCAAACATCCGGTCTACTGTTAAAATACAATTTTTTTTTTTTTTTTTTGGCAGAGATAATTGAGTAGGTATTTGATTGTACGTTACAGACTTTCATGCATCATATCGCGATTTCATTCAGCTCGTGCCAACCTAATTTTTGGATGTTTTACGAATCAAAGTAGTAAACAAATATTTTTAATATCCTCGATAGGGCATAATTCTATGCATATGTCTGATAAAAAAAAAAAAAAAAATTTACATTTTTATGTTCCAAATTCTATAGGTATTGAGACATGAACTATTGTGATGTTTAAATTTTCCCTCAATATAGGTTGTTCTGAGGGTCGGTTAATACAATTATTACCACGGCTCATTTAAAAAAAAAATGTACATGCAGTCTATGAATATATTTTAAACATGGGTTCGTTCGCCTATAATAGTAAGAATACGCGTCGTCGAACACTTTTATTGAAATCAAAAAAAAAAAAACCTACGTTTATTACTAATTGTTGAACGTTAACCGGTAAATGGCATTTAACTTCATTAAGGCAACTATTATTTGACTATTAGTTTACGTACGAAGTTTGTACTTACTTGATTTTTTTGTACAAACAAAAATATAGCCACATAAAAATACCGGTATTTACCGGAACCGTAACATTTCATGGTCGGTTCACAACTCGCCGCCGGTGTCGTGCCGTGTAAAAATACCTCTCATCCGGTGGTTGGCTTAAACTTGGCGAAATGCCGTCGGTAAGACACCGCCAAATCGAATGTATCCAACTGTTTTTTTGGGCCATTTGACATTCCGGTAAGACCAGTGTTTCCCAACCGGTGGTCCGTGGGCCAGTCATAGCTGGTCCGCGGTCCCATAGATTTTTTCTTTGATTTTTATTACGAATTAATTATTATTATTTTTTAAATAGCCAAAAAAAAAATGACAACTTATTGAGGAACCGTATAATATTATACGGATGCTTATGTTATCGTTGTTGCTGCTGTAGACCGATAAGTATTTTCCACTTTTATAAGTGCGTAGGTATCAGTCACAAAAATCACACTAAGTAAATTATTTAGTACGGTAAAGTATAATTATATATTAGTAAAGTATAGTAATAAAATGTAATGTAAAATAATAAAAATTAACATTTATCGATAAATCTTGTGTATTCTTGTTAACGAGCAAACAAAAGGTATTCCTAGTCTTTGTGAAATTGAGGTGGTCCGCGACCTATAGAAATATTGTCCAAGTGGTCCGTGGTGGTAATAAATGTTGGGAAACACTGGGTTAGACCGTTCGCCGGTATAACGCAATCACGGCGACACGACCACCGGCTAGTTGTACCGTAATTAGCATTTTCATACCGTGTTACGGACTCTGGTCGTTTAACAAGTTGACTGCCGTGAATACCATATTTGGTACTCACGTAGTATGCATCCTACGCTTTAATTGTTTTGACATATTCTTTCTACACGCTTTGAGTACCAATACTGGTGCTCACATTGTTTGACTCTCAGGCTTTGAGGGTCAATTTTGGTACTCATAAATTTTCGTGATTACGTCACTGAGTACCATTATTGGTACTCAATCAATTAATGGAATAGAAAGTACAGAAAAAGACGATTCATTCCATGTGAGGTGTTTAACCAGCGAGTACCAGTATTGGTACTCATGGCGTGTGTGGACAACCCTATAAAAATACTCCGGCAGTCAACTTGTTAACGGGTCCGTGTGCCGATTACACAGTGTTAGGCAATAGTAATGTTTCCTTCACCGGATTGGGCGAGCTCCGCACCCCGGGTGTTCTCACTGCGATTTTCTCAGTGAGGAGAACGAGGTGGACGGCGACGCACTCCACACCTTGACGCGCTGCGAGGCGTTTGACGGGGACAGAGAGCGCCTGGGTCCAGAGGATCGGTCCGTCTGAACCGGGCGACTTGGTGCCGCTCATGCTGAAGTCCCCAGGCCACTGGGATGCCGTGGTCGACCTCGCCGAAGCCGTCGTCGCGGAGAAGGAGTCGGCAGAACGGCTGCGCCAAGCCCTCGACGTCGCCGGCGTGCGCCGCCTTCAGGCGCACCGCCGCCGTCGCTGATCGGAGCCCCGTAGCCGCTGGACCGTCGACCGCGGGGCCGGTACGATGTGTCCCCCCCTACTAGTGTAAGGGCAGTAAGTGGGCTTCGGCCCGGTTACTGCCCATTCCCCTGTAGGGTCGCGAAATTTTGTGTATTCATTCGTGTGAGCCCGCCCCTTCGAACGGGTTTTTATAAATGTGTATTTATTTGTATTTGTCCGTTTGTTCAAAAAACGATGGCGACCCGCCTCCCGAAGTAATGCCTCACGGCGTTTTCCTGGGAGGCGGGGGTATTGCCGGCTTTAAAATAAAAAAAAAGGCAATAGTAATGTTGTGTAACTAAAAAAAAAAAAAAAAACTTTTTGATTATTTTATCGATTTCAACGGATTAATCCGGGGATTTTAGAAATACAACGCGTACGACCGGACGGATCGCGCAATAATCGTTCCGAAATATATAAATTGCTTTTATAAGCGTCACGGCACAACAATCGCGAGAGGCCGGCAAAGCCTAACCCGGCGCAAACACATAAAAAAAAAACAAAAAAAAAAAAAAAAAAACCACGGACTCGGACCAGAGGAGTGGGTCAAGTTTGAATGTCAGATTCAGTCGCAGGAGCGAGTGTCGCGTCCAGAGAGGGACGCCATCGTCGGGTAAAACAAAACGGGTAACCAACACGAAATGCCTCGGGTTTTGGTGGTTCAATCTCATTTGAATTGTACAACGCTCTCGATTCGCGACGAATAAAATAAATAATTAAAATCGAATTAAGTCTCGATCGAATTTTGTTACCGGTTCGCCTCTACTACTGTTCTTATCGGGCACGCAACAACGACACTGTGTCGATTTAAGTAGCTGAACCGAATCCGGTATTTATTTTTTATTTATTATTTTTGTTTTTTTTTTTTTTTTTTGTACCGAATTGGAACCAAAGACGGAAAAATCGTAAAGGTTCCAAGGCCCCGGCGTCGGTTCATTCGATATAAACATTTTTTTTTTTTGTTTTTTTACCGTTTTAACATCGGTTTTTTTTTATTGTTTGTAATTACGTTGCATTATTATCATTATTATCATCTTTCTTACGTCTGATTTACGAAAACGCCGGAAACCGTTTGCTCGATCAATACCCAAATTGGCCGCTCGTACTCAGCAGACTTAGCTGGTCCAGTGGGCCGGGAAGGAATTGCCGAATTTCCGGCGGGCCAATCCACCGCCAGTACTGTTGATGTATCACTATAACTATAATTATAATTTTTTTTTATTTTTTAAATGTTTATTTACAATCTATATTTAATAAATACAATAAGTAAATTTGAGTAATTAGAGTTTTTGACACGAGTTCACGCGATAAGAGAAAAAAAAACCCAATGGTATTACTCTTCAGTTAAGATTAGGTAGAGAAGAAAAACATTAATGAAAAAAGAATACACTAAAAACTAGGTAATAGTCATAGTTCAGGTTTATAGACCATTGTTACTTGTTTTTTTTTATTTTTTTTTTTTATGATAAGAGGTCTCTGGACCATTTTCTTTTTAATCTTCGTGTTGAAATTGTAATTTACGATCCGTTATTTATTATTCCGGAAGATAATAAAAATCGGGTGCATTTATGTCGGCGTTCGATTAAAGAAATATTGTTCGTTTTGGCCGCTTAAATATTATACGATCGTATCGCGAAAGACCACGGTGGCGGCGCGTTTATTATTACCGTTGAAATGCATTTGCGATTATTTCAGGGTTGTTAAAAATCGTGTCGGCAACGGGACGATCGTGCAAATAACGTAATAATAATTTTTTGAAAAGCCGACACGGCTCATATTGCGAAACGTTTACCGTTCACAAAGTAAACCGTACACATAAAAAAAAAAAAAAACAACAACAATTATTTTTTTTTTTGTTAAAAATGTTAATTATTTTTACTATTTTTTTTTTATGCAATTAAACAATTCCCAGTATCTGGGGAATCGGGCTAAAATTATTTAATTAACATTTGTCCGGCCGATAACTTTATTTACAGTCGTACGATCAATTTGTTAATTATCGTGTTTTGTTAAAATTATATTCCACGCGTTTTTATAGCATATTTTTTTTTTTTTTTTCTTTATGTTTTTGTTTTTGTATAAAATGCCAAAATGGTTTACCGTTTGGAATAATAAAAAAAAAAAAAAAAAAAAAAAAATCATAAAATAAAAACGTGTATAATAACCCGCCGGGCTGTGAATTTAACGCATTTGCATATTTTTGCATATTATGTTTGCACACTCGGGGCCGGCGCATATAAATGCATGATTTTTTCGTGATGATATTATTATTATTATTTTATTTTTTTTTTCTTATTATTTCATCAGCGACAAACTTTTTATGTTACACCCCAAAACGGATCGCGACCGCAGAAAAACCGCAGAGCCGGGGGTAACACGGGAATTATAATTTTTTAACATTATTATTAAATAATTTTAGTGTCTTTGCTTTTCGGGAAGAACAAACAAATAATTTTCAAAGAAAAATTATTTTACCAAATCCGTTTGGTTAACCGTTCAGATGTGTAGACAATCTAGGTTTGGATTGACGAACGATCGATTTACTGTTTCCGTCATTTTTAAAAAAAACGACCCCGGTAACATTTTACCGTTTCTGTTTTTCTCACGGGTAACACAGCAAAATCGTTTTTTTTTTTTTTTTTTCGGGCTTCCAACGGTACACTGTCGCTCCAGTAGACACATTCTTCATAAAATTATAGACGACAATTTTGATTCGATTCCGATTGTGATTTGGTTTTACGGAGGGATTTTCGATATTTAATTCCCAGACAATTACCAGCACTGTGAAAATGTAAAAAAAAATGTGCATTTTTACATTTTCAAGTACCACAGAGTTTGTCTTGTTAGGTTCTTCTTCTTCTCCGGTTTTCAAAGGCCATTGAGGCCCATAACCGCAACACAAATTTGCTTCCACCTGTCTCTATTCTGAACTACTACTTCCATATCTTGTATTCCAAATTCTACCAAAGTCTTTTTCACTTTGTCTCTCCATCTTTGTTTTGGTCTGCCTAGTGGTCTTTTCCCAAGGGGTTTCCATTTTAATACCGCTTTCATTAGGCTAAATAGACCTCGATACGTGGCCGGCCCACCCGATTCTTCTATATTGTAGTACTGCTACTATGTTCGGTTCTTTATATAGTTGTTGAAATTCTATGTTGCTTCTACTTACATATTGTTGTGTGATATTATTTCGTTTTGGCCCATATATTCGTCTTAATATTCGTCTTTCGAAGACCGCTATTTTGTCTTCGTCTCCCATTGGTCGTTGGCCATGTTTCACGAGCATATAGAAGAACTGGTCTGATAATTACTTTGTACAATGTAATTTTTGATTTAATTGACACTTGTTTCGATTTGAATATGTCCGTTAACCCACAATAGCATTTGTTCGCTGCAGTAGTTCTTATATTAATTTCTACGTGATTATTATTTTTGCTATAGGATTGTAACACCCAGATATTTATAACTATGTACCCTTTCAAACTTAAAATTCTCAACTTCTATATATTCTCCGTGATTTTCTCGTCTCGATACTACCATATATTTAGTCTTTGATTCGTTGTACCATTGTAATCCGATGTCTTTACTGTCTTTTATTAGTTCCTTAGTGCCCAATATTACTTCTTGTTTATTTGATCCTGATACGATAATATCATCTGCATATGCTAAGATTCCGCGTTTTCTTATGTTTTCTTCCAAGTTTAACCCATCATACTTGCTCTTCGTTTCCTTTACTACCGTTTCTAGTGCTATATTAAATGTCTTGTTTGGTTAATACATGAAAATTCCTTCTGTAGAATAATAGCAAAAATTTCGCCGTCTGTAACTTAGCGGAATAGTTTCTTATTTCAACTGTTTTACGTCTATTGCAGTCAGTGTACCGTCGGAACTCTGAAAACTAATTTTTACAATAACGCTCGTATGTTCGGTAGACAAGAAAATGCTATACGGGACGTCATATTCACAATAATATCGAGTGAGTATTCCACGCATATGTATGATTCGATAATATTTTTCTATTTTAGATTCCGGACAAAGCGTAAAACGTATTGGTATTACTATGATGTGTGTTTTTTTTTTTTTATTGTTATATTTTTTTTCCGTCCGTAAACAACTTTTCCACCAGACATTCTGCTCCGAATTTTAAGTGGAGTACTTTTTCTGAAAGCTTATTGGATTTAGTTGGTGCATTAAAGAGGTCATTTTTTTTTTTTTAGATTTGCGTTGCAGTTGTATTGATAATTGGAAAAAAAAAAAAAAAAAAAAAACTGGGAAAGAATGTAGAAAAAAACGGAAAAATTAACGACAATGGTTTCATTATTTTCGGTTTTTTTCTGTTCGCTATAACTCGGATGCAAATAATTGTAACGACTTGGAAATTTCATTTAATATTTGGAGCCCTTTCTAAGGTTGCACGCATTTTCAAAACATTCTGGCCATTTTAAATGAATTTCGAGGCATTTCAGGTTTTCGAGTTTTTTTTTGGTTTTATACGGATAAAATCCGTTTGGCCGACCGGAAATCCCTCGACACATTTACGCGAGGTTCATCATAAGTTACACTTTGCAGTCAAAAAAAAAAAAAAAAATAAATAAAGTTAAGCGTAATATATTATTATTTTTTCTTCTATATAATCGTTAAAAATACAATTTTAATGGTAATCGTAAAAATCACGGCATTTCGCGTACTATTGTCCGAATAATGTGAATAAATGTATTTTTGACCCACAGAAATATACGGATATTTGACACGAGGCTAACCGTAAATTGTATTTAATGGTGAAAAAGAAAAATGTCGAGATTTTTGGGCTGACAATAGGCATTTGCAATTATTTAGTTTTATGGGGATACATTTAGTTTGGCCAAACGGAAATGCTTGGCAATTGTACAATTGCAAGTTGTAATTAGTAGTTAAAAAAAAAAAAAAAAAAAAAAAGAAATCCAGCCTATCGTAATAGTTTTTTGTTTTAAGCGTTTAAAAAAAAAAAAAAAAATTTAAACCGGTGAAATTCACATATTATAATGTACTAGGTTTGGGTTATTCCGTAAAATACAATATTCGGGTTATTACGGTGCCAGTTTTTCTTTTTTCTTTTTTTCATATTTAAGCCTACACATGTAGCCGATATGGATCTAATTAATTCGGTGTTATAAAACAAAATTAACGTTTTGCAACACAACTAAAAAGCTGCGAACGCAATAGAAAATTGCAAATAAAACCGGCGGCTATCATTCGAAACGCATAAAGTATAGACGGCGCAGATCCGCGCGAATACCGTAAAAATATAACAAAAAGAACAACAGCTGTTGTACTTACACTTTAACGGGACTATTATGCGCTGAGCAATATAAACGCAATTGTTCGTTTTTACGAAGACAATAATAATATAATACGGTTTTTTTTTTATATACCCGCCGACGCGGATCCGGGAATCTCAAAATGGTGGTGGGGTAGCTAAAATTTTTACAGAACTGCAATAAAAAAAAATGGTTCAATAAGTCCATGGATAGTAAGACTACGATAAAATAACCGTAACTTTTTAGCTAAGTTTAGCTAAGAACTAATTTTGCTCTGTCAAAGCGGAGCGGTGCCCCCCGAATTCCGGGGCTCCGGAAGTTTTTGGGTCTCGGCAGGGCCTTATATGGGATGAAGGGGAAGGGGGTAGCCCCGGGCTGATGATTATGAGGAGGCGGTTACATTTTTTTTTTATACAATTTCATTAATTTAACCACCTCTCAAAACTTCACCGAGTTAATTTTTACGCATAATATTATTGAAATATTTTCTTATTTATACATTTAACACGACCGTATTTTTATAACCGATTATCGAGATTTAGGTGATAAATAATAGTTGATAGTTTTTTGGCATTGTGTCGACACCATAGACAATAGTTTATTATAAAAACGTTTTCTAGATCGGTAATGAATGATAATAATGATAATAATCGCCTAAATGTTTTGGCTGTATTAAACATTGAAAGTGAACTAATTTCCATCATCAATTATGTTAGTACAATTAAAGAATTACGCGGAGCGAGAGAATCCAGGAAAAAAATTTATTTGTAAATTAAAAAACAAAATTGGTTTAAATTATTGTATTAAATTTGTATTTTATTATAGCAGGGCGTTTTTTTTTTTTTTTTTTTTTTTCCCGAAGCGACAAATTTCTAAACACGGTCATGGGTCTTGGACTAAACTGCTTCCTTAAAATAATTTAAAATGTCGACGTAAATGCATCGTTTAGTGCAATTTCCAAAAAAAATCATACGTACTGCACCCGATCACAATCTGTATTAAAATTGATTAATAATACCCACAATATTATGCTATGAACGGTGTTCGTCGTAATAACTATTACCGTGTATATTATTGTCAAGTCGAGTGAAATATTTTTGAATACAGTGTAAAAACTATCTATGAAATAGAACTGGGACAAGATCGATTTAAATATTTATCATTGGCTGCAATCGAAAACAAGGCTGCTACAAAATTGAATTTATGTGAAGATTTATCAGAATTTGCTAGCATTAAAGCCAGTGATGAGACATAAATCCAGATTATCCGAAAATCCAATAAATCCAGATTCCCGGATTTTGTGTTCCAATTTTAAAATCTAAAATTTGGGTTTGACCCTACAGATTTGTGGTTTTTTTTTTTTAAACCTTAAAATCAAATCTTTAAGTAATTTTTTTTACATTATAAAATTAGTTAAATCATTTTCACATATTTATTCTAAATTATTCTATTGTTGGTTAAACACGCATTTGTACGAGTGGTTCTGTTAATAAACATTACACATTTTACAGGAAAATCGTATAACTATAAAATAAATTCAATTTTTGTATAATACGCTTTTTATATTAAAAATGTCTGTATAGGAAAAGTTCTGATTCAAGCAATTTAAAATACTCAGGGGTACTAGTTTTACGAGAAATTAATAAAAGATTATAAAAACTCAATTTTAAAAACCGAAATCGTGATTTTCAGATTTGGGAATCCGAAAATTTGGAAACTCGAACTTCGGCAAATTCGGATTTTTCCTATTAATTATAAATCTTTTAGTTACGTGTTAATAAATCACGATAAATCTAATAACTTAAATTAAATAATGAATAATATTCATTATAATTTTTTTAGTAATAAACTGGAGTCCCTGGAGATATGGTGTTAGTTATTTTCAATTATGGTTTCACAAGATTCAACAATATTACGCGTATATTTTTAATTTTAACAAAGATAATATAAATTAGGGGGTCTAGTTTACCAAATTCTCCGGGGTTCTGTCCTATCCTATACTACGTCACTGACGATAACAAATATTTTAAAATCTTCAAAAATATGTTTAAAAAAAAAAAAAAAATAATAATAATAATGCCTTCAACATAGAATTCGAAACGCTCTTGTCTTGTAAATCGATTGACCACCTAATATTTGTTCATGTCTATTATTATGGAATTTCTCCGTGGATTTTGAGAACTGCTAGGATTTCCAAGACAGGTCATATGCCATTTTTCAGTCGTATTAGAAAAGTGAAAGGATCTTTTGGCTGTGGTTTATGGGGTTATAAAAATGTTCAGTACAATCCTCTTGTTTGAGTGAAATACATCGCGTTGGAACAATGCGACCTACGACGGTTTCGGTATTAGGTTTTTCCATTTTTATCCATACACATATAATATCGTAAGTCCGAATGGGGTGGCTTAAGACCCCGGATCCGAGCCTAGACATTTGTGAAACCGAGTGAAAAAAATGGACATTTTTCCGGGCCACCAGCGATTATATTTTTACGATTTAATTTTATATATTTTTTTCTTTTTTTTTTCGCCGTATTTTTATACTTTTACGTCCAGTTCAAGATTGTAGGTAATTTATATATCAAAAAAAAAAAAAACTACCAAAACCAAGCTGTAACAAAATCGGTTGTAAACATTGGACGGTTGCAATCACTGATAACGATAATATTAAATAATGATACTAGTTTTTTATATTTAATGTGTGATTCTGTATTGTTTCTTTTCCCTGGCGTATATAACAAGCAGAATCTCGATTAAATCAATTGTATTTCGTTTGGCCTTTTAAAAATTACCTAGAGACCGCGGGTCCCGCGAGTTTTATATACGAATATCAATCGCATAACAATTACGAAAAAATCCCTGGCAAAATTGGCAGTTTCACGCGTCGTTTTCCGCTCAATTACTACTCTTAGTATAAAATTATTTCAAATTACAGAATACAGATTTTAAACGATTAAAAACTTGGCGACGACACGCAAAACAATAATCGAACAACTAACTCCGGATGCCAATACACTGTAAACATATGCAATAGATATTTAAAAATAATATTCGTGTCAATTCTTTTTCTCGATAACTATTACGTCGTTTACGAGAAAATAATCGTTTGCTAAATTTTGTTTAAATAAAATTTAGAAAAAAAAAAAAAAAAAAACAAAATACAAATAGATTTTCGATGTAATTTCAAACGCAGTTGAAGTCCAGCATAATAGATCGTATATATTCCAATATACATTTTTAGTTTTAAATTCCGGATTGTTAAGGGTTTTGCGACGTTGCGTTTTTTTTTTCATTCTTTCTCTATAAACCCAACTCGTTAAAATGTTTCGTCGTCTGACGACTATAATAATACGCCGTTACTACGGTATAGGTAACCGTATAACATTAAAAAAAAGGTCATATTTCGAATTCGAGTTTGGGCACATTCAAGTCGAGAACGAAAATGCCAAGGACAATATTATATAGGTAATCCGAGTAATTGTTAAACAATTCTTTTTCGTTTTATTTTTTTATTCATATTCTGCGATTTGTGTATTTACACGCGTGCTACTAACCAATGCGTATAAACATAAACGAAGTGTCTGTCTGCCCGGGCTAATGTCTCGAAAAAAACTCGATCGATTTTCACAAAAATTCCGTTAATCGGTTCAACGACATCCGTGAGCGTCAAAAAAAAAAAAAAAAAACCGCGTTTTCGGTACGAAAATCGAATTATTTTTTTTTTTTAATTGTGGGTTTCCTTGGTTATTTCGATAAGAAAAAACAACGCTCGTTGTTACCTATTGAATTTAATTTTCACGGCGAAGACAGTCCCGTTTTTAAAAGATAAAACGACAATTTATATAGTGCCGTTTAGCAGTGTATTTGTAAAAAATCTATGTAAACAAGATTCGTTCATGTGTAATGTGTTTAATATTTTTAGTTAATGATTTTTGGATAAATTAACTGGACCCGGGGCCGAGGCCGGTTGATTGCAGTTGGTTTTAAATTAAAATATATATTAAATACTAAAAAGAAAAAAAAAAAAAGAAGGATTTTCGATATTATACGTTCCGATTCCCGAAAGAAAAGAACGAGTTCCCGTTTCTATTCCTTTAAAATATAATGGGTGTTGCTACGTTCCTGAATAAGTTGATCCGGGAATTGTTAAGGAACAACACTGTTCCTCTTAAGACACGTAGTAAATATTGCGAGATCAAAAATATAACATCAGTACCATAAAGTACACAGTTTAAACGTTAAACTGCCGTGAAATTGTAATTATGTTAATTTTCGCTTTTATTAAAACACGAACAAACAAAAAAAAAAAAAAAAAAAAGAGAGAGATAAACGAAAAGCCAAAATATTTCGCACCGTGCGAGCGATCCGGTGACCACCGCCGTAGGTGCGAAGTCGGGAAGGTGGGATAGAGAAGGTAAATTATTTTTTATACAATTGCATCTACTCAACAATAAATCATTGTAATCGAAAAACAATACCGAACGAACAGCGTTCGGTTAAATAATATGTGTTGATAAATTTAAATATAAAATCGTATTAATTTGCAACTAAAAAATAAATTACAATTGTACGCATGTTTAATGAATTTAAACATAAATTTCAACTTAGGACATTAATTTGGACTCTGTACTCTAATGTGCTGATGTGTGGGTATTCGGTTTTAAGTTCAAATGCGTGTTAAATAAATTTGTACAATAAACCGCTGATAAAAATAAATTATCATATTTTTATCTACACACAAAACAACGTAACAAAAACATAGAGAATGTCGACAAGCTTATAACTTATAACTGAAAAATAATGCCGGGATATTTTGTAATGAGCACCACGTTCAGAAAGTGCTAATATAAGTTTTTATGAGTTATTTTTAACGAAAACACAACAGTAAAACGCAAATCGGAAATAACAAAAACCGTTTTTGCGTAATTATTCCGGTATTTTCGACGTTTATCCGGGTGTTGCTCCACTGTCAGGTTAACAACGAGTAAAGCGAATAATTAATGATCTCTGCATCGAATTAGATCCGGAAATCTACAAGAACAATCACATCACAATTTGTCGATATTAATTGTTTTGTGTACCGGAGAACGATACACGGCCGGTAGTTTTAAATTACAAAAAAAAAAAAACCAAATAAATATATATATCTACATCAAATTATCATGTCTGTTTGCACAAAATGTTTAAAATATTTTCGTTATATCTTAAGAAAACTGGTCTGGTCGGCGTGGAGTTTCCTCAGCCGGGTAACAGTGTCGAGACACAGATATAACGGACGACAGGGCCGGGGACAGACGCAGCGTACGACCAAGCTTAGCTCGCCAGGATTTTGATTATTTGGTTTAATTATAAACCGAAACGTTTCTGTTTTGTTCGATTTCGCAATTGTGCAATTGAATTGACTGAACCGGGCTTACGGTGATCTATTATTCTCCGGATAATTATATTTTAGATACTGGGCCGGTTAAACATCGAGCACGATTTCAGCCAATCACTTAATCCGGCCCCGAAAGACGTACGAATAGACTTACAAACTTTGGGAATTTCGTAGTAGACCATTTGGAAGCAGTAGCGGTTATATCGGCGGGGGATACATGGATCCCTTCCGCCCCTTGGATCGTGATTTATCAATTTTCGTTTATAATTTCCTTTTTGTCCGAGGAAAATAATTAGTTTGATAAGTACGTGAATACATAGTTGGGTTGTGATGGCAGCGACACTGGTAAATCAGTGATTATTTAGAGAAGTGATTTCTTAAACGGGGTTTGTCATCGTCCATCATATTAATCGTATTACTAAGTTACGTTTTTTTAGTTTTTTTTATATTAAATTTTCGAATGTAACGTTGATATTGTGTTATGCTTGTAATTATTTTGTATACTCGAATACAATCATGGATAGTGCGAGTAATTTATCACAATGGTGAATAGTTGAATCACAGATTATTTTTAAAGAGTTCCAAATATAATAAAACTTCCTGCAGAAACAGAACTATCTCAACTAACCGCCGATGAATCTTATAATGAAAATACGATTTACTTAACTAGCAAACGTTTTGTAAAAAAAAAAAAAAAAAGGATTACATGCTTTTATTATAATATACTAATAACTGATTTAATTATACATTTTTTTTTTTTTTTTACTCTATTGATTTATAAAATAACTAATGTAAATGACTTTCGGATCGTTTTATTTTGTAATTCATTTTGGGGGAAAGGGTGGGGATTTTTGAAATGTTAACTTATTTCGCTACCGCCCCTTGGTTTTCAATTATAACCGCCGGTGATTTGAAGTGGACGTTAAATAACGTAGACCGACTATCTCATAAGATCACTTCTGCCCGACCCCGGCACGACGAACCAGTTCTCGGCGAGTCCATTTAAACACGGAATCAGTTCCCGTCGATTCGTCGATTTATTTGTAATTTCGATGTTCCGGCCCGTTTCGGGTTCATGTAGTCATTTTTTTTTTTTTTATAAAGATTTTGATTCTGGTTTCGGTTCTGGGACCGGTTCTTCGGGATGAGTTTCTCAGTCCACAGTCCGCCGGTATAAAATCACTAACGACAACGACGTTCACCGTCCCGGCGGATACTGACGGCGGTCCCGCACAGAAAAGGGTTGTTCATTAAAATATAATAAGCGACACGGTTTCTCGTGAGGCGCAGAGTCTCCGGGGACCGCCGGGCGTAATCCCCGGGCCCGCCGTCGAACACGCGGTACGTGGAAACCGTTAATACTTGGGGGGGGGGGTGTACTTACATTATAATACCTACCCAACAATACAATTTATGTATAAACCGAACACCGGTGGTGAGGGGTTAGGTTCGGGGTGCAGAAAAACCAATCCCCATTTTGGATTAAACCGTATCGGAAATTTTACGCGCGGCCCGATTGTAAAGGTACACTCACTGAATTTAGATTTCGAGCCAACCCACGAATATATAGTATAGTTTTACTGTGTTGTGCGATTTCGTTTCTCTGTTTGTCTGTTTGTTTGTTTTTTTTTTCCGTTTTGTTTTTCACCCCGCAACCGCGTGTTTTACCGACCGGAAATCTTGCTCCGATCCGTCTGCTCCGGCCGGGGCCGATTGCCAAATGTAAATATTGAATCGTACCCATTCAATAATATACGCGCACGGCGGCCGGGTGAAATATCGCAACCGACGAAAAAAATATAAAACGGTATAATAATACGGCGAGTTTCGAAACGATTCATCCGGTTCTAGTAGACTAAAAATATTGTTCCTGTGGTTTGCGGTAAACGGAACACCGGCCATCTGAACGGTAATCGAGTTTTTATCGCTTAGTTACCGATGAGTTTCGATAGTTTCTTAGTTACTTCTTAATCATTCATTCTGAAATAATAATTTATAAAAATACATTTTAATGTTTTAACATTTTTTCGTTTGCTTGGCGCTCTTCGTGCAGGTGCACGTTCAATGTGGATCTACCAATAATCGCAAATTTACGTTCACTGTATCAGAAAATTGTAAATAAAAATGCTCTAATAACCAAGAAAATACCGTAAAATTGTCACAAAATGGTAATATTTGTCAAAAAAATGCACAAACGATCAAAATAAAAATAACATTAAAATAATCAGTATCGCCCAAAAAAAAATTGCAATTTAAAGCCAACGTTTTGAAACACCGGAAAAAAAGATACAATTGCATATAAGTGCCAGCCCTATTTAAAACCGTGGTGGTAGGTATTTGAGGTTATTATGCAGAAAAAAGGTGAAATTTTGAGCATCACCCACTCAAATGCAATTCACATGATTAACTTATTATCAATTCGTATAAAATAGTCGTAGTGAAAAAAAAAAAGTATTTAAAAAAACGCTTTGTACACTAGGGTGGTTCTCGATTATATGTGAAAAAAAAAAGTTGACTTATAATCCCTTAAGTTGTTTTTAGACATACCCATAGTATCTTTTCCCGAAAATGTTGACTTTCTATACACAACAAATATGTGTTATTTTTCATTTATTTAATTACAAACAAGGCAACGATTTTGTATGCTTCGATTACTTTTTGCGAAAATAAGCAACAACTTATTAATAACGTTTTCCGTTTAAAAAGCTTTCGATACTTTTCGGTCTTCATTTCGCCTTCGTTGTACAGTAATTCACGATATGGGAAATACAAATGGACAATGGATATCCAAGTCCGGCTCCTAACGGGATCATTAACAGTAATGTTTACGAGGACGAATTAAAAAAAAAAAAAAAAGAATATAATGACAACAATACTACAGACAAAGTGGTCCATACAAAAATTGAGCGGAGCTCGGGGCATATTCGATTATCGAAATTGTCGAATATTATACAGATAGGGAGTAGTTAGTGATGATGATAAATCCGGAGTTCAAGAATCAGAATTTTTAGATTCCGATATTTGCAATCAGCCATTTATTGTTAATTTTGGATTTCCGATTTGAAATCCGGATTTTATTTGAATCCAAATTTCGGATCATAAAATTGTGATTTTGTATCCTTTAGTTCATCTCTTGTATAACACTGTTATTATTAGCTTATTGTTAATAACATTAAATGTGTAAAACATTACACATGTGTTTACAATTCGAAAAACATCATAGAAATGTATTAAAAAAAAAAAAACCAAGTACGACAAAATAAAAGCATACACACGAGGCCTGTTCAAAAAGTTCCCGAATTATTCAATTTTTTATTTATAGTGCTTACCTACAAGCTATTGAGACTTATCACCCTCGAAGTATTCTCCCTCATGGTTTATACACTTTTGCCAACGACGTTTCCATTGTTGAAAGCAATCCCGGAAAGCAGTTTCTGGAATTGCTCGTAGCTCCGTTAGCGAATTTTCTTTTATTTCGTCTATCGTAGAAAATCGTTGTCCTTTTAACGGAGATTTTAGTTTTGGAAATAAAAAAAAGTCTGCTGGTGCCAAGTCGGAAAATATGGTGGACGAGGAAGCACGGTCTAGTGATTTTTCACGCAAAATTCTCGAATTAACAGGGAAGTATGTGCCGGAGCATTGTCGTGATGGAGAAATCATGAGTTTTTCTTCCACACTTCAGGCCTTTTTCTCTGCACTTTTTCTCGAAGACGTTTTATTACTTCTAGATAATACCATCGGTTAATAGTTTGTCCTGCAGGTAGACATTTGTGATGAATAACTCCCAGGTTGTCGAAAAAAAAAAACCGTTAGCAGGACTTTGACGTTTGATCTGACCTGACGAACTTTTTGTGGTCTTGGAGAAAATTGACCAACCCACTGTGATGATTGGTCTTTTGTCTCAATATCATAGCCATAGACCCACGTATCATGACCCGTTATAATTTGTTCCAAGAACATAGTAGTATTATTATTTGCGCGATCTGGCAATTCTTGTCAGATGATGACGCGGTTGTCTTTCTGATCTTGCGACATCAACCGAGGGACAAATTTTTGCTGGAACGCGGTACATTCAAAGTTATTCTACAAGGATTTCATGACATGAACCAACCGATATGTAACAATCTTCCGCTATTTCTCGAGCAGTTAAAACGTCTATTAGACCGCACAATTTCATTGACTTTTGTCACATGAGTATCTTCTGTCGACGTCGACGGACGTCCTGAACGCGTGGGTCGTCATCAACTGATTCCCTACCGTCTTTAAAACGTTTAAAACAGTCGTAACACTGAGCACGTCCTAAACACTAATCGCCATAAGCATTTCGCAACATATTACGAGTCTCAGTAAAAGATTTACAAAGTTTAACATTAATACGTTGTTCGTGAATGTTATTCATCTTAAAAATCGCACAATACACACGACTCGTCTACTTTGGACGCGCACAGTTAACGGTTAGATAGCAATAAACATTTGACATTTAATCGAAAATATAGCTGCTTATGTCTATTTTATTTCAATGTAATAACATTTACCATACTATAAATTATCTATTTTTAGGAATTATAGTTCGGGAACTTTTTGAACAGACCTCCGTATTACACTGTAAATTATCGAATATATTACTAGCAAACGGGATTTCGGATTTTTGTATTCGAAACAGAAATTGTCCGTGTTTTCAAATGTTGTCCCGGATTTGGAAATCGCGAGCGGAACCCGGGGGCATAAACGGATGAAAAAAAAAAAAACAAAAATAATACAAATTTACGAAACCGCCTTACTCGTACGAGCCCCGGAATTATTATATTGTAATTTACGATTTTACGCGTCCGTGACTCGCGTTTGATTTATTTTCCGTTGTTGCGCCCGTACCCCCAGCGGGCACGACGATAACAATGATACGTACCTAATCAATTCATCGCGAATGGTTTTTTAGCGTCCCGAAGACGCAACAACATATTATTATTCAAGCACCATGAATGAAATATTACGGTGTTAATGTCGCGGAAACGAATTATACGTTGTTATTGTTATCGTCGTCATGGTGTTAATAACCGAGAGAAAACGCGCGCGGGGCAATCCAGAAGTGGCGACCGCGTACACGCGAATTGATAAAACACCGTTACACAAAATCGGACGCGTAACACAAACCGTTTTGTGTTCGGTTCAAAAGTCGACAATTCCGCGCGGGAAAAAACTTATTTTCGTTGCGCGAATATTATTGTGTTTTTAAATTTACAAATCGAATACGAAAATAAAAAACCCAAAGGAGACGAACGTATCCGGTCCGTCGCGGGCGGCTATCCGGTAAAATGACCGAAACAAAACTACGAAATCCGGGAAAATACAATATTTCTTTCGTCTTTTGCACGGCTCTATTTAACAATATTTACATTTTTTTTTTTTTTTTTTTGTATCGTTGAGTGGAAGTACATCACCACTTATCCTATTCTATTGGCCGTACAATAGCATTGCTTTAATTTGACACATTTTTTAATAAACACAACGAATGAGGAGGGGGGAAATATGAAACAGATTCATTTTGAATTATACTGCTCAGTGGCGGGAAATTTTAACGGAACAGGGGAATATAAATTATACCTATACGCGACGATAAACCATTGATTAAATACAAATGATTCCGAGCGAAAAAATTGTTTTAATAATTGATAATTTTATTAATTTGTGTCTGCATACTGGACTAGAGCTTTTTCGCCCGCATGAATAATAGTACGCAAAATTCCGCGACGTTTTCGTTTTCCTTCAAAATCTGAACTTCAAACGGTTTTGTTAAATTTTCAAGCATTTTAAAAAATGACTTAAATAACTAACTATCATTCCAAAAGAATCAATAATAGTTTGGAAATTGTACCGCGTCTAGAAAGTGCAAATATTTTTTTTTTTTTTCCGGTCTCTATGATTATTATTCACTGAATTAAAACAATAAAAACAAACGTTACAGTTTTCGACGTTTTTTCCGGGATTTCTCCGTGAAGTTAAACTACCCGGAAATTTAAAAAAAAAAAAAGAAAAGAATTACATCCAACTAGATCGAATATCCTACTAGAAGGAAATCTCTAGTAAAAAACCACGTGAAAAGAATATTTAACATGCGACTATACGTTTCGGTAAAACCGCAATACGTTCCACTGCGATTCGTTATGAATCTACAAAAGTGAATATTATTTGATATTTCAATTATCGTCCAACGCGTGTCAGTTATTATTATTAGACGTTTTACTCGCAGTACAAAAAAACAAAACGCGTTCAATTTGATGTAGTAAAAAATCGAAAAAGAAAGAGGGGAAAAAAATATACAAAACCTATGAAATCATACGAGGCGTCTGAGGCTTCGTAGGCATTTGTTTATATAAATTGGTAACGAACAATTTTTATTTTTTCAAACAAATACAAATAATTAATTTTATACGAAAAAAAAAAAAGAAAACGAAAATCCGTGTTCCTTTGTGTATTGTACTGCGGACGGTTGTGTAGGTTATTGATTATGCTTTTATTATATTACAATCGTTGAATAATATATTTAAACTCGTGTAATATAATCATTTTACGTTAGTAATATAATTTTTTTCACCTTTTGACACACCGACGTTATATTTTTAAAAGGCTGCGTAACAAAAAATAAAAATAATATTAATACGATTTAAGTTTTTCAGTATTATAAAAAAAAAAAAAAAAATTAGGTTTAGGGATGCGTATAAAATTGTTGGGTAATATATTCATTTTTTTTTTTTTTTACGAATTGTTATATTATAAACGATGAGGGTAGGTCTATGTATATATATATAAAAAAAAACTATACAATAGAGCTTTATTTATTTATTTATTTTTTTTTTTTTTTAGTTTGTAAACTTCAGGAGTGGTTTCTCGTAGCGAATTTCGACTGTAGTTAATGCATTGGTAAAGGGGAAAAAAAACTTTATGTTTCGGTTATTTTAGACCGTGAACCAGTTAAAAACAATCGTAGACACCTGAAACGTTCGCCGAAAACTTATATTATACTAAAACTAGCACCGTCTGGACGATTTTTAAAACGTATTACGCCGTTTCTCCAGTTATTCGTGGCCATTTGAAATATTCCCGGTTTTATTTACTGTTTTTATTCGGTTAACATTTTTGTTTTTGTTGTTTTTTTTTTTTTTTTTTTTTTGTGCGGTTTAACAAAGGTGGGTTGGCTATTGGAAAATCAAAAATCGATGTGTGTTTATAGCGAACGGGGAATGAGGGTTTAACATTTTGAATATATTATAAAATAACACCGCCGAACGGATTCTACGACGACCGGGTAACAGCAAAATAAATATTTTATTCGAAATCTGCGTAGATTGTTATCGATGGATTATTATAATTAAAAAAAAAAAAAAAAAAAACCCACCTCGATCGTCGAGCACAACCAACACAAAAAAGCAAAACACATTGGTGATAAATAATTATACGCGTAGAAAACGGTTCGCGGATTGACGTCTTTAGTTATCGCGACAGTAAAAATATAAAAATATTATATTTTCAAACATGTAAGTATAAACGATATGTTCGGAGCAGTTGGAGATGGAAAATCGTTATGGAAAACGATCGGAGAGAAATATAATGCGCACTGAATAGAAAGTTTTTACATTAAAAAAAAAAAATAAATAAGTTTATACGCAATTTGATGGCATAAAAAAAAAATAATAATAATAATAAAATGCATATACAGAACACTTTTGTTTTGTGCTGGGATCATCCGTATTGTATTGAATAATATTTCGAACAAGGAGGAAGCCCAACAAAGCGCATAAAACGTACGTAATTCAAAACTCGAATCGAATAGAAAATTATAATTTTTAATATTGCCGTAACGGTTTAAGTAAAATACTTATAATAATATTTTCAACAAACATAATATTTTATCGTATTTGTCTTATATACTAATATGATGTAGGTGCCGTTAGGTACATTCTTAAACCGTGTGTATGGCCGCGATTCAAAAAAAAAAATAAAAATAAAAAAATACAATAAAAAACATCGAAACACAGTGCAAAATGCGCAACTACCGTTTAAAAATATAATTTAGAACAACACGCCCTATAGATAAAAATATTTTAAAACAAGGAATTTTTACAATAAAGCACGAACTTTTAATAGCTTGTGGAAATTATCGAATATTATATAGGCAGGAAGTAGGCGTGGCAAGAAATAAGGAGTTCAAAATTCGGGGATTTTGGATTCCGAATTTGAAATCCGACATTTAGTGATAATTTCGGATTTCGGATTTGAAAATCCGGATTTTATTTGATTTTTATTAAGGTTTTTGAATATTGTGATTATATAATCTTGAATTCATCTCTCGTAAAACTATTAATATTGGCTTATTGTTAACATCATGTGTATTATACACTTGTATAGTACATTAAATATGTGTTTACAATTCAAAAAATTACACTCTAATTTATATAATATATCACTGGCTAATAGAATTTCGGATTTAGGAATTCCAAACAAAAATTTAAGGGGTTTTACTATCCAAAATCCGGATTTGTCAGGTTATCGGATAATCCGGATTTATGTCACATCACTAGCAGGAATACTGTACACGTTCCGTCACTGTCCGTGTTTTTCTGAAGCATTTTCGGTATTCGTCCCGATAGAGTGAAAATTGTCTTGTTCGGTGTTATTATAGAAAAACGATAATTCGGTGTAGTATTAAAGTCGGAATGGGGGGGGGGGAAACGATTGTAGGGCCAATAGTTTGGCGAAAAGCGTCGTAGAAGGGGACGTAGATATGGCCGATACGGAAGAGACGGAACAGAGTCGGGGTATACAAAGCAAAGTATGATAGACACTCGTAAAAAAAACGTAACTACAAGTTTCCAAAGGAATCGAGTTACGAACGAGAGGCGCATAAATCCGGTATAAAAATCGATTTGACAATTGTACCGTCGTGGACCAGAAGATTTAGAATTTCAAATATTATTTCGGTTGTTTAAAACTGCCCGGTGTTCGCTCCCCGGATTTCTATACCGCAAGGAAGTCGTGTCAATTCGAAAATTAACAGAAAAAAAAAAAAACCTATTAAAATATTACAATAATCACCGTAGCTCCGACACGCCCGGCGAGAGAAAGCATTCCGACTTTATAGTGACGGGACTGTGCTGCTTACGGAAGAGTTTTTTTTTTTTTTTTTTTTATCTCCCCGGGATTCATATAGACGAGATTCCGTCGGACTTTTTACCGGCCGGCAAAGCCAATTGCGCGGGTCATTAGCAGTTTCTTCACGGCCGCTGAGTTTTCACATTGGCACGTGGTATTTTTTTTTTTTTTTTTTTACTTTTACGCGAGCACAGATTTCCAGTCAAGGATATTTTTAATCGCGTTACGGTGACACAAACGGATTGCGCAGTTTGTCGTTTGACGCCGTGACGCCGACACTTGATCGCCAAATAGTAACTAACCGTACCTTAAAAAAAAATAAATTTAAATATCACCGTCGTCGACGGGACCAGAATTGTATAATTGCAGCGACTTTAATGGATTTTAATAACCGGACTTGCGGGTTAATAAATTAAAAAATTCTATTTATCAATGTGTATTTCAGATTGACAAAAAACTGTAGAAATGAATCAACCACCCCCCAAATGAACAATTTCGGTTTTGTGTTAAACTGATGTGATGTGTTATTATTTGTTATTTCCTATCTGCAAACAACTTTTCTACCAGAAATCCGGCTGCAATCCGAAAACGACCGGGGGACTTTTTTTCTTTTTTTTTTTTTTTTGTCGAATTTCGTATCTAGTTTGTGCGTTGAGAAGTACAATTTTTTTATTTTCCTGTAAGCGTTCGAAATAACGTGGAGATATTGGGAATATTTACGCAATAACCGTTTTCTGTTAACAACCGACTCGATAACGATCGATTTGATTTTTTCCCCCCGTTGTAACTCGATTACAAACGACCGTAAAATAGCCTAAGTTTTTTACCGAACGCTCGTTCTAGAGACGGCGGTATAATTTTTAAAATATCGTCGGCCGTTTTTCAGCGGTTTACAGCCATTCGAAACTTTCCAACGTTTTTTAGTATACATTAAATTTTATTAGCTACACGAAAACGGTCGAAAAATGCACACAAGGTTTATCGTCAGTTGTTGATTTGGTCATCATGCGACGAGACTGTCACGTCACCACACCCGTGCGGCGCTAGGCGCCCGTCGTGCTCCCCGCGTCCTCGACTTGTCACGCCTTCGTGTCGTTTACCGCCCACCGTTCGAAACGACGGGGCCCCACAAAACATCACCCAGTTGGGTTTTAACGGGTTGGATCCGGTCGTTAAAACTGCAAAAAAACAACCCACAGGGCCAAGAGACTTTGCTGCCGCCCCCCCCCACCCAATCAGCCGTATTTTATAAATATTGTAAAATGTTCCGGTTTCGTATAAAATACTTCTCGGTCGATTGTCGGTTTTGGTCGATTGTCGTTGAAGACAAAACCGAAATTAATTCGCCACACGCGCGCGCACACACACACACGCCCCACCGCCATTTGCGGTTTCTCGATTCTAGGACTGTGGGCACGGTTTAAATTGAATTCTAACGTGTAAGTAATAAAAACGAATCGATGTATTTACCTAGTTGTCGGCACACTGCGGGCGCGGTACCTATATTTTAATCGAAAACCCATTTATAGCGCAGGAACATTTAACGAGGAATTGATATTATAGTTTAGTTTACAGTGCGATCGTTTTGAACATAATATCGAAAAATGAGTGTTAGAAAAAAAAAAAAAAGTCTCATTTAAACCCGACCGGGCCGGGCATTTTAAACGGGGTAATAACCGTGCCTACGAATAGGTTGCCCGATATACACTTCCGGTGCATAATAAAAGTTAAATTAATTAAATTAATATTAAAAATATCGAGGCGGAGAAGAATGAAAAAGTATATATATATATATATTGATTAAGGTACATAAACATACCTCTACGGTACCTACGAATATACGTATATAATAAGCTTGCGGTAGGGACAGGGCAAGGCATGGCAGGGCAGCGGCAGCGGGCGGCGGGCAGAGGATCGTATTAAAAGGCGCCGGTGGCGACAAGTGTGGGTTTGACCGACGTGAAGAGGGTAACGACTAAAATCGATGGTCCGCCGCCGCCACCGCCACCGCCGCCGCCCGACGCCGCCGCCCGACTTTCCGCGCCGGCGGCCGGACGGGCGGCGGTGCCGGCGACTGCGGTGGCGGGCGGGGAGAAAGATGCGTATACGGTGACGGGGAGTGGCGGGGGCACGGGCGACGGCTACGGTGACGGGTGTGGTGGTGGTGGTGGTGGTGGGGGGGGGGTGATACCGCGGGACCGCTCCGACGGCGGCGGCGGCCACACGTCGCCATGGTTACCCGGCGCGCAGATCAATGGTAGGTGGAAAATTTGCGAAAACCTAACTCGTGAGCGCGCCCGTTTTATAGTCGTACGGTCGCCCGCGGCCGCCGCCCTCTCGTCGCCGGGGCTTACCCGTCGCCGGGCGCACAGTGTATAATATTGCGTATACGATACGACGCGCCGTATTATTTTATACGCCGTTACCATAGGAGGACCGACCGTGTTTGAGAAAAAGAAAGAAAAAAAAATTATATATATATATATTTACGGTACGGACGGTTTAGACCGCGGAGTTAAAAAAAAAAAAAAAAAATAGTAATAATAAAAAAACCCACCCGCGAGCAGCAAGCGTTCCGCCAGTGTCTATTAGAAACGAATTTTATCACCCGCCCCCCCCCCCAACTCTCTCCCCACGATCGTTTTGCACTTTATAGAAAAATATATATATTCTATGTACGACATAAAAAAAAAAAAAAATGTTTAAAAATTAGTCGCCGACACCGCTCACGGCCACAGATATAAATTAATAATTTAAAGTTCGAGAAAAGTTCGGTTAAACTTGGTTTTTTTTTTTTTTGAAATGCGGTGATTTTTACGATATTCGCTGAAATTCTATCGTCAATCTTGTACGACTTCCCTAACCATCTAATTTTTTTTTTTTTTTTTGACTACCGTGTACGACAGTGGTTCTCAACCGGGGTGACATGTCACCCTTGGGTGACATGAATCCAATGTAGGGGTGACAAGAAAATCTTGGAAGAAGTTTAAAAATATAGACATTTTTTTGAAACAAATCGTATTATTGAAAAAAAATTTAATAATATAACGATTATTGATCGTTATTTAAAACCACTAGAATAAAATATATTATTTTAACAAGACTCCGTCAAATCAAATATAATCACCGATACATGTTGAAACATTATTAAAATATGTCCTGGCTATGTGAACATTGATTCAGCGCGCTCACGAATATTAAAACCAAAAAACGTCAAAGACTCACAAAAACCACACTAGAAGACGATATGAGACTCGCTCTTTCAACCATCAACCCTCGAATTCCACAACTATGTAAAAATCATCAGAGTCAAACTTCTCATTAATTTTTAAATTTCATAGTTTATTCAATTATTATATATTATCAATAATCTTAATTATTTTTTTTCCAATTTAAAATTTCAATGTTTATTTAACAGTAAAGCAAAAATAAAATGTGTAGTTATTATTTTTCTGCGTACTGTATTTTTTATAGGGCTTGTATTTTATATTATTATTATTTTGATGATAGGGAGACGTAGTGTTGGGTTATCGTAGATGAGGGTGACATGAATCCAAAAAGGTTGAGAACCACTGGTGTACGACATACGACGAACCACGTGTAAAATTTTCATGTTTCCATTTCTAAATGCAAACGTAAAATCAAATAAAAGCTAATAAAAAAAAACCCAATCAAATTTCAAATGCTTATAAACAGCATAAAAATCGACTGAATGTTTTGAACATTTGTCCACGTCTAGAAAGCGATTGATTTTATAATAAGTATTTATAACCGAATTTTAACAAAAAAAAAAAACTAAATCGGAAATAAAAAAAACTACAATGACGTTTTTATTGGGCCTTATAAATGTAGCAACTAGATCTTTCAGTAAAGATGATACACTTGTAAATCAGAGCAAAATTTCTATCAGAAAAACAGTAGAAAAAAAACCCGCACATACACGCATAAGAGTAAAAACCTAACCTAACCAACAAAATTGTTCGCATCGTCCAAAATCTAAAGAATCAAAAACAGACATTTTTAGCGCGCAAATGTCGAAGGCGGGGATTGGAAAGTCGAAACCTCCAAAAAAACATGTCCACGATGCTAGTGTAATACTTATTATAAAAAAATTTCATTCCCCCCGAGTTTCATTTCAAACCCCGGGGTCTGTGTTTAAAGCTGAAGAAACATTATTCCCCGACAACAACATTCTTAAATACATATTGAAATTCGACCCGACTATTTTTTACTTTATTCCGTTTGTAAAACTACTCTTATTTCCTAGTCAATTTGGCCTAGTGGCAGCCGATTTATTCATGTAGCTAACCGATTATTATTTTAACTGTTTTAGACGCCCGACGCCACGCCGGACACACTGGTCGAAAATTCATAATCAATTTCCATTTTAATATTATATTATAAAGCCGTTGAAATAGTATATTATTTGTTCCATTTATTTTTTTTTTGTTTTTTATATGAACCTTTCACTATAAAATTCGGGACGAAAAGCGATAAGAGGATGCGGGGCTAAAAGTAGAAAAACGATTCGGCCTTTCAATTATTAATTTAACGTTGAGACGCGGGTAAGTGGAATTTGTCTGGATAAAGATTTGAACACTTTCAGATAAGTGAAGTTTAGCTGGACAAAAAAAAATATATATTTATTTTATGTTCTTCGACAATTGCCTATTGTTCAAAATAAAAACGGTTAAAATAAAATTCACTACGTAAACGCGAAGGGCGTGAAAACACGGACAATTTAATCATTTCTCTACTATAAGCAAAAAAAAAAAAAAAAACAAAAAACAAACAAAAACGTTTTTAATTATTTTTGTTATACCCCCGGTGTATTCCGGTTGATTGGGGTAAAAAAAAAAAAAAAATACTATAGTTGATATTATCCGTTTTTTTTATCTTTAAAACATAGCCAGCTGTCGTTTGTTTTCGAAATTGTCGTCCGGATACAATAGAAGATAAAACGTATTGCCCTAGGTAGATTTATCTACGTTCTCACTGCGGGTTTCCCAGTGAGGAGAACGAGGTGGATGACGACGCTCGCCGCACCCTGATGCGCAGCGAGGCGTATGACGGGGACAGGGAGCGCCTGGTCCTGAGGATCGGTCCGTTTGAACCGGGCGACTTGGTGTCGCTCATGCCAGAGTGCCCAGACCGTTAGGAAGCCGTGGTCGACTTCGCCGAGGCCGTCACCGCGGAGAAGGAGTCGGCAGAACGGGCAGCGCCAAGCACTCGACGTCGCCGGCGTGCGCGTTCTTCAAGCACATTTTCTGAGGGCAGCAAGTAGGCTTCGGCCCGGCTACTGCCCTTTTCTATGGCAGGGTAGGTTTTTTTCGTGTAATTTTTTATGCGAGCCCGGCCCGCACTTAGGGGAAAACAGGATTTTTACCGTGCTTTACGGCGTTTCCGGGTGCATTGCCGGCTGAACAAAAAAAAAAAAAGGTAGATTTATTTATATAGATAACGGGCGGCTTATCACTGATTATAGTGATAATACGTAAATATATACAGGGTGCGGCAGAGCCAACTGACGAGTTTAATGAGGTCATTAGTCTGTGATAAGATAAGAGCAGGCCTTATGAAGTGGTAAATTTTGAATTGTACGGTAATGGCGTTTTTATCCGTAATCATGGTCTGGACAGGCGTATATCGTGGTTTGGTCGTGCGTGCGTATTACGAAAATAATCATTCTGTGATCGCTACACAATTGGCTTTTCGTATACACATTGGCATTCCACGTGCTGAATCTGTTCCTTCTGCTAACACTATCAAATTCTGGATACGGCATTTGGATGAAACCGGAAGTACCCTAAGTAGACTTGGACACGGAGCACCCAGAACGGTAAGAACCCCCGAAAATGTGTAGTTGGTTAAAGAGTCAATTGAGCGGTCACCAAGACGCTCAGCCCGGAAACACGCTGTAGCTTTGGGAATCTCAGACCGTTCTTTGAGGAGAATTCTTCACGAAGATTTATCACGGCTGTAGAACATGATTTGGGAGATGTATGGTTTCAGCAAGACGGAGCTACAGCGCACACAGCTGGAATTTCACTTGCTGTCTTGCGACAAAATGTTCCCTGGGCGGTTAGTCTCTGTGAGAGGAGACATAGGCTGGCGAGCACGGTCCCCAGATTTAAGCATGTGTGATTTTTTACTCTGGGGCAACCTTAAGGATAAGGTTTTCAGACATCGCCCACATGTCATAGAAGAAATTAAACAGAAAATCACCGTGGAAGTCGAAATGTGCCGAAAATCATATGAGAGCTTGGTCAGAGATCGTCAACAACAGTGTATCAATGCTGACGGCCACCATCTTGGAGATATAATTTTTAAAAATGGGCTTGAATACTGATTTAAATAATAATAAAAAAAAACCTTTTCTCTAAGTTTTACTGTTCGTTATTTATAGCCCTTTAAAACACGTCATTCGGCTCTGCCGCACCCTGTATACACATAAATATAAATTTATGTTTTATATTCGGAATCTAACGCAAACCTCTCGTTTCGATCGCCGTTCCGGTGGGGGTGGGAAAGGGGATTCGATAAATAGCGATTGATAACAGGGGATCGTCGGGCCCGGGGGGCCGCGGCGGACGACGTGGCGGGCGGACGGCGCAGAAAACGTTTTGTCGGCCCCGGTGTTATCTTTGACGTTTTAATAAAATATCGTAAAATAATAGTGTGACGCGATACGTTTGCGAAACGATAAACGCGCAGGGCGGCCGCGGGCCCGGGTAGAAAGCAATTTCGTTTCGGAGCGATATTCTATTTTTTTTTTTTTTTTATTATTTTTATTATTATTATTATTATTTTTGTATTTTTTTTTTTTTTTATTGGCAACGCCCGCGGCGTTATTAAAACGCGTCCCGGTCGCCGAGCATAATATATTATCAGTGTAATAATAATGAAACGTACGGCCGTTTCGAGTGCTCAGGACAATAAAACTCTTGCTCTTCGCGTGGTCGCGATTTTTTTTTTTTAGATTTCCCCCATCATAAACGTTCGACGTTTAGATTTTGACGGAAATCGTAAAAACCACGGTGTTCCGACTCGTCCGGATTAAACAAAACAAAAAAAAAAAAAATATCACTCAACGATAATTCGTAACAAAAATGCATACCGCGCACGGGCATTTGTAATTTATTTCGTAGCCAAATACGAACGAATACGATTTTCGATTTTTTTTTTTTTTTCACTCTATCAATCTATTTTTTTACCGAACATCGTCTTTATTCCGGCAACGATTTCGAAATTGAATTCAAATTCCCCATCTATACCGTACCTCGCCGAATGCCCATTCGTATATTTTTTACTTTCGCTTCGTATTTTTTTTTTTTTACATTTTTTTTTTTTTATTCTGACTGCATACGCATGTGTTGTCAACGAGAATAAAACTATACGTGCACGTCCTGAGTGTGTATTCGATTTCGAGTGAAAGCGTGCACTGCTTTTATTAATAGTTTATTAGTCACCAGTCAATGTACTGGCAAACATTAAAAAATATATTTTTTATCCCGACCATATTAAACGTCTAAAACTAGTCTGGGAATCAATAATTAATGATTAACCGAAAATGCAGAAACCGTAAAACGAAACTGCACAGCCGTTTTTTTTTTCTTTGTTCGAATTGTATTAAAAGACGGAAAATAGAGCTGAATGCATTCTTAAATTCCCCCCCTTCTCACCCATAAATAAACCACTGTTTTCATAATTTTAGAAAAATCGTCTAATATTGTTGGCCAACGATATCGATAATTCGATACGATTTTGATCGATCGTGGGCATATTTTTAGATGTTTCCGACATCGATATCCAGGGAGAATTGTCGTAAATATGGCGATATTGTTAAAGTGTCATCTGTTTTTTATTTCACTCGAAAATACAGTCGTGCCTCGTAAGGTGGTTCGATTTCGATCGTTTTTTTTTTTTTTTTAATTTTATTTGTCGGCAAGAGGAAAACTTCTTACAATGTACACTGAACATGAATTTTTTAAAATTAAATTTTTAAACGCTATACGTCTATGATGGCTGCCGGATAACTCTGCGAGGTATGCGATTTTTTTCCCCTGTAAAATATGTTCCGTCCGCTAAGAAAGGCAGGCCCCTTAGTAAACGAATTTAACCCGATTGAACTGTTTGTTAATACTTGTTAATTGTAAATGTTAAAAATTCGCATAAAGCCACTCTCCTCCCCTGAAGAAAAAAACCGTTTGTATTTAAATCGCAAAGAATAAAAAAAAAAAAAATCAAATTCGGAACAATACCTAGTGGACGGCGGGAGTTTTTTTTATTTTTTTTTTTTTATAAAGTAACAAGTGTTGGATGATAAATAGTTATTAGGTACCTATTAATATACGTATATCCTAACTCTTGTCAATACTCATTCAGCAGAAACGATTAAAAATAATATAACAGTTTACAAGGCGCAAAAAAACAATAAATCATACCCTTCTCCACCCCCGGGGTAAAATATCACGGAGGTTAATTTGGGACTAATGGGACCATTTGTCAAAAAAAATAAAAAAAAATAAAAAAAATTTAAACCGTTTTTATATTTAAATAATAATAATATAAAAAAAAAAAAAAAAAATATATGCAGTACACATTATCGAGTAAGTTTTGACCTCCGTGACCTTCTGATTGGGAGACTTTAAAATTGAAGACATTTTATAAAAAAAAATAATAAAAAACTAAATATATATATATATATATATATAAAAAATATGAGTTGTCGTACATTTGATAAATTGAGTTGATTAATTTGGAGAATTGTATAAAACGCCGGCGTGGGGTTATTGTATTTGAAATGTTGGATTTGTCATCTACGAATAATTGTATAATTTTTTGGGTTCGATAAAACGATTGGCCGTCGCAGAAACGACTATAATCTTTTATGATTCAGAAAATACATTGTTTTACGGGGACAATAATTCAACGGCCCGACGAATAAGTAATAACAGAAAAAGATCCATAACTTCATTACACTGCCAACGCAACATAATTTGTCGGTTTTTTTTTTTTTTTTTTTTTACGATTTTTCTCCATCAGACGAATCGACGTGTTTGGCAACTCTTTATTTTTTTAAACGTGTTACAGACGAGAGTAAGAGCGCACGACAAATCGATTTTGGTAACCGTGACACTGATATCGACTGACGGATTATCATTTTTAATTGAAATTGTCTACCGCAGAACCACAGCCACGTTAAATTCGCGTAGAAAGGTTTATGCAACAGTTGGTGATTTTGTTAAGTACACGAAAGTTTTTTTGTCGATACGATAAATCGTTTAAGTTATCGAACTGTTTTTTATAGATCTGTTTATAACCATCTTCATGGGACCCGGGCAATTGTTATATCCGGATGACAGAAAAAAAAAAAAAAAAAAACCTTAATTTTATTGAGGAAAAATTGCTCAAAAACACGTTTTCGTATTAAAAACGTACTATTGTACAGACGTTTAATTCATATATTTATGAATAAAAAACAAAAAAAAAAAAAAGTACTTATTGTGTATATAATATTAACCTATTAATTATTGTTACAATTTTTTGATGAAAAATAATCGGGCATCAGTACTTTGTCTATATGTACTGGGCAACAGTACGATTTTTTTTCTTTTTTTTTTTAACATAATTAACAATTCGTTGTAATGCCATTAATACTTCTGGCGTGTCGGTAACGCTTTTTAACGAAAAACCGCTGTTCTAAACGTTCAATAATTTTCACGTTTCCAGCGATAGAAAAACAACGGCGTCTTTGATTGAGTGTTATTATAATTTCTAGGGGAATTAAAACAAAATCGAGTTGTCGAGTTCTTCGAGTTATCGAGGTTCGAGTTATCGCGACTCGACTGTATATATATATATATATATATATATATATATTTATATGTATTTATTTCTATTAACAATAGACGATATGTTATAAAAAATAAAACGATTTTTTAATAAAACTACACAATACAATTGAACTATACGTCAATTGATCACTATTAAATTGCATACCTATTGACTAAATGTATTGAATTAATTCATCGAAGCATTGGATATTTTGCGTCGTCGACAAAACAACGGCACAACCCCCTGCCGCCCCGCCGCCGTGTAACGTAAAAAAAAATAAAACGTAAAAAAATCATTCGTTTTCGAAAATCAAATCGACGTCGATTGGGTGCGCAATAGGGTTCTCGGTGCGGCTAAATGACATTTCCGCGTCCCGCACAAGTTCCAGATGTAAATTTGAATGCACCGAATCCAGCAGGACAGAAATCGCACGGCAAGTTTGCATATCGCTGCCATTGCGTACGTTTTACGAAATAGAGGAATATTTTTACAAAAAAAAAAAAAAAAAAAAAACATTGGGAAATTTATGTAAATAACCCTCGAATATGTAAAAATATGTAGTATCAACCGGGGCGTAAAACATTCAGACAGTCCCGAAACGTATTACTGTGTGAAGAACCATTCGATTGCCGTCACTCGTGACAAATACGTATTATTTGCATAGAAATCCGCGCCCTAGTCAGTAAACATATCGATTTTGTTTTTTGTATTTTTTTTTTTTTTTTTTTTTTTGTTCGCACTAGTGCCGCCGGTCACCGGTCACCCGTATTCGCTAAAAAGGCGTTTTCCCGTTCGTTTAACGGCAATCGTTCCGAAATTACCGAAGGACGGTAACCGACGCAAACGCCAAAAGCGCCCGGATAGGTGGTTTACGCGGTGCCCCCGGTCCGCCGGCGACCCCGTGGCGAAAACGGCACCGGCGGAACCGGCCCGGCGAACCCGTAAACGGTCGGGATGCCGTATACGCGACGCGACGGTCCCGTAAAACTGGGTCAGCGGATATTTCGCGTGCGTCGCATTATCATTATTATCACTACGTATACGCCGTGTACGCGTAGTGTACGTAATATTGTTATAATTTGTGCGGTATACACGGTCACGGAATTGGGTACGCCCCCGGTCCGCCCGTCGTTATCGCGCCGTCCGCCGTCCGCCGTCCGCCGTCCGCCGTCCGCCGTCCTCCGCCGCCGGGGTATACAATAATAATAATAACGGTCCCGACAAATAATTAATCCGGTCGTTCTCGGCGCGCGGCCTTCCAGTAGTCGTGATAATAATACGCGCGGTACCGTACCCGGAGATCGACAAAGTTTCCGGTCGGGGGAGGGGGGAGGGATGAAAAAAGAAAAGACAATAAGGTTTTACGAAAAAAAAAAAAAAAAAAAAAAAAAAAACGGATTTTTACCCGAAAAAATTGTGATTTATTTAAACATTTTGTGATATATGATATTTTATTAAAAAAAAATAAAAATATTATCTTTAATAAATTTTATTTTTTTTCTTATGCGGTACTGTACGAGATCATTTTTAGGGATCAATGGCAATTTTTACCCGAAAAAATTGTGATTTATTTAAACATTTTGTGATAAATGATATTTTAATAAAAAAAAAAAAAATATTATCTTTTATCTTTAATAAATTTTATTTTCTTTCTTGTGCGGTACTGTACAAGATCACTTTTGGGGATCAATGGGAAATTTTTCCCGAAAAAATTGATTTATTAAATCATTTTGTTTAGTTATTATTTTTCTTAATCCATTAAATAATATTTTATTAAAAAAAAAAAAATAAAAAAAATATTATCTTTTATCGTGATTCATTTACAATGACAACGAATATAAAAAAAAAAAAAAAAAAAAAAAAACTGATGGTAAGTTGGGAGAGTAGGCAGACAAAATGTTCACCAGAAACTACCCCCCACCACCACCACCACCACCACCACCATGATGATGTTTTGATGATTGGAGCAAGTTTTCCGGACGAAATGTTAGAAGTTACAGCTAGAAAAAATATATATAAAAAACACCCGGTCGGGTTGTTGTAATTATATAAATTGTTTTTTTTTTTTTTTTTTTGTACGGTACTGTACGAAATCATTTGTAGGGATCAAAAACATTTCCGGTGGGTGAGGGATGAAAAAAGAAAAGACAAAAAGGTTTAACAAAAAAAAAAAAAAAACGGTTTTTCCCGAAAAAATTGATTTATTTAAACATTTTGTTTAATTAATATTTTTCTTAATCCATTAAATGATATTTTATTAAAAAAAAAAAAAAATATATATTTATTATCTTTTACCGTGATTCGTTTACAATGAGTACAAATAAAAAAAAAAAAAAATGTTCACCAGAAACCACCCTTCCCCTCACTGCCATGACGATGTTTTGATGATTGGAGTAAAAAAGTTATTTACAACTAGAAAAAAAAAAAAAAAATTCAAAAGCACTCGGTCGGGTCGTAGTAGATATATAAATTGTATTTTTTTTTTCTTGTGCGCAGCCTTCCATCAGTCGTTATAACAATACACGTACGATACATATTCTGTGAAAATTGCCGTACATTTTTTTCGATTTTTCTACGGTTGTTCCTCCCCCCACCCCCGACTAGATCCAAAATGTTTCCGGAATGCAAAATTCCACACTCGACAATCTGAGCCAGATTTCCGGTAGAAAAGTTGCTCGGAAAACTAAAATAATATATATGAGGGGGCACTAGTTTCAAAGTGTACAATCTCCACGTTCACTGAATTTTCAGAAAACCAAAAAAAAAAACGAATAACTTAATCAAAAAATGTTTTTTCTCCATTCGGATTTTTTTAACCTTTTCATATAGTTAGGCAGAGATGATTTACCAGTTTTTTGCTTAAAAAGACAAGATTTTGTCTTAGTTCTGACAACATTTTGTTTGGAGATTGTACAGTATGCAACTAACAGTTGGAGATTGTACAGTATGCAACTAACAGTTGGAGATTGCTCGTTTTGAAAATAATTTTAGTAAATAATAAATAGGTATTGAGAAGCTAAAAATTAAAAATCTTTATTTTTTTTTTTATTTAGTTTAGAAGTTTACAAAAAAATTTAATTTAATAATAAAAGTCGTTAAAAATAAAAAAAAAATTCTTAAGATTAATAAGTTAGCCAATTTATTTATCAGATTGCAACATTGATTTCATCTTCTACCGCATGACGTTCACATAATATGTCTTCCTCAACATAACCTGCTATTGCATCTCCCTCTATGACAAATTTGTAAAAAAAATAAACGCTGATCATTTTTCCACTCGTTTCCGTAATGAGCAGTTAGTAGGTTATTTACATCCTATTTACATCCGTTTTTTTTATTACTGTTGACGACATTCCGTATAGGAATTTTGGAGGGCTTCATGTTAATAATGTTCTTTGCTTTTTTTGTAATTGGTTTTCCCATTCCAATATTTGAATTGTACACGCCTTCACCGCGGGCTAACACTATGCCTTTTGATTTCTTTGTAATAATCATTCTTTTTATTTTTGAAAAAGCAAAATGCCACTGTCCTGGAGGACTAATAAAATCGCTGGTTTCAGCTTTCCAGTCATAAATTTCAACATCTTTTCCAACTTTCAGGACAGTCCCATTCCTGAGGTTCTAAAATTATTTCCTTCTTTTTGCACTCCACTTCGATGTGACCAAAGACACGACCAGAAGGAATAAAAGAGCGCCCTCTTACTGGGAATACAACTTCAATTTTTGAAATTACTTTTTGTTTGGTGAGCCAGTTGCAACACGTTAGTGTTGTATTTTTGTTCTGGCCCGCGCAACCATCACACATAAGCTTAACAGTATGAATATCAGTAAAAGTTGACGAATTCAAAACGTGATGAATACAGGAAGAAATCTCATTTGAACCTTTGTCGTATTAATTTAAAATATTATTTGATTAGAGATTGTACGTTTCGAAACTAATTGTTAATTTTAAGCTTAAAAATACACCGGAGGTTAACCATTATGCTTGACAATAGTGGGATTGTACGTTTTGAAACAAACTTTTCAAAGGACATTGTACTCTTTGAAACTAAATGAAATTTTCAATCATAAAATACACTGTAGATAGATACCCTTTTGCTCAAATATATTGAGTTATTCGAATTCAGCGCTGACAATCGAATATGCAACGATGTCAACCTCTCAATTTTTATGGAACATGGAGATTGTACACTTTGAAACTAGTGTCCTCATATATATAAATTAAACCAAAAAAACCACACACACACACACACACACACACACACACACATATATGTCGCAGTAAACCCTCGTATCGTTTCTCGCCACGTTCAGAATTATAAAAATTATAATATTTATTTTCGTGCGCGGCACAAATGTGTACATTTTTTTTTTTTTTTACCTTGTCACCCTGCAATACGGTATTCATATCGGGTGTAGATGCGTACCAGCGACGGCCGTCACCGATTTCCCGGGCCGTTTCCGCCCGCAATAATGCAAATATCGTCTACAACAATACGCGCACAATAACACAAGACATCGGAAGCGACGTCCTCCACCCCCGGAGTTTATCTTTCGGTTGCCTTTCAATCGTTAGGTTTTTTACGACTGACGTGACGCCACCCAAAGCGCGTCACCTTCACCTCCCGCCGCCTACGGAGCACCATTGGCAGCCCGTTTGGGGGGGGTCGGTACATAGGCGGATATTCGGTCACGTATGTGCACGGCGAAAAGCAGATTGACCTGATTATAAAATTTATTTAAAAAGTCTCGAGATTATTTTCTACGAATGTAGTAGAGAGATTAATATCCATCCGGGGAGAGGCGCTAAAGCTCCCAGAGTAATCGTCCCGATATCCGCTACCGAGTTGGTAGGCGGGTCAGGTGGGACATGTTCTCCGCTCCCAAGGCTTTCCCGTACGTGTACGTACGACAACATCGGGGTTAACAGTTTAATAAACACAAAAAAAAAAAAAAAAAGGTTTAACAATATTAATAATCGACAAGTACAATTACAAAAAAAAAAAACACCTTTTGTCCTTCACCCGGATTTTTAACCAGTCACTGACGGGGTTAATTCAATCCCCGGTGCGTTTATGAACAACGGGTTCGCGATTGTCAATAGATTATCAAAAAATAAAAAAAATAAAAAATTAATAAAAAAAAAAAACCCCCGTTATAACGACATTACTCCGTTAATTGTTTCAGTACGCGCAAGACAAAAAAACATTTACCTCGTGCCGCTGTTTATTATTATTATTTCATTATTTTAAAAACCGTTATGATAACGGACGATGTCGAGAGGCGCAGATTTTCTCTTCCCGCAAAGGTCGAGAAAAATCGGATCCATATGCAATTTTCTGAAAGACAAAAAAAAACGAAAAACAAAACAACTAAGGCACGTAACGCTAATCCGCTCCAAGCCCGCCGCTATACAGAAGAGATCGCCTTGGAATATTATATCAACACGTAACGTCTTTTTGAAATTCCAGTCATTTTCGACGCGGACATTGTACAAAATCGTACGCAATTATTCGCGAAATGATAAATCGTTTAATTTTATAATAGTTCACTGTCATAAGAGTACGCACGGCCTGGGCCCACCGCGGAATACGTCGCGGGCGTGGGAAATTAGGACGTACGGTCCTATTAAATATTATTCGAAGTGCGACAGTATGTTCGGACGATTGTTACACATTCACGACAAAACTGCTGAACGGATCGAGTAGAAACTTTGCGCATATTCAGCCCAAGAACAGGGGTAATACATAGGTTACTCGTCCTCCTCGTAAATCTGTTCCTACAGGACGGGCATGTGGTGTCAAACTATGACCCTATTATTGTTTTTTTTTTTTTCCATACGCGCCATCACGAAAATTATTCAATGGGTTTTAGTACGGCTATTACGGCTGGATTGGCCGCGTCTCGGCTAATGTTTTAACGTACAGTATAACAAAAAAGAAGAAGAAGAAGAAGAAGAAAAAAAAAGTTATAATAGGATGCCCGAAAACTATCAAAAACTCATTAACACATTAGCAATTACCATCATATCGCTCGATCGAGCATAATGGACATTTTTCTATTGGCCGGGCTGGGACGCCTAGTAAATTCTATATTGGCATCTTTTCGGGATACCTAATTTGTCGTGATAGACCATTTTTAATCTCCCCCTAGGATACGGGGTACTTTAGTTTATACACTGAAAATATTACAATCCATTCTAAGCGGAGCCCGATAGTCTGTATTAGCCTATTTTCCCCTTTTTGTTTCGTAGTCAAGGTAACTAAAGAATCCACAAAAATATAAATAATGTATCGCAATTTGTCGTCGGTCTTATGATTTTTAGAGAAATTTTCGGGAACCTGAATAATGGTTTCGATTAAAGGATTATCGGACGAATAATCCATATCTTTCAAGATATGTTGTGGATCAATTATAGTGATTTTTTGTTTTTTTACTAGCCGAAAAAGTGCGCTCCGAGAGTGTAAAAACCAAAATCGGGTATTTGGATTGTAAGGAATTTCGAAAAATATTCCAAATAAATTACCGTCGGTCGGTATAAATACTGAAAATGTAAGGAGTCCAAACTTCGAGTTCGAATCGACGGCACCCTATGTGATGGGAAATAAAAAAACGGTTGCACACGATCCGGGGCATTCAGCCCGGTGCCAAAATATCCGGTGACAAATGATCCGATACAATTTTCTTTACCGATGTAATGCGATTTAATGCTTTTATAATTTCGTAACATTCAAACGGCTGGATGGATCAAACGAGGTGTCATTGAGATGTTCGTTTTGTTTTCGAGAAAACTATAAGCTGCACAAAGTGCCGAAAAACAATCAGATACTTGTCATTTGTTAAAACAAACGGCTAAACAAATCGTATCGGATTATTTGGTCGGTGGATATTTGTGCACCGGACAAAATGCCCCGGAATGTGTGATACCGGATATCAATAATTGCTGCATCAAAATCGTAGTTTTTCACTTATATTTACGAAAAACATTATTGAAAATCCAAACACATTTTATCCGCGAAACACCATCGTGAATTTACTGGACAATATCAAACAGCTGAGAAATAACACAACGAATAAATTAACCGAATAACTTTTGAAAATATAATTGTTTAGCTTTTGATCGCGATACTTCGATTATATTCGTGAGACGCGCAATAAAGGCGTGCCAAATTATACGGGTCGTGAATATTTATGAATGGAAAATATAATTTTAAGAAAATATTTATATATATTGCTGTTTTACGGACTATTGATGGTAAATCAATACGCTTAAAAATACATATTTTCTTCTTTCTTTTTTTTTTTTTAACCTTAAACGTGTTTGGGAACCATTTAATGCATTAAAAACTGGCGAAATATGCGTTTAAAGTTCGGAAATATGCATTTAAAAAATAAATATACACTTAAAAAATCATATTTATCTTGAAAAAAATTTAGTTTATTGGAATATGAATTATACAGGACGGTAGTGGTAGCGAAGCTACAATATTTTTGCGGTACGTAAAACTCATAAAACCCAGACAATCGTCCATAAATAATAAAAAAAAAAAAAAACCTAAAGAAATACTAAAATATTCGTAAAAAAATTCGGGAAAGTTAATAAGCAAGTCAAATTTCCTCAATTTATACGAAATATGCGTCGAAATAATTCCGGAAAACCATCGTAAAAAGGGCCGAATATGCCGAAATACCGAAATTATGCCAAAACGTGCACGATTAAACTTTGTTTTTTTTTTTTTTATTTACTATTGTAACGACATGGATTTATACATCGCATACCATAGTTTCTTATGTAGCAAAAAAAAAAAAAAAAAAAGTTTGGTTAGCATGTAACTTTTGAGCAAGGGCGCCGGTACAACGGTGACAATAGGGGCAGTCGCCCCCGTGGAAATAATTTTCCTGTGGCCGAACCTTCACTGATAAAAAATAAAGTTTTAAGTAATCCCGTATAGTCTGCATGTAGAATATCGAAGCAATATTAAAAACTTGAAACAATCGAATAGAGGCACAAATCGTTGGCGTTGTAAACAATACGGACAATTGATTTAAGGTCCCTCGATTTTCCAAATTTTCTTCGATTTTTTAAAAATTGTGACTTTTTTTTTCTCACCTTTTAACGACCAACTTCACGATAGACTTTTCCACTAATCTACCGCCCGATAGCCATTTAACGGTTACGGCCGTTTTTTACGTAAATTATCTACACGCCTGACAAAACCGTTGTTGACTTACATTAGTGCGTTTTAAAAAATAACGAAATGTATTGAATTACATAAAGAAGTTTACATTCCATCGGGTAGGAGTATTTTTTCATTATTATCAAGTTGTTTACGAGGGCGGAACGTTTGAAATTTCTCAATTATCAATGGTAAATAATTAAATAAAAAACAAAAACGTTAACGTCAAAAATACGATTCGAACGATGCAATTTGCAAATTTGTTTTTAAACTCGTATATCTTTACTATTTCAAAGATCGAACCGCCGAAGTGAGTACCTCAATTTACGCCGGGCGTCAACAGGCCATTTCGATGGAAATTTCACGGAGTTTGCCTTGAACCAAAAAAAAAAAAAAATTAATATTTATTATTGCCTAACTGTAGCAAGCGTCAATCCGACCGAATTACTTATTTATTTGTTTTTTTTTTTCAATATGGCCGGCTGGGCCCATATGCAGTTAAAAAGTTGGACGGTCCACGCTATTGTATTACAGTAAATTAAATTGCCAAGATGATTGATAAGGGATAAAATAGTTTTTTCATTTTTTTTCAACGCGGCTTCCGGGTTTGTTTTTTTTAATATATTTATATAGTTTTTCGACACATAAAACACAGAGGTTGTAATAACAATATAATTGTGTTGTGGAGTAGTGGCGTTCGAATGCCCGGCGTACGAACGTCGTTTTTGACGACGATGATTTATTCGTTTGTTTAAAACGTCGGCTATTAAAGTTCGGTAAGTTCGTCGTAAATCTCCCCGGGGCGATATAATGTCGTCTCAGGACGCGGGCAAATGTATAGTTTTTTTTTTTTTTTTTATTTGAATACGTTTCGCCGCGAAATCGTTTGTGAAATTATATACGTGTATAGAGGCGACGGTATCCGGCAAGTCGGCTTTTGTCGTCCGTTTTTGCAGTTTCGAATCCGCCGCGCGTAATTAATGACGAAAGTGTTATTAATCTTGGCCCCGAGACGACGGATGGGATTAAACGGCAGCCGGGCCGAGTTTTGGGGGCGGTGGGGCCGATCTGTCGGCCGTATACGATTAAATTTGAATATTGTTAAAACGCCGAATACAATCGTCAATCCGTATTTGAGATGGCCGAGAAATATCAGCCGGACAAACGCACGGGCGATTAATAATACTTACGTCTGTCCGATAACCGTCTAATTGGTGAATTTTCGAATTTTCGTTAATGTTTCCGACTTGCGAGTGTGTGCGCGGAAGCTATGCGCACGTTTCACTACGTTGCGGGGTTTTTTTTTTAATTTTTTTTTCCCGGTAAAAACTTTTTCGATTAGTAAAAATTCTCCGGCTTTTTATTTTTCATTTTTTTTTTTTTTTCTCGCCACACCCATAATAGACGCAGCATTTCCGCCCGGCGGTACTTTACTCGGCGCATTGTTTGAAATTCTTAACAGTTCATTCCTTATTATAGCCCTTTTTGATTGTTTTCCCCTTGAAATAAAAAAAAAAAAAAAAAAAAAACACTTTTTCACATAGTGAAAATATTGCAAATCATTGGCATCGTATGTCGAACGACGCAGATTTATAATCCCGGTATATTTTTCATTTGAAATTTTCGTATTTCAACCGTTCCGAATCGTTCTCCGATACCCATGATTTTTTTTTTTTTTTGTTTGTATATCACGCAATTTCTCTTTGTTATTGAATATTTTCGAGGAAAAAACCGCTAGTTATTGTACTACGTTGCTAATATTCACGATATTTGTGAACGTATTATTTTGCGCGGCCGTTCGATGATATCACGACGTTTGCAGACAATTGATCGTATTGAAGTGCAAAAAAAAAAAAAAAAAAAATCCGAAATATTACAACCGTATATAAAAAAGACGCCGTCGTACGCGTTAGAATATGTCTGAAATGTTACTATTTAACGCCGTTCTCATTATAACAACAATAATAACGATAATGGCAGCAAAGTCTTATGATGATCTCCATTTGTTTTCGTATTATATGTATAATGGGCAGATCATTATTTAAAATAAAAGTTTCTCGCGAGAATAATGTTTTCGAAATGCATCGCATTATTAAAATCGCTGAACGTAAGACGTGTAACAACCATAAAATTACTTAATGGATCGAAATAAAAAGAAATGTATTTTGTTATATTGTGTTCGCAGATTAAAGTACGTTTATAATTTTACCGGAAAACATTTACGCGTCTTATTAATGGTAAAAAAAAAAAGAAAAAAAAAAGTACGTTCAACTTTCTTTTTACTTTTTTCCTATTAAGCACAACTTATGACGGATCTTGTATGAAATTTTCGCGCATTTCTGTTGGGCCAAACAAATTATTTTCGAATTAATCGAAAAATAGTACGTCAAAATTCTATGGTTCCTATGATTTCCATTAAAATGTTAACATTAAACGCGTATAAAAGACAAATAAACTCATTATGAACAAATTATGATGAACCTCGTGTAATTTTTTCTAGTATGCCTAGATACTATGGTCGATCAAATCAATTTTATCTATAGAAAACCAAAAGAAAATTAAAAGAAAAAAAAATTTCGAAAACTTCAAATGCCAATAAATAGGTCAACAATCGCCGGAATATTTGGACAATTTGTCCACTCATTGAAAATGCTAATATTAATGTTCTGTAAAAATATTATGTCTCTACGATTGTTTCGAACGGAACTCCATCGAAACAATCGGAAATAAAGTAACTGTTATTGTCAGTTGTTCCTATGTTCTTTACCGGTATTTACCAACTACGAAGAAAACTTTACACGAGGAAAATTAACAAAAATTATCGCCTCGATGAAACTACAAGATCCAAAATTAGAAGGTTTCGAACAAACGCACGAGAGTTTATTGGGGCAACCAACACTTTTATTACATACAAAATATAAATGTAATTATAACTTTAAAACTCGAGAGAGTGTGCAGAGTTTCAACCGCTTGGACTCATACGAGGCAAAGCCAAGTTGGTACTGTCCGACGTGTACGACCGTATGTATACGGATCCCGTGCAGACGCTACACGGCCCCAGAAGATCGTATTTGGGGGAACAATCAAATGAGAAACAAGAAATTAAGAAAATATTGATTAACGCGTGTCGAGGTCCCATACTTTATGGATAGTATATATTATTCTCCAGCTTGCTTATAATACGAGGCACGTCTAGAATGTAAAGTTTCCTACCCTACAGGCACAAGAGGAAAATTTTAAAAACAATTTCGGTACCACTGTGTAATAGAATTTTTTGTAACAATGACAATGAGAGGTCATTCACCTCAGTACATGCGAAAATACGAACACAGTGACTTTTTAAATATGAGTACGTCTATCTCGTTTGGCTCCACGTCTGTACAACAATACGCTCGGTGCGGAATTCGTTCTGTTATCCGTTTTTTTTTTTTTGTTGGGAAAAATCCCAATTGAAATTTTTCAAGAACTTGAATCTTTGTACGCAGAAAGCGTGATGGGTAAAACTAAAGGAAGGAAGTGGGTTCGTGAATTTAAGGAAGGGACAGTGGATGTTCATGATTGAAAAAGAATAGACGCCCCCCCATTTTGACAAACTAGATGAAAAGTTAAAGATGTTGAAAATTTCGTTCGTGAAGATCGTCGTTTAACTTTTGACGAACTTCATACACTTATCTCTGAACTTTCTGATTCACGAAGCAGTCGCGGAAAAATTTGGATTTTGAAAAAGAGTTTGTCTCCTGCATAACAATGCCCCTCTGACATTCGTACTTGTTCAAGGCTTTGGTTGGGACGTGTTAACCCATTAATCTCACTGTCCAGACTTTGCACCTTCTGACTACCAACAATTTACCGAGCTGAAGGAAGTTTTAGGAGGTGAACACGACGACGGAGTAAAGTTGGCTGTGTTGATTTGGAGAAAAGACGCGGAGTGAAAGTTCGTCAACGAGGGAATACATAAGCAAGTATCTTGGTACGAAAAGCGTATTCAACGCAACGGCGACTACGTTATATAATAGTTATAAATATATGTGTGTAAAATATCCTGTAATTTTTTTTTTTTTTGGAAAATAAAACAAAGTTTGATTTTCAAAAATGTGGAAACCTTACTTTCTGGACATTTATCGTAATATAGTATAATGTTACTAAGGACTCCGCCCGTGCCCGGTGCACATAGCCCCAGGTGCAGATCGGTTAAGCCGGGATTGTGAATAATAGAATTACTAGAATTAAACAGGTATTGAATAAATAATGTGTTTGTAACCGGACGGCGCTGTTGCATCATTCTATATTGAACAGTGTGTAATACTAAATTATAATTGAAAGTTATCGAACAAAACTTTGAACGCGCGAATGTATTTGATTAACTCAGGGCAAGTGAGATCGGACTTGGCAAGCAGGTGCGAACAACAGGCGGATATCGCAACTAATCAAATTGACGACCGGACGGCCGCAGCCACCAACGTGGCTAGTCGAGTCCGGCTACATAAGAACCCCGGCCGATAGCAAGAGGAGATCATTTTTCTGTTGTCGGATTCAATCGCAGAGCTACAATCGAGTCCAGGGAAAGACGTCAACACTGAGTCATCTCGCAATGCCCGTAAAGCGCTTAGACGTTTAGACCTGGTAGCATTATCTCTTGAAATGTAAAATAAATTCGTACGGCGTGTAATAAATAGAAACCGTTGAATCAAGTCCCGATTACGATTTTCTGCCCGTCCATGTACTGTCCGTCACCGGCACGCAACAATAAATTACATATACGTTGTCGTAGAAAAAATGCGCAAATTTTACTGGCTACTTGGAAGACATTCCACCGCAGGCCTTGCTAACAAACGACTCCTTTGCGTAGCTATCATCAAACCGATTTGGACTTACGGCATCCAGTTGCGGGGCTGTGCCAGCAAATCCAACAGCCGAGTCATTCAACGTTGTCCACATACCGTTCTTCGTACGATTATAGCAGCATGTCGGATCGATAGAAACGACATCCATAGACCGCGATCTGTGAAGATACAGTCCGTCCAGGACGAAATCAAAAAGTTTGTTAACGAACATGCGAACAGATTAGAGGCGCACACTAATGCAACTGCCAAACAACTCATTGACGACGCGCAAGACAATTATTAGGCTTCTCGGACGCTTAAAGCCGTACGATTTAGTTTGTGCGACTTAGGCTAAGAACCGGGGCCAAACTCATTGTTTGCACAACCCCGAACATGTTCGTGCATTCGTATATGATGTATTTACTACTCGGGTATTATTTAATGTTTACACGCACATTGTGCGCTGTATTTGTAGAGTTACTATATTGGTCGTCTGAATAAAAAAAAAAAAACTGCCGCCGGCTATTTAAGAAAACAAATAAAAAAATGAAAAAAAAAACTTATTTTTGTAGATATGCGACCTAAACCGTTTTATTCGGCCGCAGAGGCGGGTTCAACAAGCGATTATCCGTAGTACCCTTGTTTGCCCTCGAAACGGTATTTTGAACACTAAGCCAGTGTACTGACCGCGTAATACCGACAAAAACCGTCGACGGCGTCAACCTGTCGACCCGTAGGAGGTGTAAGGCGATAAAAATGCACAGTCCAACTCGGTGAACTCGTAGTCGAAGGGACCGGCAAAAAAGTGCGAGTTATCCGAGAATTCGAATAAACCGAAAAACCAAAAAAAAAAAAAAAAAATTATTAGGTTAGAAAATGTATGTGTTTACTATTTATATATGTATGTATGTAATTAATTGACTAATGAATGCAGTTACGGGCAGTGCAATTGTCAATGAATAACATGGCATTTCTGTTTTGCTAAAAAAAACTATTTTATCGATTTTTAAACATTTCACTTGTCGTTCGACTTATTTTATTCGCTTGACATTCAACCGGCTTCGATTTTACATTTTTAAAGCACCTGGGATTTGCGGATTCTCCTGTAATCAACGATGGCAATTTTTCTGACCGTGTCCATGTCGGCTTCTACCAGCAGCGTTATGTGGCTCTTAACTTCGTTTACAATCGCTGGTGCAGTTCACATTTAAAAACTAATGTTTTGTCTGGCGTAAACCTGTAAAATAAGCCGGTTTCGTATGCATTGAAAATGCCTTTGGGGTTTTTTTCTTTTTATCATTTGCTGCAATTTTATTTTTAAATCATCTGTCCCTTGAACATTTACGTCATCACTTTCACCGCTTACGGTTTTTAAACCAATGCCATTTCTTTTATTCACGATGAACTATACCAGGAAAATAAAAAAGATGTGATTAACATGGCATTCACATTTGATCTCACCCATCTTGCTTTTTTTGGTCTAGGAGAATTTGCTTACTTCCACTGTGATGATCGACCCTTGGTTTCAACATCATATCCGTAAATCCAAGTTTCATCATCTGTTATAATATTTGTTTAAAAGTCTAGGTCAGTTTATGCTCATTCAAAAACTTCTTGAGAAACGGTCTTTTGGTTTTGTTTTTGTTCATCGGTTAAGAGACGAGGAACAAATCTGGCTGCAATTCGGCTCATGCCCAATCCTTTGGTTAATATTTCTTGACAAGAACCATAAGATATATTCCGACGTCTTTTGAAATTTCTCTGATAGGTTAATCGACGATTGTTTAGAATAATTTCACGAACACGAGCAACAGTTTTATTTGTTTTACTGATCGAGAGTCTACCAGGCCGTTCGTTATCCTTAACGGATCTTCCTTACCTTCCTTAAACCGTTTAAACCGCTCAAAATACGTTGCCCGAGACAGAATATCATCTCCAGAAAGCTTGCTGCAAATGTTCAAAAGTTTCACTAGAACTTTTCCCTAATTTAAAACAAAATTTTACGCACAAACGTTGTTCTTCTATTGCTTCCATTACGCGAAATCACCGTATTACTGAAACATGTTTTCGTAAATATGCCATAAAATAAAAATAAATATTATTATCGGTTTCAAACCAACGCACCAATTCTCGTTGAAAGTTACTTTATCGAATGACATTATCGGGGTTTCGTCATCTCCCTTTGATGTAAATATTATTAACAAAGTATTGGTATTTTTCGATCACACTTCGTACTATTAGACCAGAATGGACATTTATAATTTTGCCCGTTTCTCATGTTTTCGCCTGTGTATCATATGAAAAAAAAAAAAATCGAATCTAAATAATTACACACTGTTACTGTCACGATTACTGTTCGATGTTATTTTAGACAAATATTCAACTTTCGGATTCGCGAATAAATGAACAAGTTTTTAATTATAACCAGTTCGTGGTATGTGCAAACATTTTCGCTCGGACCGTGAAAACCGTGCGAACCGCCTGCACATTTTCACATTCGCGTAACATATATACGTATACACGAAACGAGGAGATTTTTTTTATTATTAAATTTCCGATTCGAATCCGTATCAATGTTAGAATAGGTATATTATATCCTATTATATGCGTCCAATACAAACGTACATACGTATATATTTATATATTTTTATTTATAAAAAAAAAAAAAAAAAAAATGATTTTCGAGCCAACGAGGCAATAACGGCGGGGAATCGTTCCGATACAGAACTAGGGAGAAAGAATCGTTTTACCAATAAAAGAAAATATAGATGGCGATTTTAAAACGCGACGTTTTCCGTAAGCTAGCTAAGTATATACGATTCGGATCCCTGTACACAGTGTATACATAAAATAACGTAATATAGTTACATGCGTACCAGTGGTTTTCAAACTTTCATTAAACACGGTACACTACAGACTGTAAATCGCCGACGAATATCGTGTACACCAGAAATGCGCACCATAATTTGCACAACTATTGCTATGATTTCCTAGAAGATTGCCGAAGATTTTCCATTGGATTATTAAAGATTTCCCATAGGATTGCCCGAGATTCCCGTGATAATCACACACATTTGTACACTGATTTCGGTTAGTGATTTATCCTCTGGCACCACACTGCTATGTTCTTCGCTATTCATTGTTGAAAATTAGAATAAACGAAATTATACTTTACTATATACACGATGTACGTATTTATTCGTATTAATTATTATTATATTATAAAAATCACTTAGTTAAACACATTTCTTTCTCCTCTCCCCCTCCCCATTATTTCGGGATTTTTCTTAAAAATTGAATATGTTCGAATTCAAATGTTTCTTACCGAACACCGGGTACAATAGGGTTACCATACAACTGACAAGGACACCATGACGTCGTGATTACTCTGTTGAATATTATTCTACGGCCAAATGAGAGACAGCACGCACGTTTTTAATAACGTAATCAATCTGAGATCCATGATGAGCCGTGATCCTCTCTTAAGCGTCTCGCAAGTGATGACCTACAACTTGCATACCGTCTATTAGCCCATAGGGGTACTGACAAGAAATATGGGCCCCAGGCATTCGAATTTGTGGACCCCGTCTACGTCAGGGTATGGTCAGTCGTCACTAACTTTCCTACATCTCCAGCGAAGATCAGCAACCTGCACGAAGCTAACCGCAAGCGGCGGTTACGAGCCGTCCACTGCCCGCAAGCGGATACTGCTAGGATCGCAGTTAGAGTCCGCTCACGGACGGCCTCGTGCGCCTACGGTCACCCGTGCTACCCGTCATATAGTCATGGATAGGACATTTATCGTTCCAAAATATCAGGCTTAAATTGACGGAAACAAACCCGGTCAAATCTGCACGATTAGAATGAATTACCGACTCTGCTTTGATAACACTGTCCGGTTACTCGGGAGCAGTGGGAGTACCGAGGGCATCGCGCGGTCGATTGCCCGAGCGCCAGAAGACCCGCGAAAGTCTAGGCGGGGAATTAAGCTCGTAATCCGTCATTCCCGCCCTGAAAAGCTCGGCGGGCAAGCCAGGACACTGGTTGCAAACCAGAATTGGCATGTCTCAGCTTTCGGCGAACGTACTTAACATCTAGCACCGCGAGGAGGCGAATGCCGTCCCCAACAGCCGGGTCGACGCGCAGACGACACGACCATCGGGGGACATCGTTCTGGTCAAAAGCCTTGCTAAGCTCGCGCTTGATAAAAAATCATCAGCGATCCCAATCACAGTGGTAACCCAGCAAACCAGAAACCGGGTAAGGCGAATTTGCGATTACCGCTAAAACACCGAACGTTTTGAACATGTTTCATATTGCCGATTTCTAAACGCAATCTGTGTCGGATTTAAAAGTGAAAATAAATACTTAAAGGTATTTCCGAGCTTACCGCGTTCGTTACAACAAGATCCGTGTATTAAATCGAACATTTTTTTTTTTTTTTTTTAATTCATTGTAATCCGGTCACTTATGGAGAATAAAAAAAAAAACTTTCAAAAGATCGCGGCACACAGTTTGAAAACCACTGCGGTATACGGTATTGTTATGCAGACGTCAATATATTGAACTGCGAAACGACATTTCGGAAATGGGATAATTTCCTTTTGGACGTTACTGCGCGTTCTGCATGCGTTGCCGACACGCATTTCTCTCTATACGCGAGTTCGCCTGTATCCTTCATCGACGACCAACCGTATTATTTTAAAATAGTCGTTTTTTATTTCGCCCTGTTGGGTGGCTGAACGGATTCAACACCGCGAACGAGCCCGGCGAAATTATTTCAATTTCCCGCCCACCCGTGTGTGCCGGGATCGCGTGGAAAAGCCGATAAATAAATCAACCAAACCGCACGTATCGCGGCCGAGAAATAAATTGTCAAAAAAAATTATTTTTACCGACCGTAAAAAAAAATGCAAATAATGTGACCTAACCGTCAGGTTACCGAAATAGATAATAACCTCGCGGCCTCCAGCTGCTTACTAGTACAAAATCTCTTAAATAAATCGAATTCTTTTCGAAAACCTTGATTAACTCAAAGTCATTAAAGTCGAAAGAAATTCCATTTCCCTTGAACTTTGATCGAACGAGGTTGCACTATAGGTCTAATAGACAGTGGCGTATTTTCAATTTTTTCTAAGAGAACGGGATCCATGGTTTATGTGTAACCGTTAAAAACTATATTGGAGATTATTACAGTTACGTACCAACAATTTTTTTCAAGGAGAGTTTATATTAAATTTATATTTAATATTATTTATTATATTATATTTCGTTGTAAATAAGAAAAAAAAAATACTACATTATAAATTAAAAATAAATTTCAGTCGTCTCGTTTAAAAACCATAACATGTATAAAATAATGAATTAGAACAAGATTACTATAATCCATCAATAATCGGTTTTTCCGTACGATTAAGTCTTTAATCTTTATCATAAAGTACCTTGCCGTTGTTGCACTTAATATTTAGCCATAACATGGGAAGTGTCGTCACAACGACACGACTATAATATATCTTAGAGTACAATTTCTATACTCGTTTCTCACTTATTCTGCAGGAACATTACAATTTTTTTTTTCAAATACGCCACTGCTAATAGACGATAACAATTATATAGTAGGTAAGGTCAGTGGTGTATCCGCGGCAGGATGATTGGTGGGGGGGCATGCCCCCCCATTGATTAATTTTTCGTGTGATAACGTATATGTTATTTTTTATACCATACCATACAAATGTTTTATACAGGATTATTCAAAATGATTCGATCCGGTTTACAATGCTTAATTATTTTTATTTTTTAAGTAAAGAACAATATTGTATACATTAAATAAAAGAAAAATGTGTAAAGTTTAATAAATTGCAGTAATCAAAATCATTGTTTAATCGTGGAAGGTGCCAGGTTTGAAGCGTTTCTAAACAAGATTTACCATTAATTGTGTTTTCAATAAAAAAAAAAAAAAAAAAAAGGGGGGTAGCCATTAACCTGTGTCGTTTACATGGTACAGAACACATTAACTTTAAGTGACTCACTCTCGTGTTCGATTATGGCACGAGAGTTGTTCGTATCCCATATACGAACGTTATAATGTGGATCGCCTAACCATTTAAGTGCTTCCACATAAAACTTGCTTCGTCACAGAAAACTAAGTGTGCAGCAAAATTTACATCTTGCATAGCCTCCCGCGTAAAAATTCTAAACGAATATCGTTTTAATTTATCAGTAGACTTTTACCCCCCCCCCCCCCACGACAATTGCCACCTATGTGGTTTCATCATTTTTGGAGTTTCCAGTTCTCGACTTGCGCAGTTGGTCGACTGACACACAGACTGCGCTGAAAACACCATCCAATTCTTTGCACACTATCATCGGATACACGATGTCAGCCTGTGGTTTTTTCTTCGCGCAAACACCACAATTCTTTAACATGATTATACCATCGACGTACGAGGTGTGGCTAATAAATAACGAGATTTTCTCTGTAAAAACTATTTATTTATATTTTTTAATGGTTTAACATTTTTCCCCTTCTATATACTCCCCTCCATGTTTGACGCATCGCTCCATTCTAATTTTCCATTGGTTGAAACAGTGTTGGAAATCCTTTTCTTGCAATGTCTTTAACACCTCTGTCGCTTTTGTTATTACAGCTTCAACTGACTCAAAATGTGTGCCCTTTAACGCACTTTTTAATTTTGGAAAAAGCCAAAAGTCGCATGGAGCGAGATCTGGTGAATATGGGGGGTGTTGAAGCACTGGAGTTCGATTTTTAGCTAGAAATCGCTTTACAGATAAGGCACTGTGAGCCGGCGCATTGTCTTGATGCAAGATCCAAGAGTCATTTTCCCACAACTCAGGCCGCTTTCTTCTTACTCGTTCTCTGAGTGTTGTCAATACTTGAAGGTAATAATGTTGATTCACAGTTTGTCCCTGAGGTACCCATTCTGTCATTATTACACCCTTAATATCGAAAAATACGACCAACATGGACGATCCACCCGTTGATTGTCTTCAACTTCTTCACGACCCTCACGAAATCGTTTGTGCCACTCAAAAACACGTGGTCGTGATAGGACACTATCTCCATATACTTCAGTTAATAAATTAAAACTTTCGGTCACAGATTTTCCAAGTTTCACTAAAAATTATAAATTAATACGTTGTTCAAATTTTTCGTCCGGCATGATTTCGACGTTCAACACGTAAGAGGTCAATTTAAACGACGCTTACACATAGACTACAAAACGGAAACTGACTAAACTGGTATTGTTCGATGCAGTGATATTCATAAATTACAAATATACTACCATTATACCCTTATCTACTCATGCCCTATCGCTAAGTAGATAGTCTCGTTATTTAATAGCCACACCTCGTATGCTCTGTATGCAGTCGGGGCGCATCGGATCCCGGTAACGACGACGAAAATCGCGTCACGCAAATTATAGCCGATTCACACTTCGAACATCGCAACACGCGAAACGTTTTGTGCCGTCCGGTCGACATATTTGTCCGAAACTAACTCATTTTATAATCGCGATTTAATGACATTTTAAAACACGGGAATACGCTCTGTAGATTGGTATATAATTTTATACGGAAAATGTATAATTAACCGTTATTTATAGTTATTTTTTTTTTTTTGAAATCATTCTGTAGTTTTCGAGTGTAGTTACAGTGCAGATTTGACCAAAAGCGATGAGGTTTACTACATCTCGGGAAACATTTCATGTGTCGGTATAAACGGCGAAAACGATAAGGATATGTCACGCAAAATCACAGAAAGAAAGAAAAAAAATTAGGTGCGAGATTTTCGGCATACGATGGTAATTGATTCGGATTACCATTCGAATGATTGATGCCAACGAAATGAATTTTAAAATTCAAAATAAGATAGCTGGCGAATCGATGACACACAAATCGATTGATTCCGTCACTTAACAATACGATGGTTGTCAACAATCCAACGGGATTCTTAAGTTCGCTGCAGTTGTCCGGATTACCACGTCATAATGTGCAATTAAAAATAGGACCGGCAATAATTATGTTGCGGAATTTAAACCAGCCACGTCTTTGCAATGGCACCCGACTCGCGGCGAAGAATTTAATCAAGCCACAATTTTGATGGGGGAGTACAAAGGCGAAGATGTATTGATTACGCGGATTCCTTTGATTCCGGACGACATGCCATTCGACATTGTCAACGTTGACGATTTCCAGTGCGGCGAGCATATGGCAATGCCGACAAATAATTTGCAGTGTGGCTACTTAGGTTTGTGGCATCAACGTTGAAAATGCAACGCCTGTTCCCGTGTCGAAATACCGACGAATTTCTGTATATACGCGCCGGAAAATAAAACCAACAACGTCGTGCAAGACGTTTAGATTAATAAACACTATTTTCGGCTTTGGAATAAAAAAAGGTTTTTTTTTTTTTTTAAATTATACCGGTTCGAATTCAATATTCACAGTTGTGACGGGACACAACGTCTGCCGGGTAATACTAATAGCAATAGTAGTCGTTATATAATTTTCGATTCGCGTTTCAGAAAATCTGCGGTTGTCGTACGCGGAGACGACGTTCGTCGCGGTCGCCGCGGTATTTCGACGGGACGGCGGACGGGGTAAAACCGGTGTAGGGGGCGCGCCGCATTATCTCGGCCGGATCACATGTCGGAATCGTATTAAAAAGTCGCGGGCGCGTTCCGTCGGCGGCGGCGGCGGCGGCGGCGTACGTGCGACGAATACGGTGCCGCGCAAAGACGTTCGCCCGTAATTGAATACGGGCCGCCGCGGTAATTTCGAAAAAAAAAAAAAAAAAACTATACGGGCCCCGTCGTCGTCGTACTGCGTATATTATATTATGTGTACTCGGTCGGGACGCCGTCGGGTTTTATTTATTCTTTTTTCTTCTTCTTCTTCTTCTTCTTCTTCTTTTGCTTCTTCGTTCGTATATACGCTTTGGCCGGTGTCATCCGCACGCCGTACCGCGTTCGTATGAGCACGACCGGCGTACGCGTTTCGCGCACAGGACGCGGACGAGCGACGCAAAATTCCGCAACAAATACAAAAACAATTTGAATAATAAATAAAACCACTGCCGTTTTTGTCCCGACGTTCCGCGACAGCCCGCACGCTTTTCGGGAATCGTCGGGGTCCGGGTGGCACCCGGCGGCGGTCGAACCCGAAAAGGGGCTGAGCCTCCGCCGCTCAAAATATTCAATGTTTCACATTAATCGTCGTCATCTGTATGTTGAATATTGAAGCGAAACTCCGAAACCATCGGATAGAAGAAATCACAAATCGTTGACATATCGCTAACAACGTGATTTCTACCGAAAATCCGATTAAAAAAAAACTTTTTGCGTGAAAGACTGACGCATAAAATTGGAACAATACCCAAAGTACCAATTATTTTATGAGAGCTGTTTTAATATATTACTACGTATATAAAAAAAAAAATAAATAAAATAATACTGAAATAGTTTTTAGATTATTAAATTACGTAATTTTCCTTAAGCGTTTATAATTTTTTTTTTTCGTTCAGCCCCACCGGGACTCGAAAATCGTTCTTGCGCATCTGACCCCCCTCGCCACGCCCTCTTAGCTCGTTTTGTTTTGTACAGGGTAAATTGCAAAAAAAATTAAATTTTAGCCATAATTGACAAAAAATAATTTAGCCGCATAGTATAATATACATATATATATATATATATATATATATATATATATGAATACTAAAGGGTATGAATTTAACTGGACTCAAGTGTACGTCCTCTTCACATAACCGTCTTGTAGGACTGCAGCTACAATTTAAATTTAAATCAAACTCGTATGAAATAAAAATTAATCAATGTACGTAATAACAATTGCATTCATCTAGTTTGAAATTTGTATATTTTAAAAGAAACATCACTTTATATCACAGAAACATTCAATAGGAAACTGATATATTAGTCAATAACGTGCAACCGGTATAAACATTAAATATTAAAAAACAATAAAAACAAAATAAGTGTTTTTAAAAAAAAATGATGGCCATTGAACCCTGATGTAGTATATAACAGGGATGGGCAACTGGCGGCCCGCCTACCATTTTTCACTGCTACACATGCTACATTTTCAAATTTTTCTACAAAATGTTAGGATTTATCTGTATTTTATTTGTTATTTTTATAAAAAAAAATCCATATAATGTTTATCGTAAAACGTAGATATGATTGCTTATCTAGTATTGAACTGCAGCTAAACAATAAAATGTCTAAATGTATAATATTTATAGTCATGGCTAATATAGCTAATAGGTATTTATTTTATCAGTTTTGTCGTATCCGTCGTGTCACGTTGGTTTTATTATTTTCGTGTTGTGTATGTGTATCAAAAATGTCCGCTAAAAAACGAAAAGTCGACGATGAAAATACAAGTATTAATAACTTATGGGGAAATGAGTATTTATTTATTATTAACAAACAAACAAACAACAAAAAAAAAAACCTCAATGTTTAGTTTGTTTAAACGTTATTGCGGTACTAAAAGAATATAATTTAAAAATACATTACCTGACAAACTTTTGTCCAAATATGAAAAATACGAAAGAGATTGACGTAAGCTTTTGGAAACAATTACCTGTTAACAAATACCGACTTTAACGAGAGTTTGGGTTAAAAATGTTATCCATGTTTGGAACTACCGACATTTGTGAGTGTACATTTTCAATTACGAAACATATAAAATCAAAGCAATGAAATCGTCTTACTGATGAAACATTAAGTCACCTACTTCGTGTTTCCACTTCTGAAATAGAAGTCGATTTTGCTGCGTTATCATTAGCAGCCACAAATCCTCAAATCTCACATTGAACAAGTAATAATAATATTATTATTATTTAATTAAATTAAATTATTTTCAATAATCTTTTTTTTTTTGTATATACTGTTAGGTGAATATATTTTTAATGATTTTTTTTTTTTTTTTTTTTTTCCTATGCTCTGGCCCGCCTAGATTTTAATTTTCAAAAATTGGCCCTCTAGTAAATTTGGGTTGCCCATCCCTAGTATATAACATAATATCAGGCGATAAGTCACTCTTCTATTTCGGAATGTATTGAATTTTTTTTGTTGGATTTATCGACAATTTACGAAAAGAGCAGCTCTAAAACAACATTGTAATTTTTTTTTTTTTTTGTTACACTAATATTCGGGAAAAACCACTAGAAATATATATACCCACTTTTGAGTTTCTTTCGAATCGAAATCTATTTGTAATATCGCCCCAAATTGATTAAGTTGTAGTTAAAAAAAAATTCCGGTGCCTGTTATCCGTCAACCCGCCGCCGTCGACGAGATATTTGCACTTTTAAGTTGTACGTGTTCACTTTCAATTAGAAATAAGTGCACCTCGCTAAACACCAAACTCATAATTTACAAATCTCTACTCAAACCGATTTGTACGTACGTACGTAAAATCTGGGACCCGGCCAGAAAATCGTACACTGATCGAATTCAAGCGTCCCGAAACACATCTCTGCGTCGTTTTTCAAATGCTCCGCCATATATATCCAACGTAACTCTGCATACCGTTTTCCACACGAAGACAATAGAAGACGAAGCACGCATCTTCTACACACGATTCCGCGAACGGCTCCAAAACCGTCCTAATCCACTCATAAAAAAAAAAAAATCTCTCCTTAAATACACTCCGGGGAATCCCTACGCGCAGGCTAAAGAAATAGTAGTAAATAAAAATTACTAAATTAATTGATAAAAAAAACTGTTCAACCATCTTTTTTTTTTTTTTTTTTTTTGGTAGTATCGCGACCTACGAGGGGAACTCACCCGTCTGGGCAATCCATCCCCATCGTTTATTCAGTAAAACTACAATTGTTTTATATAAATAGATATAATGCTGCCCTTACAATGTAACAATAGCTAGACTAGCACTAATCTAATCTAGGGATCTGGGCGGCCCTCTGGCGTTGGCGCTCCTCTTCCTCGCACGTCGACAGGACCTTTCTTTGCCTGAAGTTGCTTGTTTTCTCCCAGGCAGTCCTGTCTTCCGTCATCATTCTCCACACTGCCGTTTCCGGGGTGAAGGCGCTGCCCGTTGCCGTCTGTCTCCAGCTCCTTTCTTTGCCCCCAACTGCGGTCGCAGTGGAAGAAGGCGTGGTCCGCGTCGTCCACTCCGGCGTGCCCAGCCTCCAAATCCTATGCAGGTACTGGCCGAAGTAGCCGTGACCCGATAGGAATTGGGTGAGGTGGTAATTGGTGTTGCCAAAATTCCTTGGACACCCAAGGCGCCACCTCCGGGATCAGTCTTCGGGTCCAGGCGCCGGTTTCGGCCCGTTCCCACTCCTCTTGCCACTTCCGCAGCGTTTCCGCCCTCATCTCCTGCGCCTTTGGGAGCTCCTGAACCACTAGTCATCTAGAATCACTAATGAACGGCTGCTTTAATCAAACCCTCGATGCTTGTTGGAGTAACACGCATGCCCCTTCATATTAACCTATTGCGCAAATTTGTATAGATTGATTATTTAAAATCAAAAAAAAAAAAAAAAAAGTCGTACGTTTAGTGACGAGAGGACGAGAGTGATAGTAGACCATGATCGTCATAATCGGCGATTGTGTCTGTCGATAGTCAAACATCTCGGCATCCTCTCGGTGTTTCTCTTCCGATTTTTACGTTTTGCATTACGGCCAACAGTCAACATCCACGTACAAACCGTGTGTCGTGGACGATGCGATTGTAAATGCCGCCTATATCATGAGAGCACTAATATTTTTATTATTATTTTATTTTTTTTTTTTCATAATATACCAAAGTTGTCGTCTTCTTCTTCTTCAAAAAAAAAACTTCTTCGTTTGTTACGCCGTCACGTCGCCAAATCTCGAACGTATTATGGTAATATATCACATTTCGAATGCTTTTAGTTTTCTCTCGAAATTCTGGCCGCCGACCGAGTTTCGCACTGCGTACGTAAAAGTTTTCGCGTGTGTGACGCGGCGCGCGGCTTTAAGAGATTTTCATTGTTCGCCAAATGTTTTACCATCGAAATAGTGAGAATTGCAGACCGTACACGTACGTAGTGATGTTGCCAACTGTGGTTATCAAGGTCGAGCCGAAAATCATAGCGGCACACGACGACCGGTTAAAGATTGATACTAAAAAATCAAAAAAAAAAAAAAATCTAAAATCTACGTTTAAAATACGCGATACGTTAAACCGCAGTCATCATCCGGATGTTGGTTTTTATTGGAAACACCCGGGGAAATCGCATAATTTAAAACCGCAAAAATTACGCGGTGCTATGTTGAAGGCGGCCAGTATAAAAACACACAGAGTTCAAACGGCAGATATTTTATTATTTTTTTTTAAACATTTTAAACGCCACGCCGTTGTTTCACGGAATACATTTGAATAATATTAATAGTTTTTTAATAATATTTTTGAATTTAAACGTTTAGTTTTTGTATTTTGTGTCGTATTCGAAAACGTCGAAATAGGCATTTGTTTCTTTACGATTCTTTATGGGCATCGACTGTTCTAACCGACCACCACTACTAGTAGTTTGGTGAACAACTATTAACACGGTTTTTTTTGGCATTTAAAAAGTATAACGTTATTCTGCGTGGCAAACGCATAAACGCGTTTTTAAAAAGTACATAGAAAAATGTCCAAAACCAAAAGGTGGTTGGGAACGGGAAAAGCTAAAAAAAGTCTCAAACGAAGAAAAAGAAAAAAAAAAAAGAATGAGGCACAACTTCTAAAAAAAAAAAGTAAACCTTCTACGTGTTTTTTTTTTTCTACCTAAAAATACCAATAATAAATAAGATACAATTATAAATGTACCGGACACGCGTAATTTGGTAACGCGTAATAGGGCTACTGATGATTGTTAAAAAAGTAATGCCTTAGTTGTGCACTTTAATGACCCTGGAGTTTCTCGAGATTTAACGTCCGACAAATCTTACGTATTAGAAAAAGGGTCGGCATTTTATCAAAATTGAAACGCTGACTATATGAGATTCCTCAAGTAAATCGTTGTTTAATCAAAAATAAAATGTTCTAATAAAAAAAAAAAAACCCGGTGGGCGGTTATTGTAATAGAGAATTATCGATTTTATTGATCGACTAAACAAAATAATATATTGTTATTTTTTTTTGATATTGTCTGACGATTGGCGGAATGTTCGAAGAATTAAATGATATATTTTTTATAATTTGTAGTTTAGAGGCACGGCGCATTGCTTTATTTTTACGTCTTTTTTTTTCATTTTCCGCTTTTTACAGAAAATTATGCTCGTTGGGCGTTTATATTCGCTCGAGGCCCGCGGCGAAGCGCTTAATTCTTAAACTCGATTTCGGTTCGAGACACCCCCCCCCCCCGGCGTGGGTTCGGTTCGGTTCGGATATCGAACGGTTCGTGACGTCGTCGCCGAAAACGTTCCCGGGTGACCGCGCCGCTGTTTTACTATGTTGGCCGGTCCCGAATTTTCGCGAACAATAACCGGCGGTTCGTATCGCGCAGCTAATGGTATACAGCGTGTCGCTAATGGTAACTGGCGTTCGTCCGGTCTATTACACTCGGCTTTTTTTCCCCTTATTTTTATTTTTTTTTGTCTACTAAAACGGAGACGAACGATTGTTTTTTTGACCGTACGTTCGGGCACGGAACGTCACCGCCGGCAACGGTATATTATTATTATTGTTGTTGTTGTTGTTGTTGTTGCTGTTGCTGTTGTTGAGATTGTCGCGAATTCGTCGACGACATCCGTCGCCGCGGAATGTTTCCGTTTCGGTTTTCCTCCACCCGTGTATGTCTACCCCGTCGAAAACCTCCCGCGTTAAGAAGACGTCAGTGCGACCGTTTTTCAACGTAAGAATAATAATAATAATAATAAAAAACTCCCGTTGAATAATCGTTTTTTTTTTTTTTTTTTTTTTTTTATTATTATTATCGAAACGAGTATGATTTACCGTTAAACGGTCAGGGCCGGCGTATAGAGGGACGCGCGACCCGGAAGGAATGGCACGGCCTCACTTGAAAACTCGGAAATCCATAAACGACTTAGTTTTAGCCGCCCCCCTCAGAACGTTATCAAACTTCCCCCGCCCCAGAACTTATATCATACAATTGTAGAAAATAATCAAAACTTTTTAAACAAATTTTTCCAATCATTTTTTCATCATATCGAGCCCCTCACAGACGTGACCAAATATCCGCGTACGTTCCCTAAATAAATCTATTTATCTATCTATCTATCTATCTATCAACCTTCAATTCAATACATAATGAGTAAAAATCATGAAATCATTTTAAAACATTGAACGTTGGCTAATTTTTACCGTTTCGCGCGAGAACGTGTTTTCGAACACATTTACACAATACTCACGATAATGACACGGGACCGCATTCGAAATAGTCATTCGGATAATTTTTTTTTTTATAATTCAACATTTTTAAAAAAAAAATAATATAGTAATTACATTTTATAGACGAATAATAAACAGTACCGTAAAAACGGTGAAACGATTAAAATAAAACGTTAAAAATAATTAGTTTTTATATATTATTATGCAATACACAATATACGAATTGCTAATATACAAATAACTTTTTTTTAATTTTATTTCTGCGTCAACATACGAACCCCATTTAAAATACTGGAATTTATTTTATTTCGAAAAATATTTCCGCCATTGTTATGGATACTTGTAATTTCCAATCGAAACCGAATTTATTGTGTTATTCGATTCCCAGTGTATTCAAACCAACTAATACCGATACAACAATAACTCGAACAGAATAATGATCGGCGTTGTGACTTGCTCGAATAAATCTATCTAGACAATATTGTATTATCTATTATTTTTGAACATCTTGGAATCTATCTGAATTTTATCTAAGATAAAAACAATTTTCTAGTTGTCTAAATAGAATATACGTGTGAAAAATTAATTAGCAAACGTTTTTACCAATTGTCGAAAACATTAAATACCGAACTATCGTTTTGTTTTAAGTTCGAAATTCGAAGTTACTATAAAGTTATTAACACCCTTGCGTTTGTAGAATTATTTTAACCGTTCACAACTAATACCCATACAACAATAACTCGAACAGAATAATAATCGGTGTTGTGACTTGTTCGAATAAATCTATCTGGATAATATTGTATTATCTATTATTTTTGAACATCTTGGAATCTATCTGAATTTTATCTAAGATAAAAACAATTTTCTAGTTGTCTAAATAGAATATGCGTGTGAAAAATTAATAAGCAAACGTTTTTACCAATTGTAGAAAACATTAAATACCGAAATATCGTTTTGTTTTAAGTTCGAAATTCGAAGTTACTACAAAGTTATTAACACCCTTGTGTTTGTAGAATTATTTTAACCTTTCACATTTTTATCTACCTCTCTGCTTACAATATTCTCAATATTGGACAATTAAAAAAAAAAATAAAAAATAAAAAATTATTGTTTTCTTTATATCTAGTAAATTTCCACACATCTATTATCTTATCTAAGATTAATTAAGTATTTGTTAACACATTTATCTGTATCCGAAAGATTTTGAAGCAATTCTATTTTATCTTTATCTAGATAAATCTTACTTATCTGTGTCTAGGCACCGAATTAACGATATATACCACGAATTATTAAATCGAAAAACCTAAAATTGCATGCATTATAAAACGCGTATGAACAATACACAAAAAAAAAAAAAAAAAAAATACAAAAACGTCCGGTCATATAAATCATTATATAATAAAAAAGTTAAAAAAAAAAAATAAATATATTTTCGACTCAAAGGGAATACGGTTTAATCCGCGTATAGTAATTTTAAATTGCGAGCGTAGCGAGGAATGTATTCGTTTTATACTATACGATGTGCGCTTTTTTTTTTTTTTTTTTCATTTTCCTTGTAATATTATTATTAAAACCGTGAAAAAAAAAAAAAAAAAAAAAAAAAAAGGGAGGAAATATTTACACAATAAAAATTTCTGTTATTTACGATTTGAATTTATCAAAATGGTACTTGGCTCAGAATCTTTCACCGTTAGCGACGATTCATCGTTGAATATAAATATTAAATCAACCTATTAAAAATATAGTCTACATTCCCGACGTCTCACCTATTCGACGGTGTAAAGTATGTCGGCGTTTTTTATTTTTTTTATTTTTTTTTTTTTTTAGTTGCCACGGCTTTGAATAGTGTACTGTCGTTTTTCGTTTAAACACCGTCCAACCCGTGTAACGTATACTACCATAAAAAAAAAAAACCAAAAAATAATAAAATAATAAGTCGTGATTACTGAAATTACTGCGAATTACTGCAAACCGGCCGAACGGTGGGAATATAGACGAGTACATTTTTTTTTTCTAGTCGGACGTTCGAAAAATTGAACGATTATTGGTAATCGGACGAGTTTCCACGGCAACATCGCGGGAAATCTTCCGACAGGCCGCGATAAAAATCTAGGCGAATATAATCGGAATACGCGACCGATTTGAGTCGAATAAAAAAAAAAAACAGTATTCAGTTGTACGATCGTAAAATAATGCTCGCGCGACCGGCAAACGTTGCGGCCGATACGTTATTACGAAGACTTAATTCCCGCTTTATTATTTATTATCAACCGGAAAAACGGTAACGATTGCGGACGAAATTTAGCGTTAACGTTGCCAAAAGTCCACCCGAAAAAACGATTGTCGTAGGTCGGCGAAAGAAAGTCGGTCGGCCATCCCGTTGACTCCGTCTATGGTATTAAAGACCGAAATCTGATTTCGTTCACTTGTAAAATACGATTAGATTTCGTAACATAATATAACGATAGGTTTGCATTTAATACGCCCGGAATGCCCACACAAACATTCCAGGGTGCCTCTATTTGTACCGCATAGTAACAGTTATACAAGGCGATAATTGTTTAGGGGTCTTATCGAATATAACGGACGCCTTATTATATCGAAAACTTCCAATTTTTTTTTTTTTTTATTTCAACAGCGTACGTATACGGTTTTATATTCCCAGGGAAAATATTTTTTCAAATCGAATTTACACATTTCGGCAATGCGTGACGCGGAAAATCGCGTTATTGGTAAAAGTCACTCCGATTAAGGACCGTCCGAAACCGCGTAAAATCGGTCCTGCTACCGACTTACTCGTCCCGTACTATCGGCACGGGCTCGGATCTCGGTTAAACGTCAGAAGACCTTACCACGAGGTGTACGGCCGTTGTTCAATGGGTTGCGAACGTATTGGCAGTTTTTACGAAAGAAAACCCGAAGGATAAAGGATAATTTTATCAGTTCGGATGTGTAAACTTTCACAAAGATTTGAAAAAAAAAAAATGGTCCCGGGTCCTTATCGCACGTATTTATTACATGTATACGTGAAATTCGCGCGAATACATGTTCACGTAAATCAGAAGAAAAAAAAGGACAATTCAAAGCGATTGTGGAATTTTCATCCGCAAATATATTAAATACGGCTGTGAAGTTTTCGTAGGACGTATTGATTTTCAATTTACTTATATCCTAGTGTTACTGCTGGGTAGCTACCCTTCTCAAGCTCTCGGGTCTTGTATATTATTTATCTTGTACACGCTCGTATGCTTATTGCGATCATATTACGGATTGTATATTTATCGAATAAATGTTTAAAAAAAAACGTTTATATATGTAAATATTTTACTAGATCAGTGGCGTGGCGAACGGCACATTTTAATTGTCACTGAGATTCCCGGGAGATTTGCGGGACGGGTGCCTTAGTTTTTAATCGACACAACGGTCGAATACATGTTCACGTAAATCAGAAAAAAAAAAAAAAGGACAATTCAAAGTGATTGTGGAATTTTCATCCACATATATATATATATATATATATATTAAATACGGCTGTGACGTTTTCGTAGGACGTATTGATTTTCAATTTACTTATATCCGAATATAATATGTATATATATATATACGAGGTGCGACAATAAAATAACGAGACTTTTTGAATAAAAGTTGTTTATTTTAAAAATGTTATAATTTAATGATTATCACCTTCAAAGTACCTTCCCTCAGCATCAATACACTGTTGCATACGTCGCTGCCATTCTTGAAAACAGTGTTGCCAATTGCTTTCATTCAGCCCTTTTAGAAGTTCTGCCGTTTTCATTTTTACGTCATCAACTGTTTGAAAATAGGAAAAGAAATAAGAAGGAAATAAGAAGAAGTCACAAGGAGCAAGGTCTGGCGAGTACGGGGGATGTTGAAGTACAGATATTTTTTTTTCAGTTAAAAAACGTTGAATTGAAAATGCACTGTGAGCTGGAGCATTGTCTTGGTGAAGAACCCAGCCATTTTTCCATAGATCTGGTCGCTTCTTTCTGACACGTTCTCTTAATTTAATTAATACCTCTTTATAATAATATTGATTAATTAATTTTGTCGATTTTTTCAACGTTTTCGTTTGTCGAAGACGTGGTAGGACGTCCAGAACGATCATCGTCTTCGACGTCCTCCCTTCCACTACAAAACCGTTTGTGCCATTCAAAAAACATGAGCTCTTGATAAACATTCTTCATCATAAACTTCACATAACATACGAAACGATTCCGCGGCAGTTTTTTTTAATTTAACAAGAAATTTAATGTTAACACATGTTGTTCGATTTTTATATCTAACATTTTTCGGCAGTATAGTCGAACTCGCGCTAATAACAAGGCTACTAACGTATAAGAAAATGAATCGATGCCATCAGTGTTCATAGTACTTTTAGATAAGTGTTATCTAATCATATTTCAATAATTGTTTTATAGATAACGTTAATAGTTTAGGTTATATTTAGAAAGTCTCGTTATTTTATTGTCATACCTCGTATTAACTGGATTCGGCAAGGGAATATGCATCGAGCTACCACCGCCTTTGCAAAAAAAAAAATCCGAGTAAAGTGAAGTGGTGTATGTTTGGGTTCATCACGTCACCGTTGAACATAATCAATACAGTGTTGGGCATTATCTCGATAAACAGTTAATTATATTTTATCTTATTCGGACAATTAACAAAATCGGCTATTATCTTGTCTTTATCGAAGATTATCTAGATAAATTTTTTTTATATACAAGTATTCCTCTGTGTGTGCTTTTTTTCTTCTATTCTCTGTTTTCATTAAAAACAACTTTACCACCGGCAATGTTGATCCGACTATCAAGCCGAAAGAATTCCGGATCCAATCGGTGAACGGCGAGGGAGGTAATTTTTTTTTTTTAATTTCGTTGTATTTCACTCAATAAATGGGGGGGGGAAAAAACGTATTTTTTCAAATATATATATAAATCGACGGCGGCGGGGATGGGGGAGAAATACACACGAGTGTAATATTGTTGAAATTCGAAATTTGTATCTTTATCTCTATGTGGACAATTTACTCTTTTGTCTATATTTATATTTGATTTTTGTCCGGACGAATGATATTCGTCGATTATCGTTTACGCCATTGTATATCTAGCGGAATTGTTAACGACGCTCGCCGTCGCCCGGTATAATGTCGGAATGTTATTTCAATTGGCCGCCGGCTCGTTTCGAGGCAAACCGATTTTTCGCGACGCGGTCGTCCGTACGGTAAAAACGAACGCGGCGTTCGGGTTTTCTTCGGTGGCTGTGACGGAATTATCGCGGGCAGAAGACAACCCTCTTCCGGTACGTATATATATATATATTTATATACGCTGCGGCGCCTATTTTTTTTTTTTTTTTTTTTTTCCCCTCGTCGTCGCCGGGAAGACGTGTCGCGAATACGAATTCGGCACTTATTTTTTCATATTATTTTTTTTTTGTCGTCCGCGAAAATAATAAAAAAAAAAAAAAAACCACCGTCGCCCGCGTTTGCGACGGTACCTATATTCCGCTCCGCACGGCGGCTTCCGTACACCGTATTATACTCCAATATATATATGTGTGTGTGTGTATAAAAAATAAAAAAAAAAATAAAAAACGTACGTATATACGACCGCGGACGTGAATTTCAAACGCGTTTTATCGGTAACCGTACACTCGTTTACACTTGCCCTCGCCGGCCCATAACTTCTCGTTTCCCGAGGGGCATTTGACGGCGAGGCAAAAGACAAACGCCGTCCCGTCGCGATTATATTATTCTAATTATTATTATTATTATTATTATAATATACGACCTGCAGGTTATAATACGGTCGGATCAACAAAATTAGCGGGCAAAACGAGAGATAAATCGCCGTGGGCGCCCGGGGTGCCGCTGAAGAATAATGACCCCGACTAAAGACCTGACGGTTTTACAGAATATTGATATTCCTAGGCGCGGTACGGTTTTCCAGCTATCTATAGCGTTTTAAATTTTAAATATCACATTGTAATCAAAGCGGATGATTAAATAAATAATAATAAAAAAAAAAAAAAATCACCACATTAATTGAACAGTAACACGTTACAGTAAGTTTAATTAACCGATTATCTTGTGATAATCAGATAACAGTTTTATTTATCTCAATAGGATAAAAAGACACTATACATTTATTTTATTTCTATAGGATAAAACGATATACGTTTGTCATCTAGAAAACGCACAAAACTGCTCAGTATATATATATATATATATATAGGTATTAGTGATGAGATAAATTAAGATTTTCCGAAGTTCAAGAATCTGGATTTTCGGATTACAAAATTTGAAATCCGATATTTATTGTAAATCTAGATTTTTCTCTGAATCCATATTTATTGTGATTTCATATTCCTTTCTCATAAAACTATTCTTGTAAATAGCAGCATAAAATGTGTAAAAAATTGTATACGTTTATACAATTTAAAAAATAACACAAATAGAAATTAATTTAAAAAAAAAAATAGGTACAACAAATACAATAAATCCGGAATTATGTCAAATCACATAAAGGGTTTGAACTGATTGATAATTATTTATTTTTTTTTTTTTTTACATATTCATATCACACTCTTGAAAGAATAGTGGCACAACTGAAAATATGAAAATATTCGGAAATCTACATTCAATGTTTCGTTATGTCACTATGAATTTATCTATTTTTTTCCCCACGTGAAACTGTTACATTTGAGATATGACTCTGTTCCGGCTTGAATAATAATAATAATGGAAACGACATTCGCCCGGGTCGGAATACAGAATACGTCTCGTAATTGTATTCTTAATTTCGCAGCGAGACTATATATTTTATTATAAGCGGAAATAATGACATTGTTTTAGCTCATGCCGAGTTTAATATTAAATAAATGACAAAAAAAAAAAAAAAAAAAAACCACTAGTTTATTACGTATAATATAATTATTGAGGATGAAATTCCGCGTTATATTTTGATAGTATTTCAAATATTATAATACGGCAGAGATCGAATTTTTTGTAGTTGTGTCACTGTATATTCTTTTCGGGGGCTCCGATATATATATATATATATTAAAAAAAAAATTCTATCTACGGCGGTGTAACTGGGTAAACTGGGTAGAAATCTAGTGGCGGGGAGGTGGGCAAATTAACATATTCACCAAAATCAACACCGCGAGGGGTGGTGTAAATATATTTATCATTCAACGTATAAAAAATAATCAAAATTATTTAATGTCTTAATAACTTAATTAAACAAAAGTTCGACAAAAAAAAAAAAACCCGAAAGAATACATTATTATTTGAATTGTTTTCGTGTTTTTGTTAATGCGATAACGTTGACAGCACGTCAACACACATTTTAAAAGAGGAGAAACGCAAAATGCATACATACATTTATATATTTTTACGAAATAATTTGAGGAAAAAATTACATTTATCTGAAATTATTATAATGTATTATAATGCATTGCTTTAGCATTTTTTTTTTTTTTTTTTTTTTTTGAAGATCCAGAAGATCCGGAGATTCCGTACTGTTGTCACGTCCGGATGGGGGACGGCAGATTTTCGATACCTTGCCCATTCCAAAATTACACCACCGGTAAACGATTTGATGGTTTTCAAATCGCCCTGTTCCACACCCACCGATGTATTACTGTCCCGTGTATTATAATGCGATGATATTGATTCCGCCGGAGTAGATCCCGAGAGAGCGAGCGAGAGAGAGTGAGTGAGTGAGAGAAAGTGAGAAAGAGAAAGAGAGAGAGAGAGAGAGAGAGAGAGAGTGAGAAAGAAACGACGCGACCTGTTGTCGGGGTGCGCTGCCCGTCCACCGCCGCGGCCGCATCGTCACCGCCTCGCCGCCGCCTCACCACCGCGGCCGTTGTAATCGATGCCGCCGCGTATTGTGTCACCGACACGAGTCCCCGTCGTCGTCGTCGTCGTCGTCGTCGTTGTCGTCGTCGACCGGTATAAATTTATACCCGCGTCACCACGCCCCGTAAATCGTAATAATATCCAGTCGGGGCCGTAATTGCGCTACATCTGGCGCCCCGTGTCGACTTCGCCACTACCCCGTGTCCGTGCGACGCACACCGCACCGCACCACGCCCGGCGGAAAACAGAGTTTCCCTTAATTGTCGGTTGAAATTCCCTTAAAATGTTAATTTTTTCTCCCCCCCCCCCGTCCACCCGCCCGCGTACACGCCGCGGGAATTCGTTTTATACCGAATATAATATTAACGCTAGTGCGTTTCCGCGTCCCGATCGCCTTCAATGATATTTCGTCACGCGGTTGGCCGTATACACGGTGCCCTCCACAACCCGAGGGTTTTTTTATTTATAATTATTATTTTAAAATCGTAATAATTCGTCATGGTGTTAAAACGCGTTGACCGTCGTCCACCGCCGACAACCGATTGGATATAGGGATATTCAGGGACATTTTAAAATCCGAACAAGTAGAAAAAATGCGTATCTTACAATATCCGCGATTGTTCGGATATCTGTAAGTACGATCCGAGTACGATACGTCCGTATACAATTTGTACTACTCAGATATCATCATTATTAATCGACAATCGATAAATTTAATCGGGAATATTTCGGTTAGAAATGATTGCTCGCATATTCAATGTGGTAATAAAACCGTGCCGAGTACTCACAACAATAGATATTAGGCATGCCCAAACGCCAAACAATACATATACGAAAAACACGAAAACGTTGACTACGATATCTCGTTTGGAACTACTATTGTAATTGTGTAGCCATTTTGCAATACGTAAAATTCGGACTCGAGTGCAATTTTATCTCATGGATCACATCAAAAAAAAAAAAAAAAAAATAATAAAAATTCTTTAAAACCTTTACACGTACAGAATTCCGAACAGTATAAATGTCCGATTATGAAGGATATTCAAACGTTCGAGTGTATAACGGATATTTCGATATATTCGAGGATATTCGGATTTTGCCATTTCAATTATCCGGATATCGGATTCGATATATCAGATGTTGCACTAATACATATATGGTTCAAATAAAAAAAAAAAAAAATGACGCTACGAGTCAATGTGCGCATATGTATATTGTAATTTTCACGACATTTTTAATTTGTCAAACCGAGTCGAGATCGATACCCGCGCAAGAAACGCGGACCAAGTGAACCTGCTCTATATAGCGATGCGCAATTATAATCGTGAAACAATCGTAATGGCCACAACACGGGCGCGAAAGATGTTTCCCGTTTGCTTTTGCAAGAGCACGTCCAATTGACTATAAATATATATAATTTGCATTTTGTAATTATTTTTGCCATTGGTATAGCACGAGTTAAACGAGAAAACAGAAAATATAATTAAACGTAAAGTGCATATCAGTTAATATCTCTCGTGGTACGCGTTTGATCTCCTCCGCCACTTGCATAGTCGTAAATACGCCACTGGCCCCCACTGTGTTCGGGGAACGTGCGCAGCTATAACGACCGAAACAAACATAATATAGTAATTACATCAATTGAGTACGTCAAACTTCACGTTTTCCGATGAACATTCTAAAAGAAATATATATATGTACGGAGTTTGTTCAAAAAGTACCAGGACAAATGTCATTACGGCTAATCTACACACGAAAACGTTTCAAATTGTAAACAAATGTATTCCCCGCGAATTAGTGAACATTTTAAACAAAACCCCAAGTCTCTATATTATCTCAGTTTAATATTACACGCGGTTAAATCCAGTCTGTTTGTTTCGTTCGCCGTTTTCGACATGTCTGCAATTATCGAATTAAACACGTTCTGCTGGAAACTTGGTAAAAACGATGGAACGGAAATTATTAAAACCGCATTTAAGGGTTGATTCACTCAGAGGATCCGTGACTTTCGAGTGTTTTAAACGTTTCAAGGACAGTCGGCGGTCAACTGAAGACGGTACACGTTCTGGAAGACCGTCGACGTCATCCAGAAACGATGGTGTGGCGACAATTTGCGAAAAAAAAATGTGAAATTTTACAGAAAAATGTACAGATGAGAAGGATCGCGCTGCCGAATTCGTTCCGCGATTGTTCACCACGACAATGCACCGGCACCTTTAGCGGTGTCGATTCGTGAATTTTTGGCTGATAAAAAAAATGCTGCGGACTCCTCTTATTCTCCTGATCAGATCCCGTGTGATTTTTATCTATTCCCAAGACTAAAATCTGCGCTTAAAGGACAACGATTTGAAGATGTAGAGGGAATTAAATCGAACGCGGCAACACAACTCGCAGTTTTAACTTTGGAACAGTTCCAAAGGACTTTTGAAAAATGGCAAGATCGCCGGGATCACTGCATACCGTCCGGAGGAGAGTATTTCGAATGAGATATCATTAAATAGTAAGTAACTTCATTTTTACAATTATTAAAAATAATATCCTGGTAAATTTTCAACAGACGTGTCGTATAGTCAAAAAACGTCGTGGAAAAGACCGAAAACGCTGCAGATGCTCGTTCCGCGCTACTGCCTCCCGCCGGCTCGTGCAGCATTAGGCCCCGAGAACCGGAGTGATTATAAAAATATTTCCCCGGGATAAACAACGACGACGAGCACGCCGGGCTTTCAAAGTTAAAATACCTAATTGGTACACAACTAACAATTTATATTTGTGCGAGTTATTGCAAACATTTTTATTTTAAAGTCTAAAAACGTTTGAAAATTCAATACAAGATTTTTTCAGATTCTGAGCAGAGCGATATTAATTTAACAATGTGTGTGTTTTTTTTATTTAAACAATTTTTATTTCAATTCAATAACGACTATATTGTATGAAATGATATTACAATAATTGCTTTAAATAATATAATTTATGCGCCTCGATTTTCGGCAAATATTGCTTCAACGTACCGTATTGCTGAGCTTATTAATCACCAACGACCACGGACTAGAATTTAGCGTCATGGGAGCCCACGATATTTTGGGGCCCTCGTATAATACTTCCCAAAGATATCCTATCGAAATCTAAGAAAAAAAATAAAACAATATTTTAAAAAGATTTATTCTAGAGGCCCATATTTTTGTGTTACACCAGTGCGTCCATATCCGTTGATAAAATGTCCAGCGGGATCGCTCTCTTGTTACCGGCTCTCTAACCTCGGTATTTACCGTGAATCTATAGTAACCGCGTTTACGGTATACCACACCAAAAAAAAAAAAAAATAGTAAAAATTAAACCATCACCGATCAAGTTCCACGTTGGGTCGACAAAAATGTTGTTTGGTTAACTTTACATAGAGCCAAAGCTGTTTTTTCTGGTATCAATTTGACGAGGCCGTTGTTGCAAAATTTCGGTCACGTTAAATCCATCCAAGGACACGTTGATTATTTGACCATTATTATCGTTATATCCATTTATCATAGTTGTTATCGCAATGATATTATAGAAAATTGTCGATAATCTATCGGAATAATTATTGTAAAAAATTAGTAGGTACTATGCAATAACAACGATAATGTAACTATTTATTCTACGTAATATTATACATTAGTTTTAAATAAATAACAATTACTTTATCCATTTTAATTACATATTAAATATACGACCAAGTTTTAAATACATTTATGAATTATTGGTACGAATACATAATATACGTAAATTGAACGTATCGATACCGGTGATGTGTTTAAGCACAGGCCATACTATGGGCCCGGCATAAATTTTTTTTTTAAAAAATTATTTATGATAGACTATGCGTACTGAAAAACTCAATAATTTGACAATAATGAATACCGCAGCGAATTTGAATTGTGACGGTTTACGTTTGTTGGAGAAAAATGATAAAATTTTAAGTGTAACTAATTTGTAAAATGCAAAAAAAAAAAAAAACGATTTTGCGAACGCTTTAATTTTCGTGAATAATGTATCGATTTTGCGTATAAGATAAGAAAATAAAAACTAAAATATATTCGAATATGTATTATGAATAATTTTAAGTGCGATCCGGAGGAAAAAGCGAGGCGAATTGGAAAGTGCCTGGCTGCAGGCGGCAAAAACCCGAACAGGTGTAGTGAGCCGGACTGGGCAGTACGACTCAAAACTATTTTAAAGGCGAAGTCACCGTTGACTGACGGCTGCTCAGTGAATGTTGAATGGACAAAGACAATAACGAACACTTAAAAAACACAAGAGTTACTTTATTGACCGAGACTGGGCAACGGGTACGTGGTTCGTACGAACGTAAGGTATGCTACCGACGGTCGCGCCCATACATCGAGTTGACGCTAAGTCTAAACTAAGTCCAAAGAATTATGGAATACCATATCCGTATAAATATAGATAACTCGAAAGTAAAAGCTAGCGAAAGTAGAAATCATTTACTTAAAGTGAATACTAACTGAATAGTCGTAACACCTAATCATAAACAATTTATATGTTTAAGCACGTCGTAACCATAAAAAAAGAGCTACTCAATTTACAGGGTGGGGCAGAGCCGACTGACGAGTTTAACGAGGTCATTAGACTATGATAAGATAAGAGCAGGCCTTAATAAGTGGCGGTATTTTGAATTGTACGGTAATGCCGTTTTTATCCGTAATCATGGTCTGGACAGGCGTACATCGTGGTTTCGTCGTGCGTGCGTATTACGAAAATAATCATTCTGTGATCGCTACACAAAGGGTTTTTCGTATACACATCGGCGGCATTCCACGTGCTGAATCTGTTCTTTCTGCTAACACTATCGAATTGTGGATACGGCATTTGGAAGAAACTGCAAGTACCCTAAGTAGACTTGGACACGGAGCACCCAGAACGGTAAGGACCCTCGAAAATGTGCAGTTAGTTAGAGAGTCAATTGAACAGTCACCAAGACGCTCGGCCCGGAAACACGCTGTAGTTTTGGGAATCTCAGACCGTTCTTTGAGGAGAATTCTTCACGAAGATTTATCATTCCATCCCTATAAATTAATGCTTCTCCAATAGTAAAATGCTACTGACTACGGCAACCGTAAAAATCTCTGTCAGCAAATTCCTCTGCAAATTCTTCCGATATCAACTTTTTTCTGTAGCGTTGAGGCCCATTTTCATCTTTCTGGAACTGTAAATAAACAAAATTGTCGATACTGGGCTACAAATAACCCACGGCAGCTCCATGAAAGACCACTCCACTCTCCTTAAGTGACAGCGTGGTGTGCTGTGTCCCAATTTGGGGTGATCGGCCGCTACTTTTTTGAGGTCGAGAACAGGACCGTCGCTGGATCGTCTACAACAGTTTATCAATGCTGACGGCCGCCATCTTGGAGATATAATTTTCAAAAAATAATTTTTAAAAATGGAATTGAATACTGATTTAAATAAAAAAAAACCTTTTCTCTAAGTTTTACTGTTCGTTATTTATAGCCCATCAAAACTCGTCAGTCGCTCTGCCGCACCCTGTACTATGCACATACTATGTAAAAAGTAGTGATCGCGGCTTAGCCTGATTACTACACAGGCCATTGGTTATCGTTTTGTCGTCGTTCGGATAATAGTATTGTGCAGTCCGATAACATTGTTGTCGGTTCAACAATTACGATTATCATATTGTCAACTTTGTTTAAATTGTTGATAAACACCGGTTGTTAAACTCGGATAATTACGATGATGACACGGCAATAATACTGTCGGTTTACTTAGCGCCGACAATAATTTGTATAATCATATTGTAACGGTAAAATAATACGTTATCCAACATACAGGGTGTCTTGTAGTGATTGGCAAAAAACATTGTTGTTCTTGTTGAATACATCGATGTTTTTACTATCGACGTTTACGTTCTCCGGTATATCAAAAAAAAAAAAACACCGACGTTTTATTTCGAGGTTAGCCATGAGTATTTATTATATTTTTCTTTTTTTTTTTTTTTGTAATTATTTCTATAACAATTTTATAAATCGTATGTATTTTATTCTGTTCGAGCCGGAAATTGGCAGGGCATTTGGTTGCGCAGTTCTTATCGCGATTCTTGTCGTCTGTCCCTAGTGAACGTTTATTTTCTAAAGCGGCATTGACTTTGAATAAACAAAGTAATCGGTTAACATCCCAAGCATTTAAACAAACTTATATTTTCACAATCCTCAAACGATACACTCTGGTAATGCACTCAGCGTACGACATAATTTTTTTTAAGAATAACTTACATTTAAATATACTTATGCCTCGAATTAAATTGTTTTTTTTTTTTTTTATTATTCGGTAATTTAGTATTCGCTTGGTTTTTTTTTTTTTTCAGAAATAAAAAGGTTTGAAAACTCGATTCCCCCCCCCCTGTTTATATTAATGGGCGATCGCCTGTCATCGTCGGATGGCTTTTTTTCCCCGCTTGTTTATGCTATTTTATGATAAAACACCGATTGTTTTTCTCGAAAATCCGATATATCGGCACTGTCGATGTTTAAAATTTCGATGTATCGATACATATCGAAAAATATTATTGTCCGTTTCTAGTGGCTTGCCGTGTGCACGAGCATAATTTCCAGACGGTGTTTTTGATACCGTTATCCGTGCCGTTGAATATTATCAAAAATATAAGGTAAAAATTTGTATTTGTATTCGGTGCCCTGTATACGTGAAACGCGGTTTTATCGTCCCCGGGCACGGTCGTCCCAGGTTACCGCTTATACCGCATTTAACCCGCCGTTATCGTTTCCGTGGGTGTACCGTAATAATCGGGTTCGGTACACATACGCGTCGCAAAGCGATTTTATTACGTCGGCCTCCCCGGCCAATACAATTTGCTGCTTTTGTTTTCCGGACACTGTCACCCGCCATCAGTCGACTGCAGTGCCCGAGTTTTTGATTATTACCCGCCCTCTCCACAAACACATTGACTATTTTTTTTTTCAGTTTTAATTGCGTACGGGATTTCATTACGTTTCGGGCTGTCCCTTTAAACGGGGGGGGGGGATTGATACGATCAACGAGGGAGAGAAGGGGCCCCGAAACCGAAATAGTCTCGTTCGCGCGCATGAATGATAAACGACTCGTAGTGGAAGTAGTACGCGAAATCGTGTAATTTTTACGGGTTTAATCAACAATTGAACTTCGTTGAACACTTGATAAAACTTGACGGTCGACATCGATTTCATCACTGGGTACGACTGACGAGAAAAACTTGTATACGACTTTTGAGCGTTTACACGAAGCGAAAACAAATTTGTCTAAAAAATACCAAAAACACTGGATAATTTTAAATAACTCGAAAAAAAAAAAAATGTCTAAACGTATTCACACAATTATATCACGTCTAGAAAATTAATGTATTCCGGAAGTATGGCTGGTTTTTTTACGATTATTTTATTTATCGAATTGAAAATTTAAAAAAAAATCTATCGTTTTTTACATTAACCGGTTGCTCTATATAAATATTCCCGTTTCCTACCCCCCCCCTTTCCGTTATTAAGAAAACTAAAGGACAATCATAAAATTATCTCTCTAATGTGCACCGACTAGACGAAATTCACACCCGAAGTCGACGAACGGGACAAGTCGTCTAATCGGAAATTCGTTCGCAGACAGAGGAAAAAACGCACATAAACTACGGTTGTTTTGACCCGTTTTTGTGTTCGGGAAAATTCGTTTTTGTTGCGGCGGTACCGCGCGATAGATATATATATATATATATATTTATTCCTGCGCAAAAAAAAAAAAAAAACACCATTTTTTATTTCATAAAATCGGAGGATCCAGAACGGATCAACACTGGGCCAATATTAATTCCATCGATCCGGATCGAGACACTGATATATGGGCGTATCGCGTGTTCGGAGTTTGCAGTCGTTTCTCAAATGGATACGACGTAATAAAAAAAAAAAAAAAAAAAAAACATCGACGTGTATAATATAAGTAGTTCGTTTAAACGTGAAGTTTTACTCGTTTCGTTTCGCGGTTAACTTTCCTGCGACGACGACGACGACATCGAGAATACGTTCTATTTCCGTAAATCAGTTTACATTTGCAATACGATTATCGGTGGAAATCGGCTAAAAAGTTTAATCCCCTTCGCCCTCTTCCGGGCCGACCCCCCCAACAACCCCATAAATTGCATTACACGTGGCGCTGCAGTGTTCTTAAGAACGTACACATATCATGTGCATCCGTATATGCTCTCGGTAAAACATTGCCAAAAACCACTCCGCAGCGCACCTACACATTCGTTATGTGTAACTGTATTCCGTTCGGGGTTGCGCATCAGTGTTCGGGTCAGCAAACAATTAAATTAAAGTGAAGCTAAACCACTTTTAATGTCTTACTACGTCGGTATATACGCAATATATATATATATATATATATAGTTTTTAATATCCAAAGACCGACTTTATTATTGCGTACTGTTTGTGCGGATACGATAAAATACGACGTTCTTAATTCGAGTCGCCATATTGCAGTTATACAGAGTGATTTTTTTTTTTTTTTTTAAATTTGTTTTCTCGTCATCTCCGACGGTTGTGTGTACAAATATTGATTTTTGGGTTTCTCCGCCGTCGTTATGGTCTGTAAAACCGTTTAACAAACGTGTATTGCCTGCGATATTATCCAATATTTGTATCCTAATAATTTCGTGGGTTATATCGGTTTTTGATTTTCGAATATCAATCGGGGGTGTACAACTCCCTCTCGCTCATTTTCAAACCAAATTCGAAAAGCGTTGCCCGACATTCAATTGGATTTACGAATGGGGTTTCATTGGTCTATTTAAAATCGGATATGGTACGCATTCATTTTCACTAATACGCGTCCGGTCTTAATGTTTCACTAACTATTACAATTACTCACAAAAGGCAAATCCGATACGAGTGTTTGGCATATCAGTTTTTAAATTTGCATTTCTCTGGGAGATTATGTGAAATGTTTCAAGTCGACGGTATCCATACGAAACATGGGTAAAATGGTGAACATATTCTGTTAAAATCAATTTATAATGGCCGAAAAAACAAAAACCAAAATTATCAATATTATTAAAATATTCGTAGATAATCGCCGGAACACGATAAAAAAAAAATATCCTGATGTTATATTATATACTGACATACCGGAAAAAACTCAAGCGTCTAATGTCTATCGAATATTTCCAATTTCCTAACGAAAATTGTTTTCTAGTTTGATTTTAAACACACGTGGATCACAAAACCAATTTTTTTCCTTCTCGCGACTCGCATTTTAATTTTTTTTTTTAAACAATCTAAAAATAATTTTCGCTTGTGTTATATACCAGAGAATATGTTATTTAAACATTCTTGTTTTATTATTTTGTTTTGCCTAAATGGCCATAAATATGATGAGGCAGTACATAAAATTAACTTGGGTTTGATAAATCCATTGCTAAATTAACAATTATTTACTGATGAGGGATTGTACAGAAAGACAAAACCGTGGAAATACTACGACTGCAGATGGTGCTTTAGAGTTTAGATTGAATGCATTTGGTCGGATTGTTTCGTCAGATCGTATACGACGGTCTGACGAACGGAATAAAAGCTAATTTTCGACGATATATTGTTTTATTCGCAATTCGATAATAAATTACATACGTAATATTCGATTGTATTTAATATAGGATTTATAGACGCTCGTTTATTTTATTTTTCTCCCGTGGTTTGTATGGAACGAAAATGTTTATTAAACATCTAACTACGCGCAGAATGTATTAGTTTAGCTTTTGAATATGCTTTGTTTTTCCCCCGTCAGTGAAAACAAATTTCAGTAAACATTTATCAACCCAAGTGTGGTTATAACAAATGCGTTAAAGAAAGGTAATTTTTTTTAAAATAATATTTCCTATCGTTAGACCGAAAGCTGAAACACAATCGGGGAATCTCTATACGCAAAAGCGATTTCCATTGTAAATTTCAATTTTTGTTCAATTCAGTGGAAAATAATTGCAAAGAACCTACACCCAATAATTAAATCGGCTACATTCTGACGTACTAATGCGTCATTACGCCCAGGGCGCCTGCTATAAACGGGGGGAAGGATGGGCCTCAACGATATTATAAATTAAACTAAAATAATGAATGTAAAGTAAGTTTTTCCAACAGATTATTAAAAAAATATCGTAAAACATAGTTTACGTAATAACGGTATAATACATATTATGTAGGTTTATTTATGTACGTGGACGAAATTTGATGTCCAATCGATCCTTGTATCGTTCATTTTATCATTACGCGATAAACTGTGACAGTTTCCGGCGCGTATAAAGTAATGGCAAGGCATAACTATGGACATTGGTAATAGCAATTTCGACTGTTAAAGATTATTCGTTAAATCCCATATAGATACTGCGTATATCCGCAGTGGTTTTATCCGCTTTAGAAATTGCCGACATTTTTAACGCGGGAACTAGTTTTAAAACCAAACGACGTCGAATAGTTTAAAGACAGTTTCAGTATGGAAACATTGGATCAATATGAATCTACTCCAAAAAGAAAACTTAAAAGAGAATTAGGTTTTTTTTATTCTCGAATCGATAACTTCAACACAGTCTCGTTTCAAACAGTTGAAAGCCCATAGAGATGCACGGGGATTCATTTACAATATTTCTGATATACCCGATTATGATACTTTGGTAAAACGTTGTATGGACTCGTACAATACACTTAAAGACGGCGATCAAAGTGATATCCATAGAATGGATATATAAAGTCGGAATATATAAATACCCTATTGCCGAATGAAGTATTTTCTCCCAAAGCAGTATTGGAATATATCAAATTCTCAATTCTTAAACATTTGGATTTCATGCCGGGAAATTTATCCAGTTCAACCAACATTTATTCCTTTCCCCCCACAATAAGATACGAAATATTTTTTCTCGGCGTGTACTCGATTCCAACGTTTGAATTACTTGTTTTTTTTTTTTTTTTTTGAGGCTATAAAAACACCTAAAATATTGCTGGTTTAATTAATTATATAACTATTTTTAACCGCGAGCAAATTATTCCAAGCAATAATTTCGTTAGTACAACTTATAAAAATACACCCGAGAAATAAAACTGACCATAAAAAAATGTACAGTGTTCGCGACAAATGATTTGATTTTAAATATGTATAAACTATGTTTAATTTTGTTAACGAATCAGTCGTCAGCGATATTTTAAACGATTTTACGAAAACCGTACACACGGTTCAATCCGGAAAATTCGAATATCGAAAACGGCGGCCATCTGGTAAAGCTATTACAGACAAACACGGGAAAACTATGTAAATTTCTATATGGGGAATTCTCAAAACAATTTTATTTCTCAAACACTATCGAGGAAATTTATGTTTTTGTACTACTAACTGTATATGGGTATACGATCAAAAGTTTTAATATATTACATTTAACATAATTGTACTGCGAGGTTGTATTATGTTCATTTTTTACTCCTCAAAAGTTGATTCTCGTCGCAAAATTAAACATATTTGTTTGAAAAATGTACATACGGATTAAAAGAGAAACACAAATAATGCGATTGTAAACAAATATCTCGACAAACTAGGGGGACAACGCGAACGTGTCGCAATAATAATATTCTACTCGTTTTTCGTTGTGAAATCGAATAAATCAATGATTTTAATTCGATGGGACGACCATCGCAAAATCATTTTTTTATTATATATATATATTTTCATTCTTTTTTAGTCGCTTCGTCGGGCCGTGTACACTCGTATTACGTAAATATATATATATATCATGTCGGTTTCAACGATTAATGATAATTATTTTAAGGTTAGGTTAGAATGAAAATGGCATGTGCCATTACGCCCGGGCGGAAAACTGTTGTTGATCAATACACACGGATTGTCCCGTTTTACCGCCCTGCATATTATAACGATTGCCGACCGGTGACGTCGGTTCGGGTCCCAGATTTTTCCATTATCGTCGTGTTACATAAATACATAAATTAATAATATATATATATATATATATATATATAATACGAAATACCCTTACGTCTCTCGTTGGTCCATTCCAAATATTCTTGTATACTTGTGGACAGAGGCGTATTTACGGCCAGTGTAAAGGGGTCCGGGTGTGCTGGACACTCTCTGCTGGACTTTGCTGTATAATGTATAACCCCACCCCCCTTTCCAAAAATAAAAAATTATAAGTACGTAACTGTAATAAAACCCCTTGGTTTTTAACAGTTACACATAAACCGCAAACTCACCGCAAGGAAAATACGAAAATATCCCACTGCTTGTAGACGAATAATCTCACTCGAATATTTTGAGTAAATTTAATAATATGACGATTGTAGAAACGTTCTTGTAGCATTAACAATTGGATCTGTATAGTCGGTGCAATGAGGAAGTCATTTTTTTTTTCCGTATATTTTTCTAAAAACATCGTGGGTGAGGGGTAGGGGAGTAAATGGTTATATATATATATATTATTTTTTTAATGATTTCTGTTATTACCGAATTTGTTTTACCGTTGTTATTCCGATAGACATAGTCGTTGGGACCTGGACATTTTCGCCGAATATTTATATCAGAGGACTTTTTAATAATGTTACACTATTATCAAAATATCCGGACGTTTTATTTTAGTTTTTTTTTTTGGTTTTAATTTGATTTAATGTGGAGAAAAACAGTGTGTACGTCAATATACAATAAAGCTCACCATTATAAATGGCTTTATTATAGTAATATTTTATTAATTTTTTTTTTTTTTTTTTTTATACGCGTTTAAAATTAAAATTTTGATGAAAATTGTAGGAATCACTTAGTTTTATTTTCCGATTTATATGGACAAAACATTTTTGGTTCTAAAAAAATAAATAAATCCTTCACAATTTGAGTAGGAAAAACACGGACGGTTAATATGTGTTTTTTAGTTAGATATTAAAACAATTTTCAATTTGTGTTTCATTAAAACACGTTCAAGCAAACTTCGCAACAGAATCGTTTTTCGTATGCATCGTATTTATCGTATTTATATATATTAAATTCTTCTCTATATTTTGTACTCTCTCGACTTCCCACCTATAACAGTGGACTGCCTGCATCGTGTGAAGTATGTGGGCTTTTTTTTGTTCAGTTAAATATCAAAAAGCGTATTGATGATGATATTCACCGTTTTTTTTTCACGTCATTAACACTATTGACATAATTTACGTACGTACATAGAAATGCGAAATACTATCTTTTTTTTTTTTTTTTTTCAAAATTGTACTTCATTACGTTTATCCGGCATTTAATATATTATTATGTAAATAAAACTCCAATACATTTTCCTATTATATAAAGAGAAGGTTTTTTTTTTTTTTTTTTTTTTAATTTGCCATATCGTTGAAAGCTTTTAAATTCGATTTTCGTTGAGCAGTCTAACGAAAAAAGTCCACTGCGTCAACACAATTAAATAGAAAACGTAAAACCAGTACGGACAACGGTACGCTTAAAAATATCTCCAATGTTTTTAATCGCGATTGCCGATCAATAAATTCGAAAACCAGCATAGTATTTTCAACGCTGTCTCGCAATACGCAAATTGTTTTCGATATCAATATCATAGGAAAATACAATAATTATGATAATGTCTTTTACACTGGCTTTAATGCGCGACACACGTACCAAATGTTTCAATATATATATATATATATGTTTTAATGTTGAAAATTGCAAATATTTCCCGGGGGCCAACGTACCTACACCGCCCCGGTGCAGTAATTTAAAGAAAAACGGGCGAACGCTGGCGACAATAAGAGCGCGGGGATTTATGACGGCGCGGTATCGTTTTTATATTTCACTCGAGCGCGTGGACAATATATATATATATATATATTATAAAAAGCTCGGAAATAAATTCTAGACGGTACTAATGCGGTGTGCACACCACTCGTGTGCACATCCGAGTGTTCATATATTATCTAAACAATACGTGTAGCCGGTGGCGCGCGGTTTCCCTAATGCAATTGCTTAGCCCCGGGAATATACGAAATATATTAGGCGGGCCACCGGGCCGGGGTTGGTAATTTGTTAATACTTTGCTCGGGATTCGAAATGCGCGTTCGCGACGCCGCCGAGTGTAACGGTACAAACGAATAATTTATGTACCTATTCGCCAACAATAATTTCGCGAAAGAATTCCAATATCGCGCGCGCGTTATTCAAATTGGCTAGTTTTTTCCCGCTCTTTTTTTTTTTTTTACTATTTTATTTCGTTTTCCGTACGGAAATAACGTTGCCCGCGCACGCGTATTGTTTCGAAATTATCACGCAACTCGTGCACGACGCGAAACAAACGTCGGGTTTCCGATACGAGCCCATCGACAAAACCGCGTTAAATGTTCATTAAACACACCGTCCGGGGCGTTTTTCACGGCCGTCCCGAACGATAAAACGGCGAAATTGCAAGACGCCGGCCGGGTATGCGGTGCGGGCGGGCGGATAACGGCAATAAAATATTGGAACTGCCGTTACGCCCCGGACCTCTTCCGGTTACTGTTCGCACAGTACGCGATAATCGGGCGCGGAATTCGACCGACCCCCGGGTGCACGAATATACGCCGCGGCCGTTTAGCAGCGGCACGGCGTCCGAATCGAAAGCGCACCGGGCACCGGGGGCGGTAAAACCGGGTTCCTAATCCAATTTGGCCGGTATTAAATCGCCGTCGTCAGTATATTGACCTATAGTTACAGTGTTCGGTATACGTGCACATGCTCGCAATTACATCCCTAAACGAATGCATTTGCGAAATTAAAACGCTTAGGTTATCGCACACTATCCCGTAATTATATACATATATATATTGCGTTCCGAAAATGTACAAATCGTAACCGTGACAATAAATTGCACGTGTTTACGTCGGGTACGGTATTGTACAGTTTTGCCGAAATATACAACGGGACTAATTTGTAATTTAGCCTATAACCGATTCGGTTTTACGTTGTTACCTATACGGATAAACGCGACGACGTTCAACTTAAATTAAATAAAACGTGAGTTTATTTTTGTTTTGTTTTTTTTTTTTCAAACCCAAAGAGTAGTTAATTATTTTAACGAAAAAACACTACAACAAATTCCAAAACGGTAAAATCTTGCGGTAGAACTAGTGCATTTAAAGTGTGCTTCACACTGAAAAATAAAACAAAATATTTCGGCCAGACGATGGACATAAATTGAATTTGAATTTTTTTTTTTGGAAGATTCAGCGTTGATAAATACACGTTTTCAGTATCTTTTCAACATTTTAACACTCGCTGTGCACCATGAAACCTACAATCTCTTAAATGGAAACACGATTATTTCTAACACCGGATTCAAATGGTCCTGTTTTTTTTTTTTTTTTTTTTTTTAAAACGATTTTTATTAAATAAATTGTTATTTTTATCTTGGTAAATTGTTCAAGGTTCGCTCGAGTCGTCAAATGTTTATTGTACTTTAGTTCTTTTCTTTTTTCTTTTTTTTTTTTTTGCAACTAATTTTACCGGATATAATTCCTCATATAACCTTAATCAAATAAGTAAAATCAGTGCGAGTGCGACCGAATTGAGCCGAGTTCTATTAACTAACGACATGTACTGATAAAAAAAATATATATTTATATAATAACAAAATATTTTGCTTGATAGTTCAATGGAGAGGCGAGGTCCATTTCGTTACTTTCGAGACTGTAATTGAATTACTAATTCACTTTACAATCGTCGTGACTTTATACTATTAATTATTATTATATACTGTTATTGCTATTATCTACTAATAACATATCTATTGTAAGCCATGTCGTACTTGCGAACGAGTGTAATGGCTATTAGGAACGACATACAGGGACAGAAAACATTACATTATAAAAGTTATAGGACATTGAATTTATTTTAAAAAACAGTTTTATACAAAATAACAATTTTCCTAATGGTTTACGAAATATTTACGGAAATATCGACAATTTTCTATAAATATTGAACAATGTATTAAATGAAAACTTCCCGTTCAAGTCGATTAAAATTATCTTTATCCGATTGACTTAAAATTCCTTGTAGTTAATTTTTAAATTAATACACGTTAATTTAGAGGGCAAGACTACAAATATTTTAATTTTAATTTTCTTTAATCTTATAGTTGAAGAGCACCCTAATATTCGTATATTTACCCGATACCTTCCAGATCCACCTACTACTACAACTGATGGGAAAAATCCGGATTTGTCGAAGTTCGAAAATCCTGTTTTTCAGGATTCCGAAATCCGGATTTCGGTTTATAAAATTGTAATTTTAATTTATTTACAATTTGTTCACTAGTATCGCTGGATATTTGCGAACGAGTGTAGTGCCTAGTAGGAACGAAATACAGGGACAGCATTAATAATTTTTTCGGTTGTGGTTCCACTTCCTGTTCTTAAAATAATAAAATATGGGTTCCGGTTAATACTGGTTCTTAACAATTTATAATTTCATATAGCATTACCTATTGCTTATTAGAAATTATTTTTTTTATAATAAAACTATCAACAAAATAAATATTTTTTGGTGGCAATCATAATCGCTAAATCTTATTATTCACTCTATATTATGTTCAATTTCAAAAAAAGTAGGAAAATAATTTTCAAGTAAACTTCAGGACGAATTCTAGCACGTTTTCAGAAAATTATCCGATAACTATAATCTATTCCAATAGGTGGCCAACTAGAAGACACTCACGAGCCGCATAATTAAATGAAATTTATGTAAGGGCCAAGAGCAAAAAAAAAAAAGATTCTTAAATATCTTATCTGTAAATTATAAACTTAAATTTCTATATTATATATTTATAAATATTATAAATTCAAAAACACTTTAGTTTTTCTATTAAATGTAAGAATTCAAATGAAATATAAAAAATAATTATTACATTTTCAAATACATATTTTTATGTAAAATTTTAGAAAATAATTGTTTGGATTAGTAAAAGAATATAATATATTTAGCATCTTATGATATGACGCGAGCCGCGTTTTAGCCACCCCCGCTCTGTTCCATTTGAGTTTACCCACTTTCGGGCATGCATACTGAGCCGCCGGACGTGCGGACCCCACACTCAGTGGCAGATGCTCTGTGATTGGTCGATTTAAATTTAAATTTTCAGTTATTTCTTCGGTACCGATGAGAACCTAAATGACCCGAAAAATATTTCGTATTTCGTTTAAAAGATTCCAATTGTTCCTGTTCCAGTCGCGGGTGACAAGAACCGGTGTGCGCGGTAGGTCAATGGATGTATAAACGACTAGCCCGTTGAAATCCAAAAAAAAAAAAAAAACCACTTGCGAAACGCGAATTTATATATAATATGTACACATAATATTTCCATATAGACGATTTACATAAATTTAAGATATGTGTGTATACGTATAATATTTCGTTTTTGAAGTACGTATAATCCGTTTACTGTCGCGTTAAATATATAAATCTCGGAGTAGTTTGTTCGGCAACGACGCCGTGTCATTATTATTAACATGGTTTGCATATTGTAATGATGATGATGATGATAATAATGATAATATAATATACGCGTTTTTCTCAAAACACAACACGTTCGGTAAACGCGAAATTATAATAAAGTCGAACGGGGGCGTTAGTTCTACACGGAAACGGGGTGGCGATGGGGGGAAGTGCAAACATAGTACAATTTTGTACGTTCCGAGAGACGGTGGCGGCGCGCGCGTAAAACACTATCGTGTTAATAAATACGCGTATATTTTTGTATAATACGTGTCGTTATATCGACGGAAATACGAAAATCACGGCGGGCGGGTAACGGGAAAATCGGGACAGAGTCGCTGCGGGGAGGGGGGGGGGCCCGCGATGGGGGCGTTTAAACTCGTTATATTAAAGCACCGCCCCGCGACGCGCTAAATCACCCGTCCGTTCGAAAACGACGTAAATGCCGATTTTTTTTTTTTTTTCGTTAACCCGCCTCATTTATAATAATAACAATAACAAGCGTATCGTGACTTTTCGGAGACGTCTATATCCGGATAAACAGTCGCACCTCCGAACGATAACGTATCCGTATCGCTCGACATATATATATTAATAATACTAATAAGGTTTTCGTTTGTTTTGGAGGCGGGTCGAACTCGAAAATACGATCCCCGGGCCGAACATTTTAATCGCGTTACGAACCGAACAATTCGACGTGACGACATGGAACTCGAGCCGAACGTCGTTTCGTTCAACATCGAACGCCAAACCCGTACCGTGCATTTAATGTGATTTAATACGCCTTTGGAATTAAAATGTCAAATCGAACTTCTTAGTCGTATGTCCAAACAAAATAACCAATTTAATAATACCGGGTTTAAGAGAGGTACGGTCCGGTCGCGCGCCAGCAGGGTCGTCGGCCGCGGCGACCAAAAGTCGACACGCCGCGACCTGTCACGTCCTGCAGACCACATTATATGATTTTCGTTAAAGCAGTTGTTAACGACGTCTCGCGCCTTGCTGACCGCGTACCTTTACCAACTTGGATTATACAATTAATACAATAGCCAAAGTAGCTATATGTTACGTCTATAATTAATTCAATAGCACAAGAAATAATCGCTATATCCGGATAGTGTAATGGTTTTAATTTAATTTTTTTAATAATAAAATTTCAAACCAACAATAATGCAACCGGAAAATGCAACTAGACTATAAGTTAATCGATTAGTTTTCGATTGGTTTTTCCTGTCCGTAAACGACTTTTTCTACCAGAATACCCGCTTCACTATTCAAGTGTAAGGATTTTTTTTTTCTGAAAGCATTATAATGATCCATTGTAGTGGTCATAATTTTTTTTTTTCATTGTAGTTTTCTTAATAATTGGATAATCAAACTCCTTCGTTAATCGTTTTCAACGTGTATATAGTTAACTGGATATTTATCAAAATAAGTTGTGAAAAAATTTAAATAAAAACAATTGTTGTATACGTTAAAAACGTAAATAAAATCATAAAATTAAATTGATAGTTTAAGTGTAAAAAGAAAAAAATTTAATTTTAAACTCGAGAATATTTTTGACTTTATAACATAAACGATGGAAGTCCACCGTTGTAGACAAAAATGGCGACATATACAAATATATTGCTATACCCGTGACATACTGAAATAAAACAATCTTAGAGTATTTTCGCTGTGTTTGCGATTTCGACACGATACCTCAGTTTTATATTGCACATATATTTCCAATCACTCTGTATATTAATTTCTACCGGATAAACAACACAATAAAACTCATAGTTAAATTCAAGTTACAATACCAGTTCGTGTAACAATTACGGGATAATTTCGTACACCGATCGGGTATTTTTTTAAACTTTTATACAATATTTATCTTCCGTCTAGAATTAAAGACGTTCCGTATATCAATGTTTTAACTTTATACCGGTGCCCCATGGACTGAATATAAAACTAAAGCAAATTACTGCACTGGTCGTTTTATCGTGTCCGTGAGGATTAAAATTTGTAATAAAGAAACGTCACGGCCGTAATGAAGTAACCAAACGTTTGATTTTAGTAAAATAAAAATACGCGCGTATTAACTAATTCGTACATGTCTTTAACGGTTTTAATTTCAACCGGCTCGTTTATTTGTGGTATTTTCTCGTATACGTCTTTTCGAAATTGTATTGCGTCTACACACGCACGCAAGTTATTAAATTTGCGTTTATTTTTCATAATAAAAACGGGGGGGAAAAAATTGATGGTTTCGCGATGTCGGATGAATATAAAACTGAATAAAATAACCACCGTCCCGGAGTATAATAGTTACTCGTATACGTAGTCATATTTCATTGTGCGCAGTAAAAATTCAGCCTAATATATATTCATTTCCTAAAGTCACCAAAACGTTGTAATATTTTTCTCGGGTTATTTTTTATTACCAATATATATATATATATATATGTATACAGTCGACCTTATAAAAGTTCAATATTAAATTATTTGGAACGATGTTCCCCGATGTATAAATACGAGGGAGCTTATATTATCCCCCTATGAAATAAAAGTGCGATGTCTATTTCGAAAGTTTACTACCACGTTTTTACTGAGGAAATTCGCCAGTACATAAATTCAACTTTATTACGCAAGTGACGATAAGTCGAAACTAATATACAATACGCTCTATTTTTTACGAAAATTTAATATTTCAATTGATTTCTCGAAGAAAACCTATTTCGATATTGCAGAATCGACCTACAGAACACAATATTTATTGCGTTCTATATCACGCGAAAACAATGCAATTACAACAACGATCTAAAAATGTAATCACCGTCCACCAGATATTTATTTATTTTCGTTTTTCGTAAATCCGCACGCGAAATATTGTAAAATATCATCGAAAATAAAACAATCCAATATTGGATTAATATCATTTAAACTGGAAGAGAATGTGCCTGTAAATATGTGTTCAATATATAGTAATTATTCATTTATAATATTAATATCGAACGTCAAAAATTTAAAAAAAAAAAAAAAATAGCCTGTCGTACTTCGTACATTGGGTAGGTCACTGTCGCAGGTGGGAACTTTAGAAGGTAGGTACATACATATATAGGCAGTGCCGGATTAACCCATAAGCACATTAAGCACTGGCCAAGGCCCACGTAGAATAACCGGGAGATATATATATATTTTATTTGTGTATTGATAAAATTGAAAATCTGTACGTTGATTTCGCACACTGAGTGAGTTTGATCGTAAAATATTACCGGTGGTCGTTGATAACTCGTCTGATAACAGTAATAATAAATTAGTCACACGTAAGCTAATTTTCTTATCAATCTTATACAAATCTTTACGAATTGCACAACACAAAATCATGTACAGTACAATATTATAACACGTTTGTGTTTACGATTACTTATCGCCGAGACCGGAGCCGTATTTAGGAATTTGTCAAAAAAAAAAAAAAAAAAACGCCCCATTATAATAAAATACAAATTGATTACAATATTAAAATTATTTTGTTTTTTAATTTACAATTATATTATTTTTCCTGGATTACTCTCATTCCGCATATTCTTTAACTATATTAACATAATTTCATAATGGATGCTGGAAGTTAGTTCACTTTCAGTGTTAAATCCGGCCAAAGCAATTAGGCCAGTGTTTCCCAACCGATGGTCCGCGGTCCCATAGATTTTTTCTTCGATTTCTATTACAAATTAATTATTTTCTTTTTTTTTTTTTTTTTTTTAAATAGCGCAAAAAATTACGACTTATTGAGGAACCGTATAATATTATACGGTTATCTTATCGAAGTTTCTGCTGTAGACCGATAAGTATTTTCCACTTTTATAAGTGTGTAGGTATCAGTCACAAAAATCACACTAAGTAAATTATTTAGTACAGTAAAGTATAATTATAAATTAGTGAAGTATAGTAATAAAATGTAAAGTAAAATAATAAAAATTAACATATTTCGATCAATTTTGTGTATTCTTGTTAATGAGCAAACAAAAGGTATTCCTAGTTTTCGTAAAATTGAAGTGGTTTACACGACCTATAAAATATTGTCGAAGTGGTCTGTGGTAGTAAAAAGGTTGGGAAACACTGATTTAGACGATCATTATTCATTAACAATCTAAAATACGTTTCCATAATAAATTTGTATGTATGGTGTCGGCACAATATCATAAAATTATCAATTATTATCTCACCTAAATGTCGATAAAAGGTTATAAAACTAAGGTCATAATAAAAGTATAAATAATAAAATATTGAAATAATGTTATGCGTAAAGATTAACAAAATGCAGTGTCGAGAGGATTAAATTAATGAAATTTTATATAATAAATTTAGCCGCCCGAGGCAACAGCCCACTGTTGACCCCCCCCCCTCCTAAAGAGTGTCGCATTCGTTTGGTGTGTACGTGTACGGTGTGTTTTAGTGATCAAAAAGTATAAAGTTATAGTACGTATGGTTGACAATAAATGTAATACATTTATAAAAAGAACCTAGAAAAATGTCAAAACCGAAAGGCGGCTGGGAAAAGCTAAAAGCATCTCAATAGTAAAAGTAGAACGAGAAGCACAACTTCTCAACATAAAAAAAAGTAAACCATCTTACACATTTAATGTTTGCAATTGTGTAATAATTATTATTTATATTCATAAATTTACAAATATAAAACACGATATTTGTTTTTTTTTTTTTTTTTATTTGTACTTTAGAAGTACGGCTGAGGTACAGGACATGTGTATAGCTTTTTTTTCAAATTTTATGTTTGCTATTTACGGGCAATTAGGCCCATCCGACTTATTTGCTTAAGGCCCCCGAAGAACTTTTTCAGGCACCGTATACACAAAAACGATTACAGTGGCGACAATTCGTCGCGATCAAAAAAATTATTCTGAGAGATTATATACGGGCATTATATTTTCGGTAAAAATAAAGCGATTTTCGTATATAATAAATCTGGGTTTGAGGAGCGTTTCGGCTTTAACGCGCAACCTACAAACTCGACACTTTTTTTTAAATCACGCACGTCCAAGTTAAATAAAAAAATACAACAACAACAAACAAACACATACGACATTTATAATATTATTGAAATTACGTTTATACACTAAGTATAGTATTAGTAAACGATACTGCAGAAAGTGTCGTTAATTTAAATTGATAGAATATTTTAATGTAACGTTAACATTGGATTAGGAACAAAAACCGTTCATATTACTGCGTGTGCTGCAGGAACATCGATAAATGTATGCCGATTGTAAAAAAAAGTACACGGCCATTTGTCTGAAAATATTTTGTATTTATTATTTATACTATTAATTTGTTTGATATTATTATTCATTTTTCAATGTAAAGCCAATAAAACTCAGTATCAAAAAACATATTATTATAAAAGTTAGAGGAAATTGAATTTATTTTTAAAAAAAGATTTACACAAAATAACAGTTTTCCTAATGGTTTACGAAATATTTACGGAAATATCGACAATTTTCTATAAATATTGAACAATGTATTAAATGAAAACTTCCCGTTCAAGTCGACTAAAATTATCTTTATCCGATTCGCTTAAAATTCCTTGTAGTTAATTTTTAAATTAATACACATTAATTTAGAGGGTAAGATTACAAATATTTTAATTTTTATTTGTTTTAATCTTATAGTTGAAGAGCGCCCTAATATTAGTATATTTGCCCGATACCCACCAGACCCACCTACTACTACAACCGATGGGAAAATTCCGGAATTGTCGAAGTTCGAAAATCCGGGTTTTAAGGATTCCATAATCCGGATTTTGGTTTATAAAATTGTAATTTAAATTAATTTACAAATTGTTCACTAGTATCGCTGGATATTTTAATTTGCTTTGAACCAGGAGTTTTCCTATACGGAAATTGTTTAAGATAAAATACGTATTATATAAAAATTGATTTTATTTTTATAGTTAAACGATTAAATGAAAAAAATGTGTACTGTTCACCAACAGAACCACTCGTACAAATACATGTATAACAGACAATAGAATATTTTTGTAGAATAAATATGTGAAAATAATATTACTCGTTTTGTAATGTAAAAGAAAGTAACCCGAGAAATTGATATTAAGATTTCCGACAAAAAAAAAAATCCCAATATTTTGATTTAAAAATTGTAAATAGCGAACGTCGGATTTCGGAATTCGTATCGACAAATTGACGGATTGCGAAATCGGAAAATCCGGATATATTTCACATCGCTAACTACTACGCACTGCGCGTATAACGGATACGTTTGCCGTAAAATAAAAAAAAGTTCTATTGTACACGATACAATATATATATATATATATATATATATATATATATATATATATAACATGTATACGTGTATTACGAGTAAAACAAAGCCTCGATGATTTGTTTCGATCGTTTTCGCCCGTCCGAATACGATTTACGTTATTTAAATCGATTTTCTCGACGCGGCCCACCCCCGGCCGGCCGGCCACTCCGGCACGGGAATTAAATAATTGATAAAACGCGTTAAACGGCGCGAGAAAATCGTTAAACGCGTCGCGCGAGTGTTTTTTTTTTTATTTCGTTTTTACCGTCAGTGTATCCGTTTGTATATAATAAATATATATATATTTTTTTTTATAATATAGTCAGCGGCGGGCGCAGTCGTATGCGGTAATATCGTGATACGTGTAAACTAAATTGTATACGAGTTGTACGCGTATACGTACGCATATATTTATTTATATAGGCGCGTAATAATATACTTTTTACACTTTCCGTAAAACGTCGTAAATTATATTAAAAGTCCCGTCTGGGGAATATAAATATATATATATATATATACCGAAACCCGTATTTAAACCCGTATCCGTCGGTATTCCGATATATATACGTGTACGTATATAATAATATATACGCCCGGATCCTCGTCGGTAGGTTCCCGCACAACTGCCGAGGGACGTTTTTAATACTTAAACGCTGTACACATTTTTTTTTTTTTTTTTTTTTTTATTTCCACCCCCTTCGTACCCGTCTATTATTTTCTCCGTGCCGGGCCGACACAAAACGTTCCGGCGCGAAAATCCGTTCATAAATAACGTCGTCGGATCGAAAAGTTTATACATATATATATATATATATATATACCGGTGCGAGGGGGCAGACGAGAGTGGAATATTTTTTGGCGCAAAAACCCATTTTTACGGCCGGCGCGCGAATTCCGGACGGACGACGCGGGGCCCCCGTGCCGATTTATCGACGCCCACGTCAGAAATATCCGTTTATTTACCGCCGCCACTCTCCAAACTCCCTCTAAAAACCCTACTCGATTTATAAATATATATATATATGTATGTATGTATGTACCGAATGGAATTATATTGTTTCGTCGGCGGTCGGACGTAAACGTACAAGGGGCGGCCGGCGCATATACGGTATTTTTCACTGTAGGACAATATATTACCGTTGCGATATTCGCGTCGGGCGGAGTGGGCTAAAGAGTAGACGGCGGCCGACGATGTAATACACCACTCTCGGGGGAAACAATGAAAACAAAACAAAAAAAAAAAAAAAAAAAACATTGCCAGCCGTCAATTCGGCGTTTTTATTTTATATATATATATAGTCTCTGTGCTACCGTTAACGATCCAACATATCGTAAGTCGGCGAAAACAGCTCGAGGAGCGACCGTCAATTTTCACGAGCAAACCAAACAAATTATGAAACTCCGCGACCGCGATTTCGGTCTTCGGGCGTGCGGCACCGTACGACGGGACTAATAATCGCCGCGAGCGGTTGTTACACCAGACAGCAATAGGCATTTTAATGTGTCCAGTAATCGAGTGATTACGGGCAGGGAACGATTCGGTTCGAGTGGTATACAAATTTCATAGGAACAACTAGAACAGCTAACTCTTTATTTCCACCATTTACCAACCAAATCAATACGCATTAAACTCTCAACGAAATACCTTACAAATTTGTATGATTTTAAACATGTAGACATTGGAATGTCAAAACATTAGTGCTAAATTATTATGATGAAAATCTGCAAGTGCCAATTTTAAAACTGCGAGTTTTAAGCAATACCCACAATAACTATAGCGCATAAAGACCGGCCAATCCGGAAAATTCTCGATTTCAGCCTGTAGGTATCGACGAACGTTTGTTTTACTAAGACGTGTACATTTTTTATTAATTTTTTTTTTTTTTTTGGAAACATTTTTTCGATTAGTAAAATCGCGCCGATTTGTTCACGCAGTATCTTATGATATGCGAAATTTCGCCCGGATATACGTTAATTGAATAATTTGTCTAGTTTCATTACAGTTTTTATTTAAAAATTAAAACAAACAAATAAACGGGGACGACGCGTCAGTTTTATTTTTCATAAATATTCTGGTTTCCATAACCATTACCGAGCACCGGAAACTCCGAGAATCGTTTATTTTGATTATTGCAATGATTTATCGTTACTTTTGGTAAGTAATATTTAAACATCCTTTGAGCAGTCCGGTCCACAACACTCATAGCCGCGGGTCCGATTTTTTAATTTAAAAGGATTCGATACGTTGTGGTGACAACTCCCATTCGGTAACCGACGTACTCGTAAGTATTCCGTAACCATATTTGAATTCGGCGCGAAGTCTAGACGAGAAATGTCAACGGAAACGTCGAATTTTTACGACGATTAAACGTGAAAAATGTCACCCGTGCAGCCGACCGTTCTCGTCTGGAATTCTTGTCTGAATGCCGTTATATCGTTTCGACACGGTATCGCCCGAATCGCATATCGTTTTTCTTCTTTTTTTTTTTTCTCCCCCCCCCCGCAAGAAAATAGACGATAAGAATGAATTCGATACCGCGGTCGTCGTCAACACGTACCGCGTATATATAGTAGACAGCTTTAAACAGTTTATGGCGCATTGGTTCGCGATGCGAAAATACTACACCGCCGTCGACGGCTAAAAAAAAAAAAAAAAAATAATAATAATAATAATAATAAAAAAAAAAAACCTAACCTAGGGAAGATCCGCCCATTCCGCGACATACGCATAGTAACGGCGGACGGACGGACGGACGGACGGGGTTTGGCGGGCGGCGGCGGCGGCGGCGTCGGCGGCCGGGGCAGTAGGACAGCGAACAGGAGACAGGGCGGAGGTGCGGTGTCGGGGTTCGACGGGGATCGTTACCGACGTTGGCGCGAGTGCGGAGGGGGACCGTGCCGGCGGTAGCGCGACGACCGACTCCCGTTTGCAGGACGCGCCGCAGATAAGCAAACGCTCTATCCCCACCCCCGCCCCCACCACACATCCCACACTCGCCCGCAACCCATTCCGCCGCCGACCCATTCCGTCCGCCGTACCCATCCCCGCACCCAACCCCGTAACACGAATAAACCCCGGCCGCGCAAAAACCGGGACAGGGGTCGTCTGCGGCGGCACGCGACCACGAGTGCGCCCGACGCGTATCCGGTCGGAGGACGCTAAAACAACGGCCGCGTGTCGTAATCGAGAGAAATTTCGTCGCCGGTAACATTACGATAATATTATTAATGGATTGGCTCTCGCGGCTTCGGCATTTTCTTATTGCCGTGACGACGGCGTCCGGTGCACGGAGAACCGACCCGGCGCTCGGGGAAAAAAAAAAAAAAAAATGTTTAAATAAATTAGCGTTCCTTGTAATTATTAAAATCGACCTAACTCCCGTGTGAAGACGTCGAGATCGCCCTCCGCTTCGACCACTTGTCCAAACATATCACGACTAATAATACTTCCGCGAGCTAACGTTTCGTTTGTATATTTATTTGTATTTTATTTCTTAAAAAGTTGTTTGATATTTTCGTAAAAAAAAAAAATATTAACAAAAGAAATAGTTTAGTTTTTTTTTTTTTTTTTTTTTTTATAAAATTACTTACTTTATTATTATTACACAAGACAAATGTGCAACGCAAATCGGTATTAATAATAATTTATGACCGACCTATAAATATTAAATTCTAGAAAGAAAAAAAAAACTGTCACGATAGAAATAATTATTTGTAAGGGGACGTTAAAAATGAAATAGTAACAGTATTCGAGCTCCGGGGGCCCCTCTCAACTCGAGCACAGTGAAGAACCGATAACGAATAAGTGGTATTATTGAATTTAAGAAATTTCAAGGAGAAACGTGGTGGCGTCGATATTTTGGAATATTTATTTTTAAACTTGCACTTGAGCACCCGATGATTTTTTTTTTTTTTTTTGTGTGTGTAAATACTTGACTTATTTGGTAAACTAGTAGTTGGTGATTTACAAATATTGAATTATGTTTCGTGACTCTAGTGTACGCTTAGATGAAACTTGAAATCTATTTTTGAATCCTCTAGTTTTACTTAACTTGTACCTGTCTTCTTCTTCGTCAGCTAGCGGTCCAATTCATTCCATTCAGGATCAGTGATTGCCATAAAATCTCTCTGACACAATGTCTGCACTTAAGGGCGCGTTCCGGTATAGCATTGATAAATCATTGGCAATTCCGTTAATCGTCGTGTTTATTTACGGTTAGGTCCATACGACATTATCGAGAATCGATTGAAACGGGCGTGCGTTTGAAAATCGTCGGTAGTATATTTGTTACGTATACAATTATATTATTTCGGAAATCGACAAGACGATTTTCGCTGTACGACAACTCGACCGACCAAACGGTCACCGACCGTATTGTAAATAAAGAAAAATGACAAAAAAAAATAATTATGTGCACCGATTTAGTTGGTCGAGAACGGATCGGCGCCACAGATGCGCGTATAGATAGTTAAAAAAAAAAAAAAAAAATTATTATTCGGCGCAATTGACGGACACCCCCGGCCCCATAGCCGCTCCGCGCACATTATTACCGTTCGAAAACGAATATGTGACCGCCAAATAAATCGACCGTCAACGGAGTTCGACGGATTGCATTGTTAAACAGTCTCGCGGACATCGGGAAAATAATATATTATCAATATTGATTGTGTTATAAAGCCCGTCGTCGCCATGGGACACCGGGACATAAATTTCATCGAACGGCCGCGTTTATTTCGGTATGCGCCCCCGCAATGTCCGTAAGGGGAAAACCGTTCGAAATCCCAGCCGGAAAAAAAGTTTTTTCTATCGAAAAGAACAACAACAAAAAACAAAAAAAAAACAAACCTAGGGCTCGAACGGTACCGGTTTTCGATTACTCCTATCGGTTATGTTAATTACGGCCAGTTATCGCCAGTACCGGTTCTCGTTTTTCTTTCTTCTTTTTTTTTTAGTACATTTTACAGTTTTCATTAACGAACCCATTATTATTATTATTATTATTATTATTGCGGTAACAGTGTAATTCCGATAAATATAATACGAGGGAATAGTTATTTTTTACACGTAAAATGTAAAAAATTGTTTATACATTTATAATTACTATTTGCGTTCGGAATATTTTGGCGTTTTGAATCGGGTAAACAGATAATATTTTTGTTACAAAAATTACAAATTTATTCCGTCTAATACCACCGCGAGGTGAAATATCACCTCTGTTGATAAATATCACCTTTATTGATTTCGCATTGAAATAAACGATGGCCACGTACAGTGACACCAAAGAAGAATTTGTCGAAACCGAGCGAGAACCGGTACAGATAATTGTTCAAGAACCGGCCCATCCGTCTCTAAAAAAACGAAATTTTGAATTACTTTATCTACCGACATAAAAACGTCAAACTATTTAAAATCAAATTAATTTATACGGTGCCTGTACCATTCGTTTGGAATACAATAATATCGTATTTGTTCGAAATGTACCGGTAAAGTCAGTCCGGTATTATTTTTATCATATCTCAGACAGTCCGGTATAGATATGGCGACCAGACATATTAATTTTCCTAGGACAGTACTAATATTTGATGCGTTGTCTTAGTGTCCCTAACAATAGTGTTAAGTGCATGAAATTTTACATTTTTTTTTGTTGAAAATATTACATGCCCACCACGTTAAAAATATGTATTAACGTGAAATATGTACTGTAAAATATGTAAAAGCGAATTTGATATATCAAATAGCGGTCGCGGCAATATATATAAAAAAAAAATCATATTAATCAAAAAAAAAAAAACATCAAGTAACCTTAGGTGCTGCTTCATCTAGTCAATAGGCGAATAATTTTTTTAAAAATAAATATTTTACTATTGAACATATGCAAAATCATAGATCCTAATATGTTTTAAATATATAGGAAACATATTAATAATGTTTTGTATTTTAAGTTATATTTTTCATTAATCTTACATTAGAATATTTCTTATATTATCAATGTATTTTCATAATAAAGACACACACCTCCTGATAAGTTGACATTGTAATAAAATTACAATTTCAAATAATCAGTTTTGATAGTTGATAATAGAAATAGAAATAATAGAGTAACCAGATTACAAAAAGAAAAAAATATTTTATATAGATGGAGATCATCTATGGGCATAATGGGTAAAATTGGCCAATTCTCTTAAGGGAGGATTTTTATGATAGAAGAGCCAAGTTTAAAAATTTACTTTTTTTTGGATTTTTATATATGGTCACGATATGTATAGATAACCAGAACCAGATATTAATGTACGGAATCGAACGTAGGCACTGTTTTAATCGTTCAATTTCGTAAAAAACGACAACGAGCCTCGCCGTTCGTTATTGGTATTATTATGAGAGGAAGATACAAGAGGAATTTCATTATTTCGCGTATACATCATCTGTTTGAAGATATTATTTTGGATCTTTGATGGAAAACATTACAATATTCCATTTGCGTATGCGCACACGTGAGACCATCACTATTTTATGTAGGTGCCTATCGATTTGCAATCGATTGCCATTGTTATTTATGCCGACGTTCAGCTCCCCTTTCGGAGGATGAGTTTATTTTTTTATTTGCATACACTCTACTAAAGTGTCTAGAACGAAATGCCGGGTAATAAATTATTATAGTAATTTACTCGGTACCGGTTTAAGAAAAAAAAAAAAAAAAACCGATTATTTTATTTTCAATACGTACCGAAATTATGTTCTTTTTTTTTTTTTTTAATTTTCGAGATACGATAGTTTTGTTCGCGCTCTACCGCTTTTGAACTTAAATAGTATTCATATTACTATAAACTAACGTAAATGTTCATAAAAAAAATCGCATTTTCATTAATTTATCTAATTTTATGTATTCCGTAGACGAACACTATAGATATTGACGGGTTATCAATTTTAATATAGTCGTTTATAGAAGTTGCCTAAAAAACAAAAAAAAAAAAAAAAACCACATCAAACGGCTAATAATTAATACTGTACGGGCGTACACATCTTCTTTGACCATTACTTTTTTAGTAATGGAACGAGCCTTTGTTTCTGGCGCGCGCAGCCACTTGTTATTATAATTGCATATTATATTAAAACTCGTATCTATACATTTTTCACGTTAATCAGCAGCTAAATAATTCGATTGTATAACGTTAACGTACATAATATGAATACAAATTGGAACGCCGTGTATATAGTTTACCGTGTATTATATCGTACCCTCTACACTAATTTGTTTTTGTTTCTGTATACGATGGCGATGATCATTATAGTACATCGCGTTTGATGTTATAAATACGAATAATTCACGATGATAATATTCCTCTGTCGATACTAGGTTATCGTGTATGCAATGCCGGTTTTTTTTTTGCACTCGCCCGAACGCGGTTTGTAAAATATTTCCGTTCGTACGGCAAAAATGTATGATGATTATTGTGCGCACGCCCCGGAATATTGTGTGTCAGACCGTTTACCGCGTTCTCCTTGAAACAAAAAAAAAAAAAATATTCACTATCCCCTATTTGTTTCGTCACCAGCACCAAATACTAATATCAGTTATCAAAATATAAGGTCCGGCACCGCAAATCTCTACACGTTTCCATACCGATTTCACAGTCTCTTTTCAAAAAAAATCTATTCCTAAAACCTATTTTCCATCTCTATTTTAATCTCAACGGGGAGGTTTCGGTTTTTTTTTTTTTTTTTTTACGTCATAATCGGTACCAAAAAAAAAATTGGGAAAAAGTGCACAGGTATTTTTAGGTTTCCTAGCCTTTTTTATTTCCAGACCGGCATTACCCCCCCCCCCCCCGAAACGCTGCGAGACAATACTTCGAAAGGTGGGAAAGCGGGTCACCATCGTTTAATGAACAAAAAAACAATACGAAATTATTTTTTTTTTAAAAAAACCCGTTTTCTTCCACAGGCTGTGCGGGCTCACAAAAATATTTACAATTGGTAAAACAGGAATGGACAGCAGCCGGGCCGAAACTCACTTGCTGTTCTTACAATCACGAATTCTCCACTAGAACGGCCTCTGCGAAGTCGGTCACCGCTTTCCAACGGTCTGGACACTCCGGAATGAGCGACACCAAGTCACCCCTAGTTCAAACAGACCTATCCTCCCAAACTAGGCGCTCAATTTCCCAGTCAGACGCTTAGCAGTGCATCTGGGTATGAGGATCGTCGTCATCCACATCGTTCTCCTCACCGGGGTATCCCGGCAGTGAGAACACCCGAGAGACGAGGCTCGCCCTATCCGACGGAGCACCAAAAGAGCTCAATGGAACTCCTAATCGGTCGAAGCACCCGTGTTCCGGATGAATAGTTAAATGAAGCGGTAAGTCACAGAGCCAGGATTCCTAGACTATGATTCTACAAACTATTATGGTAATATATGCACGTTTTTTCTTCCTGTCAATATTATATCAAAATTATCATTAAAGAAAATTTCGATTACGCATACTCAAAGCAAATATCAACAAGGTTTTTTTTTTATATTTTTAGGTTAGATACGTTAATTTTACACAAAACCTAACTATCATCCTAGACACCGCGCCGTCAATCCCGCGCCCACCGTGGCCACCTTGGTTAAACGCCTGCACCAGGCAATTCCAGAAGGGCACGTGACGGCGACCGGGCGCGTCCCCGGGTTGCGGATAGGAGAACTGCCCTCAGACATGAGAGTTAGCTGCGAGATAAGTCAGTATTGAACTGGATGAATAAGCAGTCGCGAACAGCACACAAATCATGGTAGGACGAGCTCTCGAGCCTAAGCAGGCAGCCGTCCTAGAGGAAGAAAACCCTTATTAAAAAAACCCCCTGGCAGTAAGGTAAAAATGCAGGCTAGAATTTGCCTTTAACAATCACTATGGTAGCAACCCGATTAAAAAAACAAGTTATTGCTACAGGAGCTTCGGAAACTCCGGAGCCGGCAGTTGGGAGTGTATCGCCCCAAAAGTCGTTATTAACAAGCCAGATCCCGGGAGCAGAGGTTGCCAACATGGTCTCTGCCGACAGTACCAATAGAGCTGTAGAAAACCAGACAAAACAGGAGACTAGGACAACAATCACGAAGACGACGGAGCCCACCGCGGGGACGATGGTCATGACAAAACTTGGCGTTATTCTCAACAAGCTGCTGGGATTCAAGAAGGCGCATCGCAACGCGCACCTTGTCCTTCAGAACGGTGTAAATCCCTTGGCCACCGACGTTTTAGCCTTCGGGGAAAATTGCCGAGGAGCGAATGAGAGGAGAGGTTTAAAATGAGGGGGTTGGTATGATGGATGAGACGGGGTTTGAAATTTGTTGCAGTTTAGCTTGGCTACATATTTGATAAGTGGAATATTAAGGTCTTTATGAAGAGTGCTAGTCAAATCTTAAAGTATAAAACGCGTTTACAAGCATATGTACTCTTGAGAGCGTTTTACATTTTTGTTATTTATTTTTTATTCCCAACGACATATAATAATAGAATATTGGTTGTGGGTAGGTATTATACGTCGGAGGGCTGTCGGATCGCCAGCATTTTATATTTCTACATTTGCCCATAAAACTTTTCCAATAACCATCGTAGGCGATAAAACATTATTGCGTCCAGACTATTATATATTATATAAATTGAATACTGTTATTATTATTTATTTTTCCGTCTAAACGAGACGGTTTATACCTATAAAATAAAGTAGATTCCTATTATGTCGAACGTCGTTATCTTGAACGCACAAAATAACATTTTTATTAAGGTAAAAACAGAAAATCGTGCGCTACATTCGGTATAGCGATTGTGATTATGCGCGTTCGTACAACATAAACATTAGGCGAATCGAAACATTTTCCAATTCATAGATAACTGTACAGCTAATAATTACGAAGATATTGAATTCAATACCATTAAGGTACATTTTTTACCGCCAAATACAATATCTATACTTCAGCCCACGGACCCCAAGGCGTTATACAGAATTTAAAAATGATATAATAATCAGACTAATCTATAAATATACTCGAAGCAATAAAAATGTCTGTTAAAACTCAGAGAAGTCAAACACCACAAACTATTTATATTCCAATAGATAACTCAAACATAGATAAATGGAATTTTGTTGCCAATCGTCATAATTTGGTCGGTAGAACTTTTTCGCACTGTGTGTAAATGGGCAATAATGTATATGCGTGTGGACCATGAAAAGATTTTATCGGAAACCATCGAAAAACCCAACGAGAATGAAGACGAACCACAAAAAGAGGAGGAAGTCACTGCAATTCCAATTCAACAAGCTGAACACTATTTAAAAACATTGATAAATTTTGTTGATACTACTACAGGTATGGAATATGGCGATTTTTCTATATTATCCCATTCGGAAGACATCGCTAAAGATAAAAGTAAAAATAAAAATAATATATATTTAATATTATAGTTTATAAATATGTTTGTATAAGCATTTTAAGTACTCAAATTGTGTATCGAAAGCATTCAAACTATTTATTTTTTTTTTTTTTTTACATTTTTAATAAGACTCGATGCACCGAATATTTTTTAAATCTCGAACTTTTTCCTGTGCCTCTTGATGTTAAACATAACGAGAGTTCACTGTATATATCGTCATAATACGATAACACAGTCCGTGTTTACGGGTACAAATGATAAGAATTATTTTACGTTTACGGTGTATGATAAAAATGTGAATAAAAAGTAAATGTGTGCCTTCCCGACTGGCGCAGTGGTGTAGTGCTACGCCGAGAGAAAATGAGGGGGCGAATGGTGAACTCTGCCGTCGGCGTAACTGCAGATCGGTTAATATTTACGAGTTTGTCTGCGAGTGAAATACGCCAAAAACCCGCGAAAATTTAATCGAACGGCGTTTAAAAATTCCGAACGATAACAGTTGTACGACACGAAAGCTGTACGCCTCAGTCCGAACATAATATTACCCCAAGACTTATGATGTAAAACGAAACTCGGGTACGTTTTATCGGGTATTTATTATTTTTGTGGTCTATCGGATGTTCGAAATAAGTATTGAGTTCGATTTAAATTATCGAGAATATAAATAAATAAAAAAACCAGCGAAGAAAATTAAATTCCCGCGCGCTCGCAGGAGTTTTTGATTTCGGTATTTTTTTTTTAAAAATATTTTTATTTTTTTTTATTTTATTTGATTTATGCGTCTAAACAGCAGAATACGGCGGTCCACAATGTCATATATAATATTGACTTATTGGGTTCGAACTCGAAACGCAATCGAGTGCTATTGTACGCAAACGACAATGAAAATAAATAATACAATATTTGTATTTTACAAAATCTTAATAACGTGACGTCACCACGATTCTCAATGGATACCCCCCTCCCTCCCTCTCATTCGTACGTACATTATACAGCGCGATCGTTTTTATTTTTCAGGTAACACTAAATAATGTTTCAGTTTTCGGATGGCGAAACATTTCATAGGTTAAATTTGAAATTGTCCGAGCCCTTCGCGTGCGCAATAGAATTTACATTTTCGTAAACGGTAACGATTATTTTTTCACACCGGACGTTGACAAATAATAAATTTAATTTAATTACAAGTAATTCAATTTACTACGCGTGTGTTTTCATTCCGTTAATTTATGTTCATTAGTTTTTAAGTTTTACGCAAATCGAATTTTTCGTTCAACTTCGAAAACTCATATTTGTCCGCAATTGCTATCTGATGTCATTTTGAAAAGTCCAACAACGCACGGCAAATAATCGGTAACGAAATGATAAAACACCAAAACGTTTTGTAAAAAAAAAAAAAAAAAATAAATAAATAAATAACCCCATTAACTATTTGACGAATTTCAGCAACGCGCTTTGGAATTTTATTACTGGACATTACACTGCGAACGGATTTTACACGGAAATACGACAGCCCGTCGTATAAAAAAAAAAAATAAAAAAATAAAAAAAAATATCCGCTCACACTGTGACGTTTGGTTGTACGTATTCGATTATTTTTTTCTCAGTAAAACGTAAAGCAACAACAATCGAACATGAGTTTTTTTTTTTTTTTTTTTATCGTAATTTATTAATTCCGGGTTTATTTATTCGCTTGCCCGCGATCCAACAAACTGTGATACGCCCGTAGATTTCGAGTAAAACGAATTTTAGCTTTTATTCAGCCAGTCGTCAGAGAATCATTTATTATATCGTATTTGCAAAACGCGCGTTCAATGTTTTAAACGCATAATATCGAATTATCTCGAACGACGTTTCAGCAAGCCTCTCCGTTTTTGACCCGGGGATTGTCCGACAAGAGGACATTTATTTCTAGATATTGTGATATTCACACCATACCAATACGAGTACAACATTAGGAGGCGTAGGTATTGAAATTAATATTTTCTGTACGGAACGAAAGCTATTTTGTAGACGGTATACAAAATTACTATTACTGTAATAACCGAACAACGGATTTTAATGTCGCGCACTAACGACGCGCCCGTTGCAAATCCGTTTTACAAATTGACGACTTTGCGCGAGTTTCGTCATGGGCGTGTTTCGTTACTGTTCGTTTTAATATTATAATGAATCAACGCGTGTGAATTTACGTCGGGTTTTTTTCTATCTCGATATTATAATTTTTGCATGGTTAAAATATTGATATTTCACAATATACAATGTCGATACAGGTCGCTTGAAATTAAAATATCGAGAATAGCGTCCACGACCCACCACAGTCGCAGATCGGGTCGTTTGTCTTTACGTTTGATTATAGGTCAATTGATTCCGATACTAAAACGAACAGCGTGAAATTTTGCCCTGTAATGAGCCGGATTCAGAATCATATTTCGACGAAGTCACCGGTATCCGACGACATTTCACAGGGGACGGTAAATGAAATAAACACTTAAAGTAAAAATTGATGCGATTTATTTTATCGACACTCCGTTAGCCCTGTGGGCGCACACCCGGATTTTAGGCATGAAACCACCGGCCAAACGATGACAACGCAATCAGAAAACAATCCAAATCGGTACCGGCAAGTGAAAAGTAAGAGTGGGCTCTTATACAATTAGATAACTAAAAAACATAGTAGACGATAATCAAATACGATTACTGACGTAATAAAATAGATAACGATGCTTAATTAATATGTGGAAAGAATACGGAAATTGGTCTATGCCTTGTGTTTGTAACACCGAGATAAAACATGTGCGAGTTTTCAACACTCTTTATAAAGATAAGTGAGAACTTAGAGAACGTTTACATATTTTTAGCGTTAAGAGGACAGTAATATTTGATGACTCTGTCTAAAGGACAATATAGAAAAAATAAATTTTCCTATACTACCAATAGTATTGTGGTTCGATTGGAATTGAAACGAAAAAACAAACTATTTCACCGAAATAAAATGACAACTTTTTTTTTTCATGTTTTCACGGATATCTATTTCCCGGAGAATATTTTTTCATTCATTTGAACATGAAAAAAATGTATTTATTTTTATTATTATATATTTCTCTAATCATAATGACGAATTGTAGAATGGAAATATCGAAAAGTCTCTCTCTGTAAAAACACGGTGTCCGTCTTAAATTCGATAAAATAATTGTTGTTTTATATGGATTCGAGCTTGAATTACTGTTGGAAACAGTACGAAAACACGATGGACAAAGAGACGGCAAATGTTACTGCGGGACAAAATCTGTAATTAAATACATGTTCTTACTAATGCGTATTTTTAACGATACATTTTTTTGTGAGCAGTTTGCTATATAAAAAAAAAAAAAAAAGATGGATTGACAATAATAATTTGTCGTAGCTGAATCCCGGTACAAGAGTCCGGCGAATCCAACTGGCCCGCGCGTATTGTCCGTTTCGCCAAAATTCAATAATATAATTGGTAATATTTGTCGTCTGTGAATTTGGGAAAAAAAAAAAGAATAAAAAAATACGCGCGACGGGATGGCCGATTTGAAATTATTATCGCCCGTTCGGTAGATTTTTAGACGGCCTACTTAATATTACCGTAGCCGCGTGGTGCGCAACGGCGTACGTACATTTATACGTAATACAATATTTATAGGCGCGCCGCGGCGGCGGCGAGGGAACACGACCCTCGAGGTTATACTGTATACGCGTTGTCAATTTTTAAATTTAACATTTATCCGGTTTTGCGCGTTGAAAAATTTAAATTTAGAAAGGGTTTAATAATAATACGTACCGCGGAACGAAACATTTGGACGCCGTCCCCGGGGCAAAAAAAAAAAAAAAAAAAAAAAAAAAAATCCCGTCGTCTAGAATATTTCCGATTTGTACAATACGCGCGTATACGGTAATTATTGATAATGTAACGCCGTGTTGCGGTATTCGACGCCGGATCGGACATTTTTTTTTTTTTTTTTGTTTCAGAAATAAATAATCGAAACATAAAAAAAAAAATACGACGTCACGGCGATTGTTCTTCTGCTTCTAAACGCGCAAATGCGGGCAAAACGCCGTTTGATACGACCGCGAATGGTCTCGAACTGATTTTTCGGACGAAAGCCGTTTTGAAATTGTTTTTTTTTTTTTTTAATATTATAAAGGCGTTAGGTGGGAAATAATATTTCGTTTTTAATATATTCAGGAGATGAGAGGGGTGGGGGCATTTTATAACGCTAAAAAACACTTTAGACCGCGGTATTAATAGCTGGTGAAAGTTTACAGAATTTAAATATTGCTCGCGTATCACGGTCGTTACATATACCCATTGTCGAATGCATTATTTGAAATTGCACCGTTACCCTGTCCACTTTTAGGTAAAAAAAAAAAAAAACGAAAATAAAAACGAAACAACGTCTTTAGGGACCGACAATATCGTCGTCGGGTCAAAACCGGGCGAATCGTTTACGATCCGATAGTTTTCTGCGATTGGCACTTTTGCGGAATTGCTGTTGGGGGGGCCGCACGTTAAGTGTTTCTTCGGTTTTTCGGATATGCCGCGATTTCAGCTATACGTGCTGGAGATCGAGGTGCATTACGGTGACCGGCAAACCCCCCGCGGCGCTGATTAAACCAGATACTAGCGGTTTGTCAGTTAAAAAAATCATTGCTCGTTATCATTGCAAGGGGAACACCGATTTACTCCAAAACACCTCCGAACACCTAATAGTAATACGAGGTGTGACAATAAAATAACGAGACTTTTTGAATAAAAGTTGTTTATTTTAAAAATGTTATAATTTAATGATTATCACCTTCAAAGTACCTTCTCTCAGCATCAATACACTGTTGCATACGTCGCTGCCATTCTTGAAAACAGTGTTGCCAATTGCTTTCATTCAGCCCTTTTAGAAGTTCTGCCGTTTTCATTTTTACGTCATCAACTGTTTGAAAATGGGAAAAGAAATAAGAAGGAAATAAGAAGAAGTCACAAGGAGCAAGGTCTGGCGAGTACGGGGGATGTTGAAGTACAGAAATTTTTTTTTCAGTTAAAAAACGTTGAATTGAAAATGCACTGTGAGCTGGAGCATTGTCTTGGTGAAGAACCCAGCCATTTTTCCATAGATCTGGTCGCTTCTTTCTGACACGTTCTCTTAATTTAATTAATACCTCTTTATAATAATATTGATTAATTAATTTTGTCAATTTTTTCAACGTTTTCGTTTGTTGAAGACGTGGTAGGACGTCCAGAACGATCATCGTCTTCGACGTCCTCCCTTCCACTACAAAACCGTTTGTGCCATTCAAAAACACGAGCTCTTGATAAACATTCTTCACCATAAACTTCACATAACATACGAAACGATTCCGCGGCAGTTTTTTTTAATTTAACAAGAAATTTAATGTTAACACATGTTGTTCGATTTTTATATCTAACATTTTTCGGCAGTATAGTCGAACTCGCACTAATAACAAGGCTACTAACGTATAAGAAAATGAATCGATGCCATCAGTGTTCATAGTACTTTTAGATAAGTGTTTTCTAATCATATTTCAATAATCGTTTTATAGATAACGTTAATAGTTTAGGTTATATTTAGAAAGTCTCGTTATTTTATTGTCACACCTCGTAGTACATGGTAATAGAAATAAAATTTTTTGAAAAAATACGACGAGGCGAGGGAAAAGTACACACGTTGGGCCTTGCTTGTACCGGAATGAGGGAGAAGTGGGAAATAAAATAGTAAGGGCCGGTTTTTCAGTCATGTTCGACTGCAAGATAAGGACTTTTAACTGAAAGTTATCTGCTATGCTTTTCGGTTTAACAGTCATCGTAGTTTATTGACTGGAGGTTTATGCGTTGGTTACGTTATTCGGTACTTTTTCTACCGGTTAAACATTTAACTGGAAGATACTCATATTGCGATTATGGATTATATGCCACGATGATCAGGGCCGGACCGAACGTGCGGCATGGATAAGAGGAGTGTAACACCCTCTCCACTCGGGAAATATTGGTAATTTAGTCAGTTGCAGTTGTGGCAATTTGTTGTCGGTTTAGTCGGCAGCATGACAAATAAAACAACAAAAAAAAGGGTCTTTCGTTAATCGAATGACCCGATTAAAAGTTAATATACTCATTTAAGGTGTAGACGGGGTTGGGATGGGGATAAAAATGTAAAAATAGTATTAGAATAATGCTCAAACAATTCCATTACAACTGAATGAAAAAAAAAAAAAAAAAAAAAAAAAACAGAAATCAAATTTAATTCAAATTCATCCGAAAAAATCGCTGGATCGTGATAAAAGAATCACTATGTGTAGTACGTACACAGACGTTTCTATGTATTGTTATATTTTTTTATGGTTCATACGTACGTACGACAACATGTCTTTATATATATATATAAAAGAATATCCGCGATATGAAGTCTGCTGTTGATATACGACATGAAAATGATAGTTTTCGGTATATAATATAATATGATTATCGCGTAGGTATATACGTCGCCGACAGACAGGAAGATGTCGTAAAAATATTATATTGGAATTCAATTCCAATTCAACGATGAAAATATGTTTCATCGAGTATACGCGGGTACGTCCGTTAACATAATATTTCATTATTATTATTATTATTTTTTTTTTTTTTTTTACGACATTTTTACAGGTTGCGTCCACGCGGAAACGGAGGACACACTATAACTCGGCGCCACGTACATGTTTTTGAACTCTGCGTGCGGGAAATGAAACTTCGATTTTGTTTTTTCGTTTTTGTTGCCGAAAAATATTCTGACCATTTTCATAAATTGTATAATAATCAAGGCCGGGCGGGGTAATGAATAATATTTACTTCGTCGGGTTAGGTTTATTTGTTTGAATTAGCCGGGTTAAATGTAAAACAACTGAAGTTAAATTAGTTCAATTTTTGGAAAATTGTCCAAATACTTGACAGGAAAAGTGATTAAACAAAGGTATTTGTGATTTTGTTGTAAATGATCAATGATCAATGTTGAGCACAGAGGAATACTGACCCAAACCCGTGCAATAATATTGATTATTAATCGATACTGTAAATGGCTCGCCGCAGTATATTAACGCGACGAAATATTGTCGGCCGCCGCCATGAGCGCTGCCATCGCCTACCGCTGTCATCGAACAATCAAAATACGGCACGTGTAGTAATTTCAGTAAAAATCGCTAGTAATAAATAGAAGAGGAGAGCACGGAAAGTGTGTTTGGTGAGATTAACGCCATCTATCGGGAGTTTTATTTTACAACGTCGAAAAATCGGTCAGAGAACAATCTTAAGCATTTATAATCGATTTATAATACGAGGCGTGTCCCAAAAGTAAAGTCCCCATAATTATAATGATCGAAATAAGCTTTATTCAAAATATGTTTTACATGGGTATATATACAGTACTTATGAGTTATTTTTCCACATAATCGCCATTTACTTGGATGCATTTTTCAAGGCGCACCGGAAGTTTTTGTATGCCAGCCTCAGAAACTGGCCGCCAGCTCCTTATTTAGATATTGGGTGACTTCTGTCCTCACTTCTTCATCTGTCTCTAACCGTTTTCCTCCCAAATGTTTCTTTAAGTTCACGAACAAATGGTAGTCGGACGGGGCAAGATCTGGGCTATATGGGGAATGGGAGATCACATTGTATGTATACTTATATGGGACAAAGATGACACGGGCGTCAGATGTAATATTATGATTGGAACGTTATCGTTAACGTTATTTCTAGTACGTTATTCGATAAATGCAGAATGGCTATAGTTACTAGAAAACAGAAAATGTATAATAGAATTCGAAAATTTCTAACTAGTGAATCACGACATTAATTACTAGATTTTATACGGGTATCGCATTATGTAAATTTATACCATTTAATATCAAATGACAAATTATATTTATTTCAAAATCGAAAATCCGCACACTTGATAGATTAAAACAATAAACATATGTATATAATAATATTAGGGCAAACATATTGTACTAAAGCTAAAATTAAAACAAATTAACGTGATATAATTCAGAATTAACTTGTTATTTATTAAGTCGATTTAAAAAATATATATATAACTTTAGTTCCGAGTTTAAAAAACTAGGTTGAAAGATAAAATTAACTTCACCATTACCTTAACTTTTAACTATTAAATTGCCAGGTAAAATTATTTTAAATGTTCAAGTTTTTCGTTTTATCTGGATACTATTTTTATTCGTTCCATATAAATGCCCGGAAATTGAATACAATGTTAATCGTGAATTGTATTAAGCGGGTACAAAAAATAAATAAAAAAATGTAGCATAATGTTGTCATTCATTTGTATAAAAATTTCAAGTTCCAATTAACGATTAAATGGATTAGATACACGAACAATATTATTGAACCCAAAGTTACAAATAATTTTAAATTTAAAAAGAAAAACAAATATTTTTTTTTTTTTTTTACCGAACACCGCTCAGAATCGTTTTATCGTTTGCAATGCCGTATCGATGTATATACAGTTTAATAATTAAATTATTCAGAAACTTCCCAACTCTAGACCTAAAACAGTGGTCTGTTTTTTTCTGATCATGTCCGAAAAATGTTTATCCTACATTTACCGCAAACAATATTATAATAATATTTTCGGCGAGCAACGCCTAGAGGTTTGGTTTTAGGTTAGTTTTAAATCTTTATAACAGTCTACCGAACACGATCAAAATACATAATATGGCTCTGCGAGTTTGTACTTTATAATATTTTATACGTTATGTTATTGAATTATTTATTTATTCGTTTGTTTATTGTGTCTATACAAACATTTTAACAAATATTTATGTTGAAAAACTTTTATGGAAACAAAAAAAAAAAAAAAAACAAAAAAAACAGTCCTAATCAAACATTTGCTAACGACATCTCCGTATAAATATCAATATTTCAGTGTTCCGAAAGGTCGAGGGAAAATAAACATTTGAGATAACACGCCGTAGGGACGTATTATTTTTAAAATCCGAAAAGCGGAAAAACAATAATTCGACACCTAACAATAATCGTTAAAGTTTCTCGTGTGCATTACGTAAAAACCAATTTATTATTATTATTTTTTTTTTTTGTTTTTTTCTTTCGTTTTGCCAATTCCACCGATTTGTTCGGTAAAACGAGACTAATGCGCATTTTACGATATTATTAGAAACGCCGGTGCAGCGTGTCAGCCGAGCTTGGCGAAATAATAACAGCGTTTTATAAATACACGAACCATTTCGAACTATACTTTCGGCCGTGATACCAACAGACTAGGTATTTCGGCGACTTTTCGGCCGCGCAGTTTGCCGGGTGGTCGCCGAGAGAAACGATCGCATTCATTACCTTTTCCAAGGAATATTTTTCGTGGTGGTCGGGGTTGGCCGATAACGAAAACAGCTGTGATGGCCACCGTAAACCCGGACGGAAATCGAATATTTACGATAAGTTGCCGAAATACGCGGTTAGTTACACCTATACTTTGGAAATAGGACGCGGATTTTCGTAAGTCATGATATAATTCAAAATTAACTTGTTATTTATTAAGTCAATTTAAAAAAAAATATATATAACTTTAGTTCCGAGTTTAAAAAACTAGGCTAAAAGTTAAAATTGACTTATCCATTTAACTTTTGAATTGCCCGGTCATATTATTTTAAATGTTCAAGTTTTTCGTTTTATTTGAATACTATTTTTATTCGTTCCATATAAATGCCCGAAAATTGAACTCAAGGTTAATCGTGAATTGTACTCAGCGGTACAAAAAATAAATAAAAAAATGTAGCATAATGTTGTCATTCATTTGTATAAAAGTTTCAAGTTCGAATTAACGATTAAATGCATTAGATACACGAACAACAATATTGAACCCAAAGTTGCAAATTATTTTAAATTATTTAAATGTATTTCATGAAGCACTTGCGAAACCGGTTGCGATTTTTAGTCGTTTTACTAACATCAGGACCGTGCGAATAATTATACGAAACAAAGCGGTAGATTATTAACGAGGTAAAAACTTCGTGTATAAATTATTCATTTTTTGATTAGAGTAACTTTATAATATTTCACTACCTATGGACTTTCCAGCACGACATTATTATTATTATTATTATTATAAGTATAGTTGGTTAGTTTTCTCTACTTTGTCGACGCGTGCTCGTCGTTCATTAATGCACATAATCTTATACTTGTTGTATATATGCTGTACCTACTTGGAGAGATTTTCCGATTTGAAATGGTTGGAAAATAAAAATTGTACGTTATTATTATTATCGTCTATACGTTATTATTTTTTGAACACGAACAATAGTTGTCGTGGTCTACTAACCACTTGCGTGTATCCCGTACGAAATATTATGTTCCGTTTGAAAAGTGTCGCAAAACTAAATTCATTATTTCTGTTGGAATATGCGAATTTGAAACACGCCAGACCTAAGCCAGACGTTTTACGAATCGAACGTTCACGTTCGGCGAGTGGACAATATTTCGTTATTTTCTATCGTCGATGTGTTGTCAGTATTTTGATAATTTTTTTGGATATATGCCCGCGGAATTATGAAAAATGTTGCTAATAAAATACTACAGCCAAAAAAATCGAAATTATTCGAGGAATTTCACTGTATACACATTACCGTACCATTGACCACACATGCAAAACACGTATGCGTACGGCAAAAAAATCGTATACTTTTAAAACTTTATAAAGCCAACAAAAAAAAATAAAGCCGAAATGCTTTGCAGAACGAGTGGGCCACTGTTGTAAGTGGAATGGTAGAATGGTAGGATATATTAGATTATTTTATTTATGTGTGTACGCAAAGATAAATCGTAGAATAACGATTCTGAGCGAAGATCTGACTTCCCTAGTGCACCGACTAGACAAAAATTATCACTATAAACCATCCACGAAGTTGATAATTGGAAAAAGATTTCGGGTAAAAAATTTGTTAACAGACGGAAACTACTTACGGTAAACTCTGTATCAAATTTTCGACCACTCTGAAAAGCCAAATAAATTTTACGAAACGCGTAATACCAAATAAAAATCAAATAACCTCGACTGTATCAAATAGCTATAAATAACGTAAAAAAAAAAAAAAAAATACCAGAATATATTGGATATTTTTCCTTGTCTAGTGCTATCATGAACTTTTCTGGGTGTCTACGATTATTTTTAACCGAATTACATCAACAAAACCTAATCAGATAACACGAGTAAATAATCTCGTTCTGACCCTCGGTTTTTCCTATTATTTAAAACAACAATGGGATTATCGACCGAAAACTACAGTACCCCCGGGAGTTGATGATCGATATATGATTTCTGGTAGGAAACGTTGTTTACAGACGCAGAAAAAAAAAAAGAAAAAAACGTCTAAACCAATACGCTCGTTATAGAAAATAACACGTCATCGTCATTTTATTCATTTTCTCAATATTTTTAGTTCAGTCATAAATTATCTGTATTGTATTTTGATCCGGTGACATAAAACAAATAAGTAATTTAACCAAAATCTAAACATCACAATTTTTTTATTTTTTTGCACGAAAATACGACACAACTACTTAACGAATAAATGTTCAAGAAAAAAATTAGCTTGCTGGAGTATTATCGTCGAGTTAAACAAATGGTTTAGGGGGTCAATTAATTGACGTCACAACGTCAAATGTCTCTAAGACATTGTAACCAAGTAAACTTGGTTGGTTTCGACGTGTGCTGGACGTCATCTGTGTTTGGTGCAGTAGTTGTCTCTTATTGCGATTGTTTATCCTATACAAAAACGTCAGCGTTTACATTTTAAAACTATCAAAACATAATAAACATCATAAAATAAACCACCCGGCTTTGGTCAGACATACTATTTTAGCAGAGTAAATCAATATCATTGAGGACCTTCCTGTTCGCGAGGAGATCTTCCTTGATTTTTTTTTTTACTATATTCAAATAGACAATCTAAGGGTAACGCCGGTGCGATTGGGCGATAAAAAAAAAAAAATTATAATAATATTAGTTAAGGAGACATTTGTAAAATGTTTAATAATATATATATATTAACGATTGGTCGACGGAATCCTATTCCGGTTACAGTCTTCTTGTCCGCGTCGTCCGTCAAATCAATAATGCCTGGAAAACAGTGACGGTAAAATTCATTTTTATTTTTTTTATCCAATTCATTATTCTAATTCACAACGATAAATTACTGCACTAATATCAATCATGTTTATTATATTATTATGATGTATACGACCACCAGTGCTCGAATTCGGGTGGGTCGCGGATGCACCGAACACCTCTATTATTTATATATATTTTTTTTTAAAAATTTAAATTAAATTATAATTTAAAAAAAAAAAAAAATCGTGTAAATATTCATATTTTTTTTTTTCCAATAATAATAGTTCAGTCTTAATTTATTTTTATTATATTATCTGTATTGTATTTTGACCGGGTGACATAAAAAGTAAGTAATTTAACCAAAATCTAAACATCACGATTTTTTTTTTCCACGAAAATACAACACAACTCCTTAACAAATGAATACGCAAGCAAAAGATTAGCTCGCAGGAGTATTGTAATGTCGCTACCGTTTCGTCTCTTCGTTATTTTTTTTATTTTTTTTTTTTTTTTGGTCTATCGTCGATTCCCGTCTCTGTATATTATTTCGTCCTTGGACTGTTTCCGTTCCGTCTCGTTTTCGCCGGTCGCGTGTAAAATACGTCAAATTATTATTATTTTCATACGACGTCTAGTCGCACTAAACTGTTGCGCGCAGGCGGCCACTGCGAAAACAGAGTCGGCGGCAAAACATCTTACGCGTCACGTTGATTGATGAGGCGACGAATAAGAGAATTCTCTAGACGGCCGCCGCTCTTCCGATATTATTTTCATTACTCGATATGTATTTAATATATTATGTCCGTAACGCCTCAGTACCCGTGTCTTTTTCAGTGGCGCGTTCGAGGATTCAGTGATCTTTGTGTCAGGTCACCGATTCGCTTGTGCCTCCGTTCCCCACCGCCACTCTCGAGGTTTCTTAAATTGTAATGACTTATTAACATCGTAAATATCAAACATCTCGCCTGCACGATGTTTTTTTTTTTTTTTTCATCTGTAATTATTATTATAAGCACAACCCCTTTCCCCGGGTCACTTATAACGCCCACTTGTCTTTAAAAACGGATTTGAATTATTCGCCGTGTTAGCCAACGGACCAATGGGATTTTCCATATTCGAATCTTTCATTAAAATATCGGCAATTCAGGAAATCGCGAATTTATGCGCACAAGAACGCCATTCGTTTTTCTAATAATGAAAATTGCTCCGGCCGTGCTCTAGTAGAGTCGTTACAAATTGTTTTCAAAATTAGTTTCGTATGCTTTTTGGCCTGATTTACAATAAATTTCGCGTGGGGCGAGATCTCCTGGTTAACGTTAATAGGCTGAACAAAAAAATCCAACAACTAGCGTTGAGATTTATCTCGATAACTCTATCTAGATCAGTGGTCTTCGACCTATTTGGACTCAGCGACCCACTTTTTTGGGCCTACATTTTTCGCGACCCACGTAAGCTTTGTAAAAAAGCTAAAATTGCTTAATGCTTTGCAGTACTATTATTAAAACTGAATGAATAAAAATTACATTTAAATAGGTAGAATATTTAATTATTATTAATTGAAAATGTATAGAATTCGTATGAAAATATGATACAACAATTTTAATGTGAACTTTGTCCTTGAGTGTTTTTACATAATAAATTCCACCTTGGCTCGATTTGTCTAAGCGCGATCCGTAAATCTTCCTCAGTTTCAAGTCTATTTCTTTTTGACGTTTTCAAATTCGCCATAGTAGCAAACGCCTTTTCGCATAAATAAGTCGTTGGAAATATTAATAAAATTTAGATGGCTTTAGTTGCTAATTCTGCGTAATTTCCCGTGCATAAGTGTGCCCAAAATATTTATAATGAAGTTTCACAAAACATTTGTTTCAATTTGTTATCACACGATAGCACAATTAATTGATTTTCAATGTCAGTAGACATTGAAAATGTCATTATGTCATTTATTTACTGTCATTATGTCTACTGCGAATGGCTGTTCAAAAATCCACTCATAATTTACTCGAAATATCCTCAGGCAATTATTGGTTAAATAATTTTACTAAGTTTGTCAAATGTTCGTTTACTAATTCAGAAATGTCTTCAAACTTGATTGAAGAATCTTCGTCTAAAAACTCACTAATATTGGTGATATTATCAATATTTCCAGAATATACTCGAGCTTTTTATTATACGAAGTTTTTTCTTAAATGATTAAATTTTTTTAGTATGACCGAATGTGTTAAAAAAATTACTCTGCATAGACAGATTTAACTCATTGAGTTAATTGAAAATATCAGCTAAGTATGCCAAAGTAATAATCCATTTTGAATCTTCAAATAAATATTTGTAAATTGAATTTTTACTATTTAAGAATAAAATTATTTCGTGTCGCAATCCGTAAACTCTTTGAAGACACTTACCTCTTGATAACCAACGTACTTCAGTGTGTAACAATAGAGATTCATGAAATGAACCCATTTCTGAACAGGGTGTTTTAAATAAACGTGAATTTAAAGCATTTGATTTTATATAATTTACAATTTTAACAATTCGAACTACCGATTTTAATATTTCCTTCGCTAATATAAACCAACACTTTTCTCGAGTTACGTCCGGATTTCAACCCCTAAAAGGCAGCTCGCATAGGGTTAGTGGTATTTTAAGTACGAAAGCCTAATTATGTTTTGTTGATTTACGCGTTAACATGGCGGTTTATATGTAAAAAAAAAAAAAAAAACAGTCGTTATAATCTATTTAATTTAGTTGACACCGGGACAAAAGTCCCGTTTTTTAAAAAAAAAGGTTAAAAAGATTAAAAAAAAAAAAAACAATTTGTTGTTTTAACAGTTTAGTACCATTTAGTAACGATTCTTGGATAACCAAACTCGGCCCGGGCGAGATTATTATGATCCGGCGTTTACGATTAAAATATGTTAAAGTTTATTTAGGACGATAGAGGAATGAAAAAAAAAATATACAAATTTCGTCTTAATTCGCACGAAATAGGCTTTTGGGAACTTTCACACCGCTAAATACAAAACCCTTACACCTTATTATTCAGCACCACCTGTAGCTACTCAACATCGGGTTTCCGGATCCGTCGCCTTAATCGTCCTTATCACAATCGCTTTCCATCGTTCTACCTCGGTTTTTCTAATATTTACAATCATCTTCGACCGCTTACCGCTCACCTATAGATCTCTGCTTACGCCAGGCATGTCCCGTCTATAATCGGTCTTCATTTTGCGATCTCTGTAACTATGCCGAGTCTTTTTAACTTGATGATTATCGCTGTATTGTTATCCATATAAAATTTTTACTAATGCTATAATAACTACTCTTTTGTAAACTTAAAAATACCGAATAGATGAAACGTATTATTTGAATGCGTATATTTGTGTACTCGTCCAATTAATAATATTATACACAAAAGTGCATTATATTCGTATATAAAAAAAAAAAAAAAAAAAAAAAAATGTTTAAAAGCCAAGAGTATTATTACGGAATAATATATTAAAATACCATCAATTTCGGTCTTGGGCTATCGTCAGATTACAAATAATAAATTTGTAATATGACGATGGCCCGTAGCTTCACTGGTAAATTTAATATAATTTTATATATATATATATATTTATAGAGTGTAATAATGCCCGTGGCTTTTTAATCTTCCTTTTTATTTTATTTTTTTTTTTTGTTTTTTTTTTTTTTATATAACTAATAACAATAATTTATAGTGATATATTGGCGTTTGTCCGGCTCACTGAACGTAAATCCCCCTTACCGTATACTATAATATTATTACAATTATACAAATATTTGTCTTGGAATTAAATTTAAACTTTTTAAAAAAAAAAAAAAAAAAAAACCATTCGACGTGATTATTGTAAAATGCGTATTTGTGTTCGGAAAATAAACGATACAAAACGATATTATTATTATTTCAAATGCGAATTTCCAATCGGGAAAATCGTCGTATTTTACAATACTCGTATTGTTTACGCATAAATGGAGTGTATTGTATAAATATCGAAATAGAATAACACACGGAAAATCGCAATTAATTATTATTTTTGCGTTTATACAAAAACCGAAATCGTTGAACGCTACCCGCTAGCCCCGTCGACTAATAAAAATGCATTCCGGATTGTAACGGTAAACCTATATAGTGTAGCCATCTGGTATTTACTACGTTGTTTTTAAATCTATTTCGAAAAAAGGCTAAATTCGTATTCTAAATTTTATCAATACTATAACGGTTTAACGAGATTTTAATATTATTTCATCGTCCCCGCGTATTGTTTTATTATAATATACGTGTGGTGTGCGTGCGTAACCACTTTGGTTTAAATTTTTTTTAATAGTGTAAACCAACAAAAAAACCGGGTCCGAACTAGCAAACTATTACGAACGGGACGACATGCCGAAAACGGACCGCCAACACAATAGCATATTCGAATGGCGAGTAAAAAGAACGAACGGAAATAATCCTTCTGTAACGGGTGTTGGCGTGAAAGCGTTTTCTTACTGTACAACGAATTAAGAGTGTATAAAAAATAAGTCTTTGAAAAAAAAAAAATAAAAAAATAATAAACGGTCCACTAGGATTACAGTATATTTATTCCAACCGTACGGTTTTACTTCGGTAGAAAAAACGAAGACGACAATCGGAAAACTAATCGGAATCGACGAGCCGAAATAAAATCGCTCTACGACGGCCTTCTCGAAATTATTATCATTTTTTTATTATTATTACAAACGCATACCGTGTACTTGTTTTCAATGGCAATTTATTTTTTTCGAGAATATTATTTTCGGGGACCGAGTGCACCGACTGCGTTTGCGTTAATCTGGGCATGCAGGGCGTTTGGGCCCAGTATGGCCGAATCGCTTACTGCCGACACGATAAAGAACGGAATTCACACAATTAACCGAAAAGTCTATAAATTGATTGTCTATTAGGTAAATGCATTGTAATAAATAAATACGATGATAATGGTAAATAGTTATAAATACATAAATATTCTATGTATACTAGTACAAAAAATGTCGATTATAAAAAAAAATAAAAAAAAAGTAGAATTATCTGCATGTATTATCGATGGAAAAAATCCAGATTCGGAGTTCGAGAATCCGGATTTCGGTGTTTGAAATATTGATGATTTTATTCTTTAATTCTTTTTTAATGAATTTTATGATATTCTTTAATTAGTTTCTCATAAAACTAGTATCGCTGAATTTTTTTAATTCGCACGAACCGGAATTTTTCCTATATAAAAATTGTTTAAGATAATATACATATTATGTAAAAAATGATTTTATATTTAAACTTATAAAAAAAAATGTAGTACTGTTAACCAACAGAATCACTCATTCGTATATATGATTAAACAACGATAAAATATTTTAGAATAAATACGTGAAATTAGTTTAACTCGTTTTGTTATGTCAAAAAAAAAAAAAATACGATCATTTGATTTTAAAATTTAAAAAAACAGACATCTTTACAGTAAACACAAATTTTTGATTTTCATTTTGGTAATACAAAATTTCGCATTTATAGGATTAACGGATAATCCGGATTTACGTCACATCACTATAATATGTAAAAATTATTAAAATTGTAAATTGTAGGAAACTCATTTTATTAAATTTACGACGTTTCTAATTGTTCGTATTTTTAAAAAAAACACGTTGTATTTCCATATGTATTTGTTTATTTAGGTTTTGGCATTTGAATTGCCGATGAAATGAATTCGTTTTGACCTACAAATACACGCCACCCTTAAAATATATTTTTCGACAATAAAAATAATAAAAAATTTCGTTGTCCTTTACGTATTTCGACAATTAATCGATAAATCCGACGCGTTCCGGCGCCCACAGAAATCGTCCAACATTTTTTGGCACAAGACTCGATTTTTTTGTTGTTCATGTAATATTAGTTCGGTTATTGGTGTAGTATCGATTCGGCGGTCGATATTTCGATCCGAATACTGTTTAAATTATTATAATATTTTTTTTTTAGGCCCAATAATTATTCGTCCACACTTAACAAAAGGATCAATATTCTGTGTAAATTTCCGGTCTTTTACCGAATTTATATTTATATTTCAATGAAATTATTTTTCACGAGTGAGACGAAAAAAATCGGTTTATAGATCGCGACATACGGATGAACGCCTTCATTTAATTTCGACGATTGGAACAACTAAACTCGAACCAGATTTATCATTATTAGTAAACAAAATCACACGTTCAAATTTCATTATAAAAATAAGCGAAAAACATTTTTTTTTAGTTTTATTATCCCTACTATTATAAAATAAATAAATACAATTTTACTTTTTTCTCTCGGAAATATTTGTTTTATTTAATAAAATGTGTGACGACGGGCCACGTTGAATACCTTGGCGGGCCACATGTGACGGTAACCTATGGACGCGCACCGACTTCTCCGCATTTTCATCGATACACATCGTCTGGGAAATTCTAGAATTCGTTAAACGGTAAGTAAACGTGATCGATATTTTTTATTATTTTTTTGTTATTTAAAGAAAACTCCACAGTCACGCCGGCACAGTAAGTAAACGCGACGATTGAGAATTCGTTAATTACAATCATACGAGGAGCGAGGTCATCCGGTGGTGGAATCCAACGTGAATTTTATATTAACGTACCGGTCAGAGTAAAGTCTCTGGACCATTGCGCGTTGGATTACCCGGGGGTGATTTGCAGAGAAAGAGAGAGAGAGAGAGTGCGGAAATTATTGGGTTTGGCTGAGTTGACGATTACGGAATGGAAGCTGGAGTAGTGTATGGAACCAAGTACTCGTAGTGTTTCGATTTTTAAATCGTTATTACGGAGCTAGGTCGTAATTTAAATATATAAAACTAAAAAAAAAAAACCCTTTAAAAAAAAATAAATCCCGAGTCCGCGGCCGCCGGGGCGTCCGGCGTGCGATTGTTGTCCGTAAAACCGGACGTGTGGCCGGGGCGGTCGGACGAACGGCACCGGCGGCCGTGGCCGCGACGGTTGGCGAGCGCGGTGCGGTTTAACGAGTTCCTCCTCGCCGCCGTCGTAATTATATTATCGAGTTTCGAGCGGCGGCGGCGAGTAATAGGAAAATCATATTATTCCGTCGAGTGCTCTCGCTCTATTCATATACGAGGTGTGCGCAAAAAATACCCGGGACTGTGTTAATAATATTTATTTAAATTGAGATAACGAAACCCCGACACTGTCGTCCGATAGAGTAACTTTTAACGAGACTTTGACCGTCGGTTTGAAACCGATAACAATATTTATATGTATTTTATGGCATTTTTACCAAACCGTGTTTCGGTCATACGGCGATTTTCGTAATCGAAACAATACAAGAACAACGTGTGTTTGGTGTACGATTTTGTTGAAAACTAGGGAAATGTTCTAGTGAAATTTTGAACATTTGCAGCAAGCTTTTCGAGATGATTTTCCGTCTCGGACAATGTGTTTTGAGTGGTTTAAACGACGGTTCTATCCGTTAAGGATAACCAACGACCCGGTAGACCATCGACCGGTAAAACAAATGAAACTGTTGCTCGTGTTCGTGAAATTATTCAAAATGATCGTCGATTGGCTAGCAGAGAAATTGCCAAAGACGTCGGAATATCTTGTGGTATTCTTGCCGAGAAATATTAACCAAAGAATTGGGCATGAGCCGAATCGCAATCAAATTTGTTCCTCGTCTGTTAACCGACAAACAAAAACAAAACCGAAAGACCATCTCTCAAGAACATTTTGAAAGAGCAGAAACCGACATAGACTTTTAAAAAAATATTATAACAGGTGATGACATTTGAATTTACGGGTATGATGTTGAAATACCCAATTTTCCCTAATTTTCAATAAAATTGTACGCACACGTTGTTCTTTTATTGGTTCCATTACGAAAATCGCTGCATGACTGAAACATGTTTTCGTAAAAACGCCATAAAATAAAAATAAATATTTTTATCGATTTCTGACCAACGCTCAAATTCTCGATAAAAGTTACTCTATCGAACGACATCGTCGGGGTTACGTTATCTTAATTTAAATAAATATTATTAACACAGTCCGCGTATTTTTTGATCGCACCTCGTTTATATATATATATATACACGCGGCATATCCAGAAAATAAGGTTTCCACATTTTTAAAAATAAATTTTATAAGTTTTATTTTTCAACAAAAAAAAAAAAAATCACATTGTATTTTACACATATATTGCGTTCAATATATTTTTCGTACCGAGACGCCAGCTTGTATACAACCCTCTCCGAAGAACTTTCGCTCCACGTCCTTTCATAAATTCAACACAACCAACTTTAGTTCGTCGTCAATTTCATAAAGTTCCCATTCTAAAACTTCGTTCGGTTCGGTAAAAAGATGCCAAGTCCAAAGATTGCGAGGTGGATGGGTTAACACATCCCAACCAAAGCCTTCAAGAAGTTCGACTGTCTGACGAGCGGTATGAGGACGGGCATTGGCGTGCACGAGACAAATTCCAAAGGTCATCATAACTTTTCTTCTGTTTTTGATCGCCAGGCGAAGTTTTTTTTTTCAGGGTTTCAAAGTAACGGGCCGCATTTTAACCGTTTGATCTTGAGGTTCCCGAAAATTACATTCGGTGTTTTACCCTTCGCGACAAAATAACGAATAATAGAACGAATTTCGCACCGAGCATATTGTTGTACAGACGTGGAAACAAACGTGATAGATGCAGTCACGTTTAAAAAGTCACTGTGTTCACTGTTTCAAACGCGTATTGAGGTGAATGACCTGTCATTATCAAATTCTATCATACAATAGTACCAAAATTGTTCTTTTTTTTTTTTTTTTTTAATTTACTTTTTGAGCCTGTAGGGTAGGAAACCCAACTTTCTGGACGTTTCTAAATGAATAAAAATTACAAACGTAATATAATATAAATTGGGAAATTGCGTAATCGTTATTCGTGCTGGAACACGGTGAGCCGGCCAGTGAATATCTTCGAACACTGGTAAAACAATGACGGCACGTCTGACCGCGTACGGGCGACTTTTTCCCGTTCGGGCGCGTAAGAATTCGGAAATTTCGAACAAAAGTCACATCTAATTTCCGGCGTTGAAAACGAGAACGTTTTTCGTTTTTATTTTTTTCGAAGTTCAACTCGTTGTTTTTATTTTTAATTAACAAAAGTTTTCGGCCGTAAGAGCTAGTAGTGTAATACGGCCCCGAAGCTCCGAAACGACACGGGTAATACGACTACACAGCTTTAGTAAATATTATTTAATACAATATATTTGTTTTATCCGCTCTCCAGCCGAAAACTTGTGCGCCGTATTATAATTATTATTATTATAGTACATAAAATTATTATTACCGTATACCGTCGTGTACCGCCGTGTACGACGAGACTCCCCGCAGACCTTCTGCCCCCCCCAAATCTCCGGCTAATTTGTCGTTTTACCGCCGGTCCCCGGCTCGCGTCCGCGCCCGCGTATACCCCGGTAATTGAATTATAAACGCCCGGCCCGGAATACCTATTTTCCCGGGCGCATCGCCGGGCGCGCCACCGTCCGCCGCCGGCCTCTCCGAAACTCCTAATGTGTAAACCGCCGCCACTCACTATGCGCCTGTCCCGTCTTTCGGCGGTAAACACCGGAAATATTTTAATAAAATCCGCGCGGCGTTCTTCTAATAATTGATTTCGCCCGAGAACGGCGTAATTTATTGCCAGTGTCGCTTTCCGTTGTTACGGAAATAGTACGATTATAAACGGGACGCCGGCGGTGTCATTTTCGCGCGTACGTTGTTAATGTTAATATCAATTTATTACTTAAAAGTAACATGAACAACTCGAGTCGGGGCCGGCGAGGTCAAATTCAGAAGGCAGGTGCAAACGGCAGGCGCGACGTCGCGTCCAATTAAATTCACGGCCACGTAACGCGATGTGGTCCGACCCGACCGCGACGGCCGCCGCCATTAACGGACTAGTCGAGGCCCGGCTGTACAAGAGCCCCGACCAGAGACTCGAGGAGACGCAGAAGGCCAAGGGAGACCCGGAGAGATCGTCGTCGAGCCGACCCGTTGCGTCATCCCGTTGACCCGTGTTTGGGGGCTCATACTAGTGATGGGCGATTCGAATCGATCTTTTTCATGCGATTAATCGATTTTTCGAATCGATCTCTATGGTCCGATCTTTTATGTGAATCGATTCATTTATGTGAAAATCGAATCGAATCGTTGATCCGATCTTTTAGGTGAATCGATTATTCATTATTCATTATTGATTCGATTTTTTTACAGTGTTGACAGTCTCGTTCGCACTTTACCGTACCTAATACCTATAATGTTGTCAACCGTGTATTATTTCGCGAGCACCGCACGCCCCTCCGCGCGGATCTCAGTCTTATCTCAGTCAACTCAAACTTCAATCTCAAAATTATTTATATATATATATATATATAATGTATTCATTGTATTGTTTAAATTTAATTATTTAAAGTCGCCAAAACACGCCATCTATTGATTAAAAAATTTCGATTTTTAAGAATCGATCTTTTCTTTACGATTTAAATCGATTCAAAAAATTTGATTCACTTTCAAGAATAGCCCATCACTAGCTCATACTATTGAATTTGTATAATAACTTAAACTTGCACTTGCATAATAAATAATAATCGTCTAGACGTATCTCAAACATATTTTTCAAACCCGTCTCGTACCGCGTTCAACTGGCGCGCAACAACATTTTTGTAGGAAAATGTTACCGCCGGCCGGAAAATCCGTATACCTTTTGACGGGGCGCGCGTAATATAGCCGAACGGTACCGCAGTCGAATCTTGAAACAGTCGAAAATAATTCATCCGGACATTTTAAAGCCAAACAGTATTACTGCCGTACCGTATTACAGCCAAACCGTATTTTACGAATGGCGGCCGACCGTATTTTAGCCGGAAACGACTATGGGCACCCCATCCCCTATTTTTATCGTACAATACACTTTATACACTGTACGAAATCTAAAACGTGCATCAGTACAAAAAACGAGTGTTTGTTGGCCTATTTACTCTCCACTTAACACTTACCCTTTTCCTACTATCAAATAAATCATTTTATTATTTAAAACTAACATTTACTATCAAATTTATTATTAAATCAATTATACAATTGATAGTAATTGAAATAGGTTGTAAATTTTCCTAAATAAAAATATTAACATGATATAAATTGCCAAAAAATCAAACACACCAAAAGTGCAAGTGTTCCAATCAAAAATCCTTAGACTCATAACTAATGTTCCTCTTTATATCTCAAACCACACGCTTCATATAGATCTCCACGTCCCTAAAGTCACCGAAATAGCCACGTTATACCACTCCAAATTCAGAAATCGCCTTCAGAATTACACCAACCTCCACGTTAAAAAATTACTATCCATCTCCATTCCCGGACCCCCCCCCCACCACCCAAAGACTCAAGCGTCACTGGCCCCGAGACCTTATTGATTAAAATAAATATAAAATTAATTAGTAAATTCACGACGAAGTGCCTTTACTGGTTGGATTTTTCCTAAAGTCACGCAAGCCGTCACATTTAACTTAAAATACCATCAATTATGCTCATTATACTAGTTTTTATGTATAGATGGTAAAAATTCGCAATTAAAATAACAAAAAAAAAAAATTTTAAAAAAATATTAACATAAATACCATGTTTTCTAAACATTAAATTAGATTATCCGATAAGGAGATGTGGTGGTTAATAACACACTCATAAGCTCGTGGTTTGAGTAATTCGAGGACTCGAGAATCTTCAAATTATAAAAGAGTGTAGCACGAAATGTAAGAAAAAATCGAGACTATAATTACAGTTTGCCTGCTAAAATACGTAGCCAATTAGAGATTATTTAATTTTGATCGCCTTTACATTCAAAAAATCACAAATTCTATATTTATTAAGTTTCACTGTGAAAATAACAACTTTCTAAAAAAATAATTAAATTTACTTAAAGTTTAGGTAAATTACTTTAAATAAGTATTTAAGTCAGTTAAAATTGTTAAATTTGTTTTTAATTATACTTAGTTAATTATTGTAACAGTTAACTTTGAACGTCTTAATTTATTAACTTGTTTCCACTTAACTTAATGAAGTTAATATTATTCAATAACTTGCCCAGCTTTGAAAAAAAAAAAGTTAAGTTTAACTCAACTTTAAACATGTTAACCAGTTACTTTGTTACTAACTTTGAGTTAAATATTAGCTCGTGTTCAGCTATTAACTATAATCTAAACAGTTCTGTTCGTAATTGAGTTGGAGGGTATTTCGGTGGTGGAGTGGTAAGAAGTTTACAGGTTTTTATTAAAAATAAAATATCTACATCCCCCCCCAACCCTCACTCCAAAGCAAATGCCTAATTACGCCACTGGTTTTGTCGACGGAAAGCCATCACGGGATCAGGTTAAGCCGATAGGAAGTGGACAAAACATAACCTATCCTCCGACACCGATAATGCTCCCCCGGGACTTGGCGTCCTGAGTATAAATCGAAATCCTAGTCGACGAAAAAAAAAAAAAAAAACGTTAACACTTTTGTCTATGTACGATCGACGGATTCGAACCAGATTAAACCACCGCACTAATCCGTTGAGGAATCGTGTTGGCTCGTATGATAAGGTATCGACATAAAGAGCAACCTCAGGTGTAGGTTTAGCCAAATTCGCAGTCGAGACCGGGCGGTTCGCCGCGGTTCTAAAACTATGACCGCAAAACAGAAACCATTGGTGAGTTAAAAAAACAAATCTCAATTGAGTTTTGTCATGGAATTTTACAAGAAAATGTACAGATGAGAAGGGTCGCGCTGCCAAATTCGTTCCGCGATTGTTCACCACGACAATGCACCGGCACATTTAGCGCTGTCGATTCGTGCATTTTTTTGGCTGATTAAAAATATTACTGTGGTCCCGCGGACTCTTCATATTCTCCAGATATGCCCCATGTGATTTTTTTCTTTTCCCAAGATTAAAATCTGCGCTTAAAGGACAACGATTTCAAGATGTAGAGGAAATTAAAGCGAACGCGGCAACAGAACTCGTAGCTTTAACTTTGGAACAGTTCCAAAGGACTTTTGAAAAGTGGTAAATTCGCCGGGATCACTGCATATTGTCCGGAGGAGAATATTTTGAAGGAGATATCTTTAAATAATATGTAACTTCATTTTTCTAATTATTAAAAATAAAATCCTGGTACCTTTTGAACAGACCTCGTATGTAAAACCACATCCAACAATCTCAACCGTATTCAAAGCCGTGACATTGAGACGACTTTACACAGTACATCCAAAACAACGTGAATGTTTGTTTTTGCTTTTGTTGTTGGTAAATATTCTAGGACACACATTTTTTTAAATTTTTGCGAACCATTATCGGTCAAGTGTTCATTACATATCGAGATGCATGTCGCGGGTTACAATTGCTAATGCAGCGTTAGCATCCACGCCAAAAAACATTCGTTAGCCGTTTGCAATTATTTTGACAACACAATCATCGGCTTTATGGGATAAATACAAGAACTACACAACTGATGACAAACTGCACCGAATTATACAGACAAACCAAAGGCCAAACATAGGTCACACACGAGGAATATACAATGGCGCACGAGTGTTGATCTAGGATTTGTATATTCGAATGTCAAATTTACCACTTACTCATTATGGTACGCCGTCACCCGATCGCCCGGCCACCGACATGGTTAATAGTGATTTGCAGCGAGAAAAACAGTATAACATCGTTGGCTCAGCTACAACTATAGAGAACAACGCGCCTCTAATTACATCTGAAAAAAAGATAGAACCGAATCATGCCGATTGTTGATGCTAATCAAGGTGGCTTGTTTTTCTTAGATACACCAAGTGGAACCGGTAAGACATTTTTAATATCGCTTATCCTTGCAAAAATACGATTGCATGAGAAAATTGCTCCGGCAACTGCATCGTCGGACGAACGGCACATTCAGCACTCAAGCTGCCATTAGACGTTCATAACAACCCAAACGCAATGTGTAGTGTGGAATGGCTGCAGTGATGCGAATAAGTTCAATCATTATCTGAAATTAATGTACTACGGCTCATAAACATTCACTCGAAGCATTATATATAACTATGGAAAATCGAAACGACAATGGCAATCTAATCGGTGTTGCTGTCTGACTACTGTCTGGTGATTTCCGACGGAAATTTCCGGTCATTCCTCGCTCTACTTTTGCTGATGTGATTAACGCATCTTTAAAACGATCGTTTTTGTGGCGTAGTGTCTTAACTGTTCGATCGACCATCAACATGCGAGTACAGTTGCAAAATGATCCATCGGCACAGATATTTTCCGAACAATTGCTGGATAATGGCGACGGCAAAATAGATCTGTATTCAAATACACAACGCATCAAATTTCCAGACAATTTTTGCCCTTTTGTTGAGAGTGTCTTCCCGACTATACTGAATAATTACCTGAAACATAATTGGCTTAGTGAGCGTGCGATTTTGGCGGCCATAAAAGTTAATGTTGACGAAATTAACTTCCCCATACCGAAGTTGTTGCCGGGTGATCTGATGTCTTTTTAAAATCAATCGACACTATTGTTGATGAAAACGAAGCCGTAAGTTATCCAACTGAATTTTTAAATTCTCTGGATATACCAAGAATACCACCACACAATCTTCGGTTGGACTGGAAAGTTCAAAGGAGAAATCGTCCTGTTGCCAAGTATAATCCCAATGATACCATTAAATACTACAATACCATTCAAAAGAATTTAATTTCCTATTCGTTTGGTATAGACGATGACCATTAACAAGTCTCGAGGCCAGACAATGTACATTTGCGGCTTGGACTTAAAAAATCCATATTTCTCTCATGGCCAATTATATGATTCGTGTTCACGTGTTGGTAAACCATCTAATCCATTTTATATTAGCAAAAGACGGATTGACTAAATAAATATTGTACACCGAAAAACACTGAATTGAATTAATGGTTATTGTTTAGAATAATATAACTGCTAACAATTAAAAATCGACATATCTATACCTCATTTATAAAACGTAATTTATTATCAATTACGAACATAGATATCACTTATAATACTCGAATCTGAGATAAATAAAAATATAAAATTAAACATTTTACGTTGGTTTGTGCTTCGTTGCTAATGTCAGAAATCTCTTTATTTATTGCTAATTTCCGAAAGTTCTTATTTAAGAATTTTAATGAATATTAATTCGACTATGTATAGTACATAATTAACTTTGTTTAGTAAAATATTAATTTATCGTATTATAACTGGGCCTCTGCGAATATTTTAAATCTAAAATATGAGTTTAACCGTACAAATTTCTGTTTTTTCAAATCTTAAAATCAAACCCTTAGGGGTTTAATGTCTTTTACATTATAAAATAAGTTAAACAATTGTATTAATTTCAAGGCATGTTACCACATAAACAATTTTTTTGAATAAAAAATAATTTGCTGGATTAGCTAGTAAATTAATATATTATTATTGTTATTTATTTGTATTAGTTATTACTTAACGATTAATATAAGATCGAAAACTAAACCGCAAAGAGAGAGCGAGTGAGAGAGAGAGAGAAAAAAAAATGAAATATTTTCCCCTAAATTTTCTAGACCCGCTATTGGAAAAACAGACTATATTTCATTTTCTACCCGAAATATATTATTTACAATATTATATTGTCGGATATTACAAAAACTCCGCAGTATTTAGTGTAAATAAGTTATATTTTTCAATACGCTCGGTTTTGATCTCTGCAGCGCGCAACCGTTTTCATCGAAATCCATTAATATAATTATTTATCGATTTTTCAATTATCGTTCGGTCCGCTACTTTGTTAAATTCGTTTCTTGCGTCGAATCCCCTCGTCTGACTACCATAATAATAATATTATGTACCGTAAATTACAATACAGAATAATTTATTTATTTTTTTTTTTTTTTTTTTTTTATCGCACAATTCAGCGATTTTCTCGGAGGATTTTAAGTATATTTGGTTTATGGTTTTTTTTTTTTATCTTTTTTCAATCATTTCGGAATTGTTTTAAGTTTTGTATAACGTTATTATCAACTTTTCAACTCTACGTTCACCTCAAACGAGTATTATTGACTTTCGGATGTTCAAATAGCAACCGCGCCCGTTTAAAACACAAATTCAAAAAGAGAATATTATTCTGTTTGTGAATTATAACAGTTTTACAATTTAACCCGGACGAGTAGTGATGAATAATACATTTTATATCCATTGTTAGATTATGGTCCCGGGATGTTCCCCTATACCTCTCTGGTCTAAATTTCAAACTGTATTGTAATCTCATAAATGATAAAATCCAATGTCATCCTTATGGGCATCGACATTTTTTTGTCAAATTAAAAGTCGATTTGGTCGACAATGGCAATATTTTGAAACTATTGTAAATAAAATAATTGTTACTACCTACTCGTATTATTACCGACAAAAAAAAAAAATTAAAATTTACTCAAAATCTTCGTAAATATGGAGCACGATTTAAGAAAAAAAAAAAATAATAATAATTCTGAATAAAATCCTGCTATACTCTACACACACGCAATAACTATAAAAATAATTATTTTCTCCGCGTTTGTATTATTGTGTGTGCTCCATTATTGAATCTCCGTGATAATTGTATCGAATACGATAATAATTATTATCGTTTTATGTATTGCGCCCGATGATTTTTTTTTTTTTATTAACTCTATCAATTCGCGTACGAAAAACGAAAATAAAACACGGTACGTATATTATGTGATGATATATCGATATTTGCATAACTATCAGTGTATTCGGGGGCAGTCGCAAAACGAATATTTTATAATAATCCTATAGAATTTTTTTATACGACGAATATACCCATTGTAGTCATTATAATCAGACAAATTGTTTAAACGTTCTTGGACTTGTAGAGTGGCACAGTAGCACATTTTTTTCGAGAAAGGTTGTGCTTGTAAAGAAATCGTTTAGAACCCTATGCAGAAATATGGTAAAACGTTTAATAATACATTAAGTACACTTTACGTATAAATCGATCGAAATTTATTTTTTACGTATGTATTTATTGTTTTCCTGTAAAACATATTAACGCGTTTATGAAGGAAGACGTTTCGGGGGCGAGACTCCTACCCGCGTGCTCCACTGGATCAGATAATAATTACAGTACGCGCAATTCGTGTGTGTGTGTGTGTGTGTGTCGAACGAGAATTATAATAGAAATCGTAGGTATCGCCGACAATCGAACTTGCCGGTAAAACGCCCGGGGATTACGTTTTTTTTTTTTGTTATCGAAGTATATAAATTGTCGAAAATTACCGTGCCGGAGGTGACTGTAGGCAAAAACCGACGATAGTTTCGACGTGGGCGTGGTGGAAATTGTGTTCGGCGGTTGCGCGCCCGGTATAAATCATCGCGGCGATTACCGAACAATGGCGCCATTGGTTGAGATTTTTACCCGATAAAAAATATCGGTCTCTACTTTACGCGCTCACTGTCGGCGCAGTAAACCAGAAACCGCACTCGTATTTACCGTTAGGTTAGGCCGTCCCCTTGTGTACTTACCGGCGGGAAAATCGAATATAGCGCGCGGAAAAGAGGCAACGCAATTCGCCGGAAAACACTTCCCGCGGGCCAGTTAAAAAAGCCATTGGCGACATATTCCGGCGGTACGCGTAAATTCACTGTAAAGATCGGATATTTAATATACGGGAACGGGCACTCGGGCGAGATGTCGTTTAGAAACTCGTTGGCAATACGTTTGCATTCAGAACGTCGTCGAATATTTAGAAAACGGAAATATATTGTCCGCGTTATTTATCCCACGACCCAGCGGCTCTTTTTATCAAGACGGTTCACAAACGTAACGAAATAACAATAATAATTAACCGTTATCCGTATAGGTACCTCTGTACCCCTAACCCGCGGTTTTAGGGTAACTATTTGGTTTTCTTGTCGCGTTTCGGAATCGCTATGGGCGCGGCAGCGGGAACACTGTAGTGACGGACGACGTCCGTAGACTTGGTTTATTACAATATCATAAAAAAAAAAAAAAAAAAAATACAAGAAAATCACCAATGGGCTTAAATCGCATTGGTGTTTCCGGTCCGAGGATATTCCCGAAGACGATATTCCACTCTACGCGGTACACGTAACCACGGCCAGGGCCGTATTCCGCTTCGGCGGGCCCCGGACAAACCGAATAATAACACGACGATAAGAATCCGTAAAATAGTTTTTTTTTTTTTGTTTTCTTTTTCCAGCCACTATCTTCAAAGGGCTTCAAAATATTCACTGCCCTGGGCTCCTTGACGTTTAAATCGGTGCCCGGTAATAATAATATAACGCGTAGTTAACGTACACGTCAATACGAAGTGTTGTTGTCTGTGTGGATGTCCGTGGGCGTGTAGGGCTGGTGGGTTGGTTAGTGATGGTTGGGCGTATTTTTTAACTTCGGCGCATAAGAAGACATCTCGTCAGAGACCACTCTGCCCGCCTGCAATACCGACGGTGGTAGCGGCGGCGGCGTCTGATGTTCACGGTCGTTATGTTTTAATATTTTAATTCCAGGATCAATGAACGCGATGACGCGCGAACAACCGTGAAAGGGAACACATGAATTATTACTGAAATACACCGTACGTTCGTTATAATATTACGTGCTCATTATTACAACTGAATCAAGTATAAGTTTCCCACACCGCCTTAGATATTATTAAACAACGAGCAGCGCCGTTATTCAGTGGCGTAGGGAGTTTCGACAACCGCCGCCGGCCGACTTAGAAAAAAAAAAAAAAAAAAGAAAACAATGCGCCCCTTTCGTCGTGCAGAGGTAAACAAATTCGCGTACGTATAAAAGTATACTTAAAATTTGTATTTTTTCAATTCCTTTATCCTCCATTGTACGATTTCTTTAAAAAAAATAAAACCTTTACGCGTATTATACCCGTTATTTTATTTCCATTGTGCCAATTGATTATTATTATCATTATTATTAGAAAAAAATAAAAAAAAAATTTGAATACAATTTCGCTGGTCTGCTCGCACTACGCCACTGAATAGCGGCGGTTTTTTTTTTTTTAGAAATAAACTGACCACGGTGTAATCCAAACGGAAGAAAATATGAGTTCGGCCCAACTTTGGACGTTTCCCGACAGATTTCGATTACGTGATTGGACGTTATCGATATTAGAAGCGGCCAATCGGAATACGACAAATGGTATACGGCGTCGCTTTCCATCGCTACACCTATCGCGGATTCCAGAATATTTTTTATAAATATTATTCAAAAGTGTTTTACAGGATCCGCGACCGATATCGACAAAATAAAACAACAAATAATAATACATATAAATATAAATCCAGTGGCGTAGCGCGAGTATTAAAACGACGTGAGCGGTAATAATTGTTCTAAAAGTTAATTTGGAATGCTAATTAAAAATTTTGTAAAAAAAAACAACGTCCTTTTAATATTTTGAATAGTTTTGAAAACACAGTGTCGGTAACTACCTAGTGGAGACAACAATAAGTATGCTAAAAATTTGTATTTTTTCAATTCCTTTATTGTACGATCTCTTAAAAAAAAAAAAAAAAAAACCTTAACGCGTATTATACCCGTTATTTTATTTCTATTGTGTCAATTGATTATTATCATTATTTTTAGAAAAAAATAAAAAAAAAATTTGAATACAATTTCACCGTTCAGCTCGTACTACGCCACTGAATAGCCCAAACGTGAGAAAATATGAGTTCGGCCCAACTTTGGACGTTTCCCGACAGATTTCGATTACGTGATTGGACGTTATCGATATTAGAAACGGCCAATCGGAATACGACAAATGGTACACGGCGTCGCTTTCCATCGCTACACCTTTCGCGGATTCCAGAATATTTTTTATAAATATTATTCAAAAGTGTTTTGCAGGATTCGCGACCGATATTGACAAAAAAAACAACAACAAATAACCACACACAATAATACACATAAACATAAATCCAGTGGCGTGACGCGAATATTAAAACGACGTGAGCGGTGATAATTGTTCAAAAAGCTAATTTGGAATGTTAATTAAACATTTTGTAAAAAAAAACCAACGTCCTTTTAATATTTTAAATAGTTTTGAAAACACAGTGTCGCTTACTGCCTAATGGAAACAGCAATAATAATCAAACGTGAAACGACACAGAACGTCGAAAAAAACTAACTAAATTATATTAATTATCGTACCGCCGGTGTCGGTCGCTACTCGCGTAATTAGAACTGAATGTTAGCTGAACACGCGACCACCTCCACGACCAGACGGGGATCCAGAACTTATTTACCGAGAGTGAGGGTGGGCGATTTCGATCAAAACTCAATTTAATTCATCATATAAAAAATTCTTAATTTTTGCATATTTTAGCAATTTGAACAAAAAGGTACTGTCTGAGAATATTTTACGCCCCTTATAAGTTCTCAGCGTTTTTTTTTTTACTAGTTAAATAACTAGTAAGTTATATACGTAGTTGTTTTCACTAGTAATGTTGAGAAATTGTTAGTGGTGTAAAAAGTAAACATATTCTCAAACAGTATATATTTGTTAAAATTGGTAAAATATGCAAAAATCGGGAATTATTAATATAATTCATCAATTCATAAGGTACATTAATAATTAACACAAAATTAATTTTAATTGACCAATACAATTAGGTAAAAAAAAATTCTGAACATAATATTTATATAAATTTAATAATAGTTATATGTGAAAACATAGAAAATACATATTTTCTAAAAGAAAAAAAAATGAATTATAGTCAGTAAAAAATCGTTTATTCTATTTGATTTTGCAAATTCGACTATTAGTAATTAATAATTACATTTATGCAACAACCAGTGAAGTAATGCCAGTCCATTTAAGCGTTCCTCGAAGAGAAATTTCGTTCTGCTGTTGCTGAAGTGGCGGGTAAAGTCAAGAGTACATGCGATAGATTATGAACGATCCAGAAAATCGCTTTTGTGGCAGAAATACCACAACTATTAGTCACGGCTGCATAAAAAAAATTTGTATTTTAATAGTTGCATAGACTATAGAGGATAGTTATAGAACGACATTAGTAAAAACGTTTAACCAGTCTTGGATCCCCGGTTGTCCATGGCACTAAGCCATTCGAACAACAACGGTCGCGACCGGTTGATCAGAAATAAACCGTCAGTCGACGGGGAAAAATCGTGGTTAGGTAGTGGGCGGAAATAGCGTGACGACACCAGCAAAACGACAACCAAGACCATTACCACTTGAATATTTAATAAAAAAAAAATATATAATTTTTGACAATCATTTACATTGTGTTAAACTCGACCGGACGATTGTGTAATTTCGTTTGAATTAATGTGTCGAGCAGTGATTTACAGTGTATGCGCGCACGCTACGCCACATTTCTTAAGTTGCACACGGAGTTTCCTCCTACCTGGCCGTATCAAAAAAACTGATAATTCTATACTCGTGTTTCCCCTTCCCTCCCCCCGAATGGCGGTCGAGTGATATTTACGCAATCAGCCCCGAGACGGCGGTTGGGTTAGGCGGTTATAAAAAAAACTATGAGCATCTACACTACATACAGATACATCGGTACATGTATATGTCTTGTTTCTACTGAATATAGTTGACATAAGAATGTCGATGTCAATTTGGGGTACTAGATACGAGGAGACGAGGATTAAACTGTAGGTAACTGTAGGCTGGCCAGACGCATCAGCTTCTGCCTCAGGAACGGGTGCCAAAGCGGGTGAATTATCATACTCGCGGTACAAAGACTCGTCGATACGAATTCCGAGGTACAATGGTTTAGTGACGAGAAACCGGAGCGGTGATAATTGGTGTGTATATAATGTCATGGTAACATTCTCGGTGTCGGACAAATTAACAGAATGACCCCCCAGCCATAAGACATATAAATGCCAAAACAGTACTGAAACCGATACAGAGTTTAAATCCAATGTCGGCCGGCCGAGATTATTAGTAAACAAAAAAAAGACGGTTTGTGTCACCGAAAATTACATTCACCGAAAATATGCCGGTTTTTTTTGGTTTTTTTTTTGGAATCTCGCGTCCGCCGGGTTTTGTCATTTCGAGCGATTTCGGAGACGCGATCTACGATATTGTTTACGTGGTGATTTTTTTTTTTTTTTGTTTTAACGTAAACCACTCTATAAAATAGTATTTAATTTTATTAGAAAAATCTTTCTTTTTGGGAAATAATTCAAAACGCACGGGTAACAATTTTAACACGACCCACTGAAATTGTACACAATCACTTCGGTGTTAACATATTCCATTTCTGTCGACCCCGTTGGCGGGATGCGAGGGGACGCGCAGAGAAACGCATCGAGGTCGGTGGGAATTTAAAATGTCAATACCAGCGGAAACGATTCAACCTATAAAAACTTTATCGATTTATGGAATTTTTGTTTTAGAACTACGTGTACTTACGTTAAATATTCTAGACGAAAAAAAAAAAGGTCCCGGGTAACGAGTATTGCGCGTTAGAAAAAAGAAATCCCGTTGTACAGTAAAACAAAAAAATAGAAGATACTTCGATAACATATTATTTTATTATTTTTTTATTTAAATTTCGCGAAAATGCCGATTTTCATTTATAACGGAAAAGCATTTGAATATTTTGTAATCGCTAATCTCACGAAACTAATGCATTCAAGACTACCGTCAATTTACATATATATTTAAGTCGTGAGTACCGGGCGCTCTCTTAGCACAGGGTATGTTAGTTTTTTAGATTCTCCTTGCGACATGGCGTGCGCATTTTTTTTTTTTTTTTTGCCGTCTGTGAACAACTTTTACGATCAGAAATCTCGTGCCTATCGCAATAACTTTATAGCGACGTTCCCGTAACGTTTCGAATCTAGTTTTAGGTGTTTCGAAAAAGTAGGTTTTTTTTTATTATTATTATTTCGTAGTTTCCGCAATACCGCCGTGAAACCGTCGGAAATACAGGAATCGATTTTTTTGTTATAATAACGCTGAAAATACATTTACAGATCCGAAACGTTCGCCATACATACAGTTAGGTTCTTGTTCGTATCGTTTATTTTATATTATTTTTTTTTTTTTTTGTTTTTTCCACGGACGCGGTCGAATATTGTGGCGGTTATCAAGTTGTATTTGTAATTTTTTTTTTTTCTGAATCGTATTAATATTTTTAGTTTTAGTTTTAGTCGGACGTACAAACGCATAAACCGTAAAATAATAGTATAACGTGTTCGTTTACGAAACGATAACCCACCCCCACCCCCCGTCCCCTTTGCCCGCTACAGTGTGACCGGGACGGGGTTCGTAAAAGCAATTTCGCTCCGAAGCAATTTTTTATTTTTTATTTTTTTTTTTTTGCTGTTATCGGCAACGCCCGGCCCGCGGCATTATTAAAATGCGTTCCAGTCGCCGCGTATAATAATATATCAGTATAGGTACGGCCGTTTCGAGTGCGCAGGACAATTAAACTCTTGCATCCTTCCCCGCGGTCCCGACCGTTAACCCGCCGGCCGCCCTTAACCATACCGCCCGCCCCGGGTCGTATATATAAATATTTTTTTTTTTTATTATTTTTGCATTTCTTTTTACCCGTCGATGTAAGAATAATCTAGCGTACGGCACCGACGCGACGCTAGCAACACGTTTTAATGTTTATAAAAAATAGCTATTATTACGTTACTGCCGAAAAAAACGTATATATAATTTTTTTTTTTTTTTTTTTTAACTGTGATTTATGGACTCTATACAAAGAATCGGGGTTTTTTTTTTCGCGCCACCCCCTCTCCCATTATTAGTTTTCGAACACGTCTCTGACCGCCCCTTACTAGCCGTGCCAATAAATCCTATCCCTCATTCAAAGGTATACAAATATATATATATACGTTGATGACAAAATAAGTAAACACGAAACAATGTTATTTATTCTTTATCGACTGGGTAACTAAAAAAAAAAAATGAAAAATAAAAATATCGCGTACTATTTTCAAACGATCAAATGGCCATCAACTGCACCACCCCTGCCGCTGTTCAGACTGCCATATCGAAAATACTCCGCAATCGGTCGTCTAAAGAATTGAGATCCGGACTTTGGTCCTGGGCATCCTCCGACCATCGTTGTTGTCGTCAGTTGCTTTATGCTCCACATTTTCCGCAAACAACGTGTCACCCGAATGCTTCAATACTTTTACCACAGTATCGCACGTGCATTGGATCGCCCGAGTTTCGACTCGGTGTTCACAGAAATCCAGTTGAGTAACGCCCTCAACTGGCACTTCCCGCCAAACCATCACCGGAGCTAGACGATGAACTCGATGTACTCTTTTTGTAAACATAAACTCGCGTTTTACAGTATTCTACAGTAAACATTCTATCGTCTATAAAAAATATGTGTCGATGACCATTTTTCTTCTTCTTTTTTTTCGAAATTAGTAAACGTTGTCGGCAGAAGTTTTATCGTGTGTTTCGTTTTATCTTTATTGTTAAAATTAATTTACATTTGTGTTATCAAATATATAACAAACTAATTCGACATACGAATAATAATAATAAGTACACGTTTAAAAATTTTAGAAAATTGTTTGGTCATTTTTTTTCTTTCTTTTTTTTTATTTCATCTTCTTTTGTTTGGTCTAATCTTTAACCCGTACCAAGAAAAACCGAATACGATAATAATTTCACCTTGGCCATAGTAATCGCTCAAATAATTTCATAAATATAACTATGTCGAGACAATTTGTCGTATTATATTGATATTGTTCGACAGGAAACCGTCGGCACTCCATATATGTAACATTATACATTAATTCAGATTTGTTAAAACCAATATGGAACATGCAAAATACTACTGTGTAGGTACCGGTAGTACCCGTAAAATATTATACGCCTTCTGCAGTACTGCTCGCATCAGTATTCCAATGTGAAATTTGGTTTTCAATGACAGAGACGAAATTTGATTTTCTTTGATCGCATAACCGACGCTCGTAATAATAATTACTCCGATACGCGACGAGACCCGCGTCGTATTTTATAACACGGTTGTCGCTTTAAAAACTAAAATTAGTTTTCTACAAAATCCCATACCCTTTATGCATATTTTAAATTAAAAAACATAATATATATGTATATATTTATATATATATATATTAATATATTATGATTATGTATCATGACCTAGATAGTAGGTCTTGTGCAGAATTGATATTGGCATTTTCATCACGGTTGCCACGAGACGGGAAAACCTGAATTATATGGAAATATCAGAGCATTTCAAAATAGTCAGGAAAATTGTGAAAAATGCCAGGGATTTTTTGACTTTTACTGGAATTTGTAAAATTTAAAATAAAATGTCTAATATGTTTTATTGCGTACTCCTGGGTATTTCATAGAATCCCTGGCACGGGTATATATATATATATTATTTTGAATTTTTGTCGACCATTTTCTGAGGAGTATTTCTTTACCTTCTCGGTATTTTTTTTGTTTTCTTTTTTTTTTTTTTATTATGTCTGAGTATGGAAACATATTAAAATTTGTCTGGGAAACACGGGGAATCCGGAGACCTTTAAAAATTCAAATTCTTGGCTGAACCCTGTTCAGTCAGTACAAAATCGTTCAACGGTGTAATGTACAACATGTCCAAAATGTATTCTCGGTCCGTACACATTTTCACATAGCTACCACTAAGATTCGAATAGAGAATATTTTTCCAAACATGTTTGTACGCAAAACGTTTATGTTGAGTTAACGTGTTTATGAGTTATAACAGTTTAAAATTTCCGTATAAGGATGTCTAAAGTGAATATTTGTACTCCAAGTTATACGTAGTTGGGGGGGGGAGTGAAAAATTTGGAAAAATTGTTCGTTAAACAATCGACAAAAAAAAAAAAAAAAAAAACGGTTGAAAAACAAATCAAATTTGTTTAAAAACCTTCCGGTAAAATCGCCGGAACGTTTTAAAATCGAAAAATACCACCTTGGGCATTAAATTTGTCACGTATCCGTATTTAGTGTTAATTATTTTAATCGACACTAAACACGGTTGACGATAATCGATAGTCGATATTATGTAACAATGTATCTATAAACTACTGGTCATTATAGATTACTAACACCGTAAGCCGACACCGGTTTTTGCCCCATTATGTTTTTTGTTCGTCTCCGTTTTATATCCGGTGGTTTTTTTGTTTTTTTTTTTTTTTTCTTTGCCCCTCTTATTTTATTTCGTCCGTCGTTAACGACGAAAACTTCTGTTCATTCATTATGGGTAACGGTTCCTTTTATTTTCATGCTCAACCAATCAATTATTATTACCGACGGAAACTTCTCGGCCGTAATAACTTTGAACGTAAGTATAGCGTATATAGGTTGTGAAAAATTGAATCGGAAGTTGTGTTGAAACGACGAAAAAAAAAAAAAAAAGCCCTCGGTACGGTACGGTGTTTTATTATTATTTTACACTCTCTCTCTCTCTCTATATATATATATATATATATATATATATATAAATTGAGCTGTCCAAATCGATATTAAACTTAGGTTTTTTTGTTGTTGCTGTTTTTTTTTTTATTTCGAAATTCGGTTACGCGCCGGTATTTTATGCCGCGGACAAAAAAATACGACGTGTACGTATTATACAATATTACGTTATGCGATTCTTATGGGTTCGGGTCGGCCGACAAGTAGTCGACACGTTGTTTAGGGGCGGCCAATCGGGAATCGGAGCCGAGTCGCCGCTATCTCGCCGGCCGATTAACCGACCGCCACACTGTCTTCGAGTCGTGTTTCCACAACGGCCGCCGCCTGGGGCGTCCGTCCAATTTAATAATTGCGCGCTACGGCCCAGTCGTGTATTCACGAACAATTTTCCCGGGAGGTTTTAATAATATTTTTAATACGTGTACAAAAAAAAAAATGCATAATTATATTATTATTTTAATGATAACCCAATACAAATATAACAATGTACACAGACTATAAATAACGAGAAGAAAAAAATGGTTAAATACAATTTTAAATCGTAAAACGATCGTCAACCTTGCGTGGCGTTCTGGAAAACGTGTTGATTATGACTCCAATGTTTATTGGGACACTTCGGTGGACTGGCAATACCGTTAGAGGACGACTTTCGCCGCAGCTTTACCTCAAATAGGTTTTTAATCGTCTCAGAGTTGAAAAAGAACGTTCTGCCGACCACGTCGGCCACACCGGGAGTGTTGCAAGTATGGATATTAAACCACAAATGTTTGTATAAATGTACTGTACAATATTGAGGCCTTGTACAGTTTTCACTTTAGTGGTTATTTCCACATTTAACACATAGGGGAGTGTGGTTGCAATATTTTTTGGTATGGCCTAAATCTTGACATTTCAGACATTGCAGTAGATCTTTTCGGACATGAGGTTCTTCTATTTTTATTATTGTATAACAGATAGAGTTGATATTAAATATATCACGATTGTTGGGCGCAGGTTCGAGGTCTACAAAGAAAAGTGGTAATTTTTGTTTCGTTTGTTTTCGTATTACATTGTTTATGTATCTTGTTTTGAAGCCCAGGTCCTCTAGTTCATTTTTAATGTTATTTATATCTGTAGAGTGGTGTAGGTTCCTTATTACAACTTTAAATGCTCTCTCCTGTTTAAGTTGATAAGTATGGAATTCGGCGTTACTTTCCTGTAAGAATTTTTATGTATGCATTTGGTGTGTTGGTGGTTAGTTTAATACCGTTTATACGTATAAATTGATCTTCGGGGTTAATTATTTCTTTGATCTTGATGCATAGTTGGTCGATGTTTATTACAGATTTAATAAATATTGGTGGCGGAAGAGGAGTGGGTGGTGATTTTTGTGCGGCGGAGTTATTTTCTGATGATTCAGATGGTTTATTACTTTCTGGTAATTCAGATGGTTCATCTTCCATATTTTCAGTTTCATCGGTTTGAGTGCTAAATATAGCATAACGGTTTGGCGTGGTGAATGTTTTTTGATATTTGGTTGCGGGAGATTGGAGTAAATTAATTAGTATAGAAATACTATATAACGCCTATAGTATCGATTGCGGATTTTGGATGTTCTTTATAGGGTACCGATTTCCATATCGTACAATTCTGGTTCAAAAGTGTCGTAAGTCGGTAAAAAGCTTTTGTAAAAATCAATGCATTTTTTTTTTATAGTCACCGCTACTTGAATTTAATTTAATTTACGAAACTCGGACGCGAGTAACGCTAATCAGAAATAATGTAATTGTGATTTATAAATCAAATGAAATACACGTTATACGTTTATATTATTATCCGATACTTTTGAAAAACAGTCTGGACTCATAATCGGCGTTCAATTGTAGTTGGAAACCGATTAAGTTCGTCGTCCGACAAGATTCAATCTTGAAAATTACGATAACACGTACGTTTGTCGTTTTCTAAAAATTAAGATACTACTAGTAATGAGTAGTGGGCAAACTGGGAAACGTACAAATACTTAAAATAAACCGTATGATGTACGATTATACATCGTGTTTGTAGTTAGTCTTTGTTATATTAAACCTACTTAAAAAAATTTCAGGGGGGAGTTTAAACCCCTAGTCCCCTCTGTGTACGGGTCTTTTTTTTTTTTTTTTTTTTGGTACCGGCAATACCCCCGCCTCCCGGAATGGTTAGGTTACCTAACCTAACCTAACCATTCTGTGAGGCTCTACTTCGGGAGGCGGGTCGCCATCATTTATTTAACAAAATGAACACGTACAAATGACACACAAAATAAAATCCCGTATTCCCCTTCGACGGGGCGGGCTCACATTATTAGTGTACAATGCTTCGCGTCCCTACCGGGGAATGGGCAGTAGCCGGGCCGAAGCCCACTTGCTGCCCTTACACCAGTAGGGGGGGACACTTTCTACCGGTCCCACGGCCGGCGGTCTGTCTTCTGCGGGGCCGCGATCAACGGCGGCGTCGAGGGCTTGGCGTTGCCGTTCGGCCGACTCCTTTTCAGCGACGACCGTCTCTGCAAAATCGACCAGGGCTTTCCAACGATCTGGGGATTCCAACATGAGCGACACCAAGTCGCCCGGTTCGAAAGGACCTATCCTCCGGACCAGGCGCTCCCTGTCCCCGTCAAACGCCTCGCAGCGCGTGAGGGTACGGAGAGCGTCGTCATCCTCCTCGTTCTGCTCACCGGGAAAACCGCAGTGAGAACACCCGGGGTGCGGAGCTCGCCCGATCCGATGAAGGAACGAGTTAAACCCCGTGTCTGTGTACGGATCTGCCCTATACGCGGGCCGCGTACGGACTGCTGTCGGTAAAATTAATTACGAAGCTCGGTGTGTATACGAGGGTTGGCTGATAAGTAATGTCTCTTATCTCATAAAATATTTTTTAAAAATTTCAAATAAGATTGCCGTTTGCGGAACATTGAATAGCTAATGTTAATAGTTTAGCGTGTGCCAAGTGACAAAGGTAGGTGTAACGTTTTTCGTTTATTCGCGAGCAATATTTAATAATGGCCACTACAGATGTGCGGTTCAAACAGCGTGCTGTAATTAAGGGGAAAACAAATTTTTTGAATATTATTGTCACTGGGATTAAACCTTGTGTACATCGCTATGACCGTGCAATTAAACGTGAGTCAATGGAGTTTCGTCTTAAACATTCAACATGCCCAAAAAATGTCAATGTACAACCATAAGCGTTAAAAGTCATGTTAAATGTTTTTTTTAGGGATTCATAATGTGTTATTCATACCGAATATTTGGAAACAGTAACCACAATTAATTCTGTACGCTATACAGTATTCGACCAAATGTTAATCGAGTTCTGCTTTAGCACGACAATGCAAGGCCTCGTTGCAACCGTGCTACAATGCAAGCAATTGGTACGCTGGTATTACAAGTTATTCGGTATCCACTCTACAGTCCGGACTTAGCACCGTGTGATTATTTTTTTGTTTCCCAAACTTAAAGAACACCATACAGGTACAATGTTCGATTCTGATGAGAAAAATAAAGCTGAAGTCAAACCAACCACCGTTGCTGCTCAAGACGAACGATTCTATTTGGACGGCATTACAAACAAATTTTTGTATCTTATCTCATAACAATTTTTTTAAAAATTTCAAATAAGATTGTAGTTTTTGGCACATTGAATAGCTAATGTTAATAGTTTAGCGTGTGCCAAGTCACGGTAGGTGTAACGTTTTTCGTTATGAAACCAACTACCGTTGCTGCTCAAGACGAACGATTCTATTTGGACGGCAATACAAAAATTGTTATGCGTTGGCCGAAATGCATTGACATAGAAGAAGGAGTTATGTGGGGAAAAATAATAATACGTAAATAAAAATTTTCTACACAAGTGTTATTATTTCATTGATAACTAGTTTTGAAATTATACGTAAAGATGCTTATCAGCCTACCCTCGTATATACAAGTAGAATGTAACTCGACTACGAGTTCAAAAATCTTTACGAGTTATTTTATTTTATACGATTATGTCGAAAATCTAATATGGTAATTCATTTGCATTTAAACCGCACGCGTATACGCGACCATGGGTACCAGTTCGGTAAAAAAAAAGAAATTAAATAAATTTGAAATTAAAGTTGTATCGGTTTATAGCTGTGTAAAGTCAGTTAAAATTGTTTTTAATTATATCATCAACTAGCCGACCCAAAACCTGCTTTGCTCGGGTAAAGTTTTGTTATCCGGAATCGTTGGTAAATGGTACAAAAAAGTTAAAACTTTTTTTTTTTTCAACTTCCCCCTGACAAACTGAACAGGTAGGTATTAAAACCGTTATTTATTTAACGAAATCACCAATGAAACCCACAAATCAACAAAAACAATTCGATTCTCGTACCAAAAACACCAAAAACCGATTTTTAGAGGTGGCATTTGAGAGATCGAGGTACTACAAATTAAGCCTATAAAAAAAACTATACGGATCTTTCCGAATCAATTGACGTAAATTTTTATAAAAATCGGTCGAGTAATTCCCGAGATTAATCCCGGACAGACAGACACGTCAATTTAGAGTTGACGGTTTTATCGGTATACCGTAATGCCGTTCAATACCGAAGTAATACCGTATACCAGTGGTTCTCAAAGTATGGGCCTCGATGTCTTTACAGGGGCTCGACCATACAACTCTGGTCTATGTGATTAAAGGAATAGGAATTCAAAACTTCCCTGGAAGGTGGTATGGTTTTCCCGTTTTCCCAGGTATTTCAATTCCAGAATTTTGGTCCGGCCGAGTATGATAATTCTAGTGTAATAATACGCCCTGTATATGAATGTAAGGGGGTATATACATCCTAGCATAATCGTACCGGGGGACTAATGTTATACTGAAGTTATGATTTGCCCGTTCGGCCGGCCGACCATATTAACAGGTGTCCTGCCGAACGTAAATTGTCGACGTCAGCTGCTGGTGGTCTCCTATTACACAATTCCCGAATATTCCTTCGTTTCAAGGAATATTCGTTAAAATCGAATAAAAGAGAACCAGAAGCTGACGCCGATAGTTTACGCCGGGGCGGCCGTACGGTCACGCACACCTGTTGTCGGACGGACGGCGGTCGACCGGCATTGACGCGGGCGCAAATTATTGACGCGTCCAGCCTTTACCATCCCGGTACGGAGTTTTCGATTTGATTTTATTTTATTAAAAATTGTATTAATTTGCAGTTTCTCGGTTGTATTTCAACGTACGCGGCTGGGATATCCAGTGGCACATATACGGCACTGGCACCGCACATTAAAAGTAACTCCCACCACATCTGATTTTTGGTTCTAGTATATCTCAACGGGATTTTGTGATAGCAGAATTGGGGTGTTAACGCCAAAAAAAAAAAAAAAAAAAAAAAAAATAGGCACAATAACAGAAAATCCCTTCCGGTACTTTTACGACAACGATCAGATCAATTACTATGAATGAATTCCGAGTACGTGGCACTGGAGTATGGCGTCCATCAATTTGTTTTAATAATTTACGTTTTCCATGCTTCTATTTTTTTGTGTCCAAAATAATTCCCCGTTATAATTCTATACGAATTCATAGACGCGATGCGAATAACAGGGAGCGAAATAATTACATTTTAAAAAAAAAAAAAAAAAAGAAATTATCAGCGGAGTCGGAGGGATCGGGTGAAATTTTTTGGTTTTTTTTTTTTTTTTTTATAATTCATTACTCTCCTATTTTTAACGCACTTCGACCATTAATTATTTATGACCGCGGATAAAGAATTTATAATATTTGTCCCGGTGTTGTACCATTTTTACAGTTTATAAATTAATTAAAAACAATTGCAATTGACCTTATACAGTTACAAACCGATACAACATTAAATTCAAATTTATTAAAAAAAAAAATATGTTTTACCGTATTCTTTATTCGTACGTAACGATCGAATAATTCGTATCGTCGCGTATACGTGTGCCGTTTAAATGTAAATTGAAATACCATATTAGATTTTCGATAAAATCGTATAAAATAAAATAACTAGTGAAGATTTTAGAACTCGTAGTCGAGTTACATTCTACTCGTATATACGGGGGTGGGCTGATAAGAAATGCCTCTCTTATCTCATAACAATTTTTTATTTAAATTTCAAATAAGATCGTCGTTTTAGGAGACGACACGAGCGGGGCGACTGGGGCAAATGCCCAGAGTGCCGAATTTTAAAGGATTTTTTTATGAAAAAATTACGGCACTTTGTAGTAAATCGATTAGAGTTCACGAAACAAAAAAAATCTTTTCCATTTCCTCTTGACGGTAACGACGACTGTAATCGGTACGGCCTGCGGGTCTATGATGCGGCGCGGCATTTCATCGGCAAATACAAACCGGCAAGAATAAAACTGATAAAAACTCACCGGTAAAAATTTTACCCTACTCGACCCACTCGTTACATTGAATAGAATAAAAAAAAAAAATTAAATATTAAAAACCAGTTATGTTTCCCCATTGGCGTTTTCGTATTTTGTCCTTTGGTAATATTATTCGCGGTGAAAACTATAATAATTTACACAGTTTTTTAATCGATTTACATAAATTTTAGGTATTAGAAGCCAACAATTTTACGTGATCGGTATTAATCCGGCGTAAGGGTACTATCGGTCATTTGAGTTTTTTTTTTTTATTAAAACTCGAAACAAACAATAAGGATACTATTTAAAAGTCTGAGCCATTGGCACGATGTTGCTAACGAATTTTTCTTGTAACAGCGCATTACAATGATATAAGGTCGGGCGTTAACGCGTTAAAAATTAATATTTAGTTAGTATTAATTATGTTAATTTTATAACGAGTTATTTTTTATTTTTATTTTTTTTTTTTTTTTTTGCGTACTCGTGTATTCGTCTAACACGGCGGTCTCCAAATTACCCCTTTTCAAATCGGCTCGCCAAACTCACTCGAATCGTTTGGACATACATTAGTTAAAATTAAATTCTACAAGTTAAAACATTTTTCTTTTTTTTTTTTTTTCCTCTTCCAACTACAACTGTCCTTCCTTCTCCTTAGTCCCTTCGTTTGACTCTTTCCTTATCTTCGACGTCATGATGGCTCCCTCTGGTCCCTATACCGGGGAAATTTGCCGGCTAACTACGCTCTTAATTTTAAAACAATCGTACCCTCGATCCCTGCCCGTGCCTGTTTTCCGGAACTTGAGCTCCCCCAGGCTTTTGGTTGTTCGCTCTAATCGTCTGTGTATAGGTCATCATCTACTTTGCTCGCATGCTTACAAGTTAGGTTTCAGTAACTCTCCCTTGTGTACGCTTCACTTGGAGAAGAGTGTCTTTGACGTAGAGCATTTATTATTTGGTTGCCCATTCTTATCCTCCAAACGCCGTATCTTTTTTGACTCCCTAGGTATTTCCTCTAATCTTCCTGCTATCCTTAATTCCAATTCCCCACCTGTCCTATGTATGGTTATTGGTCTTTGGGGCTAGTTCGCTCAATTAGTTTGTATTCTTGTATGTTTTGTATATGTTTTTTGTATTGTTTTTGTATAATATCTAATTTTCGGGCTTAACAGTATTACTGTAAGCCCCTTTAATAAAAAAAAAAAAAACAACTTTTTTTTCGTTTTGCTGGTCTTCTGGTATTGGCTGGCGATGGTGAAGAGCGTATCGACACGCCGTGGAAATAAAAAAAAAAAAAGCCTGAAGACACCTAATCCAATTTAAAAAAAAAAAAAAAAAAAAACAGTTTAATTGCCAACAAAAATATCAAATTTAATTTTAAACCCTGTTAATATAATTTTAATTAATTTTTTTAATTAACTTATAATGGGAGATTTGTTCGACTTGTACAACTTGTACGTTATGATAAAACTCGTGTAAAACGTTCAAACAATTTTGTTCGGCCAAACAAATTTTATCGACATAAAACCATAATAAAAACTAAAATTAATCGAAAATTTAAAATGCCTCTTAATTAGCTCGAAAATCGCTAAAAAAAAAATTGAAAATTTTTCCACGCCAGAAATGAACAGTATTTTTATTCTGTGAACATTTCAGAACTCTAAAATAACCCTGAACCTAATCGAAACGTAAAAACAAAATCAAAAACAAAGAAATCGTATTGCCCTACATTTTCCCGTTTTTTTTTTTTCCACAATTATTACCAAAATTATAACGAAAATCAAAAAGACCCAATGTAACGATTAGATCCGAAATTTTTTTCCGTAATAATCCCACACTCGTAAATCGGAACAAAATTTCTGGTGGAAGAGTTGTTTAGAGACGGAAAAAATACTAATAAACACAGGCATCGGCAGTAACACCAATATCGTTTCTACTCGCTACGCTCAAAATCTAAACGTAACATTTAACAATTAATAATTTAATAATCCGTCATCAACAATATCATTGCTTTTCAATATTTCAGTACACTCAAACAATCGTGAAACGTTTTAACAAACATAATGATTAACTGTAGTACAGCGTTTCCCAACCGTTGTTCCGCGGTCCCATAGATTTTTTCTTCGATTTCTATAACAAATTAATTATTATTTTTTTTAAAAATAGCGAACAAAATTATGACTTATTGAGGGACCGAAAGCGTTTTCAAAAAATCATTTTCCATTTTTATAAGTGTCTAGTTATCAGAGTAATAAATTGAAGTATAATTATATATTGGTGAAGTATAGTAATAAAATGTAAAGTAAAATAATAAAAGTTAACATTTTCCGATAAATTTTGTGTATTCTTGTTAATGAGCGAAAAAAAAAGGTATCCCTAGTGTTTCGTAAAATTCAGGTGGTCCGCGACCGATAAAATATTGTCGATACGGTCCGTGGTGGTAAAAAGTTTGGGAAACACTGCTGTAGTACAATCGAACTTTCGCCATTGGAAATATTGGCACCCGATAATACGGAATAATATTATTGAATCGTAAATTGATTTTAAATCGAACAATACTGCCGAACGGTCCGGTGGAAAACGGTTTCAACGGGAATACATATTCGATTAAAACCCGAACCGTCCGAGCCGAGTGCGAAACCATAACCGAAACTCGAAATCACATTATCAAAATAACAGCGACGATAATACGAGTAGATACGTATCATAAGTACCTGTTTATTAATATAAATATATATTTGAGAAAATAAATATTGTATATTGTAGATATTAGATATTGCGAAAAGTCGTTTATCATAAATACGTTTTTTTTTTTTTTTTTTTGTTTTGTTTCGTAAATTTCGTAAAGACCGAATCGCGTTGTATATTTTAGATTTCGGTTAACGGTCGACCGACGTTTCCGAGAGAGTTCCGAAGATTAAGTCGAACGAAAAACAAAAAAAAAAAAAAAAAAAAAGTGGCCCCGCCGGATAAAGCCGTTAATGGGTAGTAGTTTACAACATCAACTCGGTGCCATGAGCCATCGTTTTCCCGACAAGTTCCGTTTGGTTATTAAAATAATATAACGTCGCCGTTTCGGTCTGTGTGCCGGAAAAAAAAAAAAAATATAAAGCCAAGCCAACGCGAAATTGCGATTATAATCGTTTGTTTTAGCGCTTCTCAAACTTTTTTTTTTTTTTTGTAATGCGACCCCCTGAATTTAATGTAAAGCCGTTACGACCCTCATTGTTACCTAAACTCAATACTAAAACTAAAATTGTCGGACACATATTAAACAACTAGTAAATACATATACGTTTTGAGAATATACCTTTGAAAAAAAACTTTATTATCATTTTAAACTTTCAATATGCATAGATAAAAAAAAAAAAAAAAAAAGTGGTAATAAGTAGAAAAAATCACAGTATACATTTTGAAAATTAATGTGTTGGGCGGACTTTTATTGCGGTCTGCACGATAAATAAATGCCCGGCGTGATATTTGCTATGCGCAAGTTTGCCTCTAATGTATTATGTTCTTTGAAATGCATCGTCTATGTTTGTTGTCTAGTATTTAAAGTTGTAAAAATTGCAATTTCGATAATGGAAAATAATTATGATTTTTTTTTTTGTCATAGACGTTTTTAGAATACACCTTTGGAAAAACTTTTATAACAATTTTAAACATTGAATGTGCATGAAATGCATAGATATAAAAAAAAAAAAAAATTGGTAATAAGTAGATAAAATGATAGTGTGCATTTTGAAAATTCAAAGGGTTGGTTAGGACTTGTATGCGGTGTGCACGATAAATCAATGAACAGTTAATCACAGTTTGAGAAGCACTGGATTATATTGGCGAAAAACGCAATACGCGAGATTAGCGTGAGGTCATAGTATAAGATAACCGATTCCCCACCAAACACGATTGGATCCCAACAAATACACATACATATAAATAAATAATACATTTCAGGATAAATTTATATATATATATATATATATGTATGACTAGCAGTTTATTATGAGAAGGGCTCCGGTTCACTCCTCCTTTGATTATGTTTCCTGTTAATATTACCCCGGGTGTCTAACGAAAGTAATGCCTTTGATTTAGAAAACGTATCAAACGATATTTCCGCGCGTATTTTAATCATACAGAAGTAGTGTTTTTTTTTTTTTTTTTTTTTTTCGTTTTCTCTTTTCTCGTGCCTTTTCATGTGCACTACCCCGTACGGTTTATCTCGTACATCGTATATCCAACTAGTCTTAGAGTCTGTCTTGGTACGAGCGCAACGTAAATGTACTCTGATGGCATAAAACATCCACTTGAGTAATACCCTTACGCTTTGATAATGCGCGTATTTTTATTTCCTACATTTTCGGGATTTGCATTCCGTTTTATTACAAAAAAAAATACGTTAAATACATTAAACATTGACGTACACATAATACAAAAATTATAATAACAGTGCACAATAATACTACGTATAGTTATATTAACGGTACACCATACCGATATAAATTCTATAACGGAAACGTTCGACAATTGTGAAAATGATCTCTATAGAATCGAACGTGAAAATTGCATAGGTATATGCGTTTTTTTTACACTTTTTTAGTACACAGAATAAAAACTTGTTTCTGGAATTAGTCGTGTTGATTTTAAATTTAAACGGTTTTTTTATTATTATTATTTAATTCGGAACGATTATATTATTAGTAATTCACAAAGTATCCTGACAATTAATTATTTTAAACGGTATTGCAAAGGCATAATGGAAAAAAAAAAAAAATCACACCATTATTATAGTCAGAGTGTGGTTTCCTAAATGCATTACTCGAGAAATATTATGAGTTTGAATTATGGAGTTTGACTGCCATAATAATTTCACATATTCCACGCGAGTGCGTAATAGTAAAGTAATTGTTTTAGCGTGTGTCCGTCGTGTAATTCTTAGCATGGCCGTTTTAAAAAAAAGCGTAGTAAACAGTAGTAACGGGAGACTTCTAAATAGTTTTCGCTGTCTATAGTTGTCGGTAGTTTGGACGAACTATCGAATGTTCCATTCGGACATATTTTCTTTCCGTGGCCGAATACTTTTATTCGGGGGGGAAAAAAAAAAAAAAAAAAAAAAAAAAAATGTAATATCTCGAGAAACTATTGGTTCTATAGAAACTACCGAATAGTTTTCCGTCTGTCGAATAGTTCGATAGTGACTATTCGGTCGGACTATTCCGGTTTAATTAATTTACTAACTTTTTTTTTCATACATTTTTTTTTGTTTGTTTTGTATCGACTGTATTTTTATTCATACGTGTACGGTTGCATATAAATATAAAATACAATTGTCCGGATACGATTGCATTCGATCGCAATTCGTTAACTCATTTCACGGTAACGGAATCATTTTTTAGGTACTCGTTTTTCACTTATTTGTTTGGGTAAAAAAAAAAAAAACCCCCGTATAGTGTAGCGAATTGTACAATAACCATGAAGCCGTATGGCTTTACAGCAGTAATACATTAACATTTTAATACCATACGTCCGTAGACAAATACAAATCGCTCGTTACTAATAAATAGTATCGTTTTGAAAAAAAAAAAAAAAAAAAAAAAAAATGAAAAATGAAATTAGAGTCATAATTATTCGCGCGCGTCGATACGATACACGATTGAGTATCTGAGATGCGTTTCTATTGGGTATGTTAAAAAGTTATATAAGATTGATGTTGTGTACCAGTGTAATTGAAAATCTCGTCTGAAACGTTTATTGAATGATAAATTGACGTATTCCGTATTCGATTCGTATGACGTGTTTATTTGACGTGTTGTCCGTTACGCAGTTTTAACATTCCGCCGGCGTCTTCTACTATATTGAACGTTTGTTTGTTAGTTATCTATGTTGAAATAAGAGAATTTAATATGTTAAATAAATGTAAAATCAAGAACAATTATTTACGGATTCAATCGTTTGAAAATTAACTAACTAAACGTTACGCTTCGTATTAACAGAATATAAATTTAAAAAAAAAAAAATAATAAAAAATGTTCGGTATCAGTAATAAATGATTAAAATACAAACGGCACGGCGGGATCCCCCGATAATGAGAACACATCAAGAGCACAATTATCTCGTTAGTTAATAGTCAAATAGTTCATTTCGGTGTAATAATATTACCGGTAACAAGAACTATAATTCTATTATAATCTTAGTCCGGGCAAGGACGGATACGATAGAGGGCTTGAGAAAAATTCCCCCGCCCCAAATTTCAACAAAAAAAAAAAAAAATGGGAAAAAAGCCGGTGAAAATCATTATAATATTTTATTTATTTATTTTAACGTCAATAGGATAATAAAAAAAAAAACTTACAAGAGAAAAAATCATTAAATTGTTTTTACGATTACTATTTTTATAATAATCATGTCAAAACGATATTGGTTTTCGGACAATTTTATTCATAGTTTTGTAATTTCTAATCGCGCCGGCTAACGACGAAAAGTAGAAAAAATTTAAAATACAGGACAAATTCTCGTTCCGATTGTCTTAAATCAACTGAGAGAAATGGGCCAGAATCATAACAAATTCGTAGGTATTGGTACTGATAGCTATAACATCGGAAGTTTGTGGAGCTGTAGCTGAAAGTAAAAAAAGTTCACCGAATGCCCGTAGATATCCTCATGTTACATTCATATAATATTTCGATTTCCACATCATCTAAAGTTAAAAGTATACGACATTTTGTTGGAACTATTAAAGAAGTCGTTGGGCGAATTTCTGGGTCAACGAAACGTACTGTAGTTTTGTAGAACTATGTTGGCCACCAGCTAACAAAATTGCGTGAAATCAGATGGGTTGAAAGGCATTCAGGATAGTTTCACAAGATTTTTACAAGATATTCCCAAAATTATTAATGCATTAACTGAAACTACATCAGGGAAAGATTCCCAAACTTGTAGAAAGGCAAGATAACTTGTAACAGTGAACTTGTAATTGCTATTTTTAGCCTTGCGCATTTGCTTAGTTTCACTTATTGTCTAAGCAAAGTTGTTCAAAACATAATAATTTAGATTTGAATACAGCATCAAATACTATTAAAGATACATTACAAGTTCTTTCGATTTGTCGTGGAAATGTTAATACAGAATTTTCAAATATGTTTAAATCATCTGAAGAGTTAGCAAACATAATCGATGTAGAATTGCGAATGTCCAAGTAATAACTCTACTGATAATGTAGAAGACTTTCGAAGAATCGTGATATTCATTCCATTGTTGAATAATGTAATAGATGACCTTAAAACATGTTTTTCACAAAATACGTAGGAATTATTTCAGTTATATTTCTCTCTTCCATCAGATTTTTTTGTAAATACCAAATGACCAAAATTAAGAAACTGACAAAATACAATCAGTTGCCGATGATTTTCAAATATTACGTCATAGAAAATGAGATATCCTCCCGATTGCTCGGTGAATACGATATTTGGAAGGAAAAATGGACACGTTAATATCAAGAAGATAAGAAAATGAAAAAGAAAAAAATGCTTAGAAATTACTGATGGATTATTTAATAAAAAAAATATTAAAACTGTCAATTATTTTGCTCAGTAATAGCTCTGATAGAATATTTTCTACATTTAAACGTCTCGAAACGTGGATCAACAATGAAACACGTTTGACTGGACAAATACAATTAAAAATCCGTAGCGCCTAGGAATCGATATTAAAAAAAATGATTCAAAACGTTTCTCCAAAATCGAAAGAAAACTACCATTTCGAAAACTAAAATAAATAATAAATAACGCTAACGTTAATTTGTACATTTGATTCGTCATAAGTTATTAATTATAATACGATTAAGTAAAAATATATGAAAAGCAATGTAATAAATATTTAGTAAGCAATAGAAGAGTTACCTGTATTTGTCTAACTGGCATTTGTTTTTATTTATTACATCAAAAAAAAAAAATGCAAATATATTATTTCGCTTTATTGTAGGAACTAATAAATGGCTAAAAAAAAAAACAACGGAGATTGAAAACACCAACGTAATATTTTCAATTTTGGTCAATTTGTATTCGAACGACTTCGCGGTAAACTTCGTTTTGATCATCATTATCTCGACGTAAAAAATCCTAAACAAACACACTGATGAGATTGTCTATATAGTGATATTTGATGGCCCCCGCCGAATTGGAAATCCTGAATCCGGGCGCGTTAATTGAACCCACCACGTGTCGGCGACCGGACGAAAAGTAAAAAAAAGAAAACCGCGGACTCTGCGCCATAAGGACGTAATTAGACGCGAATATAGGGTTTTCTATAACGAGGCATGTACGATGCCTTGTTTTACGAGCGCAAGCAGGAGAAGAAGAAAAAAGAAAGAAAAAAAACCGTCTTGCGGTTGTTATTCTCGTTTGAAAACGCACGTGGACAACACGCCGGGTCGCGGATTTTCTGCACGCGAGAGGGAACAAATAATTTGTCGATGACCTCCGGCGTCCCCGCTAAATCGCACGCGAATACATCGGTGTACTTTTTACGGCAAATTAATAAAGTTCGGCGCATCTCGTCGGACTCTCCCGGGACTCTTGGGCCCGCGACGACTACGTAACGACCGCCGGACCGTGCCCGTCCACCTACCGTACGCCCAGCGTAAATATTACGTGACCCCCGACCACGATTTTTTCCGTTATTCGACGACGGTATACCGGCGACACACTTGAACGTAGTAGCGGAGCTTTTTTTTTTTCTTTTTTTTTTTTTTTTTTTGTAAACGAAAAAATTAAAAAAAAAAAAAAATTGTATTTCTTTTACGCGGTGGCGACCTACTACGTGGGCCGGCAATTGCGCCCGTACCGTTTAAAAAGTAAATAATAATACGCACAGGTGGCCTGCCGGAACAATGCGGAACAACTGAAATGTTTGCATCTTATTAATCCGGCGACGGTATACGACAATTGTGCTCGTACAAACAGACTGAACGACACGAACAATGCGAAAATGTATACGATTTATAATATATTTAATGTATGTCGAGGGCAATGTATACAATTTGGGCGTTTTATATAACGAACTCCACCCTCACACACACACACACACACACATCCGTTGCCCTCGAAATTTCAAAATTTTTTTTTTTTTTTTTTAATGTCCGCCTACGGTCTGTATGCTGTAAATGTGTAAAAGTTCAATACATTCGTTTTAAAACGTATTGCACGCGTCTTCATGGGCTCCCGTTGTATCGCGTGGCCCAAAGCGATTTTTCGTTTACGTCAAGCCCACGCCGGCGGCGATGTCTTTGCGAACCACTGTGAGGCCTTAACCACGAAACCGCCCGATATCGCTGGGAAATGTTCACATGTCCCGCCAAGGCTTTTCGTTTCATGTCGCAACCAATGTCTTTGTCTTTTCGTTTTGTTTTTACGCCAAAATCACCGTTGGATTTATCCGGATTTCGCTGGGCGGATTTCGTCAGTTGTCCGGTTATTGATCTCGGCGGATTCGCACACGGCACCGGCACGTTATATCCGAATATACCGAATGACGCGTACCGTGATAACCGTTGTAATTGCCCACGTTCCGGTAGACCGTTTTTGAAACATTGCCAAGTCGTCTACTTTAATTAGGTATTTCGTAGGGTATTTAGTCTACAGCGTGTACGCGTGCGCCTTTGGCAAAAACGATATTGAGCTCAAGCCGTCCCGGCGTCTACTACGAGTAACGCGATTTCTATTCGGCTTTTGGTCATCTCGCGGTCACCAAGGCGACCCAGCCAACTATTTCGAAAACGACCTACGCGAGTACTGTCGAATCACATAACTGCGCCCTCCCGCCGATACTGTTGGATACGTATTACTGTTTACCGTCCTGGTATCGCGCAATTTCCGATATGACGACAATATTGACACGCTAATTTAAAGTTATACTATTTTTTTTTTTTTTTTTGAGGGACAGGATCCGGAACCAAAAGAACCGGTTCCCGAAGAAAATTGCGAGAACCGGAACCCATATTTGCCTCAATTTATGATACCGGAACAAATATTTTCGGTTCTATGAAATAACTAAACCTTCAAATGTATTAAATTGAAATTTGTTTTAATCAAACAAACACAATTGTCTATTTCCTATAGAAATATACATCATTTTTATTTAACTCGAAATAATCATATGTTAAGCGATTTTTATCTACGAATTTTACAAACATTCGGGTCGAAGAACTAAAAACTTAAAAACAAAAAAAAAACGCCTTATGGGTTTATCCAACAAGAATGCCTACGAGTTATTATATTAAGTTGTCAATAATAAAGAGGATTCGATACCGGTTGCTTTTTCCTATATATATATATATAAAAAAAAAAACCGACTGTTCGCATAAAACATCTGAAAGCGTGCTTGAACTCGTCATGAGGTTTACTTGAAAATGACTTTCCCACTTTTTTTTTTTTTTAAAATTGTACCTAATATAGAGTAAATAATAAGTAATACGAATAGATTCACTTCGATGTCAGCAAATATATATTTTGTTGGTAGTTTTACTATAAAAAAAAAAAAAAAAATATCCTAATAAGCAAAATCATAGTTTCAAATGGCATTACCTATTTTAAAGTATCGGTACTAACCGGAACTCTTATTTTATCATTTTCAAAAACCGGAAAATCGGAACCGAAACCATTATTTTTTACGAATTAGAACCATAACAAGTATCCGGGTTTCCAGTCCCTGGCCCGAATAGAGGAATAATTTGATTTCAAAGAGGGATTTTACCAAAAAACGTATTGCGTGACGACATTTTCACGGGATACCTGCCCGTATACCAAGAGTGATACAATAAAATTACCGCCGTTTAGATAAAAAAAAAAATAATATTTTAAAGTATGTAATAAATTCGGTTATTTTTTTTTTTCGTCGCTATTCAACGACGTCGTAACGTATACGCGTGTATTATATAATATATCGAACGAATTTTATAGTATGTGTTCGTTAAACACATTGCCTAACCTAACGCAATATTATATAAATTATTTATACAGTTTATAATATTAGCATATTTCAATAAATATCTCATGATCGATGTTATTATGAACATTTTTATGTTCATAAAAGTGACGCGTGCAATGTATTGTAACATCAATGATACCTATTTTTTATATATATATATTATTATTACTATTTTTTTTTTTTTTTTTTTTAGTAATATCCACACGATGTAGAGCGATTGACTAAATGTAAGACGCTCATTATCTCAAAAAGTATTCACATTTTTTTGTTGAAAATTCGTGTTTTTTTTTTTTTTTTTAGATACTGTACGGCACGAGCGGTTCTACAAATGTTACATTTCCGTTGTTTTTTGTCACCCTCATTTTCGTGTGGTAAATCGGCGAACCATTTTTTTTTTTTTTTTTTTTTTTTTCATTGTTCACCATTTCGAGAATAATCTACCAGGAGGAGACAAAATATATATACATTGAATGTATAAATTCGAGACAAGTATTGCTGTCGGTTTTCAGGAATATTTTAGAGAGATGTTCGATGTGATTCCAAATGATCTAAACTGTTTTATAAGTATATTCATATAGGTAATTATTACTATACCGCTGCTAGTTGTTACAATTATAAAATTGTATAACAATTACGAAAAACACTTTTTTTTTTTTTAACGGTACAGAGTGGTAACGGTATAACTCTATATTATGTACGTTTTTTTTTTTTTTTTTTTTCAAAAACCCCACTCTATTACGAAAACTCTCGATGACTAAAGAAATCTCTCGGTCCCTAAAGATTCGTTATAGAGTTTCGCCGTGTACGTACAGCAGAGAAATTTCTAGAGCACCCGTAGTTAACGAAAGTGTCGGCCCGCCATTTTTATTTCATTTTTAATACTTTTTAAACCCGTATAAGCTTGCCTGCGTTACCAAACACACCCACCAGTATACACTCACCTATCTCACTCACTCTTCGGGGAGAACACATTACTTGGAGTTGCATTACTTGGTGACCCGTCTTGTGCGCCACGAAATAATATTATACGTCTACCGTAATAAAATTGGAGAAAAAAAAATACCCTTTAGATTATTTTTTTTCAATCCGAAATATAAATATACAAGATTGCAAATATCGTTTTGTTCGCCCTTACGGCCAGACGAAAATATTCTAGTCACTTCGACGTAGAATATTTACGTTCGACATATGTCTAGATTCCGAAACTATTGGTTGCACTAAGATGTTTTTTTTTGTTTTGTTTTTTCGTTTACCAGAAAATACATTCGGTTAGTGAACGTGTACCGAATCGCGCACATCGTACCTGAAAAGTTCCGGATTATTTGCCAGCCGGTAATAGTTTACTTAAAACATTTTCTCTAGTAACAGTTTTTCTAAAAATTAAAATACGAATAACTTACTACTCGTTACTATGTTTAATATTGTATTAATATTTGTTTTTGTTGATTTCTGGGTTACAAATTCGATTACCTAGATGTGCTCAGAATCGTTTTATGGTTTCAATGATTTATCGTTACTTTCGGTACACCGACTAAATTGCCCTATATCCGTTAACCTTCCAAAATTTCCATCTTCTACGGTGACCCTACAAACGGTGCAATGTACGTCAGTTTTTTTTTTTTTTTTTTTCCTGATCGAGTAGTGTGTTTTTTTTATGCAGCATGCACGTTGACGTTACGGTTTTAATAATTTAAACATTTATTTCGCCGAATAGAAAAACGCAATGTATATTAAATATAATAATTATATAATTTAGGATTTTTATTTTTGACACAGAAAATTAGCTGCTGAGTGAAAAAAAAAAATTAAAGGTTTTTGGTTAATCGATAGGTTTTTATAAATAGATGAATGAATAACGTGCAGATTGTTTTTCATAAATCCTAAACGCCGGTTTGGAATTTTGATTTTGGCAAACCAATTCGATTTTATTATTTTTGTTCGGCTATAAACACTGCCAAAATTGTATTCCCCCGACCCCCGGAACTACACTTGGCCGCAAATTTATATCCTTGAAAAACTTTTAGCTGAAACGGTATTTTTTCTTCTTCTCTAATAACATTTTTTCCACATCGAAACTTTTATATTTCGTTCCGGTTACGAAATAGCCAACGAAAATACATTCAATAATTTCCTCCGCAATGACTACAATATGGTTGTGCTGTATTTCTAAAACGAATGGAAGATGTTTAAAACCGTTACGTAAAAAAGCACGATACGTTTGATTCGATCGTGTGTTAGTGACGATTTGAATATAATAACTAATACAATTCGATCGATAAATTGCATTGGTATTAAATCGTTCGTCTCCGCCCCACTCCCAATTATCGTTAGCTTTATGAACCGGAAGAAAGTCCCTAAAAACTGTACGTGATACACGCGGAAAAGGACTTTAAGGATATCAATGAATACTGACCGGGAGTAAATAAATAGAAAAAAAAAAAGATTAAATAATACGTCTAATTGAATTGCATCGATATACCACGTACCATTTGTTTTAAACGCACAAGATGTAGTTGTACGCGAACTCTGTATTTGAGTTCGGAAAACGAAATTGTGGCGTTCGACTTTTGTAACGATTTTTAAAGTTAAAAAATGTAAAAACATAAAATCGTAGGCATTTATTTTTTTTTTTTCCTTCTACATTTCTATATTCGTTTACCGATAACGTCGTCCGATTGAAAAATAAATTATGATCAATAATAATATAGTTTAATTTTTAATTTCTGTTTTGTTAAGATATTATTTGAAAGTATTATTATTCGTTTCTTCGCGCAGTATATATATATATATATATAAAATGTGGTAGGGTGGTGGAAAAAAAAAAAAAGAACAAAATATTAGCGGTCATATATGTCTGTTTCAAAAGTATGTGCACGCCTACACGAGACCAACGCAGAAGTAATAATCCCGGAGATTAATCAAGAAAGAAGCTGCAGTGTTGAAAATAATTTCTCCGCGTTGTTATACTAGTTACGTCTGGAAAAAAAAATTTAATGCACATTTTTTTTTTTTTTTTTGTTTTTCACTCGATTGTTTCGTGCGGCGAAATTGTCCGCAAGTCTCCTCGCTCCGGACTTTAATATTCGCGCAAATATGTGTTTATAATACGGCGACAATGGAAATGATCTAAAGAACGAAACGAGAAAAAAAAAATAGAAGGTTGAAGGGAAAAATTCCGGAAAAAAGTAATCATGTAAACTTCAGTGTTGGACGGCCAAAGTTTTCTAAATTACGATATCTAACGACGTTCCCGGCAAAATAATAATGCTCACAACGAGCATACGAGTCGTCCGACAATAACGAGTGTTTTTATTTCACTCCTGAACGACGCGATATCTATAAAAGCTGTCGATTAGCAGTAAATGGTCCCCCTTATTCTCTGGTCTCTTTTTCCCCCCCTTCCCGCTCGACAAAATCCGGCAGATTTAATAAACCGAAAGTTTTATCAAACAATAGGTAGATATAAGCCAATCAAAGTTTTAAAAACTTTCTTCCTTTTTTTTTTTTTTTTTTTTTACATACAGGGTGATCGACTTAAAATGTTTTTCCAATCATTAAAAATATTACAAAGAAAGATAAACAATCGTCTTGCCGTCGACGGTGCACCGTCTAAATCCAATACGCCAAATGAACGCTGTGCCTATAAAGTTTTCAATCGGACCGAGATTTTCGGTGAAAAAGTTGTTTACAGACAGCCGGGAAAAAAGAAAAACGCTCCGATTATATTATATATTAAAAAATAATTGTATACTTATTCCAATATAATACAAATATTTTACTAAAACGCATTTTTTTTTTTTTTTTTTTTTATCTCTGAAAATCCTTTTTTTTCGGTTTCTAAAGATGTTCCTACTTGTCCATGCCATACCTGAATAGATGCGAATATTCGCCTGGCGGTGCTTTAGTTGAGATATTTGTCGAAATACCCAATATTTATTCCGGAATATTGTTATAATACGGTTTTTTTTTTTTTTTTGTCGATACGTAAGTTTTATTTTTGTTCGATTTTGTTCTGAGTTATACAGTTGCCAACAAGAGAAAAAACTACTAAAGCGGTGCGGCATAAGTAACTATCTTTTTTTTTTTTTTTGAAAATAATACGTACATTGTATTGCGCTCGACTCGTTTATCTTTTTAACCACCGAGTTCCGCCTATGGTGAACCTGGTGAATTTTCGACCGGCCGATAACGTGTTATTCGAATAAATCGTAATTTTCACATTGTAAGCTTATAAACAATTTAAAAACCAAATTTATCTTGATGGCAAACTTTGTCGTTTCCATTAAAACGTTGACTGCACACCATGCGGTTATCAATCGGATTCCATATTTCACCTCTATTGTTATACTGTCCTGTACGACGTAAAGCGTAACACATCCGAACTGTCGATAATAATTTCCGACGGTGTACGTTCGATACTGGAGGGTGCGGCGGAACCGACTGACGAGTTTGATGAGGTCATCGGTCTAAGATAATATGAGCACTATGTGGTCTATTTCGAATTACACGGTTATGCCGGTTTTAGCCGTAATCATGGTGTACATCGCGATTTCGTCGTGGACGCGTATTTTGAAAATGAACATTCCGCAGAATTGCCACACAAAGGGCTTTTCGTCTAGATCGTGGCATTCCACGCAACGGAACTGCACCTTATGTTAACACTATTCAATTTTAGATTCGGCAATTGGAAATGACCGGTAGTGCCCTAAGTGGACGTGGACACGGAACACCCAGAACGGTAAGAAACACCGAATCGGTGCAGTTGGTTAGAGAGGCGATTGAGCGGTCACCGGGACGCTGTGCCCGGAAGCACGCGGTTGCTTTGGGAAAGTTGTGATGTCGGAAACTTATCTGCAGCACAAGTTGGAGGAAATGGCTGAAGAGCACGACTTGGAAGACGTGAGATTTTCGATAATTGGGGGCCAGAGCGCACACAATTCGAATTTCGCTTGCTGTTTTGCGACAAACGTTCGCTGGTTAGTCAATCTGACGGCCGACATAGGCCGGCCGGCACGCTCACCCGACCTAAGCGCGTGCGGTTTTTCTTCGGGCGGTTCCTTAAGAATAAGGTCTTCGATCATCGCCTCCATACCAAAGATGACCCGAGCGATATAGTCACCTCGAGGAAATCACGGCCGTGCCAATCGAAACGTGTCGAAAATAATTCCGAAACTTCAGAGATCGCCAGCTTATGGATATCAAAACATAATTTAAAACAACCTCCCTAGTAATTCGAATAAAAGAAACCGTTTTTTTTTTTTTTTTTTTTCCTAAGTTTTACCTAACCTAGTTATAGCTCCTCGACACTCGTCAGTCGACTCCGCCCCGCACCCTGTACTCTTGTAATTTTGCTTTTCTCGTGTACGCACGTTTTGTAAAAAAAACTATCGACTCGTATTGAGGCACGTGTCCGTTACAGATTTTCTCCACTTACGCGTCCCGGTGTCTCGACTTAATACCAAATACTTTTCCCCGTGCGTATTCGTCCCTCCGGGCGAATTTCTATAATACTTACGAAAATTATCTCCTCCCCGCACACTACTCTTTATCCATTATATTTCTCTCGTTTCGCATAACGGCGGCGCCATTCAAATAAATCACTATTTATATTCCAACGGGCCTTACGAGGATCCTTTACGTTCCATTATCCCTCATGTTTATTCTTCCGGCGAACCGTCTTTTATCATTATCATCATCATCATCATCATCATCATCATCATCGTCATCATTACCATCATCATTATCATTCGTCCTTTGAAGCCCTAACCGTAAGTATTCTCGCAATCGTTTATCCCCCGATATTCTCGGACTTACCGAGCACGAAAATTCGCTTCATCCGTCCGTCTCCCTGCCAAACGATATCAATTCGCCATTCCCCGATTATGTTTTTTTTTTTTTTTTTTTTTTTTTTTTTAATAGTTCTTCAAACTTGTTATGTTCTTGTTCTCGTGTTCCGGCCGACAATTCCATTATTATCAAATATTCAAATAAACCTATTTGTTTTGTGTGTTTATTTTTTTTTTCATATATATATTTATATAATATTACCCTGTTTTGGACGTCCACTTCATTATTTTAAAATCTTTCGACGTTATTGATTTTTTTTTTATTCACAGCATCCGTATTATTGATAATTCTCAATCTGATTTACTTTCATTTGGGTTGTTTAGCCCGGTATTTTATACTCTCGAATCGTCTCTTTCGCTCCACAACATTAAAGACGTACCGATTTCAATTGTGTAAAAAAAAATTTTAAAAATCCGTGGCATTGAATACTAGATTATCGTAGACATTTTACTAGGTATATATTTTATACAATCGTTTTCGCCGTCTAGCCGTAATATTTTTGCGACCCGTGTCGGATTGAATAATAAAATTCGGCCCGAGTTCGGTATATTTCGATGCGGCCCGATTGCCACGAGCAGCCCTTGACCATTTCCGTGGATAAGGGCCAATTTTTTTTTTTTATGTAAACTTACTATTGCCATAAGACGACTAAACAAAAAATTATAAAACTTAACGGCTAAATAAAGTAACAAACGGTCACATAGTTTTAACTTGTTACAAGTGACAAAAAAAAATAATAATAAAAAAAAAGAGTAGGTTACCTATATATGTATATTACGATAAATTTGAAAACGTCACGTTGTACAAATTATAATATGATATTTAAATAATAAAAATAATATGACTGTGACAAACAAATTACATAAATAATAAATTTATATTTAAAAAAAAGAATTGGCGCCATAGGTGGCTGTTCGGGAGGCAAGATAAATAATATAATTTAGTTTACATGGCCAGACGACGATAAATCGTAGCATACGAAAAACGATTCTGACCAAATGATTACTTTTTATTTAAAGATTTTTTTACGATCCGAAAAAATCCACAAAGGTCGGATAATAGTACGTGGAATGATTTCCACTGTGGTTTTTGCGATTTTTATCAGAATTTGCACTTTAAACAATTATAACCAAAAAAAGGTGATTACATTACACTCAACTAATTTTTTTACTGGCGACGCATAATAAACATTTTGTCAAATTTTTTGGCGACAAATATGTTTATCAAAATAAATCGGAAAATACCGTGAAATTCTGTGATTCCGAGATTTCCGTCAATATTTGAATTTCTGAAACTTATAATAAAATCAAAAAAAAAAAATCACGATTTCGGTATTTTTCGATATATTTTTTATAACCCATGAAGTTGTAAATCGAAGCATTATTTATAGTAGAAAATGTGTGCACAGACGGCAAAAAAGAATCAGTAAAACCAACGGGAGGCAGCAAAAGGTAACCGACATAATCTTGAACAAGTAGGTATCTAATCTGTTTAATTGGTTTGTTTGTGGTTATGTTTGTATTTGATAACATTCGTATCACTTGTTTGCGATCCAATTTTGTATGTTGTATCTAGCGGGTAGGATTCCACTGATACAAGCCAAATGTTTTATTGACTTCCCGCGCAAGAAAAAATCGATCATTAGCGCTCAAGATTTGTCCGTTCTTAAAAATTTCGTTTGAGGTTTTTCTGTTCGTGATTTTCCTATGCACACCTAAACCAATCTAATACATTACTCGCCACGCTCAGAATCGATAACGATTATTACAATAGTTGCCTATTGTCTAGAACGACTACAACCGTAGTATTGTCTACGGTTTTGTACTTAGCAGTGGCTTGATCACGTAAAAACTATGGAGGGGTAGGGCAAAATAATTCATTCGCCAAAATTAAAACCGCGAGCGGTGGTGTAAATATATTTGTAGTCTATGTTTACAAAATAACGAAAGACTAATTTTAACAGCTTAATCGCTTAGTTAGACGAAACTTAAAAAAACATACGAAAGAATAATACATCATTATTTTAATGTTAGTTTTATTATTTGTTCAACCCGAATAATGCGAGCACGTTGACAATACGTCAGCATGTCATAAAACAGGATAAACGTGAAATGTACATACATTTTTTTATGGACTAATTTTAGCAATGTAAAAAGTAATAGATGTATTACGTTCTTTATTTATTTAAAAAGATTCAGAGATTTGTACTGCTGTCGTACACGCGGGGAAAGGACAAAACCGTATTTTTGCCCCGCAACAAAATTATCAGAGGGACAAGTGCTGTCCTTTCCTCCTCACAATAACACCGCCGATACTTGAATTCTCGTCTCTGCTCTACAAATTCTATCTGCGACCCGCATAGACTATTACTCACCGTATTTAGATTTTTTTGGCGGCCCTGTTCATACTTTGAGGTTGACACGCAGTTGTGAATGATGATCACGAAGTATCTTTTTAACGAACTGATTACTATGGGCGCATCCTTAGCGGCAGTAGTTGTGTACGAGTATTCCGAAATAAATTTTGACGAGGAACGTTGTAATTCGATAGGGACGTTCGTTAGATAAACCGTGTCGATTAATAAATCGGAAAACTTAACGGGACACAAAGACGGCGTGTAATTTGATATAAAAAGCGCTGAGGACAATACTTATAAAAAAAAAAATAAAAAAAAAAAAACAAATTGAGACAATAGGATAAAGAGGAAAATTAAATTTATATCTTTACGCAACGATGAATCTTTGCTGACGATTAAGAGCGAGTCTCGGTCAATCGTGTTTTGAAATACCCTAATCATATAGATTTTCATAGAAATTTACATTTATAAAATAAAATTATCAATTTAAAACCAATTTCTTCTATAATGAACCTTGTGACAAATGTCCGTGCGTTTCTGTTAGACCAAAACAGTTATTTCCAATAAATTCGAAATAAAATGTAAAATATTTACAAATAATTTTAAAAATATCTGGAATATTTTGAAAATTCGTTCGCCTCTAGAAAAGCGTAATATTAATATTCTTTAAATTTTTCCAGTCTATACCCCTCAAAAATGTTAAGTGTACATTTTTTTTTTTTTTTTTTAATATGTCTCGACATTTTTTCCAAAGAAACGATTCGATAGATATTTTTTAATTTTAATCTTAAAGCTCTAAACGTATTAAGTGTTTCTTTTTTTTTTTCTTTTTTGCTGTGTACTTACAGCGTAAGTGTCATATTCAATGACGATAACAGGATTAAAACAAAACCATCTACTAAAACCGGGACAAAAAACGTCCCGTTCGAAGTTTGTCGGGACAACGGGACACGATGACGACGACCGGTGCTTTAATTCCAATGAAAACGATTACAGGTTACAAATACCGTGGTTCCCTGTAATACAGACAAAGTCGTGTTGGTCAGGTTGAAAATATGGGAATACGGGGCAAAACAAAATCGCTGTTAAACGCGCACGGTGGTCATAGGCGCGACGGACTGGGGACGCCGATCGGCGGTCTTGTCGCGTCCCGGGGGCGCCCGCGTCCACGGTCCCGACCGCGGCCAACCGGTTCGGCCGATATTTCTCGGAGTGCGTACGTGGTACCGGCCGTCGACGTCGTACTTCCGAAAAAATGTTTCGCTGAAAAGTTTCTTCTTTCTCTCTCTCTCTCTTTCTCTCTCGCTCTGTTTCTCTCTCTTTCTCACTCTCTCACTCTCTGTCTCTCTATCTATCTCTCACTCACTCTCTCTCTCTCTCTCTCTCTCTCTCTCTCTCTCTCTCTCTCTCTCTCTCTCTCTCTTTCTCTCTCTCTCACTTTCTATCTCTCTCTCTCACTCTTTGCGTGCATATATTATTATAATATTATAAACGTGTGTATATATATATATATATATATATATATGTATTTCTCTCGGCACTGTTGGCCGTTGGGCCCGCCGCGCTCGCGCACTGTTACAACGGCGCGATCGGTGTTGTCGGCCGGGGGAGTGAGGGAGGGGCGCAGTGACCGGGGCCTCGGCGCATGCACCGTCACGGGCTCGGGACGTACGGAGGCGCGCGAGCGTGCCAGCATCGGTCCCGCGGAACCGCGGGCCGAGTCGACGGATACGATGAGAATGTGTGTGCGTGCGTGTGCGTGTGCGTGCTGTTGTGTTTGTGTGTCAGCGAGCCTTTGCCGGTGTGTGTCAGCAGATAGCCGGCGCGCGCGTCGTCGTCCCGCGGGCGGCGGCGCTCAAAAACGCGGTGCACACGCCGCCGCCGCGGTCCGGAGGGCCGAGACGACGAAAACGAACGGAGCGTACGGAACGTACGGTTAGGCGTGAAGGCCGGGCCGGTGGCGGGGTCGGGGTCCGGTAAGCGGCGAACGGTTACGGGGCGCGCGTGCGCGCGGCTCTCGCCCGTCGGTTCGCGGGGAGAAAACTGGCGGCGCGTACCATCATTGCACACCATCGCCGCGCGGCAGCATCGTCAGCAGCGGCAGGACCACCACAGCGTCGTGAGCAGCCAGCCGACGATCGCACCAGCACCAGCAGCAGCAGCAGCGGCAGTAGTGACGGCTCGAGCGTGCTCCGCGGATGTGTGTTTGCGTGTTAGTGTGTTTGTGTGGGGTTGTGCGTGTACGCGAACGCGTTAGTGTGGAAGTGCGCGCCGAAGACTTTACGCCGAGTACACAGCGAGACGGTCACTAGTCCGAGCCGCGCCGCCGTTACAGCCGTTACCCGCCGGTGTCCGCAGCCACCGCTGTCGACGCATCCGTCTCGTCGCGAGCGCGAACCTAACCGCCGTCCGGCACCCGGTGTCCCAGCCCGTGACGGCCGCCGCCGCCCGCCGCGTGTTTAGTTCAAAGACGGACGTTGTCTGGACGCACGGCACCCGCGATCGTGTCGACCGACGGCCGGCTGCACCACACCGGTCCGCATCCGCGCCGACCCCCCGTTGAAATGGACCCCGCGGCCACCGGCCGACGTTCCGCGACCAAACGGTGTTGTAGCGACAACGGCAGCGACGGCCAACAGCAGCCCCGCGACGGCCACCGTCAGCGGCAACAAGACGACGGACACCGGCAACTACTGTTATCCTGCGCGTTGACGCGCCGACCGCATTGCTAACCTCGTCGTCCTGTCGACAGGGTCCCTCGAACGACCACGACGATTCGCGCGCGCTACCGCAACCGCCGCCGCCGTCGCTGAATGGGACATGGGAATACTCCCGGATCTGCTCATCGTCTACCTGATCATTGCAGGTATGTCGTTTGGTTTTTTTTGGTTTTTTTTTTTTTTTTTTTTTTATCTATACTTTTAGCAATTTTATTTGTACGTATTGTTGTTGATGTTGTTGGTGTTGTCGGTGTTTTTGTCGTTGTGTCGCTATCGTTTTTGTCGTTGTCATTATTCTTATGTACTCGACATCTCGAGGATGAAAGCCGGCGGATTCGCAATACTAGTTGCGCCCGGTACTTGCAAACGTTACGGTTATAATAACGTTATACTGTACAATATAAAAATATAAAAAAAAAAAAAACCGCTTGAAATTTCGATACATCGGTAAACGGAAAACGAAAATCATAAAATATCAGAAAAATACCGAACGGATCTATTTAAAACCGTTTTAATGTGTACGAAAACTATAGTAGAAAATTAATATAAATCGAGGTATATCATTTTTACGCGGACAAATTTGTTTAAAATACGCTCATGGATCTCGCGTGCGGTCGAATATAGTTAGAAATTGTCAGTAATTGTTTTAATTGTAATTTTTTATCGGACTAATGTAATTTGAAGAAAAAAAAACTATTGCATTTATCTATACCGTAATCGAAGACGCCTAATTGCGCAGTGGATTTTGTATCGCACCTACATACAGGGGCTGGTTCTTGAAAAGCCCCAAACGATGCCTAGATAATATTTTAGATTCTGAGCGAAACGAATACTATGTACAGGTTTTATTAAGACGCGTGTCTTTTTTCCGGTCTGCGAACAAATTTTCTACGAGCCATAGTTCTCCGATTTTACATTGGAGAGTTCATGTTTATTTTTTTTTTCTTTCGTTGTAGTTATCTTAAAAATTGGGGCGAAAATCGAGACAGTTTACGGCAATATTCGAAATCGTTCGTTTTGTCGTAACTTGATTAAAAAAAAATGCCGTGTTGAGCGGATATATTCAATATTTTCTATACGGTGTGAATTTTGACGGAAACCGTTAAATTAACGGCATTTCAAAACACGATTGACCGAGATTCGCTGAGAATCGTTTTTCGTCAGCGGCGATTTATCGTTGCGTATCACAGATTTAAATTAAATTCCCCTTCCCAACTTCCCACCCGCAATAGCGGCCCACCCGTAGTGGAAATTATTATTTTAGTGTATTTTTTTTTGTTTCAATATTTTTCTGTCAGTGATCAAATCGTAAGACGAGCTTCGAGTTACACTTTAATGCTAATAGAGTGTTGTACACTGTACTGCGTTATAAATTATAAATTGAATAACGCAAACGTAACTACATTTTAAATCAACATAACGCAAAATGCAAAAGTAACGTAACGCTTCAAATCGAATTATGGAAAATCGGAAAAGTCATAAAACGTTTTGAAACAAAATAAAACCTTTGAACCTCTGAATATAAAACCTTTGATTTCGTATTTACTCGTGTGCGCTTGACGTTTGTGTGTTCGTCTCGGGGGCGTGCTCACGGGGATAGAGTGTCCATAACCCACCTCCCGTTTGAACTTTTATGATTATTATTTTTTTTTTTTTTTTTTTTTTTTTTTTTTTTTTTTTTTTTTTTTTTTAATAACTCGTTTGCGCTTTATGAATTTCCTGTAATTATTATTGTCCGAGTGTATTGGTATTGGCTGTATATCATTGTCGGCCGCCCACATAAATACCTAAGATTTACCTAACAGTGGCGAAGAATCGATTTGGTCCTCGAGCATATTATCCCATATGATTCTTTAAATGTGAATAAACAAATGAATATATTTTTTCAAAATCGCATATTGTATCGGTTGAAATATCAGACGTAAAGTTTCGTGGATTATTGCCTGGTACACCAAGTAATCTGTACCGATTTCTGTCAAAAAACGCGCGTATGTTTAACAACTTTAATTTTTTTTTTTTTTTTTTTTTATTCAGATTTCCCCTGGCCCGCCGAACGAAAATGCTCGGCATGCCCACTGATTCGTCCGACAGGAATTGATTATAATCACGGAAATTCGGACGAAAGACTCGTAGTGTTTTCGGATAAATCTTGAAATACCTGACGATATGCTCGTCCGAATAACCAAGCCGGGGTTTTATATTATAATTAAATATTTCCCGTTCCGCCGTAAATGTCGTAATATTTTTATATTTATAAAATATAGGAGATAGTTTTCTTTACGTTACATACAGTTTTGTTTTTTTCTTTTTTTTTTTTATTCCGCTACTGTAAGACGGCACTAAACTATGGCCAACTATAGTCGGGCATTCCGAAAACGGATCAGCAGTGGCGTCCCCGAGATTTTCCAACGGGTCGGGAAAAACTATAAACGTACTAAATACAAATTGTGTATACGTATAAATTTAATAATGTAAGCGAAATACATCTAAATCCTGAGGTTATTATGCGAAATACACAATTTCGTTGTACAATAACTACTTCGTACTTACTGTCGAGCAAGTAGTGCAAATGTAAAATTATTATTGTTAGTTTTTTTTTTTTTTTTGTATTTTAACACGGCCAACGGAGAGAGTTTGCTTATTTGCTCGACGAAATTCAACGTTAACACGCGCACACGCACACACTCCCGGAAGGTCAAAAAAAACGTATTAAAAAATATATAACTTTGCGGGTCGCCTCTTCGCGTCCCGTTTGATGGCGAGCGTAACTTTATCAGATTCCCGTTGATACGGTCCGGCGTTAAATATTATTTCTTTTGATCTTAGCCGTGGTTTGTGTGTGCGGTTTTATCACGAATGTAACATTTCGTCGGCCCTTTGACGGAGAGGTGAAGGGACCGGGCCACTCGCCATGGTCAATTTCCGAAGACGAATAAAAATCCGATATACGAGTATCAACATAGAAACGGATACGGATTATTACACCGCCGTGACGAAGACCGTTTTTCGTGGCCTGCGCGTCGGACAAAATCCGTGGACGGGCCGTCGTGGGTGGATAAAGTCAAATTTTAGAACCGCGGGACAGAGACGAGTTTGAAGTAATGGCTAATTACGATTCGGTAAATTCAGATTTGCGTTCATAAGAGCGGTAGTAATTCTAGACGATTTTCGAAGACATCTGTTTGAAAAAAAAAAAAAAACAGAAAAACGCCACCGCACATAATTACATATCATTAAATCGAATTGCCCGTCCTCCAAACGATAATAACACTGCGAACAACGGTAAATACAGGAATAACATAAAAACATAAAAAAAAAGAATAATAACCAGAGGAATCTACACTGACCACTGTGTATTAATCGGTTTTATCGGCGGTCGCGGCCACCAAAGAATAATTCAAATAAAACACAGGCATTCCACTCACGTATTTGTTTTAATAAAACTCATCTAAATACACTATTCGCTGAACATATTCACTATGCTCACTGTATTTACAGACGAAATCGTAAGGAACCAAATAGAAATTAGTTTGCAGACAGCTACTACATATTCTCAACGAGAAAAACGGAAAATAAAGAAAAATATAATGTCTCATTTCCTACTATAAAAGCCACGCAATCACAAATGATACCATACAATTGTATTAAAAAACAATCTGTTTTTTATTTTTTCCGTGATAAAATTATAGTAGTAGTGGTTTTATTAACCATAATTGATTTAATTTAAAACGCGTTTTATTATTTGACGCTACAGAAGAATACCAGCAGAGTACTGATTTTGTTCAGATTTTCATTCATAAACCGTGTTCGTGTTTTTCAACATTCCTAATTTCAATTAGATAGACCTGATTGGAATGATTAAAAAATTGTATAGTTGTGGTTCGGCTATAGCAGACAATATCAAACCAACTCCCGGGATTATTTAAGTCATTTTAATCATTTATTAAACGTGGTTTTTTAATGTTTTGTACAGTTTATCCACGGTTTTTATAACACTATAATATTATACGAGATAATAAAACGTACAATATCCGGCGCAAAACATAATTCAACTGGAAAAGAAAAAAGAAAAAAAAACCATTTTAATTGACTCTTCTATGAGAAAACCTCTTATGGTTTTATCTCTGTAGCGCATATCGCGGTTTTATAGTTCAATTTCCATTCGCGGACTATGGTATTATACTTAGTATGTCTAAGAGTTAAATAGATTAAAAATAATTTATTATTTTAAAAAAAATATACACTATCATTTGTCCGCGATAATAATTCCGAATTTATTAATAAAATTATATATCTCGTGTCGTTGAACAATTTCAAATAAAAAAAAAATTAAAAAAAATACCTTGTTATTGGTCACATTAAATATGATTCAAAATTTTTATATGAACATAGATAGGAAAATACTTGAATGTTTACAGACAATACGAAACACGTTCAAATCTGTGGCACAATAAATTATTATTTTCATAACCGAATATAATTTACTCTCGGCGTATTTATAACGTATTCGACAATTTTATAGAACAATATTTTCGACTCGCTGTAATTACTATCGAACCTATTCTCGGTATTTCAAATAACACGACCGGACGGCGGAAAACCTGCCAAAACGGTAAATCGATGATCGTCCGTTATAATATAATTTCAAAAAAAAAAAAATGTATGTAATAAATAAACCAAGACGTGTCCCGTGCAGTGCGGTGACGTCGCATAATTTCCACCCCTGCGTGTTTTCACGGTTTTCGCTTAAAAAAAAAAAAAAAAAATTAAATTTACATTAAAACAATATTGTGTTTGTACGTCGTGTATAAGGTACGCCGAGGAGAATACTCGATTACATTACGGGTATCGAGTTTCAAAAAATGTGTGCGCTTAAAGTACGTGATTTATCTCTTTAAACGGAATATAATAAAATCGTTTTTGCCTTGCCCCGTGTGCGCGCGTCGTTAACGGGGGGATTTTTTTTTTTTTTTTTTGTACCGTTCAAGGGTTTAAAAATATAATTACTACTATGCGTATAGACGCGTATCGGTGGATCGCTTATTTTGTAACGGTGGTAGGGGGGGGGTGAAAAAAAAAAGGGGGGAAAAAACACGAAAAACGTTTTATTCCCGGACGTTCGATACTAATCGGATATTATGCGTTTACTCGGATATTATCGCCTCAGGGATTGTTCGAATGAAATTACATCGAGCTGTGTGCATGTGGTCGTGCGTTCTCGGATACGGCACCGTCGCAGGCAATTGCGTTTCCCCTCGCAGACATTCGCTCGGCGGTCGGACAAGAAACCGCGCGCGAGATTTCCGTAATCGACGCCCGGCGTGAAACCCACCGGGTGTTTTATACATCCGCGTATACCAGACCGACGTCGGTATGCGTTTCGAAATTACGTTACCGTTTTCCATAATCCATCGGCACACACGTCGTTTTAACCGCTCGATACTGGTCTCCACGAACCCCTATCGTCGGCACCGATATCGTTGCCCGGTTACGACCAGAATCGACCGCAAATTTCGACGACGAGTCAGTCGACACCGCCCGAAAAAATCAGATCCGCGTAATTCTAAATATCGTCCCGGTGGTTTGCCCGAAACGAAACGAACAACAACGTTACGCTATCCCGTCCAGAACGTTGGTAAACGCCTAAAAATTCTTACCGGAATTATTCGGATGTGTGTAGTCGATGTTTACTTTTCCCCAGTATAGACTAACGGTATAAAAATTACTCCTGGTAATCGAATTTTCTCTAGATATTTCTAGTTTTCGTCGGTATATTTCAGACGTGACTCTAGTTCCAACTAAAAAAAAAAAAAAAAACTACGTTAAAATCACATACAACGTTGAGGGTCCTAGTCAGTTCTAGATGTGTCTAATCAAAAAACACCTGTGACGAAAAGAATTTGTGGAAACTAGTATTGGCATGTTAAAAATAATTTTGACGGATTTCGGGTTTCAACTGTAACGTAAATACTATTAATTTCCGGATAAAAAAAACGGTCGGAAAGTATAGTGAATCCAGAAAATATTACGACTAGAGCAAGGGCCGACAGCCTTTTCAAACAAATGAGCTACATTCGTATGTTTTAAGTCTTCGGTGATCGACATCAAGGAAACTTTACGAGGAAAATTTGTTGAATGAGCAAAAAAAAAATCATCATAATCAAATATATATATATATTGTAGACCTGACTTGTGAAACGGATGATATATATATTGTACAAATTGAAATAATGGCCTTTAAAATTGCACTATTGTTTTTTAAGTCCGTAAGTGGTGAGTCAGAAGTTTTCCGAATGCTTCTTTTATAAATTCCCCATCGGAAAATGATATGTTCTTCTTTGCAAATATGTATGTTACTTTGAACGAAGCAATAGTTACATTTTGGTCAAATTTATTTCGATTTGTAAAACAGACTGCTATTGGTTCGGTTTTAATTTCATTGATTTTAACTTATCTTGTCGTAAACTTGATTTTTTTTTTTTTTTTTTTTGAAACATTAAATCGAATTCTGCATGTTTAGTACGATAATGCCATTCTAAGTGTCCACGTTTGAAAATTGAACGAGTATCTCGGCACAATAAACATACACACTTGCCTTTAATGCCAACAAAAAAAAAAAAAAAGCTCCATCTTCCATTCCTGATTAAAACGATAAGTTTAACACTTTTTGTTTGCATTCATATTGCTGTTGTAAAAACTTAAAATTCGGAACGTAAAAAAGGAAAATATACGGAACACACGGTGTTTACACGTTGCACGCGATTAATTGACAGACGATTCTGTTATAACTGACAATAATGGACCGTCCCGACTATCGCGATTGACCGATAATAGTACATTTCTAGAATGCAATAAAGCAATCCGCATGATTCGATTATTTATTACGCGATCGACCGACAGTGGTAAAATTCGTTTTTATAACGGTCGATCCAATTGCCCTCGAATGATCGACCAGCCGATCGCCACCGTGATTTTATATCGATATAGACGGAGTCGGTCCTTCTCCCGTACACCTGACAAGCTAAACCAAACTGTACACCATAATCCCAACGTTGCTTGTGTCTTAGCCTATGTCGGGACACCGTCGAATATAACACTCGAGAAAAGTCAGAGGGAATAAAGTTTTCGCTCTCCGTCCATGGAATTTTGACCATCTGTGCGATATTGAAAAATGTTTTTTATCACTCTCGGGATAACGACGGTTATACTGTCCGGCTATTTTATCGTTTGGAAAATCGCGGGGCTCCGGATTTTAAACGTGAACCGTATGCGGTTCTATTTTATTTTTATTTTTTTTTTTTTTTTTTGCCTTTCGCGCGGATGCGTACCGTGTGCGGCGATACCAAACGAATCTTACATTAGATAGAATATTATGTAAAACAAAAAAACGATTCGAAATACGAAATCTGCGTGATAAACCAAAATCGCGAAAACCGTGAAAATTCGAATACGTTAATATATATATATATATATTCAATGACACGATTATATTGTTTTGTGATCGGAATAAAAGACTTTTCGGTTTAATTTTATTTTTTGTTTTACCGTTCCATTCCGTCGATCGTACGCTGTAATTTGTTAATGCGATTTGGATTTCCACACCGAGTCCGTGTTATTTCTGGCGGACACATAAACACTTGGAAATCGTTTTCGAAAACGAAAATAGCGTCATGAGCGAAAATCGGATATAAAACTGAAAAGCGACGAATACGATAAAAAAAAAAAAATATCTGGCGGGGCGGATCGGCCGGTAACGTAAACGTCGACGGCAAACACGCGGACGGGTAAAGGACGGGAGGGCGGCGGTAAAATATTTTTCTAACCGGGCGCGTGTTGAACTATCCAATACGAAACCGGCGGAATTAAAAAGTTATACTAAACTATCCGAGATAATGCGTGTTACGACGAGTCTTGCGGGAAATTAATCACACTGTAAATATATATATACGCGCAATATTCATAATAACGTTGTTTGCCCGTCTCTAATGTTACCGGATACTATAGACGTTTCGGAAGTTTTCGCCGTCCCGGCAACGACGGACCGTTGCGCGTGTAGACGGAATAAAAACCCCCGTATTCCCCTCGAGGGGCCCGGCATCTAAAATATGCAACATTCGCGAAACTGTACGTATAGGTATAATATAATATGTTATGACGCACGTAAATAAAACGTATTGTTCGTCGAACGTAAAACAATGTTAACCTCTCCATGCGGATATTAAATATCGTCTATGGTGGTCGGCCGTAGTATTACAATAACCCCGACCGCGGTGCGCGTAACAAACTAAAACCGCGTTATTCTCGTAGAGATCCGGAGGCCATTTTTCGGTTTTTATTTCCCAGTTTCGTCGTACAATTGGGAAAAACTCGGCGAAACAGGCAGACGCAAACGGGATGACGTTTGTGCAACAACGGCCGTTTATGTAAATTTCCGATATTTTTCTTTTTTGTATTTCTTTTAAAAACAATCGTAGATATCTGCCGTTTTCACCGAATACGTGTTAGAATTGTCTGAATACGTGTGCTAACATTTTCAATGTAATCCGGCGTTCATCGTTATTTATAACCATGTGTAAAATTGTCTAGTTTTTTTTTCAATTTTAATTCGGTTTCGTGTGGATTCGATTTATTTTGCTTCTAAATAATGCTCGGGACAGAAAAACACGGACATCCGTAGTACGCAGTAATTTCTTCTGTAATTACCACAAAAATTAATATTTAAATTCAAACTGATCGGAACACGGCGTTTAATTGTACTTCGCTCAGAATAGTGTTTCGTATACACAATCGATTTATCGTCCGGTACAGATTTACAATAAATTATCCTATGTATCCCTACATGTTCCACCTAGACCGGTGTCACCAACCCAAGGCGTGAAGTATGCCAGTTTATTTTGTTGTTAGAAAAAAAAAAACGTAAAAAATAGGAGATATGAACGACTGGCAATTGAAATTTACGGACCTACAAATAACAACAAAAAAAACAGCAACTGATAAAACGGTCCTAAAATAATAACTGCTTACCGATTATTATAGTTCTGTTCGAAATAAAAACGTTTCGTTCGTTATAAGAGTCGACAGATAGTTATAATCTGTTAAAGTCATTTTGTTGTATTTAAAAATAAAATTATTAACAAACTCTTATTCGTAAGTTAGAATAAAATTCAATCATTTATATAGAATTAATTTCAAAATTAACTTGTCGTTAATACACTAAATAAACTTTAGGATTTGAAACGACGACAAAAATGATCACGAAAATGTATAAATATTAAAACATTTTTCGAATATAACGTATCGTCCGGGTAGGCGTGAAATTCGGATCATTTATTAGGGTGCATTGTATATTGTTTAAAGCATTTTTAGTAACCTAAAAAGGGTATTTTAAGAGAAAAAAATACCGCGTCTTATTGAAACTTGTTAAAATAGCTTCGGCGCTCTACGCGAATATTTAAAATTGAAACTATTACAATAATATACGATTTTTAAATTTTCATATCCAACATATCGGAAATATATATATAAAAAAAAAAAAAAAAAAACAAATTATAGTTAAATCTCGCAAGATAGGCAACTGTCTCAACCGTGCGCACGGATGTGGCTACAATACTTTTATGTATCGCTCACCTTATTAATTACAACAATAATAATAAATAATATAACTACCATTTTGGAAAAGTTTAAAAAAAAAAAAAAAGTAGCACACCAACTCTGACTATTCTGACAATATTTTCAAACATTTCTGCTATGCCAAAACAGTTCTCTCCACGTAAAACTAAAATTAAAACATTAAATTCGCTCGAAGGTCGTACATCGACACAATGGTTTCAAAATGTGTACGCGCAAATTAGATATAAATGTAAAATAAAAAAACCGTTATTGCCGTACATTTTCCCGATTTTTCCCATAAAATTACAAAACTACAACAAAATCAGAGGAAGATTTCTGGTAGATAAGCTGTTAACTGACGTGACACAAAAACAAACAAACGTCATCACAGTAAAACCAGTACGTTTTTCGCATTGCTGAGAATCTAAAAAGATATAATATGAAATGATAGAATCGGATTACATAGTTTTTTTTTTTTTCCAAAACTTTAATGTTATTTGAAATAATTATAAATACAAGTAACTCATAAGCATTTAAAATCAACATTGACCGTGCTTCGGCACTTTCCAGCACACCCTAGTGTTGGGCTGTTTCGGCGTTTTTCGGAGGTCATAAAGTTATAATAGTTGTATATACAGGGTGCGGCAGAGCCGACTGACGAGATTTGATGGGCTCTTAATAACGGACAGTAAAACATAGAGAAAAGGTTTTTTTTATTTAAATCAATATTCATTCCCATTTTTAAAAAATATTTTTTGAAAATTATATCGCCAAGATGGCGGCCGTCAGCATAGATACTCTGTTGTAGACGATCTCTGAAGCTCTCGTATGATTTTCGGCACATTTCGACTGGTATGGCCTCGACTTGCACGGTAATTTTCTGTTTAATTTCTTCTTTGGTATGTGGGCGATGTCTGAAAACCTTATCCTTAAGGTAGCCCCTGAGGAAAAAATCACACATGCTTAAATCTGGGGACCGTGCTGGCCAGCAAGAAGAAGAATTCTCCTCAAAGAACGGTCTGAGATTCCCAAAGCTACAGCGTAGTCCTTACCGTTCTGGGTGCTCGGTGTTTAAGTCTATTTAGGGTACTTCCAGTGTCTTCCAAATGCTGTATCCACAATTCGATAGTGTTAGCAGAAGGAAGAGATTCAGCACGTGGAATGCCGAAATGTATACGAAAAGCCCATTGTGTAGCTATCGCAGAATGATTATTTTCGTAATACGCACGCACGATGAAACCACGATGTACACCATGTCCAGACCGTGATTACGAATAAAAACGGCATTACCGTACAGTTCAAAATCGAACACTTATTAAGGCCTGCTCTTATCTTATCACAGGCTAATGACCTCATTAAACTCGTCGGTCGGCTCTGCCGCACCCTGTATACATATATATATATATATATAAATTTGATGGTAAACAATAGATATTTTTTTAATAATTTATGTGCGACGCCGCGGAATACGTTCTGGGTTTGTGTTTTATTTTTTAATGTGTTTATATATATATATATATATATATATATATATATATATATTTTTATTTTTTATTTTAACATCCAGATCGTTACGATAAAACACATAAATTCGCGCGCACAACGGAGACGACAACGTATACGGTCGTTTCGGTAATAGGCCTCGGGAATCGCGGGCCACACATTACAGACGAGAACGGTGCGGCGGCGGTGGAGCATAACGCGCACAAAGGATTATAATATTATAAACCGCGGCGGTACAATGGTCGTCGTCATGACAATTCGGATTAATCAATTCGGTATTGCTAATTTCGGGTATGGCGTGCGATAATAATTATTATTATGAATATCTGCCTGATGTGCGTTTTGTACAGGCTTGATTTATACCGTATACACACGTGTAAGACGGATAACGTATAAATTACGTTTTATCGCGTTCAAATCGAATAAAAACCAAACACATATTCAGGCGTTGTTGTCGTTCCTGGGATTCGCATTGTTAGCGCGTCGGCATTCAAATAATCGGTCGGTTTTTGATGGGTTTCCGTTTTGTGCGTAAAATCCGCGTTGTATTCAAATCTATCGTCGGATTTACCGCGATTCGCCGCATACATTGCGATTATTATGCCGTTCGTTTCCGCAGTTCGGACGGCACCACGGCGACGGCCCTTATGGGTTTCTGAACGGGCGCATACCGATACCTTGAACGACATTCGCAAGAACGGCGAAATTTCGAACGCAAAGTATCGATTTTTCCATCCGCTGAAAGCCTACAAAAAAAATCATATGTGCGGTTTGTATTGAATGGGTCGACCTCCTGGACACGTTGTAAAACATAACATACAAAGTTGAACCGCCGGCAAGTGATAAGAAAATTATAAAATTTTAAACGTGACACTAAACGGATTAGGTATCCACTTGTTCAAGGTTTTTTCCGGAATTATTTCCGAACAAATGTGCAAATGTATTGTCGGTTTACGATTTTGCCGTTCAACGGTTTGTTTTTCAAAATATTAAACGCCTCACATTGATTTTACTGATATTTTTTTTTTTCTGTTTTTAAATTTTTACTATAAATACTGCTTTGATTATCAACTTCATAACTATATAAAAATATCGAAAATCCCAAATCATGATTTTTTTTTTTTTTTTTCTATGCTTTTTAACGAAAATCGTGAAAATCACGAAATTTTTCTGTAATCATATTTTCCGATACGATTTTGTTTGGATATACATATTTGTGGCCAAAAAATTTGACAGAATGTACACCATAAGTTGTATAAAGTGATTAAAAAATTAAGTTGAGCGTTATGTTGTTATTTTTTTTTTTTTTTTTTAAGTGTTTAATGTGCTAATTTGTATATGAATCAACATTATCATCGGCATTTCACGTACAATTTTCCGACTTATGTGGATATTTTGGCTCTAAAAAAAATGTTCAAAAAGAAAAACGTCGTTCAAAATTGTTATTCGTATGCAAGATATGATTTATCGTTGCCTTGTTCAAGATACTGCCGTTCAAGATTTTGTCGGAAGTTTTCGTCCATTCAAGATTTTGCTGTTCATGATTTTAAAGAATCCTCCATTCTGAACGTGTGCAGTAATCGTCGACGTTTTCCATCGAGACGCGCACAAAATAGAATTTGATTGTACAGCAAATTTCAATCTGCCTCCGTTGGTATGGATTTTCATTTTGATGATCTAGGCAAATTTAACGAATATTTATATCATATCAAAATTATTGAAATTCACAAATAAATAAATAATTATAAAACTCTTAATAAATTCTGTACTTTAATGTACTCTCGTAGTGACATTCATTATGTATAATCGTGAAAAGTGCCCTTCAAATAGTGGTTCGACAATATATTTGAACTCGTAATGAAAATCAAAGAGTAATTGCATTGTCTATATAGGACGTACGACGTCATATTTATACTTGAACAACACGGTACGGATGTTCAAGATAAAAATTTGTTTATAAAATTGATTTCGGGCACAATTTCAATACAGAAACATGTTGTAAAACGTGCCGGTTTCTCATTGCTATTTGATATCAAAGTCGATGAAAATATAGTTTTACACTATTGGCATGCATGTGTACGTGAAATCGAATTTATAAAATTAGCGCGAACTACTATTTCGATGTTCTATCGAATATCGACGTCCATATCGGACGTTTTCTATGCAATAAACCCGCCTCCACTAGTATTGAGTATGTAATATTTACGTAAACTTATGGTCGTAAGGCTTTCGGGAATAGTTTCCAAACTATTTCTAACATTGGCCGCGCGTATTTTGTCCCGGAAAAAATATACGAGTTATCCCGATGACGTCGTTATTACTATTGTATTAGTATTTCCATAAAACTTCGGTCGACCGTTACCCCGTGTATAATATAGCGAACGCGAACGCGATCACAAAAAAAAAAAAAAAAAATATTTACCAAAGGTTTCGTTTCGCCCAAAGTCTTGTCGATAAAACATCGGGCCGGAAGAACATTTCCGATTTCGGCGGCTCCCGGCGCGTCGGTGTTCTACACGCGTGTGCGTCTACTTCCTTTTCGCGCTGCACAATAGAAAATATTGGCGCGAGACGAACGTCACCGGCTAAAACGACGGGAAAAGGAAATCGTATAACGTAAACTACGACGACGAAAAATTACAATAATACCCGCGTTAGGTTATTTATTCGATTGTCGCGAAAACCAAATCGATTCGTTTTTCTCGCGGTAAAATACCGCGTGTATTTTGTATGGCGGTATTCTTTTTATTTTTTTTCTATATGTAACGACGAAATATTACGACCGCGCGATTTAATTTTCAATATTTATTGCGACGTTATATCGTGAATTCCGTTTACGGCGGTGCTATAAAAAAAAAAAAAAAAAAAAACCCTAATAATAATATAACGATCGGACGGCGCGAACGACGAGTGCGCGGCAAGTTTGTTCGGGGGTGGTAAAGAAAAGACGGGAAAATGTGCCACGCCTGATATTATACGATATACTGTCGTGGGACGTGAACGTTACATTTATTTCCTTCGTTTTACATCGTCCGAAACACGTCTCGGTGGTGGTTTTTGTGTGTCGGACACGCCCTTTAAATTGGACAACCTAGTCGAGGCTACCGCCTTGCAAAGCACTCGATCGACTTCTCGGGTGCGTCGAACGGGCCCAAACGTTCTCGCTTCTTGAGCGCACACTAAAACGGCCCGCGATCGGACAAATCGAGAAATTCGGTTCCGGCACGTGGGATCATCCGACACCGCCGGCGGACCGGGCAGAACGAGTAAATTATTTTTAAAAAATAGTGCAGAGTAAATTTTTAAAAAAAATTGTTTTTTTTTTTTTTTAAATTCTGCATCCTCTCGACACAAACCGCGTGGCCCGTAACCGACCGCAGACGGGCTCGTCACTGCTTCTAAAGTTGTAAACGGGTCTGCCCGCTGTCCCGCTATATTACCGTTGCTGAATTTTAATATATTCCCCCGTCGTTCCTATTTCTACCCGACTTTCTACGGTCATAACATTATCCCGCCCACGTCGTATAACGGTAAAAGTTGACCCATTTTTTCCATGTCAATATTTAATTTAAGTTGAAATTAATTTTCTGTCTGTTTTTAATGTATCGTGTTGTATTTACCGCAGTATTCGTATGTCTCGGCTTCGCCAAACGCAATCTCTCACTATAGTGTCAATCCGTAGATTGGTGTGCAGCCGTCTCCTACTCATTTCTGCTCATTTCCTTTTCAGACGTACACGCGAGTCGCATCATCGGTCCTTTATTAATTGTTGAATACGTATTCCAGTCTTGGGCATATTCTATAATTCCGCCTGTCTACAGGCTCCCTTCAAAAAATTAATTTTAACGGTCCTTCGTATAGCACGATACCGGCCTATCCATTCATCCGGGAATCTTACTATATTTTTCTACAATACCTTTTGATATTCGTTCCAGTGCTTCTTGAATGGCTGTTCTGCCCGTCCGACATACCATTAACGTTCTCCTACACTAACCCCACGTTTCAAACGCATCTAGTATTTTCCATAATGCGTATAATGCAATAATAATATACGTATATATATATATATATAATATTTCTAACATCAGAATTGTCGTTCCTCGTTCTACTCTTGCCCGACGTCGACAATCGTCGGGTCGTACGAATGTAACAAACGAAAAACGGCCGTGCGAATATCAGCGAGCCGAAACGATTTTGCCGAACAAGAAAACACTTCTTGTGACTCTTACGGTGTAAAACTGTAAAAGAACACTGGCCGGCGCGCGTCGAGTTTGCCAGCGACAACGAGGGCGTTTATGGATCGACGGGGTGGTAACGACTCCGGGCGGTTACCTCGCCACGGTGACAGGTGTGTACGACCGTGTGTACAGCACTGACTTTGTACTCGAACCGGAAAAGTGTCGGGTGGCGGTTGGCCGGAAGAGAGGTGAGAGGTCGGTGATTGTGGACGGGGAAACAAGGGGAATGGACGCGATAAAGACACGGCGGAGGGCGAATATTTTTTTCTCTCTCGCCGTTTTCCGAGTTCAAGTGTACACTGTACACGGGGTGAAATTTTTTACCTAGCCCGTTTTTATTTATTATATTTTTTTTTTTTTTTTTCCCCCGGATTCAAAAGATTATTAAGAGAAGAAAAACGAAACGACTGCCGCAGCAGCTGAACTGCGGCCAACAACGGCGCGGCCGGCCTCGGCGGATATCCGGCGGCGTACGGGGTAATGCCGTGGTCGTCGTCGGAAGCGGTTGTTATTTTTTATTTCTCTCTGTCCCACTGTCTCTCTCTCTGTCTCTCACTGTCTCTTTCTGTCTCTTTATGTCTCTCTCTTTTTCTCTCTCTCTCTCTCTCGTTTCGGCGTAGGCCCCTGATGAAATTATCGTTATGGTTCTACTGCCGCGCGGCACTTATATCCCACGGGTGGGTGGAAAAACGAAAAGAAATCGTATTTTCAATTTGATTTATGGCATTAAGAGAAAACTTTTGTTTAAAAAAAACATTTCGTTCCCCGTCTATTTAACTCGTGCTGTGCCGTACATATATATATATATATATATATATATATATATATATATATATATATATATATATATATATATATATGTACAGTAATAATAATAACAAACCTTTCTTCTTTTTTTTTTTTTTTTCCTCACGGATTTCCACGAGAGAATGATTTCGTCCGACAAACATTTTTATATTTAATTATGATTTATGCGCGTATTCGAGAAAACGGTCCGCTCTTTTATTTCATTTTTTTTTTTTATTTTTTCAATTATTATACACTGCAGTCTGTTGTACGACGCTATACCGTGTATATACTTATTTTCGCCACCGTCGTATAAATCAGAGGCGTATTTAGTCATTCTTTTTCAGGAGATGAGGTGATTTGATTGTCACGATTGTGGTACGTCCGCACTCGTTGTCACGAATAAGGGAGGAGCCTTAAAAAAACAGCCATGCCCCTACTAAATCGACTCCTTATAAATTAAATGTAACTAAGTCAATACTATAGAACTGAAAAAAACCGTAACATTATTTTATGCTATTGTGTACTTGAATTAATTTCATTACGCATATGCAAAATGCACTATCAAACATCGTAACAAACAAACGGCGTCGATTTGTTATCGGTTCACAATGTCGTCTTCTCTGATAAGCTGACACGTCCTATCCATTGTTCTATTATCTATGACCCGTGTTAATACTTATCTAGACAAATATTGTTTTATCTTTAATTTTATTAAAACGAAAATGTTGACAACAATCCGAAATTTATCTAAGAAAAAAAAAAAAAAACTTCCTTTTTAGTAATTATTATCTAGATAAAATATTCCTATATTAAATAAAATGTTTTGCCCACCGTAGAAAATATTAAATACCCAAACTGTGTTGTTTTGCTTTTCTGTTGAAAATTCGAAGTTACCGTCAAATGGTTCACACGCATTATTGGCGTTTACAGAATTATTCGTACCGTTTGTACCGTTCTTGTCTCCGTGCTACGGTAGAGATTTTCGAAAACAAAATAATTATTATTTATCTTTCACATCTAGACAAATTCCACTGTATCGTATATTTATCTTAGAAAACGAAAATATTTACAAACATTGCGCGTATCGTAAAGCAATTATAATCGTTCATAATCGTTTTATATTTGTGTGGATTTTAATTATTCGCGTCTCGCGGAACCGGATCACACGAACAAGGCGCTCAATAATGAACGACGATATCCGGCGCACCGGATTAATTCGCATTCGCCGCGGCGGCGGTTCTCCCGACTCTGAAACGTAATTACGCTGGGGGTTTTTTTTTTTTTTTTTTAATTGTATTTTATCGTACGTAAATCTGCGTTCGAATCTGTACAGACGACGGAAATCCCGTATTAAACCAACGTCGCCGTCGTCTTCCGAGCAAATAATATATATTTGCGCGTGTACGCCATTGTGTATATTATACACGCCGCGATAATTATCGTTGTAATTAAAATATTGTTATTGCCGAGTACTGTTACACAATGCATTATTATTGTACACCGTAATACGGTCGAAACGGACTGCTACCGGTGCGTGCGCGGTGGTATTTATACGCTTTATAAGTGAATATTCGCGACGGCGTTCGGTCGTAAATATTGTTACGCCGACAAATTATACACGCCCGCCGCGCACCGTGTCGCCGTGGCCGTCGCCGGGGCCCGGACATTATTAATATTTATATTTTACAACAATACCCGGAGACGCGAACAAAAACGAAATCGAATCGGATCGCAGACAACCGCCGGACACGACCGTCCCGGGATACGGCGGTTTTATTGTTAATGGGCACAGACAGATCGCTGCGCGGCCAACGGGGGCGTCTGCAGATCGGCCACAAATATGGACGATCTATACATAAATATATACTGTATATACAGTCGGGTCGTGATAGCTCGAAGTTGAAAGGGGGATAAAGATTCACCTCGGGATACGTATTATTCGAGATACCTAACTCGAATTTATCAAAACAAAATAAATACTTCGCGTTACCTATGTAATGAAATGTAATTTTAAAATTTTACGATAAAAACGTTACGACAAATATAATACATTTATGTTTATACATAAATTCTATACAAAAACTAAATATGTATTATTTATGGGATACAGTAGAAAAATAATTTTTGGTTTTTTGGCTGTTTATTGACAAAATCTTCTAATTTGCCTATGGATTCGAAAATAGAAGTATACACGCCTTCGACAGATTCAACAAATTGCCTAACAGTTTGTAATGATGACATTGCTTGGTTCGCCGTAATCATATCTAAAGTTGTTTCAGGCTCATCATTTTCATTATTATCGGAATCACTATTTGATATATTTATACCCATGATTTCGTTATCAGTTAACATTCCACTGACTACAACAGTATCATCGATTGTAGCATATGATTGAAATGTAATCTAAAAGTGACACATACTAACCAACCATACTTATTATTATTGTGTGTGCGCTAATAATCAGTAATCTTTATTATACAGTACTGAAGTAGATAAAATATAATACATAATAATTATATCACAAAATACCCAGAATGTCCAAATATAGCAGATATAAAAATATACTTCGACTAAGCTATTCATCACAATTTTATATTCGAGTTAACAAGACTTATAATACATTGACTGTTATTATAATTTCTAGGGGCATTAAAAAACAATCGAGTTGTCGAGTTCTTCGAGTTATCGAGGTTTGTGTTGTCGCGACTCGACTGTATATATATATAGATAGATATATAGATAGATATAGCATAAGATAACATGGAATTGTTCATCACTTTTATAAATCTTCGATCACGGGCCGTTTGTTTGTGAAATCGACAAAAAAAAAAATTGATATAATGGATCAAATGTAAATGGCGCAGTTTTCTACATGTAGACGGAAGCTGAAATTTTATTACGATATTACAAATGGGTCTCGAAAAAATTGAGAGGTACCCGAATATGAATATGAAAAAAAAAAATTTAAAAAAAATGTTCAACCGCCCCCTAATGCAAATACTTATACTATAATAATATCGTTGCACTTCGTACGGCACTGGAACTCACTGTGAACGACAAGTTCATCAAACACGGAAACAATAGGCAATCCGTAAAACATGTTATTCAAAATAAAAAAAAAACTAATATTTCTTTTTTTTTAATTATTCATACGGAAATACTTTACGCGGGTCAATCAATCGGATTGGGGGAATTCTTAACAATAATACGACTGTCGACGTTTACTCGTATCACAGAACCGACACTGATAGAAATTAACACGAATGGTTAAGACTTTGTATGCGTCTTGACGAAACAACTCATCTTTTAGGTTCCGTTTTATGTCGACGAATTAAAAAAAAAAAGAAATAAAAATTATATATTGTCTTCACGGAACGAGAAATTACGGGATAAACTACGAAATAATTAACATTCGTATAATACAACTATGCGCTGATAATTATGGCTGCCGTGTGTTTAGGTTTGCATAAAGTGTGTCCCGTCTGATATCATTTACATACATAGAGTAGTGTGGCGATAAGTTTTTTTTTTTTTTTTTTTTCATATAATACGTCTGTGGGCGCAAATGTAGTAATACACACGTATATTATAATTATTCACAGTCTTCAGGAAAAACGCAATTGTGTGCAAAAAAAAAAAAAAAAAAAACAAACTGTACCCGTATTATATATGCACAAACAAACGACAGGAATATTAATAATAAAAACGGACACCGAGCATACCAGGGGACTGATGGGAGCGGGGGCCAGGGCAACGGTTTCTTCGATTTATCCGCGGGCCGCAGCGTCCTGAGCATTGGACGGCGACCGGCGATGCTACCGAGAAAGGAAAACGTTAATCGAAAAAACCGACGACGTCTGTAATAAAATCCGCGATTCGGTTGACTTATGTATCCCGTTACGGTTTCCCGCAACACTATTTTCATTATTATTTGTAGTATTATTATTATCATTATAATCGTCTCAATATACGAGAATAAATAGCCCGGAGCGTTCATCATATTAGACGACGAGAAAATCGTAGAGAGAGAGAGAAAAAAACGATCGAAATCCCCGCGACGGGCCAATAAATCAGAAAATAATATAGTATCGATGCTGTTATACGCGAAATAATGTGAGCCGATTATTACATAATAATATAAGAAAAACGTCAGAATCCATTATGTTGTATTGCTATTATTATTATTATTATTATTATTATTATCATCGGGTATCGGGGTTTATAAATAAAATATAACGTTATTATATTTCCATCAATATTGCAGTTGTCCGGTTAATAATTCGCTCGCTTGCCGCCCGTCGTCGCGGACCTTATTTTTTCGGCCGTCGGCCGATGACAAACGAGTGCGCCGCGCCGCCGCCGATATTCCCCCGCCGTGGCACGTCAACGATGCCGATCGAATAAAATAAACGTTGCATCTAAACGGATTACGTTTTAAATCGAATTACTATTACTATTATTATTATTATTATTATTGTTGTTGTTGAAATTTAATAATACGGACGCGATGTTATTTCGGAACGCCGGGCACGTAGAAAATCATCGTTATCCGGTATTAAATATCGTTTCTCGAATAATATAATAAACGGAAAAAAAAAAAACCCGTATACGGGTACTGGCGGTGTTGTGCAGTGTGCGCGGACAACCGTAGAAATCTCTTTTATACAGTGTGCGGCATAGCCCACTGACGAGTTCAAACAGGTCATTAGCCTGTAATAAGATAAGAGCAGGCCTTAATGAGTGGTCGATTTTGAATTGTACGGTAATGCCGTTTTTATTCGTAATCACGGTCTGGACATGGTGTACATCGCGGTTTCGTCGTGCGTACGTATTACGAAAATAATCATTCTGTGACCGCTACACAATGGGCTTTTCGTATACACTTCGGCATTCCGCGTGCTGAATCTGTTCCTTCTGCTAACACTATCGAATTGTCGATACGGCATTTGGAAGAAACCGGAAGTACCCTAAGTAGACTTGGACACGGAGCACCACCCAGAACGGTAAGAACCCCCGAAAATGTGCAGTTGGTTAGAGAGTAAATTGAACAGTCACCAAGCCCGGAAACACGCTGTAGCTTTGGGAATCTCAGACCGTTCTTTAAAGAAAATTCTTCACGAAGATTTATCATTCCATCCCTATAAATTCATGCTTGTCTAAGAGTAAAATGCTACTGACTACGGCAACCGTAAAAATCTCTGTCAGCAAACTCTTCTGCAAATTCCTCCGATATTAACTTTTTTCTGTAGCGATGAGGCCCAATTTCATCTTTCTGGAACTGTAAATAAACACAATTTTCGATACTGGGCTACAAATAGCCCACAGCAGCTCCGTGAAAGACCACTCCACGTGGAAGTCGAGGCCATACCAGTCGAAATGTGCCGTAAATCATATGAGAGCTTCAGAGATCGTCTACAACTGTGTATCAATGCTGACGGCCATCATCTTAGAGATATAATTTTCAAAAAATAGTTTTTAAAAATGGGATTGAATACTGATTAAAATAAAAAACATCTTTTCTCTAAGTTTTACTGTTCGTTATTTATAGCCCATCAAAACTCGTCAGTCGGCTCTGTCGCACCCTGTATATATATATATATATAACTGGACAGATATTTTGTGCTGACGCCAAAATTTGTACATAACACGAAAACGACGGGGGCGATTCATACGCGGCGTTTGCAAAACTGTTCGCGTTGTCTGGAGAAGGTTTATGGTTTAAAAAAGGCACGCCCTATTAAATACCATATCCCTGAAATTAAGTTTTTAGGTTGGCAAGGGTAACGCAATTGAAACAAACGAAAAAACGTTATTTATTATTATAGTGCCATCCCTGGGTGCCGTGCGGGCGTGTCTACGGTAATAAGTGGAAACACGTATAACGCCATCGACGTATCTTTGAGTTTGTGTATGCAAGTGACCGTTTGTGTCTTCTGACTTCTCCGTTGCAAACTTCGTGCAGTATAATAAGTCGCTATGCCTCCATCAAGACAGACCAATTTTGATCATGTTGCATCACGAGCAAATTATCAATCAAGCTAATCGTACACAAGCGCAATGCCGAGAGCAAAATTAAATTGAACGAGAACCGCGTGTAACGTTCAATACGCATCGATACGCATTTCGTTACAACGTGGCGATTGATTGCGTTGCACGAAAATCCATCGTAATCCAGTTGACGTTGTGTGTCCACATTGTAAAACACTTAAATACAAAAATTAAGCACCTGGATTGTGTCGCGCCAGTGGCAAGGTCCAATTGACACACCATTGGTCTGGCCGCCAGAGCCACTGTGCTCAATGATTTCAGAAACAGCAACTGATTCCATACATTTGTCAACGTATATCCGGCAATACAATTTATTTTATTAACACAACAATTTATTTACAGGCGCCAAAACTAACAATAAATTTAACGGTCAATTTAGTCGCCATGTTTGGTTGAGCGAACGTGCTATATTGGCTTCAAACAATGTTCATGTCAACTAAATTAATTTCCCAATTAAATACGGATTGCTGTGGTGAATTTATGACGTATTTATATAAATCGGTCGATTCCCGTTACTAGCCGAAACGATGTCGTTCACTATCCACTGGAATTTTTCAACTCACCGTAACTGCCCGGATTACCGTCTAATTAAATCTACAATTAAAAGTCGGATGGGGTAATCATCATGTTGCGAAATATCCAACCGACTCGGCGTCTTTGTAATGGTACTCGGCTTGCGGTGATGAAACTGACGAACAACGTCTTTGAAGCTACAATTCTTAAGGGAAAATACAAAGACGTTTGATCCCACGCATTCCGATGATTCCGACCGGCATGCCATTTGACATTCAACGGTTGCAATTCCCAGTGTGGCCTGCATTCGCAATGTCGTTAAAAAAAATCGCAATAATAGACCTTGAGTGTTTGCGGCATTAGCCTGGAAAATCCAGGTTATTTAAAAAATTACAACATAATTATATAATCTTATATTATATTATTATTATTATATTTTAATAAAATATATTATTTGGTAAACATGACAATATCTAGCAAAAGCAAAACATTAACGGATCAGCTTGTTATCCAGATAAAATTAAAGATAATCTAGAAAACACTGTATAAAAAAATGTCTTATCTAAATAAAAGATAATATGACCTCGATTTTAGATTATAGATAAAAAATAAAAATAGATTATCGTCTATTTTTTAACGACTTGCACAATACCTAAAACCCGTAAAATAGAAGAACTTAATTTTCTCAAATGTACGTGTTTATGAATTATGATTTATTGATTCGCGGCCCACGGAGTCATCGTAATTGTTATATTTATTCAACATTGAAAATTAATAATAAATTTTACATTGCACGATAAATATGTAAGAAGCCGGTATGATAAGAGACGTAACCGGTTTTAATAAAAAAAAAGTTTTGAATTTATTGTATTAAAAAGATATTAAATTTTATTTAAGTTTCCCAAGTGTTAATTGTACGAATAGTAGAAAACGTAATAATCACTAAATTATTATTCACAATTATAAACAGTTTTCAGCTAAACGTTTATATTTTTCGTTGATATTTTAGTAGCATTTTCACGATTGTAAAGCATTTTTTTGTAGCATTATTGATCTCTTTTTTTTTTTTTTTCAATACACTTACTGTATGGGTTTTTAGTGCATACCCCCCCCCCCCGATACCGTAATATTTAATAAATTTACGTATTGACAGTGTTGTCAACACAACAAGAGTAAAGTTAAATATCCCGGGATATACCGTTCCGGACGCGTTCATAACGATTCCCGATGCGTAGTAGTTTTTTATTATTATTATTATTATTTTAAAAACTAACGGTTATTTTGCGGTGGTTCGGCCGGAGCGTGGGCCGAAAAACGGGGGGCACGGAGTCGAATCCGGCACGACGCGAGGGTTCGCGCGCGGTATAATATTCTGTAACGGGCAGACGCGTTTGCGCGTATCCGCCGAGTGAATTACCGGGGAGGGCCGTGTTTAAAACGACACTCAGACCGCAGCACTTTTGCGTCTGACGAATGTTATTGTTCGCGTCTCGTATGCACAATAATAATAATAATAATAATAATAATATTAATTTATACACGAACGAGCGGCGTGATTCGCGTATTTTTCGAGTGGGTTCTCCTGGTACGCACGCACGCCGACCCTACCCGCCGCGCGCGCCCGGCTGCCCGCCCGCGCGAACGCAGTCGCGTGCGCCCTCGCCCGGTCCCGGATCTTTTGCGCGCCCGGCCGAAGGACTTAAACGCCGAGGAAAACCGCTAAGGGAATACTTGAACAGGACCGGCGGAATCGGGCCGGAGAAAAAGGGGATAATAATACACAATACTGTGTATATATTTTTTTATTTTTTTATTTCCCCCCCCCCCCCACTCAAGACCGTATTCTACGGCGAACAATATACGCGCCGTCGATAATATATCGTTATAAGTTTAACACAATGCGTAAAAAGCGATCGCGTTATATTATAATAATATAACGAGAACGTATTATATAATCGAGATATTTTTAATTAGGGCTCGGCACGAACTTGACGCGTTTGCATTTTAATTTTTTTTTTTTTTTTTTTTTTTTCATATTTCCTTCCACAATATGCGCAGAAATTTGTTTCCTGAAGTATTTAAAAGCTAATGGCCGGCGTTGTGCCACGGACAAGCGAAGTTTACCTAGACAAAGGATAATTTCTTTAATATCGAATATAACGAATACTTGATTTATCTCGGATAATAGATATTAGAGTCTATGTACTTATAAAAAAAAAAAAATTAAATAATTTTTCCTTTTTAATTGTCTGTTGTTGAGGACATTGAAACGGGGTAATGAAAATGTGAACGGTTCAAATAGTTCGACAAATGCAAAGGGCGAAATAAAACTATACACATATGGATTTAATATTTTCTACTTATGGTGAACAATTTAATTTTTAATTATTTCTAAGTATATATTAACTTAATAATTGCTAAAAAAAAAAAAATTATTTTTCATCCTAGATAAACGTCATATGGATTCCAAAATAATTATCTAGATAAAATAAAAAAAAATATATTATCTAGAAGAATTATGAATTGCGATACGAATTTCCGATGTCAACAAGTTAATTGTACCAGAATCCGACGATAATGAAATTGAATGTTATATAACCAATGGAGAATTATTTGATATTATGTATGAAATTAATTTATAAATTAATTAAACACTTTAATTGACTTGGAAGACTTGGTCGTAATATGGAAACTAAATAGTTTCGAATCGTGTTAAAAAAAAATAAAAAGAAAGAATCACGGCCAGCTATAGACACGTGTATAATTAATCCTATTCTTCATTACAGTTTCTCGCGATCGCAGCTGTAAAACTGATTTTTACTATCCCGATTTTGGGGCCGATGTGTTACGCACATTCTGCACATCCGGTAGTCGTGTCGCGTTGTACACACACCGTGTTCGGGTTTGTCAAAAGCATTCGGACGTTTTAATCAATTTTGCCGGAGACAATGTCCGTAGATTTCCAATACGGTGGTACCGCATATCACTTACAACACGCTCTTGCACGGCAATCGCAAAATCATTACACTCTGCACGAACCGTCGTGACCGCCGGATGACGTTATCCGTACACCGGTCACAGTGGGCAGGGTTCCAATCGTATTTTCAAAACGTTTATTTTATGTTTTCCGCAGGATCGGTGAAAATCGTTGAAATTTAAGTTTACTATCCGAAAAGATAATATTATCGTTTAGATAATCGTAGCGTTTTTATAGTTTAATATATTCACAGGGTAAAATCATTATTATTATTATTTATTTACGCTGCTAATATATTGTAATATGCCTGAAAGACAATATTCTGACCACATTTGTGTACAAGACGAACTCGGAGCGTTTACAGAGTTGAAAACTACCGATTTAACGTTGGTATGAAAACCAAAATATAGAATACAAACGATTTTAACCGTATTCGCCACTAAAACAATAGGCTGGCACATAGCATGTCGACGGATAAAAAGCCAAATATAATATGTACACTTTTTTCAAAAATTCATTTTATTCGTGTCAAATCAAGAAATCTAGGTAATATTTTTTTTTTTTTTTTTCATGATATATTCTAATATAAAATGTTCAAAACTGTTAGAACTGCGTAATTTTTGCATAACAGTGATGGGCGTTTAATGAGCCCCGATCATATATTTAAATGCACACGAACAACAGTTTCAAACAAATTGTAACGTACAATTATAGGTGTACATTGGTGTTCATTTTAAACGGACAAATGTCACATTATCCAGACGTACAGTCTGTAAATATATGCTTAAAATTAAATTTCAAAGAAAAAAAACCAATCGGGATTTAAAAATATACGAAAACTATAAACGATCAATTTGATATTTGTGACGTATCTGGCTATTAAACCATCGAAATACACAGTATACAATTATACGCAAAACATTATTTTTCAAAACGCAATTTAATTCGGATTTTTTCTTCTCCGCGTACTATTGAATATTTGTATTATAAAAAACCAAAATTAATAGTTAGTTAAAGGGGTTTAGCGATTTACTTGTATACGCTCGTATATTTTCTAATTTAATAGAAAATAATATCGAATGTTAAAATTAAAGGAGAAGAAAATGTTAGTCAGCTTATTCAGAAGACGGCGTCATGGATAGGCAAACTCGGTACAAATGTGCGTTGCTATTAATTATATCATAAATAATATTCTACGTCCATTTCTACTCTACATAATATCTATGAAGCGTGACTGATTACATTTTTAGGGATTATTCGGGACTCGAGTTTGAGGGGGCGACTTACACAAACTATACGTAAAATATTTTGGCATGGTCAAAAATATATAAATGACAAAACGGCCAAGTTTCCGCTGCAGGGAAGTAAACCGCAATATAAACTTTAGTGCGGATAAGTGAAAACTGAGCTGAACTCATAAACTTTACCGTTTTGTGCTTACAAACACTTACAAATAACTTGCTAAATTTTTGGGAAAACTTGGATCGAAAATATTGAATACGGGCGCCGGGCGGTTAACTTTCACGGGACATGAGTTTATCGGCGGGGTACTGTGTCCCGGTTATAGAATTTAGTAAAAAGGAAAAAACAGACGAGTTTTTTTTTATTATTATTTTATTCTCCCACGATTTAGGAAACATCTAATCATTCTCTCGGCCTCGGTATTAATACCGGTAAACCTATTCGATGTATATGGTGTTGATTCGTTCAACAATATATTTATAATTATACCTTCATCCTGATGACATTTTCACTATGTCATACAGCATGTCCACGTGGATAATATAATCATAGCGGACGGGCAACTACCGCCCGTATAAAAATATAAACTTCAAGTTTTCCCGCCGGGCTTTTCCGATTGAATGGTTTATTTTTTACTCGTTTTTGTCGCCGTTCGTATAACCGAGCAAACGGCGTTATTGCCGCCGCCATCCTTCATTTATCAACTCTTTTTTTTTTTTTTTTTTTTTTTTAACGCCATCCGTCAAAAGATTTTTTATCTTTTTTTTTTTTTTTTATCCGGCTTTCAATCAGTGTAACGTTCTGATAACTCCTTCGTGTATCCCTAGGTCTGTTTGATTGGATCGCAAAAAAAGTAAATTTAAAAAAAAAAATCTATTTTCAATCAATTAATTTTACGGCAGTAGTTTATGCGTTGTTTTTTGTCAAGTGGTGCGACAAACTGCGTTCGTTTACAAGCCGTTACATCTCATTTAATAAAATAAAATTGATAATTTGTGTACGTTACAATAACACTACAATAGTATGATTACGGTTTTCCGTTAGGATTTGTCCGGAACAAGTCGGTGTGTCGGTGTGTCCGGAAAATACACACGTCGCCGGTACCTATACAATTATTTCCTCTCCCAGCGTTTCTTATCAAAGAGACCGAGCGAGATTTTTTTTTCCCCCCAACGGTTTCGCCATATTATTAATATTTATAACGTTCCCTTCGGTAGTGTCCCGTCCGCCGTATACCCACACACCGTGTACGGCAAACAAGAGGAGTAAAACTCGTTTCACTTTTATATATTATTTCTTACGGGGGCGATACGCACAAGATATTGTACAAAAACACTCTACACTAAAGCGTTCGTTAATAATTCACCGCCATAATAAACCACCGCGGAAATTAATATATACATACATTAATGTTTCTCTGTCCTTCCTCCTCCCCCATCGCACCCCTCATTATCCGCCCGCCCTGAGAAAACCCGACAATTAGAAACATTTTCGGTATCAAATCGGTATGCTCGTCGACCGCGGTTCAATACGTTTTACGGGTACAGTTCCGCAAACGCCGCCGTCAAGAATATAATAGATATCACGAACGGATGCCGGTTTTGATATCGTGGATATCCGGAGTTATACGGCCTCGGTATTTATCCGGTCGGTACGCCAAAGTTTGTTTCGGGTTGAAAAGAGGAGTAAACCGAAACACAATCTGGCCACTTTTACGGCGATAAAGGTATTCGGCGAGAGGACCGCGGTCGGTCCTAGGTATCTCTTATAAAACGTTTAAAATTGGATTTCACGCGACGGATCGGACCCTCTGTTTGCGGAACGTATCGCGTGACTGTGTGTCAATATTAGCACGGTAGAAAAAAAAAATAATAATAATAATAAAAAAAAAAATAATAAAAAAAAAAACGATCGAGGAGCGCTATCGTTTGAATTCCGCGCACGTTCGCGTTGGACACTGACGTTTTTCCACTGTTATTTCCACCGTACTCGAAACCCTTATTATTATTGTTTTCAAATGCGAAATCATTATTACCTAACCAGATGGTGCGTGGAAATTCGTGCTGATTATTATGTCTACCATGTGGAATACGCTTGAGTCTAAAAACGAATATTATTTTGAAAAACCAATACGGTCGCGGAACTCTGAAATCTTTCCTGTCGATTAGTCTTGTGCTATTGTGCCGATTGTCTACTCCGTCGACGTCCGTAACAAAACTTTGGATTTTACACATAAAAATAATATTTTAAATGGTCCTACTGTGATATACACGAAAAAGATTTAATTTGATAAAAAAAAAAAATCGTATCCAAACACCAAAAGAAATGTTTGTTCATTATGTTACATAAACGGAACCGTCCTTAAATTAACACTGCGCTTTTATATTAGATATATTCTCGCCGATTATTCTGTAAAAAAAAATACTTACGATTTCGTTGAAAAAACGAACAAAATTAAAATTGAACCCGGTTGTAAAATTGTTTCTCTTGACGTTGAAAATGTATACACTTTCATTTCTAAACACGATGCGTTCAAAATGTAAAATAAACTTACGCTCAGGAACAAATCCAATGCAAACGGATTACATGCAATTATTCAATCAATAAATTAAATTATAAACAAATACTATTTCTGTATACAGAAATAATAAACAGACTGACGTATCAACATACAGCCCAAACCGCTTAGTCTAGAAAATTTAAGTTTTGCACAAAATACCACCAAGAAAATAATTATTTCAACTTTTTAAGGCGTTAAATAGTTTAATACGTTTAATAACCCAGAACATTGTATAGGCAATTCGAGTAGCCGGTTTCGAAAATTACACCCTTAAGGGATTAGAAAAGGGTGTCAACGTTAGTGTGGAGAAAAAAAACAGTTAACAGCGGACGATTGTGGTTTTTGTATAACCTTTGAATAATCTACATTTAATCTCCACACCCCGTAAATAATGCAATTCAAAATTCTACGCAGACGAAATCGCGACCAACAGATGTGTTTTATAGAGACAAAATAAAAGATTGTGGCCCGTAAAGTGCTCGTTTATCTGCAATATCAACGCTCGACTATCGAACTAATAAATAAAAACGTATCGATAAAATAATTGAAAATTTTCATATTAGAACAAATATAAGACGTGTCGATGAGGCCAATTTATTTTCTTCCGAGGATCAACAAGACAAGCTGAGAACATTGCATTACATTTAGAAAAACATACGAATAAGCAAATCCGGTTTACACTTTCTATATCTGATGGCATGATAATCGATAGGAAATTGGAATACAGAAAACCAACCCTAACCGACGCTATAACTTCGCACGATTCCATATATCGCACAAATTAATTGTGATCCGCGTAGGGGGAGTAAAAAACGTAGAGTTGTTAGCACACATCAAAACCGAGTTGACTTGACTAAAAAACATTTCGGATCGTCGGCCATTGTGCTTTCAGCGATTTTTCGAGACGGCCGGTAACCCTCGGACACGGTTACTCGGCCCCGAGACGGACACGTTTTACGATGGACTTTAATCACGTCCGAGGGTAAACAAAACCAACTGACGGAAACGGTGAAAACCACGGAAGAGAGATTATTATTTGTCGCCCCCGTCGTGTTTGCGCACAAAATACTGACAGTATCGAATAGCACCGGCGCGTCAGGAGCGTAGGTATCCGCCGCCGACCGCCGGACGGCTTTTGTTATCGATTTTCTGTTTTTCCCGTGCTTTTTAAAAAAAAAAAATTTTTTTTTTTTTTTTTTATGAACTCGCGGGCGGTCGTGAGACGACATGCGTCGTATCTTGTCGTCCTCGTTACGTTCGTACGCCGCATAGGCGGTACACGGCGCGTGCGCATAACACGTACACCTTAATGTCGCCGGTTTAATGCGAAAAAGAACGCGGGCGGATTTTTAATTAAGACCCCCCCCCACACACACACACACACCGTAATAGGTTTTTGTGCGTTATGAAGGGTTAAACTTGTTGTTAAACCGGCAAAGGGGAAGGCGGGCGTGAGAGGACTGCACCGGTCGTAACCGTGTTCGTTGCGGCGTAAAAACCGACCGGAGCGGGACGGAGGAGCAGAAAAAAACTGCGTGAAAAACGAGACGGCCGGGGTTATTATTGCGCGGCGTTCCCGACTCGCGGGCCGAGCGATTGTGGCGGGCGGCGGCGGTGGCCGCGGCGTCAGAGATAACGGAGCGGAAAAAAATTATTAACGGAGACCGTCCGCCGCCGCCCCGTCACTGCCTACCTAATAGGTCGTCGACCATATACGAAACGAGTGCGTTGATACACACCTACGTAATAATATTCGTAGATTATAAGACAATATGCGTTTACACGGGGTACAAATCGTTAAATTATCGCCCTGCGCACCGTTATTTCCGCAGATACGTCGGACGACTCGTGATAACGGCGAATCTACGAGTGAGTCTACGCGCGGACCGGCGGCCTGCGGCCCTTGGCTTACCGGCGAACGTTTTATCGATCGACCCGTGGACCATTATAACAGTCTGTTCGCCCCGTGAACCGTGCCGTAACGCCGTAATTGATTATAGCTGATAAAAGTGGCGAAAGTGACTGGATAAAAGAAAAAAAACCTACGGGGAGAGGGCGAAATAATTTACCAAAATCAAAACCACGGGCGGCGGTGTGAATGCATCTGTATTCTACGTTAACGAAATGGTCAACGACGACGAATTTAATCGCTTTAATTAAACAAAACTTAAAAATAAAACGAAAGAATACATCGTTACGTCAACGTTAGTATTATTATTTTCGTAACGCAAATAGCACGTCGTCGTCGTCTTACAATAAAACTGGAAAAACGTGAAATATACATACACACTTTTATGAAATATTTAGAGGAAAAATATGTTTTCATCTTATGAATATAAAAAATAATTAATGTATAATGCAATATTTCTTTATTTTAGGAGGTTCGGATGGTTGTACTGTTGTCGTGAGGGGGGAACATAATGATACCATTAGCCCTACCCGCAAAAGTTACAGAGGTGGCGAGTGTCCCCCGTTGCCCGCCACGATTACGTCACTGATTGGGAATATAACCCTAATGGTTTAGTAACTAACCTAGTCAAGTTACCTCGTTGCGTATTTCGATTAAACAGCTCGGATAAATTACATTATCGTGTGTCCAAGTGGCAACCTCGCGAACAAATTGATAGATAGGATAGATAGATAGAGTAACACGCCGACGTTTTATATAGTAAATCAAATAAAAATTATTACCATTAACGGTAAATCCGATTAATTGTATCTTTATATATACTTTTTTAATAACTAGTTACTCTTTAGACGTTTTTGTAACCCGTGACAATTCCTATCTCTGGTGATAATATGAAATATATAATTAAAATTAATCAAACGAATCGTCGGTTGATCGGCACGATTTGTCCTGTTAGGTGACACACAGGTGACCTGTGATAATTTATAACCGGCCCGCCAAAGTAATAAATAAAAATTGAAAAAAAAAAACATAACATGTATAATATAGTGTAATTATTAATTTGTATAGTAATTTTTAAAAGAATTGATACATTCAACAAATATTTGTATACTTAATATTTTTGTATAAATTTATATTTTATAATAACCAAGACTTAATGATTACACAACTGTATATTAAGATGTACAATGAAAAATGTGAACAAACATTATGTTTTTAAATTCCTATACCTAATATATTATTGATTTTTAAGGAAAATTTAAAATTCCTGGCCAGCAAAGAAAATTTTTTTTTTTTTTTTTATGGCCTTCGGTAAATAAAAAAGATGGTCACCACTATCTTAGTATATGGCTGCCGACTTCGTATCTCTTATGGGACATTATACATTAAAATACAATCTGCTACTTGCTTGTTTCATAGTCGATGGTATAAAACGCGGTTACACTTGACGTTCAAGCCTGGTGGAGGGAAAATATGTAACGCGCTTAAAATAACATTTTAAAATATTGTACTCGTATAAAATCAACGGTGTTACGGATGTATTTATCAAGGCGATTATTTGCTTAATCCGTGGTGAAAATAAGATAATATACAATCCCGATTTATAAAGCTACGGTCAACGGTGGATGGGTGGTCCACTGTCGGCCCCTGCTTTTTTAATAACCACTGACGATGGTATAACTATGATGGTCAATCGTTATTTCGTATTATAATATTATAATTTATTAACGACTGATCGCGGACAATGCTCTTGGCCGACACTCCGAAATAATACAATTCGCTTACTATTGATATCGTTACTATTTTCTTTTTCTTTTTTTTACTTCGTGACGACGACGATAATAAAAAAAAAAAAATTCAACTGCTCGTCGTGGAGTAACCTAACGGAACATTATTTATGGGGGGAGGGGGACGAGAAAAGTCGCACTTTTGACTTTATACTTAACAATAATATAAAAAATGAAGTGGCCACTCGGAAATTGTACGGTAATCGCTCGGAACCGAGAACGCGGTTAAAGGACGATTGACAACGGAATAATCCGGACGGGACGGCGGGACGCAATAACGAACCGTTACGGGTTTTTTTTTCTTTTCTTTTTTAACCGATTTCGTAGGATAGTTTGGTATCTTTACGGCAAATGTTCCCGCGGGGAACTCCTACGATATCGCCGAGTGCCCTTTCGGTATAAATATTTTCTGGGTCCGGCGTTTCGGTGTTCAAAGTGGAATAAAATATAATATAGGACCTATTATATCGTATAGCGACACCGAAAAGGCCGACATGATTTATGGCGCGGATCGTTGAAATTGTTTTTTTATTTGCCGTTATTATAATATCACACACGCGAACAACGAAGCATATTATTTCTTTGAGAATTTCGTCATATTTCCTGACCGAAAAACGAAGAGAGAAAAAACACTGATGGATGATAATCCCGCCGTCACCGAGTGGTGTTCCATTTCAGTGTACTCAGTCTTATATTCGTCTATTTCGTGGATAGACGATTTTACTTTCGAATAGCAAGGGCGATTGAAGTGGACGGATAACGTGAGAATTTCCGGTACACGAAAAACGAAATGGGGAAAGGAAAAAGGTTTTGCTTTGAGAGGTTATAATTCTAGTCAATGTCAACGTCGTCGTATCCTCTCGATTGTTTCCCAGCTCTGTGTTGGTGTATAGATGTTGGTGATTTGCAGTGATTTCGACGAGTGCGTATTATATTAGTCACTTATTTTACTATGTTGTATTAATTGTATCTGTGTTTGTAAATTTAACTGCCTCATTTCCATTGGACATTGTTCGTAATGCAACTAAATCAAAAAAATTATTATTACGTAACCAAATCGATAAGGAAATTGTCGTTTTCGGTTATAATACACAATGATCGAAAAAATTACGCCCGTCACGATACATTTTCGCTAGACGTGTTAGTTCTGAATTTTAAAATATTCCAACCACGTAATGGTAACAAAAAAAACCACGTAATTTGAAAATATACGATTTTAATCCTTTTCGACTTGTTGAAAAATACAAATATTATGCCGTCTCCTCCGCGTAGTTTTCATTTTATTAAAACAATGAATACAAACGTTATTTTCGTCTTAATCCTATATAAAAGACAGTTTTTCGAACTGCGTGTCATTATTTATAACTTTTGAAAATGTCCTTATAAAATCCTCTTTTGGGCGACGGATCGGTTTTTATTATTCTTTCGAATACATAATCATTAGTTATTTTGTACAGTTTTTTTTTTTTTTTTTTTACGTGATTTATTTCCCATCCATTTTATTTTCGTACGGAGTATCCCTGTCTATCACTTGGGGGAGTCCTGCAAGGTTCGAATTCTCAACGGGTAGCCAAATTGACATGCCTCTGACCGTGTATATTACAGTTAGCTATAAGAAGATTGGAAAATTACATCACAACATTCTTGAACGATGTTTTTTAACTATAAAATATAATTTATTCGAGTTAAATAAGAAACGATAGTAAAAATCGGAATCTTTTAAGATCAATTTATATTAATTCTAAAAACTACAGTTCTCCGGAGGTTAGGGTCGCTAAAAACTCTATAGTACGAGTGTTTTTTAATACTCTAATGGCCAGAGTCCTCCTATTACAATCATGAGGATGTGGAACCATTTGTAGACAACGACTAGACATAATTACTGGAGTAAAGATGCTATTTGGGGGGCGATCTGATTTTTTTGAAATCTTAAAACACTTGCACCATAATATACATGCATAAAGAGTGCTGAACGTTGGTAAAAATAAAAAGGCTAATTTCACCTTATCACACGTATACATGGGTGCCTATTAGATACCGCGGCTATAAAACGTCGGTAATTGTACGTTAATAATCTGAATAAACACAATATACAAGTACGCTTACTCCGGCAGATAATACAAAATCCCATAGTCGCCCGAAGAATATTATGCGACCGATTATAACAAATCGACAATAATAAAAAAAAACGCGGTCCATGTTGACAAAAACGTAATATTTTAAGTGATTTGGTTTATTATTTTGATTGGAGAGGACCGAGGGTGGTATTGCCATTGAATTCGATTCTCTCGACTAGTAAAGATAATGTGTGTCGTTTGATAATCTCTATAATTGCGATATTCGTTTGCGCAGTTCAATATTTGTATTCGGGAAACCGTGACGTTTTCCTCGACAGTGATTTATTTCGATTTTAATACGCAATCATTTGTATTATTTTATTTACTTGTCGTGTCTTTCGCAGACACCGTTGTTCGCGAACTATATTCGTATCTTCTTAAATTTGTTATGTCCGTGTTACTCGGTCCGACCGACGTGACGCCGTTTTCCCGCTGTTCGCGTTAACTTACGTTACCCACTGGACATAATCCAAACTATAAGAGTAAGAAACTTATTTTTTTTTTTTTTCAAATTTGCAGTTTTCCGCGACTTAATCTCGCTCTGAAAGTAAAAAATAAAAAAAAAAAATTAAAAATATAAAACTGTTTTTGTTTTCCTATATAATAACATTACGGTTTTTTTTTTCTCTTTTCCTCCCACGTTACATCGCTCGCTGCTCGGCGTTTTAATTAATAAAGTTTTAAACCGTGTCCAAAATCGTTTTTCGTTTTAAAATATATTATCACACGAACTACAAAGGCTTTTCGCGCTATATTTATTCGGAATATTACACTGTGGGGGATATTTTCGATGAACGTAATTATATTTGTTTTTAAGCAAAATTATGAAATCGACAGTATATACCTGTTCGAATTTTTTTTACACGTACTTCTTAAAGAAAAATACTAGCATGTGCTTTAACGGAAAGCGGCGTGAGTCGTTTTTAAATAATTTTTGTCATTTTTATTGCGAGTATTGTGACCAGTTTTGGCAGAAAGTCATAATATGAAAACGACAAAACAAATTAATCATGTATATAAACTTGCGAACTAATAAACGAGGGAAAAATACGCCCAACAATAATATAGTATCGCCGACGGAAATATGCTACACTTGAAAATCGGAGCAGGATGTCATATGGAAAAGTTGTAAACGGACTGAAAAAAGAAAAAGCGTCATAGTAAACCAATACATTCTTCGGCTTCACTCAGAATCTAAAATGTACTATAGTACGGTTTTGGCAATATAATATTTTATCGTGAGATCGTGAGAAAAAGAACGGAATATATTATTTATTAAGTATATCATACATGTTTTTGTCAAATTTGTCTCGAAAATAGAGACTGTTGCACTATATTGTGTCTGTTACAAGTATATTTTTATTTGTTTTTATTCCCCCCCGCTGCTTTTGGGCACTTACCGTGGGCTCCCTACGGACCAAATAAGATGAAACTTAAGAATTAGAGTAGTTTTATAGGGGAATTGACGTAATACAAACGAGGTTGAATTTCAGTCTAAATATAAAAATATCTACAGGAATACGGGCGGCGAGAACGTGAGTTTTATGGGTTTTAACTTCCGACTTCCGGGCCAACTATATTTAATGCTAAAATTTCATGGTTATACCGGGAACACCGGATATTTCCATAAGAGTTCAATCGAAGTGGAATCGAGAAAACTACACTTTAGTGGCGGAGTTGTGCTGCTGACTGCTGGTTTTTTTTTTTTCATTTTCAATGTAAATTTGATATGGTCAATTGGAAAGTGGTTTTTTTTTTTTTTACTCTAACATTTGATCCCGGTCATTGTTTTCGTGCAAAATCATAATTTCACGGGTTTACCTCCGGCGGTCGGGTTTACGTTGCGGACACCTGTACGATTTAGCGTTTCTGAGACGAGAGCCCTCGAACTAGTAACAATGAAAAACTGTTGCTCCTGCGGTTATTACTTATATTATAGACAGTATAAGCACCTACGGTTCGTGCGATTAAATCAACGAAATCGATAAGGAGACGATGTTATTGTATTATACGACTTGACAGCCAGGACACCGGTCCCCAAACGAAACGCTGTATGTTCAAGAGACGACGCTATAATAAATTATTTATATTGTTATTTATATCGGTGTAACGTGACCGCGTAGTATTTATCGAAAAAGACAAATCGACTTTCAGCCGGACGAATTTCGCGGCGACGTGCCCGGTAAGAAAGATCGATCAGCCGAATAAAAATTGTCTATAGAGTAATATCGCCTCGGTATCCGTCCAATCCCTACGCCGTAGATGTTTAAAAAAAAAAAAAAAAAAAAAAAAAAAAAAAAAAAAAAAAAAAAAAAAAACATGTTAAATATCTAACGGCCCGGCTCGTGGGAAACGGCAATGCGGTTGAACGCGGTAACGTGCGCGTGGATATCTTAAGCTGTCGGTCGACCGTCTTGTGTCGTCGGACCCCGGAATAATATTATTCGAACGTTAACGATCAAAGTTTATAATTAACGCGATACGTTCAGAAACGCGTCGTCGTCGTGCGATTACTACGGCAGTCGTCGTCGTCGTCTTTCGTTTTAGATTAGCGAACGGCCATTAAGTCGGCGGGATAACCGCGACCCGTAGGACACGCGGCCGAATATAAGCTAGTCGCCGTTTTCGACCGCGAGTAATATGTATTATTATTATTATTATTATATTTGTTATAATTTATAATTTAACGGCAACGAGACGCGTATAATGTTCCGGAAAATAAATACGACCGGAATAAAATACGATTAGCGGATAATAGAAATCCGGAACATTAAAATTGCCGGAAAGCATAATCGCGGAAAATGGTTTTCCAGAAACGGATTACGGTAAAGACGGGGTCGGTTCTTCCCGCGTACGCCTGAGGAAATAAACGGAAAACGAACATAACCTCGAATATTCCAATATTGTTTCAGCTCCCGTTTAGATTGGTTGTGCGCTAAACCGCGTTGGGTAAATGTTTTCATTTTTATCCGTGGAAAGTCGATAAATATCGTCGATCTATATCGTTTTCTGGAAAACTACTACTTTCCCGGTTATTTTATATTCCGTTCGATTTACTTTTTGGATTTGCTAACGTCCCCGAAACACTACGGGGACCCTAGACATAGGTTACGCGCGGAAACGTCTATAACGCAGAGTATAAAATCTAACGTGCTCGTATACGGACGTGGCCGGTATTTACGAGAAAAAATAATAGCGTTTCGCCCGGATAATTATCTCGGGTGTATTAGAAAAATAAAAAAAAGAAACCCGCTCCGTTAAGAGACCAAAGTCAAATTCCTGTGGTGTGTACTTTTATCGTCCGACGACGACGACGACGCCCGTAAACGTGTCGTGACGCGTGCTCGGCTTTGAAAAGCTTTTAAGATTAGGACAATTTTCGTTTAAAAAAAATAAAAAGGTTTTTTACCGCGCGCGTTGTCGTTCAATATCGTACGGGATTATTCACGGTAAAACGAGTTTCGTATGGTTTTATTTTATTTCCCCTTGCAAAAAAAATAAATAAAAAAAAAAGGAAAATCTAAACGAAAAACGATAAATTTTCATCCCGAACAAATATGGTTCAGTAAAAAAAAATATATTTATATTTTTATATATATAATATATTACGCACTAACCGAAACCGATTTCCCGCGACCGTTTTCTAATGACAACGCCGTGAAACTATTTTAACGGAATTCCTATAAAAAAACCTCAGAGATACAAAAAACACAGTGTAAAAAAGTCTGAATTTAATTTTCAATTTTTATTTTTTTCTTCTTTTATTTTCTGTCTGTGAACAATTTTTATTAACAGATATCATGCAGATGATCATAAACCCTATGAGATATTTTTTTGAATCGTTTTTCTTCAGTGACGATTTATCGTTACTGTAGCCCACCCATAAACAGTATACCACCTTTTGTTTTTGCCGTCGTCGTCGTCGTCGACTAACGGAGCAATCCAAAAAGTAGTTTTTTTTTTTTTTTTTATCATGACGTACTGTCATCGTACGATTTTCCGTACAATATAACCGACACAGATTCGGTCCATTAATCATATCGTATTGTAATCGCGCAGTGTAAAATATTATTATATTTTTATTTCCACTTGCGCAACATGTTTGAAATATTACGGTAGCAGTCGGGTGTGGTGGGCGTAAATTACAACTATTGTTCCAACTCGCCCATTTCCACGTCGAACATACAATTGTCAGTTATTTTGGGGTTGCCGACTTGTTACTGAGATCTAAACACTTGTCGTGGCGTTTAACAGTCCGAGACCGCGACAAACCCCCGAACAAACGAAAAAACTAATTATATTTTTTACGGAAATTTAAGGGTTTTCACGGTGCCGATTTCAAACGGGGTTTATTGAATGGAATCCCAAAAAAAAATTGAATGTTTCTTCGGCCTATTACCGTTGCTGCCCCAGTCACGGGGTGGTTGGCCGAGTAATGTGCCGAAAAATTCGAATGCTTTTTCATACTGTGTATACGTTCAATTAAACTGATTGATCAATTCGGTTTTATTCTTAACAATTTTTAAGAACTATTAAAAATAAAAAAGTTATTAGCAGTTCCAGGTAGAAATAAAAACTATAGAAATTATAAAAACACAAATCTGCAAATTTAATTTTACTTGTACACTAAGTCGTCTGAAAAAAATTACCTACGTTTTTTTTACTCGGTTTCGGACATTCGCAGGTTAAGCTTAAAGTGCTCGAATAGTATTTTGACCTAATATATTATACTCACAAAAAAAAAATTTGTTATCAATTATAGTTATAATTATTTAATAAATACGAATCTTTAAGCATCAAAAATGAATTTAAAACACACATGTTTTAAATATTTTTTTAACAATTTTCCGCCCGTGTTCAAAAAACTTACGGAAAATATACGGAATCATTAGTGCGAATGATAACATTTGGGAATATTGGTTCGGGAAATATTTAATTTGGGAAAAAAACCCGGAATTTTATCATCCTATTTTAGTATCCAATCTCTAGACTAGATACAAATATATTACAGAAAATGCACTGGACTCATTTCAACAGCTGAAATATTAGCGTGGGACTTGTTTCTAGCTAGTGGGATTACTATCTACTGTTCGGCCGTCAAACATACAGACAAACACGTTTACAGAAATAAAATGACCAGAAAGTATAACCACAGAATGTAGAAATCCAGAAATTGATAGAGTATGCAATTCTCCCGTACACCTGATAAGACAAAAATCAATAGTACATACCCTGAAATATTCTAATATTTCTTCAACTAGGACCTTCGGCCATCTCCATTCGACTGCTTCGCGAGCTCGTGTCAGAACATAATCGAAGTAACCCTCGATTTGTTATGCAAAACCACGTGGGGCATGTCAGAGGGAAAAATGTTTGGCATGGAATTTTGATAAATGTTATATTGATCTCACATTCTAGAAACATGCGTTCTATAAAACTACTATTTGTGATTATATTTTCTGGAAAATTATTTTTTGTTCAATTCACTTACCGGATCTCTAACGTTCGGGCCAATTATTTCCTGAAAAATCACGGGGCCCCTGCGAAATATCGCTGTATTAATTTCCGGCGGATTTTTGAGTCGCTTTCAAGACTACTAATAATTTAATAAATTTCAATAAAATAAAATTATAGGCAGAGACTGGAAACGTTTGATTTTATCAGTACTGGTTCAGGTTCTGATTCTTGAGAGACATATTTACCGTTACTTAAAAGAATAATTTAAATAATTCCGGTTCAAGAAAATAACGGTTCCGGGTTCGGTTTAAAATGTAAAATAGGAACTTATTAAATTACAAAGGTATAAATGTGTGTAGGTTATAACGTCATTTAATCATAACGGAAGTTTTGAAATATAAAATCTAAATGTATAAGTGATCCTGTGTCCCAATATCACAATAGTATTTATCGCGGTATAATCGTGAAATTGTGTGCATTAACACAATCGCGCAAAACGGATAAGTATGGTTACCATGCAGAATGATTTTAAAGAGTTTTTACCAGTTACAAAAATATATATTTACAAAAAAAAAAAAATAGTATTGGAACATAAAGGAGTACAAATATTACACAGCTTATCAACGTAATAGCCACCATTATTTGAGCAATTTTCATAACGGGGCACTATTTTCTGTATTCCATTATCGTATATATATATATATATGCCGTGCACGATTGCAACCTCGTGGTAACAGCCTCTCTCGCCCCGTTATCTTCGTTAAAGTCCTGGCCACCAAAAGGATTGATTTCCCGTGTAAAAAAAAAAAAATATATTAAAATCACTAGGTGCCAGTGATGGGCTGTGGAGAAGGGGGGGGATGATCAAACTGTTAATCAGACCGTAAATCACATATGGCAGGATTATCAATTCGTGTTTGTCCGTCTTAAACGGCACGTGGCGTGCGCAATACACCAACTAGTCTCGAAATGGTTTTATAATGTTCCCGGCGGATAATCGAAATAATCACATGTGATCCCCCGTAATTACGATTACTGCGCTGACGCGATACAAATAGTAAACGGGACTTACATTCTGGACGTGCGTCGTATAAGGTGGGTAATCAATCAAAAATGTATTTACAGACATTTATAAGCTTGGCGAAAATCACTTTTACGAACAAAACCGTCTCGCGGTATAGGTAGTATATATATTTTACGTACACGTTCATTAAACGGCATTATTTCGACTTCCCCCGCGCGGTTTCCAGTAAACTTCGCGTTCGGTGTATATTATAACTACAGTGTTCACAGTCTCCTGAAATTATCTATTCCGCCTTTATATAAACTAACCGCGAGCCTTTTCCGCTCATTAAACATTTTCCAAGGGAGCCCCGTAAATTAATTTACGTGCGGTACAGTGCAACCATATAAATATATATGTCCGTTGAAACGACCTTAACTGCAAATATTTAACCCGCCGCCAACCCAAACGATTTAAATTTTTTAAATCGCCCCGGCCGCGATTATAAAATATAACTGATATTTACGACTATACAATATGGAAAAAAAACTGGACATACTTCCAGCCGTGTGGGTTGGCCTGGAACTGTTGTGGATGTGAAAAATTGGTAAAGTATAGGGCATACAGGATCATTTAGTTTCTACACTGATTACTGAAAACAACATAATAAGTCATTGTAGTCGTGTTGGACGTATGTTGTTTTCCCCTGCAGCCAAGGTAATCCGGAAATCGACAAAAATTAAAACCGCTCGATGTATCGTAATTTCTTATGAGTTTTTTTAGAAAAACTGTTGGGAATTTAGAAACATTTTTGAAATCAAATACCGCTGGGCAAAAAAAACCGCAAACTTTTAACGTAAGATTTGTGAACGATTTGGTCCGTTTTACTAGCATAATTATAAGTGTTTTTAAAGAAAAAATAACAATCAAATTTATGGGGAAAAGTATTGGGAATTTAATATAAAAAAAAAAAAAACTAACACATTGTTCGAATATTGATATGTAAATACTTAACAAGTGTGATTAATACCTCCACTGTACGCGATACATTGCGTCGTCTATATCGTCGGTGTGTACCGACCATTAAATGGTGGCGTGGTAATTTATGCGATTTTGCTTTACAGCGGATTTCCGACACTATAAACTGAAGTCTGTAAATACGCTTAAACTGTGGTCACACTACAAATATCCAATGGGTTGTGCATGGGGAAAACGGCACCGGTGTTTGGCGCTATAACCCAGTTATTGACAATTTTGCGTTTAATAAATAAGCATAAATAAGCTGTTTGTGTCAGTGGACCTGTCGCCGGCGAAACGTTTACTCCACAAGCTTCTTGATTAAACGTAATAAGTTCATTTTGCGCCAAAACGGTTTATTAAACACAAAAATGCCAAAAAAAAAAAAAAAAAAAAATACTATGTCGGTGACGTTGGCCTACAGGCGTTTGCAACGGAATTATCGATTGAATAAAAATTCAACGACTGACAAGTAAAAACATCACAAGAATTTATTGTGTAATACCGAAATCGGTTCAAAAACACGTTCGCTGGAAATAGAAAAAAGCATAACCTACCAAGCAAGGGCCCTGGAACAGTGGGGACAATGAGAACGATCGTCCCCGTGGAAAAAGTTCCTTAGGGGCTTAGCACCCACGACTAAAATATATAGGTTTCAGTTATCACCTATAATTTCTATGTTGAATATTAAAGCAAAATTTGAAACCATCGAATAGGAGAATCGTTAATATTGTAAACAAGACGGGAAAATAAATTAAATCAAAAAATATGATTAAAATAATAATGTCTTTTCGTAACTGACAAATAAAATTGGAACAATAACATAATACGTAATCGTATTATGTTATTAGAGCCATTTTAATTTACTTATTTCAGTTATCCACCAAAAAAAGAAAAAACAAAATAATATTTCTGAAATCATTGGTATTTTATTAAATTACGCCATTTTCCTAAAACAATTAAAAATTATTTTGTTCAGCCCCCGCAGATAAAAAATCTTCCCAGCGCCACTGCCAGAAAGTGTTTATGGTTTTTTTTTTTTTTTTACTCGTTATGACAAATTATGACAACAACGCTATTCTATTTGGTACGGCATATTGCTTAAAAAATTATAGAAATGAGAAGGTCAAAAATATCCACCAAAAACAAATACCTTGCGATATGACCGCCGTCGCTGAAGACGGTGACGGGCGGCCACTCACGGTATTCGATTGAAATCCACTATTGACGGTTTTTTTTTTTTTTTTTTGTCTCCGGCTGTTCGTGTATTTTAGTATCCGGATATAATTCCCTTTTACTAAAAACCCGCAGACGGAAATCGCGAAAAATAACTGCAAAATACTGTAATATATATATACGAATACAGCGAATACAGTGCCGTGTCTCGGTTGTAAGCCGAAAATAGAATAAAAAAAATTACCGCACTAAATTCGAGGGCGTTTTTCCGTCCGGTCGGATCTAAACGGTACAATGAAACATAATCCACGGTCAAGTGGTTTCGGCAATAATTCTCTAGCGTAATGTCCGGTCCGCAATGACGCCGAACAAAATTCCGAGCACTCGTAGACCGCAGCTAGCCAGTAGTGGTGGGTATTTTTTTATATTTTTTTTTTTATTTCTATTTTAGTAATTTGGAAAGTTTTAGCTCTCCCCGGCGACTGGGTCGTAAAATTACGGTGCCCAGCAGAAAGATATCGGACGAAGGGGCGAGGGGAGAGGGGTCACGAGAAAACCCCTCGGCCGTCGTAAGTTTTAATGCGGCGGTGGTTAGGCGACTGGAAAATGTATATAATTGCATCGTCGTCAGCTTCGTAAAAAAGCAAAATAAAAAGCCGATAGGTTTTACACCATGGGTGGGACCGGCCACTGATATAGGTGCGAAGTTTGGTGAAAGATAGGATGGGCCGGGTAAATTAATTTATGTTATCTGTACTCGACGAAAAACGATTTTCGTCGAGCGTTATTGGTTTGTAACTACAAAATAATTACAGGTATTTGTGTTTTAACCGAATTTTATCGTAAATTTATTAACGCTTATAAAAATAAATTACAACGATTTTGTCCGTATAAAACGAACAAAAACGAATTCGCTAATCAATAAACGCCTGAATGATCTGAAAATTGTACCACGTCTCAAATACCGAATGGAAATTAACAGATAACGGTTTATACGGATAGCTATTGCGTTTATAGTGGTTTATATTCTAGTTTTTCCGACGTTCCTTCTGGTTTGCCCTCATTATTTAGAAAAGTAAGAGGAAAATCAAAAAAAAAAAAATGACTGCCTTGACACGCACCTACAAGACAAAATTTGAATCAGTTTGTACCAGATATCACCGTTGAAGTTGTTTATCAGAACAAGATTTCTGATAAAAAAAAAAAGTTGTTCGCGGACAGAAGAAACAAAGAAGCACATAAAACTTCCCTTGCTACGCTCAGAATCTATAACAATAACGTGTCTTCTTACGTCACCTCCCTCGATTCTCGGCATACAATACCAATAAAGTTTAATAATATATTATAAAATGTTTTTGTTCCTATTCGAAAAGAAAGAAAAAAAACCGATTTTTAACGATAGTTTTCCAAATAAAAATTTAAATAAAAAAAACAAATATTATACAGTTTATAAAATAAAAATGTAAAACCGCAAAAAAGAAAACGAAGACGATTTACTCGGCGAACCACTAAAAAGGAAAACAATAATATATTTTATATTATTTTGTTGTTTTTTTTTTTTCTTTCGTTTTTCTATATTATTTTTTTCTGACTCTGGTGAATTCGCAAAACTACTGGATGGATCATTTTATTTTCTGCCTTTCAATAGTGTTTCACGAGGAACATTTTAGGCTACTTTTTACCTCGGAATTCAACCCAAAAAACTTGAATTTGGGTCTAATAATTCGAAAACTTATTTTATGTGTATTTCTCGATAAACGTTGGCGACACAAATTTAAAAAATAACAATGTAAAAGTTTCGAAACGATTAATCTGACCAAAAAAAGCTGTATAACCCTTATTGTTGCGGCAACCGTATTTATTATTATCTCATTTAATGAAAATAATTATTAATAATTTTTCTACCCGGTCAAACGGAACGTTATGCTCGGTAAATCGCAATAGTATATTATATTGTATACGGGAAACCGCACGCACAAAGACCGAAATTTCCGTCGTCGTCGTCGTCACAAAAAAAAAAAAAATAAAATAAAATAAAATGGTTTAGCGCAATCAATAGATCGGGACGTTTGTATTCTGTGGATATCCTTTTCGTTTTGCGCACGACGGTCACGTAACAGTACATTGAAACGTTTCTTTTTTTATTTTATTTTTTTTTTATTTATTTTCTCTACTCGGCGGCCTGCAAATATACACACGTACAAGTTTACTATTTTTTTTTTATTATTATTATTATTATTATAAATTCTATCGTGTGTTCGTATTTTTTTATTTTTTTTTTATCGGAATTGACTCTGTTTATTATACGAAACATAATATTATCGCAGTATAAACGCAGACCGAGTGGCATGGACTGGCTATGGGAGTTACAGATCTCACCGGGTCGGTGGCTATGCAAAATACACGCGTATTATCAATACACCTATAGAGATAATTTCAAATTTTATGTAGCATCCGTTTCCGTTTGTCATAAATTACTATAATTGAAATTAAATACGAAATGTTTAAAATTATTCGTGTTGTTAACGAATTTAATCATAAATCTGTACACCGATACGTTTAAACGCCTATAAATATATACTACGGTTGAACATATTTTTTTTTTTTATAGCACTTAATACAACTTACGATGAACTTTATTGTATCGAATTGTGTAGTCTTTACACGAAAATAACAAAAAATTTAATTTGCACAAATAAGGTGGTTATTTTTTGCCGGTCCGCCGTCGCTGATCAGTAGTATAAGGCAAAACCGAACTGTAATTTTAGACGACTCCGAGTGTAGTACTTGAAACGTTTTATTTTTATTATTTTTTTTTTTTTTTTTGTTTATAAAATATGTCCACGACGTTCAACCGAATAACGTTGACATTGACATTTTTACCATTACCAAACTACCGGGTAAAATTATAATTAAAAAAAAAAAAAATACAAGGAAACGAATAATAATAATAATATTATAATTTTAATCATATTTTTTTGTAAAAACCGGACGAATTATTAAATGGGTTATAACGGCGAGAAATGTATTTATCTCCACGTAATTTATTATACTTTACAGTTTGTATTTCTTTTTTTCTGCGTCATATTTTTTTATATTTTTTTTTTTTAGAATACGATGCTTCCCGATCCCTTACACAATAGGATATAATATAGAATCGATATCGTTTCGCTATAAATATCAGGTGTATTTGGCACAAGAAGGCGTCTCGTTCGCCGCACTGCGCCAAATATAAATCATAAAATATTAGATGTATAAAAAAAATATATAAATATATATATATATATCATGCGTGTTTGTGTATTATACATTTTCAAACGCGTGATATCAAACAAAAAAAAAACCGGAGAACAATAACATCAATCAATAACAAATGATATTAAAATAAAAAAAAAAAAAAAAAAAAAAATGAAAAAAGTCGCATTTCGACTAACAAAAATGTAATTTCGTGTTGACCTCGAGTAAAATATTATATTTGTCGTTTTTCGTTCTATTCTTTTTTTTTTTTTTTTTATGTTTACACCGAAAACAATTATGTTTGATTGCAATAAACGCGGGACTTGGTATTATTTTCATTTTTTTTTTTTTTTTTTTTTTTTTTTTTATCGATTCTGAATTGAAGAAAAACATACCGACGACACCCACGTATATACTACAATACAACCGCATTTATTGTATACTCACTCGAATTCAATTGGTTTCGCGTCCACGAGTGGACCGTAGTGGCCAAGTACGCAATAATATTATTATTTTGGTTTAAATTCGTTTTGGGTTCGACATTCGATATTTTCAATCGCACATTATGTATCCGTGGATACGAATTGACAACCGTACGGGTCCGAGGAACGTCGAAAATAGAAAAACCGACAAAAATGTAATATTCACTCATAAGACCGGCGATCCAACCGGCACTGACGCGTAGTACAGTGGTTCTCGGCCGGGGTGATACGGCAATAATCGTGTAAAAGAATAAAAACATGAGAATTGTTTGAATAAAACCGTATTAATGCAGCTGCCCCTGTGCAATTGCAACCACCGTCAGAACAACGTAATAATCGTTTAACGCAAAATTATTATCTTTATGTAAGGTCTGTTTGAATTTTAGATCCGATAAATACGTCCGTTTGCCGTGCAAATTATCAATGTTTATTGAACACTAAAGCTAAAATGAAATGTATATTTATCGTTATTCAGCGGTTTTTTTTTTTTTTTTAAGGACTTTATATATTTCTTCAAAAATATGCAGCGTCAACGGGTTAATATTTTGATGTTGGGGAGACGTAGTGTTAGATTCTCGTGGATAAGGGCGACCCGAATCCAAAAAGGTCGAGTACCGCTGAGCGTAGTACGATCGCATTATTTTTTTTTTTTGCCTTCTTCTTTCTGATTTACCACTATTATATACAATGGTAAATACGCTTTCGGGTTTTTTTTTTTTTTTTTTTTTCTTCGACTTCTAATTTTACGGGGGCGCCGCCGTGCCGTATAATATAGCCGAACCGCGCGTGCAGAGTATTTCGACGTCGACGCCCGGCAGTTGAACGGGGAGGAGGCTGTAATGTGAACCGTTACAAAACGTACACGTAGGTATCGGATACGAGGGGTTTTCATCCCCAAGGAACCCACACTCGACCCCGGTCCGCAATTCGATTTCCGCACAAACAATATTATACTATTATCCGTTATGTGTTTCGCGTACCGAATGACGCCGACCTGTATATTACGGCGATACGTTAAACCTGTCCGCCGGGTATTAAATGCGTAATAACAACAGTCAATATTGCCCAATATTATCACGTGTCCGAGCATAAATAAACGTGGTTTTTTTTTTTTTTTTTTATATATATATAATATAAGTAAAACAAAAAGTCGACCGGCCACGCGGCTAAAATAAAAAGATTTCCGTATATCGGAGGTGTCCCTCGTCCCTCTACTATAGTACGAATATCTTGTATAAATATTCGAAACATAATGATTACGAATACTAGTTATAAAACGATACTTATACGTCGCATACCTATGGACAAAACAATATGGGGTATTAGGTGTTGCGCATTTATTAATACGCTCTCGGTTGAAAAATAACATATTAACCGTGTTTACGTTAATTTCAGAAAACAAATGCACATTTCCTAATTACTGGATTACTTTATTCTTTCGGCCCAATAACTATCAAACGCCAGCCAGTTTTCTCCCACGTCTTCTTTTCGCAAATAATCCCGAGATTGGTCCCGAGCCAATTCTATATCCTTGCCTGTGTTACTTGCCTTTCTCTGCATTTCTTCATAAAAATTACACCCATGGTCCGTCATTATTTGTTGTCGCACATATTCCAATCCTCGGTCTCCCCATATGGATTTTACCTTCCACACAACCCTCCTATAATTAATCCAAACGACTCCACCGTGTCTCAGTTAATGTCCAAAACATTAATTTCTCCTTTGATTAATACTATTAATCCACAGTTAATGACCAAAACTGTTCAACTTGTTTTGAGCATCGTCCTGTAGCACCACATCTCAAAAGCTTTTATACATCTCCGTTTCGCTGTCATACAGCATTATGCTCCAAACGTATGTCTTTTGAAAATTTCTTCTTATATGCAGGCTAAAAGTTATCCTAAAAAATACTCCTAATTCGATTAAACGCTATTGTAGCTCGGCATATTCCCTTTGTTTTTTTCCTTTATACTTCTCCCGTCCGCATTTATGATACTACTTACCATATATGCTCAATTAATCAATCACCTTGTAGATGTGTTATTGCCCCTGGTACACACAAAAACTTAAATCTTTTACGCATTTATTTTCATATTTAGTACATTGAAGTACTAAACGTAAAAGTACAACGATTCTTCCATAGTTCCTAACATCCGTAGTATGTCAATTTTCCTGCCATTTAGCTTTACACCCAAATTCAATTTTCCTCTTCTTATGTTTATATGGTTTTATTCATAACGCATAACAACTTGACGTAACATTGTACGCCCACAACCATATAGGGAACGTAGTATTATACAAGTTTACGGAATCTCGCTGATTTCAGGGTACGATGTCCCAAATCGGTTAGTCCACGAAAATACGCGTCCCATCATTCTTGGAGATTGTTTGCCCGTCGGGTTTCCGTCCGTTTTCAATTCTGATTCTGTATTTTTCATATTACTGAGGGAATGCCGGAAAAAAAAAATTGAATATAAACGCAATGCCGGTTTCTGTTAATTTCGATATTGTTGTAATCCAACGCATTTCCGCCTAAAACAGTGCCGTCAGCGGTCTACTTACTAAAACTACTATGTACGAAGAGCGCAATAACGATATAGAAAAACACCTTTTTATTATTATAGTTTCTGCGATTTTCTCCGGTTACCGTGTGTGTGTGTGGTGTGGTCAGTGGCGGTAAAAACGTTCGCGGGCCGCGTTCCCGCCGGAACAAAAACTAACATCAAGTCCCGAAATGTAGCTGCGTACGTACTACACACCAATAGCGGTCTCGACAATCGTTTTGCTGAGAATATTTATTAATTAATTTTTTTTTTTTCCGCCATATTCGCATTGTACATTTCCCAAATATATAAATGAATTTCGAATAATTTCGTTAATTTTATATAAATTAATACTACACAGGCATGTATCGTATTAATACGCGAATGTAATGTATAGGTTTGCGTTTGCGTTTTCCGTTTGTTTCGAGGGAGGCGGCGCTTCCCCGGGCTCCCCGGGACCACCGCTATTGATACAACTGCGCGGACGGCGCCGTGCGCGCGTTTCTCGGCGTTACCACGCCCCGTCACGTACGCAAAGGTCGCCCGCCGTCACATACACTTCCCCCGGGACACGGGGCAGACACGCAGTCACGCGGCTCGTCCCGGTCCCGGTATTCGCCCTCATTCCCCACTTTCCGCCGCCCGGGCCGGCCCGGATACTCGATAGGCGACGGGCGTCTCGATCGTGACTGTTGTACGGTCCGGACGCCGAACGGTTCGGACGATCGCTCCGCCCGGCCCCGATTAGTTTCCCGTCGGAACGTTTTTTTTTTTTTTTTTTTTTTTTTTTTTTTTTTTTTATTATTATTATTCGTTCCCGATCCACGGACCGAATAGGGTTCGACCGGCCCCGTCACCCCCGTCCGCCTCACGCGATAACATATTTCGTTAGATTTTTTTTTTTTTGTTTTGTTTTTCGTTTTCCCCCGACAACGTCAATAGTAAAAACAAAACAACCACGGACTTTTTTTTGTTTTGTTTTTCGTATCGCGCATACTTTGGTAATTTATCGACAACATAATACTCGATTAAAAAGTTTTCGACTCGCCGCTGAACGGAGGACGAAAAAAAAAAACTATTAGAAGTGCGCGCGGGGACTATATTCGTATAATTTATCCGGGACAACCATTCGTTTTTCTTCTGTCGTTTCCCCACACGCCACCGCGTTCTATTTTTACTGAGGCCCGTTTTGATTGTAAACTAAATTATAATAACGGCCGTTGCAGCGGACAAAGTTTGCGCAAAACTTTTCGGAACAGTTTATATATTATATAGTGTACTAGATCGCGAATAATAACAACTGCGTATAACTATTTACTAGCCGTTGAGTTTATAAACGTGAAAATAATAAAAAGAAAAAAGTTCCCGTTAGAAAATCCGGTAGTTTTGTTTTACCGATCTCTTTTTTTTAATATATTCGACAAAGAGGACGTGATATCCGCCGCCTCGATCCGACATAGGAATGACACGCTTACGCAGATTGCGTAGAATTCGCTCGATATTTGGAGCGTTTTATTAAAGTTGGAGATGGTTATTAATAATCAAGTTAATAAAATGACAAAGCTAAGATAAAAAGTAAAATTTTACTCGACTTTTAATTGTAAACACTTTAAAGCCCGACATTTGTTTGTATAATAACAATTTGCAATACCCCATTGTCGGATACGTCGTCGTCCATATTGATGATTTGTATATCTCACCTAATTCAATCGTTTACATTAAATGCACGGTGCGTTTGAAGTGGAAATCGTATTGCTAGCGAAAACGATAATAATCGTTATGTATAAACAATATTGTTCCGGGCAGGGCACGCCAACGCGGTAATACAATTGGTTAATATATTGGCCAATTGTATTGTTTTAAATACAGAAATAATCCGGCGCGACGGCGCGACGGCCAATGAGGGTCAGTGCCGGTCGAATAAATATGCGGGTCCATTTCCGTAAACAAAACGATTTCGAACTGATTGTGTGCGGCGACGACGACGACGACGACGGTCGTAATCAGATGGATTCGGACGTCGTAATTCGGGTTGGCGAGGGGGAAAGCCGAATTTATGGGCCGGCGCCGGGATATCGGAAATGTCCAGAGACAACAATGATCGTCGGCCGATAATAATAATAATAATTAATAACAATTATAATTAATAATATAGGTACGGAATTTATCTCTGTCGCCGCGATTTTCCGCATCTCCGTTCCGTAAACCCCGCCGCCGAGCCGGCTACGTTCCAAACGTGTTTTACTATCACTTCTGGAGAACGACTCATAAAGCCTGGTCTACACACGATGACAGTAACTATCGTAATAATGCCGAAATTCCTTCCCCCCACCCCCTTTAAATTTATAGTACCGGGTCCATGGAATTGTGAAATCTTTGAAAATCTAAACAAAATTATGCCAACTCTACCGGTACGTACAACAGAAATTGAACGTTAATTTTCAAAATTGAAACGCTTCAGGTAAACACCTGTCATGTTCTTTTGTCAGTTCATTGGGGGAGTGTAATTTATATTATGAAAACGAAAATAAATATTATGTTTCAGTCATGTGGTCATATTTAATTTGATTGTATTTTATTATAAAATTACGAATAATTTTTCTTAACGTGTATATATTAAAATTATCTTAATATTGTTTGAAAGTTGTATTAAAATATATTTATTGATTACCATAAAATGTTGTAATTTTGGGTGTTGAGAAGGAAAAATGTTAGGGAAGATCTAAATCAAAAATCAAATTCTGGCTCTACGATAATAACTATCGTGAAAGCAACTACCAGACTATCGTGCAAGCATGATAATTGATAGTTACTATGGTGTGAATTTGAGAGTGATAATATAAACTCCAACCGTGTCCGTAACATATATTATCCGTCTATTTTACTGTCGTCACACATTTTCACAGCCGTTCCTATCGAAATTCACTCGCCTATCATGTAACTCTACTATCTACTTTTTAATATCTACTATCGTGATAGTTGTAACACCAACAATATTACAATAGTAACTATCATAGTGATGATCGCGGTTAATGACGACGACTCTAACAGCTTTGTCGTAGTTTGTTGTAGAAAAAAAAAACTTGATCCGTTTACATAGGCATTTTATTAATTAGTTTTGATGTTTTTTTTTTTTTATCTTTTTACAGAAACGCTATGCGGACCTCACGAGAAGGCATTGCTTGGCCAATTGTTAGACACCTACAATACACTAGAGCGGCCAGTAGCTAATGAATCGGATCCACTACAACTCAGTTTCGGCCTTATGCTCATGCAAATCATAGATGTGGTGAGTACCTGACTTTTTTAATTGTTTTTATCACGCGAAGACGTCGGTATACAAACTATTCGGCTGATTCTAGGTATGCAGCCTGCGAGTAAATTTGTATACAAATTAAAAACAGACTATATTTAACAAATTGCGTACATGGTTTTATTTATAATCATATATTTTTTAAAAATATGTCAACTGTGTTTGGAAGCACGTAAATTTGGGACCAATCTTTTACATTAATGAAATATCAAAAAAGTGAATATACGTCACTTAAAAATGTTGTACAAATAATCTCTACATTACTAATCCAAACATCAATAAATTTTAAATTCAAAAATCTCATTAAATTTTTTTTTTTTTATAATTTTGATACGTTATTATTATTATTATTAAAACTTTGATTGTTACCTCGTTAAATTAATGATCTTAAACAAACTATATTTGATACTACGTTTTTTTTTTCATATAAATAAAAAAAAGGTTTATTCAAATTGCGACCAGTAAGCAAATTTTTATTGGCCCTTGACATCAAAATAGTTGCTGATCTCTGATTTACAGCTTCACTAAAGTTCGATTTCCTATTCTGAATCAAGTAAATACAAATCGCTCTTTGATCGTCTTCATAATCTATTTTATATATTCCAAAATAGGTTCTCTGTGGATCTTCTCTACCACACTCCCGTCTATAATCAATTTCAACAGATCTTTACGTCTGACTATCTGGCCAATCCACTAATTTCGTCTTCTTAATTCTTATCATACCCTTCCAGTAATATCCGTAGTGTTCTTTCCGTAATTATATTTGTCAATTGTTTTTTATTTGTCGTTCCCTTGACTCAGCCCGTTCTCATTACTAAAGTTTTCCTGTAGCACCGCATTTCGTACGCCTCTAATATGGCCAGAGGCGCTATCTAATCTAGATTCGACGTGAATAATTGCTATTAAAACCTATTTTGTAATGCGTTTTACTATCTCTCTCGTTCCAGCTAAAATTTACCGCTTAAAGTGTGTAAACTGATCCACTTATTCTTATTAGTTATCGTTAATATTCGAGTTATAACGATATTATACTATAACGGGTCCCTCGAGGGTTTACCTATAAATATCGCCGAAACCTCGGCGCTATTATTCTATAATAATTAACACGTTTAAACCACGGCGATCTGATTAAATAATTCGTATGCTCCGTGCATGTTCAGAGAATAGCTGCGGACTGTGACCTTTTTTGATAAACGTATTGAATTATTGAAGACCCGCGAACGTTTTCGATTATTCTAAAAGTTAAACGCCAATAAGGAGAGAAATCGGTTCACTTTCGGTCCTTTACCTCTCGGTAACCAATAACAGTGTTATTTATATTATTTACTACTATCGACGATATATTTTATTAATATTATTTATTAAAACATAAATCGAAACACGGGAATCATATGAGAATAGCTATAGTACCTATAAAAATTCCTCGTGAGACAGGCGATTTATTTATTTATATATGTATAATTTATAATAGTGTTTTTTTTTTTTTTTTTTTTTTTTTTTTGTCTCGTAAATAACGCTGAAAATGGATACTGTCGCGACGTTCGCCGCCGCGTACATTTAAAAAACCGTCCGTTTTGTCCCCACGGGAAGTTTTGGTTTTTTTTTTTTTCATTATTATTCTATACGGTACGTGTGTTGTCGCGTAACTTTGGCTCGGGATATAATAATGTACTTTTTTTTTTCTTTTTTTTTTTGTCATCACCGCTGTTTTTGTTGGCCAGTCGTTCGATAAGAATCCGTTAAAAAAGTTTCGCGTTATCTGCACGAAAAGTCTCTTGGCCCTTTGGCGCGGACGAAACGTTCCGTTTCAAAGTTAAAAGGTTCGTAAAAAAAATTAATGGCTACTGGTGTCACGGGATTTTATTAATCACCGTATTATTATTATACACCCACACAGCAAATTAATATTTATTAAATATTCAATAAACATTCCGATTCAAAATCCAATATAAACTAATCGTTTGATATTCACTATATATATATAGATATAATTTTAAACATTTGTCAAATGTCGCCGTAGTATATGTTGAACCGGAAAAAAATATATTTTACAAATAACTAAAACTAAGCATTTACAAAATATTTGTATACAAAAGTTGCATAAACATTTTATGTTTATTGTGGAAATATGTATTATTGATTTATTGATAATATGTTTTGTTATAAAAAATATTTATTCAATTTATATAAATATTTCAGTTTGGTGTACTTATTACTTTTAATATTATTAATATATAAAAGTTCTTATGGAACTTAAAAATTCTGACCTACTATAGTATTGTAAGTTTTCATTTTTTTTTTTTTTGATCGTTTGAACAACTTTTTTACTGAAAATCTTGCCCCGATTTTCAAATGTAGTACCTTTTCTAAAAGAAATTTGGATCTAGTTGGTGCATTGAGCAGGTCATATTTTTGATTTTCATTGAAGTTTTCTTAATAATTGGTGAAAAGTATTATAAGTATTATTTAATTGTGTGTACACGAATATTTATTTAATATTTATAAACGTAAAACTATTAAATAAGGAGAAAATATTTCATTGTTGTAGTTCTTTTAGACATTAATTTACAGATATTTCATTACAGTTGATCGCTATAAATTTATTTCCAAAACAATATAAAATAAAATGCTTTATAAATATTTAAAATGGAAATTTCATTTTCAATTTTTTTTTATAATATTTAATTTCAATCATTTAATTAACAATATTACAATTAAATAATTTGCAAAACGATTGTCGTCCGGAAATACTGTGTGGGATGATTCAAACGAATTTTCTGTAAACGGCGGGACAAGGAGCCCCAATCACTCATTGCCGGGGTTGGTTTTCTAATATACGAGTTAGGTTAGGTCCGCGTGTTTTGTTGTAATACCCGTATATTGTGTTTTTAACGTGTCCCCAGAGAGTTTATATCGTTCGAATTTCGATGCCATTTATCGGGTCAGCGAAATATTGTCCGAATGATTAACCGTCTATGGACAAATCCGCGTTGGTATTAAGTCGAGTATGCCCGCCATTTATCCGAATTTAATTATACCAGTAGTACAACTTGAACAACTTCTTCTAATATAATTAAGCAGTAAGAGTCGTAAAACGTACTCAATGTACACTTTTCCGTGAGGCCTAATCTCGGTTGTAAAACGATACAAGTGTAATAAAATATAACCCAATATATATATATATATTAAATTGGTAGATGCCAAAATGTTTTTTTTTTTTGTAAATAGAGCGTATCGTAATCCACCAAACGTGCGGTGCAGATAGCATATTGGACGCGAATATACCTCTTTCCCCCATCGCCGGTTTTTTCGTGAATAATTGGTATCATTTTTACCAAAAGGCCTATTAAAAAAGATAAATGATTTATATTGTTCGGCTGCAGGGCTTAACGCGCGCAGTCGTTTTTTTCAAAAATAATCGTAAACGCGTTATTTTAGTTACGGGTTTTTAATGGGATTCGATCGAGCCGCCCGTGTATAAATTACAAAGTATGCGAACAATACAAAAAAGCGCACCGACCAGGATTAACGTATAATTATTATAATTGCCGATTAAAAAAATTAAAAATTGCATTATTCGTTCCCAGTTGGTATTTTTTTTTTTAATTTTTCTTGTGTTTAGTGGGACACATGATTTTGTGCGGTGAGAAAAGTAATTGTGCCATGGAAATTGTTACTTGGCGCGATACACCAAAAACAATTTCTTGTAATTATTTATAATTTATTTTCATACTATTAAATATTAACTGCATAAGCCTCGATTAAAAAAAAAAAAAATTCTTTCAAGATAAATTATAAAAATTGTTATTGATATTAAAATTGACATTTGAGTTTTATCTTAATCGAATTACGTGGGTTGCTAACAGACAAATGTATTGTTTTTTACAATCGCAATAACATGATAACATTATTATTTTAACTGTTTAACAAAATATTAAACATTAACAGCGTTTATTTTAATTCGTTTAATAATACAATAAGTATTATTATTTCGAAGAGAAGTACGTTGACGTTGATTTCAACATATTGTCAAAAATTCGTCGTTCTTAAGGAGATTGGTGTCGGTGAATACTTTAGTCGATTTTGACCATTTGACAGATTTCAAATTTGAAAACGAATCATCATTGTATGGGTTCTTTAATAGGATATTTACGAAATAAACATTTAATTGTTTAACCGGAAAACGTAAAAAAAATTTGATTGAATTTTTAAAACTTTCAAAAATATATTTTAAGTATTTTACCTTTTACTTGTGATAAAACAAATTAAGATTTTAAAAAATAATTCCAACATATCCTAGTAGAGAATCTAAACAAAAATAAAACATTTTTCAAAATTGAAATCCGTAAAACTCCGTCAAATGCCTACAGTTTTGTCTGGCTTTTTGGTCTAAACCATCAATCCAGGTGTGGGAATATTATTGTTTGTGCAGTCGGAAAAAATCATTAAATAAAATAACCTCGATTCGTTAATTCGTCGAGAGTATACGGTGTACATGAATATTAAAATACTGCATTTGTTTTACACGCCGTTTATAAATCGTATAATATTAAAAAAATAAAAATAACAAAACCTAATAAATTCCACGGTTAGGTGTAAAATAAATGTACACGATGGGCTTATTTAATTTTGTCTGCAACCGAATAGTATAAGCCAATCGTATCAGAACATTCGAAATAATTGCGTTAGGATATGACAGTTGATTTATTTCAGTCAAACTCGAAAAAACGTCTTCTATCTTTAAGTACCGGCACTGAATATAATATGCACGTGAACATTGGGGCACGTTGCATAGATTTTCGGAAAAGTCACTGCGAATAGTATTCCTTTGACTAATGGTAAACATTTTGAATTTTGGTCACGAATATATTTTTTATCCCGGTGTATAAAATAATAATTCAAGATTTTTACCGAACTGGTATAGCTACTTACCTACATAAATAATATATACGAATATGGTAAATTCGAAAAGAGTGACGGGGACGGGAGTTGGAAAATAGTATTTTAAGAATGAGTTAGGTGGGTACTTATTTCACCGAGTGTATCCGAAAAAAAAAAAAGAAAAAAAAGAGGACAAAGAGGACAAAGAGGCATGTAGGAGGACAGTTTAATAAAACATTCCTATTGAATATATACGAGCGCATCACGCGCACGCGAACGTTTCGCAGTCCGTCGCCACCGCCCCGCCGCCGGGTTCGCCTCTCACAGAAAAAAAGGGAAGAGCTGTTTAAAATTTATGTATTCGTCCTCGGAATGTAAACGTCAGTTTTATCCCGGATACCTACGTAGCTGTATAGCGTTTCGAATTTAAATTTATCGACCTCTTTTAAAAGGGGTTGGAAAACATAATATTTATATATAAATAAATTCTCGTTGCAACCGGCCGGCGATTTCAGTACCTCCTTACGGAGGCCGACGTTTTCTCGTCATAGGTTTCTACAAAAAAAAAAAAAAAAAACTGTCACGTTTGTTAATAATATCACCGCATTCCGTATATTTATATTAATGTCACCGTGTCCGTTTGTTTCAGGATGAAAAAAATCAGCTGTTGATAACGAACATGTGGTTGAAATTGGTAAGTCGACTTGGACATTTCATATAAATTAATAATTATACCTCGTAACTGTTATTATAATATTATACTTGTGTTGGAGAGCATGTACAATTTACATATTCAAACACGGCGTGATATATGGTAGTAGTAATTTATATAAAAATGTACAAATTATTATGTTTGTATTTTACTGTGGTGCAAGAAAAAATCATTACGTAGGTTAAAATACAATTTTGGTTTTATTCGTCCTTCGGGGCCATCCTGTCTCACAAAACCAATCCTCCGGATATTTCTACCGGCCTTTTTTTCATTTCGCCGCATAATTCTCAAAGTATATTTGTTTCAAAATATGGTTGGTCATTTTTGATTTGTACAACTATTGATAAATACAGTGGATTTGTTATCATGTAAAACTATTGTAACCAGTAACTTTTAAATTATTTCCAGTTACTCTGAATAAAAATATGCAGGCAACCTATAATAATTTCACACAGTATAGCTAAGACATATCGGTAAATACTAGGTGCCCCATATAGTAAAACAGAAATGTATTATTTGAATTTCAATATATGATCTGATTATACGCATGCAATCCAACGAGCGTTGGATTAAATATACTTTTGATCCGGCAATCTGTCTAGCAAATTTACAACCAAGTTGATACCAATAACATCAAACAGTTATATGAAGCTAGTATGTAATTTCTGATAAATTTAACTTTAATTGTTATCGGCATATTCGGCAATAAAATAAATGTGTTAATACGACACCAGCGGCGAAAAGGAATACGGCCATTTCGATCCATCTCCTTACAAACCTTACACGTCCTATTTTACTACGTCTTTCCGCCTCATCACCTAAGCTCGTTTCCTTATTAAGTTCTATTCCGATACCCACTTCCCGTAACTGTAGGTGTTAGCCTCTAAAAAAATAATCCTTTTCTCCAAACGTTATCTGTACGCGTCTGTTATTCATTCGCAGTGTCTCACACTTACTAACATCTGTCCGGTATCGTTTTATAATCGTCGGCTACAATATTTGCCGTCGGTCGTTAATAGTATACGTTTGAATCTGTTTATGCTTGTATTCTAGTAGTTCGACGATAATTCGTAATTTTATACGATTTACATATTATTATGTATAGAAAATATATGCACACAACACATCTGCAGTTATGGTTGCATGACTACATACATATATATTTATGTAAATAAAACGTTTAAATTATATATCGACTGTAATTCTATTGAAATACGATTTGTGTATTACATTTATTTATTTATTTTTTTTTTTTTTTCATAAAACACACTACACGGGTTATATACATTATACGAGGTTTAGTTAGTGTGGAATGTAATCATTTTTGGCCGGAATTTATCCGAAATTACTTGATTTCACGCCAAAGCCATAAAACTTCACTAAATCTGTGCAGTCGTAGCTATAGTTAGTTGTCTTCATTCTTGAAATGTAACGTTTCTTTCTTTGTAACGCTTTGCACAAAAGTTCCATAAACTCCAATATTGCGACGGAAACTCGAGTTTTAACGATAGTCTATCCGTATATGAACCGAAAGATAAATTAAAATATTTTTTTTTTGGGGGGGGGAAACCATTACAGATAAAAAAAATTGTTTTCTTTACCAGCACATTAAATTATATAAGATATTTTTACTGTTAATATTCCAATTTAATTATCAGCCAAACATCATAGACGCGTTTAATTTGTGTAGTTTTTATTTCGTTAATTATATAGGCACTTCAATGATTATTTACTGTAATAGGATGAAGATTAATATTCTGATCATTATATATTAATTTGGATGTATTATTTTATTCTCAGTTTGTCAAACGATCCAAATCATTGGACTTCTATATATAAATAAATACGATTATGTATATATTGCCGATATTATAAATTTCAAAAAAAAATCAAGGCCGGCTATAAACGAGTTCAAAACTTTTAACTTATAGTGTTTGAACTTTGTATTTTTATTTTTTTTTTCATTATTTATTTAATCTTTACGTTAACTTATTTGTTTACGTCGGCTTAATAAATAAATAATTGATTTTGAGTTACATCACGTTACGTCAATTTCTGCGATTTCTTTCAGTTGTAACACGATTAAGTAATATTACAATCTGCCTATACACTATTTAAATAAACACCATCGTATAAATAATAATCTGTCATATTACACCGACAACGTGTGTGGAATTTCGAGTTTTAAAAAAAAAACCCCTGCGTTATGAATAACATAAAATTATTTTTTACCGCGACAATGGCGATTTAAAAAAAAAAAAAAAAAAAAAAAAAAAAAAAAAAAAAAAAAAAAAAAAAAACAAAATTGAATCGATTTTAAAATTTACCGGTTCAATGTAACAAAACGATTTAACTCGTTAAATTTCGTTCGATATTAAACACGACACGGTCGGACTCGGCCGATTATAATTGTTGGCTACAACTCGCCCGGCATCGCGTAAACGTGGCAAAACTTTCGTATTTATTTTACAGGATAAAACGACAATATTAAATAACACTACCACAGGGTGGGGTGGGCACGAAACGGGATTGTCGTACACGTAATGATGAAATACCGAGTGTTAGTGGTAGAGTGAAAAACAATAGCGTTTGATTTTAAAAGGAAAATTTCCAACACGTATATAATTATACCGCGTCGGAAAACCGCTTTTGAACGCGTCCCGTCAATATAGTAGCGTTATAGGTGGTAGATACATATATACATATATATATATATATATATATATATATATAGTAATGAATGAAGTTTTTCGCAGACTTGTGCACGTGCGAAACGTAAAAACCACTAGGTATTGCTTTAATAATAACGCGCAAACGTGTCTCAAAATGGCGGTTTTTAAAGTTAAACACTCTCCGGATTCGGCGGCTGTGGTAAAACTTTTGTCCGTATACACTCGTGTATTCTATGGTCTGTGAACTAATACAAAAAGTTTTGTTTTGATTAATGCAATGTACAATCGTATAGGTGCCCACCTACATAATACATACGTATATTATATTCGTGTTCGACCATTCGTCATGATTTTTTATTTTTTTATTTTTTTTTTTTTTTCTCTCTCGTCTTTTCGCCTATATTATGTCACGAAAAGGAATAATATATACATATATAGAGAAAAACAAACGATTAATCACGCGCGCATATGCGGCGCGACACATAGTGACAAATAAGGAACAAAAAAAAAAAAAAGTGGTTTTCTGTGTTCGCGGCGGTAATATTTAAACTCGCGTAGTATTTTAACGATATAAAAACGGCACTGAACTCGTGTATAGAAGGTATTTTTTTTTATTTTTTTATATTTTTTGTTTAACTTAATAAACCCTCGCGTTTTTATTTTTTTTTTTCATCGGATTATACGCGTCTCGTCTGTCGTACCCGAACACGTTAACGACTATATTAACAAACGTTTATTTTTACGAGTTTTACATTCGTTCCGAACGACACTATATACAATATGTATACCCATTTTATAATTATAATCGTTTCGCGATGTAAACTCCTACGAAAATAACCATTCCCTAGATATCGGTACGCATTCCCTTTATAATAGAACACGGATTAGTGTAATATGATAATATTTTTTTTTTTTTTTTTTTATATATATAATACAAATACAATCTGAATGTTACCGGATTTATTTACTAACAGCAGCTGTTTACTCATAATGGTATTCGAAAAACTACTCGCTAATAGACAAAATTTAAAAAGGCTATTTTTCTATAGTAGTTTACGTGCGTCCGCGGTCATTAGAGTGTAAATTGCCGCAAGCCCGGGCAAGCCAACGAATATTTTTAACTAGGTTAAGTTAAGCAAATTGACCAAAAAAAATATTAAAGTTATTAATAATTTTTTTTTAAAGCGTTAAACGTTTTGATGAAAACCGTACAAATAACTGCATTTCTAAACACGATCTACTTGACTTCGCCCAGAATCGTTTTTCGTTTCACAACGATTTATCGTTGCGTACGGATACAAATTAAATTTCCCTTCCACATGACCCCACCGACCGCGGTGCGAAATATGTCTTAGTCATTTTTATTTTTATTTTTTTTTAATTTAGGAATGGAACGACGTCAACCTCAGGTGGAACCACAGTCAGTACGGCGGTGTGAAGGACCTGCGAATACCGCCGCACAAGATATGGAAGCCGGATATGCTCATGTACAATAGGTCAGTATACACGCGCGTTTAATTACCGTAATAGTATATAAGTATTATAATATATATATATATTATATATAAGTATAACGTCGCGCAACAATTTCAATGTGAATTTTGCGCCGAGCATGCATAATAACGGTAATAAAAATTTACTAATGTATAGCAGCTCGGGGCACTGCCAAAAAATGCAAGTGATTCAAACAGAAATCCTCAGACTCATAGCTAATGCTCCTCCGTATATCTCGAACCACACCCTGCATACAGATCTCCACATTCCTAAAGTCACCAAAACAGCCAAGTTATGCTACTCCAAATTCAGATCTCGCCTTCAGAATCACACAAACTCCCATGTTAAAAAATTACTGTCCATCTCCATTCCCAGAAGATTCAAGCGTCAATGGTTCCGAGACCTTATTGACTAAAACGAAATACTAATTAATTAAATTCACGCCAAAGTACCTTTACCGGTTGGTTCTTCCCTTAAGTCACGCAAGCCGCCACGTTTAACTAAAAATAACATCAATTATGCTTATTATACGAGTTTATGTACGATGTCTAATGAAAAAGTATAGAGACTATAAAAAAAAAATATACATATTTATAAGATTAAGTTATTTACAAGTTCTCCAAAGTTCCTGCCATTTTTGAAAACACATCTGGAAGTCACTTTAAGAAATTCCTCGTAGTTGATCCGTCGCATTATGTTTTATTTTATCCACATCTTGAAAACGTTTACCCTTAAGCGCCATTTTGATCTTTGGGGATAAAAAAAAATCACATATAGCTAGGTCTGGCGAATAGGGGGGTTGAAATACAACTAAGATATTGTGTTTGGCCAAAAATGTCCTCATTGTGGCTTGTTGGCGGACGTTCTTCACGTTCATCACTTTCAACGGTTGTTCTACACTTTTTAAACGATTTAAACCGTTCATAAATGCGAGCATGGGACAATGGCATCATCTCCATAAGCTAACAACAACATTTGGTAGGTTTCCGTAGCCGTTTTCCCAACTTTATGGTAAAATGTAATGCAAACTCGTTGTTCTATATTTTCGCTCATTATAAAATCCAACAGGACGTAAAACCACGCTTTGCTTAATCGCACCTAGCATCCGACTGAGTCAATTTTAATCTAATCTGTATCTAATACATCTTCCTGACATATAAATGTAGAAAAATATAGCACGTGCAAGTTCATTCTCAATTCAGTCTCGATACTTTTTGATTAGACTTCGTATAGATTGTACAAATTGGATATTAAAATTAAAAAGTAAATAAATAATAAAGTATAGCAGCAGTCGATTTAATAGACGGGTATTGTGCGTGTTTGTGACGTTTGTTGCCGCAGTAATCGCGTACACTGCGCATTATTGTATAAATCCCGATACGTTACGACCTTATCGGCGAATCGGATAACGTGCAGGGGGTCGAGTTGGACACCGGTGCCCCCGGGGCGGGCGTCTAGACGCATTTATGGTTTCGGAAATCGGCGGACGGGCATCGGGAAGACGGGGTGAAAACGACAATTTGGACGGTTGCCAGAATAGTTTGTACATGCGATATCCGAGGATCGCGGATACGCGAAAACGGGATGCCGACGCCTAGCGAATATAAAATTAAAACAAAAAAAAACAACACGCAAAATCCGAATAATTTAAGCGTATAAAAAGCATTTTGTTTTGAAATTAAATCCAAGAACCGCGTCATATAGGAAAACAAACGAATAGCGTTAGGCATTGTTATACCGTTTTTGGTACCCACGTGTACAAAAATAGAGTCGTAAAACATTGCCGAGACTTTTTGCCCCCCGGATACCCCGAGACCTTGCGAATTTCCAATTTCACATTGTTCTCCAGACGACTCTGAATATTTATAGTAATAATAATACCGGAAAACTCGCGTTAATAAAACCGTGTCTACTTATTATACCGCCGTTATTATAACGATTATATAACACGTTGAAAGAATAAAAAAAATAAAAAATGGTTTTTTTTTTTTTTTATTATTATTATTTAAAAGAATATTTACAATCTATGTTACAAGGCATTATAAGCCAATTAGAAAAAAATAGTACATAACAATGATATACATGAAGAGGGAGGCCATCCAGTGATAGAACCCAACATGTTTTTTTTTTTTTGCAAATTATTTATAAATGGTTAGTCGATCGATAACCATTCAATAAATCTCGACACCATTTCTCTTAAGACGGCGTATGGGATTACCAGGAAGTGAGTTGGATGCAAGTTCAGCAATTAGAGGGTTAGAGTTGGTCCGTAATTTAGAGTGAAATTTGTTATAATGTATTATGGCTAAAAGGTTTACTGGTTCTACTTTAAAGACTTTTTAAAGTATGAAATTGGAAACGTACCGCGGTGCAGAAGAGATAATTCAGAGAGTGATGGATTAGAAGGCTTCCAGAGTACGTATTTAGGATGGTTCTGCACAACCCCAGATTTGGATTGCATAGGCTCAAATAGGTCTTAATAGGTATTTGTATATTGTAATTTTTATGTGTAAAGCTAATTTTGATTTCAGAATTGCGCGAAGTAAATGAAGTCGACTATTGAGGAATTTCCTTTTAGATTTGATGTGAGGACTCCATGTCAATCTTTTATCAAGTATGACACCGAGATGTTTACCTTCTGAGGATATTGAGATTGTTATTCCTCGGAAATGGAAAGGAAGGAGTATAGATTTTTTTTAGCATAAATGGGATATATATTTATTTATCTGGATTAATCATAATTATCCAATTGGAGATGAACACCCATCAATAAAATTTAAATGTGTTTGTATAAAATTCATTGGCAGGTGAAAGAATTGCAGTGTCGCCAGCATAGGTGACCATAGCAGTATTTAAGGTTTTCTGAATGTCAACCGTAATAACGTTGAATAAATCGGGAGAAAGGTCGGTACCTCGGGGAACTCCAGTTTCAATTGGACAGTACGACGATACTGAATTACCATATCGGGTTATGAAAGTACGGTTTCCTAAATATGAACGAATCATCGAATAATATGATGGCAGTAATAACAATTTAAGTTTAAAGGGTAGACCGGCATGCCATACCCGGTCAAACGCCTGGCCCGCGTCTAAGAATATCCAAAAACGTACGAAATTCAACGTAGTAAAGTTTGAGTATCGACCGAGTAGAGGTATTATTATTATTATTATTATTATTGTTTTTGGGGTGTACGTGTGTAATAATGAAAGCGCCGATGTACGTATACGTAACACGCACGACCGCCACCGCGGAGGGAACGGACGAGACGACGCGAGCCACACGCCGGAATATTATTGTAATACGAGTGTCGAAATAAATCATTCGAAAAGCATAGGGAATGCGTTCGTATACAATGCGTTGGGATCGGGCCGGGCCCGGTTCGAGTCAAATCGCAAGATTTATGCTCGAAAATATATATAAAACATACACGGCGGCGGCCAAGAGAAAACGGTATAACGGCACTGTCCGCGTAAACGGCCGTTCTATTCCGAGTTTTACTGAAATTGCGTAGATTATAATAAAACGCGAAATTACCGACATCCTAGTGTTCCGGGTAACGTATTATCCTAACGCCGGCGGTACTCTCGGTAAACCGCTACGTCGTTTTTTTTTTTATCGGCTAGGTCTCTGGTTTACCGCGCTCAGGACGCTATAATTCTCCTCGGTACAGTAACGGCTTTGGACCGACCCGTAAGTGGTTAAGTATTACCGCTATCCCTCTAATGTCGACAAAGGAGTAGGTTTTAGCTGGTTTAGTTCCACACTTAGGACACTATAACTTCCTCAAAGCTGTATCGGATTTGGGCCAATAGTGTTTTCACATCGACTAATGGCATGGGGTGGAAACGGGCGGTCTAGTCGAATAATGGTACGCGCAAAATATGGTTCCAAATACGAGTATCAATATTCGTCGCAGGATGTATCTATATATGTTCAGGGGCCGACTAGGGAGTATTCCTATTTTTGAAAATAGTCGATCCCGAAAGCTTTAGTCCTGAAAAAATATTCTAGGGTCGGGGGTCCGACATTTTTTTCAGATCAATGACCTTTAATAACTAATTTGAACTTGATCGGTTAACGAAACCGTTGGAACTTTTGACTTATATCTCAATCAAACCCTAACTTGACCGATTTAATACCGTTCGTTAACTTATCCGGTCGTGCACGTTATTATAACAGTACTATACATTCTGAACGATTGTGTGTGTTTCAGCGCTGACGAGGGTTTCGACGGCACGTACGCGACCAACGTTGTGGTGAACAGTAACGGTAGCTGCGTTTTCATACCGCCGGGTATATTCAAAAGTACGTGCAAAATCGACATCACGTGGTTTCCGTTCGACGATCAAAAATGCGACATGAAATTCGGCAGTTGGACTTACGATGGATTTCAGGTAAAAAAAAATAAAAAAATACCTCGAACGCTCGCTTGAATCGGAAAGAGCGTTAAGTGAGAGAACGTCTAAATGGCTTCAGGATAGCCGCCAACTACGTTATCGTGTTTATTATCATTATCCGTAAGCACTAAATAAAAAATCTTAACAAATACCCAAAATCTATAATATTTTGAATACAACTTGAACTTTAAATAGGTGACTACCTAAGATAAAGCCTCAAGAAGATATTGTGGAATCAGTATTTCAAATATCCGTCCGAATTTTCATGTCCAATCAAATAAACAACCAAACGTATAAGTGTATACCGAATAGTTTAATCGTATAGTTTATAATTACAGATGTATTTGTATTTTTAAGGTATTTATGTATTTAGTGGTAACCGATAATGGTAATAGACGTGATAGTTGGCAGCCGACATGCAGCAGTTAGAATTTTCTCTCCGAATACGCTTATTGCGTCGAGACGTTTCGTTAATTTTGGCCGCCAAACTAATGTTTGGGTTTTCGGGTGCGGTCGTTAATTGCGTATAATTGCGGTCGCTGTATTATCCCGCGGTAAGTGCATTATTTAATGGAGTCGAATCTCCCAGTAGTCGGCGATAAAAATGAGTTATGCAAATCCGGTAAGGTCAGGTCGGGCGAGTGAATATTACCGGAATAAGTGACCAACCGAGTGTATAACACAACACAAGATATCACAATGACTTAGTTGTTCTCTGGTAAAATGTAAACTAGTGCTCGAGTAGGCTGGTAGCGAGCCGTCAGGGAGGTTGCTGTGCGCTACCGAGAGGGCCCGGAATAAGCTGCCAGAGTAGCTGCGGTAGCTTCGGCTGGGACCGAACAAAAAAAATATTTCCCTGGCCTGGATTGTACAAGGGGTAGTCCAACCACGGTCAGGACTGTATAATAATTATTATTTTGCCGTATGTGTGCGATATTAAAATTAATTTACTAGGCGTATACCATTTTGAATAAACACACCGTCGGGACCATAATATAGGCGTGTCTATTGTTAATATACGACCAATCTATGGCCAAAACCAGACCTGCGATATCAGCCCCCACCCTCGCTGAATTGAATTATTTAGTTTCTTCGCACTTTTTGTACAATACGAACAAAATTCGTAATACGAAAGAATCCGGGGATTTTTTTTTTTTTTTGAGAAAGAGGCATATATATGGGCAAAATATATATGGTTCATGTTCTGTTTGAATTGAGCGCCATCAGATAGTACGAATTGCATCATCTGTTATTGTAAATTCTCTATATAATCTTCTTTTTTTTTGATGTTATAAATGTTTTTGTAAGTTATGGTTTTCGTGTTTGGCGGTTTTAGGACAAATTGAAAAAAAAAGCAATTAACGAGCTTTTTGGGGGGTTGGAGAAGATGTTGTTTTCTACTGTGATGAGAAAACTTTTGTTGGCAGAGAAATGCAACAATTCATTTAGCTCATCAAAATGAAAGACACTATGCTCTCCAACATCTCAAAAAGCTCATCAAGTTGTTTTTCTTTTGGAATCGTCCTGAAATCACCAAACACGAAATATATCCGTTACATCAAAACAAAGAAGACAATGGAGAATCTACAAAAACAGATGTGCGAAAACAGGATGAATCACGGAAAATAGTGATGGCAATCGTACCGTTCTTCCACGATCCATTGGCGCGTAAACCAAACAGTCTCTAAAAATTTGAACACATCTTGCACATGGGCTAGAAGAAAAATATATATTTTAGAAATGGGCTAAGTCTCCGCTTACCCCCCATCTACATAAATGCTCACTTCATTGGGTGCCTCCCACAAAATGTGTTGCAAATTTCTACACGTCTTATAATGCGTGAATTTGTACGCCGACAAATTTATATAAATGCGATCGATCTCGGGAAAAGATTAAATAAATTTCAATCGTCAATGACATATTTTAATATAGTATTTCACAGACGCAATCGTTTTTCTTGTGTATTTTTATAGTTGGATCTTCAACTTCAAGACGACACCGGAGGGGACATCAGTGGTTTTATAACTAACGGTGAATGGGACCTGCTTGGTAAGCAAACAAAACAAAAAACAATCTGGCAACGAGTTTTTTCGTACCATTCTGATTTGTGTGATATAATAATGATTATTATTTATTACTAACAATTTTATTAATATGCGACTTTTTAATTTTTAACTTGTGTTTTTTCGAGAGGGAAAACGTATTTATGATAAATAATGCTACTAATAATTTAAAGAACAATGAGAGTTTCGTTTTCTTTCTTTTATTTATTTATTTATTTATTTTTTTTTTTTTAATAACAACCATACCTTACAAATTTATATGAAAACGTAAGTGTATTATTTTAATAACTCTCTCGAAAAATCACAATATATTTTATTATAATATTATGTACATACATACCAATATTTATTACCAATTACTAGTTTTGCAGTTTACATAGTTTACGAATATGTTTCATTTATAGGTAGAAAGTTAATTATTTATTAGCCTGTATAAAATAGGTTTATCATAGCATCATTATTATTATAGATACATGCCTAACATCAATGTAGAGTTATGATAAAAAAAAAAAAAAAAACAATTCTTTTGGACGAATCGTATCATTTACACTATTAGGAACGTGTGAGAGTATTATAATAATACTAATAACTAAAACTCCGCAAGCGAAAAAAAAACCGTGAAAAAACTTCTTTCCATTCTATATCGGTTACATGAAAAAAAACCAATAAATATCGAGTACACGCATTCCCCGTATAATGTTAAACGTATTAAATCGTTCCCGGAGTTTCCCAGTTGCCTTTTATTAAAATAAAAAAAAAATTCATTCAGAGTCAATACTTCATCGTACATAATATAGTTTCACGTTTTATATTAGTTTTAGAGATATCCCACAAAACCAATAAAATCGCATAAAAAAAAGTGCCGTTAGGTTAGGGCGAACGTAATATATGTAGGTACAACTTTTACGGGCGTTTCTTCGTAGAGAATTTATACGATTTTTCTAGCCCCAGACGAATTTATTTTCATCCAATCTGTCATACATACCCGGCAGTATTATTTGATTTATGAAAATATTAAAGGGACGACTTTTCTCTCGGTTTTCATTATTTCTCCAGCGCAAATTACTTGTAAATTTCAATTGCTGTCGAAGAATAATTTTATTTCACTCGCACGATACGTAGGCAGCCAAATATTAAAAATAATTGTTTGCAAGTTTTAAATGAAAATGCAATTTCAACTAAGATTTTTACGAAGAACACATAGTATACATTTGGATTTCAGCCTACGCCGCAAAACATCAAATATATAGTTTTATTTATACCCTTCAAGAACCAAAAAAACAAAAAAAAAAATCAAGGTAGTAATTATTTTTACAAATCAACACGAATAAATATAAATTACATCAAATTCTTATTAGTTCACTAATTATGTCAAAGGCTTCAGTACTTGCAAAATATGTCCCCGCTAAACAATCCGTTATCCTTTAATTCCAAACATCCTGAATAATAAAAGATCTAAACATACAATAATAATTTATTATATTAGTAATTAAAATGCCTAATTAAAAACGTCGTAACCGAATATTATACGATAACTATATAAATCAAAGCATTCAATTTAAAAAAATGTATTATATCGATTTTCCACTAAAGCTGCACATTGATTTGATAAAGAGCATGCTATAGATTACAACTACGAGTGGTGAATTCAATTGGTGTAAAATTTGAATCCAAAAAATATATCCAACACGGGTTTGAAAATATTATACAATTTATTATTGCGATCAATAGACAATTTATATAAACTGTAATTCCCGTCCGTAAACTTCGTCTGTAAAAAAAAAATTAAAAAAAAACATTAAATTCAAACAATTTTCATCAGTAGATACAATGTGACTCGTCTACTGTATTGTTATAATTAATTAATAATAAAAAACGTGTTACAAAAATTAAAAATATTATGTTAATTCAAGATAAACAAATTTGAATTCGCCACTTACCTAACAATTATTAATATTAGACGTCAAGTTAGACTTGATTTGATGAACAACCAGTATATACTCATAAACAATATATTTTTGTTTATGGCAGTCATCAGTTGATCACGCAAACACATAGTGTTCGATTTAACGTTCTATGTGCATTTTCTCAACGGTATATTTTTATGTTTCACGATTTTTATTGTACCCACCTATAGCTATACAATATTTGAAAAGCTCGCGAAATTAATCAAAAAAATCAATTCGTGTTTTTTTTTTTTTTTTTTAAATATAAACTCGTTTTTATAATTTCACATTACGAAGGAAAATGTCGATGTATAGAATATATATTACCATAGACGTCGAATATTGAACGGGACTAATGAATTATTCATAAAACCATAACATAATATTCAGGTGAGATAGTAGAGCCAATAATAATTGAACGCTTCTTGAAACTTGACCGCACTTTTTTTTTTTTTTTAATAATAATTAATGACAATTACACAATATTATTCAACGTGTACATAAATAGGTAAAATATATTTTCAGGAAAACGGTTGACTCGGAAATAAAAATTAGAGTTGTTGTTTGGGAAAAAAAAAAAAAAAATGAAGAATAAAGTTTCGTCGAGAAAATGAACGTAAAACGATAAACGAAACCTAATTTTATTAGTTTATTCGTATATTTATATCGACGCCACTGTATTACAGCATCTCGGTAAAATAATCATTCACTTCACACTATAACATAGATAGTTTTTACGTCAAATCGAAATGTCACGTTATCAGTAACACATATTATCACAACTGTTTGATATTTAGCGTATACTATATGTTTGTTACTTAGTTACGGTTGCATGCGTTTAGTATTTGTCTCGAAAATAAATTTCAGCTTATAGTTTTATCGTTACTGTAATAATATTATACAGGTATTATTATCGTAGTTAAACGTACTTATACTTATTATTATAAAAAAAAAAAAAAACAATATAAAACCTAGGTGTCGGTCCATTGATTTATCCGGTTTTGTAATTTTTACGTAAAATTAACTATGGCAATCCGTTTTCTAGGTTTCGTGACCGAGTTAACGATTCAGTAAATCTGTTATGCTTATAATTCAATACCGATAAACACCAGTTTCTTGCCAGTATTTCTTAACAGAAATTTCGTATGTCATTCACCGTACGGTGTAATTTCATTATTATTATTTAATTCATTCGTAATATACAATTTTTTTTTTTTATTTTTTTTACGGACATATTTTTAATTGTTCAATGCATCATGTGTGGCGCGAGAACGAAACAAATATCGAAAACTGCACCCTGAATTATATTTAAAACGACCTATATGAATTAATGGACCACCACGTTAAATTCTATATATATATATATATATAGGTTTACAATAAGGTTTTATTCTTTTTTTTTTTTTTTTCTGGAAATGGCACACAATTTTTGGGGTTTTATCACAGTTTTTTTTTTTTTTGTATATTTTATTTTTATTGCTACAAATAGTATATTGTGTTTGATTCACCTGAACAAAAAAATGTTTAATCATAAACTATAATAAATATGACTACCGTTGTAAACGAAATATAATGTCTGGACCGTCTGAAACTAAATTGTTACAAGTCTGGTGTGTATAATAGCTCTACACGAATTTTATTCTCATTACGCATATACGTCTTTTCCATAAAAAAAAATACTACCTCGCGCTTAATATCGCGTGTTTTGTCGGTTTTGAAACGGTTCGAATGTTGAAAATATTTCGCGTATATGATTTTGTGATAGAGACAATCGCGTCGTTGTGTCCAATTGTACGTTAATACGTGCCCGATTTCGACAGATGGCTAACGTTTCGAACCACGGGGTTGTTAAACAGTATGGGGGCATACGAGTAGAACGAGTGAAAAATAAAACGAAAAATTCTCCGTGGTCGAAACGACAGACGACCGAAAATATATATATTCGTACGTACAGTTCTCGCGGGAACGGTAAATTATTAAAACAAAAAGAGTAAATAAAAAAAAAATAATGTCGCCCGTTTTCGTGACGTGTGCGTTGCTGGCCTTTGGAGTTTTCTTGCGGGACCCAGTTTCTAGCACGCGTCGAAAAGATATTTAACCTACCACATGGCACCCGTACATAATATTAAAATATATACTCGGAAAACGAAAAACCGATAGACTCCTCCGACGGTCGGACGGAATCGAAAGTTTAATATAAAATCACGTCCGTATAGCGGGTAGGTCCGCGGAAAAGACGTATACGCGACTACCGAAAGACAAGCATGGCAAATATGAAATCTTTGGTAATTGTTAAAGTTTCCGTTTGTCCGGTTATCCGTTTAAAAAAACCACGACGGTCCGGAACGTTCAATAACAATATTAAACGTTCGTTAACAAAAAATATATTACATATATATACATAATACATTGATAGTTGATAATAATAATAATAATATTGTGTGCGTGTTATTTTTTTTTTTTTTTTTTTTTAATTATTGTTTTCCTACACCAAGACTGAATTCCTTTTGGCAGGCGTTCCCGGCAAGCGCAACGTCATCTACTACAGTTGCTGCCCCGAACCGTACATAGACATTACGTTTTCCATCTTAATTAGAAGGCGCACCCTGTATTACTTTTTCAACCTGATAGTCCCGTGCGTGTTGATTGCGTCTATGGCCGTACTAGGATTTACTCTACCGCCGGACTGCGGCGAAAAACTATCTCTAGGTAAACGAAAAATGATTATAAATAATTTTTGCTATATATACGTATATAATAATAATAATAATTTATATAAATAGTTTATTTTTAACAAAATATATATATATATATATATATATATGTATAATCCGCAATAATATTTGTCTGTCGACAGTACATACCTAGTTGTTCGCGAAATAGGAATTTTTTACATTTTTTTTTTTTTTCTCTAGCATTTTAATACGAGTTTCGGTACCCGTACCGATAATATTAACATGGCCCAACGATGTGTAATATCGTTTTATTGAAATGTGTGGTTACATAATATTATTAAAATAATCATTGTATGTGTATAAAATTAATGTACGTTTTATTTTTCAGCTGCTTATCCGTTATCGCGTCTCTCTCTCTCTCTCTTTCTATGGAAAAATAAAATAGAATGTGGTCTGTTCGTACGCCGAGATAGAAACAGAAAAAAAAAAATCATAGAACATAACCACAAATATATTCCGATATTCGACCGGTTTGCTTTCCTAACCCCTTTTCAGAACCTAATCGATAATGACCTTCGATTTTTTTGCTTGTTCTATAGTTAAGTTACACTATTATGAATGTGTGTTTCTTTTTCATGACTGTTGCCAACTTTTCTACTGGAATCCTTTGTTGAAATCAAAAAAAAAACCCCGATAAAAGGAGTTTTTTATTAAATTTCGGATCTAGTTGGAGTGAATTAAAGATCTCATATTTTGAATTTTTTTTTTTTATATTTTCCTGAATAACTGGAGTAAACGCAGAAAAAAATAGCAATATTTACGCAATAACGGTTTTTTGTTATTTTCGATTTTTGTTGTTGTTGTTATTCAGTTAAAAATAATTGTAGACAATTGTCATTTTCACCGAATACTTTTATCGCACATTTGCTTTTATTTGAGCTATTTATAGTCATTTTTGAAATTTTCTAGTTTTCAAATTTTTATTTAGTCATTCAAAAAACGTTCGAAAATTTGACGAAATTTGTTATTTTGGCTCTAAAAAATGATCGAAAAACCGTAAACACATTTATTATTTCTATATGCGTTTGAAGTTCAGATTTTGACGCCGTTCGGCGGGTGAGGTAATTTTATTGGTTTCGATATATTTGTTCTGCACAACCGCAAATTCTCCCCCCCTCCCACTGGGTCAATTTAAAATGTCAAACCCCGTCCGGACGGCGAACCGACGAGCCGAGCGAGTCGACGCGGACTACGTGACCGACGGCCCGCGGCGTGTTAATATAGCTGGCGACATTCGCTAAGTCGTACGTGTAGTCTCGTTTTGTGCATCCCCGCGGTGGAAAAATATCGCGCGTCGAGAAACGAGATAATAAAATATATAAAAACACGAAAAAAAAAAAATATATATATATATATATAAGACCGAGGACGATCAAATAACGTCCGGGCGGGATTTTACGCGTTCGCGTGCGTGCTCAAAACGCAAAATCTATAATATCGGATCGTTTGTTTCCGAAATGATTATTTATTATTTTCGTATCGTTCGGTTTCCGTTGTGTACGACTGTACGTATTCCGGACATTATAGAAATATCCCGTAAAAACGAATCCGTATTATTACGACGATGTCGATTTGCGATAATATGCGATAATACGGTGGTTCTCCCTCGAAATATCCGCGTAGGAAAAAACCCTTATTCAAAATCGTCCATTCAAAACATGTCGTAGTAATTACTTTCCAAACAGTATATTTTGAAATACAAGCAAATATCCATTATTATATCGTCCTATACCATTTGATTATTTGATTCGTTATTATTCAAAATACATTTTCACTCGAAAACGTGCATTTTCAAACACCTTTAAGGTGTTTATATATTAAATGGGAATGTCTCCAACAGGGATATTTCGAATAAAGGATATTTTATAAGGGAATATTTTGAATAAGATAATATTTCTAACGGTGATATTTTGAAGTTTACAAAAGTTGAACTTAAAACGCTTTAATAAAAAGAAACCTACATAACGCTCAAGTTTTTCTTTTCTTACTAAGTACAATTCATGATGAACGTTGTGTGAAATCTCCGTACATTTCTGCTCGGTCAATACAGTTTTATCTATATAAAACAAAATTTGAAATACCTTCAAAGTATAATATTGTGTGAAAATGTCACGTCTATACGGACAGTCGTGTTTATCACTTTGTTGTACGGAAAGTACGAGCGTAATTCTCTCTGGATTTTGCCGAAAATGGAGCTGTCTAATTTATGCACAGTACGTGCAATCCGTCGTATCGTTTCATTATATTATTTCCGTAGGAAATCAATGTTGTCCGTCCATCGCGTATTTCCGTTTGAAAAAGTTAAAATACGTTTGAAATTATTCAATTTCGGGACTTTATAACCCGAGCGCATCGCCACAATGCAGTAGATTGTCGTCCGGATGATAATTTCGTACTGTACGTGCAAATCCGGCGATAAGAATATTTGTGGTAGTAAATTAGACATACCTAATGACGTATTTTCTACAATACCGTTGGTCGATATTTAATTTGTCTTCGATATATTTTCATTAGTACACGGTCGACATAATAATAATATAATACGGCAACGAGATATATTCAAAGAAAATAAATAAATTATTATGTGATTACGTCGATTATTATAGTTAATCGCTAATCGCGTCCGTGCGCATAAAATATCCGATGCCGCCGCGTCGATTTTACTGTGCTTTTTCGTCGGAGCGCATATTATATTTCGAGAAAAATAAAAAAAATAGACTACAGTGACAACCGTGGCCTATCGTCCGTCGTCTCGGTGCGAATATATATTTTTCATCCGCGAGACTGTCGCGAGTTAGTCGCATACCTGTGGTTGCCGTCGGTTAGGCCGAGAGAGAGAGACGCGTACGTACGGTTCGATCGAAGACGCGGACGGGTTCGTTTCCCGTTTTGCGCGCGCGCGCTCGCCGCCATATCATATTGTGTATTATTATTACGCATTATGATATTTCTCGAGGCGTATTGCGTTTTGATATGATGGTTTTTTTTTTTTTTTTTTTTTTATTATTTTTTTTTTTTTTTTTTTGTGTGTGATTCCGTGTCAAGAACGTTATTTTACAGACATGCGGGCGGCGAGGAGTCTGAGAAACTACTCGTGTTGCCCGAACCCGTACGTGGACATCACTTTTACCATATTCATCCGGCGTAGAACAATTTATTACATCGTCAACCTGGTATTGCCGAGCGTAACGCTGGCCGCTATGGCCATGCTCGGGTTCACGCTGCCCTCAGATTGTGGCGAGAAAATGACCTTAGGTACCTAATAAACACACACACGCGCGCGCACCCGCGTCACCGGCCCCGACCCCGCCGCAGCCCCGTCCCCGGCCCCGGCTTCGGCCCCGGTCCCACGCGCACGTTTTGCAAAAATGTGTAAAACCCGTGTGTATTATTTGTATATTATTAATATTATTATTGTTGTTATCATAATGTTACCAAGGTATGTGAACCGCGATTACGGTTACCGCGCGCGCGCGTTATTTGAACCGGGACAATATTATCGTTATCACCGTTATCAATATTTCGTTATCGTTTTATTATTATTTTTTTTTTTTTTCATTTTTTTTTTTTTATTTTATTTCATTCTTGTTGTTCCACAATAGGCGTGTTGTAAATGTTACGATAATTTTTTTTAATTAAAGGTGTAACGATCCTCCTGTCGTTGACCGTTTTCCTAAACATGGTGGCCGAGACAATGCCGGCTACTTCGGACGCAGTTCCTCTCTTAGGTAACGCACGACCAACGGAACGTTTTGTTTGATTATTATTATTGTTTATTTATTATTTTATTTTTATTTATTTTTTTTTTTTCTGTACTCGTTTTTCATATATTACGAATACAATTCAATGCGTATAATATATTATAAAATACACACGATAATATAATATTATTTATTATATTATTATTATAACATATAATATTTATTTTATTTTATTTTATTTTTTTTTTTTTCGTGGTCACACGACTTGGCTAAGGAGGGCACACAAAACGACAACCCGAACACTGGTAACCGAAAAACGCGCAGAGTATACATTTTTTTTTTTTTTTTTTTCGTTTCATTATATATATATATATAATATATATGAATATATATTTATAGATATATACATATCTTGTAACAATAATGTTATTGTATTTTTTCACAAAACACATTTGAGGTCAAAAAATGTTAAGTAATCTATATTATTATGTTTTTTTTTTTTTATTTATTATTATTATTACTATGATTTATTTATTTTTTAGATTATTTTTTTTTTCATTTTTTTTTTTTTATTTCTTTTTATTCTTTTTTTCTCTATATATATATATAATTGCGTATAATAGGTGTTTAAGGTGTTTATAGACAGGGCCTGTATATTTATCAGTACTTTATAAAAGCAAAAAAAAAAAAAACTACTATCACATATTGAAATTCAATTAAATCAAAATATATAGTAATGTATAAATAATCAGTGGCGGTGAGAAGTTTTTTTTTTGGGCGGGGAGAAATATCACCCAAAAATACACACTCACGTCTTTATGTGTGTGTATGTGTGTGTAAGTATGTGTATGTAAGTATGTCTGTGTTCGTGTGTGTGTGTGTATATATGTGTGTGTGTGTATATATGTGTGTGTGTGTGTATGTGTGTGTGTGTATGTGTGTGTGTGTATGTTACACAACGAATTTTGAAATATTTTTACAGTATAGAAATTCGAAATTTCGTCACGAAATACTCGATTGAAATAACATTCCCTTTGCACCGCCACTGACCGCAGAATATTCAGTAAACGAATTACCTATTGTGTATGGTCAAACATTTGAGGTCAATAACGTCCACGTGTTTCACTTATATTGTAATATATAATTAACAGAGAGATCGGTGCACCAAATAGCGTACAAATTAAAATTCGTTAAACAAACACCGGCATTTGATATGTTTCTCAACCGTACGCAATGACATCATACATCCAATACATAACTTTTCATTCGTCATGGTCTAATGAGGTACCTACGTAAATGTGGCACCACAAACTTTACAAAACTAAACTAAAATTTAAAAAAAAAAAAAACGTTCCGACAATCTGTACTCTGACTTGTTGGACAACGGTTGGGAAATTTAAAAACAGTTATTGAAGTAATTAATCTTTAGTGCCAACACCACGGTTAGAATTTAAATTCATAAAACTCGTCCAACATTAATCACACAGGTTTGTTGGATGAAAATTTGGTACTAGAAGTCGACAACACATCACATTTGTACCGAATAATAATAAAGTTTTACAACAGACAACTTAGTTGACAGACTTGTATCAATCATTTAATACAAAAATAAATAGAATCCAACAACGTGTTATTCGTTTTTAAAAGTTTTGTCTCTAATAGTTTCTCTAATATAGGTATTTTATATGGAAGAAATTAAATGTTTACCCTTTTAAAATATAAATATTACGTATAATAATGAAACTGGCGGTATTGAAGAAAAAAAGATTTTTAAAAAAGGAACAAATATTGTTAGATAGTATATTTTTATTACTTGAAAAACTGTTTTGTCGGACCGTTTTCAAAAATTGTTGGAACTTAAAAGGTTTAAAGTGACAAATTTTAATTTTTCTCAGTACCACATGATGTATAATATGTATATTATGTAATTATAATTTAACGTGTAGTGTTGCACAAAAAAGGGCTTTTTAAAATGAAAAAAATGTTGTAGAGTGAATTTATTTATACAAAATAATTAATAAAACAAGTTTTTTAGACCGTTTCATAAGTTATTTGTTGAAAAACCACATTATTGTTTCATGGGATTGTCATGTCGAGCTTCTGATTTTTATCATCAAACTTCAAACAATGTCTTACAGACCAGTGCGATTAATGTTGAATGAGTTTTGTTGACTTAAAATGTAACTATGGTGTTGACCATGCACCAAAATTAGTTATAGAATAAATTCCAACAAGTCAGATAAAAGTTTGTTGGAACGTTATTTTTTCAGTTTTTGTGACCTTTGTGCTCCGCGTACCTACCCTAACTTAACATATAATTTAAAATTCTATGTATTTCTTTTTGGATTTTTCTTTTCTGCAGTTTCTAATATTATATATTAAAAACGCGTCTACAATAATGTATTTTAAAACTCAATAGTTTGATCATATACCTAACCTTAACAAACTGTTAATGTATTTGAGAAACAATATAGTCTTCGATAATTATTTCACTGCGTTATTGACCGTAACGTATAGAATTTATTTGTTATAAACAGACTGTCGAACAGAATTGCTAAAATTGAGAACTTTGTCTTAGAGAACATATCCGAGATATTTTATAAAAAATTTTTTTCCTCGAACAATATCCACTTCTTAAAAAAAAAACCTATTTGTCCTATAGATTTTGGTTATCTATATTTATTCGAAAATTATATTTTATATTTGTTTTTCTTTGAGTAATACAGGCTTTTTTTTATTTTAATGTGCTATGCCAAATTAATATTAATAGAGCCGCGATAAAAACGACGACGACAACGACGATGGCGTCGATGCTGATTATTAGATATTTTGAACACATCGTGTAGTCGTACGATCGCTGTTATAAACGAATAAATTATAATATAATTTTTTTTTTTTTCTTTAAATATATATATAAATACCTAAAACCAAAGCTCGAAATAAGGAACTGGAGACCGGGTTCCCAAAAATTGCATAATTAACAAAGTATACACATTTTCAGATTACCTACCAAACGTGATGTAAATAACAGTATTTTATGTTAATTTATACGTCATAATATATATATATATATTTTAAAAAAAAAAAAATTAATTTTTTTTTTTTTTTTTTAATGTTGGCAAACAGGAGTTACGGTTTTGCTATCGCTTACATTCTTCCTAAATATGGTGTGCGAAACAATGCCACCAGCCTCTGAGTTACCACTGATAGGTATATTATCATTAATAATAATCAAATTAAAAGTTTGTTCATTTTCTTTGTGTTATATTGTTATTTTTTCTATTATTATTATTATTATCATTATTATTATTATTATTATTATTATTATTATTATTATTATTATTATTATTATTATTATTATTATTATTATTTGCACCTGTTTACGCGGGTTTGTACTTGGATGGCAGGGGTCCAACAATAAAAAATCGGGGGAGTTTTATAATACTAAAAATTTAAATCCTATATATACGATGCAATAAAAAAAAATATAATATAAAAATATAAAATAAAAGAAGAAAATGTATTATTATTGTTAAAAAAAAAAAAAAAAAAAAAAAAAATAGAAAATAAATTCAGTCACAAATTGCTTGGAGGCTTCACATAATAATATATTGTCAAGTATCTATTTTTTTTATTTATTTATTTTTCATTTTTTTTTTCTGTTTATTTTGATAATATTATTATTACACTTATATACGATAAATATTTATGCTTATTAGACTTTAGTGAAATACGCTTATTAAAAAATAATTAATACATAATATTATTTTAGTAATTATACTAAAGTATAGTAGGTGTTATCTATTGCAGTGGGAATGTAATAATTTATTTATTATTATTAATATTTTGCTCGAAAATCGATCAACCTAAACCGCAGCGCCACTTTCGTCGAAAATTAAATAATTCGTGTAGCCTTAACCTTAAAATAATTTTTATATTTGCTTTGTTAAAACACAACTTTTAATATGATTATTATTATTATTATTATTATTATTATTATTATTATTATTTGTTTTTATTATTTTTGTATATTATTATTATTTCTATTGTTTTTTTTTTTTTTTTTTTTTTTTTTTTTTCGTAATATTACCTATACGAGTATATTGTTAATTTATTACAACTGACTCAGATGAACGGTCACGGGTTTTTGTTTTTGTCCCTAAATATTTCGTTCGGCCCATTCATAATAAGATATAACATCGTTATAATAATAGTTAATTTTGTTCTTAACGCCATTACGTGCTCGTAATATAATTAATTATAATACAGAGAAAATTAAATAAATAAATAGCTAGTCGATTTTTGTATATGTATATGACGTTATAATATATTATAAATATCTATATATATATATAAATATACATTTGCGTACTGCACGTGGAAAATAATAATAAAATACCTACATAAATATTTTACTGGATGCAAATATTTTTTAAATATTATTACATATTATCGTAACGTTTATTTGATTTTTATTATTTTTATTGTTATTATTATTATATTTTTTTTTCTTTTATGGAAAACTCTATTTAGAGCGCTTAGTGCCTATATATTATATAATAATATATTATTTTAGACACCACACATAGTTGGTTAGAAACGTAATATTTTCCGGGACACGCCCACACGCGACCTCGGTGTACTTACATCACGCGCACACAAATATCCAAAAACACACTCACGCGTATAATACTTGCACACACAAACTACACTCGAATAACCTAACCTATAATAATATACACTCAAAAACACACTTTGACGCGTATTTAAGAACATAATATAGATATTTATATATTTATATATATATATAATTTTACATGCTGTACTATCAGACGTGACAAACACACACACACACACACATACATACATACACACACACACATGCACACGTTAAAACCATAGATATATTCCTATAATACTAGATAACCTAACACGGGCTGTTATCACGTTAAACCGTCCGCCGCCGTATACAGTGTGGCCGTGCTATTGTTACGGTTAGTATTTCAACCTATACAATACAAATAATTGAAAGATACTTTGATTGTTATCGTATAACATAGGTTTTTAATAATTGTTATAATTAAATGGCGTGTGCGCGGCTCGTCTCAAAAGCGAAATGATCTTAAGATAACTAAAAAAAAAAAACGAGGAAGTTTATTTACAAACACGGGGCCGCCGTAGTGTCGGGACCATGATGTTGGATTTATAAGGTGAACAAAGTAGAGAGGAGAAGTGATACCATAAACTATTACAGTTTTTTCACCGCCAGAACGCATTATATATAATATCACAAAATAACTCAAAAACTGATAAAAAAAAAACCTATTTAATCTATGTAAAACACAGACACCAACTGCCTACAGCGCACTCTGCCGGTCGAACGTCTGTAGTGAAATCCCTCTATAAATAGCTTCACCTTATAAATCCACCTTGGTCAGGGATCGAACTGATAGACAGTTATCTAGTATTATAATATATCTATGCTTAAAACACCGAACGACAACGACGTCCGTAGGAAAATATATCTCAGGAAGAAATGTCCGAAGTAAAAAATGTCTGTGGTATAAAAATGTCCGGAAGCCAACCGAAAAAAAATCATAGCTATTGGTAAATTATCGGTATCCAGTATTTTCGGTATTTAAAAATACCGGTATACCGTATTACCGTTAATACGGTATTTTTGGTAATTAAAGTATTTGATTTTGATTATATTTTTATCACACTAACAATCTTACCGAATAGCTTGAATCGTAAAACAAAATAGGTGTATATAGAATATATATGATTTATAATCTTATACATTAATCGAATTAACTAATTAAAAATAATCGCGCACGACATTAGTCTCTCAATTATTCACTCCGGTTAATTCGTAAAAAAGACATTTTTTAATAGCAAACACTCCTAGGGAAGAACATTATCTATGTACATTAAGTATAATGTAAAATGTATATCCAGTACCGTAATTTAACGAAATACAGCAACAACCGAAAATACCGTATCACGGTGATTACCGAAAATACACTATTACCGATATTAAAAATTCAAATACCGCCAACCCTAACGCGTATACCTAGATAAATTACACAAATCACGTATAAATGTATATTTATTTTTTATCACATCGGATTTTTTTCCTCCGGACATTTTGTCCTTCAAACCAGTAGCGGTTATACTTGGCGTTCAAGAGAGGGAAGACGAAAATAGTCAAATACCCACACCCCTCTCTACGTTAAAAAAAAACTTTAAACTAGTAAATAATAGGCGTCTCTAGAAAATTATTTTAAAAATGTAAAAAAAAAAATCGGTCTCGGTAGGTGTTTTTGCATTTTATAAGAAATGGAAAACAGAAACTTTCAATGTTGCTCTTTGACTAGGATAAAGTGATTCGGGACACACAGATTGAAAAGTGCGGGTACAAACTGATTTTTCTTCAAAATTTCTCTAAAAATACATTACATACTTGCAATAAAATTGTTTACGGTTTTTAGCTGGATTTGTCAAAATGATTATTTATAATTTGTGGTGAAACTAATGAAATATATATACCCAATTTATAAAGCTACAGTGGAGGTCCACGGGTCCCCGCCTTATAACCGCCACTGCATCCACCATTTGTTCCTCGAACATTATTTCCTAGACTCATGAGCGGCACGGGAATGTTAAATTTTTAGCTATTTAAAAAGTAAATAGATTTATTTTATAAATAGAGTTTTATTCAAATACGTCAACAAAGTTTGTCCCTGTCTACTCCGACTCGAGGCGCTAAACGATTGCGCGCGTTTTCCATTTTTAACCGCAAAAAATACAACACGATTGCGCACGAAAAACAGCCATTGTTTTCACAATATTTTCATTCCCCGATATTTTACAGGATTAGCATTGACAATAACGATGTTTTATATTGTCGACTTGGTTTTTTTTTTTTGTTTCTAGTTTAAATTTTTTTCTAAACAATTTTTTATACAAATACGCCATACAGGAGTGACTACGGTTACAATTTTTAAGGAGTGGGCGATAGGGTATTTATTAACACAAGTATAGTAGTAAATATTAAAAAAATACTAAAAAACATAAAATACTTAAAATTAAGTATAGTAGCAAATAGTTTTATAGTTTGGTAATTGTATATCGCGGATCATAGGATATTAAGTCATTAGAATAAGTATTTATCTAATGTTCAGGGTTTGATATTAGTTTTTACATTAAAAAAAAAAAACATATATTTTACACTTGATATACGAAAATACAGAGCCTAGTTTATAAGTTAAAGTTAAGACAAATCCTGTAAATGTAATGAATGTTTTATTTTTTATTTTAAATAAACACAAAAAAAATATTCATACAAGTAAAATAACACAAATTAAAATTGAAATTAATTTAAATTCAACACTATCGAAATTCAATACCACTTTAATTTTTAGTAAACGGGTGTAAAATTATGAAACTGTGAATCACGCCTTTTTTTAGGATGGCTCGGCGCCACTGTATATTCGAAATATTCGTGTACTTCATACGATTAAAATTGTTAAATATTTAAATTGGTAAAACTCTTCCGATAAATTAAAACCGTAAATTAATTTTAAGAAAAACTATGGATTTGGTGCGCAATCGTAACATGTTATTGTTAGCTGGTATAAAAAATTAAATCTCCGGGACCATATAAACGCGCCCATACGCACCCTAACCGTCGAGATATGCTAAAAAATATACCCATTCTCTTGTCCGCCGCAAATCTTAGATTTCGTCGAATCCCTTTTCCGACAGATTTATAAAAATACCGATTCTCTGTCAGATATGAAAAGTTCTCGTTGGATTCGACTGTGTATAACTAACCGAATAGTTAATATTTGTAATATTTTTTTTTTAGATTCCGTTTGGAGTGAGGAAGCTATAAGAGTTTTACGTTTTAAGTTAGTAAAAAAAATAGTCAAAAATTGTTCTAAAAAAAAAAAACCGACAACAAATGACGTTTTGAACGCAATATATAGAGATCTGAAATTTCGAACTCGGACAGTAAAATGGAGGACGACTTCTTGAAGGCAGGTTTTCTTTCGGAGGCTCATACGTGGACTTATTTTTATTATATTTGTTATTGAGTCCCGATAATCGACTTTAATATGATTGCCTATAACCTATATATCTTAAAAACTTGCCGCCTACAACAATGACCTTTCCGTGGTATTTGTTTAATATTAAGCATTTAAATAGAATATTATTTCGATCAATCCACAACAATATTATTCAAACGTTATTTTGATGGGTTTTTTTTTTTTTTTTTTAGTTATAAAGGCGATCGGCAAAAGGGGTCCACCTAGGAAGTTTTTATAGCCCCCACGTGTGGTTGTCGCAATTGTTATTGTAGTGTACGTCGGAAAACCTAACCTACCCCAACCTAACCACATAGATCCGATACAACGGGCTATATTCTCGTCCATAAAATATATTTACTCGCCGTTAAAACGATAAAACCAACTACTCCCGGAAAAAAAATATACAACGGTGTTTTCACCCCCTACGGTAAAAATTCGTTCTCGGAGCGGTAAAAATAATCCTGTATATATTATTTCTACTGGCGGCTGTGTATATTTATCCTAGGTGGTTTTTTTTATTTTTTTTTTTTTTTTACTTCCAATAATCAAACACTGACAGTATATAAACAACTGAAGGAATTTTACTGAGGGAGGGGGTGTGTAAAAAATGCGTTTGTACATTTATACCGGGTGGAGAGGCGATGCACCTTCTTTTTAAATTATTATTATTTTTTTTTTTTTTTTGAGTTGAATTTTTAATCGCGTCTCCTGTTTTCCATTGAAGGTTGGACAAAACCGCCACCGGGTAAATATTTACTTATACCTCCAAATCGAGAGCATCGAAATCCTACGACTCCCCCGGCCCATAAACGCACCGCGTCCATATATGTAGTTTACGAAATATTTTATAGTTATTTGTTGGATAAATCTGAATCGTCAATAGTCTTACAACTACAATACATATGTATCGATTTTGCATTGCGCGTATCCGCGGTATGAGAGACTGACAAACGGACATCGCGTAAAACTGGAACAATAAAAAATATTATAATGCATGTGTTAATTATTTTATATTTGTCTAAAAACAACACATACACACACACACACACACACACATATATATATATACACACACACACATATATATATATACACACACACACACACACACACATAATAATAATATGATATATCATAAATTTACATTTTTTTTTTTTTGTTTGTTTCATTTTACACGAAAATCTAATTCTATTCTATTTTCAAACGTCATTGCACTATATATAATTTAGCGTGTGGAGTCCTTTAGAGATTTACCTATATTATATTATACATTATTATTATATTATAAGAATACCAGTTTTTCGCTTGATTAGTGTGGTAATACGATAATATTATACTCGAAGCAATAATAATATCTTTTTTTTTTCTTTTTTTTTCTACGCACAGTAAAAATTGTATTCTTACAACAATCACCATCATGATAATATTTTATTAATAAATAAATATCACATCCGGCGACGGACACGGAGGAGGTTCTATATAATAATATATGTAATATTATACAATTGACGTTATATAATAATAATAATAGATGTACATATATTATAATATTTAATTTTATATATATTTTTTTTTTATTATTATTATTTTTTTTTTTTTTTGTTGTTGTTTTCTCTTTCTATCTCTCTCTCTCTCTCTCTCTCTCTCTCTCTCTCTATCTCTCTATCATAATGTAAATAGAACTACGCTACGATATATTTGAAAATTTCAGTGGTTTTTAAAGTCATATCCGTATTATACTGCTATTGCATTATTTACATCAACGATAAACGCGGAATTGACCACATTGTTTTTTTTTTTTTTTTTTTAATATTACCATTATTATTCTCCACTCTCCCCCCATTCAAACCTGGTCTCCAGATGGCAAAAATAAAATAAAAACAATAACAATATTAATAAAATAGATGATCGCGAAAAATATTTATATTAACGAAAACGGTATAGATACATATAAAGACATGTTAATAAAAAAAAAAAAAAAAAATGAATAATAATGATCATAATACCTACTGAAAGACGATAAAATGGAAAGAAAATGATATATTATAATATTATTATTATATTTCTCCGCGTGTAAAAAATATAAAAAAGTGACCCGAGAAACAAAAACCCAGTGAGCACAACACACACGTAATTTTTAATATATATAAATATATATATATTTTTATTTATTTATTTATTTTTTTTTTATTTTTTTTTATTTTTTTTTTTTTTCGTAGTTTCCGTGTAGTTAGATGTTTTGTTCGAGTTTGTTTTCGGTTTCATATTATAATATTTTTGAACACTGCCGCGTATACCTATTATAAAATACATCGTTCATATTACAACATAATAATATATTATAATAATCATACGTTACGATATATTATTTAATACATAATAAATATTATATTGTATTAAAAACAATACTATTACCTTATATTATAATAATAATGTGATTATTATTATTATTATTACTCATCGACAAAACGCATATACGAAAATATATTATATATTTACAACCACCTGCCTAATTATTTATTGTAATATTAGGTTTCGATACAATAATAATATATATAAAATATAATATTATTTTGTCGTGCACGCCTGTTTGACAGTTTGTGGTTATTCGTTTCGAATATTACTTATATACTCGAATATATATTTTTTATTTTTATTTATTTATTATTTTTTTTTTTTTTTTGCCCATTAGTTTTTATACTACTACTTATTATTATTATTATTATTATTATTTTAGTCACCGGTAGCCTATATAATACGTACGTACCTTATTGAAATTAATATTTTACGTTTTCATTGATTTCTATATTTGTTGTTGTTATTTATTATTATCATTAATTTTATTATTATTATCGTTATCATTATTATTATTATTATTATTATTATTATTATTATTATTATTATTATTATTATTATTATTATTATTATTATTATTATTTAATGGAATGTGTGGTGTTTGGCATTTTTTATGTTGTTTCAGGAGTGACAATCCTCCTATCACTGTCCGTATTCTCACTCATGATAGCCGATGCCCTACCACAAACGTCTGAAGCTATCCCCTTACTAGGTCAGGCATAATAATTAAAAACAAAAACAAATGAAATTTACAAAAAAAAAAAAAACACAAATAATAATAATCTATATTATGTGTCGTATATTAAGAACAAAATATGTAATATATATATGTATATATGTTTTATGTATGAATTTGTGTGTGTGTATATGTATATATATATATATATGTATACACATACTTAGATATATTATGATATTAAATCTACATACGGGAGTTTTACGGATTTTGCGTTATAGTTTTCAGAGTAACTTAACCTAACCTAATCTTACTGTAACGTAAGAGTATAGGAATACTCTTAAAACTGCAACGTACACTCTGGAAGACCCAACGGTGTGTAAAAGTGTATATACATATTATATTACAATATGTGTTTATTATATACGTATATATTTTATATTTAATTATAATATATAACAATTTTGTGTTTTCATATACCTACTTTATACATTCATATATTTTTTAAATTTGTATTTTTATATATGTATATGTATATATATATATACATATATACATATATATATATATTTGAATACATAATATCCATCTATCGTTCTGTGTAAACCATAACCTAGTATTCGAGTTTTTCTTTATTTTGTTTTTTCGATTTTTTTTTGTTTTGATTTTTCCATTTCAATAAATACACACACACACACACACACACACACACACCACATATACACGACACATGGCAAATATTTATATATCTATATACACGTTTATATGTATATATTTGTTATATTTATATATATATATAATATATAGTATTTGGAGTTTGAAAAATTTCTAAATGAAATATGTAAATTTGATAGTTTTCACGAAATTGATTCGTTCTATTAATTTTACTGCATTACTTTTTGATATATATTTAATATTTAACTGTTGCCTGTTGGTATGAATGAAAAATAATCATCGTGATCCCGATAGGTAACAAATTAGTATTTATTATTATTTAATTTACAAGTCGACTAATAGATATTAAAAATAATAATAATACAATTGTAAACTAGTGATAGGCTTATTTATAGGTAATCAGCGGTATATTATGCATTAAAAAAAAAAAATCATTATTTTATATAGAGTTTAAAATAGGAGATTATATAGGAATACGCATATTTAATATTATAACAAAGTATATCAAATAAAATTCTATAATCTATAGTTTCCTTGGTATTAATCTAAATACAATTTTAAATTTCTGAATAAGTCTGTATCGAAACATTTCTATTTCAATTTCGAACATAAGAAACACTTGGACACGTACACAGTTTAATGTCAAGTATCACAAGGTCATTTCAAATAATTTCAGCGCATGGTTCAATGTGCTACACTTCTTAAATGCGATACAAATGTTTTAAATTAGTGAAACATTGTAGTTTTATTTAGGTATTATTATCCCTGTAATTCATTAAACAATCACTATTTAAATAATAATAACAATAATATTACATTGAAATATGTCAACATTTATATTTCATGCAATTTTCAAACACTATATATATATATATATATATGTAAATATACATATTGCATATACGTGTGTATAAATAAAAAATAAATTTTTTGCGAAATTTTGTGGTTTTGTATTCAGCTCAGCTTACTCTCTAATATGATATTTTTTACTTTCTCTGTATTCTCATACATATATATTAACATAAATTTAAAATAAATACAAACGCACGTCCGACACAATATTGCTACACGTAACGTTATCCCGAATCCCGAACAATAATTAAGATTTTAGACGCGGACACAAAATAAAAAATCACTACCAAAAATATACGACATTTTTCGTGATTTCCGATTGTAACAGCTTTTTTTTTCATTTTCGATTCCCCCCCCCAATTCATCTCTCGTGGAACCACAGGCACGTATAAGAGGGACCTATCTAGGTGTTTCATTTATTTTTTTATGAACAATCCAATATGCCTCCACAATAAATAGGTACCTATACACATTAACGTAGGGTTGGGTTTTTGATCTGCAAAATCTTTTGTATTTTTTTTAAATTTATGATCGCATATTTTACTTTAGTAGTAAAACTATATTAATAAAATTAAAATCATCAAACTTATAATAAGTAATCATTACATATTATATACTAATGACCATTTTAGTTAATACTATACTTTCAACAAGATAAATGTAAAAAATAAATTTATATTATTTATCTATAGTAATGTAATAAAGAGGTAAAGTTGTATTTATATTTGTAGGAGGTAATTTCTAGGACTACTGATATAATTCGGAAAATTATTTTCTTATAGAAAGAGGAGCTACGTTCTATTGTGGTAGAAATTAGTTTGGGTGGTACACACAGAGTTTTTGGTATTTTCGATACGAAAATTGAATTGTGTTTATATTTATTTGTATTAGTTGATTTGATTGTCACAGGGGTGGAAACGCGGAAAGATACGTTTTTATTTCTTCAATACTAAGCACGGACAGCCAGTTATATTTAGTGTTGAGACTTATCGAGATACATTTGTTTATCTGTTATTTTATTTAGATGAAATTTTTAATATCTATTTGAGGTTCATCTAAGATGAAAAATAATAATCTTTTTAGTAATTATCTAGATCGAAATATACATGTATAAAATTTAAAGTTTTACCCATAGTAGAAAATGTTCAATACCTGAAAATTAATAAATTAAAATTCGAAATTACTAAAGTTAGTGATTTTACACCCTTACATTTACAGAATTAATTGAACTGATTACATTTTTATCACCCTTTACTAATGGTCCCAAAAGTAAACAATTTTAAAAAACTATCTTTGGTTAATCTCGATAAATCCACCTATCCATAGTCATATCTGAGATCATTTAGGTATTTATTATCTCTATCTGAGTCTAGATAATTTTTGAGAAATTATCTTTTATCTTTATCTAGATACATTTTACTTATCTGCGTCTCAAAACTGGTTATATTATATAATATATAATAATTGTTTCTTCATATTTTCATACACAGAAAAAACTTAGCCATAAATGATTTCATACTATGACATAGGCTTTGGGATAGAGTGATTGCTCCAATTGTCCTCCCACAAATACGTGCCTGCGGTACCATCTCTCGTTAGGGTTCGGGGTTCCCGAAATTTCGTGACGGTATATTTTTGTTTTTTTTACGAAAGCTGACTTTTAACTCGTTCCCATTAGAAATCGTTCGTTTACCCATAGATAAAAAAAAAAAACAACTATATAGCCGACTGTATAATACAAAATCCCGTGAGAGGTATGAAGTCAACAGCCAATAGAGCAAATTGTTTTGATTAACCCGTAAATTATGCATTACAGAAACACTTTGTGATTAATTGCAAACGTTTAAACATGTTTATCGCACAGTTCTCGGCATAAACAAATATTTCGTTAGTTAATCAATATAAGTTTTCCTCTCTGCCAAACTTTAGATTTACACTCGTTCAGAGTCGGTTGTCTAGTTGTTTTTTAATATCTGTGTACTTTTACGTGACTACCACAAAAACACGTATGTAGGAAAAAGTTTAATATAACTCGCTTGCTGACAATCGATTTTTCGTACGCCCTCGGATCCGCGGACGGGTGATGTTGTGAAATGCGATTAGACGCACTCCCAACAAAAAAAAAAATCCCTTTTCTACAATCGTCGAAAAACACGACTATTTTTAATTATATATGTTTCGATTAATAACAGTTTTAAAATTAGGCACCCGCTATACATTTTTTTTTTTCTTCACTTGTTCTTAATCCAGCCTCCCCCCTCCTCCTCAGTTTACTGGTTCCGCCGGAAAAAACGCCTGCGTACAATGTACATATAATAATATATACCTATATACAATATAACACAATAATATATACTTAAACATCATTTATTTTCTTCAACATCATTACAAACATTTCTATATATATTATAGCATGCTATCTTTTTGTTTATGTTTCGTAAACTATATATACTATATTGATCGTCACCGTGTTTCATATTGTGCATTCGTATATTTTGTATTTGCCATATTCAAAAAAAGCTCTCAGTTGTCCGATAAACCGCCTAAGCGGAAGGAACTAAATAAGAAAGAAAGCCGTGCGAATGTTAAATAATACATTCTTTTAAAAAAAAAAAAACGAAAATTATCTACTAAATAATCACGTATATTAAATATATATAATATTATGTGTACACGTGCGTTTTTCGCGTACACTGCTAAACAATAAAAGAAAAAAATTCACAGTTTTGTATGTGTGCAGTATGCCTGTCAGTATATGTCTTATTTTTTTTGTTTTTCTTTTTTTTTCGTTGATTTTTTATGATTTATTTGATTTTTTTTCACTTATAACTGCAATTGTTTTCTATTATTATATTATATTGTTGATTCGGTTTTTTATTTTTTAATTATTCTTTATTATACATTTTTTTTTTTTGTTTCTGTTCAGTTTATATATTATACTTACACCACACCACCGTTAAAACCTAAACATAATATGGTACGACGTAGATGACGTGATACTGCCAGCAGACTGCGCCAGAGCAATCTATCGATTTCCTAAAGTTTAATATTTAATCATTATTACTATTATTATTGCTATTATTTAATAACTGAAAACCAAACGTTATTTTTATTTTATTTTTTTATCATAAAATAGTTGAAACCGCGTTATTAATATTTTATTTGTTTTCGTTATTCAGATGAACCGAAACGTTTGTTTTTTTTTTTTTACAATAATATTTGTTTTTTATTTTTTATAACTTATTATATTATTTTACCATATTTATTTCACGAGGTATGTGACACTCCGATTCCCATCTCGTTTTATAATTATTAATTATAATTTATTGATTTGATTACTATTATTATTATTATTATTATTATTATTATTTTATTATTTTACTTTTGGTATTTTTTTTTTTTTTTTTTTTTTCATTTAAGTTTCTCTCAATGTTGTGTGAAAACAATAAAACTGATTAAACCGATGTTATACCGCGTCAATGATAAATGAATTAACCAATTATATTCGCGTATTGTCAATTAAACAATATTTTGTTTATTTCACAAATTAAAAAAAAAAAAAAATGGTTAAAATTTGATAAAAAAAAAAAAAAAAATCAACAACAATTTTTAATCAATCATATGTATTTATTACTATAATCACTATAACATTTGTGGGCCCCTCTGCCTCCAAGTAACAAAGCCGGTAGTTTCTTAAAAATTATTTAGTTAAATTAACATATCCGCGACTCCGTGCAAATCGGTTGGAAATAATTTTAATAAACGTGTATGTATATTTTTCACTCGGACGACCGGAAACGGTAAAACCGAAAACGTAAATGGGCGTAAACAATTATTACAAACCGTCGCGGAAAACGGCCGGTGATTGACGACATTTCGTTACCCGTGTGTTAACGCCGCCGATTTGCACGAGTCGCGTTTAAATACCATATGTTGTGATCGCATTAAGACCACAGATGATGGTGACGACCACGATGATGATGATGATGTCACCGTCAGAGTGATAATCGTTATACGAGATCGTTTGCATATACTAATATACTACGGAGTGATTGAATCGTTTATAACATCTAGCGAAGTGACTGTGTATAATATTATAGAATTTAATACCCACGCGGGTCGTCTGTTATAATAATAATTATTTACAAAAAAAAATAAAAAAACATCGTCGCTGGTGACCTGTAAACGTGTCCGAGGTATTCTTCCGAAAAAATGTCAAGAGATGTAAAAAATGGCCAAATTCAATAATATCGGTTTATGCTCAGTGCTAATTTCTATTAAACAAAAATAAACAACTATGCGATAACGATCGTTGTACGATAAGTTGTATCCTTGCTCTTTTGAATTTTATATGTTCATTTTTTGAATTTGATCATTTTTTCCATTAGTTTTAGTACATAATTGTTTGACCGCTTCCATGCCAATTATACTATGGTTAAATACGATCGTTTTATTATCATAACATTTTTTTTTTTTTGATTTTTCGACGAATGCGGTATTTAATAATAATATTGTATTTTTTTTTTTTTTTTTTTTAGCGATATTTTTTTATCATCGATAACGCATAGCGAGTTCTTCTAATATATAAATATCATATTATTATCAAATAAATATACAATATATTTCTGCTATGATATTATGTTACAGATATCGTTTTAAGAAAATGTAGCTGCATACATAATATTCAAGCGTGATCCAATCCGTCCATATTTTTAGATAGTATATATTATTTGTTTTTGTATGGTTTTTTTCTTATTACAATTTTTCGACCAGAGAAGACTTGCTCCGGTCATCTGCAGTTTCGAGGAATGTTTGTGGTAGCCAATTTTGTTATTAGGGGGAGGAAGTCTTTTTTTTGTTTTCATTGTACTTTTCTTACTGATGGGAAAAGGGAGAGAATGGAAACACGGGGATATTTACGAAACAACGGTTCCTGTTACAATCGATTTCGTTTTCGAAATATTCGGACATTTTTTGAGTTATTTATAGATATTTGAAATGTTCGAGTTATTTTGATTTTATATAGATAACATTCGTTTAGCTCCATCAAAAATTCTATACAATATTAATCATAAGTTTAATCTAGTGGTAAAAAAAAAATTAACTAAATGTTAAAACGTATTTTTATATGCGTTTTAAATTTAAATTTCCGATAAAATTCGTTTAAATCAAGAAAACAATTTCGATTTATTATGTAGTTCTTCTTCTCCTTCACCGGTTTCTAAACCTCTAAGAACAATCCCGTTTCCCTCCGTCCTTCTATTGGTTTTTCTTACCAGTTCTAACCTGCATCAAATAATTACAGTAATTCCACATCCTTTTGTCATTACCTCTTTACCTCTTCCCATCTCATGCCAGGCCTTCCTAGAAATGTTTTCCGCGCGGATTCTGTTCCATCTCATTTTGACTTTTACAAGCACATCTCATCTTTTGTAATATTCTTCTCCTTATTATGTCAACCTTATACTATACTTGTAGATCGGTGTGAGGCCTCTGCATTCTTCCTCCTTCTTCACTCGTCGCCATCTTTATCCTCGGTTGACATGAAGATTCTCTGTGAGATTACAGAATATACTAGTACAAATTAGTACAATTCTCAATTTAAATTTATTGAAAAATGTTTAACCGGAATCCACTCAGAAACATTTTGAATTTGCAATGATTGATCGTTGTACACAGAATACATAAATCGAATTGCCCTATATATCCTAAACATTCTCGACTTTCCACCTACAACTGCAGTGGCCTGCCTTGGAGTAATAGTCGCGACTTTTTATTATTATTATTAATATTATTATTATTATTATTGTTATTGTAATTGTTATTTTTACTATTATTATTATAATTATTATTATTATTATTATTATTACCCAACAGCGCTAAAAACGCGCCGAGATGCATGGCGGACACTGACTTATATATAGTTTGTTTTATATATACATTTTTATTTTTTATTTTTGTTTTTTTTTTTTTATAATATTTGTAATATTATTACGTAACAATTGCTATAGTGGTCACTACTTTTACTCGCTACATTCACGTTCGGTTTGTCGATTGAAATCGAGAGAAAATTATATACTTCGCTAGATGATGATAAAACATAGTCAATATAATATCAAATGTTATATGGACATTTATTTGTTGGAAACATTACGATCGATATTCATCTGTGGTCTTATGCGTTCACAATATGCGATGATGATGATGATTTAAACAAGACTTGATCGTTTATCAAAAACAAAATTAACTAAAAAAAAAAAAAAAAATGATAATATTTACGAATGTTACGATAATTTATTATTGTATTACTTGCATGAGTAGTACATTATTACTTTATATTTCTGTCTGTCTTAAACATACAACATACCTGTCTTGTTTATGTCTGATTTTATTATTTACGAAAATCTATTACGTAGTTTGTTTGTTATTATATTATATAGTATACATTTTATTTTCTCTTCCTCAATCATTACATTATCAATATTAGATACCTAATGATACTACGATTCTATATATTTATATATATATATAAATACAGTGACTTGGAATACTGGACCGTTCATTTCGTTAATAATAAAATAAAATAATATTAATTGGTCGGCTTACACCTATTCTATTGCCACTCTGTAAATTTCATTCTCGAAGATATTCAAAGTCACTATATAATATATTAGTTTACATTTTATTTCTTGCACTTAAAAAAACATTAACGCACGACGCTTTATAAAAAAAAAAAAAAATTCAACGACCCATTTCCATTGCGACGAACGCTAATTTTGTATTTTTTTTTTTTTTTTTTTAACGGCGCTTATTTAGGTACTTATTTCAATTGTATCATGTTCATGGTGGCGTCTTCGGTCGTGTCCACAATAATGATTCTCAACTATCATCACCGCAACGCGGACACGCACGTCATGTCCAAATGGGTAATTTTACACATTAATTATATTCATTGGCGTCATACTTATATATATATTATACATTAGCGTTAAGTTTAAATTCCCGTTATATATATATATATTACTTCTTCTCTTTCGGCTTTTTTCCCTAATACTCGCGGTCAGTCACTTCGGTCCTCGATTTCCCGCGCCCAATGTCCCTATATCGGTCCTCGTATCGTACTCTCAGTCATATATCCTTATCAGTCTTTCTCTCCGTCTCCAATTTTTTCGTCCGCATTGACCTTGCAAAACCTCCCTTGACCCGTCGCGTCCCTTTTAATCTTATCAATTATCGACCCAATGCCCACAGCTATGTCCTTCACAAACCCATTACCTACTATTCGATCATCTCCGATGACTCTGTCCATCACATCCGCCTATGTAAGCGTTCTCGTCTCTACAGCTAGACTGGACGCTCTGCTCTATCATTATGTCCGCCGCCCAACGTGTTGTCACCGCAATTACGATTATATTCTCATATTGTATTTAGCATAAGCGGCGCGCGGAAACGAGTGAGGGGCACAAGCACCGGGCCACGGGATCGTCCCATACGAACGCTGAACCGTAGAGAGAGGATATTATTAGTGTAACGGTATATTTTTACCCAAATACATTTTAATCGTGAGATAAATATATATCCCAGTATTTTTATCCTTGGATATTTTCACCGGGCGATAATTTCGATTGGTTTTAAAATTAATAAAATTCACAAAGACTCCGGCAACGGCCGATACAAACTACCCGACGATGGAAACCGAATATAATATACAAGTGAGGTGCACAGGCTCGAAATCTTCGGAAAACGTGCGGTAATATAATATTTATCGTCGGTGCTCAAATATAATGATGAATAGTAACAGATTACTTACCCGACGAGTTACTTATATTATTGTGTAATAATAAACTAATTTCGACGACCACGACGACGACGCCGCGTAAAATAAAAATACTCGACGATTGTCCCCCGAACGGTCGTGTACCGAGATTGCCTATCCGAGGCGCCGTTTGATACACACGGAAAATCAAATATGGTCAATAAGTCGACAATTCGTTTTTTAGCGGTATTAGTGCTCATTATAACATGTCTTGTACGGTTAAAACGCCAAACGTGAGAATCGGTCCACCATCCGGATATTCATTGATTCGTTGATTTCGCATAAACAAAAGCAAAAAAAAAAAACAAAATTAAAATTTCCCATTAGTTTTGTTTGGTATATTTTTTTTTCCGTTTTTGATTATAAATAAAAATGTATTTGTTTTCTTCGTGATAATATGACAAACATAAATTAATAAATAACAAATAAAATTAAGAGCAAACATATTTCTATTCACTGGACGCTTATTGTACTGTTAAAATAATGTATGTAGCCCACGACAACTTTTACTCGCTTAATAAAGCCCTGTCTTCTTCAAATGGTTAGACACGCCCCGTACCATACATACATATACAACACCGTGTAGTCGCAAAACGGTGTGTCCCATGAAACCTTAATAAGTGGCCACTATTGTATTGTGTAAGGGCTTCAAAGACATGACGGGTCGGCAAGGATGTAAGGGTTTTGGGATCTAGGGGAACCGCAAAACTAAAACGGGTCGCTTTCGAGTGCTTCTCTCTCTCTCTCTCTCTCTCTCTTTCTCTCTCTCTCTCTCTCTCTCTCTCTCTCTCTCTCTCTCTCTCTCTCTCTCTCTCTCTCTCTCTCTCTCTCTCTCTCTCTCTCTCTCTCTCTCTCTCTCTCTCTCTTTCTCACTCTTTCTCTCTATCACTCTCTCTGTTTCCGGCGATCCCGTAATAATTTGTCCGTAACTCGCGTCCCCAACGACGCGCTTACACGTTGGTTGCTGTACAGGTGAAACGCTTGTTTTTGGTATGGATGCCGTGCTTGCTGTGCATGAGCCGGCCTGCCCGGGAAGACGAGACCGATGGCAATCGGTCGGACAAGAACAAGGGGACGGCGTCATCCATCCACCACATGCCCGACTTGGAGTTCCGGGCCAAGTCGTCCAGGAGCCTGTTGGCCAACGTGCTGGACCTGGACGACGACCTGCGGTCGTCCACCCGTAGCTACCCGGGCGCCCGGAGCCAGGTGGCACCCATGCCCGAACACGTCATGATCGAACAGCAGCACGCGTCCATGATGATGGTCGGCAGTGGCGGAAACGCGTCCGCCGCGGCCGCCGCCTCGTGTCTGGGACCGCACCGAGAGCTGTCGCTCATCCTCAAGGAGCTCCGGGTGATTACTGACAAACTGCGCAAGGACGAGGAGGACTCCGAGATCACCAACGACTGGAAATACGCGGCCATGGTGGTCGACCGCATGTGCCTGTACATATTCACCTTTTTCACGGTGGCCGCTACCATAGCGGTACTCATGTCCGCCCCGCACGTGATCGTCACGTGATCGGGGGACAGCCCGCCCGCCGTCGCTCCGGCTCCGGATCCGGTCGCCACTGCAGCCGCCGAAGTGTACGGCAAAACATTCAATGGTATCTTAAAACAATTTTACGCACACCTGTTGTCGTATATCTCCGACAAGGCCGTGCATGTAGCGTACTACAATAATAATTACTATATTACGTCGCTGTTATTATTATTATTATTATTATTATACAATATATACCTACTGGTAAGTCTAAAAAATAGTAAGTCGGCATTGGATTGATTATAAATGAAATTTAATTCATTTTTTTTTTTCTCGTAATACTATAATATCCTAATTACTAAGAATAAATAAAATAATGTATAGGTAATAATAGTAATAATAATAATAATAATAATAATATATCCGTTCGGGGTTCACTACTATATTAATAATACTATATTATATACGCGATATAATAATTAATAATAATATTTTACCTAAATAATCAATAATAATTTTTTTTTTTTGGCCCTGCGCTCCTCGAAACGTATAATACAATTTATTACGGTACGGCGATTTAAAAGTGCACGTTTTAAATCGGCTAGACATTCCGTGGTGAAACCGGAGCCAGTTCTGGTTCACGGGTCCGCCGGTTCTCGTCCGAGATTATACATTATATAATTATTTTAGTAAACGATAGTTTTTCACATAGATATTATATAGGTACATGTTTAAGACGTGCTATTGTTTTCATTGTGCTCGGAATCGTATATTTGTCACCAAAGCGGTTAGACAAAGTATGATAACCATTGGTAAAGTATATAATCAATAATAATATTATTATTCACACAAACATAGTTTATAAATAATTAATAACATCGTTACTTTTAAATTAAATGTAAAGCAATAATAAAATGTACGTTATATTTAATGATTAGACCTTATCGGTCTTATCTGAATTTATGAAATCGGCAGATTGCATAGATAGCAGATTGATAAACTGTGTTTCTTTATCGTAAACCACAATCTACCACGTATAACCGGTAACAACTATACTTTTCCGTCACAGTATACCATGTATATATTATTATCTATGCGATTATACACTTTAAATTGAAAAAAAAAAAAAACCATTTACATTCGTATTTCTTTGGATTTTAAACGGGCGATCAATTAACATTTTACATTAGTATAAAAATTACAAATTAAAATGTTTAATCTAGCCAATACCGTAAGTAAATTATTAAAGAAGAACCGTTCGAGAACCGGTACGGGTAATTTTACATCGGGAACCGGCTTTCCCGCTATACAATTAATAAACCAACGAAATAATTAAAATTATAGACGCGAGAAACAGCGTAATATTATTATTAAAATTAGCTATCACGTTTTTAATATTATATTTTAATAATATCGAGAGAATCCGACTGTACGTAAAATAATATTTATAACTGATACCGTTGAACAGACAAATTTCACCCGTATGGTATTGTTAATGAGATAGGGCCTCCGTAAAAGTCTATGCATTATTATTTTCTCTCTCTCTCTCTCTCTCTCTCTCTCTCTCTCTCATTGTCACAGTTTCATTAAAAACACCGTAGTTGTAGAGCATAAAAAAAGTCTGTTTAATAATGTCATTGTGTACACCCAAAATGTACAATAAATCTCACGACAAATCAATCGATAACACAATATACCCGAGTATAACTTTATCGAAAATTCCCATTGTTCTGTCAATGGCAGAACAAAGGAAAACGAAACGGCTCGTCGAATCTCCCCCAACCCCAACCCACAACGAAACCCCGTCATATTTGAACACGTTCCCGAAACGTAATTTTCGGATCGGTCATCGCGTTTTATTGCCATCGGTCCGTTTTCACTCTCGCGGTAAATCTCGCTAATTATATTTAGAAAATTATTTCGCTTGATTCGTTCGAATAGCTTAAAATCGATACGTTAGTGTCGATTCTCGTCTTGAAAATAATTTCAAAGAAAACAAAACAGATAAAAATGTCCCGCACGCGTTCATCTTTTGTTCTTTTTGGTTTCAGTTTATTTTTATAATTAATAATTTTATCGAGAGTACTGAAAATTGTCTGTCATGACATCCGGCAACGGCGGCAGCGATGTCCTCTTGCTCAAATTTAAAAAAAAACATTGAAATTTACTCGACTATTATAATATTATAATAATTTAACTAATACAAATCGTATTTTTTTTTTTATTTTTTTTTTGTTTTTTACTATTATTATTATGTCGAATATTAATATTATTACCAATAATTATCCGCGTGGTAACAACAAATCTATTCTAATTCGCTACGTCTAAATGTAACGTTTTCTTTTATTATTTGTTTTGCTTATACGCAAAATATTCTTATATAATAATCAATAATACTATTTAGTACAAATTCGTAAATGCAAACGTACTTTATATTTGTATTGATTTAGACGTATTAAAGTAAAAAAATACTATTCATTTATTTTTATTTTTTCTCTGCGCACACGTTTCACGCCGTGACAATCTTAGGATCATATTATTATAGATTCACCCCGTGTAAGCGTAATATTAATTAATAGACCAGGAATGAAAGACGTCAGTTTTATACGTAGTAATGCAGTAATAAGTAATTATTATGTGCGAGAGAGTAGGACAATGGACGGTGTTTTCGTGGGAGAAAAATAATATTGCGAAACAGTTATGCGTGTAAAAATATTGGAAACCGTAGTCTCATAAAAATCATAAAAAATAAAAAAAAATAAAAATAAAAAAACAACGACTGAGTCCACGAATTATGATACACTAGTTTAGATAGTTTCTGGTATAAAACCGCAAGTGTTGTTATCGTATCCGTGTGAGATTCTTTTGTCATTCTTGGTCTACGCATCGCCCGCCGCTATATACATGTAGTTTACGATACTAATAATATTTCATCGTTAAAACGATATTAATTGCATAATATTTTATTGTTTTTTATGATTATTATTGTTGTTATACTATATTAATAATATTATATCGTTACCAATAATTATTCTTCTATTATTATTATCGTTATATGATTAGAAACGTATAACAATATTAAAAAAAATTAAAAAAAAAAAATAATAATAATAATAATAATTTGTCTAAAACATTAAATGACAAAATCTTGAGTCGTCTTCCGGTTCAAAAAAAAATAAATGTCACCATTAACAACAACAAAAACACACGAAAAACTATATAGGTAATCGAAAGCGTAGGTAATGAAATACTAAATTTAAATTTAATTTATTATATATTATTATATTATATAGATATACGTTTTATTTAGGAATATGATATAGGGATAGTAATTTGGAATAAATTATTTTCTTCGATTTATAAATTAAAATTAAGATAAAAACGGAAATTTAAAATTGATATTAATATTATAATAATTGATTGGTATAACCAACAAAGTGTTAAATAATACATAATTCAGCTCAATTAATTATTGCTTAATAAATAATAATTAAAAAAAAAAAAAAGTTAAAATTATTGTAAATTAAAATTACACACCTAATATAACAACTATACGTTTGTTTAGAGTTGCTATACATACATATTTAATAATAATAATGTTTTCTTTAAAAAAAAAAAAAAAAAACTATTTTATAAAAATAAAAATCGTTTTATAAAAAAACGGCATTAACGTAACGATGATGATTATAAAAAAAAAAAGTTTTTATATTAATAAAAAAAAATTAAAAATAAAATACCGTGTAAATACCTATACTTTGTTATTTGTACGTTGTTATTGGATCTTGTTAACATAATTATAATTGATTTTATATTACTGTAGATCATGATATAGTAAAGCTAACAATACGTATTATTATAATGAACGATTCATTTAAGCATAGGTAAAAATAATTATTAAGCGTTTGATTTTTTTTTTTTTTCTTTCTTTGACGAGTTGAAATAGAAAAGAAACGAAACTATTCGTAAGAGACTTAAACATACTAACTTACATTTAACGAGTATATAAACATTGTGTCGTATGAATTTGACAACGACTTCTAAGCCTAAAAATGTATGTTTAAGAAAATATAAAAATTCATCGACCCCCCTCCCCCATCCCCCCACGCGAGGGAATAATATTATAAATTATTATTATACCAGATATTATATTATAATTGTTGTAAAACATTTTTATATATATATAATATTTAGTTATTTTTCGCAGTAAATTATTATTAATTATTATTGTTATTATTATTATAACTTTAATATAATTACGATTGTTTTAATCGTTATTTTTAGGAGATGCAAAAAAAAAAATTAGATATAAATAGAAAAAAAATTTTTTTTTTTTTGTGTAAATAATGCAGGAATATCGAATATTTATAGGTAAAAACAAAATGTTAACAAAACGTCTTCGTTAATAATATATTTATAATAATAAGTAGTTTATTAGGCATTCGGTTTGTTTATTGTTTTTTAATTTCGTCTAATAAAAATTATTCCTATTTTTTATTCGTTTTGTACGCGCACAGAACGCTCTCTGGGTAGCGTTGTTTTACTATAAATAATTTCAAATAATTTCAAATAATCTAATCTTAAAATAATTACTTATCGTGAAAAATTACAATAACAAAAAAAATTAAAAAAAAAAAAAAAAACAAAAAAAAACCATACATAATAATCATATATATATAATATATATATATATATATATATATATATATATATATATATATATATATATATATTATAATATAACGAAATAATAAAACAAATTTTGTTTTTAACTTATCATTAAAGACTGTAGATTATGATTCAATATAAAGACTCGATAATAATATTGCCGGTAATATGGTCAGTTCTTCCGCCCGTACGTCTGCTTACGGCTGTGGCCCACGGGGGGGGGGGGGGTTACGGTTACGCAGTACCCCGCGGTTAAGTCGTCGGCCGGATGGGCCGGAAAATTTTATCGCTTTTCCCGTGGATTTCCGTGTGCTTTTCCGTTACCGCGGTGGAAGAACTGGCCGCGGCCCGCAGTGGCAACGATCGTAAAACGATAATATTGTTCACATCGTCGTGAAACGGTCCCGCTCGCTCATCTAGGCGCTGTTTTTTTTCTAATTGTTAAGCAAATAATAATAATAATAATAATAATAATAATAATAATAATGATAATAAAAACTTTATTAAAATTAAATTAACAAATATAATTATTATAACGAATCGCAATCCGTAATATTTAACGTACGAGTGTGTACACGCAAAAACCACCATAACAATATATCAATACGTTGATTAAAACAAATTTAATACATTTAATAAAATTTTGTTGTTTTTTTTTTATTTTTATTTTTTATTATTATTATTATTATTATTATTATTTTAACCGGCAACCTAGGGATTAATAAACGATTATTAATTTCGACTCGAAACACGATACACAAAAATACCGTTAGGTTTTTGATTTTTTTTTCTTTAATTATTATAATTTACAAAAGAATTAATCGTCGTCGGTATAATTATATTATTCCAAAATATTGTCATAGGTTTTATTACAATAAAAGTTTTTCGCCCTTTAATATTTTTTTTTTTTTTGTTAGTGTACAATACGATATTATTCTACGGCGTTTTAACATTAAAAATAATCTTACGATTTCCAAATAATTCAACAGTATTATCTATGACAAATTTGTTTCGTGAAAACAAAAAAGTTTTTAACGTTCGGCCCGTAAAAACAATAAAAAAAATAATAAATGTTTCCATATTATATTATTTAAACAAATTATTATATTATTAAATATAAATATTAAAAAAAAAAAAAAAAAAAAAAAACGTTTTGTTATTATCGTTACTAGCGGTTTTGTATAGTCTTTGATATAATTATATACTATAATTATATTTCTCAATGTATTTTTTGTTTTCTTTTTTTAATCATTTCAAATACGCTAATATTATATTATTATTCTTGAATTGTTTACCATCATATTATATTATATTATTAAATTATTATATAGTAAGTAATATCATAAGTATATATTTCGTTGGTTTTTTTAAATTTTTTTTTTTCTTTTTGTTTATGTCAAACCAAAATGTTTTCATTTTATTTGTACGGTTATTAATATTATTATTATTATTATTATTATGTTTTTATTTGTTTGTAATAATCTCTATAATACATTATGGCGACTCGCAATGCGCGATTTTATAATAATATATAGGCCATTATGTTGAAGGCCGAAAAATATTATCTATAATATTTACAACAACAACAAAAAAAAAAAACTAAAACGAAATCGAAATCCGTAATGATATTGTATAAATTGATTCAAAATCAATACTAAATGGTGTACACACAATTATTATAATAATATAGATTTGCTCATAGTATTTGTTAACTCTTGTGTAATACGTAGTCGATAAATTAATATAATATTATTATATTTAATTTCAAGCAATTTGTACTTAAAAAAAAAAAAAAAAACAAATTAAAACAAGTTATAATTATGATTATTATTATTGAATCATAATAGTATTATTTCAATAGTTATTATTGGGGTTACAGACCCTATACGCCCTATACAAATATGAATATATTGGACAAACCAGTCGATTAAAAACGATAAAATAGTGTGTGTATATGACATAATATAAAAATATTATGATCTTGTGAAATGTACAAATATGTCAAATAGGTAGTAAAATTATTATTGTTTGAGGTTTATTCGTCTCCTATATGACCAAACAGTATCAAAAACAAACCAGTTTAAGTTAAATATAATTGTGGTCAAGACCTGTAATTTCCACAGAATATTAATATTAGTCCTTTCCAAGGTGAACAAATTTTCCAAACATTCTGATCAATTTTTTAATTATTTATTGGGATTTTAAGTTTTTGAGTTTTTTTTTAGTTTTATTTAGATAAATTTGGTTAGGCCGACCGGAAAAGCTAAAAAATTTGACACAGTGTTCATTATAAATTGTTCTTTATATTGAACAGGAAAAAACTTGATGCTTATGTAATAATTCGGTTTTATAGGCGTTTAAAGCGTAAATTTTGATAAAAATCGTAATAAATACAGCACGATTAACTAAACTTTGTTCAGAATGGTTTTTCGTCAGCAACCACGTATCGTTGCGTAAAGATATAAATTAAACTCTATAACCTACCTTCCCAACTTCCCATCTACAATATTGGCACACTCGTGTTGCAAAGTATGTGTCTCAGTCTATTTTTATTTCTCCTCAATGTATACCAACTTGAGTGAATTGTCTAACTAAAAGTATCCCTGATGGACAGTCCCGTATTTGGAAATGTTACGGCCCAGGGAAACATAGCTACCCCTGAAAAATTGTTTTTAAAAAGTAACATCGACGGGCCTCAAACGGATTACCAAGTAATGTCACTGCGTGTGCCTGGTCAATTGGTGTCACGAGGAAACTTAAAAAGGTTTTTAAAGAAGAATAAAAATAATAATAGTTGAACCATTCTGTTATCTGCATAATATTGAGCTCTCAAAATTCTTCTATATTTCACTGGAATATTTTATAATTGTAATATCTAGAATGGTAACGATTAACGATAAAGTAATAATTATCGTATTAATCTACTAACTAAAAAAGTAGATTTGTAAAAAAAGATATGATCCATGGTTTGTCCACAGTCATGTACACAAAATCAGATACCCCGCAATGCAACTTATCAAGTGACGTCATTGTAGTGACAAATTTTCGAGAATAATCGAATTATTCTTAACGTAATAATAACAGTATATATATTTTTTTAAATGTCTACCGCCACACCAGTAACGTACTCGAGGAAGTGATGTGGTTGATGTATTACTGCCCAGGGCTCTGGGGATATTTTTTTCCTTCAAATATTTGTTACGTACAGTACAAAAATAAAAAATATCAAGTGTAAAACATGTCATATGATCACATGGTTCACATTATTAATGTTACCTAGATGACGATGATGAAGTCTATATAGAGTAAATAGATAGTAGATATTGTTAGATGTGAATCTAACGTAGGTATCGTGCGAAACCAAACATTTTATTCAAGATTATTATAAAAAATAATTCAAACGTTAGTAAAATTACGTGATATTGCGTTATGATTTCAACGATTCGTACCACCAATTCACAAAAAAGGTTCTAATTACACCACTGTATTATTATTTTGTAAAATGAAATTCATTTTTTATTCTGATCTTTTATACCTTCACAAATTGCGTTTAAAAATCAACTAAATGAAAATATTAAAAACTATCGGTTTTGGCGGGAATCAAATGTGTGTTACTCAGTTTCTGGTTTAGTGGGTTACTACTGCAACTGTGCCTTATCATGGATTTTAAATCGATAACGTTATGAACACGTGGCGCTTGTCAAATTATCGGGGGGAAATGTATTATAAAAGTATTGGAATACGTACAACACAATATCAGTGTTCTTAACACTTAACAAGACTCATAATTAAGGAAACGTTGAAGGGCCCACCAAATGGTTTTTTTTTTTTTTTTGTTATCTCGTTATTATACACAAGTCGTTATTACGACTTTGAAACTGTTTTTCCAATAAAGACAATTTTGTTTTCACGTCTTGGAGAATTAAAGTCGACGAATGAAACACTACTCTTACTTGTTGTTATTTTTTAATTGTTAATCTTTAGATGAGGCATTAAGAAGATCTCGACACCATTTCCTTTTGAGTCTTCTAGGGGAATTCCCAGGAATTGTGAGATAGGCAAGGTTTGATATGAGAAGGAAGTTTAGAGTGGAATCGCTTATAAAAAGTTACTGTTTCTTCATGGGCTGTTTTGATTTTTAGATCAGTGTGTAATGTTAGGTTTGAAATATAAGGTGATTATTCGAAGGATATTATATTGGAAAGTTTGGATTTTTAATTTAATGTTAAAAATATTTTTTCGGGGGTGGGGGGTCAGCCTCAAAGCCTCTCCCCCCCTGGGTTTGCCAACAATCCATAATAAAGAGACGAAAAATAAACTAACGGTTCCAACGTTTCCGTAGATAATAATAATAATGTTGACGCCGTCGTGTGTCCGTACACGTCACGTTGTCATAGTGAATCATCGCGTTCGCGGTGACGTACACTCCGACCCGGGCGTGACGTCACAAATTTACGATTCACGGCCACACGTTTTTTTTTTTTCTGTTTTTTCGACTCTTCGTCACGACGATGACGACGACGACGTTATCAGGAAAACAGTCCGCGAAAACTGACAACGCATGCGAGCCGATAATATTTGTACGTCCAGTGGTTCTCAACATTATATTCGCCTTTGTACAATTCAAATGTACATAATATCTACGCCTTGACTGCAATCATTCTGCCGAAATTACGAAACGCTTGAACAAAACGATTGCGATAACATATGAAACGGATTTTCCAAAAATAACAATACAAATTATTAATCTTCTATAAAAATCCGTATAATAATCGATCCTAATGATTTTTTTTTATTTTTATTTTTTGTATTTGCGATGCACACGCCGCGGAATTATACCATAGAACAGTGGTCTTCAACCGGTGGGTTTTAAATTTGGGTCGCCATAAGTCTTCTTTTTAAAATTAAAATTATATAAGGTAAAAAAATAATTTTTTAATTATTAAACTTAGAAAATTAATAAATGAAAATACAGTTTAAAAATAGTAGTGTATGTAATGTATATGTATCAACATTATATAATTTATTGTTATTAGATATCATATTTTAAATTAATTTTATATTTTTATATGTATTCTATACATTTTCAATTAATAATAAATAAATATTCTACCTATTAAAATGTAATTTTTATTCATTCGGTTTTAATAATAGTACTGCAAAGCATTAATCAATTTTAGATTTTTTACAAAGCTTACGTGGGTCGCGAAAAATATAGGCCTAAAAAAGTGGGTGGCGAGTCCAAAAAGGTTGAAGACCACTGCCATAGAATATTCGTCCGTCGGTGCCCGTTTGGAACCGGTTTTGGGAACCACAGTGTTTTTTTTTTTTCCTGATTTATGATCGGCTGATAGCCGGTAACCGGCGGCCCCGTTGGCTGCACTGCGACCGTTCACGCGTGGCGCCACTATTATCCGGTGGAAGAGTACAGTACTATACATCTTGTATCGTTCCATATCTCGTGTCTCGTTGCAATATTATTTCTTTTATTTCCCAACTTTTGAACACGTTTTTTTTTCGTCCACGTCTGTCGTGCGTCTCGATGCAGTGAGGTGTACGCGCTTTTCGCTCGTCATCTGGCACCAAAATACACGGGACGGACACCAACCAACGGCTGCAGACATGTCCACCAACGCGGCGCCGGACTCGTGGGAGGAATCCGATCTGGCCGATGCGAGTGCCAGCGATTTGCAACAGAAACTTATCAAGCTGAACGTGAACGCGGCCGAGTTCGTGCCGTCGTTCGCGTCGTTCTCGGCAAACGAAGACGACGACGACGACGATAACGACGATAACAACAAAAACGGCCACGACAACCAGACGACTACTGGCGGTGGCGGTGATAAAAAGCCTACCGGTAAGTGTTTCAGGTTTAAGGTTATGACGTGTCCCACGGTCATCGCTAATAGTGGACCCGTTCGTTTATATTGTTATAGCTGTGGCCGGTACAGCAGATAAAACCGTGGCTGCCAACAACGCCGACGAAGGGGCTTCGGCCTCGGTGCTCGATTCGTGGGAGGACGGCGCGTCCATCACTCCCGAAGACGGGACCGCCAAACCCATTGTCGACGATGATATCGATATCGATATTATTGACCCCGACATAGACTGTGACTACGAAAAACCTAAAATTATTCCGAAGAAAGTCATCGAAACACTAGAGCCAAAACCCAAAAAGGAACACATCAATATTGTCATTATCGGGCACGTAGGTAAGACAAATCATTTTTTTTTTGTCAGTTTTACCATTGATTTGTAGTATTTGTATAATGTTTAAAATCAATGGTTTCGCCTATTTTAAAATTAAAAGTCCACCTACTATACATCATTTTAATAGTTAACAACATACCCACAATTTACCCACCCAGTATTCTTGGTTTATATTATAAATTTACCTTTCTTTCATATTGAAATGAAAGTTATGAATGTTTACTCAAAAGTGCTCGTATAGGTTTTTTTTTTTTTTTTCACCGTATTTAAATAACACCCGCTATCGATTATTTACAGTATACATCTACCGCGTACCTATATTTGTATTAATTTAGATTTAAAATGTACCTATAATTGACTTCAGATTAGATGTCAATAAATCTCTATTTTCAATTATCTTATAAGGATAACTAGGTTATTTTTGAATAGATATGTTATAGGTACTGAAAATAGTTTTTTCTTAGTATATATATACATCTATTTATCAGAATATAGTATAAGATATATAATATAATATACAAATCCATATAGGTAATTAAAAATATTGAGAAGTTCCTATGGTACAGATTAGCGAGTACTGAAATCTAATTCCAGTAATCCGTACTAGTTAATACATATTACTTTAGATAGGTAGATGCACATCCCTTCTAGTATAATAAAACACTCTAATATTTATAGATAACATAACAATATTTTTTTTTATATACTGACTACCAATTATTAAATTTAGGAGAAAAATATTAGTGATTTTCTTTAAAAAAAAAAAAATTGAACTTTGCACACTTATAAAATAAAACTACATAAGAATTGCCATATTTTTATACTACCATAAAATATCTTATGATGATCCATATATACAATTTTCAAGCATTTCTATGAACTCAACAAAATTATGTCAGAATATTATATGTACATTTTATCACATCTAGAAAATTATATTATAAGTATTCAATAGAAATTTCAGGTTTCTATAATTATTTTTCATTAAATTACAACAAAATCAATTTATATAGAAACTGTTGTTCCATAAATATTCTCATTTTTCCGGCTGTGTTCCTCCATTGTTAAGGAAAGTTCAAATAAAATCAAAAAACCGTTGTTTCCCTCAATGCAATATTTAATAAAATAGCATTCCTGTAGTTGATAACTAGAATAAGTCTTTTGATTAATAACAACTCGTTTACAGACAGAAAAAAGAAACAATATTTTATTACCTATTAGCAGTGCTATTGATAATATATTTAAATAATGTTTAAGCGACATATTATGTACTTTGATTATTCAAAATTATAAAATTAACCTAATTTAAATTATTAAAAATTATTTCTTTAGATGCTGGAAAATCAACAATCGGTGGTCAAATAATGGCTCTTACTGGGATGGTTGATAAAAGAACTTTAGATAAATATGAAAAAGAAGCAAAAGAAAGAAGCAGAGAATCGTGGTATTTATCGTGGGCATTAGATACTAACCAAGAAGGTACATCTCAAAATGAATTATTTATTACCTATATTTATTTTTAAATGAATTATTAAATTTTTTTTTTTTATTATATATATATATAGAACGAGAAAAGGGCAAAACTGTTGAAGTTGGTAGAGCTTATTTTGAAACTGAAAGAAAGCATTTTACCATACTAGATGCTCCTGGTCATAAAAGTTTTGTACCCAACATGATTGGTGGCACTGCTCAAGCGGATTTAGCTGTTTTAGTATGTTAAAAATATTTATTGAATAATTAGAATTTAAAACTTAATGCTCTTAATGTACATACATTATTAATAAGATTTTAAAAAACACAATTATGTAACTTGCTAATTTACAAATACTGAAACAAACTTCTTAAACATATTTGACCCATCATATTTTATAGGAATAACTTTATTATAAATATTGTAATTAATTAGATGTATTTTGTTATCTAGGTTATTTCAGCTCGTAAAGGAGAATTTGAAACTGGATTTGATCGAGGTGGTCAAACCCGTGAACACGCCATGTTAGCGAAAACAGCCGGTGTTAAACACATGGTAGTGTTAATAAATAAAATGGACGACCCAACTGTTCTGTGGTCTAAAATAAGATACGAAGAATGTAGAGATAAAATTTTACCATACCTAAAAAAACTTGGGTTTAACATAGCTAAAGATTTAACATTTATGCCTGTGTCTGGTCAAACCGGTTTAGGATTAAAAGATCAAGTTGATGAATCAATTTGTCCCTGGTATAGGTAAGAAGATTTTTTTTATTTATTATGAAAAACCATTTTTGTTAAATATAATTATTATTTTTCTAGGGGCCCTGCATTTATTCCATTTATTGACAATTTACCTTTATTAAATCGTCGTTCAGACGGACCTTTTATAATGCCTGTTGTAGAAAAATATAAAGATATGGGTACTGTACTCATGGGAAAAGTAGAATCTGGTCAGACAAAACGGACCCAAATATTAGTTTTAATGCCAAATAGAGTATGTTTTATATACTAGTTGAGCGAATTTTAAACACTATATGAATGTTACTTTATTTGTATAGACTCAAGTAATTGTTGATCAATTGTGGTCAGACGATGAAGAAGTTACCTCGGTTGGACCTGGTGAAAATATCAAAGTTAAACTAAAAGGAGTCGAAGAAGAAGATGTCTCTCCTGGTTTTATTTTATGTGACCCAATTAATCCAGTTAAAACTTGTCGTATATTTGACGGACAGGTATTATAATAATATGTTACGAAAATATATTATGATAAATGCAATATTATTTCAAAAATATTAATTAAAATCTACTTTTTAGGTTGTTATACTAGAGCATAAAAGTATTATATGTGCTGGATATTCAGCTGTCATGCATATCCATTGTGTTGCTGAAGTAGTAGAAGTAAAAGTAAGTTGTAAACATGTTTTTGAAGATTAATATTTTTAATAAATGGTGCGCAGTATAAAAATTTAAACACTTGCTATTTATAGTTTTTAATTTTTAAAAACAAATGATGAAATATCACAAAAATAACCCCTTTAAGTACTATTTATGTGTTCTATTTAATATAAGTTGCTGCATCAACTGTTTGTATACATTTACTGCTATAAATGTTTATCTAATAATTCCCTTGATCCACTTGGTATCAAAATAAAACTGGTTTATTATAAGAGTTATTAACTTTCTATTTTTGCAGGCATTAATATGTCTAGTGGATAGAAAAACTGGATTGAAATCAAATATGCGACCGCGATTTGTTAAACAAGATCAAGTAGTAATCATGAGGCTTGAATGTGCAGGTGTGGTTTGCCTAGAAGAATTCAAACTTTTTCCACAAATGGGTAGATTCACACTTCGAGATGAAGGTATAAATTCTTGTACTACGTTAAAAAAATGTCTGGTGTTACAAAATTAGTTTTTTTTATATTTTAAAACCTTAAATGCCCCTGTTTATCAGTTTGTCCATGTATATTGTTATAGTAAACAATTTTACAAATAGTGATTAACTTGACACTGATAAAAATAAAGCTGGTCGATATTATGTGTTAAGTGATTCCTAAACTGTGTATTATATTACTCGGTGAAAACTTTACTGTACATGTTGGTGTCACAAATTTACAAAATGCACTCTGGTTTTATAAATTTAAACTACTAGAATTGGGAAAGGTTGGTGAAACTTATGCATGTTTGCTATCGCCATATATGTATTAGTGTAACGTCTTAATTATCTCATTACAGTTTATCCTACTTCTGTTTTCAGCATAATAATTTATGTTAAATAACATTGTGCATTTTTTTGCCATTAATTTGTGTTTGTTAATTGCTGGTTATCATTTTGTAAGTGTTTCCTGTTTATCTGTTGTACACTTGTATTTTGGAGACTTCGGTGATAATTTTAATTATTATAATATTAGATTTATTATTTAACATTTGGAATACGTATACCAATACTCGACATGAAGAGTATTTTATCGTCGGTAGATGTAGAAAAATATGGGAAGCAAATAAACTTCATTTAATTAGGAATCAAAATACTCCAAAGTCAAAACCAGTAATTTTAAAAACTGAAAGTTATTTTTTGTTAATTGATAGTGTTTGAGAAAATAACACATCTAATGTTTTGATGAATGAACCATGATTGAATGGCATTTGTACACATTCACTTTTTTAATAAAGATTTCAAACTCTAATTTGATAATGCTACATGTTTTTTCTAAATTATAATAATTTTTGATATTTTTTTTTTTCAGGGAAAACTATTGCTATTGGAAAAGTATTGAAGTTAATTGAATAGATGACCTTTTATCTTTGTCTATTGAAACCTAGTAAGTTGAAAATGATGGGCAATATATATTTTATAATTGGTTTATTTTTTTATGATAAAAAATAAAAAAAATGTTTAACTCCAAAAAAAACTATGCTGATCCTTATTATGTAAAAATTTAATTTATATAGCCACATGTTATTGTTGATTGATAGTTAATGTATGCCTTATTCCAGGCAGTTTTTTTTTTTTTTACATAGATTGTTACACGTTAAATAATTACATAGACTATGTAAAAAAAAAAAAAATAATAATAATAATAATCCATAAATTATTGAACTGCCGACAATGTTCTCATATTTTTTTTCTTTGTAAATACATTAATTATTTACAACTTGTAAAAAAACACGTATGTCGCTCGCTTTAATACTTTGATTTCAAATATACAATATATATATATATATATATATATTATGTTTGGTATCAGATATTTATTTGAATTATAATCTAGTGATAAATAATGTACACACAACTCTCGTAATACAATTGATTTGTTTCTTGTTAATGAAGAAAATCGGTGTTTAATTTAAAAAAAAAAAAAGAACCATTGTTATCTTTATTAATCATAATTAAATATGTTTCAGTGGTCTAATACGAAAAATGAAATTTATGTATAATCAACAAAACAATTATTATTTTTATTATTATTATTATTATTATTATTATTTCTGACAATAAAAAAATTATTTTCAGCTAAACATCTTAATTTTTATATTTTATCATCATTACCTAAATAATACTTTATTATTATTGTGTTAAAAATATACATTTATTTTGATGTACCTACCTAACAGATGACAGCCAGTAGTAAAACATAAAACTGGCCAGTCTTTAGTCAAAATCCTCGCGCCAAGTACTCCAATGGAACTTGGAAGTGGACCGTACAACAGAAACCATTTTAAGATAATATCTTGATGGAATGGAATTTTATGTGATTAAATTTAAATATGTCGCATAACACAACAAAATGTTAATTTTGAATGTGTTACGCGTCAAATTAACAGTAGAAATTGAATTATGCAGATAAAATTTGTATGCCGATCAACGTTTTTATTATTTCTAGATTAAAAAAGAATGTTAATGACGAAACGAGTGTATTGTTGCAAGTCAACAGACCGTATTCAACAATACAATTTTTTCCAAATGGAACAAAAAATATGTACGAATTTTTTTTGTAAAATTGAAAAAAAATAACTTAATAAAAATAAATTTTTTTTTTTAAATATATTGTTTTGTCAGTTATTGTTAGATTTATTTTATTTATTCTTAGAGAAATGTTTAATTCCAAACCGATGAAAAAAATATAAATAATTTAGGGGAAATCATGAAACATGTGGCAATGTGTAGCAATCATGGAGCCTTACTGTCAGTCTCTAATATAGCAAAATTTACAAAACAAACAATAGGTCTTAAAAATATATAGATAGCAATATTCAACTCTCTCTTTCTCTATCAAATATACAAAAGGTTCAAATGTACTTTTGTGGTTGGCTTCAAAATGCTATTAACTACAAATTTCATTATAGGTTTTTTATCTCTAGAAGTGATTTTAATGTTTTGTGTAAAAACATCTATGCTAAGTTTTCCTTTAGAAAGACAAATGGAAAATTCTACTTTTACCTCTTAAACTCGGTTATTTTTTTTTTTAAAAGAAACATGCGACAATAATAATATTTCATGATGCAATATTGTTGCTACCTTGAACACTAAGCTTATAACCTAAAATTATTTGAATTTATTTAAAAGTTAATTTCTATAATATACTATAAAAAATTTAACAGATAAATTTGATAAAATAATATTCAGATATTTGATTTTTTTTGTCAGATTACTTTTACCTTAGTACAAATAAATGATTATATTCGTTAATGTATATAAACATTGTTCGGAAAACTTCATTCCAGACATAGATGATTATTTTTTACACATTAGAGAAAAACAAAATAACAATATTTATTAATATACATACAATACTTACAACTACATAAAAAATAAGAATTGAGCAATCGCAAAATATTATAATAAAATGTTTGATTGTAAATTATGTTTATTTTATCACATCCACTGAATTGGAATCACAGTAGTTTACAAGTGCCACTAAGGGCAACAAATACAATAACAATAATTAATAACTTTTAAAAAAAAATAATACAATTACACCCACACGTAACTACTAAGTCTACATAACGACATTAAAACAATTTTAAATACACGGACACTCACTTTCTTACTGCTAGTTTGAGATATTTTAATTACAATTGAAATATATATTTATATGTGAATTTAAAGTCACCATTTAAACGTAGAAAATGTTAATCGTGTATAATCTTTAAAACGTTTGTTTATAAAAACATGGGCAATAGATAATTTCAAATAAAACAATAATTAATTTAATAATAACAAAAGTAGAACATTTTTGTAGTCCGGTCAAGAGAACTAATAAACATAGATTGAACGTTATGTGTCATTACAAATATATTAACAAAAAAAATAATAAAGATAAATGGTTAATAACTACTGCCTTAGATACTTATTAGTTATACCTGAATTGTGTGCACACAACCAGTAGTAAAATGGTGCTCTTGGACAATATACAGAAGTTATTATTGAATTATAAAAAGCTACAAAACATATATTTTTTTTTTTTTTTAAATTGTACCCTAGTATTATATGTATTTTTTCATTAGTTACAACAGTATTGTATCAGTCGTCTATTGTAATTATATTATCGGAGCTCATGGCATTGCTTTTTAACCGTCTCTTCAGTTGGTTGTTTGCTGTCAACCAGTATTCTTTTTCCACAAGCAATTTTTTTTCATAGATCTTTAGCGAGTCGCATTCTTTTTTGGCGGCCACCAGTATGCTAAACTTGGACGGGGTGCGTCTCTTGTTATCCAAGTAACTACAACATTTACCCAGATTTGAAAACGATTTTGCTATGAGCATTCTGCATTCCCGTTCTTTGGCATTGTGTTCTATCCTAAGTAGTGGCTCTTTAAATCTCAGTTTATGATGGAGTTCTTCTCGATTACGAGTTCTAAACTGCTTCCTTCTTTGTTCACTAGCTGATGAATTATTGTACACGTCTTTGAGATTAAAAAAAAATATACATAGTTAATACATGTCAATACAATCAAATACTGTAATTTTAGGGTGACATTGAACAAAATGGGAAGATTTTATTTTTATTGATTAGCTACACAGATCAAATAAAGTACTAAATATTTAAAATATTATTAGCAATCAGCTGGTGTTTAGCAAACAGGAGAGTATAGTCAAAGCAAAATAATTGAAGGCAAGTTAAGTTAAATGTATTTCCCATGGAATAAGATAGCAGTTATTTTACTGAATTGTGTAAATACTAAATCCCATAATTTAAAGCCGAGGTTGGGTACGTGTTTCCTGTAAAACTATATGTTAAGTATTCCGTTAAGGGTTTTGGATTTTATAACTTATTACTTTATTTATTGACAACTTAATATTTATTTTATCAGTTTAAACTTTACTGATTAGATATCAATAAGTTTATAAGATATAAGTTAATAAAGATTATGTTATCTAATAAATTGTGTTTATCTTTTAGTTTATTGCATACATCAACAGAGAACATTTTTAAAAAACGATTTCTAATTACAAAGTCACCTACATAAAGTTTATCTTTCGAAATACTGTTGCTGAGAACAAGCCTGTCCTAAGTCACACGGTTTTGCCGGTAACTTTGGACACACTAGTTTTTTTTTTGTAAATGAGTAACACATCCTTTATTTATTTGAAACGTTATAATTGGGGACAAGACCAAGCTATTAGATCATTACAAGCCATCTAATAACAAGAGGGACTTTTTGCTGCTACCAAATCAAATTGAATTAAAATTTCAAAATTGGCCGGTCACTTAAAATTACGGTTATAATATTTATGGTTTACTATTTACACAGGTATGTACTTACAATGTGCTTTTGAATTGTCATAATATAGTGTTTTATTTTCAATGCCCCTGGAGTTTTCGTTTGTCGAAGAGCTGGAAGAACCCCTTGTTGAGTCTTTGAATGACCCGAAGTCAGGTGTTTGACAAACGCCGTTCCAACGTTCCACAGATCCGACAGATACGTCTGACGAGTCGTTAGTATTATCTCTTTCGTATAGTTCTTTTTTCACCCGGAATTCTTCCTTCACATTTCCTAGGAGGGCCGAGGACGGCAGCGGTTCTGGTTTACGAGTGTTACTTAAGAACAAATCCAACTCTAGCAATTCGTTTTTGCGCGATTTTATCTTAGGTTTCAAATCGGTATTGTGAAGGATTTCCAAAAAGCCGAGAACCGTTCTCCGGTGCTTTATGATGTTTTGTTTCATTTGTTTTTTTCTATCTTCGCCCGTGATCCACACGCTTGCCATTTTTTGCTAAAAACGTAGAGAGAGAGAAAAAAAAGTAAAATTAAAAAAAAGAAATATTCGGGGATTGCGATATAACAATATAATACGTAACACAAAAATGCACCTATAAAATATGACGGTCAGGTGTGCGATGCGTACAGTACTTATTGAAAAAGAGAGAGAGAGAGAAAAGGAAAAAAAAAACCCGTCGTCAACGTGTTTCGGTACGCGCGGCGGTCAGGGCGGGCGGTGCGGTGGCTCTTGTCCGACATAGACGCGATAAAAAAAACCGTAGGGAAAAAAATAATGACTTGACGGGAAAAGAAAGACGAGAAAAAACAACGGAAATCTCGAATAATACCCTGCCGTGAAATAAATAATCGTGGGGAATTCGAAAAGGGGCCGAGACGTTGGGCCAGACAACACACACGCGGCACAAATAGTCGTACGACTACGTTTATAGGTGGCACGAGTGGTGCGCGGTTTATTTTGGCCGGTGCGCGGACGTTGTGTTTTATTTATTTTCTTTCCGAACGCCGTGTACGGAAAATCATAAACAAAAACAACAAACGGTCGTGGAGAACAAAAAAAAAAAATAATAACCCGATACCACCGTCGCGTGTTGTCGCGAACAAAAAGCACGCGAGCGACAACGTGGGAACACAAACGGTGTATATTAATAAATAAAAAAAACCCGCCGAGTACGCCGGGATATTTTAAAAATAACGGGGGGCGGCGGCGGCGGCGGGTTTTCGTTGGCTAGTCGTTTTGCCGAAATATTTTCCTCGAAACGAAAAACGTTTTTTATTTACCGTGCAAACCAAACGCGGTCGGTCGTCCGTCGAAATCCAACGGCGGTCACGCGGCCGTTTTATCCGTGTGTGGCGGAACTGCGGACGGTCCCTGTACGGGCGTTACGGGAACGGCAATAACGTTTAATTATTTACCTTACAAATATTATTACACACATAGATACACGGGGGTACGATTAGTGATACGGGACGACAGTGGAAAAACCTCGGGCCCCGGCATAACAACCGTCGGTACTATATATATGTAGGCGCGAAACACGCGACGCGAGGAGGTTTCGTTATTGACGGTGGCGAGGGAGGGCCGGCGGGCGTGCGGACGGGATATTGTAAACGTTCCCCGCCACTACAGAACCGAATCGGAACAACAACACAGAGGAGTAACGAACAACATGACTGTAATATAAATGAGTAAAAAACCTAACCGGGGACTGTCGTCAATGTGCGTGAGGTGGCGGGGAGATTTTGGGTGGACGTGTCGGGCGGCCGTACACCTATGCTGATGGTACACGCGAAGCAAAAAACCAAATCGAAATGAGAAAAATCGCGGCGGTGGCGGCGGAGGCGTATTGTCGACCGGCGGGTGTATATATTGAAAGGCGCGCGGGGAACATTCGCGGCCGGCCGCGACGAACGGAATGCCAAAACCGAACGAATGCGGCCTGAGCACCGTGGTCGTCCTCGGGCGCGCGCGACGCGTCGTCACCAGAGCCTAAAAACAACTACGCGCACGTACGGGCAGTAGCATTCTCTTCCGTTAGCCGAGCCTGCCCAGCGAATCAACACGTGGCCGCCACCTGCCCTCGCCCGTCCCAGTTTCAACATTGTCCATCGTACGTCGTCCCGAGAAATTCGAAACGGACGGCGCCCCGTCGTCGTCGTCGTCGTACTGCCCTATCGCCGTTCGAACAACCCGAGAAACGCACGTTGTCCGCCGTGCCCTACATAAGTGTTATATTATATATATTCCATATAGTCGCCTATCTAATCGCTATGCTCGCGTTCCGGAATATCATTTTATCCGGGTGGGATTGGCCACACTGCGTGATAAGACGGGAAACCACGTCCGTGACTCAGCGTGTGTCCACACGACCGGCGAAAAAATAATCGCTAACGCCCGTGGCCCGTCGTGCCTAACCGAAGAAGGCACGCGGTCAAAATAGTATAATTACTAATAGTTTAACATGTCGACTGACTGTACGGTTACCGTTGGTACACTGTGCTGATATCAGACGCCCGTCGGCCAATCGGAAAACGTCGGATATGGTTGCGCTCCAGGAGGTCTTTAATAACAATTACGACGGTCCCGTGTACCTAGCCCGCTCGCCTGTCATCTGGTTTATTAACACACGTCTTGAACGAGAATACCGATTAATGTTTACAGGGTTTTCTATAGCGAAGTGGAGGGAGGGGAGGATTGACATATAAAATAGCCGAGCATTTGAAATACTTTTCGAAAACGATTACGAGTACCGAATAATATTGTTAATATTGAACATTTACAAGCGAAAACAAATCTGCTACAGATAGTCGCGTATGTGCGACGGTGTTTTATGAAATTAAATTATTCTTTATGTATATTTTTTTTCATTTTCTACTCCGCTACGTATACTATATTATTCGTTACGTGTACTCCCACCAAACCCCTGACCGCTTCGTCACGACACCATTCGTCTAGTCGGCGGATGGGTAAAATATCTCAACGGTAATTATGCCGAAAACTATATTGCCAAAAACGCATTTTGTTAGACTAATCTTATCGTGGGGAATTTATTTCGGTTAAAACACATTACATAAAAAAAAAAAAAAAGATTAGGACATTATCTAGGAAATACGTAGATAGTCGTTTTTTTTGTATAAGCAACCGTGGTGATTCCACAATAAACGCCAATGAAAGGGCGGTGGTCACTAATAATCTTATGAACACTGGCATATTTAAGTGTTATATATATTAATTTTGTAACAGAAATTATACTTCTCGTATCAGATTACAATGTTAGCAATCGAACTTCCGACCTACATTGTCCGTGATAATTAACACTAATATGCCAGTGTTCATAATATTATTAGTGACCACCGCCCTTTTACTCAATATATATATATATATATATATATTTATTATTTAAGGGTGGTGTTTATTTATAGAAGTAAAAATATTTTAGGGCAGACATATTAGATTTATTTTACCGTTATAAAAATAATGTGTATGCAATTCGGTCGCGATTGATCAACCCCAAAACGTGTCCCAAGAGGGTTGAATATTTGAACATGGGGGAAGTTTTTCAGTTTTTTCAATTTTTCGCGAAAACAATTCTACTTATTGTAAAAGTGTACAGAACTTTTTTTACTGATTATTTCATATACAAACTGTTATATGGTCTTGCATGCTGGACGACAAAAGCGTTGTATAGACCGAAAAATAATTTTATTTCGGAAACAATTCAAGATTATATAACTTAAATCAAAGACATATACCACTGCGTTTGAGGCTGAAAACCATGATTCTGCGTAGCATTTAGCAATAAATTCGTTATTATAACTTAAATAAAAGACATAATAACGAATTTATTGCTAAATGCTACGCGGAATCATAGTTTTCAGCCTCAAACGCAGTGATAACTCCCTCATGAATGACATTGTTTTTCTACGGAAATTGGAACTTTATAAAAGGGACGATAACGAAGTAGCAGAAAAATCATTAGGGAAATGTTTATTTACTACAAGTATGTTATTTAGCGAGGAGTGTGCTGCTCTTTCGATATTCGATGAAAGACTCGATAATGATACTCGTAAAAATCAGAACCCGGAAGAGATGCTCAAAAAAAGTACATTGTCAAGTTTGAATATGTACAATATTTTCACAGTAAAGATGTAGAGCGTTAAAGCTATTAAGTGCCCCAATTCAAAAAACGTGTTAAAAAGAATCACAATATTCTTGTGATGGCCCAAAGACTATGTGCACACTTATTCATACAAACACACAATAGACAAAAAAAAAAGCCTACATAATTCGCAACACATGGGTGGGGGGCCACTGTTGTAGGTGAAAAGGTAGGCATATAAAATAAGGTAATTTAGTTTATGTATCTATACAACAATAAACTATTGGAAACGAAAAACGATTCTATAAATCACGGGTTCTCAACCTGCCCCCCCCCCCCTAGGGAAATACGAACATATTTTAATAACCACGAAAATGAAAACGTTATTTCTGATTATTTTATCCGATAAAATGTAATTAATATATATTCTGATAAAATTGATCGGACATTATTGTGTAATTATCTTCAATAATAATCAGAGAATACTGTTGAGTTATAAACATCGATATATACAATGTATTTTTTATATACAATAGGGTGGTCGTTATTTATAGTAGTAAAAAAAAAATATTCAAATTTATACCGCAAGACCCACTAAATTTATTAAATTACATGTTAAAAGTATATTTTACTATTATTGGTTAATTCCTTCACGTGCCCCCCAAAGGTTGAAATTTGAGCAATATGGGTTCTTTAACGATAATTTACATATATTTTATGAAAAAATAAAAATTGGTAAATATACATAGAATACAATTTGTAGGGTATACTTAACGTGACCATAATTTGTTTTACTCAAAGCGGGACAATTGTAAATTTTAATAGGAAAACCATAACAATTTTCGAGTAAAATGACAACACTAGAATTATAGTAAAACACAATGCGTTTTTATTATAAAAAAAATATTATCTTTTTTTATATATTAATTACTACAAAAAAACATTATTTTTTTTATATATTAATTACTACAAAAAAATAGACAAATGTTTTAAATTTATAATAGATTAAATTATTCGACTGGTTTTTTATATTTTTCGGATCCGCAAATCTGCTTTAAAATATCCGGTTTGGATTTTATATATGAATGGAACTCTTGACACGATTTGTTTATGTTACTCTTAGTTATAAGAATGGCTTTTAATGTAGAAACTCCCAACTTAGTTTTTTCACTGTTCCATATTTTATTCATATGAGAAAACACTCTTTTGACTGGAGCATTACTGCCTGGTAGACATAAAATGTACTCTACAATTATACGAAAATTCATGTGTGAGAGATCTTTAGCACGGAAGTCTGTAAATACTTCTACCCAACGATTTTCAATGGCTATATTTCTAGTGTTCCAGTCTGTTATTTTTTGATCTGTTAAATAATTAGAAATTAGTTAAAACTCGTCAAAGATTTCTGTGTCTTGTTCGCTATTAATAAATTTCTGTTCAATAAGCAAATCCATTACTTTTTGAACTTTCTCCCATGTGGGGATCTTTCTTAAATTTGACCATTCAAATATTTCTACTTCCTTGTTGAACTGACACCACTGCTCTAAATATTCTTTACTTGTCTTATAAAAATCAGTAGTTATAAAATGACGGATAATCCAAAGCGGGACATTTTTGGGTTCCTCGGGGACAGCGGGACACAAAGCTCGAAAGTGGGATTGTCCCGCCCAAAGCGGGACGTATGGTCACATTAGGTATACTCTCTCTCGTAGGATCTCAGTCGCAGCTGGTTGGTTCTTCCTTGTTGATAGTATTGACCGTGTCATCGGCAAACATAGCTATCATTGTGTTTTGTAGCGCCTATGAATGATATTTATTTTTTAGAAAAATTGGAAGCATATAAAATGGACGATAAAGAAGTAGCATAAAAGGCAATATCAAAAATAATAAACTACTTGTGGTATTTCAATGAAGAATGTGTTGCTTTTGCAATTTTTGACGACAGATTAAATAATAAAACGCCAATGAAAATGGCTCACAAAATATATTATTTAAGTTCAAGATTTAAAAAACTTTTTAAACAAAGATTTGCTTATAGTTTTATTAAGCACCAGTTCATTTAAATTGTATGAATTTGATATTCCCAAAGATATTTTAGAAATTCACCACAAAAACTGGTATGATTTAGAAGGGTACAAGAAAGGAAAATAAATAATTGAATCGTTATGGGTAGTCAATGATACTGCAGAGAGAGGGGTGAAACTTATAAAGGATTTTAAAGACAAGTTTACAAAAAATGAGGAGCAAAATCAGTTTGTTTTACAAGTAATATTTTCATAATGTATTGTTTGTTTACTACCTATAATCTATATGAAAAATACATGTTTAATAATTTTTTTTTTTTTTTTTAGATAGTGCAAGATTATTGGAAAAAATATTTTGGTGTTAATAGAGAAACTTATAAATCATCGTTTCATTAATTTAAATATTTGAATTGCACGATAAATAATAAATGTTGCAATATGATAATAATAAAACAATTCGGTATCTACATAAACTTTTATAATTTTTTAGAATTAATACAAATTATTATATAGTTATATTTTAAACTATTGTAAAAAGAAATAGTTTATAGTGTTTACAAATGTAAAAATAACATTTTACGTAAAAATGTATTTTATTACGGTTCAAATGCTTATTTTTGAAATAAATAATTGTTTTACAAGAATGATGTATGGAATATTTTTTAAGCAGCATAAAAAATTCTACAAACTGTATTTTATGCATATTTACCGTTTTTTATTTTTTCATGAAATATATGTAAATTATCGTTTAAGTTGAATTATCGTTAAATTGCTCAAATTTCAACCTTGGGGGGCACGTGAAGGAATTGATCAATAATGGTAAAATTTTACATATACACTTTTAACATTTAACTTAACAAATTTAGAGGGTCATGACTTAGTAATCGGTATATCTAAGAAAACGATCACCCTAATATACATATGTATATAGGTACACCAGCTGGATTGCTAGATCCAGAAATGGCTAATGAACCTGTTGGTGCAGTTTTCCTTCACTTACCTCTGTGAGTCTGGCTTTTCAGCAATTGTTTAGATAAAATCCAAATATCGAGCACGATTGGACGTAGACAGTAGTAATCTGAGCTGCGCATAATCCCAGTTGTCGCCAAACATTCATAAATCGATTAAAACCAAGCATCCCATTAATTTAATACTCGTAATAATAAATTTTAAATTGTATTTTTTTTTTTTTTTTTTTTTCATATACAAAGAAATATTAAAAATCTACATTGAAGATTTATAAATCCAATAACCAACATTAAAATCTGTTATGACGTATATATATATAATAAATATTAAACTTACTTAAATCGTATAGTAGTAAGGGGGGCATGAACACATATAATAGTATGAAAGGGAGCGCGGATCTCAAAAGGTCAAGATCCTTTGCCATAAATCGTAAAGACTTTTGAGTTATTAATAGCTATTTGAAATCGTCAAGTTTTTTTTTAGTTTTAATTTAGATAAATTTATTTGGCTTCTCATAAATAATCGAACATTTCATACAAGGGATCAAGCTGAGAACTTTAAATATAATATAAAATTATTGGTTAATAACTCTTCGAGTCATGAAATAATTTTTTAGTGTTTTATTAATAATAAATATTTTTGAAAAAAATGTTTATCTTACGTTCTGGCCTTCATATTCTATAGTATAAAACTATGTATAAATTACAAACATTTAAATTTATAGAGTAGCTTATACATGATAATAACGTTTAATGCCGATATGATGAATAATCGCGATTGTATTAACGAGTTAATAATGACTTAAATATCATTAATAATTCTAATTGTATATCCCATAACTTGTTTACAATGCGATTATATGGTGGTTTTTATTATATTGAAATAATCCCCAGAAATCGGAGTAATTAGACCGATCGATTTTTTTACTTGGAGTCTCGTTTACGGGAGATAAAATTATTTAGTTTTTACATAATATCGTGTTTATAGAGAACAACGCGACTACGATAGATTTGAGTTTATTGTACAAGGTTTATCAACATTTATATTACAGATTTGATTAAATTAATTTGTCCGAGGGGTGAACAGCGAAATATTGCATTATATATACGCTTGCACGCAAATCCGGAAGTGATTGAAATTTTCAAACCAATTCAGTTGTATTGAGTGGCGGTCACTGCAGTCTGACCACGCACCCAACGCCCCGCTGTCATTTCAATACTTCCGGCGGTAGATACCGAACGAGTTCCAACGGCCTGATAATATTATTATAATATTTATTCGAAAGCCGTGTAGTGAATCGTAGTAAAAATCTATACAAGAGATTCGGCGGGCTATTTTTAGATTTACTATCAAATAACCCGGCCGAATCGTTTTGTACACGTGTTCGGAAATAAAATCACACGCGTACGGGCAAGTTGTATAATTTTTTTCCTTGAAGTTCCTATATCCGTTCGGTTTCTCCGGCAATCTTGATGTCAGAGGCGTACGACAAACGTCTGATTAGCAATCGTTCAAAGTTATGTGTTTACTTTTTGTTTTCGCGTGGAATGTTTCGATTGTAATTATCGAACAAACAAATCCAACTCCAACAAATCGTGCTGGTCCGATTTTACACAAGATTTTAAATCGGTATCGTAAACTTCCTCCAAAAAGGAGAGAACTTTTTTCCTGTGCAGTAAAATATTCTGTTTCATTAAGGTTCTTCTGTCTTTTACTGTCAAACGCAACGGAGGTGACGTTTTCGCTAAACGAAAATAAAAATATATTCAAATTAATCAAATAATAATAATAATAAATAATACAATAAATACAATATCGATGTCACGTCAGATTTTCCGGTTCAATCCCTCTTATCGTCCTAACACTTTTCATCCCATATGGCGTTTGGGAAATTAATGTAAGTATACGTATATAAGAGGCGTTCCATAAATACGTGAAAAACACCCCCTTGCTTAAATATATGTATATGTTATCAATATTATCATATGTTACTTAGTATTAGCAAATGACAATTCAATATAAGTATAATGTTGTTTAAGAATATACACGACGTATTCTACTAAGATGTTATCGTGATAAACGTGAGAATATATTTCTATTTCACTCTTTACAACCTTTATAAACATGGTTTATAAAATACTAACCTATACAAAACACGGAAGTCATAAGAGATAACTTTTTCCGTAATAATTGTATCGGAAAAATAAAAATAAAATAAAAACACTAGATCACAGACAAAGTTTTCCTCCAGAGACCTCAGTTTCCCAGCATTGCACTATATTTTTTTTTTTTTATATATATGCGCGTGCCGGGGAAACGTTTCGCCTACTGAAATAAAAATTATATTTAATCAAAATTTGGCAATGCGAGTCCTCGCGGTAAAAACAAACGTATTTTTTTCGTCTTCAGATTGTTGTACAAAAAAAGTACATAATACTGTCAAGGCTTGGAATTGAAATTCGAAAGTGACAAAGCCGGGGAAACTGAAATTTCTTTGAGCGAAATTTTATTTTTATCGACTTATTTAAAACGGTTGAGGTGTTTTATTGTTTTATATAGCTAACCGTATAAATCAAACACTTTTTTAATGAAATTGAATAAGCAAACAATGTTTCTTTATGTACATAACGCCCAATGTATTAACCATGATAACAGGACCAGCGCACGTGTATGAAAAGTCGGACTTTGTATTTAAGAGGATTGAATATGGTTTTTTTCTCTTTGTCTTTACAAATACGCAATATAACAATTTTCCTTCATCAGTCCGATCGATGTAGTAAATAAGAATTCTAAGAAAAATATTTGAATTCAGCGTAAACTGTACACGAGATCAGCCAGGTCACTTTTTAAAATTTTAAAATTTGATTTCAGAATTCGTATTGCTTTACTGCCGTACGTGGTCTTAGAAGATAAGGTCGGGGAGAAGGACAATGGATTATCGATGCACCCGCTAAGACGGTTTCAGACATTTAGTACCTATTTTCGTTGTTCAGTAATAGGGCGACGAACGCAACTTTTTGCGTTGTAGGTTTAAAAATCTCAATTTTAAAAATAATTAGTTTTTTTTTTTTTTTTACTAAAAATACCTAAAAACCGAATTTTAAGGGATAGTATTCAATAGAGGGTGGATTTCAATAGCTATAAATCTTCTCCGGACAACGTGGAACATTTTCCAAAAAACCGCATAAAAATCGCTCCAGTAGTTTTTGAGTCTATTAATCTTACACAGACAGACATCCATTTTTAAATATACAGATAAAAATCAAATAACACTTTCTCCACTCATTGATCAAAGAGATTAGCGAGAAGAATAAAAATAACCGTGATAGGACTGATTAACACCGGGTTGAATCCACAGGCAACGCCGTGTGGGACAACTAGTAATTAACAAAAATACATAATAAATAATTATATTGTTATTAATGTTATTTGTTTACAAATATAATATTTCAAAAATCATTAAATTACAAAAGAAAAGAACTTCAATTTTCAACACTTTATAACTTCAATAAAGTTTGGTTTTAGGGGGGGGGCGTTTTGTTCACTTTAAAAAATGAACACAGAGGAGATAGTCAGTGTCCCGACCATATCTTCTAAGACTGTCGTGACGACCGAGAAAGTTACGGCTTTCAGAAAAATGACGGCTAATGGTGGTGGCTGGAGTGTGTACAACTTTTTTATACAAGATAATTTCATTGACAATAGTTAGCAGTGCATATTAACTTTTGGGACCATTATCATTTGTTGGATCCACCGTGACTGCGCATGTGTTAGACAAAAAAAGAATATACCGAATACAATAAATATTGTACGATAATCAGACAAACCAATATTATGTAAAACAAAAAAAGGTCAGAACCATAATTATTTTAATAGCACGGTTGTAGATATTACTATGGTTTATAGGTTAGATTAGTCATGTTTAAAACTGTGTGCCTATTAGAATTCAACTATACAGACAATAATCAAAATACGATTATACATTTTCATTGTTCATCTATAGCAGGGATGGGCAACTCAAAGTAACTAACGGGCCACTTTTAAGTACTTTAAAATCTAGCGGGCCGCAGTGCATAGGAGAAAGCAAAAAAAAAAAAAGGTCCTTCAAATTTACTAACATTTATTTTTTATCTTTATTTATTTATATTTACAATTATTATTTAATGTGATACTTGAGGATGAGGTTTTTCAATAGACAATTTAGTAAAATCCACTTCTATTTCTGTAGTTGAAACTCTTAGTAAATGTCCCAAGGTTTCATCTGTTAAACGATTTCTTTCCTTCGATTTAATATGTTTCAAGTTCGAAAATGCACATTCGCATATGTATGTGGTTCCAAACATAGATAACATTTTTAATGCGAAATCTCTTAGAATTGGATATTTTTCAACTGGTAATGTTTTCCAAAATGACACATCAATCTCTTTTGCAGATAAAAATGGATCTGTTTGTATCTCACATAATTCTAATTGAAGTGAAGGATCTTGCTTTTCAATTTCAACTGCCATAGGATTATTAAATAAATTTATTTGAGGACGCATAAGTTCAACTTCTTCAAATCGTCTTTTGAACTCTATAATTAATTCATCAATGTGGGTAATGCAATGTTCAAAATAAATTCACCATCAAATTCTTGTTTTATAACTTCACAACACGGAAAATGTATTAATTTATTTTCAACAAATACATTTTTAAACAGTTCCAATTTTTTTCTGAATCCATTTAAAAAGCCTATTATTTGAGATATTGTTTGTTTTCTACCTTGTAGTTGTAAATTTAGTTTATTTAAATGTTGAGAAATATCCATTAAAAATGCTAATGAACATAGAAATTGTCTATTAACTAATTGATTTTCAAAATAAGTGCTAACAGTTGTAATATTTGTTTTAAGAAAATTTAATATTTCTTTTCTCAAACCAAAAAAACGTTAGAGACACTTTCCTCGACTTAACCAGCGTACATCTGTGTGCAATAATAAATCACCATACTCACATTCAAGTTCTTCCAAATATTTAATAAAATTACAGTGGTTCAAACTACGGTTGCCTCCTCTAATTAGATTAGTAATTTTAAATACTATATTCATAATGTTATCAAGTTTCATTATTTTACCACACAACGCTTCTTGATGAATAATGCAATGTATTGCAGGAACATTAATATCAGATTTGCGCAATAATCCAACAAAACCAATATTTTTGCCAACCATAGATTTTGCACCATCAGTCACAACCAATGACATTTTTTTGAAACCTCCAAATGGTTCAATTGCATTTTTTACAGCATTAAAAATATCAATTCCTTTGGTTGATCCATGCAAGGAACCCAATTCTAAAAGTTCTTCATATATTTCAAATTGTGGAGAAATAACTCTAACAAATATTAAAAGTTGACTTACATCTGAAACATCAGTACCTTCGGTTAATGCTATTGAAAAATATGCGGAATTCATCATTATAGTTTGCAATGTTTCACGAATAACACTATCAGTGTCAGCTATACGACGTGTCACGGTACGTCTTGAAAGTGATATTTTTTCAAATTCACTCGCAATTCTATTTTCGTTTATTGATTTAGCCATTTTTATTGCACAGTTTTTAATAAATTCACCGTCACTCAGAGATTTCTTAGATTTTGCAATTTCATTAGAAATAACGTATGATGACATTAAACTTAATTGTTGTGAAGTTGTTTCTTTAACCATCATATTTTGTTGGGATTAGAGTTTTCTTTTCAGATCAATTACAACATTCTCTTGCGACACCGGTGTATTTATCATATTTAGACGAATGATTTGTCATGTAATGTCTTTTCAAATTATATTCTTTTAGTACTGCAATAATATTTAAGCAAACTAAACATTGAGGTTTTTTTTGTTTGTTAATAATAAATAAATATTCATTCTCCCATAAGCTGTTAAAAATTCTTTTTTCGTCTTCGATTTTACACTTTTTAGAGGACATTTTTAAAATAATTACTACAAAACACGAAAATAATAGTACTAACGGCGCGGCGGTGTGACACTACGGCAGTACGGATATGACTAAACCGATAAAATGAAATAAATAGTATGTTAGCTACGCCATTATAAATATATATTTAGACATTTAATAATTTAGTTTCGGTTTAAAACTAGATAAGAATTTATATTCACATTTTATCGAAAAATGTAATAAAATAAAATAAAATACAGATAAGTGCTAAAATTATATGAAGTAATTTGAAAATGTAGCGCGGGCCAGATAAAAAAGGTACGAGGGCCGCCAGTTGCCCATCCCTGATCTATAGCATAAGAAATATAAAATTATACTAATGTTAAAAACCCTTCACATTTTTCAACTATTTATGTTCGTAAAACAAATTTTTCCATTATTTCCTCAATAAGTAATAGCAACAAAATATGCCTTTATTTTATAGAGTTGTTAGGCTTGAAAACAGTATTACAGCTCAACAATTAGATATAGTGGAATAAAGCTATACAAAATTAATAAATCATTAAGCATATTTAAAATGAATGCAAATAGAGTAATTAATGAATTAATGGCATTCTTAAACTGTCTTCTTAATGGTTTTAATTTTAATGTCTTTAAAGGTCGATTGATAACAAAAAAGGTACAAAACAACACTTATTCGACAAAAAAAAAAAAAAAAAAAAAAATATATAATATAACAATTTAATGTTTAGTTTCATTAATTTTTTGTCTACATATCTATATTACAACAGCACAAACAAAGTGTATTTATCATTTTCAATATTTTGTCTAATTATGTTTAAACAAATATTTGGTCATAGGAGTAACAAGTATATACAAATATACGATAAATACCTAACCTATATTATTGTTAAAAAAAATCTTTGACACGGGTACTTTTATTATTATTATCACACAGTTGTGACTTGTAAATTCCTATTTACTAATTATTGCCATAAACATGGCTAAGTAATTATATTAATTCCCTAAATAACAAAAACAATAGGTTTATGGTATTTATTCAGAGATACCAATTTGGTATATTCAAAAACAAACATACTGAGCTTAATTTATTAATTGTGTGACACACCAATGAAAAAAAATGCGGAAAAGTAAGAATCAATAGAAATATTTATTAGTGCAACATAAACACTGAAACTATTTCAGAAACTCGCTAGGACCCCCAATAGGCAATATAACTTTATAAACTACGGTAGAAATTAAATATCTAACAGAGCAAACCAGAGGATAAATCACTATAAATATTATCTACACCAGAATCCAGAATACCATGATTTCCATAATTTTCCTTAAGATTATCAAACAATTTTCATGATTACCAAAGCATTTTTGAGATGGCCTTAATACTCAAAATAATAGTTATGTTTATTGTATAATTAGTATGGTACTGTTTAAGTCTTAAAATATAAGAGGTCTTATCATGTATTCTTTAAACAAAAAGACTATAATATCATCAAAACAGAGTCGCATGTAATAGCATTTGGCATTGTTAGGGTGTACGGCAGTGTTTCCCAACCTTTTTACCACCACGGACCACTTCGACAATATTTTATAGGTCGCGGACCACCTCAATTTTACGAAAACAAAGAATATCTTTTTTTTGCTCATAAACAAGAATACACAAAATTTATCAAAATTTTTCAAGTAACTCTGAATCCTTCTCGTTTAAAAATATTTTCATTTCTTCTTTTAGTTTATACAATCGTTTTAGCATATTCACTTTTGAAAGTCAGCGAACCTCTGTATGAAAAAGTAATGTGTCGTATTCAGAGTCCAATTCAACACAAAGTTTTTTGAAAATACGTGTGTTAAGTGCTTTGCTTTTCACAAAATTCACTAACTTTATTGCTAGTTTTAAAACATTAATTAATTCTTCTGGTAATGTTTATGTAGCTAACGCTTGCCGATGAATGACGCAATGTGTCATTAAAGTTGCTGGATTTTTTTCTTTTATTAATGTTGCAAGACCTGAACGAGATCCTAGCATAGCTGGAGCTCCGTCCGTACAAAAGCCAACTAGTTTCTCCCACTTGATATCATGATGTTCAAAATAATTGCAAATGATTTGCATTACATCAATCCCTTTCGACGTTGTCTCAAGGACACTTGATAGCAATAACTCTTCTTTTATGGTTAGACCTCCTCAATGTCTAAAAACCGCACAAAAACTAATAACTGGCAACATTGCGCAATGTCAGTAGTTTCATCACATTGAAAAGCGAAGTTAGAGGAACTTTTTATTTTATCTAGTAGTTGCTCATCGACATCGTATGACATTTTTCCAATTGGTGCCTTTACTGTATTATTGGACAGTGGTATATTTTGAATCTTTTTCTTGGCATCTTCAACGAAAATGTTTGCAGCTATTAGCAAGTAAGGCTTAATTAATGTTTCACCGATACTGTGTGCTTTTTTTGACTTAACAATCAGTTAGGAAATTTCAAATGATGCAGATAGTACTTGTTGTGATAATGCAACATTTGCCCCACTTGGTCCGAGTTTCATTTTCTTTAAGCTTATACATTTTCCTTCAAAAAATTTGGGTGGTCGGTCTTTGAGAGATCGAAAAAAAAAAATTAATTTGTAATAGAAATCGAAGAAAAAATCTATGGGACCGCGGACCACCTATGACTGTCCCACGGACCACCGGTTGGGAAACACTGGTGTACAGTATAGTCTACCAAGCATTCGATCTTGTTTGACTCCTGAATGGTCTGGGACACCCTTTTTTTTCTTTCTTCGGCTAAACGTGTAATTTTTACAAATAACATAAGCTGGAACTTCATTGTACAAAAGCACTCTCCCAAAACAATCAATTTTACAAAGCTCATAGAACCCCACAAGTGTAGTTTTAAATGGGTTCTGAACTTTCTCTGAAGCGTTATCAATTGTAAAGTAGACTCTTTGGCTATTCTCAAGATTAACAGAGTGATGCATCACAGGGAGGAATCTCTCATGGATGGGGATGTATAAGAATTAAATGATAAGTACACACCAGTGTCAAAAACAAAAGTATGACGGTTTGCAGGATGTTGGAAACTCGCAGTTTACCGCACAATACCAAGTGGCGGAGAATGTGATAACGTTTGAAAATAATTTTTATTGATACATTTCTGGGAACAATTCATATATCCATATCCATTATAATTAATCCACTTAAACTCAAAACTGTTTAAATCCTTTCTTATGGACCTAACCTATTGCACATCTAGAACATTAGAGAAACCACTATTCCAAATTTTTTGATATACAGCGATCAGTGAATGAGTGTTATTTGGCTTTTATATAAATACAGATTATATCTCATGCGTATCCTGTATAATCAATAATCAAATTGAATTACATATACAATGTATACATATAATAGATGCAATATGATAAGGTTTATATACAAGACATTTCCAACGATTCCCTATAACTACCAAGAGATTTTCATTATAATCATAGATGTCCATGATTACTAAAAGATTTTCGGAATTAGCAAATTCTTAATATGATAATTTATCCAATGGGACAAACCATTCATTCTTTAAGTTTATTAAAAATTAAACTAAAATTAACTTTGTCATTAATGCCATACTTAGATTACCTCAATCACCCAATCTCTCTCCGGAGTTAAGACAACTTATTGCTGAAAAACGCAGAGCCAGATCTAAATGGCATCAAACACACTACCCGGAGGATAAGGCAAACTACAATCATCTTTCTAACAAACTTAAATTTCTACTTAAAATTCACAAAACCAATATCTACAATAATTACATAGAAAATCTTTCTTTTAAAAATGGATCTCTGTGGCGCAAAACAAAGTCAACTTTACGGTTTAAGGACTCCCCTCCTCCTTTACGCCGCCCAGATAACTCACTTGCTACTACAGACAAGGAAAAAGCTGATATTCTAGCTGAAGAACTATCAGGAGTATTCAAACCACATCTCATTTCCACACCAGAACCACATATGTCGAGAGTCATGAAGTCTCTTCATTCAACTTTACCTATGGCACTTCCTGCAAGACCAACCTCCCCAGCAGAGATAAATTTTTATAAAAAATTTTATATAAAATATTAAATTATTATTATTAAATTATTAAATTAGATATTATAAAAAAATTGGCAAACAACAAATCCCCTGGTCAGGACTTGATCTCCAACAAAGTCGTTAAAAATCTCCCTGCGAAAGTGATAGTTCATCTTTCACATATTTATAACGCTGCTCTTTGTTTATCGTACTTTCCTACTACCTGGAAATTGTCTGTCATTGTCACAGTCCTCAAACCTGGCAAGCCACCTGAAAATCCCTCCTCTTACAGGCCCATTAGCCTACTATCGGTATTAGGAAAAATTCTTGAAAAAATTATTCTCAAGCGTATCACCACTATAGCACAAGCAAATAACAGTATCCCAAACTTCCAGTTTGGCTTCCGTTCTCACCATGCCACAACTCATCAACTTCATCGGGTTGCGGATTTCATCTCATCAGCACTTGAAACTAAACAATACTGCGCCGGAGTCTTCTTAGATGTTGCTAAAGCTTTCGACACCGTTTGGCATGAAGGTCTTCTTTTTAAACTAAAAAATATTTTTCCAGCCCCTTTATACCTAATACTAAAATCCTATCTTGAAAACCGTTCATTTAACGTTCGTCTCAACCTGCAACACTTAAATCAATATCCTATCTTCGCTGGTGTCCCCCAAGGAAGTGACATCGCTCCATTTTTTTATACCATATATACTTCCGACCTGCCTACCTCTGGAAATACCTCAGTCAGAACATATACTGATGATACCGCCTTACTATCAGTTTCTTCAGACTACATGATCGCGTCTCAACAACTACAAACTCACCTTAATACTCTTTCCCAATGGTTCATCAACTAAAAAATAAAAATCAACGAATCGAAGTCTTCCTTTGTCACTTTCTCGCTCAGACCCCATAACTGCCCAGCTGTAACTATCAACAACATCATCATTCCTCACTCGAATGAAGTTAAATACCTTGGTCTTACTTTTAACAGGCGCTTAACCTGGTCTCTTCATCTTAAAGACAAGTGTAAGAAACTTAATTCCAGACTCTTTCTGTTAAAGCCACTCCTTCGTTCCAACCTAACCATACCCATCAAAATCATTTTATATAAAACCCTTCTTCAACCAATATGGACATACGGTATCGTAATATGGGGCTCTACCAAGACCTCAAATAAAAGGACTATTCAAGCTTTTCAAAACATCTCTCAACGTCTAATAACTGGTGCACCCTGGTTTGTTTCAAATGCCACCTTAAATTCCGATCTCAAATTACCTTCCGTCAATGAAATTGCTGCTATCTACTACAAACGCTTCCACGCCAAACTTCTACATATTCCAAATCAATTAATCAATGAGTTAGCTTCCTTAACACTTCCTGGCAACCCAAACAGATGCCTCAAAAGGAACTGGTGCTGTGATTTGAAAACAAATTAAGAATTAAGAATCAACAGATTATTAATAATATTATTATGAGGTATCACAACTGTGTGATTCCTCTTCATGTGTATATAAATGTTAGTTGTCTGTAAATTATTATTATTATTACTTATTGTACAAACTGTACAGATTGTAATTTTTCAAATAAAGTCAAATTTTTAATAAAAAAAAAAAAAAAGGTTACCTATAGATTTAGTTTTTTGGTTTCTTAAATGGAAATCATAATTCTTCATAAAGTTATTGATCCAGTCGATACCCGCCAATTTGGTTTTCTTACTGAAACGGTGTGAAATGTTATTATCCACTGCAAAATCATATACTAATTTTTGGCACTGGCCTTTAGTGAGACCAAAATATGATTGACGGTCAATGTTTGTAAGGTGGTCTTTGAGTTGTAATAGTTGTTCATGGGAAAATATGTTCTTAAATCTGCCACCATTGACTGGATATTCCTATGCAGAAAAAATCAAAATCAACATATTATTAATTGTATCAAAACTCTAGCAAATAAATAATAATGACAGCAAAATGTATTAAGTAAATCATTATTATATCGATATTAATCAATATTATTCTCATTATAAAAATAACACCAAAAGTTAGTGGGTATGTAAGCAATTTAAAAATTTAAATACCTATGCTTAGTGATAGTGTATACTACAATGTACTACATAGGTACCTATTATGCATCTGTATACTATATGGATTCGACAATCGTACTAAATATAATACGATTACTATTTAATAGGTAAATGTAATAAATAATTGACTGGTAATAATGTCCACTAAGTATTTATGATGATATATTTACAGGCACGGTTAAATTAATTATTATCTAAGTAAAGTGTGGGCTAATCTAAAAAATAAATGAAAACCACCTACTTCTATTTTCAGTTTGCTATAACGCCTCAATGTTGCCACAGGTATACCGTATTTCTTGGCTAAACTCGAAGAAGATTTTTTATTTGCATTAAGTTCGTTAACTGCATTTTTTATATCATCACTCGTCCACATCTTGGGCCTCTTCCTTAAATATTTCCTCGGCATAATTATCCTAAAATATATTATATCAATTTTCGTTAAAAAAAATTTAAAAAAAAATTCTTCAACTTACCTGTAGTACTCGCGTTTAATGTTTTGATTATTAGTTTATAAAAACAAAAATGTAAATCATTTAAGTAGTATATCAATCGAAAGCTGAGTAGACATATGACATATGTGCTAGGTTAGGACCTGTATCTGTATAATTTTGAGTAATGTGTTAAAATCACAGACTAAGATATCTCGGTCCGTGGTAAAAATATATTATTTAATTTTTACTGTAAGTACTCAGAATCGGCTAACCACCACATAATAATTTTGTTTATTTGGATTATTATATCTCTTATCAGCATAAAACTCGAAATATGAAATGTTACTAACGTCATGCGCATAACATCACAGTGTTGTTATCATTACAACGAAGCCGGTGGTAAACGCCGTTGTGGCTAAAATATTCTTGCGGAGCAACCGCGGTCGCACGATGTTATATTATTACGGTGGTTGATGTGATATCTTGCAAAATATATTAAGCCAACTTGCCTAAATATAATAATATTTACCAAATAAATATAAATAAATGCAAAGGACATAGCCAGTATCCTTAGAACAGAAGCGACATTTGGGGAAGAGCAGTCTGTACACTCTCACCCCTGAATTATTTTTATCCATAAATGGCATAGGTGTTAACCGATACCTATGGCCATTCAGACTACGTTTTTTTTATTTATTTTACGGCGAGTTTTTTTTTTCGTATAAAACCTAACTAATGCGTTTATAGGCTAGACGTTTTTTTTGTTACCCCACAACATTGTAAATTCTATAAATGTATAATAATTTTTGTGCGTTGTTTTAGTCTAGTTAAAACAGTGACATTTTCGCGTTTTTAACAGTCGACCTACTGCATCGTTTTTTTTTTTTTTTTTTGACAGTTTTCCTTTAATCCTTTTCGTATTTTATGTCTCACGCGAGCCATTTATCGGTACTGGTTTTTATTTTCCCGATGCAACCGATTAAAATACACTCATATACGATCCAATACGATTTCTCGGTTATCAATCGCAAATAATTTAATAATCGAACTGAATTTTGTTTAAAACGGCTTTCGGTGCAAAACAATACGTTTCTGTTAAAATATTTATTTTATTTATATTGTTTTGCGTATTTTTAATTAGGACTTCCAAGCCACTAATTTCAAAATGACCCGTTTTTATCGAAATATGGTAATATTTTAATAATACATTGCATTTCTGTCTTTAAAATATAATTGTTGAATAAAATGTTATATGGTATATTTCAGATTTGGCATCTGGTTTGCATTAGATTAAGTCCAAATTTTGTCACGGACGATATAAGTGGATAGTTATAAATAAGGTTCGGGACTTGTTGCATTTGCATATTCTTTAATAACGACTGTAGAATAATCTAAATTGGATAAAAATTGGTTTTAAGACATAACGAGCTGAAATACAAAAATTTGAATTGCATATTTTTGCATATTTTGCTGTTTTTTAGGTAAAACGCATAATTGACAAATTTTGGCAATTTAGGTGTTATTATTAGTATATTTACGCATTTTTAAGTGTTATGGTCAATTTATTTTAAATTTAAAATCATTATACGACATGCGTTGGTTTATTTGTAAATTAATATCAATCTTAATACTATTGTAGATAAAACAGAAAAAAGATAAGGTTGAATAGCTGGACGCGGTAATTAGAGAAATACCTTATTTTTTCTGCGTATACTGTTAGCTCTTAAATAATTACTATCCTTTATTATCGAAAATCGTTTTGAGTAAGGTTAAATTGAGTAATTTAATACAATTTTAAATAAGTATTCAGTTTGTTTTCGTGCGCCGTGGCTTTTTTACGTCCGGCATTCTCCTAGGTTAAAGATGCATAAAATAATGAACAATACGTGTATTAAACGAAAGTTAAATAATTCAGTTTGGGGAAATTACTTTTTCAAGTGATAGAAACATTTTGTTTTGCAAATTTTATGAAACATAAATAAGTACAGATAGGCGATATTTAGTAACACAACTTTCGAAGACGGAAAAACATAAATCAGCCGAAAAACGTAAGTAAAATCAAATCAAAAATAATTCACAAAAACTAGTTTCTTTCTACTGCTATAAAAAAAAGTTCTTTTGACCACGAGTTGTGTGACACCTTGCTCTCCGCAAATATTCCTTTAAATAAATTGAACAATCCTAAATACCGAAAATTTTTAAAATACACAGGAAAAGACATTCCATTTGAGTCAACCTTGCGAAAAGGTTACGTCGACGATGTTTACAATCAAATACTAAATAAAATTAGAATGAATGTTGACGGAAAATAATTTTGGTAAGCATCGACGACGAAACAACAGAGGTAACCAGTAGATTTGTAGCGAACGTTATTATCAATACACTGGAAGAAAATGAACCTGGTCAAATATTTTTGTTAAACGTGGAAGAACCAGAAAAAACAAATCATTCAACGATTTTTAAATTATTTGATAGGTCGATGAATATTTGATGGCCTGGCAGAGTTAAATATGACGATGTTTTGTTATTCTTGTCTGACGCTACCCTTATATAATTAAGTCTGCAAATTCAATAAAAACATAATACTAAAAAATAATACTAATTCACACCACATGTATTGCTCACGGTCTACACAGAGTGGCAGAACCATCCGTATTCTAAATCCTAAAGTCGATAAAATTATTGCCAACGTAAAAAAAATCTTTAAAAAGGCTCCATCTCGCGTTCAAATTTTCAAAGATTATGCCCCATTATTACCACTGCCACCTGAACCATTATTAACGAGGTGAGGTACGTGAATTCAAGCTGCCCTTTATTATTACGAACATTTTGAGATTGTAACGTTCGATTGTAAACTCGTTTAATAAAGATGATACAATATCTATCGGAACTGCACAAAAATACATCAAACAACATAATCTAATTCAATTTGTATTCATCAAATCTAACTTTTCATTTTTACTAAACGCAATTATGTGCCTTGGAAAACAAGGAATGACACTTAAAAATAAAATTAACCCAAATAAGTGGAGCACAAGGGAAAACGGTAAAAACAAAACTAGAAACAGTGTTGGAGAAAAATGATGGGTATAAATTGATGATTAAAATTTCCAAAATGTTATCAGGAGAGCAAGAAAGTTTCAAGGGTTTACCTGAAGATTTAAAATTAATAGACTTGGTATATTTTAAATATGCGCCGATAACGTCAGTTACGTTCCTTTTCAATGTATAAAAACAAGCTAATTAACAATCGCCGTGAATTTAAATTTGATAATATCAGTAAAATGTCTTATTGTACAGTCCAACTTAACAGGTAAACATTTCATTATTTTTTACATTTTTTTAAAATATTTAACCATTTTTCATTGTAGGTAAAGAAGACAAAGAAAATGAAATCGACCATATAGAGTAATATTATGTTTATAGTGTTATTGTTGTCAACTTATTACTAAATAAAAAAATTGTCTAAATTTAAAGTTTAATAAATCAAATTTTTAATTCGGAAGAAGTCAGACAACGTTGTTTACAAAGAAATTGTTTAAATCTTTGAATTAATATAAAAATACTGATATAATTTATATATTTTGCTCCATACATAGTTATACCTTCAAAATTTCAATACACGAACACTATTTTTGGGCTTCATAGACTAAATCTATTAAAAGATAAAAATCTGCAAAAAGTATCAATTTTCCTATCGGCACCAGGCAATACAATTTTTTTTTCATTCAATAGATATTATTATGTTTAACAACAAAAATGAAAATGTAAAGGATATTTAATTTGTAATTCTTTTCACGGGCAATGTTGAGCGGGTACAGCTGGTAATATAATAAATTAATAAAATAAAAATATTATTACCTATATGTAATATTATAATAATTATTATATTGTACGAACAGCGCATTATTAAAAACGCGCCACTTATCGGGTTAACAATGTTTGCGCATTGGATTCGGTCGTCGGGCATAGGATCGTCGTAATGGACAAAAAAATGAAACAGTTCAGCGGTGTATTTTATATAGACGCGCGTTGTTCCGGGTCGCGACGTTCTGCGGCGGACGCGTTCTCGCGGTCCTCTTGATCACGTCGCTCCAATCGATGCGGAAAAGACGGCCAGTGGCGACGGCGACCCGGGCGGACGGATCCGGGACGGTGTTCGCCCGGACAACGACGACCGGTCCTGCGTTTCTCGCGACCGAGACAGTACCTGGAGCAGTACACGGTTCGGTCGACGTAAAATAAGCAATAGAGCGTGCGTTATCGTTAGGGAACCGGGCTGTGCCAGCCGATCCCGTTCTCCGATTAGAGCCCCGATTCCCGCGAGATAACAATTCCGTTATCAGTTAATTCAGTTTAGACTTTAAATTGTTTTACAAGCGCGGTTTGTCGAGCGAGTTTCTAGAAAACACCGTTCTGCTGACATTTCTACAAAAACTATATGGCTAGGTGGTATCTATTACAATACTAGCTGTCCCGGACGGAGTTGTGAGTGAAACATTGGAATTGCCCCCTAACCTTCGCCCAACTTTATCGGTCATATCGCGGTTTTTTTATTCTTTCTTTTCGCTAATCTCTTTGATCAATGAGTGAGTGAAAGGTATATTTGGCTTTTATCTTCTATATATATATAAAAATGGATGTCTGTCTGTATTAGATTAATAGACTCATAAACTACTGGAGCAATTTTTACGCATTATTTTGCAAAATGTTCCACGGAGAAGGTTTATAGCTATTCGAACCTATTCGGGTTTTTTTAGGTATTTTTAGTACAAAAATCTAATTGTTATTGTTGATTTATGGGTTGCCTTGGTAATACGTATGAAAAAAAAAACTGCTATTAATTATTGTAGTGCAATACTTGTACTGTGCGGGTATCTAAAGTAATAAGTGAAAACACGTAAAACCATCAGCTTTGTTTGTTTACGCCACAGACAACAAAACAAAAAAATTTCGTATATCATAAAACATTACAATGAACGAAATGATTATGTCACAGCAAAAATATTATTTTTGTTGATTAGCAGTTGAAATGATAAAATAGAATACCCACTTTCTACATATTTTTTTTTATAAATTGTTACATGGGTAAGACGATAATACATAATGATCTAACAACAGAAATATTTAGCAATATCAAAGAATTTCCGGGTCAGCTAATCTATTTTAAAAGAGGACTTTCTTGTCCATGACTAACCCAATCTAATAATAATAACTACTGTTTTATTTTCATTCATGAAATTGAACATACAAAGGTAACCCGGAAATTTAATCTTGTTAAAATTCATGTGCGAGCACCCTTTCAGGGAATAGATTTCCAAAAATTCTTTTTAATTTCACACCTACACCATAAGTGATATATACCACTAAAATTTCAATTCTCTACTTCTCTAGGTCCAGTGGATTGGTCTGGGTGTTGATCAATGAGCGGTGAATGGTATTTGGCTAATATATATATATATAGAATATCGAAAAAAAATACAACGTATTTTGGTAACTAAGCAACGATAGTTTCCCTAGCAGCGTATTAATGAACTTGAGTGTATTAATGTTTTTTTCCAAAAGGGAGAAATTTTAAAAAATACCATCCAAATGTCATACTTTTTCTTTCATAAAAACCTTGTCCTGACAATTACGAAAAAATAAAATCATTATTTTATAAAGCATTCATATCTGTCACGTACTTCCACACAAAATATTAGCTTTATTTTCAACATGACAAAATAATAATTATTAATTAAATGAGAGAGATAACTATTTTTTATGTCTTGTGATTTTTCTCGATACTAATATTATTAAAATGTTAACTTACAAGACAAATAACAAATAACAATGTACTTTAATAAGAAATAAAAATAGAATATAATGACAACAGACAGTTACTGTATAATCAGGGTCGAATATAACAACAGCCCATATCGATTTTTCTCTCCATTTTTTTCCCTCTCATCAAATTTTGCTTAAGTTGTCTAAAATCTAAAATAGTGACCCTCCTCCTCAGAATATTTTAAAAACCTGGTGGCTATGCTTATATGCGTCCGGTGTGCCAAACGATGTGTAAGTAATAATGTATATATTTTTTTTTCTCTTAACCTAACTCGCATTTCGAAGTGTCGCGTTATAACGCTAAAAGTTTATTAGCGCGCGGTACATTAATCGGTACATCAGTGACCGCACTTACCGGTAACCGGAATGCCGTCGTCCGACGTTCCGCGGGGTCCCGCCTCGTTAAAGCCGTCGGACGTCGGTGCTGCTGCAGGACGTTCCGCGACCGACTCGCTCGCGCCTTTGCAGTCGGCACACCGGAGTTCGTGGATCTCGTCCGCGTCCGAGTCCGGTCTCGGCGGGTTGGCAAGCTCGGGAAAAAACTCGCTTTCCAGGTACACGTAGTCCTCGTAAGTCGTCTCAGGCAATTGACCGGCGGCGGCTGCCCATACGGCCACGAAGTAGGTCGCCGCCGACAAGTCGGTCGACCAGCGGCGGCGCATGGTGACAATAACTAAATAACACGACAACTGCACATGTTATTATGTCTGCTATTTGTTTTCCATCCGTTTCCCCGTTGCCTAACACCGTACATGCGAGCGTTAAATATTATTATTCTTATAAAAGAACAGACGTGTTTTATGTTTCAATTTTCTGACGAAACTTTTGAATAATTACACGATTTTCTTTGCAATTCTTTTGATTCTGAGCGAACCGAGAAATGTTTTACTATACCGTGTGTGTTTTTTTTCACCTGTCAACAATTTTTCTACCTGCAGTAATCTTACTCCGATGTTCAAGTGTATCATCTTTCCAGAAAGCATTTTAGAGTTTGTTGGTACCATGGGGAACAGGGGTTGATTTCGTTATAGTTTTCTTAATATTTGAGAAAGCCGGAAAAAAACATTGGAAAAACGAGAAGATGTAACTTCTTTTACGTTTGGTTATTCGTTAAAATTCATTCCACGCAACATTAGCCGTTATGATGTTTGTATAGGTTTTTTGGCTACAATACCTACCGACATTTTTTTTTTTATTTAAGTAAAGTATATCTACAATCAATACAATTTTGTACATTAAGTAGATAAAAAATGACAATGAATGTTAAGATTAGGGATGTTACCCAGATAAAAAAAAAATTAAAGAAACATTTCTTAATCAGTTTTTTAAAATAAAAAACAAAAACATTACTTCAAACAAAACATTTGACAAAAAATAATAATAATAAATATTTTCTTTGTAAATGTAAATATTTGCATTATTGTTTTAACATTTTCGGTTAAATTATAATTGAGGAGAGGACTCATGATTCCTCGAGAAAAGTGGGTTTTAATTACATTGAGATTATACTTCCGAGAGCAATAATCTTGTTTCCAATCATAGAACTCGGTTACAAGAAATTTAAAATTATGTATCTATGTATCTATACATTCATTCACACAGATTTAAGATTAATATTTTTTAGTCTTCATCTTTACAATTAGTCTTTTATTATTATTATTATTTTATAACGCCCCACAGGGTTCTGTGTAAAAGCAGGAGACACAAGGGGACTCAATCCTCATATTATCTGACTGTATTTAAAAAATCTCCTTTAACATGTTCTTTAAAGGTACGCTGGGTACGCTGAATCCTTTGATTTGATTCAAATTCCTCAGTTCAAAATAATTATTTATATTGGAAATGTAATCATTTTATATTTACTAAAAGATTATTCATATAATTTTCAGTTTGTTCATTGATAAAAAATATTAATATTGTGGTTAAAATTTTAGCTTAAACCAAATCATCTACACCAGCATGGCCTATACCGTGATAATTAAAGGCCAAATTCACAAGAAGCAATCGTTTTGAACATTTGATAACACAGAAATTCAGTGTCTGTTTAGTAAATGACATGGCAAACGCTAGTATAATTTTTTTGGTTTGACATATTGAGACAACACTGCAACGCCCAAAGTGAAAGCCACAGACTGTTTTATGCCACTTTAAGTCCTGTGTATAAGTGTACAGTATAAAACTTGATGGATACGCGTACGGGCCCATTCTACGCTGCGATGAATGTTTCTAATATCACCAGATATCTGGCTAACCAACATTATTTTGTGTAACTAGCTAAAACATTAACGGTTGAATAAAATAATATGTTAGTTTTATATAATTAAATGTTATGAGTGAAGAGAGAAAAAGTCAAATAATAATAAATTGGTTCTTTTATTTTCTGATTTTCTGTATAAATAATGAACTGTCCAGAATTCTATATTGAACACTATACATTATAAATTATTAAACAAAATATTCAGTACTACATAGCACAATAGTATAAAATATCGGGGAAATGTATTATTTTTTAAATAAACATAGAATAATTATTAAATAACAATAAAATTTTAATTTTTTTTTCAAAGGGTTCTCTATCTAATTAGGTATAAAAGATATCTAGAGATAATCATCATAATATTGATTTACCTATTAGATCCTAATGAAAAAAAAAATTAACAAAACTTATAAGGTAATTTTTCTAACTATCATTTTGTACAAAATAGAAAAGAACAAAGTTAACACTTAAGAAAACAATAAAGTAAATACAATACTTATAATGTAATAATAATAATAATAATCATAATAATAATGATAAAAAATATTTATGCATTCGAAAGATCTTTCTTGTGGGAGACTTACATGGAACCGTAATAATAAAGTTATGATTTTTTTTTTTTTAAATATTATTCACAAAATAGTAATAAGTTGAAAACTGTCAAAATGCTGTTATTCATGGTGATCTTTTTAAATATTAAAGAATCAATTTAGCAAAAATAACGAACCTTTGATTGAAGTATAGATGACCATGAGTATCAGTTTTAATAACAGGTCTCATATAATTTAAACAATTTATCTCAATTATTTATTAATAATTTTTATGTTACATACACTTTTCATAGAACATTTTTTTAATAGTAGATTCTGTTTATTTAGAATTTATATAATACGCTATATGTGTATTAATGTATACAACTAAGTCATAGTAGTCATAATATTAGATTGGAAATAATTATCACAAAAAAATGTTCAATAAATGCTAGATAAACTGGAGTTTCTCTTCTACATCTAATGAACACCGAAACGATGAAATTCTCATTTTGCATTATTCACTAGTATATAACTTCGTAAACAGTTGCTTTCTTGTCTCCAGAACCAGTAACAATATATTTGTCATCAGCCGATATGTCACAGCTCAATACCGAAGAAGATTCTTTAGACTAATGAAACACACAAAACCATAAAATTAGTGTTGAATAACAAACAAACATGTTTATAGAGAACGAAAATGTTACTTACTTGGAATATAGAAGCACCGTACGGTGTGCGCCACGCGTTTAGCAAATTGTCTTTGCCTGTGGAAACGAACCATTTGCCGCACGTGGCAAAGCGAAGTGACAACACGCATGATTCGTGCAGGTGCAGTTGGTATTTGTCCGGTTTCAAGGCGTGTAATACTTCAACGTTTGAGTTTTCCATGCCAACGGCCAACCATTCGCCAGTCGGACAATAACCCAAAGAGAATATCTATAACGAATACACAATGTTGTTACCGCAAAAATAAATAAAATAAAAGATAGAAGTGATCTTGGTAGTGGTGTGTTCGACTTTGGCCGCTTAGGTACCTGGGACGAGAAGTCGTGCTGCTGTAGCTGTCGGCCTTCCCTCAAATCCCACGAGCGGACGGTATTGTCCAGACCGCCCGTCCACAGTTTTGAACCGTCCGAAGAAATGTCTATGCACGATGCGCCGTCCGTGTGCCCCTGGAACTGTCTAACTAATGTCTGATTGTGCAAATCCCATACCGCTATGTTGCCGTCCGAACAACAGCTAAAGCACACCTGTGTACACGGAACAAACACGTTATAATATTGTACTCTATTCGCGATTGTACCGAATGAGATGATAAAACAAATTGAGAAAAAAAACGACGTACCTTTGAATCTGGGCTAATGGCTAACGCGTAACACGCGGGCGCGCTGGACGTCAGCTCGGCTTTTATTCTGGGCGTGGGCGAGGCCAGGTCCCATATGCTTAAATTGCTGGCTTCCCCGCCGACGATGAGCGTCCGGCCGTCCGGCAACAGTTTTACAGATCTTATATAGTTATCACGTTGCTATAAAAACAAAAGTCGTTATTGTAGTCGTGTGATACAATACAATGGTGGTCGTCTACAGATTCATCGCGGGTACGTACCAAACAGTCTAATTGAGATACCGGTGATTTGGATCCGGGTTGGCTGATGTCCCATACCTTGACGCAGCCCTTGCCGCCGGTATAAACGTATTTAGTGGGGTTACTGATAGTGACGGCGCACACAACTTCGCCGTGCCCGAGTGTATTTATCTGTCGGGCGTGTCTCGGGATCCCAGGACCCATTAGTGCGTCGGGCGGAAAAGGCACCGGTTGCATTTGTCCTTCGGCACTCACGTGAAACGAATACGCACTGAGAATATCCAAAGGCATTGGTGTAAATTATTCGGATTATTATCGATTACCACCGTCGGTTATTATAAATTAGACTTACGGTTTTCCGCCGGGAATTCCCAGTCCGGGTCCGAGTGGCGCTCTCATTTGCGCGTGGGGATCGTATCCGACCTATAACACAACAAACGCGGGGGTTGGTATTATGATGGTGTAAACGGCCGTTACTGTTTTTTTATTTTTATACTGTGTATAATATTATACAATAATCGTTTTTAACTCACCAGTGCTGGCCTTGGGTAACTGTTCAAGGCCGCCGATGGCGGCATGTTATTGTGCAGGGCGCCGTAAGCTCCCGCGGCCGCCTGAAGATCGTGCGGATTCGCCCCGCCCGCCAGGTAATGCGGGTATTGCGCTAAAGCGGATAGAAAAAAATAAAACCCATTATAAAAACGAAACGGTTTTTTTTTTTATATGGGGAGGGGTTATCCCTCACCCTCTATAAATTTATTTATTAGCATAGGGGACGCTCACCTAACGACGACGGTCCTTTGACCATGGGTTTCATCGACGAACCGGCGGCTCCGCTGCAACCACTACCGCCGCTCGTCGGCGTTATCGACTTTGATATTGGCGTGCTGGGTTTGTCTTCTAATTTCTTGGTGGACGGAGTGCTGGCGTTGGACGAGGTCCCGCTCCGGGGACTGTAGAACAAAAATCAACATGTTCGTCGTTAACATATTATATACTTTTATACTACTCGTATAATATAAAATGTAGTATAAATCGAAAAAAAAAAAAAATAATAAAGTGACGACAATAATAATATTATAATACCTGTGCGGTCCGATGTGTTCCTTTTTGGGTTGTAATTTGTCAATACCGTTTTCTCTGGGTGAAGCCGTACCGTTAAGCGGCGAGACGGGGTCCTGCGAAACGGAATAAATTACGTCGATATAGGTACGATTTATATTGTTCTACCCGTGACAGTCGGTTCTTTGTATAATAATATCATATATTGTTATTACTGACACGCATACGATTATAAACTATTTCGTTTGAGAGTTGAAAAAACATTATGCAATTGAATAACAATTTAGAACGTATATTCACAGACGTCGAGGCACTTATATTGCCACTACGTGTAATATTAGTTAAACGACACCGTTGATCGGACGATATTTTTTATATTTTATTTTTTATTATATCTTTTATATACGTTTATTAACATTATAAATTAAACAATAAATAAATAAATAATAAATCAAATATCGATACACTTTAGAGCGGATACCGTCGCCATAAAAAAAAAATCAGGAGGGGGTACTAATATATATTTTTTTTTTTATTATTACCTACTATAAAATATGATAAAACACACCGAAATAACCATTAAAAAAATAATAAAAAATTTCAGCGGGGGCGTGCCTTCAGTGCCCTATCCCCACCCCCGATTTTGTCGTTGCTTTATAGAGTTTTATATTATTAACGACACCGTCAAAAACTAAACGTACGATTTTATTGCAAAGTGTTATTATAAAATCATTTTTTAAATTTTTTTTTCCAAACGTTTATGTATTTATCTCCCTCCCCCATCTAACCTAAAGTATGCAGTAAGTTTATGGCATAATAATATAATATAGAACAAGTGGCAGATGATATTATTATTATTATAACATACCTCGCTGGCATCGTCGACGACCAAATCTTGATCGCTTTTTTCACCGTCGCTCGCCTGTAATAGTAATAATACTTATATTAATAATTTTTAATAATTAAAAAAACCGATGTATTGATGCGTATATTAATCCTAAGTATTGGATTGGACGTATTGGTGTGAAGTATTGGTGCTGGTTTACTCAATTGTTTAAATAAAACCACCGTAATGATAAGACTTTTCCACTAATCTACTACTAATTTGAGGGTGTCTATAAAAGTATTAATTGTACCGATTGTTGTATCCTAGTTATTAAAAGATACCTTCTAAAACCATATTCAAATTCCAAAAAAAAAAAAAATAAAAAATGAAATTTCGAAGGGTTTTAACTGTATTAAGAGTTCAATTTCAGAAAAGGACAAAAATCGTTTTCAAGTAAACTCCATGACGAATTCAAGCACGTTTTCAAGCTTTAAAACATGCCTTACAGAAAAAACTCGCATGCACCGTAGAAGGGTTCGATTTTGACGATTATTTTTTTGTTGGAAAGAGGACCACGTTGAACCCTGTTTTCCATCAATATTCTCGTCTAAAAGTTAATATTACTACATTCAAAAAAAAAAAAAGTCAATCTTTCTTTTGCCGAGTGGTTTGTTTATACCGTTATTTTAAATCAAATGAAAAACCGGTGTTCAATTGCGGTTTGTAAAACGTTGTTGTTTATCAATTAAAAAATGGAGGACAACGGGTCCCTATTGCCGTGAAATCAGTTTCCCTTAAAATCGGTGTCGGGCTGTGGATAGAGATTATAAAAGTCATATAAAACGTATAAAAAGTCGTATAAAACGTCGAAAATTTAAAGAACCGTTTAAATATTATTATCATGTGCCGTCAAGGGTTACGCGCGACCCGTAAAAACTCACGTGACAATCTTTTTCTTCTTTTTTCACTTTCTTGTGCGGTTCGATATCCGGTGAGCTCCTGACGCGAAATTTCTCCCTTTCAGCGGGCGATATGGAACTCCTCTGTGTAAACAGACAAAAAAAAATATATAATAATAATAATAATAAAAAACATCTCGGAGCGGTATAGTTTATGCGGTACGTATATATATATACATTATACATACAGATAGGTACACAAAACCCGTCTGTCTCTATGCTATATATATATATATATATATACGTACGTATACTGATTTCGGTCGCTTGTTCAGAATAATAATAATAAAAAAAAACAGAGTAACCAAATATTTGAACAGAACCCGTGTATATACGTATATACACACACACACACACACAAGTATTATATTATTATGTGTGTAACTTTTTTTTCATTTTTTTTTTCATCGTCGTGCGTGTCGGGAGGGTGGGACACACCGTTATTATCGGGACGTGTGTACCGCGTGCGCGTTTTGTGTATATAATATAAATATATATATAATATATCGTGTACGGGCGCGGGGGAAATAAATATAATTTCGTGTCGAGAGGAGAACTCTAACTGCGGCGCGCGAGTAAAAGAGCCCGCAACAAAAGGACGCGGGCGAGAGGAGGTCGGACGACGACGGTGGCGGTCGGAGGGAAATAAATAACGCGCGTGTCATAAAAACGGACGCGGGGGAAAAGAAGAAAAAAATAAAACATGTGGCGCGTCGGTCGTTTTTCGCCCCGGACGACCCCCCGCGGTAAATACGGGCGCGCGTACCCCCCGAGGACCCAATAAAAACATTCCCCCTCGCTCGCTCACCCGCCGCGTCGCGTACGAGACGGTTAATCCGATTCCCAAAAGCCATAACCTACACAGTGTGAGGGTGTATAATATAAACTGCACGCACGCTACATGTACATATATATATATATGTATTTTCGCGTATGTCGTCGTGTACACTGTACATATTATACTACGCGTAATACGACTTTGACGACGGGGGCGGCGTAACAAAATGTAAACCGTTCGTTCGGCGTCCGGAAAGTATTGTATAATATATTACTATTATACGGTGTTGATTCCCTCGGCGATGGGTCGGCGGTCGGGGTAGTGGAAAGAGGCCGCCGATTGCCGGGTGTGCGCGCGGCGGCGGCGTTAATTGCTCGCCGACCGCGAATCCCGGACAGGAATATTATTTCTCCGCGCCGGCTGGACGGATGGGTGGGAAGGGGAGAGGACAGTCAATTTATCGAGACGACGGTTAATTATTTTCCCACGAGACCCGGTGGATCTTATATATAATTATCGCACGCTAGTATACAATACTAATAAATATAGTATATAACGATTATTAGGGCCGGGATTTCGATGCCCGTACGTATTGTCACCGCGGTAATACATATGTTTATTTGATTATAATGTCATTTTCTCAAAAGTTTTTTTTAGAGTATTTTAGGGATTTTTATTTAATGCACTTTTCGGGTTTTTGGATCCGAAAGATCACGACATCGTGATTTTATATATAAATATAACCATCATCAACTAGGTACTCGTATTGTGTATAAGGCCAAGTCAAAGATGTGTCTGTAAAACTTTTTTTTCTTAAATATAATCGATAAAATATCGAAAAATTGTAGTGCATGTATTTAGAATTGTATTATTATTAGTATTATTTAGGACGTTACATTCCCAGCCATAATTAACAATTATATATTCGTTAAGACGACTTCACCGCATGTTCACACCGTATCAAATTAATTTTTATCGTCGCGCACACCGCGTGAAATTCGTTTTTAACAAACGCCGTCCGGGCGGTAATAACGAAATCGATATCGGGAAAACTCGCGCGCTTTGTCGAACGATTTTCGGTCTGTTTCTCGCGGGGAGAGAGAAATTTATTATTATAATTATTATGATTATTTTTTTAAATAAAGAAAACCACCGTATATTTCGTCGGCGAAAACGACAGCGTTTTATATATTACGTATAATTTATTATAATATAATATTATACACGCGAGCGCGCGCGTGTGTATATTGTAATACCGCCGACGAAAAACGATTTTATAATAAGACATCGCTATAGTAATAATAATAATAACAATTATACCTGCGCTAATTAATTCTCTAGACGGCCGTCGTCACGGTCAATTAAACGCACGAAAGTTCGCGAGTATTTTAACAAATTTCAATTATGAATATAGTTTTACAAATTACCCGGTCCTCGCTTATATAATAATGACGACGGCGGAACACGGCGCGACGGCGCTAATGAAAATTTAATTTTAATCAAAACGCATTCCCGTTTTTGAGAGCCGCGCGGCGCTGCTGCTGTTCTATAGTGAGTGAACCGTCGACGCCTCGTTTGAGTCTCGCGCGAGATTTAATTATTACTATTATTATATAATAAAATACGTATTATTAACACTATACTATACGGTTACGTATATTACGTGCACATAATTTTATACTTTTATCGGCGGAACGTTCGATCGGTCGGTTATACAATATATTCGCGGTATTTATTAATGTCGTGCTTTATATTGTACGCGCGCGTCGAATTTAATTATCGTATTATATAAACGACGGGGGTGGGGGGAAACAGAACAGAACACCCGAGCCCTTTTTTTTTTTCCATTCTCTCTCTCTCTCTCTCGATAATATAATACGTGACTTTTCGATTATACGAGCGTATAAAACGTTAAAGGGAGAGAGGAAAAAAAAAACTTATCGAAAACGATCGGGTTGCGAAAGGGACGCATATGCGTTTGGCGGCGGTCTATTACGGCGGAGGCGAGAGAAGTAAATATAATGAAAACGTCCCGGGCCCGGTGCGCCGGAGGGTGTGGGGCGGCGGCGGCGGCGGCGGCGTCGTCGTCGGTGTTTTGTGGCGGGTGCGGGGCAAAAGGAGCGCCCCGCGTGTGTGTGTACGCGTGTAATATAACTTCCGAGACAATTGACTGTGCGCGCGAGGGAAGCTCTTCAACGGCGGGCGGGACGGAGAATGCTTTTACCGTTCGGAGCGAGTGAAAACGCGTAAGGGGTGCGCGTCGGGCGGGCGGTAGTTGTCGGCGGCGGCGGCGACGGCATAGACGGTTCACGGTTTAAACTTCATCGAGAACTAATCGGCCGTGTGTAACGCGAGCGCGCGCGCTTCCTTCTCGCGCCGCACCGCGTTGACGAACCGGCGGCGGCGGCGGAGGAGGGTAAGTAGACTGCTCCTCGTGAATATATATATATATATATATATATATATATATATATATATATATATATATATATAAAGCGTACACGTCGAGAAGGGCAAAAGGGGCGACGGCAGCGGCTTTAATTCATTCATTTGCAAACTTGTAATCGGCTCACGTCGTCGTCGTCGGCGTCGTCGTCCCAACATCGCTATATATTATAATACGTATATACATATATATATATACACGCTGCGCCACCTGCGGCGGCGTAGGAGTTTTGCGGGCAAAAGACGTGGTTCAGAGGAGAGAAAAGGGGTCCCTTTTGCTGCCACTATATATATATATATATTACTGCAAATGGCGTTGTGTGTGTGTGTGTGTGTGTTCTTTCTTGTATATACGGCGCGAAGGGCGGACGGGCAACGGAAACCTCCTCGCTCCGCAGACGCCGCCGCGTGATGAATTTGCCGGCTGGGATTTTCGCGTATTTCGCCCGGGGATTAATAACACGCCCCTCCGGAATCCAATCACGTATCCCCCGCCGCCAACTCGCGCCGCTGCTGTTTTGATAACGATCTCCTCCGCTTTTTCTCCGCCTCCTCATCCCGATCCTCCGCTGCTTGTGTAAAACACACGCGCACACAGAAGCCCCCGCAGTCTGACAGATGATATTGTGTGCGCGCTCTCTCCCTCTCTCTCACTGTTTCTCGCATACGCCGCCGTCCGTTTTTCACTCTCTATCTATACAGCCCCGAGGTTTATATATATATATATATATATATACACCTTCATTGTTGTCGCTGCCGCCGCCACCGTCGTTGTGTTCCGTAATGATAATAATAATAATAATAAAGCAAAAGGGAGACGGGCGTGTAAAAAAAATATACTACGTTTTCGGGGAAGGCTCCCCGCTAGCTAAAACCTAAACAATAAAACGCACGATACAGAAGATAATACCGAACGACCGCAAAAATTCCACCGGGCCCCTTCACCACTCGCCCTCGTTTAATATAAAAGCCGAATTTAACAATTGACCCGAGTCGTTATAAAACGACGACGGTCGTGGCTTTTCTTAAGCGCGCAGAGTAGTTTTATTTTATTTTTTTTCACCCCCATTAAATAAAAACCCGAAGGGGAACGCGACGACAATTTTACGTATATACGTGTGTATTTATTAACAATAAATACTCTGTGTACAATATATACTATGTATATATAGTATATACACGGGCGTAACAGGGACGCCAGAATACAAAACGAGATCGCAGGAGCGGGGTAGGGCTGCGCTCCAGTCGTAATTAAAGTAATAAATAAATATTATATAATTCCGTACACACCCGCCACCGCACGCGCGTCGACTAGCCTATAATATTATTTTTATAAAAAAAAAAAAAATATAAACTATAAACGCTCGCGAGGAGCGTTTACTTAAAATCATTACCGTATAATTATATATGCCCGTGCCGTTATATCTATATACGCACACTGTAGATACTCGTAATATATATATATATATATATATACACAGAATAATATTATGTTCGCGAAATGTCAACACGAATATTTGTGTTCCGTATACGGTAAACGACTGTGTACACAACACAATGGCGCGTGCGAGGACCGAAAACACACACGCGCGCAAAGCAAAGCATTTTCGTATAGTATACATAATTAATTTACGCGCGCGATAGTTTATCGAACATACCGACGACGACGCCCGCGACTCGACAATGGTGACCGCGGCGGCGGTATAGGTTTTCGATTCTATACTATACCTACTCGTCGTCGTCGTCGTCGTCGTCGTCGTCGTCGTCGTCGTCGTCGTCGTCGTCGTCGTCGTCGTTGTTAACAACCGCCCGCCGCGAGTAATGTTTAATTAAACATCAAACGGCGACGGTTTATTCAATTGTTATTACACTCGGCGAGCGTAGAGAGACGGAGCTCCGACAAAGGTTCGAGACGGTGCCCCCCTACCCCCTCCGTGTATTTAATAATACGACGGCGGGGAGGAAGTCGGTCATCGTCCGAGCGCGGTTTCCGTTTAATCGTATTAGGCCGTTTGAACGCGCCACGACGCTATCGAACCCCGAGGTATACAGCTAAGATTTTGGAATAGAGGGGTCAGGGCAAAGTCAAACGAAACAAAAAACAAAAAAAAAAAAAAAATCAATCAATCGGAATAAAACAATAATAATTCGTTTAATATGACTCCTTGACGATAAAATTCGTATTTCCACCGATCTGATAAAAGGTCCTACAATATATATTCTAATAAAATCGTTGTATCCTAACCGATTTATAAATAAAATCCTCTCTCTCTTTTCATCCGTCGTTGGCCGTAAATAATTTTAGTCGTTCTATTATTCGATAAACGCAAAAATGAAATAAACATAATTTTCGATTGAACGGGGCAGTATTATGCTTAGAACCTAAGATGTTGGGGGTTTTCGTACCGAACGGGTGGCAATACGTGAGAAAAAAAACCCGTTAAAATTACCCGTGGCCGAGGCTTAACCTAACCTTAAGGATAAAAAGGGTTCAAATAGGCTATAAAAAAAAAAAATAAAAAAATAAAAAACTCGTTCGAAAGGTATCCAGAGCGTTCGGTCTCCACGATTAGGACACACGCAAAGAAAAAACGTCTCTCTGTCCGTCGGTCGTCATTCCGGTCGCGATATTAATTCTATAATTATCTAATAACATTACGACGGCGTTACCTATACCGCCTCCATGTTTTATATATAACGTGCGAAATATTCGATAATATTCGGCGGAAAAGTTATCCAACACCGTTAAACCGTGTACAAGGGAAGAGGGACCCCCCATCCACCCCTCCCGGCTGTATTTCCCGATGAATTATACGCCACACACGATCGGTGTCGAAAATCAATATTTACCCGAACAATAGACAGATAGAGCCCGCCGCTACCGTTAATAATAACGCGTGTGCGTATGTACACCCCCGGCCGGCCCCGCGGAGCAATACTGTGCGTCGGTAAACTTTGTAAATTCTCCGCCCGTCGTCGCGCGATAACGCGAACGCCGAAAATAAATCGGAAACCACGACGTAAATATAACAAATAATAATAATAATAATAATAATAATAAATATTTGAAATAGAAAACGTTACGCGTTAAAATATTAATAATAAAGCCCACAAGCTCACGCGCTTCACAGCCGTGTATTTTAGTCGAACTACTAAACGCTTTGATATTTATTTATCGATACATAAACGGGTTTAACCCAATTCGAATATTGCAGTGGTTACGATTAATAACTAACGGATTGAAAAATGTACAATTGAACGTTTCAAAATAACGACAAAAAAAATAATTGAAACGGTAAAATACATATTTGTTCAACGTAACGTTATAAAAAATATTATAATAATAAATCGCACGAGGACGGGTCCTCGGTTGGTCGGTTTCGTCATTCTTAGTGATTGAAATGTGTTCAGGCCAGTTCGACTATTAGACAGAAAAGTGGAAGGGGAGCGCGGGGCTCTACTCGACCAGAAAAATGGAACAAAACGGATCAATTAAACTGAATTACTTTACTAGACTATTCGACTGAATCGGTCGGTTCATAATACACCGGGGTTGACAAAAACCAAGGGCTTTATTTTTTTTTGTTTTCCTTAAAAATCGTTGAGTTTTAATTTTTAATAGAATCGCAATATTGTCAAGTTTATTTTTAGTCTTTTTAATAATAAATATAAATATAAGTCGTGCCGCCATTGGTATAGCGGTCGTAAAGCCGGCGGGCAACACGGGGAATAATACTATTGTCAAGTTTTCTATTGACCGTTATAGTATGTGATTTATTTTTCCATTTTATACTCGTACGCGCAAATAAAAATAAAAAAATAAAATATATATATATATAATGTAAACTTTTCTGACAAAAAAAAAAAAAATAATAATAAAAAATCTAGAGTGGGTTCAACCAGGAAAAGCAGCCGGGATTTTTTCCGAGCTGGACATTTTCGTGTCGACCCTAGTTAGTTACCAAAAATATTCGCCACTCGACCGAAATACACTGTAAACAGTGTGAACTAGGCTTTAGGAGTTACTCGTTTAACCCTCTTTTATTCCATTTTAATACCATTCGCAGCCCTAACCCCTCTAAACACGTCAGTTTTTTTTTTTTTTAAACGAATAATTAGTTTCGAAAAGTAAATGAAAAAATTTTGAAAAAAAAAACCCATAGATTTTATGACGGCGCGTCATGCGCCGGGTAGTAATTAATTTACCTTGCCCTTTTTAATACGCTGGCATATATCTATTTGGTAACTGGTAAATATAAACCGTATAATCGACTGAACGTATTGTAGTGAATGGAAAAAAAAAAAAATAAAAAATAAAAAAATAATTTGTTTTGAAATCATTCGTCGACGGGGACCGCCGCCGCCATATATATATATATATATATATACATATTATTATATACGAATAAATTGTTTGTGCATACAGAACAGACTAGTAGAAAAAAAAAAAAATAATGTAAATGCGAAAAATAATTCAATTTAACGGGAACGACAGGCATTCGTGTTGACATTCGGACAACGTCGTTTACGACTCGTAAAATGTCTTTGTCTACCGCGCGATTTATGTAATTTTTCACACGAGAGTAACTCCGCCCGCCGCCTACTACCGCACTGCAAATACTTTTATTATTATTACAGGTACAATAATAGTACAGACGACAAAATTAATTAAATTCATCCGGGATTTTTAATTGAGGGGGAGGACGGGATGGCCCGTCGAATATCAATAATTATTATCAGGGTAAGTGTAAAAAATATGAATTGCCCCGGTTACCCGGCTTTGCACTCGTTTTGTGGTGAGCGGAGAGAGTAAAACCCAGTAGTATTACCCATATTTCTATAATCGGCCCAATTGGCTCAGACCGAAGCGATAAAAATATTCTGAAAAACAGATTTGATTTCGGTATAAAGTCAATACGAGAGGGTCTATGTCGGGTGACGATCATTATTAAATTTTCAATTTTAATTGTCATAAATTCACGAACTATTATTTTTCGCCGTTGAAATTTCGTTTATTGTTTAACGCAACAAATAATACGAATTTAATTTCAACCGTGTTGACCTACACGGCCGGACTTAATAAAAATCGAAAATAACTTTTATACCAAACCGTTTGCCATCCGAATCGGAATCCCATGTCTTACGGCGGCAAATTTTTACCGGGTAATAATAATTTATTTTTTATAATATTATTATAATTTCATGGCGATCGGCGGGGTTTTTTTTTATATCGTTTCCGTGTCAATTTACAACGGGGGATGGCAGTATAGCGAAAACACGCCCGCGTAGCCCTAACCGAACTTGTTCGAATTCAAAGTTTTAGAGTAAAATCGCATTTTTTTTTTAAAAAAAAATCATAATAGATAAAAAATTTAGAAATCTCGTATCGAGAGGTTAATATATTCGGAATAATGGAGGTAAGGGGAAACGACGCACTCCGAGTAATCCGAAATATTTTTTTTTAATCCGTAGATTAGTCTACAATAAATGTTCTCTCCGTGATTCTCTATCTTTGAGATGTTTATATAAATCGACTCGTGCATCTTTTATTATTTGACTTATATATTACGTTCTTGGCCTTCCCCTTTTCGCTTTTCCCTTCAATCGTTCCTTCCAATATTATGCTATGAATTTCTTTGTAGTGTTTCGGCGTATGACCTATCATTATGCCATCGTCTTGATCTTAAATAGCTTAGTAAAGATCTATACCCCTTTACTAAATCTAACATTTCTTAGTTTGTCTTCATTTCCGTCCATTTTCCTCCAACACCACATTTCTAAAGCTTCTAAGGCGGTTTCATCTGTTTTGTTTAATGCCCATGTTTCACCGCCCATATAATGCTGAATGCTGTACACTCCTCATATATACGATTTAATCATACGTTTCCTTGTTCCTAGGTCTATTATTCTTTAGTAGGAGTGTCTTTTTTTGCCCGCCCTATTTTTTTTTTTTTTTTTTGATCTTCCATCATTCCATATCCTTATGCTTCCTAAATATTTAAATTGATTTACTTGCTTTATTCCGTTTCCTTTAAGGGTTATATTAATAGCTGGCTCATTTTATTTACTACATACCATTACTTTTGTTTTTATTGTATTTATAATTTTTAATTTGAATATTAAAAATATGTTATCCATTTCAGTAAAGTGCTGTTTGAAGATTTTCTTTTAGATGTAGCGAGCAAAACTATATCGTCAGCAAATCGTATCATTGATATTAGGATATTACGTCCTATTGTTACTCCTATCTTTTCTTCTTCTAGATTTTGTTTTATATGCTTTATCGTTCGTTTAACGTGGACATTGAATAAAGAGGGTAACAGTGGGTATTTTCTTTTTTTTTATAATATTATTATGATTTCATGGAAATCGGCGAGGTTTTTTTTTTTTGCCGTCTCCATGTCAATCCACAACGGGCGACGGTATAACGAAAACACACTCGCGCAGAACTCGTTCGACTTCAAAGTTTTAGAGTAAAATATCGCGTTTAAAAAAAAAAAAAAATCATAATAGGTAAATAATTTTAACAATGTAATAACGGTATATCGAACACGGTTTATATATTCGGAATATAATGGAGGAGAGGAGGGGAGAAATTCCAAAATATTATCGTGTTTTAATTTTTTTCTTCTTTTATTGTATATATATATATGTACACACACATATATATATATATATGTACACATATAATTTTCCGTCGATCACTCCTAAAAACCAAAAATCAAACGAGTCGGCTGTGTACTCGCGCATTGTTTTGCGTATAATAATAATAATAATAATAATAATAACAATAATAATATATACGCGCGGCGCACCGCCACAAAGGTTTAAGGTTATTGACGCGGGGCGACACGAGGGGGTCGCCGGTATAGTCGGTTTTTGGAAACTCAATTTCTCTTCGGTATTATAATATTATTATGCATTATGCGCCGACGTACGCACAACCCATAATAACGATATATAATACAATATATAATACATATTATAATATAGTCCGGGGGTGTGTGTATGTGCGCGCGCGGGTTTATCGATTCGGCCCGGGTCGGAGGTGTGCGGTCTGCGGCGGAGGCGGCGGCGGCGGCGGCGGGAATTCCCTCGCGGTAACGCAGCGGAGATTAGTCGTTGCGCGTCTGAAATTAACCCTTTTGGCCGCCCTCGTGTTAATGGTTCCGATTACAATAATTATACACTCGTACACGCCTCCGGGCCCTTTTAACCCCCCGGCACCGCCGATCCGTTATTAATTATAATTATAATATCGGCCGCGATAAAAATATTATTATACTCTCGCCGCAATAATAATAATAATAATATAGGTGATACGAACGCGTACGTACAATAATTATTATTATATCGTATCGCAGGGATACCGCCGGCAATTTCATGGTGGGCCCTTCGGCATTCTCAGGGCTTATTAATTTAAACGCACGTTTCCGGGGTTCTTTTTTGTCATCGATATACCGGAAACCATATTTATGGTTTCCCCCCCCCCCCAGGGATAACGGTTCACCTCCTTTTTTCCGTTTAACGAAAGCAAAGTGAATTATACTCGTTTTTCAGTTTTTGTATAGAAAAACCAAACAAAATACACATATTTAATAGTGATGCACAACGATATATTTTCAATTATTGATATCGGTTCATTTATATCGATATAATTTATAAAACTGAATACAAAATTGTTCATTAATTGTAACAGTAATTGTTTGATGAAAAATTCGACTTGAAAAACAACGGAAAAAACGAGACTAATTGTAAAAATCCAACTGTCACACACAGCCATATACGTTTATTGTAGGAGCCTTATCGTTCGTTGACATTGATTCACTGTCAAAACTTATATAAATTCCAAATTGCAACGAATTGATTACGAATACGTTCGTCATATCGATATCGTTGTGCATCACTATTACTTTAATTTTTTGTTAAAATGCACGATGAAAATGTTGCAAAACAAAAAGTTTCTACACTAATACTACGACAGCGTTCTCAAACTGTGCTTGGCGGACAGATCCGAAAATGGATTACATTTATCGATTTGAAACTTGGACTATAACTTGGTCTGTTGATGATAATAATAATTAAACGTGTGTTTATACCGTTTATGATATAAATATGGTTGTTAGGTGTATCATTCTATTTTAAAGTCGATATTACCAGCAAATTGTTTACTTTTTCACCGGTAATATAGTTGACGTTGTATTATATTCTAGGAAATTCTACGAATTTGACGGACTTTCACAATTTATTAACGTTGACATTACCAAACACAATCGTGGTTTCGTAGATTTCGTTTGGTAACAGTGTGGTGAGGGGTTCCGCGAACAGAAAAAAAAAAAATCACCGAATATAAGACGAAAAATGTCCGAGGCACGTCGCACGTGAAAAACGTTGGCGGAGCGGGGCTGGGGGTGGGGCTTTTATCTTTATCGGCCTAAAGATCGATTATATTATTATTATTTAATTTATTGTATTCGCCGACTGTATTATAAATCCGGTACGCGGATATATCGCGATAATCCAACGGCGACGGCGACGGCGACGACGACGACGGCGACGTGTCCTCGGGAAACCGAATAAACCGCAATACAATAAGTAAACTCCGGGGGCTACCGCGATATAATAATATATATTAATGATCAATGGTAATAATAATAGTGGTACGTGTGCGTGCGCCGCCGAGTTTTGCTCCCCGCCCCGGCCGATGAATATCTCGTCGCACGTTCAACCGTAAACTGGTTATTTCTGATATATTATTATACCGATACGTGTATTATGTATTATGTATTACAATAATAATATATATATATATATATATTGTACAGCGGCGGCGGCGGTAATGATGCGTCACGAAAACACCGGGTTTCGACGTCGACCGTTGTCGTCGTTTCGGTCTGCTCGTTTTTCGCCGCCATTGCGACGCGACGTCGTCGCACAGCGGACAACTTTTCGATAACTCGTTTTTTCTTTATCTTTCTTGTCCCCCCCTGTCTCTTCGATTCCGTAAATTAAATAAATAAATAATAATAACAATAATAAAACAAACCCGGGAGAGGAAAAATTAATCGGAAAACGCGCGCCACACGCGACCGCCGACCGTGTTTCGAGAATGCGCACGGGCAATAATAATATTTTATCTATTTTGTATTTATAACGTTAATTATATTAATCGGTTATTACGGTTTTCAAACGGCGAAATTGCATACAGATAATAAATGAATAAATAATAAATCGACCGAATAATACCGGCGGTGCGTGGACTCCCCCCCGGTCGATACGATATAGTGTTGCATGGATTTAATTAGATAATTAATAACAGAGTTCCCGGTACGTGCTTATTTTTCTCTTCTTCTGTACACCGCGCGCGGTTACCCATACGACGTAGCCATCATCGTCGCAGGTCATCGTAGGCCAACGGGTTAATTATGAATTCGTAATCGTTATCGGGTTTTATTATATACGCGTATAATGCGTGTACGTAGCGAGGCGTACAGAATTCGCAGACTTTAGGAGAGAGAGAGAGAGAAAAAAAAAAAATAAATAAAAAATCGAATAATAATAATTTACATGGAAATGAATTCCTATTTCGTAGGCATACCCTTGAAGAAAAAAAAAACACGCTTATTTATCGTAATTGCACAACGCCGCCGTACGGCGTGAACTTTGCGCCGTTAATCGTATACGCGTATATTATTTATAGATAGAATAATTTTATCCCGACTATCGTACGGCGTGTACTATATTTTACACACGTGCGAGATAATATAAAGGAAAAACAATAATTTGCTTTTTTTTTTCTATTAAAAAACCACCTCAGAAAATTATTCCTTTTTTATTTTTTCTACCCCATTCCCTTCCATCGTTAAAGTCAGTTTTGGACGAATTTTTTTTTCGTCCATCGATCAATGTATGTATAATATAGTGAAGCGATAAGAACGATTATTCTAAAAACAGATTTGAATCCAACACGAGATCACACGGTCACGGCACATTATTCGAATTTCGGTTCTCGGTGCGTTTTAAAACACGGGAAAAAAAAATGAATAATAATTGCTTGAAAAATGTAATAACGCCGGACTGTGTATAATATAGCCGTCGTGGTTTACAAAACGGTTTGTGTCGAACCGGCGTACGTATACGCGGGGAATAACGGAATAAAACGCATCGGTTCGACGACGAATGCCCACCGGAGACACGATATTGTTTCCATTTTAATGATATTGAGTAATTTAATTGTTTAAAAAAAGTCGGTTGTTGGACCCTCTCGAGACGGCTCGTTTTTTCCCGATCGCCGTCGCCGCGAAAATACCGGAACACGGCAGGCAGCAGTAGCCTTTTGCGAAGCGCTCGCCGGCCGGCACTCCCCTCGCAAAACGCCGGTCACCGGAAATCCGACGTTTGTAGAACATTATACGCAACATCACGAACAACGGGGGGGTCGGACAGGACAAAGCCGACGACGACACGATAATTTTCCAGTCGCTTTGATTGAAACGTTCTGTCTCTACTATCTCCGTCGTTTTCGTATATTCCCGTTTCAATTGCCGGCGATTACGATCCACCGGAATTCGCACCGCCCCCCCCCCACCGCATAGGCGTATAAAAATGTCGGTAGAAAAAAAATAAAAAATAAAACAAGCGGAACAACAGTCGTGAGGGTATTTTTTATTTTTATTATTATTATTACTACGTCGACCTCGTAATCCGTTCTTTCGAAGTCTTGTTATATACCATTATTTGATTTTTCCACCCTATCCCCACAATATATATATATATATACAAGGGTACTTTATATATACACACACACACACACATAAAGCCTGCTAGGTTATTCCCTAGAAAGGGCCGACCGGTTGATGAAACGGACCGGAAAATAACGTTACCGCATCGGCTGGGTGTATATATATATATATATACACGACTGTTCTTCCTCCCCACTTTATCGTTGCGCCTTTAAACGAGTTTACTCTCTTGTTACACCACTCTGCCAATCGAGTATACGTGTATATATATATAAATAAACGAAAGAAAGAAAAAAAAAAGAGAGAGAGGAAAAAGAAATAACCTCGATTTTTCACCGTTTCCCATCCCCACGGGGGGTCGTCATCGTCATCGTCGTCGTCGTCGAAAAAGGGCCGTCCAAGACGAAACGGATTGTTGGCAAGAATAAAATATCTCGAGCGGAAAAAAAAACTAATCCCCGATTACGGCGGATTTCCACGGATTTTCTCTCTCGTATATATATTTTTTTTCCCCCTTTTTTTTTTCTCCTTCATCCCCTCGAGTTTTTATACGCGAATAAATACGGCACGACGGAGATATCTGTAGTACACGCATCGTTCTTCAATATATATCTATATAATATACTGTACTTTTTTTCTTTTTAGTTTATAACGCTCGTCCTTATACTACGCCGATAATACTACACGTGATATATAAATCACTGTACCGCGTCGGGGTGTTTGTGTACGAACCGGCGGCCGCCGGGGCAGGTCATCTAACGACTAACCTGTGGGACGACGGGGTACGCGTTTCGCGGGCGATCGGAAACTATATATATTACATATTATATACTAATAAAATAACCGGCGAACCCTACCCCTCTCACACGGAGTGATGCGGCGGCGGAGTAGACCCGTATTGGATTACGATATAATCCGCGAATGAATTACTACCATCGTGGAAAAATATGAAATAAAGAAAACGACAGGCGGCGGCGGCGGCGCACGCCGGCCGAGAGCGTTATAAATTATAATAATATTATATAATACGATAGGAAATATGTTTTGGGGAGACGCGTAAACGCTAAACGTGCGCGCGCGAGGAATTAATAACACTGTTGAAAATCGCGGGACGGTCGCGTCGAAAAATGGGCCACGGGGGTGGGACTGCGTCGCCGCCGCCGCCGTCAGAATAATAATAATAATAATAATAATAATAATACGTATAATATAAACGCGACGGGCGGCGGCAGCGGCGGTACGGTATCAGTGCGGCGCGAGCGACGGTATATAGCGACGACGGCGGCGGCGGGTTCTTTTGTAATAGGAAATCGAGGGTAAAAGCGAGCGGGGCGAGGGCGATCTCCCTATCGAATTTGACACGCATTTAAATTCGCGGGGAGTGCGCGGCGGCCAGATGACATATACATATATGGATGAGGTTCGTTCAAACATTACACGCGCGGGGCGGCGTATACACACAACATGCCGGTCGCCGGCCTACCCTTATCCCCGTTGGCGGGATGCGCGGCGCGGTGAGCGGGATACGCACGACGACCCCTACTGTATACACACTGTTTGTTTGACGACGGCGGCGGCGGCGACGGCTGCTGCGGCGGAAGGGAACTCCCGTCGACGGAGTGACACGCAGAGGGGAGCGGGGGAAGAGTGAGAGAGTAAGAGAGTAAGAGAGACGGCCGCGGCGCGCGGAGAAAGCAACCGGAGTAACAAGGCGGCCCTTCATTAAGTGCTATCCTGGGTGCATTAATTTAATTTCAACCCCTCGGTTCCCGCCGACGCGGCGGCCGCCGCCGTTACCCGGATGGGAAATTTGTTATGGTTGGCGGCTCAAAGATTTATCTTTGGAAAGTGGCTGGTGAATGCGGCGGCGGCGGCGGCAACAACGGGGCGAAACCAGTGGATTACACGCGAAAACCTCACACTACGCTTTTGGTTTAATATACAACAACGTCACGCGCGGCACACATAACATTATTTATATATATATATATATATACGTATATTAAATGAGATTGATATACTGCAGGGTACTTACGTGTCTTTCTTCAGCCGAACTCAGTCCTGAAATCATACACAAATTTATTAACCTCATTTATCAGTGTATATAATATTGTATACGGTATAAATTGAAATTTTAAGTTTTTTGCCGCGTCCCTTTAATAAATGTATTATTATTATTATGAGTGTACATTTGAAATTCTCACTCTTACTAGGATATTATTCGTATTTGTTAAATTAAATAACATCATATTTAAAAAAAAAAAAAAATGTAAATCGAAGACATATCGGGAGGGATTATAACCCCCTAACCTCCTGTTATTGTATTATTCCGCTAATACAGTAAGAAATAACAATGCTCAACAAGTTGCCATACGATATTCCCTGTTAATACAACCCGGTCATACACACACAAAAAAGTTTGATTATTTATTATTTTTTTTTTTTTTTTTATTATAATTTATATCTACCACGGTAATATTTCGGTATTTCTACACCGATATTATTTTTAACGTATTGAACTATATTTAGGGCCGATTAAAATATTATCAACGACTGGCGACTGCGTTTATAATGTTTTCGATTAATATTTAGACAATCGCATCGCAATATAGGATAATATGAAAATTGCAAAAAATATTATAGAAAAAAAAATCGTATACATTATGTTATTATAGTAATATATATATATATATATATATATATATATATAATATTATATTATAAGAGAAACACTATAAATCGTAATAATTATGACATAACTTATATAAAACGATATTATATGCAAGAGAACGGGGTTAGCATTTGTATTATTATTATACGTATACTATATATACGCGGTAGTTAACGGAAACAGCGACGATATAGACACGTAGAAAAAAAAAATTGACAATATATCGAAACAATAATAGATAATAATGATGTGTTTTTGATGTAGAAAGGGAGACGGCTGAAAAAATTACAACAATGTTCCAGCTGATCGGTAACAATGCGTAACCGTATACATATTAAATCGTGTCAAATCGGGAATTTTTATTATAATAACGTCGGATTCGGGTGAAACATGTGTGAAAAAAAACGCGACAGCGGTACCCTTGACCTGAAAACGGAGACGTAAGAAAAAAAAAATGGGAAAAAAAAAATTGCGCGTTCGATAGAGAAAATTTGTGTGCGTTTTTTATAATTCCTTAAGGCCGTAGTGTATACGTGCTCCAGCCCGCCCTCGAGACCAATTTATTGCGTAGCGCTCATATCGATATATTATATATTATATATAATATAACCTAACCTATATATATATATATATGTATGTAGGGTTTCCGTCGATTTTATGAATAATAATATAAGTGGTTCAGGGGTAGGAGGGCAAGTATATTTTATTATTATTATTATTTAATAAATCAAAAAGAAATACAACAAATAGCGTATAACCCGCAGAGGGTTAATCCCTCGGCGCATCCGAGTCGAATAATCGAACATAATAAGTTAATAATAATTATAACGTAATTATGTGTATTATTGGTTATTTATTGTACTGGCGAAAATGTACTTAGAAACGAAAGAAAAGATGAATATAATAATAGTTGTTGCTATAACTGTTATTTTTTTTTTTTTTAACATATATAATATTTTCCCATTTTATTTATCTAAACTTCGAAACTAATAAACTAATTATTCACTGTTATTGTCGATTAAGGCACTAGTCGACTACATACCATCTAAACAAACCCAGGACTTAACTGGTGTCTACCTGTCAAAACCACTACTATCTAACTCGAATACAACCAAATCACTAACGGAAATCGGTGTACAAATGTTTGGTAACCTTAGAGAAAATCTTCAGTAATCTTATAGAAAATAAAAATATATCGTTAATTAAATAATTAATAAAGTACATAAAAACATAGTGCGTGTTGTTTTATTTTAATATTGTTACTTTAAGAAGGACAAATTTCGAAGCGGGAAACATTTTGCAAAATAAAATTTAATTTCGGCATTTGTTAGGACGACTCAAATTCGTAACTGGCCACCTAGTATTTTTTTGCCAATTTAAAGTAGGTACAATATTGTCTATGTTCTCTAGGAGATTTTTTTTTTTATATATATATATATAAAAAAAATAGGTTAGCTTTTAAACGTCAGTGTTTTATGTCGATTTACGATATCGAAAAGAGTGAACAAATTGTCGTATCGAAAAAAAAAAACGAAAAAAAGTTAACATACATTATATTTACGAGTGGCAAATTCGAACACGATATCAATCAGTGATTTACCCTATGTATGTCATTATAACACCGCAGTGATTACTATATTATGCACTTTTGTCTATTTCCGTCAGCTACTCTGAGTGATGATTTTAGTCCGATATAGAGGCGTATATCAATATCAATGATACACCGTTATCAACGTTATCATATATAATAATAATATAAATATAATACGACACGTGAATAATGGGACTACAGAAGAGAGGGATAATTGTGCAGCGGAAATGATTAAAACCCCCTTTTTCACAGCGGTAAAGGCCACTTTAAAGAACCGTGCACGAGCAGTATATACGAGGCCGGAGCCGGCCACCCCCGATGTACTCACTAATATATAACCACCCCTTTTATTCGCGAGTGTGATCGTATCCCTTTGACGACACAACGACCAACTGCAGTCTCGAGTACTTTGGTATACATTAGCATCGTATTAACACTTCAGGCAGGATCGTAATTTTTTTTTTTTTTTTTTACATATATATCGCGTCCCGAAGCCGTTGAAAAAAAAACAAAAAAAAAAACCAAACGCAATCTTTTCATCGAGGGACACGGTTATAATATATTATTATGTTATAAATAAACGTGCGGGTTACACTTACCGATGGCCGACGAGGGTTTGTCCGAATCGGCGCCCCTGTGCATATCGGTCGGTTTGGCGCCCAACATGGACAGCGGATGGGACGCGGAACCGGCCGCGCCGGCCAAACCCAACAGGCTGGCGGCCGCGGTCACAGGCGGTCCCGGTAGTCCGGGATGAGGCATCATCGGTATGGGCGGCGCGTGGGCCGCGTGCGGTAGCTGCTGCGCGTGCATTTGTTGCTGTAACAGAAACGGCGTATATGTATTTTAAATGATGCATCGCGTGATGCTCTGCGGGGGCGGCGGACGTTTATTTTTAAAAATATAATATAAAACACGCACGTGGAATAGAGAGAGAGAGAGAGAGAGGGGTGAGAGGGAGAGAGAGAGAGAGATAAAAAATATCACGTCTCGTTATTGCGAGACGAAACGGCGTAAATTATATATGTATAGCGATTTATAGTTTATTAGTTTATAGGGGCCAGCAAAACGTTCATTCGGGTAGAAAAATTAAAAATTGTACACACGTCACACGAGCGCGTATATATATAATATAATATTATTGTAGCGAGAATATTATACGCGTAATATAATAATAAACAATATTATATACAGCGTTGTAGATATGGCCGCGGTGTAACGGATGTACGTTGTTTTTGCGAAGTTATACGTTTATATAAATCTGAAAGTGATTCTTACCAATAACCTGGGCAGATCTGGACGTTGTTGCTAAAAAAAACAAAAAAAAAAAACAAAAAAAAACGACATGTAATAAACAAACGTTTTGGGCCTAGACAAATTCACAAAAAAACGGAGACGTATTATTATTTGAATAATTCCCCGTGTCTAACTACTAAACACAAAATATATCGCATCAAGATAATTATAAAATTATATACGGTTACTACATACAACGCAAGTTGTAATAATTTCATTTCGGGGCGTCGCGCGTCGTCGTCGTTTTCGGTCGTATTTTTAACTACTATATATTTTATCGACGGAATGTAATAATAACATTAAATAGTATAAGTACATGCATTCATGGACTATATTGCATATTATAATATATAACGTGCACAGCCGGGGGCGGATCTAGGAATGAGATACGGGTAAAACTACATATTACGCTCTATTTCGTTCGTTTTTACCACCGAGTGCAACTTCATACGTGCACCTTGTATCAAATTTTCGAACATGTTCAATATGTAATTTTTCGCCAACTCTTTTTAAGACTACAGGGAAAATTAAAAAAAAAAAAAAAAAAAAAAAATGACCTCCCACAATGCACCGACCGGATAACATTTGCTACCGTATCCACCTCTGAAGTTAATGATCGGACCGTGACACGCACACACACACACATGTCAAGGTAAAACCAATACATATATGTACGCTCGGTTCGCTCAGAATCTAAAACTTATACCGAATTTTTCAACTACCTATAACATATTGTATAATATACAATAAAAATAAAATAATAATAATAGTAGGTACCTACGGGGAGTGGGGGGGGCTTAGTGCCTATAGTTCCCCGCCTATATGCGCGGCGCAATAGTTGTTTTGACAAAACGGCTATAGACGCCTTTTTCGCCCTGCCCTCTTAAGCTGTTTAGTCCGTAAGCGGCGGCGGCGGTGACGTATATATTCCCCAAACAAACCGCTTTGTTCAAACACTCGGGGAAAAAAACCGCTCGAGTGGCATTAACGCCGGAGGAGGTTTTTCTTTTTGAGTGCGGAAACAGAAAACCTTTTCCCCCTTATATATATATTATTATTATTATTATTATATATATATATATACACACACACACCGTCGTCCTGTCGATTTATATATATATATATATATATATATATATATATATATATATATATATATACGTGTACACACTATACACAACGGAAGTCTTTTGACGAGCGCGAGAAACGGGACAGAGTGGCGGCGGCGACCTAATAACAATGGTCTTGACTGTGTGTGTGAACGGATTTTCTTTTCATCGCACGCACGGCAAAAAAAAAAAAAATTATATATATATACACGCCGAGATAGGTGGTTTTTTCCTTCTATATTACATAAACGTCTTTAAACATATAAATACATATATACGCACGGGATATAATATATAATTTTATTATACTGTGAGTATCCTATATACATATATACATATATATACAAACGAAACAGGTCAACGGATTAGGACGGCGGTTGTCGGATATTATAGAAAAATTAAAATATAGGAAAACCGCCGTAACTCGCTTTTTTTTTTTTTTTATACAAATGTTCTGCGGGAAAGCGATATTAAACAAATTCTACTTTTACATTTAATACTGCGGTTTTTTTTTTTTTTTAATTTAAAATGTTTGCATATTTTTTTCCAACTCTCGTATACTCTTTACATCTCTTTATATTAATTTTTGTTGACTGTTAAAAATAAATTTGAAAAACTATTTTCTTTGGAAAATACTTTACTTAAAATTAAAACGTAAGTCGAGTTATGATTCTCTAGGCACGGTAAAATTAATTTAAAATGTAGGTTATCGAGATATTATATTATTATTTAATTATAATTGGTATACTATTATATTAGGTACGAAGGTAAGCGAAAAAAAAAAATAGAAAAAAATCTAACAATAGAATTATTATATTTTAGTTACGACGGTTTTCGTTGGTAACACTTGGTCGAATTTAACCGTAACTCGAGAGTTACGTCTGTGTTTTCGTTGCAAATCGCAATATTATAAATAATATCGTTTTACAATGTTTTTGGCGAAATTAACATACTGCCTGCCGTCCCCCGGGGAATATAGAGAGCAGAGAAAAAAAAATACGCGATATTGACTGGAAAAAAATGCAATACTGCATTACGACACGTACAATAAATACCAAAAAAAATTAAAAATTAAAAAATAACGCCGCCGTCGAACATTAATCATCATCGCGACAATTGCATTTATATTAATAATAAACGTATTTAAATAATAATATACGAGTAGAGAGAGAGAGAGAGGAAAAATGGTATATTAACGCACCGATAATTATTATTTTCGTGTGTTTCGTTCGAAAAACCTATTCTGCGCCGCCGGCGTGTATTATTAATTACGTACACACGGACGGAATCGCGGGAAGAACACTCGAGATGATAATTGTTCAATCGATATTTATATTATCAAGTGTGCGTGTACGACAAATAATTTGTATATATATTATATTATATTATATACGCCACGAGAACACACACGCGCGATAAAAAAAAAAAAAAAAAAAACGATGTAAATACACACAACATGCACGCGGTGTGTGTGTTTTAAACGTGTTGTTTGCGCGGTAAAGTTCGTGTCGTGTGATTTATGCGATAGACGGCGGCCGAAGCGACTCTGACAAAAAAAAAAAAAAAAATAAAAAAATAACTCTCCTTAATAATAATGTAAATTCCTCCACCGCCTCCGGTTACGAAAGAAAGAAAACGTGTGTCGTTAGAAAGAAAAAAAAAAACCAATAAGTTATGTTTGCCGCTCGTCGGCGTTATTATAATATTACGTACATTATTATTATAATATAATACAAATATATTATACGGCCGATAACGAATTAACGCCGTCTGCAGCCCCACGGACGGCGGCGGGGTTGTTGGTTTATTATTGTTTTTTTTTTTTTTTTTTTTTTTTTTTTTTTAAACTGTAGATATTATACATGTTTTTTTTTTTTAAATTTTTTTTTTATCCGGCCGCCCGACGGCAATAATTATTATTGTTGTACAACGAGCGAGAGCGGTTTATATAAGCGGGTAGTAGTGATATATACATTATAATAATGGTGTGCGGTAAAACTTTTGCGAGGGTTTCTCTTGCCGCGGGCTCTCGCCACACGCGCGAAAGTATATAATATATATATATATATTATTAAATACGGCTTCCGGTCCCGTTTTCTTATGTATATATATATATATACATACGAGGAGGATGACTGGGCGCGAAGGGCGCGGCGGCGATAATAATTACCGGCTGCCGACTAACGAAGTGCGCTGAGAAAAACCGCACGTCCGGAACATTTGTAGTGTATACGCTACACGCGGCTGGCGGTGGGGACGGGGAGGCCGAGCGAGAGAGAATGAGAGAATGAGAGAGGAGAGAGCGCAATTAGCGGAAGCTTCTCTCCCTAGGCGGCAGAAGGGCCGCCGCCGCCGCCGCCCCGCCGTTCATAACCGCCGCCACCCTCCAGACGGTTCTCCGCCCCTCACCCCGGGCGCCGTGTAGACTACTCGGAGCAGCAGCAGCAGCAGCAGCCGCCGTCATTATTAAACGTTGAGATGTTCCTCTCGCGGGCAGACGCGACGCGCCGCCGGCAGAGAACGTTAATCGAAAATCTCTCTCTCTCTTTCTCTTTCTCTCATTCTCACTCACTTTACCTCGACGGCTCGCTCACCGGGTACATATAAAATACGTTTATATATTATAATAAACACGCGTACACCCGGTAGAGTAAACGCGGTAATGATTACGGTCTATACGCGGCCGTGACTAAAACTATCCGGCGGAATAGTCTCCGGGTATAACACGGATACGCGTCGTCGTGAATTCGTACTTTATTACTACTCCGGTGTATATATATATATATTGTTATTTTATAATATGCGGGAGGGGGGGACCGGAACAAATCAAACAATAAATCCCGATTGGGCCATTATTCGGGAAATAAAAATAATAAAAAAAAACTGCTGGTCCCGGGCGTGTAGCGCATATATACGTCGTATATATTCGTGTGGAAATTATACGGCGGAGAGCGGTGGCCGCGCATACCTCACCGTACGCGCCGCACGACGATATAATAATAATATATACTGCGGAAGAGACGGAGGGTAGTAAAAAGCCGAAGACGGCGGGGCTCACGTTCTCCGGGACAATATTGAGCCCGGAGAGCTCGTTACACGCGAACTTCCTCGGCGACGACGATCTCGCACCTACTCGTCCCGCCACCGCCGCCGTCGGCCGACAATCTCTCGCGCCAGCCGCGTACGTACGCCGCCGCCACCTCCACCTACTCCTCCTCCTCCACATCATCATCATCATCATCTTCCTCGTCTCTATTATGTATACGTCTCGGTCGCCCCGCACGACGACGTTTTATTCGCGACGCGCCTCCCGTGCGCGCTAAAATAGGTTCATACAATATTCAACGTGCGTTACCGCCGCCGCCGCCGCCGCCACGTCCCGAACTTCCGACGCGAACGTGACCGGACTGGCCAACGCGCGATTTCGGCCCGACGGATCTCGTCGTCGCATCGGGCGCCCGCACGACCGCCTAGCTCGCTCCTCGCACGCGATATAATAACGTGTGTATATATATATATTTATTTTCATAAAAACCAGACTATATATTGCCCCGTCGGTGCACGACGCCGGCGCCGCTTAATTGCTTCAGGGACGACGCGACGCCCGTGTATATATTATTATTATATACAAGATAATAATGTAATAATATATTATAACATATACGCGGCACATAGAATGGAAATCGAAACGATATTTTTAAATTTTTGCTTTCTTCTATTGGTTTTTATACGACCCCTACAACGTAAAAACGACCGATACGACGCGCCGCTGTTCTTATTGCTATTCGGTGTACATATATAATATATACAAATAATAATACTATGTTATATTGTACATATTTATCGTTGTATACGCTTACCCCAATGATGGCGTTGAGTTCGGTCATGGTCACTTGTTTCGCCCTTTCCACGGCCGTGGCTACTTGCTGTTGGTGCTGCAACGCAATATTAAAAGTAGAAAAAAAAAAACGGTTATTAACATACGGCGCATAATATAGGTATAGTGGTCAGTGTGAATATATATGCGGGAGGCGTATTATTACGTATTATATACGCAATGAACAAAAAAAAAAAAAATATATATATATAAATATATGTAAGAAAATCAATGGATTTCGGAGTCACTCACCTCTTGCGAAAGAAAAGGCATTATCTGTGCGATGATGGCGTTCAAACGCTTCGCAATTTCCGTCTAGATAATAAATAAAAATAAAAATAAAAATAAAAAGTCAATAATGTCGTTACGCGTTAACGTGTACATATTATCCATATATACGTATATGTTTTAAAAATACCGGTGTAACGATATATATTAATATTTCATCTTTGTCCGCGCCTCGTCGGCGGTTTGTATACGGGGTGGGCGAGCGCGCGCGCGCCCGTCGCCGCAACACGTCGTTAACGACATAACGCGCGCGAAATTAATTAGAGGCGACCGGGCAGAAAAGGCGAGCCGCGGGGTGTACGAGGGGTGCGGCGGTTTTACGACCGTTTTTATTTTTCAATATGTACGTGTACGTATAATGCGCTTCGCGAGGGGACAAACCGGCCCGTTTACGACGCTTTTTGTGTGTATATATATATATATATATAATGCCCGCGAAATTATGTGTATATTTATTTACGTGTATATACATAACTGACTGTTATACCGTATAGCCCCCCGCTGCAGTGGCGTCGTTTGCCGGGAGGGTGGACGTGGAACGGTTTCGTGTTATCGCCCTCCGGTTTTGCGTGCCCGTGCGGCAGAAGCTCCCGCCGACCCTCTTTTTGCCGTCGACCGACCGACCGACCGACCCTCGTCGTCCGGATAACACCGCGGCGGCGGCGGCGGCGGCGGCAGCAGCAGTCGGGTCGGACGAGGGGAACGGGAAAACCGTCAAGGTTCGAGTGTTTTTAGCGGGTATAATGTTTTCCTTCGGGTTTTGCCACTCGACACGAGTGGTGCGGGGCAGTCGCTACCGCCGCCGTATATCGTCGACCCTCCGCCGCGCGGCCCGGAACGCGCAAACGACCCTTGTAATATGTGCCAACTCTCCAAGTTTTAATAGCCGTATACGGTATACGAGGGAACCCTGCACCCCTATAGCTGTTATATAAATAAGCCGCTTCCCGGTCTCTGCTCCTTTTGTGCGCAAAGGGCTTTTATATATATATATATATATATATACACACACACACGTATACTCGCGCCCCTCTTTTCTGTTATGTCGCTTTATATCCGTCTCTCCCTCTTATTCTTTTTTTTTTTCTTTCTCGTCGTATCTCGTATCTTTCCGTATACGCGTTTCTTTTATATTTCTTCGACTTCTTTCACTCTTTCTCCCCGTCAAATATATATATACAATATTATATTATCTATATATCGCTCCCTCGTAAATGCACAGTATATATATATATATTACACTATATTACTATAAAATCTATATTATATACGAACACGGGCATAAAACCACACGCCGATCGAACACGGGACCTCGGTTTCTTCGCGATACGTATTACACATCTCGTCAAAACACCGCCTCGCAATATATGTGTATATATATATGGGTAAAAAAAAAACCAGTATTTATAATACTGTCACTCTCGTCGCCTTTTTTTCCTCGGTCTTACGCTTTTTCTACGGTCGGTCGAATACACGGGGAAAAAGAGATTTAAAAAAAAAAAAAAAAAAAACACACTCTGTCCGAACACAACGCGCGCGTACGATATTAATGTTGATATTGTTTTTTTAATTTTTTTTTCTGTGCCGAGACCGTATGGTTACTATAGGTTATACCGTTTTCATATTAGATTAGAGTAATAATAAATTAACGTAGTTTCGGGTATATAATATATATATATACACACTCTTAGAATACAATAATATTGTTTAGCGGTGTAATATATACCGGTCTAGGCAGCCGAATACGATAATTATTAATTATTACGCCACCGCTGTTTCTTCTGTCGCGTTGAGAAATCGTTGGTTGGCTCCCTTCCTCGGCAGTTCGCAGTCTCTTCTTCTTCTCGCTATACCCTCTATCTCGGTCTCTCTCTCTCTCTCTCTCTCTCTCTCTCTCTCATTATGTCTCTCTCGGTGTTTCGCCCCGACTAAAAACCGAGCGAAATGGATTTTCGACGCCGCCGGGCGAAATATACCTCCGGGGCACTTATTGTTATTATTATTATTATTATTATTATTATTATTATTATACGGGAGCGCTTTGCAATATTTCGGGGACGGTCGAGTTAATCGGGGACTCGTTATAAAAAACCGGAGGGGTTGAAAAGATTATACGTTGTGTTGAAAAAAAAAAATACTAGGGTGGAAAACAGTCCGGGCGATTACTCCGCTGAAATGAATTTACAGCGGATGACAGCAGGGGTGGTAAAAAAAAAAAAAAGAGAGAGCGAAATCCTCCTCTCTCTGTATATATACAATATATATTATAAAATATAACAGCTCTTTCCTGGCGTGTCCGCCGCCCGTTTCCCCCCGGCGTTTTGTACAAAACGAAATATTAATTCGGTAGGATGACGGTTTTAACGACCCTTTTCCAGAAATTTGCACAGTAGTAACGGGATTAAAAAAAAAAAAAAAAAAAAAAAAACACGAACCGAGGGCGCGGAAGGGGATGAAATGTTTGAGATTTCTCGGCGTTATTACGCCGGCAACACGAGGTGAAAAGATGAAAAAAAAAAAAGAAAAAAAAGGTAACCAAAGTATTATAATTAAAATAAAAATAAAAAAACTCGCCTGTTTGTGCATTTCCACGTTGAGGCCGTAGGACATCTCGTAGTACTGTAACAAAACAATTATATATTAGCATATTCGGGTGCCATGTCGGTCCACGACATTATAATATTGTTAATCAATCCAACAATTTTTCACGACGAATCTATTCTCGAAATACCGTTAAGCCATTCGATTTCAATAAAAAAAAAATATATATATATATATATATATATATTAAGCTCCGAAACCAGATACATATGGTTTATCATCTATAATAATATATAGAGTATAAAAAATATCATCGTGACGCCACATTGTGCGGTAGGTTTTTACGCGTTTTTAAGCGAATATATAACGTGGAAATATTATATTCCGCAATATCGTCGTACGATATGGATATTGGTAAAAAAAAAAAAAAAAAAAAATATGCATTGGAAATGATAATAATAAAAAAAAAAAAAATAATAATAATAATGTAGATTTTACAATCCAAAGGAATTCGGTTCGTTTCGAATCGTGCAAACAATGCGCGTCGTGGTATAGAATATAAAGAGATATATCCGGTACGAATATAATTTACATTTTAGCAAAGCGAAGCATATATAATAATATATTAGTTAAACTCGAATAATATTTGTATAAAGTAGAACTAATGATGATGTCGGTGTGTAAATAAGGGGCGAAACGTAAGTGATAAAAAAATATGTCGAATAAATAACATGTGCACCACGCTGTATTCTCGCTGATTATAAATAAATGCGTTTGGTGTATAGGAAACAACGGAATAAGTTTTATAATTATTATTGAATTTAACACAAATGTATATATATATATATATATATATATACATTGTTAAAATGATAATTTTTTTTTTTTTTAATTTTTATATAGATCAGTGGCGAACGTGGGGGGGGTTATTTTATATACATAATATTGTATACTAAAATAATTAAGAGGACGCCACACCAATCTCTGTCGCAGAACTCGCTTGATTTTGGTTTTCGAGTAAAATATTATAAAATTAAAAGACGACAGCATTTCGAAGCGCAAGACTCGGTTCGTCATTTTCTTTTCTTTTCGTTATTCCGAATATAACGCTCGCAACACGCCGTTTAGAAATAACGACAACGTTTAAATATGATTTATCGTGTTTTTTTTTTTTTTTTTTTAATAGGCGATTTTACACTAAAACCAAAATCAATCGAACTATCGTTCGAATGGCGTATTTTTGCTATACCACCCGTCGTAGGAAGGGAATAGCGTCCTCCTCTTAATACAAATCGTACAATTATAAACGATTTTTAAATAATTCTTATAAAAAAAAACCTCGTAAAACCTCAACCCCCCCCCTGACATTTTTATTGTCGTTGCTGCGTTCGCCCCCGATACCCGTATACGACGATCAGAGGATCGTGCGCTCGGCCACCGTTTCAGTTAATCGGGCATTGGACTTAACGGTATAGCGTGAATAAACACTTCGTCGTTCTCTTTAATATTATTATAATTTTATTACACGTTTAAAACAATTCGTTTTCCGCATCGCGCCACCACGTTTTAATATTACTGTTTATATAATATATTATAAAAAAAAAAAAAAAAAAAAAACGAATAATAATAATCGTGTTGTTATACGTGCGACAACAATATATATATATATTATAATATTAACAGAGACATGCAACAAAAGCCGGCCGAAAGCTACGCATACCCAATACTATATAATATAATAATAAGCTGCTGGTGAACACGATATTAAGACCTTTACTCACCATCACGTAATGCCTTTGCATTTCCGTTTTTTCTTGGACGATTTTTTCGACTTCCATTTTGGTACTGAATATTTTTTTTTTTAATTTTTTTTTTTTTTTTTGATGGCGAGGGACAAACAAAAACAAACCCAAAAAAAAAAAAAAAAAACAAGCAATGTTAGTATAATGTAAAAAAAAAAAAAAAAAAAATAATAAGAAAAAAACAAAATAAAATAAATAAATAATAATAATAATAGAAATAAAAATTAAACAATACGGATAAAACAAAATATTATATTATTTTAATATAACATATAGAGATGGGAAATCTATCGAATATCGAATTATTTGTCCAAAAACGGGAATAATACCCCCTACCCTCCCGAACTTGTATACCGCCCCTCGTGGTTTTTTTTTTTTTTTGTAATTATACGTATTATTATTATCGAGGGTTTCAACGGTTTTCATTATACGTATATTATAATATGTAATAATAATATTATACGGATGTTTGTTAGTATATATCGGTACACACACATATATATATATAGTGCCGGTAGAGTGCATTACGTATACGGCGTTTTTTTTTTTTTTTTTTTAACGATTTACATACGAGTATAACCAATCGCTCTATATAATAATAATAATAATACATTACACACATGTATAATTATAATATTTTATTAAATATACATATGTATATATTATTATTATTATTATTATTATTATTGTTATTAATATTATTAAGTGAGCAAAAAACGCGCTAACCGCAATGAGATGTTATCATAACGAGTGTTATTAATTGTTATCATGGCCCAGGTAATAATAATATAATAGCAACAAAATGCCGATGATATATGGTAATGATAATGATGGCGATGGCGATGACGATGATGATGATGATTACTTAAATGAAAATCCGCGTGTTGTTCGTTTTAAATGATTGCAATAATGGTATTGTATAAGTATTTCTAAGGGCGGGCGGGGAGGGGGGTCCCTTTATTTTATCAGCTCAGATTATCATTATCGACAGTATAACAATATACCTTATCGATACCATCTCGCCTACAATTTTTATCCGTAGGTTTGTTCCGCCCCGTCGAGTTTAACGGGATTATCGAGAGAGAGAGAAAAAAAACAACGAATTTCCAATCCGATTAGAGGATATTATTATAACGAGCAACACGCGGAATATTCGTTCGTGTGGCGTACGAATAGCGGGAGGAAAAAAAAGTTATAAAAAAAAAAAAAAAAGAAGAAAAAAAAGTAACAAAAAAACGAATCGTTTAAAAATAATACGCGGTACGTACGAACGTATATTGTAATTGTATTATACACGAATACACCGTACGCGTATTGTTATCTCGTTATGTTATTACGCTAAAACCGCGTCGGCTATCGCCGTTTCGAGGCGAGGGACTTCACACAGGCATTAATAATATAAGGGGCGGTTATTGTTATTGTTATTGTTATTGTTGTTGCGGTGGTGGTGGTGGTGGTGGTGGTGGTGGTGGTTGTTTTCGTCGTTGTCGTTGTTGTTGTTAATGCCGACGGCAATATATCAATGGCTCTTAAGCATTGCGTTACAGCGGTTGTTCATGCTACATAATTAATTGTCCGGGACCTTCACGCTCACTCACCATTACGTAATGCCTTTGTATTTCGATTTTCTCGCTGGCCAATTTTTCGCATTCCATTTTCAGGCTGAAAACCAAACCGTACGTGATACATATACGTGTGTGCGTGTGTGTGTGCGCGTGTGTGTGTGTGTGTGTGTGTGTGTGCGCGCGGTGTGGTGCGGTGTGGTGTGTGCGCGTATGCAACTCGATTTATCCAGGCGATAATATAATATAAAATTATTATTATTATCGTTATTATGTGCGTGTATAATAATATTATAACACACACACAAAAACACACACACTTACACACACACACACACACACACACACACACCCTAAACAATATACGTACCTAAACACCTATATACGCGACAGTTTATCCGACACGGACAGGCCCAGGACCGTTGCGATATCGTACGTGTATACCGCGCCCCGAAACCCACTCGGAAAAGTAATGGGCGCAATGGGGGAAAAAAGAAAGAAAATGAATAATAAATAATATATCCGGATTTGTATTTATTTATTTTTTTGATTTTATTTCGTTACGCCTAAACGAGATTATTTTCCGGAGGTCGCGTATCAGTGACGGACTACGCGGCGTCGGTAGACCGCCCCCCCGCCCCCCCGTGGGACAAACTTTTTTTTTTTTAAATATATATATATAAATTATTATGTTTTTAGACGACGTCAATTCGTATAATTATTATTATTATTATCGGTTATACTTACGTGTGGTACTGAGCTTGTAGGAAATTGAACTCTTCCTTGATCCGATCGCACGATTCACCGATGGTAAACTTGAACGGCTGCCCCGGTTGCGGTGGGCCCTGAAGCATGGGAACAAAAAATAAATAAATAAATAAATAAAAAAAACACGATATATTATATATATATTAAATTTCATATATGATGCAATCAGGTGTAATATGACGTACGTATATAATATGGACGGGAATACGATGACGTAGGGGGAAAACAAAAAAAAAATATAATAAATTCGATGGAAAATCATTCGACACGGAAATTATAGACGGTAATGTGTGTGTGTGTATGTGTGCAGAAATACACAAGCCTAAACGGTCTAATAACCACCCAAGTAATGGGTTAGTAGTATACACACATATCAATAGAGGTGTATATTATATATATATATATATGTATATTTTTTTTATTATAATATACATATGTGGAAAGATAAACACTTTTTTCTTTTTAGTTTGTCCGCGTTATGCAGTTACATAAAAAGCTACTACGTTTTTACGACTTACGAATAATAAATGGTGGCAGTGAAATGCGCCGCCGTATAACAACACGTTTTTGTGGTATTTTTTTTTTTTTTTTAATAATTTTTTTTATTATTATTATTTCTATTGTTATTGCGCTGCTATAACAGTATAAAGGAACCAATCGAATTGGTCGTATTACAATATAATATTAACTATACGATATATTATTATATTGCAATAATATAATATTATAATAGGTGTGGCGTGTGTGTAAACGTATATTTTATTGGAGGCGCGCGAAAACCAGATTTACAATCACAAAAATATACAACAACAATATTTATAACCAAATAACATTTTAATAACAAAATTCGACATTGGTAACAATAAAATATAACAATATTATATATATATATATTTATATATGTACGACAAAATACAATGCCTATAACAACAAGAAACCGGAAGTCATAACACCGCCAATTTTGATTAGACTACCCTAAACTGAAATAACATATTATAGATTAGTACAAACAACGATATATACATATATATATATATATATATATATATGTAGACAGATAGATATATATATATATATATATATATATATATATATATATATATAAATCAAAAAGACCCAATTACAACAAGTGATAAAAAAAAAATCAATACAAACGAGTACTTAAAATTATCACAGAACAAATATATATATATAAGTTATACAAGTATAGTAACTACGCAATTCATACATTACCATAAAATATAATGTACGTACGAAAATACCCCGAGTACCGGCGGAGGCGTAGAATAAACGGCAGTAGAGACAGTAAACGAATTATAGTGGAAATAATGGTCGTCCCTGATGGGGAGCGGGAGGAGAGGGCACAAGAAAACGAGAAACCGGCGAAAAATCGCGAAAACGAAATCAATAATGACTAGAAGGGAGGAAACGTTGGGAAACAAGTAATCGAAGAACCCGATAACCTTCACCGTGTTCATAAAGTCAATACCGCGTGTTGCGAGGGATAATGAGAGCCGTCGTTGTCGTCGTCGTCTTCGTCTTGGTCTATATAGTAGTATATAATATATAGCGGGGTAGAGGCGGCCGTACTTGTGCGACGCCTTAAACGGTGTGCTTGTGATGGTGTTTCGAGTGGCCGGCGTGATGGTGACCGTGTTGAGCCTTGCCGTGGTGTTGGTGAGCGTGTTCGGCGCCTCCCTTGTGTTCGTGACCGTGTCCGAACTTGCCGCCGTGATGGTGCTTGTGGTCGGCGGCACCGTGGTGTTGGTGTCCGTGTCCGAACTTGCCGCCGTGAGCGTGTCCGTGTCCGAATTCACCGCCATGGGCGTGCTTGTGCTCGGCGGAACCGTGGTGGTGATGTCCGTGTCCGAATTCTCCGCCGTGGTGGTGTCCGTGTCCGAACTTGCCGCCGTGGGCGTGCTTGTGTTCGGCGGAACCGTGGTGTTGATGTCCGTGCCCGAATTTACCGCCGTGAGCGTGTCCGTGTCCGAATTCTCCGCCGTGGTGGTGCTTGTGCTCGGCGCTACCGTGGTGCTTGTGTCCGTGACCGAATTCTCCGCCGTGGTGATGCTTGTGTTCGGCAGAACCGTGGTGTTGATGTCCGTGCCCGAATTTACCGCCATGAGCGTGTCCGTGTCCGAATTCTCCGCCGTGATGATGTTTGTGCTCGGCGGCACCGTGATGCTTGTGTCCATGTCCGAACTCTCCGCCGTGGCTGTGTCCGTGACCGAATTCACCGCCGTGGTGATGCTTGTGTTCGGCGGCACCGTGGTGTTCGTGTCCGTGCCCGAATTCACCGCCGTGGGCGTGCTTGTGGGCCGCGGTTCCGTGATGGTGGTGCTTGTGTTCGGCGGCGCCGTGGTGTTGATGCCCGTGCCCGAACTTGCCGCCGTGGCTGTGTCCGTGACCGAATTCACCGCCGTGGTGGTGTTTGTGCTCGGCGCTACCGTGATGCTTGTGTCCGTGTCCGAACTCGCCGCCGTGGTGATGCTTGTGTTCGGCAGAACCGTGGTGTTGATGTCCGTGTCCGAACTCACCACCGTGATGGTGACCGTGTCCGAACTCGCCGCCGTGGTGATGAGCGTGATCAGCGGATCCTTTGTGGTGGTGCTCGTGGTGCGCTTCGCCGTCGTGTTTGTGCGCGTGTTCCACGTCGCCGGTATGGTAATGCGTATGCTTTATGACTCTAAAAGAACAAGAAGGAAAAAAAATGATATTATTATTGTTGCACCGCCACCGCCGACCAATGATCGTCGCTAGGCGGCGGGGCGATTAATTGTGCGTGTTGTGCGCGCGCGTGCACGACAATATTAATGCACCGACGACGGAGACCCTTACCCTTCTGCTACTTCATTGTCGCTCAATTTGGCCGAACCGTAAGACGTCAAGCCGACCAAACACGCGATGGTTATCTGCAAAAAAACATTTTAAACGGTGTTTCGGTTTTTTTTTTTTTTCAATTTTTATTATGTAGCGGTGTGTCGGCAAAACCGCAGCACGCGGAGTTAACGCGGACGGAAAATCGGCGGGGCGACAGTAGTAAAAATCCCCCTGCCACCGCGGCCGGAAAGCCGTAAAACCTCAAACAAATTATTCGGAAAACGTTAAAAAACCAACTCTACTTATGTTTCATAAAATTTTACGACTCGTTTTGTATATATATTCGGGGGAGGCAGAGGGGAGAGGGGCAGGATTTTTTACGATCGCGACGTAGACCCGGGCGGGCGGGTATACTTTACGATCCGTAACGAAGCGCGTCCCTTTTCCCAGTTAACCCTGGTAAGGTTTTTATGGGACGCTCGACTGAGAGAAGAAAGAAAAAAAAAATAGCAAAAACTTGCGTTTGTGTTTACATGGAACGAATCCATGGGCTGGCATGTATATATATATATATAAATAAATATATACAGAAGCGGGCGACACGAATTTTACGGGTTTGTACTAATAAAAACGTATTGGAATTGTAATAAAAAACCGAACGTTTATACTGTTTTGTACGACGACGACGGTATCACCATCGTATAATACGTACGATATTATATATATATATATATATAGAGAGAGAGAGAGAGAGAATTCGGCGGTATTCACGGTAAAAGTACGATTTGACTCGTAAAAAAAAAGAGAAAAAAAAGAAGAAAATTAGCTTTCAATATAGGTACTGGATATGAAGAGAAAAAATAAAAAAATGAAAAACAATATCAGAAAAATAATAATAAATAAAATATTTTATACTATACGAAAGAGTGTATGTGTAAAAAAATAATATAAAATAAAAAAATTGTACTTACCAGCGGAGCTATGGAACCCATGTTTTATATGTATATATATATTTTTTATTGGCACGAAATATTATCGGTTGATATAATGTTATTAAACGGAGTAAAGACTGATAAGTGTACTGTTACACCGGCGGTCCGGAGTTTATATATGAAATGCAAATGCCGCGCTGGTGGGAAAATTGGCCCGGAAAAGCGGGTAACACACCACCTCCATTACGCCACTGTCGACCACTACCACTGTTACCGCGGTCGTGCACAGGTGGTGTACCTTTCACGGCGGCGGCGGCGGCGGCGGCGGTTTCGAAACACACCGTGAGCCGCGGCCTCGGACGGCCTCGCGCGGGCGGAAAATCATTTTTCACGTACATTTTCCTTTTTCCTTTTTTTTTTCTTTCCTTCGCCAACGACGTAAGGTTACGATAATAATGGTCGACCTCCACGGCGCGGCGTGTACACCGCCACCGCCACCGTCGTCGTCGTCGTTTTCGTCGTCGTCGTCGTCGTCGTCGTCGTCGGCAATTCGTCACAAGTTGGCGTACGACGGCGGCGCAGCAGAGAAAGAGATAGATAGAGTGAGAGAGAGAGAGAAAACAAATAAAAAAAAAAAAACCAAAAATAAATGGCGTATACGTATATAATAAACGGTCGCGCACAATAGAAAAACGTTGACACGTTTGAAATACGACACATACCGCGCAAATAGCCCGTGAAGCGTTTTTCGCAACCCCCGACGACCACGACCACGACCGTATATACGCTCGTAGGTTAGGCGTACAACCCCGGCCGTGTAAAAACCGTGTAAAAAAACGACGGTGGCGTATGCATATTATACGTATACGTATATTATACCGTATACTTGTCATACGCGAAAAATTGCAATAAAACGACGCATTTACAAGGTCGTCCCGCGGAATTCGCTAGGTCGACGATGGAATAATAATAATTATAATACAATTTCAACATTCCCCCGCCCCCGCCCCCGCCCCCGTTGCTCCATCGTGTCAAACATAATTTAACCTTAAGAACGGACATACGAGTTTTCGACTATTTCCACGGGAAAACAAGAATATTAGGTTAGGTCAATAATATTATATTTGTACGTTCCGGGTGTGTTCGCGCCGTTGAATCTGCTTGGATTCTTTTTTTTTTCTTTTCAACGAAATATAGAAAAGCCAGAAAGTAGTGGCCCCCACCCGGCCTAGAGAAATAATCGACATCGCTTTCTGGAAAACCACTGGAAACGACTTTCGGTCAATATTGTTTCTATTCTTTCGGGATTTCTAACGGTTCTGGGCCTATTATTTTCTGGAAAATTACCGAGATTCGTATGATTTTTTTTTTTTCTATTTCGATATTAGAGTCTCGGGCGTATGGAAAAAGGAAAAGTCAGGACCCGCAGAGGCTGGCCGAATTTTCTATCGTTTATAAAAAGCAAACGTCTAGAATGGTTCGGGCATGTTTGGAGAGCGGATGGTCAATTAATAAAAGAAATTCCGGTTAACAAAATTAACAAAAGCCGACCGATAGGAAGACCTAAGATCCGCCGGAAGGACATTGTTGTCCAAGATATAGGAAATATAGAAGAAAACACAAGTTTGGACGTGGCATATGACAGGGAGAGATGGAGAGGACTCGTGATGGTGGTAGCAATGGATCTTAATGGACCGACAACCTGAAAAAGAATATTAATTGTTCTCGTTTGAATTATTAGCTCGGACCCAGAGCGCATTTCTCGAAAAGGGGCGGAAAATCCAGAGTTTATACACGATAAAGTAATATAAAGCTGCTAGGCTATAAAAGCGGGAATATGTTATTGTGCGACCAGAGAAATAAAGTCACGTTTATAAATTACGGATCCGATTATGGTATCGCAGGCAAGCAGGCAGGCAGACAGTCAGTCAGTGTAACACGTCGGGCCGGCAGACATTTTTCAATTATTCCAACACCGCTTGTGGTATTTCCGCACGCGTTATTCCAGTCGAATAAAATGTGTATTTTATTTAAATTACACGGAATAATAATATCAATGCGGGGGCGATGGTTTTTGGTCGTTAATAAACCGCGTCGAGTGGTAATGAGATATGTTGCCGGTTAAATAATTTCCCAACGATAAAGTCGTCGAGTGGAAACGGACACCCGGAAAATACGTAAATACCAGACGAGCTTTGAGAGCCGATTGCGCAATCGTACTTTTCGCGTATCGAAAACGCGTCCAGACCCGAATATAGAATGTAAAAAAAAATTTAAAAAATAATGTTATTATCAACTTGCCCTTTATTATTATTATTATTATTACTATATTAACGAATACGATTATTTATTATTGAATAAACCTTAATTATTATAATAACGCCGAGAATGTCCGACATTATTACCGTTATCGTTTTATAAATATTTAACAATAATATAATTTCATTTTAAATTAAACGGATCCCTCCAAACCGATAACCGCCGTAGGAATTATAATATTGTTTAGAGAGGAAGAGAGAAATACAAAGGAAATTATTTTTAAAAGAGGCGGATATTTATTAAAATTATATTATATACCTAATTCGGTATAATGTTGATTATTTTATTTAAAAATACAAAATGACGAGATTTTTTTTTTTTTTACTATTATTTATTTATTTATTTTGTTCTATCAAGAGTCTCCGAATGGCCGGGAGTAATTAAAAGTCTAACGTAAAATACCACACTTAATTACAACAATTCGGTTTCGGGGATAATTATTATTAATTATTATTATTATTCTTGAAACGAGAGGCACACAATCAATTACCATATTAAAATATTAGGCATTTTATTATATTTCGTCGGTGCGCATTGTTAATATTAGTACAAACAATAATACGTAATAACGCGTAATTGCAAACGCACACACGAGATCGAATGAATAATGTCGAAAGACAAATATAATAATAATACCAACCCATCCCGTCGTATCTCCCGTCGTTATTGTTTCGAAATTATTTTCGTATAGTAAAACGCAGACATATAATATTATATTTAATATACGAGTACACAATATCGGTAAACCGACTGTATTTATTTTATTTAGTATACAATCGGGCGTTATCGTCGTCTCGTTGAAATCCAATCGTCGAATATTATCTTTAATATTTAATTTTAGACCCCCCACCCCCCCCCCCCCGCACCGTATATACTCGACGGAATACACAATAATCGAAAATCAAGACGTGAAATTATTAATTATAGGTATAAAATCGGCCGCGTGCAACGAACGCGCCGAAATATAATAATATTAATATAATACAATGAAAACTGATAAAGCGCGTTTACGGTATCCGGTTTTTCGTCCGCTAAACCGTTTTATATGAATTTCTTTGACTCCGGGCCCGGGGGGGGGTCTTTGCATCGGCGCGACGGACTATTTTCACGCAAAAGGAGTGCCGGAGGGGCCCACAGAATTTTTTTTTTTTTTTCATATGATTCACCTCCCCCCCCCCACCAATCATCCATTTCGCTTTTTAATTTAAAAACACCCACCGAAACCCCGTGTATTAATAATATAATATGATACTACGGTGTTAACTACGGCCATAAACAAGCACGCAAAAAGTAGAAAATTTAGACGAAAAACGATACGGAACGACAGAATATTCAAGACCAAAAAATATACAACAAGTACAACCGATAATAAAACGTATACTGTTCGACGAGGCCAATACATACGCCGGGCAAACTTGAAAATAGATTATAATACGAAAACGAAAATGTGAGTATTTTTGTCTACTATTTTCCATTCGGTATAAACGAGATTTATGGGAAATACGAAATCGTGAATCGTTGTATTATGCGTATTGGCAAAAAAAAATATAGCTATATACAATTTCATATTTGGAGCCCGTGATGCACGAAACAAATTTATAGCTCACTCTGCTATATTTTTATCTGTATCACCACAACTTAATAAGCAAACGCTATGATAATCCCCGATTATCATGTGTATTATTGCGTGACGTATTAAAATTTCCTTTTTTTTTTTTTTTTTTTTCATTACATACTCTTTATATTTATTGCGATTATTTTTCGAGTATTAAACTAATAAAAACATATATCTTGTCTTGCCCGCCCGCCGTAATTTCAACGGAGGCGTTGCCCGGAGGAGGGGTGAGAGGAGTTGGCGCGAGCGTATTAATTTGTAAAACAAACGGCGTGATGGTTTTTTTTTTTTTTTTGTTTATTTTTTTTAAAAAACCGCTTCGAAAGTGTTCGTTGTTTAACGAGCGAAAAGTTTTACGTTCAAAACGATTTGAACTATGGCCCACGATATTATAATGTGTGCGCCGGGATCGTCGAATTATAACGACGATTACTATTAAATATCGTATCGCGATTCATAACGGTTTCGCCAATATAATACTAATAATAATTTTTATCGAATATCGACTATTCGTACTTGAATATAAATCACGTTGAACTTATTGAATAATAATATTCGTTAAAAATATTATAATATATGCACTTAATGATTATAAGAATCCCCCCCCGCCGCCGTCACGGACTTATCGAAACCGTACGATAATATTGTATACGTATAAATAACAGTTGGCCGATGATAAATGACACGGTGATAATAATAAATAAAACGGAATAAAACCGATATAATTATTATTGAAACCGGCGGTAATAAGTGCTGCCTCGTATATATTATATGATGTGGTAGAAAAAAAAAAAAAAAAACTACTCGTAAAAAGTCCTGCGGTAACCGACCACTCTTGAATTGTGTTTAATCTTACGTAAAGTGGCTTATTATTATCTTTTGATTTCTTTTTTAATGCCTTCGAATTTTTTTTTTTTTATTGTCTTCAAATTTCTAAACAAAATTGTACCGCCGCCGCTGTAGAATACGAAAGGGGATGGGGGGGAGGGAAAAAGTTTATATAATTTTATTTTATTTTTTTTTTTTTTTTAAATACTGGAAAATATATAATATACTCGAAATTACATGGTCTCTTTGAAGTGTCAGACCGATGAATAATGTCACCGCCGCCCGGTGTTACAATGTTTACCGTCAAATTGATTACGGGACGACTATGGCTTGTCTACAACTCTGAATAGGAATAACACAATATACGATTCGATAAAAGAGAACCATCGTGTAACATAATCGCAAAAGTAAATGTCGAAAATTTTCGTTTTCGTTATTGTAACGGAAATTATATCCAGAAGAATAGAAAAACGGGGGTCTCTCGTCCGTGTGTCCGTGTATTAATATAATGCAGAAAAAGAAAAAAAAAAAAAAACGTGTCACCGCGGGACAGATTTTTACCTAACGTACAATAAAAAAAATTTTTATTTTTTTTAAAAAAAAAACCCAACAGCGAAAAAAGTCATACTCAAAGGTAGGCGCAGCAGCACTTACATATTATTAGGTAACGTTGTACACGGATAAAGCGTGTTGCAGAATTGACATGTTGTAACCATGACATGGAAAATAATGACACATATCAGACACCTAACACGTCGTAAAAAGGACACAGTTGTGAAATCGTCACAGCGAAAAAAATATATTAAAAAAAAAAAAAAAAAAATTGGACGTTTTGATAACCACTAGAGATTTGTCAGGGGAAAAGTGATTAAAAATTGCCTCGTGAAACCGGTCCGCAGCGAGAGATCAAAAGCAAATTTCGATTTCAAAATGTTAAGCCGCGCGCCATGTGTAAATTGGAATAATATTATTATATGAGGGGAAAAAAAAAAAAAAAAAAAAAAAAAAAACGGTTACGTGTACGCATTTGTTAGAACTGTTGTTCGTGCAAATATTACAATTTAAAATACTAGGAGGTATAATAATATATAATATATAATATATATATATTTTTTTTTTTTTTATTATTATTATCGTGCAAATTCTGCACAACACCGGCGATGAAAAAAATATTACGGAGTATAATCAAAACGCGATTTTATCCGTAATATTATACACCGATATCCGAAACAATATACACACCCGTGTTGGAATTTTTTATTTTTTCCATTTTATTCAATTATCGTTCAAAAAAAAAAAAAAAAAAAAAAGATTGACCATCAGGGATAGGTTTTATTTTTTTTTTTTCTTTTCACCGAAAACACATATAATATTATATACGGACGCACGCCGTGTAATATTATCGGACACGGGTTTTTTTTTTTTTTTTTTTTTAGGGCTCATTAAACCGTCGTCGCCGTCGTAAATTTTATTTGTTTTTCGACGTTTTATTATCGGTTTTTTTTTCTTCTTTTTTTTCTATTTTTTTTTTTTTTTTTATTCGTTATATAAATCGTACACGTTGGTCCGGAAAGTGCGATATATACGGCGGCGGGCGTAACTACATGGTCACACGGGTGTAAAGTGTAATACTATAAACAACTATATACATTTTTTTTTTTTTTTTTATGTAGGTATATAAAAATGCGTTTGCGTGGTCGGCGGATCGCGCACGAAATACCAGCGAATGTGCGGGGGGGGAAATGATTTTCAGACGGAATTCGCGGGGTTATAAATAATTAACTTAATTTCGGCGGGCGTGAAAAAAGTTTAGTAGACGGTTACAATTATACGAACAATGTATAGAAATAAAAATAAAAATTACGAGTAGTGTATAGGTGGGTGGGGTAATGGACGACAAATGTTAAATCCGTTTTCGGAATTCTCATCGGTTGGCCAGGGACCGAGGTCGGTGCGTTGGAAATAAAACGCGTCTCTAGATTCGCGTGTGCGAGCGTAAGACAAATATACCGAAAATCACACCGATTTCCGACCCCTAAAACCGCGCGGCGGATAGCGTTGACGGCGGCGACGGCAATAAACAACGCCGTCGTCGGTCGTGTGGATCGTGTTTGCACGGGCAACGGGGCCGGCGGCGTAGGGTGCGATAATAATATCCGCGGCGCGTCATCCCGAACGCGCAGAATCCCCGACACTACGGTGAATATGACTGCCGCCGCCGCCGCCACCGCCGCCGCGCCGCCAACCAACAGCCGGGCGACGGCGCTAATTGCCCGCTTAAAACTGCCCCCGGGGCCGCCGCCGAATAACAATCTCGCGGTGTCGGCAGCGTCGGCGGCGGCGGTGGTAGCGGCGCGGCGGTGGCGGGGAGACAGCACCGCGACCGCAACAGGCGCGACCGAATCGTTCCCACCGCCGCCGCACTGACGCGAGGCGCGCGGGCCACCTCCGCCGCAATGAAATTTCCCCGGTTTTCCTCGGTCCCGGCGGTTTATTATATCACGCGTACACACACACATATATATATATATATATATATATATATATATATATGTATATTATATACGCGCCCACGGACCGGCCATTCGTCGTATTACAGTCGTCACACGCGCGCGTACATTGACCGCCGGCGGTTCACGACAGTCACGGAACCCTCCCAAACGGCGTCGGACGCGAATTTGTACGTACATGTACTGCCCGGAACCGGCGGCGGTGTTAACGTACGTTTTTTTTTTTACTTTTCTTTTTTTCCAATATTTTTTTTTTATTACGTTTCTAAACGCCGTATTACAATACACGGGCGCAGGCGGCACCACAACGCAGTTGTTTTTCTTTTACGCGGGTTCGTTTTTTCTTACTTTTTTTATTTTTTTTTTTATTTTTTTTGTACATTCTATTTTCGCGGGACGAAACAAACACGACGACGACATGTCGACAGCGGAGAAGATAATATAATATACAACGGCGGGCGGGCGGGCGGGGTATAAGCGCGCGGGTACTGTCGCCGACAACCTGCCGCCGCCGGCCCCGGCCAGAAGGGTTACGACGACGACTGGCGTGTATAAATAAACGGACGGGGCGGTGTATTGTGTCGGGCGCGCGACGAGGGTACGAAACGAAGGCCGAAGGGTGCCTGCCGACGCAGCCGCCGCCGCCGCGCGAAGAGGGTCGTCGTCGTCGTCGGGAGTGATTTCTGCTTTTTTCCGTCCCGTCTCTCACTCACTTTCCACGTTTTCGAGTGCACACTCGAAAACATCCGTATAATATATACGGTGCGCTTAATCGACTACTCCATAAGTATACAGAGTACACGTATACGGCGTATAATATGCGCATGTATACACCGCGTATATATTATAATACGCGTGTGTATTATGTAAACGTGTACACGTACAAGAGGTTGTGCCGTGTTGCCCAGAAATCAAAATCGGAAAAAACGTATTACAACAGCGAAAAAACTAAACGTTTCAATGGCCGCAAAGTCCCCACTACTACCACTTAACCACTACTATCGCTTAACCACTACTGCGCTACTATTAACACTACTGGTCTGACCCGTACCTATATATTATTACTGTACACACGGCGCAATAATATTATAATCATATATAATATACTCGTTGAAAACAATAAAGAAACGCGCAGCACGCCGGCTGGTTTTAAGAGTTTGTACGTACGAGGGGGGCTACAACTGCTACCATTTTGTTTTTTCATTCTTCCGCGGTGTTATATTATAGGATATATTGATTCGATACTGTTTGAAAAAACTATTGTACCGTGCTAATCTGCCGATCGACGAAGAACAGAGAACCGTTCGGAATCCGGTGTCGGCGAACGGCGTTTTATTCAAATATCTCCCCGACAGAACGCACGTGAAACGAGAAGCGTATCGTAAAACAAACGAAATTACGTCGACAATCGGATAGAGAAAAACTCCCGTATAATATTGATAGTAGTCCGTATTATCGTAAGGGGGAAACCGGGAAGACGAATATATTCCGTGATTGTTTTGGATTTAGGACAAAGATCTCGTTATGAAACGGGCGGAGAGGAGCCGATTTTGTCTTTGCAAAGATCTACGGGCTGTTAGTAAAAAAAAAAAAAAAGAAAAAAAAATTCGACCGGCGTCGTCGTTCGGCGATGCGCGAACGCGGCGAAATAAATAATCGTAATAAACAATAATAATAATCCCGGGAATTCGTAAAACACTCGGTGCGGTGGATTTTTTTTTTTTTTTTTTTTTTTAAATGCCTATATACGGTGTATTATTATAATATTATCGCCGTTGTGTATATAATATTATTATATACACGACGACGTTACCACTCGTAGTAGTAGTAGTAGTAGTAGTAATAGTAGTCGTCGTCGTCGTCGTCGAACAAAGAGGAAGCAATCAACCGAGAATTTCTCTCCAAATATGTACAAGATAATAATATATAATGTCGACGGGCCTGCGGGGGAACGGGTATAGACGAGTTTTTTTTTTCTTCCCATTTTATATTCTTTACACCGACGTAGGTATACACACGTATATATATATATATATATATGTTTAATAATATTATATTATATTATACACTATAAAGACTTTGCGCGTACGCACGGTAGCCGACTGGCCCGAAGGCCGACGACCCGCGGGTCTTTTTTTTTTTTTTATTTTTATTATATATATTCTTTTCTGTGTACGCCTCTCAATAATTATTACTATCGCGATTATTATTACTATTCCGAACCGGTTTTCGTTGGCAGTTTATGTCTGCGGGCACACCTGTAAAATTCCCTCGGTTTTTATTTTTATTTTTTAACCGCGTGCCCGCGTATTAAAAAAAAAAAAAAATATATATATATATATATATATACATACATACGTGGTTTTTTTTATTATTTTTTTTTTTTATCACGTTTTAAACGCGCCCGTGTAGATTTAGTTGCCTATTACCGACGGGTATCTTTCGATATCCGATAGCGTGAAACACGAGTCCGACCCGCACGCACGCACGCACGCACGCACATTATACTACACGTATGTATAGTCATTATAAAAAATAAAATAAAAAACACAGGCCGGTTATGCAAGCCTAAAGGTAAAATCAACTTGTATACCTTGTAATCGTAAAGACCGATATAGGATAATAACAAGGGGCGTGACTTAATGATACCCTTCGAGTATTAAAAAAAAAAAAAAAAAAGAAAAAAAAAACTATTATAATAATAATAATAATTATATATAGCTATTATTGTACGACGGGCCTATATATATATATATATATATATATATTATATTTATACGTACTAATCCGGACGTCCATTCAGGGATTATTATTATTATTTTCGCGTCGGGCAGGTGGGAATTTTTCGATTAAGTGCCGTATAACGACGACGTTGCCCCGGCCAATATAACGGACGACTGTTGGGGGGTGGGCACGGCGATAATAATATTTACAGCGTAAGGTAAAAATGTATTTTTACACCGTCGGTATGGGGCAGGGGTGCGGAAGAACGACGGTATTCTTTAATAATAAAAAAAAAAAAAAAAATTAAACGAAACGAAGAAGAAAAAAAAAAAATAAAATGAAATCCCTCTCTGTTACGGAAGGTTTGCCATTATTATTATTATTATTATTATTATCGGTTGTTTTTTTTTCTCTCTCTATTTTTTATCCGACGATTTTATACGGCCGATAATTCCTTCTGCCCTCCTCCCTCGCACAACACACTACTAACAAAGCCGCGCATCGCGTGTAATATAACAATAACGACGGTAATATTATAGAATATGTATACGAATAGTATAAAAAAGGGCACCCCGGATTGGTCGTAAGCCACTATATACTTGTTATACTTATTATCGTACGTTATCGTCATATTATCCGCCGGGGTGAGTATCGGAAACGCTTACATTGCCGCGGCAATACCGTCGCGTGGCGGCCCACTCTCCATATATAACACAATTACACGTTTATTATTCCCGAGCGCGCATTCCTGCGCAGAATAATCTCACCGCAAAAACACGATTTCGAAATGATTTTCAACGGTAATTCCTTCCGTCTTGTATCGGAACGTCGGAACGATTTGACCGACGGGAAACCACCCGAAACACGCCCCCCCCCCCGCACGTCTAAAAACCTATCGACGATTTTTTTTTTATTTTCGGAAAATCTGAAAATGCGACATTTCAGGCGCCGCGGCGAAGGTTAACGGGGGGCGGAAATAATAACAATAATAAGCGGAGATATTAAGCGGACGAATAATAATATCCGCGGGGTCGTACGTAATTTATTGAACGTGTAAAAAAAAAAAAAAATTACAAAAATTTCGAGCTGTTCGCGTGACGAACAAACACCGATGGCGTGACGGCACCGGCGGCGATGGGTAGCACGGCACATTATATATAAATAATCGTTCATCGGAGGGGGCGTTGGAGACTGCACGGCGAACCCACCCGCCGGCCGCCCCGGAACATAATAATAATAATATTATACACGTAATAACAACACAACACACCCGCCCGCCCGCCCGACGGGCGGTTTGTAGTGGGCCGGGGGGGGGGGAGCCGCGACGTAGCGGCGGTATTTTATTTTTTGCCCCTGTGCGACCGGCAACAAGGAGGGGGGCAGGAGGATTTACGATTGATTTATTTCGCCGATGTCGTGCGACCGAATCCGGTTCGCGCGGTACGCGGCGCACGCAACACCGCCCCGCCCGATACTCGCTAAGCGGGGTGTTGTATCGGTTGGGATTGACACGACGCGACGCCGCCGAGTTTATTGTACTCTTTTTCGTTCGTTTTTTTTTTTTTTTTTTTTGCCTGTGTTCCGGAACCGTGACGGCCCCCCCACAAAAAAAAAAATATATATATATATATATCTTTCTCCAGCCGTCGCGCCCGTCCGATAAATTATACCGTGAGAAATGGTGCTCGTAAAAGAAGACGACTGGACGCCGCCGTTTACACACCGCCGGAGTTGGCGGAATGGAATGGAAGCGGCGGCAAGGAATCATTAATTTCGGTAATGAATTTAAGTGGAGAATAGAGAGATGAAAAAAAAAAAAAAATCTAAAAAAAAAAAAAAAAAACACAAGAACGGACGCTATACTTTGTCACGGTGTTCGGGGCCAATGGATCGAAACGGCGTATAGACGGATCCACGGTATAATTACCCGAAAGTTTACAAACCGTAACCGGCCGCGTGGAAATAATAAACATGAGTTTTAATTTTATCGTCGTAGTGCCGGCGGCGGTGTCATCATCATCACCGACGATGACGACGACTACGACGACAACAACAACAACAACACGACACTTTGTACACGCCGCGTACACACACACACACACACACACACACACACACACACACACACACACATATACATACACATACACAAAAATACACATACACAAACACGTTTGCACAATCGATTATTGGCCGTCGGACGCGGTCGCGCGCATTGTTGTGCGCGTTAGTGGACGCGACGAGATTCGCACCGGTGGTAACAACGACGCGCGGCGTTTTCGCGGTCTCTCTTCTTCATCATTCTCGTGGGAACCGTAAGCCGGCAGCCGCCGCCGAACACACGCGCGCCCGCATAGCGCCGCCGCTTTCGGCCGGACTACGACGACGACGCGCGAAACGTGCGAGAAATTAATAAAACAACAAAACGCAATAATATACTACGGACGGGGTACACTATACCGGCGGCGGCGACCATAATGTGCGTTTAACCGCAGTCGGTGCGCGGTTAACCGCTCGGAATGCGCGCGTACGTAATAAACACACCCTGTGGGTGGAGGAACTGTGTTTTTGCGGGTCATTCCGCCGCGCGTCCGCGTACGTTTGTCACCACCGCCCCCGCAATCCTATAGTATTATTATAATCATAATAATTATCATAATAATAATAATAATAATAATATAATACGTTCGCCCCACGACGATAATAATATATTACGATAACGACGACGACGATGTACACTGTACACGTCCGCCGCCGCCGCCGCCGCGAATCGTGTTTTAGAACGACGACGACGACGACGGGCCGAATTAATTATCGCGCGCCGAGGCAACCGCCGCCGCCACGTTCGTTGTTAATGAAGAGGCCGCCCGTGTCTGTGTGTGCTGTATACATTATAGAGAAACACGCTGTCGATATTATCTTTACCGACTACCGGGGGCTCGTACCGGGCGAACACGCGCGCCGCGACATTTATATATAATAAACAACAGCAATAATAATAGTAATAATAATAATAATAATAATTATCGGACAGCCCGAAAACGTTTTTCCGTCCAGCCATTACGGATAAATACAACAAACGCCCCGGCGATACCGTAAATCGAGTCTCGGAAAATCGCCCGTCGGCGGTATTCCGGAATTCGACAATGTTCGCCGGCGATTACGATACGCGCTGTCCAAATATTCCCATCCCCCCCCCGTCCCGCCCGTGACCACGATTGATAAAACGCGTTGGGGTTTACACTTTTGCGTTTACCCCCCTCCCCCCCGTTCGCAAACGATTATCCACCCATCGTGGGGAATACCGCCGAACGGGTCACAGCCATAACCCGTATATGCAGATACATTTCTGTTACCGAGATAAAAATGTATTTAAATAACATACAGAGAAAAAGGCCGTCATAACACCGAAAAACCGTATAGTTAGAGCGGCGTATAATAATAACACACGACGGTGCCGATTTTATCGCAGGCCGCCGCGCGCGACTGTCATGACTATAATTAGCGGCGGCGGAACCCGAGAGCAACAACTCGAAACACTCGGCGCGCACAAAGATTACGACGACGAGTGCACACACACCGTCGTTCGTCGTTTAACCCGCCGCCGTCATTATCGTCGTCGAGTACCATTTTTAAATTTATTTATAACACGCTGCCGGCAAAAAAAAAAAAAAAAAATGAAATAAATAAAGAACCTCTTATAAATATTCGAAAATGTCAATTTTTTCAGCGTCTCCTCCGGGCCGACCGGATTCGCCGCGGGTTGTTTTTTATTTATTTTTTTTTTTTTTTTGTATCGTTATAAACCGTTCACGTGCACGCCGAGAGAACCGAACGCGCGCGCGTCGTTATTGTTGTACCGCGCGCACCACCCGCCGCATCCGTATATAATATTATATTATTATTCTTATTATACGGACACGTTTTTATTACAAATTCAACCTATGCGCACCTCCGGGGGGTGCCCCATTGTGCGCGAGTCGGGATCGCGCGGCGTATTATAATATACGAGAAACCGGTGTGGGGTCCCCGAGGGTTAGCGGGCGGTCTATGGCCGGCACAGTGGTGCCCAAAACGTTTGGCGATCGCGGCGGCGGCGGCGGCGACGACGACGGTTAGGAATTTGTTCGTCGAGCGCAAAGAAGAAAGGAAGGAAGGAAGAAAGAAAGGAAGAAAAAAAAAAAAAAACACGCGCGCACACAATGAAATTATTTATTAATATGCGTAAGTCGTCGTCGTCGTCGTCGTCATCGTCGGTATAACTACCGAGAATAACGAGCCAGTCCACGAGCTGCCGGCGAGCGAGCGCACGCACGCACGCACGCACCGACACCGACACTGTGCTGTTATCTAAATAGCCGTGGAAATGTGCCAATAGTTCAATCGCTGCGGCGGGGCTATCCGATCATTATTCGCTCGAATACAAATTATTATATATAAATAATACACGTACGATTGTAATTCATTTTAATACACGTGAATAATTTTTAATAAAATAAATACACGGGCATTGCCGAAAAAAACCGTTTGATATTATATACTCGTACGTGTTATTACAATCCAACCACTGGTGGTCGCGTACTATTATTTACGCGATTACTAAATTATTATTATTATTTGTATTGTTCAATGACGCTTACCGGGTGCCGGGCAGCGGCCGCTACAGCTGCTGCGTTCATTGTGGCTGCGGCGTACATGACGTGTTAGCAGCTCATGGCCGCAAAATCAAATGTCACTCGGTATAAATCGACGACGGTGAATGACGATAGATAGGTCGACAACGTTAATACGCTGGACACACCGCTCGCGTCGACGAAATAAATATATGAAGAAAAAAAAAAGAAAAATTTTAAAAAAAAAAATTTTAAAAAACTGACCGGAAAATGATATTCTTATGCGGATTTCGAGCACGCGGGAGAATAAATCAACAAAACAGATAAATTTTAACGGGCGGCAAAAACACACAGGCCGAAATTATTAACAACAATTAACAATTATATCGCACAAAAACGCGCAATTTAAGCGCACACGACGCCGCACAATATTAATAAAATAATAACGTACACGAGGTAACGCACTAGGTTAACGCAACAATAATTAATAATACAGCACACGTGAACGCACAAAATACCGGTGGTGGTATTCGAACGGCGAAAATTGTCGCCGCGCGAGGAATATTAATACAAATATTTGAAAAAAAAAAAAAAAAAAATTAAAACATTCAAACAATATTATTCATAAATATTGCGCGAATCGTGGCGGCGGCAGCGGCGGCGGTGACGACGTTTACGTGTACGACGCGTAACAACACTGCACGAAGACCAACGGAGCACTGAAGAGGAGCCGTCGACTGAGAGCCGCCGGTGTGTGAACACGGACGCCCCGCCGCCTCATCACCCCGCGTCTCATTGCGCACGCACGCACACAAACACACGCACACGGGCTCGCGCGCACACACACACAAACACAAGGCTGATGGTTCTCCACCGCTACCCGCCGCCGAGCGCTGGCAGTAAACAAAACGATCGGTGGCCGGGACGTGCGGCGGTGCGGTACCGGTGCCAGTTGAGTCGCGGGGCGGTGCGGTGACGGCGGCGGGGTGGCGCAGGGGTCCAGAAAAAATCGAACCTAAAACCCATGGAAGACGACGTGTACACGATGTGCGCGCGTTAGTGTGTGTGTGTGCGTGCAAGCGTGTGTACAGAGGGGCCGGGGGGGAACATTGAAAAAAGACCTTTTCACAAAATGGCCGCCCACTCTTTACACTAGAGCGAAACCCTCTTGCTTCTTTTTCCAATAACACAAAAGGTCTCTTCAATTTTATTCTTTTTTTTTTTTCGTTGCTCTCCTCTTTCTCTGTCGTTCACGTACACGTGAGCGCGTACACACGCACACATACACGCACATTGTCCAACCGTCTCGCTCACTCTCTCTCGCCCTCTCCCTCACCCCGTCGCACCCCTCGTCGTCGTCGTCGCCGCCCGCCCGCCAGGCGGATCAGAAGGGTTTGAAAAGTTCTCCCCCCTCCGTCGCCGCACGCCCTTCCGGCCGAACCCTCCCCTGCCGCCGCAGTCGCCGCCGCCGCATCGTCACCGTCACTCCACTGATTTCATCGTTCCCCTCCCCCGTCGCGCCACCCTACTCGCACGCGCGCAAAGCTCTCCGGTAGTTTGCACAAATATGGCAGCCGCATTCGAGCCATCCCTTCCCGCCACCGGCACCCCGTCCCTCGCGCCGCCGCCACCGAGTCCAGACCGCATCGGCTGTTTGGTCCCTTCTGATTACCAGTATCGCTCCGCCGGCCCCCGGGCCCCGAGCAAAACCCCAACACGCAAGCGGAGCCCGTACGGTTTTTTTCGCGTTTACCGGCCGCGGCTCCACGTGTAGCCCGCCGGCGCGTCGGCCAATGAACGGGCGCCGGGGTGTCGGCCCGCAATGAGCGACCGACCAGTCGCGGCGCGCCGGCGGCCAACCGGCGCCCGTCTACCGCACCGTTGTCGCGTAGCAACCGGCCGGCTCCACGTGGAGCCGCCCGCAAACACGGATCCCGGGGAATATTAAAAATTTAAAAGGAAAAATGTTTTTTTTTTTTTATTTCTCTCTTCTTCACTCTCTCGCTCATTCTCTCTCGCTCGTTCGCACGTCACACTCGCCCCGTCTCTCTTACTCCCGGGCACTGTGACCGAGAGCGAGTGTGGCGACGCCGGCGGACGGGTGGTAGTCGTAGTCGTTCGTAGTAGTAGTAGTCGTAGTCGTAGTAGTAGTAGTAGTACGAGTACGAGTATACGAGTAGTGGTAGTAGTAGAAGAGAAGGGCAAAAAAAAAAAAAAAAACTTTTACCTGGTTTTTTCCGATCGAGCATTTCAACCTTATTTTTTTTTTGTATTTTTTTTTCTCTCTCTCTCTCTCTCTCTCGCTCTCTCTCTCTCTCTTCCCGCCGCCGTCCAGGACACACAATTGGATTATCTTCTATCCGCTATATATATATATATATATTATAGGACGACACCGCGCCGTGTGTGACAAACCGTGTTTTGTTTCAAAATAATATACGAATTTCGAAATAATAAAACGTTATATTATATATATGTATAAAAAATAAAAAAATAAAATATATATCATAATATAACGTGCGCGTGTATATTATTAATATTATAAACGCCGCCGCACACGTTATATGTCTGAGACCCGGAGAGAGAGATACGAATATTATTTTATTTTTTTTTTTTTTTTACACGGTCCTCTCGTTCGATTATTAGAACGACAATAAAAAAATAAAAAAAAACCGACGACGACGACGTCGACGTATAATATTATAAATACATATTATATATATATTTTTTTTTTTTGCCCTCGGTTTATTTTTTTTTTTATTATTATTATTACTATTATTGTTTTTTTTTTTTCTGTTTCGCCGCCCACCGCGGGGCTTATTATGAAATTGATGACAATACTCCCATTTAATAGGAGAGCCTTGGACTGTGTTTAATTTTTCGTGTTTTTTTTTTTTTTTTTTTTCATTGCTTCACGGTACAACGATAACGTTATTACTTATTATCATAATAATAATAATAATATCGTCGGCCCGTCGTGGCGGAACGAGTAACGACTACGACTCCGACGGCGGTGGCGGCCGACTAAAAAATCGTATATAGTTTTTCGTTTTATTTAGAACGCGTTCCGAACGGATTAGACGGACAGAAAAAAAAAAAAAAAAAAAAAAAAAAATACTAATAATGAACGTGTGCCGTGTCCGTACATATACGTACGTGTACCAGACCCGTGACATAATATAATATTGCTTTTCTATAATAATATATATATATATATTAACGTACGGTTTACATACGCGTCTCGGAATAATAATCGCATAAACTCCCCGTGTGTATACCATCCCCGGTATGTATTACTATAATAATATGCACGCGAATCTTTATCCTTATTAAACGGCAGGAGGATTCGTCGGATTACACGAGTGTATTATATTTATTATATGCATTGTTGTACGCGTGTGCGTGCGTACTTTACGGGTACTGCCGCTCGTGTATTAAATACGCTGCGGTATTTTCGTATATTATCGGACGGAATAATAATAATTCGTGCGGACAGAAAAAAGTAGTAAAAAAACAACAAAAAAAAAAAAAAAAAACCGCATAAATCGTTTTGTTATCGATTTTTTTTATTATTATTATTATTATTATTCCCCGCGTCCGGTCCGCCGGCGGTACGCACGCGAGATATACGAAAAAAAAAAAATTTATGTCGCGTCGACTCGTTTACACAACGCAAACGGCAAACATACTGCGGAATAACGCACACATAATAGTAATAATAATAATAATAATAATAATAATAGTATTATTATTATTACTATTATTATTATACCTATATAGTTATCGGCTAAGCGACAAAACTGCAAACAATGTGTGGAACCGGCTAATTGTGTGCTTTGTAATATACGTGTGCGCCGAGCGTACCTCGAACGGGCCATAAATCCTTTAATGTTGACGAGCAAAGGCTGAAAACGGGAAACGCACGTATGCTGTGCACACACAAACACACAGTCGTTACAAAATAATATTATTATTATTGCGATAAATCCATAAGGGCCGATTACAATGCCCTAAAAAAACTAAAAAAAAAAAAAAAACCAACGCGAAATAAAAGTTTCACTTTTGACGTACAACGGGTGATATACGATAATCTGCCGCCGGGGTACATGATTAATAATTACAGGGGAATTTAATTTATATCTGATAATCGTGACGATCAACACAAACGATTTCGAGTGGTGTTCGGTAATCAAACGTTATAGATCGAATGCAGTAAGAAAATTGTATCGAATCAGTATAACTGAATAAAAAAAAAAATTGCATACGTTCTCGAATCGAACAAATTTCCGTGTCTACTTGTATTACTTTGTCCAACACAAACGCAGGGGGTATACCGAATTTAGACAATTTTTCGTAAATTTGTTTTTCCATTTATTAAGAACACTACAACGATAATCAAACTAGATCCAAAATACTTTCAGCAAAAAATCACTTGAAAATCGGTGCGGCATTTCTAGTAGAAAAGTTGCTTACCGCCATTTTTCGGTTCGCTCAGTATGTAACAAGTAAAAATCATTCAAAAAAAAAAAAAAAACAATGCGCCCATTGCAAAAACGGAATTGATATTACTACACAGTAATGAATGTATAATTAGGATAATAGTATATTTTTGGAATTGTCAAATTTTACGTTTAAACCGCATATAAGTATATACACAGAATTAATAGTTATGCTCTAGGAAAACAAATAAAAACCAACAAAACGAACGTTTAAAAATTTTTACGCATACGCGTCGTAATGTTGTTGTCCTAGAGCCAACCCCTATCCCCGAAAAAAAAAACACCCTAATTATTATATCGTATTATACCCCCGACGTGTACATCCTATACATAATAAATAATAATCAAATATATATAATATAAAAACAGGGGGCGGCGCGATTGATTGGCGGCGGGAAACGAACCGTCGTCGTAGGCGCGGGCGCGTTCTCCAGGCCCCCGAGGGCTTTTATCGTAGTCACACACACACACACACACACGAGCGCGTATACATAATAATATTATATATATATATAAAGTCTCTCGTATTAATAATTTTTTTATTGCAACGATTTTTCGGTCGAGGGTTAAAAAAAAAAAAAAAAAAAAACCCGGAAAGTATATAATATAATAAAACAACAAACATCACGCACGTCATCGTTGTCGGTCGACTCCACCGCCGTCAACGACCCCCTTAATATTTCCCTCGCCCGTATATACATAAATTTCTATATATATATATATATATATACACACGAGTTTTGAGTTGTATATATAATATATAAATTACACATAAGGTCTGCAGTGTTAAATAAAGCCGTACGACCGCACCCCACGGGATCATCCGGAGACACGTGTAGTGTTCAAAACGACGACGGTGCGGCGGAGACTCGCACTCGTCGTCGCCGTCGCCGCCACCGCCGTTAGCCGTTGTCGTCCCCTTCGTTATAATGACCCGCGGGTATAAAGTGGCACCCTCCGCGTCATTATATATCATAAACTGACGCCCGCCGCCCCTACGTCCGCCACCGACAAACTACCCGACCGCGGCACAGCCAGCCTGTCCCGCGCGCGACGAACCACCGAATCGATATCTCCGCCGTACGCACGGCATGTATACTCGTATGTACAATAATAATAATAATAATAATAATAATAATAATAATAAAAATAAAAATAATAATAATACACCGTGTACGGCCGTATAATATTATTCGTTATGCGTTTTACATTGGCAAGCTTTTATGTCGCGTGTATATTATACGTATATACACACACAAATCGGCCCCGGGGGTTTTTAATCCCGTGTAATCGGATTGTCGGAGCGAATTTTTAATTTTTTTTTTTTTTTTGTTGCTACTCTCTGTTTTGCCTCGCTACCGTTCGTCCGCCGCCGCCGTCCGTTTCGCTCTCGTTCCGCACTGCCTACGCGACACCGCTGCCGCCGCACCGACGACGACTGCGACGAGACCGCCGCCGCGAGTACACGGCCCGTTGCCCGTGCGACGACGATAATTGCGTTTGCCAATCTCGTTACGGCCGATAAATTTCCGTTAGTGTCAAACTTTTGTTTTAATTTCCGCAACGCGTACAAACACACATAATATACCGGCGGCGGCTCTTCCCGCACGTACGCGCTATACGCGTAAAATATTATACTATATAGGCCGTATAATGGATTAGATCGATTTGCGTGCGTTTGATGCGGTGGCGTAGGTATTTTTTTTTTTTTTTTTCATTCGTCACTTTGTTGTCCCCCTCGTACCGTGATTTTCTCCGTCCGAAAAGTCGCGTATATTAGATAAATTATGAGAAAACGCGCGGCTATATATATATATAAATTACACGCTACACACTTCCATTCCGAAGAACTTTCAAGATATGAACATAAGAACTTTATTGCTCCGGAGGGGTTGCGCGCCGCTCCCTCGCCGCCCGTCGTCTATTCGTCGCGTAGTAGTGGCTGCCGTCGTCGTATATATATATACATATATATAGTGTGTATACACGGGCGTTTGTATATTGAATTCGACCCTCTCCCTTTTCACGACATCGTCGAAAGAAAAGAGAACGGATATAGGGGAGCGAAATGAAGAAGGAGAAGAGGGGGGGAAAAAGAAAAGAAAAAGAAATATAAAGTGAGACTGCTCCCGGTGCAGAGGGTTAAGAAGCGCGGGAGGGCGACGGCGAGGAGAAGAAAAAGCGAAGACGTCTAAAGCTCCGGGCGTCGTCCAATTACTTTCAACTTTACACTCGGCCCCGCGACGCCGCCGCCACCGCCGCCGCCGCCCGGCTTTCTGGCACCTCCTGTTCGCGGTCCCCCCCTCGGCCCGCCCTACTGTTTGTGTGTGTGCTCGCGGTGGTGGTGGGGGAAGGGGTAGTCCCGCGGCCCCGTCCCCGTTTTCACACAAAGAACGCGCGCTTTAACGACTCGGAAAGCGAAATAATTAAAACGAGAACGCGCGCGCGCCCGCTCGGTAATGGACTTAATGAATTTTACAATCTGGAAGTCGTATATTAAAAGAAAGAAGAAGTAGGAGATAAAGAAAAAAAAAAAAAAAACAAAAAATAAAAAAACCTGTGTATACACTGTATAATATAAACGTACACGAAACGAAAAGGGGAAAAATAAAAATAAAAATAGTGTTATTTTTAACGATATCACTCGCGGCGCGAGTGTACGTGTGCGCGTGCGTGCGTCCGTGCGACGGAATGATGTGTGTACGGTCCGTGTGTGTATCGATATGGGTCTAACCGTTTTTTTTTTTTTTTCCCTCTTTCTTTTCCATTTTTTTTTTTCTTTCTTTCTTTTCTACTCCGACACGTAACCGCCTTCGCGTGTGCGTACGTATACGTATACACAATATATAGGGTACCCCTCCACAACAGACCGCACTCATCGTCGTCCGTACACATATATATATATATATATATACACTATACTTACAAACACACACACACATACACACACACATACACACACACACATACACAAAATATATAATATAATACTTATATATATATATTGGGCATCTGCCGTGTACGCGGCTACTCGTCTTCGTGCGGCGGCGTATAGACGTCGCGCACATACGATTTACGACGACACGGGGCCAGGTCTCTTCTTTTCTTCACCGCACGTCGGCCGGCCCGTATTTGTGTGTATATATATTTTATATATAATATTGTATACATATATATTTATACGTATACGCATCAGGTACCTCTGCGTACGTGTATATATATATATATATATATAAATTGTATGTACGCTACACAATACTCTAACCCCGGGCAACGGCGGCGGACGTCGAGACGCGCGAGCGGGGCAAACGATGCAGAGGGATCGTCCGTGATTTATCTCCGGACAAGTATACACGCACAATATCGACGGGACGGAAGAATACCGCGCGATCGCCGTATACGCCGCGCGGGCCGTACGAGGGTCGTCGTCGTCGTCGTCGTCTAAACGGAATTATTATTATTATTATTACTATTATAATATATTATCGGCAACGGTGGTCGTACCGTGCGCGTGGTATTTTATATTTTTTTTTTCTTTTGGAAATTATTCGAAAACCGCAACACCGCGCCAGTCACACACTATAATATTATTATATGCGGCCGCCGCACGCACGCATCCGCCGTTTTTCGGTTATTATTATTATTATTATTATTATCGGTGCCCGTAACGCGGGTTATATATTATTACTTATTTACCGCGGTGTATATTATATTATTATTATTATTATTATTATTATATGATATTTGAATGGAACCGACCGACCGACGGCTATACGATGATGATGATAATGATGATGACGACGACGACTATAATAATAATAATAATAATAATAACACAATAATAAAAAAATAAAAAATAAAAATGAACAATAAGTCGTCGGGATGTGTAATTTATATCTCGAAACACACGCACGTCTATATACATATTATTATTATTATTATATACACGACTTGGCGGCGGCCATATATATATATATATATAAGTATAGTCGTGTAAGAGGTGCCCGCAAGCGGCGGCGGCGGCGGCGGCGGCAGACGGGCGTTGGGTCGGAGATTACTCTCACGCCCACACGTTGCCACTTAACTCTGTCGGGATAATTAGTGTAAGGACGGCTGTAAAACCGACCCAAACCTCTCCGCCGCTCCCGCCCGTCATCTACCGCCGCCGTCGCCGCCGCCGCCTCCTCCGGAGCCTTAACCTCCACCAATCTCGCTCGCGGCCCACAGACCGCCACCGCCGCGCGCCGGATTGGCAATGCCCGTGACCGTATTTACTTCCGACACCCTATTACTCATCTCGTGAATGCGTTTCAAACGTCTACAGCCGTCGACCGTTCGATTAATAACGAAAAGAAAATAAGAGAAACGAAAATAATAATAAATAAAAAGTATATAAAAGTACTGCGGCCGCAGCGTCGAGGATATGTTAAAGACAAGGAACGGGGGGGAGGGGGAAATACTGATACCGTCGTGAGCGTGACGTGCGTGTGAACTTAACGACCCCACGCCGTGTCCGAATACACAATGTTTTGAACACGGAAAATCCATCGGGGTTTTATTTATTTTTTTTTTTTTTTAATTTAAAAAACGACTTCAGTACGGTACACGTGAATATAATCAAATACACTACGGACTGGAATACGGGACACTCGTTGCATTTCTCGGGGACACGATGCGTGTATAGCGTTCCGCATATCATTGCGAGTTACCTATATATTTAAATTTTATATATGTATATAACAAACCCATTAAAATAATGTATTAATTTTTGCGATATCAAATACCAACAAGGGTCGCAGCGAAAAACGATCGTAATTATAGTCAATATTCCCGAAATGTTCAGTATATTGCAGTTTTTAAGTTTCAGAACTCGGAAGGAAAAGAAAATAGGAGTTTAAGTACAAATAACTCGAATAAAATATTATTTCCTTATTTAAATTTTAGAAAAAATGTCGATTGACTATGATTGGCTTATAGAAATTATTGTTTTTGCATTAACTTGATACTTTATACGAAACGGTCAATACCGGCCAATTATCGATAAAAGTTTCATTTTGAAATAATTTTACCAGTTAGTACAATGACCATATACGATGACTTATGTATTGGCGATACGAATAATAATTGTTCCAAAATGAATGTTGCATAAGTTTATTATTATAAAATTATATGATTGAATTGCCTTATGTTATATAATCTACACGGTGTGCCGGTTTATCAAGCAGCCGATCGTGATTTAAATGCAATGGAAGTAAACACTAAACTACAAATGGGGAATAGATGTTACAATGTGGCCTAGAAAGTATGTTCGACTATAAGATCCCATCCGAAAATCGTATACGACTTTTATACGACCAGCAGTCTTATATGGATCCGGGACATGGATTCTATGGAAAGTTGAAGAAACGAGACTTGCAGGGTTTGAGCGAAAACTCCCAAGAAGAACTTGTTAGACCGTGTATTGTCTTCCTCGACACGAGGAAATGGAGAAAATGTCACAACGGAAAAACTAAGGAATTGTGTTTCGACTATATATATAACATCAAGTAATAAGAAGCAAAGACTGACATGGGCGTGGGGCACGCACGGAGAAAATAGTACTCGCCTATTAAAACGGTTATCGACGAAGACCCGATTGGTTTACGATAATACCGTTTTGGGTAGACCGCCTTTATGGCGGGAAGCCCGGGTAAAAGATTATGCAAAAGCAGTAGAACCGAATGGACTACGAAGAGAATTGGCGGCAAATTTGCTTAGATGGCTGGTCTTATAGAGGCCGAGGACCGTCACGAGAAGAAGAAGAAATAGACATTTTAGAGCGCTGTATATGTCGCCAGCAATTTACATCGAGTGCCTTGTATTTTAATCTATATAGTATTTTATATAATTTGCATATATATATATATATATACGCACACACACGTTGTCGACAGTGGAAAGTAAAAAAAATAACGTATAACCGTGTGTTTAATGTTTATTATGCATATATTATATAAGAATGTACATTATACTGATGTTTAATATTATATATTATCACGTATACTTACATGTGGGGTTTTTTTTTTTTTTTAAATATATATATATAATATAATAATATATGAACACCAACGATGAATTCACAAACACCGTATCTTCGTCGGGCAAAAAATATTGTATTTTAAATCTGTTCCGGCACACACTACAAACATAATAATATACATCAGAACACAAGATGACAATATTATTTATCGTTGTTTCTTGGCCGTTTTTTTTTTTTTTTAATAATAATATCGTACACACGCACGATGCCGTACGTATATTGTTTGTCAGAAAAATATTATTGTCGTGCTTGTAACGATATTACTGTTTGAATGACTCGTCATCACCATCTCTATAATATATATATCCTAATTCCCTAATCAGGGCATAAAATTGCACACACAATGTGCATAGTGCTATAGTAGCAAATACGGATGAATGTGCAGTAGCAAATAAAGTATAATATTGTGCAGCTCACGATCAATATACAATTTTAATATATAATGTATACGAGTATATGTGATTTTTCACCCGATGGTACTTTATTTAAAATTTTTTTCCAGATTCCTAACAGTTTATTATTATAATTATTATTTTTTTTTAATTAAAATAAATGACAAAAAATGACGATACATCGGTTTTATATTTGTTGATTTCTGGGTTTCCTTGAAAAAAAAAAAACACGACTGATACGATTGGATGACTATAACCAGTTTACCGAGCTCTGATCAGATTTTTGATTGCAATGATTTATCGTTGCTTTCAGTATAGAAACTAAATTATCCTATACCTTCCCAATTTATTACCTACAACAGTGGCCTCGTCATGATACGAGTATGTACGGCTTTTTATAAAAACGATTTAACATTCAGTATTATTTATTTAGACAAAAGTAATAAATAAGTTTAATAATAAGACGTAAGATGTACTGCATACCTATTGGTGATTAAATTAATTTAAAAATATTTTTATTTTTTTTTTTTTTTTTTAGGAGGAGGTGGTATAATAAAGGAAAAATTGTGTGTATTGTAGCAAATAACATAGATACATTTTAAACAAAATCTGCTCCCTAACTGAAAAGGATATTAGGACTAGGTGTATAGATATTAAAGCTGGGCAAGTTATCCAATTTGTTTTACTAGTTTAAATTAAGTTATCCTAAAAAAAATGTAACCAAGCTATGTTAAAGTTAATTTGAAAACATAAGTAACTATATTTCTAACTAAATTCCAGTTCATTTTCAGAAAAACAATAACTTAAGTGGCTTAAATTAAGCTAAAAGTTACTTTTTTACTTCACTCATAAACGTATTATGTACTCTAATATTTATAGACTTTTATACATTTACTATATATAAAACTCGTGTGGACAGGACTTAGTGTGGCCGCAGCCCGTCTAGTTATGTATTAATGATATCTAAGTAAAAATTTCCGTTGAAAAATAAATCCAAAAAACATAGATATACAGTTTTTTTTTTTTCAAAAATTCGTAAATAACTTAAATTTTAACAAAATAACCAAATTAAATTAAAACTATTTATTAAAAGAAATAACCAAGTTATTAACCGAGTTGTTTTCTAACGTTCTACTTTTTTTTTTCTACTAGTCTAGTTAAAACAAGTTATCAAAATGAATTAACTTTTAATTATTCAACTAGTTACTGCTTAGCTTTGATAGACAACGATAGGTTTTGTTTCACAGGATACAGGAAACACTATAGTACGTATAAATACAATACGGTCGAAAATTGTGAAAAATAATTGAAAAATACCGAAACTACTAATCATTTAAACGAACGATATGTGTTCGAGGCACTCTGATGACCTCGATAACAATATATTACTATTATTAATATACATATATTTATAGCGGTTGTATTCTATAGGTACACACGTATAATAGTTGTTTAATGCGGTAAAATAATATTTAACACAAGGATTTTAACGTTTGTTTGGTTTATATTTTCATAATTATTTACGTATAATAATTAATTTACACCTAAAAAAAAGGTACCTACGTAAATATAATGTATATATGCACACATATAATTATTATTATTATTCCGAACACAACGAAAAGATAATCGTCCGAGTATAACAGGTATTTATTATATTATTACTACATTGAAAATAAATTGAAAAAAAAAAATGACCATAATAATTACGAATATTAATAATATACTTTACTATTTATACTCACGACTCGCGAAGTATTATAAATAATATTTTCAATAACGAATTAATAATATTATATAAGTAAGTACCTATAATCATATTATTATTATTATAATATTGGACAGTGTCCAAAATAAAATAACGCACACACATTTCGACGTGTATACGAATGTGTTTATAGAAGAGGAGGAGGAGGATACCTATAATATTATATATACTCGCAGTACAATATTATATTGTACAATAAAAATAAATCTCGCAGACGTGCTCGGCGCAGCCCCGAGGAGAATATTATTATTATTATTATTATTATTATTGTTGTTGTTGTGTTGAATTCGACTACATCGTAATATAATCGAAATCTCACTTACTTACTGCAGTGTGGGTGATGTAATAAGACACGGGACGCACTTAAGAAAATATATGGGGTTCACTTCCAGTGCTGTATTATGGCTCTCCGCCTAAACGGACAACAATGAGATAAAAATGCGCCTTTAAACTGCCGCTGCACCGCCACGCCCGGGATCCCGGGCGGACGAATGCCGGCCGCACACAATGGTTTCTTTTCGAGAAGGAAAAAAAAATAATAATAATAAAAATAATAACAATAATAATAAAAAAAAAAAAAAAAAACCCCATCTTACGGCCGAGCAACAAAAGAACGCGACAACGAGATTACGAGAGGAAGAAGAAGGAGCAGAAGAAGAAAAAAATAATACAAATTTGTCGTATTCGTCATATTATATTTATTCGTCGTTATGCTATTCAGGAATTTCAAACATGTCGATGGGTATTTCGTTTATTATTATCGACGACTGGTACGCGCGCCGTGTGTTTCTTTTGATGATCTTTGACGATTAAAATCTGAAATGGTTTTTTTTCTCTCTCTCTCTCTCTTTCTCTCACACACAAGTTGTGTCGCGGTTAAAAAAAATAAATAAATAAATACAACGATTTTTTTTTTCTCGAAAAATTTAAATAATCTACGGGTAAGAATATATACCGACTTATGGACGGCGGCGGCGGTTATATGCAAATGTATAAATATATATATATAAATATATTATGCATTTCGACCGAGTTATTATTACGGTTTGTATATATTATGAATATTACGACACTGTGGAAAACATGCAAATTATACAATTAATTTATATAAATATTTATGTTCGGCGTATTTACCCGTTAAATAATAATATAATGTTATTATATTTTCGGTACCTAACATTTTTAATAGCGGTATTTAAACAAAAAACAAAACAAAAAAAAAATTTAAATACAACCACCGCCGAAAATAGGTATATTATTATTATTATTAGCGCGGACGAGCATGTTCTATTTATGTATACATATATAAAATAATAAAAAAATAGTTATTCAAAACTTAACGAACGTGTTGATTATAGTAATATAATTTATACGCGTATTACTATTTTTTATCTCTCTCTCGGATTTATTACACACACGAGTATCACGGACCCCCCGTAATATAATTAACAAACGAGTTTTCGAAAGTAAGAACATAATAATATTATTATTTAAACGGTCCGTCGAATTTCGTACGAGTCGATTATTATAATTATTGCTCGTATTCCGACTGCCGATGCTAAAATTGCCTTACCGACTATTTTCCTACTGTGAATGTCGTCTAAAAAATATTCACATACTGAAAACAGGTATTTAACTCACCCCCCCCCCCGCGCCCATTCGACATAAAATGTTATTTTTTAATAATATAATTTGAAATTTTTCAAATTCCAAACTCCCGAGAGGTGTTTCTCGAATTTATACACCGGTAATATTATTTATGCACTTCCGGGTTTTACGTCGATTTACAAATACCCACTAATAATAATAATATCGTTCTTAGATCACATAGTATTTATAGTTTTTTATTTTTTTAAGCGAAATCCGGGGACGCGGCTCCGGGCATATTACAATTGTACGGAAATACGTTATGCGCGCACACATCGTAACACTATAATATTATAATATTATTAATCGTTATTAATCGGATTTGAATAATTAATAATCGCTGTTAATTATAGAATTATTGTTGTACGTAGAGATTACAATTAATACTTATATAATCGCCGTTTCCGATATAGACATTATTACATTACTTATAATAATAGTATAAGGAATCTTTAGCGGTGGCTGTGGTGGTTGTGCAGGAGGTGCCGGAGGTTTAGGAAGAGGAAGACAGTGTTTGTTGCGGGACAATATTATGTAAATTTTCCCGGGTCGAATATTCGAATACGTGTGCGTGCGCGTGGGTTAACGATGTATATTATTATTATTTATTTATTTTTCTTTTCTTTTATATTATACCGACCGATGTACCCTAAACATATTATAATGTATTCATTAATAATAATAATAATAATAATAATAATTGTTGTATATCATTACGCTATAGGTTTTTGTTATTCGGCGCATTTAGTTGCCTACGTAATATATTGAAATAATAAGTATTTATTTTTTTTTTTTTTTTTTTTTTCGGATATTATAAATAATATAAATATTTTTTTTTTTTTTTTTTTTAATGATAATATATGGAAACGCCCGTGTTGTTTTATAGACTTGTTTTATAGGAGAAACGTAAAAAAAAAAAAAATCATAATCAAGTGTGTTTTACTACACGGCGGCCGGTTTGGCGGGCCCCGTCGACGACGAGCCGTATTATAGTAATAGCCGGGCGATGTTCGTCGCCCGTGAAAATTCGACATGCGGCCGACGACGACGACGGTTGTAAAGACGTATAATAAAAGAAAAAAACTACGCGCGCGCGCGTGTGTGCGTGTGTGTGTGTATTGAAAGAAAAAATAATAAAAACGTTCCACAAATGTTTCGGTAAGGTTAAAAAGAAAAGAAAAAAAAAAAAAAACACGACCTTAAAACAACTGTTTTGTCCGTCGGACCGTGAACGGTCTTGTTCGTCGCCGGGGGAATAAAACGTCGTCGTGCTCGCAGTATTTATAATATATTATTGAGGATAAATAGCCGATGACGAAAACGAACGGCCGGATACGATTGCGTTTTCGACAGTATTAATAATATTCCCAACCGTCGTGCGGTTTAACTCGTATATAATTGTATATTATTGTATTTATAATTTTTTTTTTTTTTAATTTAATTTTTATTCGAAAATATACAATCTATACCCAAAGGCATAATATTAATGTGTGCTACGGCAATTTAAAACACGAATAAGGACGCGGGAAGAAGCCCACCATCGTTTGCTTAAATATATATATATATATATATATTATTTTATATAATTTTTATTCGTTAATCATCAAGACGATTTCTGCGCCAGGTTCTTTTTAGACGCCGCGGTGGGTAGCCAGGAATCGCGTGAGCGGCTAGACCGGATATAAGAGGGCTGGGGTGATAAGTCAGTTTGTCGAAAAATCGTTTACAGTACGGTTTAGGTTCTTCGTGGATAGTTTTAATTTGTAAGTCGTGAGGGTGGATAGTAAGACTAGACATATAAGGCGGGGGGGATTTGGTGATGGAGCGTATAATTTTATTTTGGACGGTTTGTGTACCTTTTATTGTGATTGGATTTTTTGGCATTGTCCCAATGCTGGAGGCCATATGTCCACATTAGGACATTTAATTGGCGATTTTATAAATGAGCAATTTATTTATTTAATTTTGTATGTTTATTGGATAATAATATATTTAGCAACCGTAGACGACGGTACGCTAGTGCTAATAACAATAATGATAATATTGCATTTCGGCGGCGGCGTGCGGTATATTAGCAGCCGGTGTAATGCCGCGTACCAGTTTGACGGGGAGACGACCTGACAAACCTATTATAACGCTTTGCCATTATTATTATTATTATTATTTATTTATTTATTATTTTTTTTTTTTTTTGCGCGACGGGCCAGCTGCCCCGGTGCGTTGTTCTTGCGTGTACGCGGAGAAGGAAGAAAAAAAAAATAGTAATAATAAAAAAAAAAAGAAATACACACAATAAAATCGATTCCCGACGAGACCGCTATCTCGCGTGTATATGCGTGTGTGCGTGCGCTCTCGCTCTTCCCTTTTCGTTCTCCCCCCCGGTATTATATTTATGTGCATATAATATTATTATATATTCAGGTTTATAAACAGCGGGCGGCGGCCGTGCCGGTTGTTTATCGAGGGTAAAAATCGTGTTTATCCGTTCAGTTTCACGGCCCAATGCACCCGGAGAAGATTATGTCCGACTGTATATAATATTATACGTTTACTATTATTATAACTCCGTGGACCGTAGAGAGAGCTGGAGCGAGCCGAGCTTGGCCGCCGCGGAGAAGGCCAAAAGGGAAACGTGATAATGTGCCTAATGAGATATATATATATATATATATATATATATATTGTATTTTTTTTTTTTATTATTTTTTATTATTATTATTGTATGTGTGCAACTGTTTTGTTTATATACCGAATATAATGATATACGTGGTGCGAGAGGGAGAAAACAAAACCGTATAATAATAAACCCGACGACTAAAAATATAAACCTCGGCGTGCGGCGTCCATGTGTGTGTGTGTGTTATTAATTTTATTATTATTATTATTATTATTATTATTATGGGAGACGGCCAGATTTTAATTTCTCGTTGCGTGTGAATCTCCTGCGCAGATAGAGGTGCGGAATGTGTTGCCACGTAATTAATTAACTACTACTACTACTACTACTTCTGCTACACAACGACACGGTGTACATAATAATAATAATAATACACGCGATATACGTAATGTAATATTAATACCTTTTTTTTTTTTTTTACTATAAAATAAATATATCAATATGAAAATTAGTACGTAAACGTCGTTCATTTAAAAAAAAAAAAAAAAAACATTCACGTTTGTCGGGCCGCGCCTCTCCTCCTCGCCCCTACCGCACCGTTGTAATTTACATAATATCGTTGCGAACAAATGATTTTTTTTTTTTTTATTTTATTTTTATTCGTAATCAGCGCCGTGCATTTTAGGGGCGGCGGGCCGGGGTGGTAATTGTCCCGGGGCGCCGATTAGCGGAGCGGTCGCGTCGAAACTATATTTAAAAACGTAACAAAATTAAGTTGTTTTTTTTTCGATAAGACCTCTCTCTTTGAACTCTCCTAGTTGAATAATAATAATAATAAAAAAAAATAACTTTGTTAAAATTTAAGTTTAACCGATTGTTGTTCCGTAATTAGTTATTAATAATAATTACGAAGGAAAGAAAATAATGTACTATTAATGCGTCTTCAGAACGACGAGAAACGCCCATACCCATTTCTACGGGAAAAATAAAATTAAAAAAAGTCTGCCGTTCAACAACAATCATAATTATTATTATTAACATCGACCAAGTTTTGTTTTTCGTACAAGTACACTCGAATGATTTTTTTTTTTCTTTCTTTCTTTTTCTTTTTAATAATTTACACGCACTCGAATAATATATTTTGCGAATCATCGTTATTACTCATTAATCACTACCTACATTCGAATACAATAAAAGAAATAATAATAATAATAATAATAATAATAATACTCGTAACGTTAATAATATTATAATGGTACGTGTTGTTTATTGTATATAAAAAAACACAATACAATACCGAAATTGATCTCTAGATGTGGAATAATAAAAGCGGAAATTATTACAACAATATCGTATCGTATGATAATAATAATAATAATAATAATAATTATGATATTATAACGGTATTGATTTACCGCGATGCGAGATTATAATAATAATAATAATAATAATAATGTTATTTTGTCAATATTGGGATTTCAAAAAAATCCGGGACGAGTGTTTAATGTAACGAAAAGAACGAGTGCATCAAACGACGAGGACGATGAAAAATAAAAAAAAAAAAAACCTCTGGGCGATCATCGCGCACTCACACGCACGCCGCAATAACGCGGAGTGACTACGCGTTTTCTTGACAGCATTCGTACGTGAGTATATAATATATATACATTATTATTATTATTATTATATTTGTATATTAAGCGGGTTCGTCTCTATCTGTTTCCCGGTCTCGTCACTCTGTCTCTTTCCCCGGTCTCCCTCTCGTTGTGTCGGCCGAGCGCGTCGGAAATAACCGCCGGGGCCAAAGAGCCGTTGGATCGGATTCAAGAAATCCCCGTAGTGCCGTTTTATCCGCCGCCGCCGCCGTCATCCCGAAAATCAATCTCTCCTCGCCGCTCGCCGTGCGGCACCACGGCTGCCTTAACGATATAATATTATAATAATAATAATAAACGAGCCGATGTCTGAGTAAATCCGAGTGCACCACACACGCTCGACGGAAAAAAAAAAAAAAAAAAAAACGGTATTAGTAGTGGGCCGCGGGTATTATTGGTATTGGGCGAATAACTCATTTTCACGTCGGTTGCGGCCGGCGGCGCATTCGACACGAGTTCGCGCCCGCCGTCGCCTTACCGAGAATAAATCGGTTCTCGCCCAGGTTTCTTTTTCGTTTTGGTCACGTTAAATTCACATATACCGATAAACGGGTATTATTATGTCGTATCGTAAAATAACGACGCCCGGCGATGATATCGACGCGAATAACGAAAACGCGCGGTCGTGACCGTTCCGAAATTACAAAAAATTACAACGTGTGCCGCCCGCCGCGTGGTTATACCGCGCGCACGCGCGCGCGTGCACAGGTATTTTCTAGCGGACATGAGAAAAAAAAAAACCTCCCGCAGACGAACGCACCGTGAACATATAAATACATAATGGACAGGACATGACATGACTACGACGTATATAATCCAATGAAACATTTTTTTTTTTAAGGACAATTTGTTACCGACCTATTAAAGACACCGGTGTAAAAACAATAACAACAACAACAACAAAATAGAAATTAGACGTACACGGATTATAACAATATATATTTACAACAACCCCGTCGCGCGTGGTTTTGATTTTGGCGAATAAATTATTAGTTTTTTTTTTTTTTTTTTTATCACGGTTTCGCCGCCGTCTATTATTACAACATTATCATATTATTATCTATACATGTCTGTACATTTTTTAACGTTCATTATACGCCCGCGTGGCGTATGTGATGTGTATTATTATTATTATTATTATTATCATTATTATCGTCGGTCGGGTTATATAATACATTGTCTGCATGTGTGTGTGTGTGTGTATGTGTATATATAATGAACCCTTTCAGCGGTGTCGGTGGAAAGAGGATGGAAAAAAAAAACCGTTTCCGGCGTGAATGAAAAAAAAAAAAAAAAAATATATGTATGTATATATATATATATATATATTAAAAATAAAATGTTGTTTCATGGGGAGAGGGCGGCGCGGGCGGTGGCGGCGGCGGCGGTGGCGGCGGGGGATGGTTGAAGGCGGGAAAAAGGAACGCGCGCCGCCACCGCCGTCGTCGTCCGCGCGCGCGGTAGGTCGGCGGCGCGCGGGCCGTCCGCGCCGCCATATGGGTCGCTGTCGACAAATATTTGCCGACACTCAAAAAGGGTATTGTAAATTTAAACCCGTTTTGTGTCTTCACCCGCTAGCGCGCGCGCACGTCGCGGGGTAAACGTTTCCACGAGCGCGCATAATGGTTTACGTGTATAATATTATGTACACTGCAACCTCAACCGTATAACGATATATTTATTTTAATATATAACGATTATTGTGTATACACGGTTATATTATTATTATTATTATTATTATTATTATCGTGCGCATTATCGGTTATACGCCCTCCGTTGTGTATTGTATATATATATATATATATATATATTATAATATTATTATGTACGTCGACGAAAAATTATTATATATATTTAAAAAAAAAAAAAAACAAAAATAATATAAAGAGGAAAAAAAAAAACCGGAATGCGGTCGGAACGCCGCCGCTATTGTCCGCGACCGGAATGAAAATGTAATTTTTGCTGCGGCGGCGGCGGGCCGACCGACAGAGATCGAATACCGCAAAACGGGAAAGCGGGCCGGTGAAAGAGAAAGAGAGAGAGAGAGAGAGAGAGAAAAAGAGCGATATTATTAACTCCCCGGGGGTTATATCGGTGAAATTAAAGGGCGCATTAAAGGGACGTGATCGGAATCCGTTGCGGCGCCCGGCGTTTCGGTACGCGTCTCACGTTCGAGTATATGCAAATTTCGACGCGCCCGGGCGTGTGCGGATCACGCGCGACGCTCGAGCGCCGGATTCACTGTCGGGACCTATGGCGAGGGGATTGTGGGGTTGGCGTGATGCGGACCTGCGGGAATTTGCGATTCAAATCGGTTCTGGCGACGGTCTTCTCGCGTGTTCGTGTGTGTGTGTGTGTGTGTGTGTATCGATCCCTTAGAAATCGGCCGATAAAGACTGCAAAGGTCACGCGGACGTCCCGCTCGTCCGCCACCGCGTCACGGTGTCCGACACGGAATACAAGCGATCGCGGTGCGGTGAGGGCGCGCGCGTGTGTGTGTGTAGATACCCGCCGCCGCCCGTGCACCTGGCAAACGTCCAGAGCGCTTCCGTACGCGACAACCGTCTTTGGTTCTCGTTTCTCCGCGGTCCCGCCGCACGCACACACCGCCCGCGGGTCGTCACTTTATATTATATTATACTTGTATATATTTTTTTTTCTCGTCGTGTGTGTGTAGGTACTACACACTGTACACATGAAACTGCGCTCGCGACTCGTTCCGTTTTATACACTGCCCGTTCGTCGTCGGCACCAGTGATTGCCAAAGTGCGGTAAGATTGACCGCCGGACGACGCATAAATAATACGTGATTAATACGCGTCGGCACTTTGCGCCCTTTTCGTCGAAACTTCACGGGGTTTTTTTTTTTTATTTTTTTCTACTGTTTGACATCCAAACCGCGCGAAACTCTTTTTACTCGTTTTGCTATATTATAGTAATGGAAATACGTAATATACGCGTACGCGGTACGAGAGTTTTAGATTTTACCATATGATGTGTTGTTGTTGTTTTTTTTTTTTTTTTTTTATGATTTTCGCGGTGGTTTTCCTAACAGTTAGGAAGAAAAAAAACCGTGTCGGTTTCATTATTTTCGAGTTTTTTCTTTTTGCTGTTTACTCGTATATCGACAAATAAACGTATAGACATGGAGCTTTCACAGCATATCAACATTAGCCCTTTCTAAGGACGGGCGGCTAATGTTCAAAACATTCCGGTCGTTTTTTTTTTAAACTATTTATAGGTATTTCGAGTTTTCGAGATTTCGTTTGGTATTATTTGGATAAAATCGGTTTGGCCGGCTAGAAATACACGATAATTTGACACAAGGTTCAAAAATAATAATAATAATAATAATTCGTATAAATTCGTTCGGTATCGTTTTTCGTTAAAAATGATTCATCGTTGCGTACGGATAAAAAATTCAATTCCTCTCTTTATATCCTACATTCCCGGCTTTCCACCTGCTACGTTGGCCCGGCCACATGTTCTTTGGTCGTTTTTTTTTTTTTTTTTTTTTTCGTAGACTGTTCGCACTCGATTACTGTGTCCGCCGCACCCGGTATAACATATTGATTAGTCGCGGCGTTGTCGATTTTTTTCTACACCTCCGTGTACGTATTGTAAATATAATAATAATACGATAATAGGTTCAAATAAACGGAGGAGACTTTTCGGTCGGGGTGAGGGGGGGAGTTGCAAATATTTCACCAGACTATAAAAAAAAAAAAAAAAAATAATTTATAAACCGAACCCCGTAATAATATCATAAATACCGCGGCGGCCCCGATCGTCGTTATTGTTATTGTTATAGTTATGCACTGCGTAAACCTCCCGCGCGGATAATTTTTCAAATCAAGAGCGAAACGTGTAGTGCGACCGACGTTCTATTAATAATAATAATAATAACGGACGGGAGAAATACTCGAACGGGAGAAACCGAGCGGCGGGCGAATTCCGCGCGTACTTTGAAACCGCCGCCGCCGCCGCCGCCGCCACCGCCGCCGCCGCAGGTCTAATCCGTTCTAATTGCGGTCAATTATAATATTATAATCGGAAACTATAATCGGAGAGTATAATCGAATTGAGTGTGTAATACACGTTGCGGAAATGTCCGTTTTAAATCCGAATTATTATACGTACGTCGTTGCCGCGGAATTGCCGGTTCTTCGGTTATTATGTATAAAGACACACGCGGCGTAAAATGAAAAAATTATCCAGCGTCCTTAATAGCGATTCCGAGTGGCTAGCAAAACCCCCGGAAGGTTTTAATCTCTCTACCAAACTTATAACAAACAATTGTAGAAATTAATCACAACTTTTCAAACGAAATAAAACATAATAATATGTAAAAATACCCGTAACATAAATTATTTATTCGACATTTTGCCGGATTTAAATGGGGGCGCGTAAAACGTTCGGGAGGGCCTTATTTCAGAAACAAAAATTTGCTACACTCGATGTATTAATTTCCGCACAATAAAACTTTACTATATAATAATAGTATGTTATTCAACCCATTGGGACGCACATTGGGGGAGGCGATACGTCCCTCCCTCTGTAAAATAATAATATATGTTTATCCTTAATGTGTTTTTGCGGCGTAAGTTTGTATATTGTTTGTATATAAGTACAATGTTAATTGTTTCGTGTGTGTGTGTGTGTGTGTGTGTGTGTGTGTGATTGTCTCAGTGTTATGACCACTGCCCAGTAAAATATATTCTTTGTTTATTATCGTTTCATATTGTCCCTCCCTTAAAGATCACCATATGGGCGCCCTCGTTTAATCCCTATAGTAAATAATAACAATCGCTGTTATAATATAAATCGTGTATTTTTATTAGAAAAAAAAAAAAAAATAAGTACATAAAATATTTAATATAAAATGTTGTTTACTTATTTTTTTTTTTTTTTTCTATCTGTTTACAAAATGTTTTTTATTCGTTTGCAAGATTAACTATAACTTGTTCTATGTCCATGCCCTTTGTTCTCTCTCCCTCACTCTCTCTCTCTCTCTCTCTCTCTCTTTCTGTATATATTATTTATTTAATATCCCTATATTGCCGAGTCGATTTTGACCGATCGAATTTCTCAGATAGTATTTTATCAATTTCGTTTTTGAAAACGATCGTTGGCCTGCTGCTACGGTTATACAGGTGTATTATTAATGAACATTTCACGCGCGCGTACAATACATCGGAGAAAATCGAAAATTAATCGTGTGCAATAATGTAAATAGCCGTGTTATCATAGTCGTTAAGTTCTAGAGTACCCCGGGTTGGGAACCGCTGTACTAAAAGACTAGTGAATACGAAGGGTGTTATTTTTGTTTCGGATTATTTGAAAATAATCTAAGTAAACGTTACACTGTAAACCACATGTTATATCGCTATCAATCTGTCGTTTTCAATAGTATTTTCGTGAGGAATAATTTATCCTGGCGGGCCGCCGAAATTCCCAAAACTCGTGGGTCGAGCGGACAATGCACCCAGCCCCCTCCCGGTAAATCCGGCGCTGCGGTTCGACCCGTGAACACAAGTATTAAGATACCGAATAATAATAATCCGTGTCCCCCGGTATAGCTGAATTATATCGTTTGAAAAAAAAATATTTCAAATAAGTACATTATAATTACGATAATAAACAAAAAAAAAAAAAAAAAAACCGCTCGGCTGCAATAATAATAATTTGTTCCCGGGCCCCACCCCCCCACACCAAATTATCTCGGAAATAATAGTATGCAGGAATTTCGCGCGGTACACTCTCGGCAATATAATATACGGGGAGTTTTCCACTAGCGTTCGTTTTGCGGTGATGAGCTCCGCACACGTGGGGTGCCGCGGCGGCGGTCACGGACGTGTACGATTCTCGGTGGTGACGGCGGTAGGGGACTCGGGCGACCGTGCCGCGGCGGTGCGGACGGGCGGACGGGAAAAGCCGTGACCGACAAATTATATGGCTCCGCTGCCGCCGCCGCGTTCATCATTATACGCGGCGGCCTCCACACGACCATTATCGGTACACACGGTTTTATTATTATCATTACGAGTATTATTATTATTATTATTATTATTATTATTATTATTACCGCCACGGCGAGTCTATATAATATTATTATGTATACGCGTACGCTTGTTGTACGTACACGTTGTCGGACGACGACGACGCCCACGGAATATACCCTCTCCCCTTAATTGGGTCTCGATTTATTACGCTGTCCCGCCGCCGCCGCCGCCGCGCGACGACGGTGAAATAACGCGCGACGACCACGACGACGGCCGAGAATAATATAATACGGGCGTATTTCTCGTAACGACGGCGTACGATTCTACGTAATATTATATATATATATATAGTTTTTTATTTTTATTTTCTTATGGTTTTTTTTTTTTTTTTTTGGGAATCATTGGACGCGCGCGTATCCTATTCAATTTCATGTCTATCGGTCCTATTTATCACCGCCGCCACCATTCCGCTTCATCAGATAAACCGCCGCCGACTATACGTTACGGCGGCGGTAGAAGATTACGTGCATTCCACTCGACGCAGACCGTCGTCGTCGTCGTCGTCGTTGTCGTCGTCGTCGCCGGAGTGGTATGTTGCGGCTTGGTTGGAGGGGAGTAGAGGATGGACCGGCGGCGACGTTGCGGGGTACTACGGCGGCAGTGCGACGGGTAGCGGTGTACGACTACTACTAGTACCCGTGGCGGGGCGCGCGGGCGGGTGAGAAAGACGGGTCGATATTTCGTATTATATACGTACGAACGAACGGCGGCGGCGGCGGCGGCGGCGGTTAAGTGGGCTCCACGTGGAGCCGACCCGCAGCAGATGTCCGACGGCCAATCGCCGTCGACCCGGGTTTTTATAAACTTTTTAACGTCCCGCAGACCACCGCCGCCACCTCCACTTCGCCACTTTGCCGCATCGCCGTTGCCGTCGGCGCGTAGTTGTAGCAGTAGTAGTAGTAGTAGTAGTAGTAGTGGTGGTGGTGGTGGTGGTAGTGCGTCGTCGCGCCGCCTCACGTCCCACTTCTGGGGACCCCGGCGTTATAATTAAAGTATTCCGGGAACCGCCGACCCGAAATTGTCGGCCGCCGATCGTCTCTTCACCGCCGCCGTCTTTGCTGACAACAGTGTTTTTTTTTTTTTTTTTTTTTCTCAATTTTTTTTTCGTTTCTCGCGCGCGCACACGGTGTTTTATTCTTTCTTTCTCTGTACTCCTACGGTTTTCCGTCTTTTCCGTCTCGTCGTTCCTGCTCCTCTTCACTCACCCCCTCCCCACCGCCTCCCACCTTTAAACACCCCGTCACCGTGTGTCGTAATAAGCGTTTATTACGCGCGCACGCGCGCACACACACAAACACACAACAACGCACTCGAACACACGCGTTGACCGGCCACTATTTATACAATAATAATAATAATATATAGGCGTACACACCACAAATAGTAGAGAAACAGAAAGAGAGAGAGGGGGAGAGAGAGATAATATCATTATTATTACGCGTATACATCCTATACGCGTTATTGTTGTTATTTATATATTATACGTATACGCGAAATAACGATCATTTTTTTTATTTTTTTTTATTTTTATAAGTCGATTTTACAACAACACCGTGTGTGCCACATCTAATTGGCACCACTGTCGGAACGCGGCGGCGGCGGCGGCGGCGGCGAAAAGAATGCGCGCCGCGATTGTTGGCGGCGACGGATGTGCGTGTGTGTGCGCCGTATAAAATATAATATGCATTCGAGTCACGACTCGCGCACGACTCTTCACGGAACACGACAAAAAACAACAGTTTTAACGGGCTAATGGCCGGCCTGTCATGTCGGACAAATGCGACCGGGTATACCGGGGACCGTCGCCGCCGCCGCAAAAATAAATAATCCGAGAAAAAATAAATAATAATAATTTATATAATATAATATACGTATAGAAGAGAAGAAATAAAAAAAAAAAAAAATGTATATAAAAATACTCGATCCCGCCGCGTTATAGGAAATTATGATTACACCGGCGGTTAACGGGCGTGCAAAAAAAAAAAAAAAAAATTATAAAAATAAAAAAACAACTCCGTTTATCATTCACACGGCTGCCGCCGCCGTCATTAAAGAAATTATTGCCGTTTACGGCGAGCACAGATATAATGATAAAAAAAAAAAAAAAAAAAATGCACGGCCCCGGTCGAGAGACTCTATAAACTATTTATATTGCGGAGAAAAAAATAATAATCGTAAAAATTACACAAACTTCCGCCCCACCGCCGGTAGTGTAGAGTCTATCGTATACGCCTAATAATAATATCGTGTCGTGATGTCGTCTCGCGTACACATTGTACGCCGACCGACTATATATAGGTGTAATAATATTATAATACGCGGTCATTTTTGGTATGTGGTCGCCGGTATAATGTCCGTGGCGGTAATATCCGACCGACGTATTATATTGCGGTAGTTGCCGCCGGGTCGTCGTCGCCAATATTATCATCCCGACCGACATAAAAACGTGTAAAACGATTTTATATCAAAGCCACATCGTCGGCCGGCGATTGTTATTTCGCGTAAATAAAATTGTAATTTAGGGGAAATGTTCTTTTGTTCGAGCGATTCGAATAGGGGTTTTTTTTTTTCAAAAAAAACAAACGTGTAAATCGATTCGCCGGTATCGTCATCAAGATCGTAACGTCAAACACAAAGTGTTTAAATTTCGATTAAATTCAATTTATTTCGACCTAAACTCTATGAATCTCCGATTCACTTTCGGTTACTCCGGGTCATGACTCGTAGTGATTGAAACGAGGATACCAACGAGTTCGTCGAACGGATCCGTCGTTCTCGTGTACCGAATCTCTAAATCGATTCGTCGTTCATTCGTGTGATTCATTCATTTCGAACGAATCGTTCACTGCACACGATCGCATTATCACCAGATGATCGGATCGACAAAGTCCCACGACGCCGAATAACGTGGACGACACCAAATTTTATTACTATTTCGTTTTGCTATATGTGTAATAACGGTATGCGTTTTTGTTTCTTTCGACCGCAAAACTCGCTCCGATCGAATAGAAAAACTTCCCGAGAGGAGATCATCTCTTGGCCATCATATATTGTAGCATTTCGGTTATAGTTTTTGAAAGGTCGTTGGGGATTGCGCAAAAACGGATTTATCGTTGTTTTCGTTTCAGCCTACCCGTCACAGCGGCCTACCGACGGTGTGTGAAATATTATAGGTATTATGCTTTCCCGTTTATTTTTTATTCCAATTGTTTTGTTTCGTTATCGTTTGTGTTTGAGCAGCAAAAAAAAAAAAAAAAAAAAAAAAAAAACAACAACGTAGAGTCTCGAAGCTCTACGATTATAGTATTTAAGTAGTATCGTAGTAAACACAATGAAGAAACAAAATAATAAAAAAAAAAAATAACCGCGCGCTCGAAATTATTATAAATTACGCAGCAAATCGTTCAATGTACCTACTTGTTGCAACTATAGCCTATAGGTACTCGATAACGTAATAACGTATATAATATAATATAATGACACTTCTGATTATTATTGGAACGTCACTTATACCCGCAAACTTAAACCGTATACTGTGTAAACATTTTTTTTTTTTTTTTTTTCAAGTCCGTCATTCGTATTTATTTTCGTACGATACAATTTTGGACGGGTCGTCGTGGTTTTTTAGCTATTGCCGGTGAATGTTATTTCAAAAGTGCAATACGAATCGCTTTTTGGGGGGGGGGTAGGTGTTTATATATTAAAAATAAATTACGCTGGCATAGAATAATTATATTATATTTTATTTGGCTCGCACTGTCGCAGTGAAATAATATTATTATTATTATTTGATATTTCAAATACGATATATGTTTTCCATTGAAATTCGATAAAACACAGTTGAGAAATACATTTGCGACCAAATTATTATAAATGTCGTACGGTGTAGACACTAGAGGTCGGCAACCTTATTTCCTTCACGGGCCATAATTTTTTATCGGCTTTTCATTGAGCGCCACATTATAAATTAAAATAAACGTTATACAATTAATACATATATTTATATCAAAAATCATGATTATGAGTATGAGTCCCACTGCTTGGTTATACTTGTTAACTAATTTCGAAATAAAATATTTTATAAAGAGTTTTTTTCTATTAAATATATATTATATTTATTATAATTGCTTTGAATAAAAAAAAATAATTCTCGAGTGAAAAAAAATGTACAAATATATAGTGTGATTATTGAGTTTGAATATTTCCCGTTCACTTGTTTATATCCGCTTTCATATTGGATGTTCGTAAAACTGATTTTAAGTGTTCGTCGCTTAATCGGGAACAATATTTATTTGTTCGATATTTAACAAGTGAGAAAATGTCTGCTCACAAATATAAGTGCTACCCGAAAGAAGTAGCAATCAATTTTTTAGCCAAACGTTTAATACCTTTAAAATGTATTTCGGAAAGACTCGAATAGAAAAATATTACATTATATTTACAATTTTAGATATAAAATTAAAATTTTTAAATACCATTGCCGGTGCCCGGTTTAGACCATAATACATATATTTAATTATAAAAGTAATATAGATAACCGACTCCGAGTAAACGGGAAGCTTTTGGTGCAGTTCGTTTACGCCATGCAATCATGTGATAAATACGTGTGATAGTATGAAAAATATTTGATATCGTTTCAACCGATTCTTTCATTGATTTCCATAGCATGCATAGTGGGTACCTATAAAAACCCGGTATGTACACAACTGGACTAATCCAGATTTATGTACATCATCGCACGTGATGCACGGCATAAACGAATATTTCACGGGTCAATCATTACAATTTACTAATTTGTTTAATTGTTTTCATATAGTCATTTATGGTTTAAACCACGATTGTAGATACTGTGCACGCACAACTACCGTCTGATAGGATCGTCGAAAAGTGTCCACCGGAGTGATTCTCGTGCACCAGCCGGATTGCTAGACCGCTAGCGCTCGTGTGAAGCCGCGAGCGAATTTAGAGTTGAGAAATTAAAAAGATATAGGAGAGTCATGATGTATATGCTCAAGGCCACGATCACAGAGCTATAGATCAAATGTACGAGATATCCTCAACTCGTCATTCTCTCACACCGTCGCACGAACGCCAGCAGTCCAATGTCCGGCCGATTCGCGGGAGTCACTACTGTGGACGCCTATTCCTAGGTCGTTAGGCCCATTATATCGTGGTATACACTCGGCATCACTTTTCTATCGGTCGACAGGTAATCTCAATCAGTCATTACGGCGCACCGTATCGAGTGCAAAACTGTTACATGTTCTACACGCACACGGCAAATAGTGGGATTTATTTGTTTTATTTGATTTTATTTTGAATATTTTATTATTACGTTAATATTTGAAATATTCACGTTTACCATTAGACACGGCGGCCGTGTAATGAGTTCGCCACTCTCTAATTTATCTAATCTCTCTAGTTAACACGAAACCGAAAGTGATGATCCTATCGGTAACATTACCGTATTATATGTTTACACGGCCCGTTAATTATTGAACTCGAACATTATAATATTTTCATATCTTATAATACATAAAAAAAAAAAAAAAATAATAAAACCGATTCGCGAACGTTCTATACAAATTACTTTTTAAGAGAGATTATATATATATAGTTAAATAATAAATCGAGTTATAAATAAAAAATAAATTATTTACCGACACATTCGCAGCTCAGAAAATCGTTTTCCGAATGCGTACGGGATACTTTTTTTTTTTTTTTTCTTTTATTATAGATAGGTAGGTTCTACCATTATTCTATTTTATGAAATAACCCGTTTCCAGACGACTGCGTTATTTTCGTCCAATTAAGGAATAATAATAATAATTGTAGGTACGTGTACGCCGTCGTCGCCGCCGCCGTTGCCGAAGTGTAAACCACCGCCGGCGTGTTTTGTTTTATATGGTATCTAATGGGCACACGGCAGATACAAAGTATAATAATTATTTATTTTTTTTTTTTTTTTTTTTTTTTTAATATATATATATACGTACGATAAACGCGTGTATGGAAATATAGGTACGATTAATATCAGCCGTTGGTACGGGGATATCATATTAAATAGTAAGTGCCGCGGCGTGTACCTTGTGTTATTAATTTGTAATCGGGCGAATAATAAACCGAGTGCAAACATACAAACGACGAAAATATTACTTATCATCTTTTTGCCTCGTCCGCGTTAGAGACACGATAATATTATTACTATTCGGGTGACAACGGGTCAATTAGAGCCCCCAGGTCCTACGGGGTCATTTAGATTGTCATTTAAATCCCCACAATAACGTTTGTAAATTGTTATAAGAGTCTGGTTACACTGTGCGATAATTACAATTGATAATATTTTACTTTATTGGTATTTTTAAATTTTATTTTTTTTTTTCAACTAACGATATTGTTTTATTAAAATGGTTTGAAATTGTTAAATCTAAAGACATTTAAATCTATATTGACGATGCAATCCTTTTGATTTTCGAAATTCGGCCGTTTATTAGTTCTCATTCTGAATGCCACGAATCGCGGTAATTAAACAACAATAACTATACGACCATTTAATTTGGATTGATTAGTAAAACACACTTTTTGAACACAACGCGCAATAACGTCGTAATTGGCGAAGAAAAAAAAAACGCAGTCAATTTATGGAGATAATATCGTATTTCGTAATTCACGAGGTCGGAAGTTGGGACAACTAGATCGATAGAAAATAGATGACCGCGCGTGAATATGTTCTCGTTATTAATCATCACATGGGCATTTGGGATGGCCTATCTTAATAATATAATATATCCGGTAACCTGCGTTCGCTTATAATTCGTGTTTATTGTAGGGGGGGGGGGGAAAAAAATCGTCGTAAAACTATAATGGTACGACATACCACCAATGGTTATAACACGTTCGCGTTTGTTAGTAGCCCGCCGTCGCCGTGGCCGTTATTGCGAAAAACGACCGATGCCAAAAATCTATTAGACACGGCGACAACGATGCTGTAAATATTCCACCCCCCCCCCCTTTTAATTCGATCTGTTCCACAGCCAAACGTGCGATCGGCGGCGCGGAATATTCGGTAAATATTTCAATTCCCGTAATGCCGCGGCCCGGATACGAATCGATTGTTCAATTGTTGCCGGCGGCATTGCAGGTGCTCTGTTTAGCAGAGTATAATAATAACGTTTTACGCGCTGCCGCCGTCGTCGGTTTCACCGTATCGCCGCGAATTATCATTAAAACCATAGAATAATGCGTATATATATATATATATATATATATATAATATTGTTAATTCGTAACACATCGTCGTACAGACATATAAAATATAATTATCTATGGGGATCTAAGGGCCATAAGAACTCTGGCGGCAGCGTGTCGTACTAAAATAAGGGTACGGGGGGGGCGGGCTCTGCGATACGCATCCGAAACCTTACACGATTATTAACGTACGTAACGTACCGCGCGTGCGCACGAGCACGTGCTCATTAGCAAACGCGCATTAGCACGTGCGTACTCTTTCCGGACGGCGCGCGGACGGACATTTAAAAAACGATACACAAACTCGTCGTCGCGGTATTGCGACGTCAACGAATATGATAAACAACATCAACGATTTGCATCCGGATTCTAAACAATAAGAGCGCGGTTATAAAGAAACTTCGCTACAATCGGTAGGCCGGACCGAATCCAGCTGACCGCGCCCAATAACTGCGACTGATAACAATAATACGTTTATCGTATTTGCACGGTGCGAGCGTTACGAACTCTGTGTCGTTCCATTTACGATCGCAGTCGTAGGGAAACTGCGATAAATCCATTTTTTTTTTTTTTTTTTATCATTTGAATATTTGACTTTTCCGTAGTATAACAACAAAGAACAAATTCCAAACAGATGGGCGAATCGACCGGTTATATTATCATGGAAATTAATAGTTAACGATAAAAATGGAAGTAGACGCGAATATTGATGCGTCAATATTGTGTTACCTACGAATGGTAGCATTCTATTTCCACGGTATATTATTTCGTTTTTATACGATATTTTATGATTCCACGCAAAACCCCCCGGATAATATTGACGAATTCCCAACCAGTGAAGTTGTATAAAAACATGTTTAACGAATTTATTATTGTTATTGCGGCGCCATACAATTCACGGGCGGTGACATTATTTTTCTGCGGGATATTCCTATTTTATTATCCGTTGTTTACACGAAAATACTCGGTTGATAATAATTCTTAAGATATTACATTTATTTGGAAGTTTAGTTCCAAACACACAGACTGATAAAAAAATACGTATAAAGAAATTATCGGATCTCGAATTAACCGTAAAAAAAAAAAAAAAAAACATCGGTTTCGGTTTCCAATTCTAAATTATTAAAATAAGATTCCGGTTTCCGAAGTTATTTTATAATTTTTACTTTGTCGACTATTTGAATTAAACAACTACTTTTTTATAATAATAATTAATATCACGTCTTTCGGCTATATCCATACCGATAATTAAAACAATTTTTAATACTATAACCGAATGTCACCTTGTATTATTTACAGGATGACCGACGACTATTTTCCATCCCAATCCTGTACATACGAGTGGCCATTGACCCGGCAACAAAATTGAAAACACTTATCCACCCCAATGTTCTTACATTCCACGATCCAATTATTATTAATTTCTCCTGTTTTTTAATCCTACTAACATCTGTGCCTGTGTATACAACCATTCCTCCCGGAGATCCGAATGAGGAACTTATTCCGGATAATAATTCAACTACAATCGTAGTCGTGATGACTAATACTAGGACTTATTCATTCTGGACCTTTATGAAGTGGTTTGTCCGAAAAATCTTTCTCGTTCTTATGCCGTTGACCGCATTTGCAGTTCATCCGCCTATGGAGTCGGTTTCCTAATTCTAGGTCAAAATAGTGCCCTTTTCTTGTCGGCTCTTCAACCCGAAGCTGTTGGCCGACAAGAATTGGATCGCTTATGCCGGCGATCATTCGGCCTCCTAAGTCGCTTCTTACGACATGCACGGATTTACCGTGGGTTAATTCTACCGCCCCTATTTACAGGGGCTACTCAATACTGATCTTTAGTCGATTGTTAGATAAATTTTGATAAATTTAGATAGATGTATCTAATAGGTAATAGATAATAATTCGTCTTGATATTTATTTATTTAATTAAACGAGTATGTGACGTGGAGTTTTCGTAAAATAATGATAGCAGGGTAGCTATTTCTGTACAATTTACGTACGCGTAGCAATACATTAAAATAATATGTACCTATAAAAAAATAATAATGTCTGTATAGAAAAAAAAAAAACTCATAACGGGTGTCGTGTCGAGGGTAACACGCGTAATACGAGTCGTGAAAGAAAAAACCGTTAATATAATATTACACGCGAGTCGCGTCCCGTCATCACTTGTATTTTATTTTCATCTCCGAGGGGTTCTTAAATATTTAGGGTGACTCGTTTAAATGTGCATCAAGTTAACCAAGTCGGATTTAGAACAGAACATAAAAAAAAAAAAAAAAAAATGATACATACCTTATGATTGTTCGGATCGGAAGACGTTGAAAGTTTCATCTCGTATGACGTTTTGCGTTATTAATTGCACTGCGATGTGTTGTATTATGTTAACGCGGCCACCGCTTTCGATCGAAAATACGGTAAAATACTTTTTAGATTTCGTCGGCGAAAATGAGAACTCGGTTACGTTCAGTTCGACGTAAAAACGTACATTCTTATCGGCATTGTGAATGTTACAGACGCAGATACGTACTGCCCAAGATTAAAATAAATGTCATAGACTCGTTATCAGCTGTCGTCGAGCTACAGACACCACCAAGGAGCGATGACTTATTAATTGCTGGCAAGTCCCATCGAATAATATAAATACGTATTCTTCGTAAATATAAAATATCATAGGAATAAAGTTAAAGATTGTTGGTAATGCAAGTCGACTATTTTTAATTCGCCGATTTAATTATTATTATTATTGACGTGGTAAATGTTCGCCGCACCGGCATTCGCCGGTCTATCTCTAACAAGGCGACATTAAAATTATTTAAAAAAAAAAATACAAAAATTAAAAGAGGACGGATACTTCGAAAGTGCAAGACGGTGCGTTTTTTTTTTTATTTATTATTCCGAATAACGCTCATCGTTTAGAAATCACGACCATATTAGAAAAAAATTTTCAAAAGCGGACAATTACCTTCGTAATATATTAGAAACGATCTTACACAATAAAATAATAACAATATGATAATATTATTTCTCGCAAATGCGTTTTTTAAAGGTCTCTTAGAATCGTAGTAAACTCACAAATCGTTATTATTATCGACCGCGTTTTATTACGTTATTTAGGTAGGTACTACTACATAGGTACGTGTCCGGAGCTGGACAAGTCGACTAATTCGTTTTGTGCGGTTTGAGTTAAGTAATTCTATAAACAAAAAAAAAAAATATCCTAGTTGAGTTAAAATCAATTTTTGTGAATAAGGACCGAAAACGGAATATATTCATTATATATGGGCTCTATATTTAATTAAATGCTAACCCGTCAGGTACAGACAAATTTGTCGTCGAGTACAACCAATAAAACCAAACCAAACCAACCTACAACCATTACTAACCGTGATAGTACTAACCTCGACATTTTAAAAATTAAATTTTTTTTTTAAAAACTCATCGTCTGGTCGTTATTTAACTGTGTAATAAGCGATTTTATTTTAAAACCAAAATCAAGCGACACCGTTATGGAGGATACGAGACATAGACGGCATATGCAGAACCTATAATTGTATTAACGAAATAGTTTTAACTTACTTTTCGGGGATAATTTCCGAACGCTACGGAGGTCCTATACGGAGGGGTCCTTTTAAAATGTATCATAACGGACGGCAATAATAAAACATTTTATCTATACTAATATTACAAAGAGGTAAAATGTGAAAGTTTGTTAATTTGTATGTAGGGGGTAAAACTAAATATCCCACTCTGAAAGTTCTTTCGCCGATAGATATCGCCGAGTTCTATAGGCTATAAATGATGCATTCATCCGCTCACTTATTGACCTACGTCCAGACCAAACCGCCGGACCTGGAGACTTGACATTTTGGTGGACTATATATCTCGTACGGTGGTCTATGGGAGAGACGAGAAAAGATTTTTGGTACGTCATTCCCTAGAGGGTTGCTTATTGAACCGAACTAAAGGGGTGAATTTTGGAGAGAAAAAAAAACAACAGTTTGATTTGGTTGTCACCGGCAAAGAAAATCCCTCTTAAATTTTTTATTTTTTATTTGTGTCTAAAGAGATTAACGTTGAGAAAGAATTAATGACCGCGGCTGGGCCGATAAGAGGGTATGGACGGGCAAGGGGTTTGGGGGTTAAATCCGAAGGAGCGCATTTAATTTTTCACGGGCATCGCCGGCGTGCGGGGGGACACCTTACAGCCCGGTATATTTAGACCACTGTAATCGGGCATTATTAAAAGCCGTCTGGAGATAACGACTGTCAACTTATAAATATATTGCGTTTCGGAGATTAGGAGTTATATTGTTTTGTCGATATAATAATTATTGTTATCGATTTTTCGAAAACCGTATATCCCGGTCGTCGGTGATTCAACTGTATAACCGGTATAATACAGGGGCGCCGTTTACGGGGGGGGAGGGAGAATAGGGTCCACGCCGCCCCCCCTCTAAACATTTTATATTTTGATTATTGACAGTACGCGTAGTGGCCGTTCGGTTAGTCTGGAGTTAAATAAGATAATAAATTCAGCTGCCGCCGGTATTTAATGGTTTTTTTTTTTTTTTTGGCTTTCTGTAAAATTAATTATCGATAAGATAGCCAAAATAATGAAATTGAACACAAACGATTTTATATTCATACCAGCTGCTCGTTAATTATATGATACGATGCTACCTACAAATGCTGCGCGCACAAATGACGCAAGAACGGCTAGTTGGGCTTGCGTGCTTAAACGTACACCGTGAATTTAAAAATCTCCGAAGAAAATATTATTAACCGCTTTGCAAACACGAAACGCAGAAATTTCGAATTTGTAATATAATTTTCGTTATAATCATTTAGTTATACATTATTTTAGGTGATAAATAGTAAATGTTTATATTTTATGTACGTATTCATATATATTCAATAATATATATATATACAGTAAAAAAGGCAATAATTAAATATTAACTTTAGTATTGTGTGTAACTCGAAAAATTGTATATCTTAAATAAATGTTTACCCTGAAGTGAAATCAAAATCTTTACAAGGTAGTCAGCATTTCAAGCAAACAATTCAATTATTAGTTGTTTAGAGAATTATATATTTTCTTATTCGAGAAAATTCATTGAAATCTAAGAGTCTGTAAAAAATGTCGCTTATTTAAAATGTAAAACATATTAATGATTGATTGTCGTCTGGTCCATTGGTATTTGGTAAACATTTTATGGGTTACAGTTGAACCAATTGTTTTGTTCATAAACATTAAAATTTCAACAATAATTTTTTTTTTTTTGATAGGAAATTAAATTTATATACTCGTATATATAAAACAACAAAAAAGGTGACCCTTGAAAATATTCGGCTTGGTTGTCGCCCGTACACCGGAACGTGAAAACTTATGTAAGTGCACATTTAGCATATTAAAAAATATTGCCCCAATCTGGGCAAAAAACGAATACCGCCACTGGTATAATATAAATACGTTCGGTTTGATTAAATAACGCGACGGTATACGTCAGTAGTTCCCAATCTTTTTGAGACTATCACCAATAAATCGTGTTAGATATTAGCAAATACCCCTCCCCCCATCAAAAAAAAGTAAAGTTAAAAAAAAAAAAACGGAATATAAATTATATTTTTAATTTATTTTAATTTTCCAAACGAAGAAAACAAAAGAGTTTTTATGACAACCAATGAGTAATTGTAATGCTAGACCGTTGATATTGCTTATTTTGAAAATTTGTTTAATATTGGGTTCGGTTTCGGCCAATGCGCATTTCACGTCGTGTTCCAAGTGCAATCGGTTCTCGCTGTTGTTTTCATCGTTACCATTGTTGAAAATCCACTTTCACACCTGTAAGTTTTGGAAAAAGGGATCAGTAGTTTTCGAGGCTTATTCCGATAATAACGGATATTCGCCGCCAATTTTCTCACCAAAATATTATTGGAATGTAATCAAATAATCAATGTCATAAGGTAATCCCCGAAGCTATTAACGTCAATTATATTATTACAATTACTATTACAATCGCAGTAAGTGCACGCGACCGATGCAGAATTAACAATAATAGGCGTAAAGCACGTAAAACAGAAAAATAAAAAAAAATTAGTCTAGTCTTTACCACTCAAAAAAAATCCCGTCTTACTCCTTGGGGGGGGGAGGGTAAATATTCTCGGCACCCAGGTTGGGAACCGCTGGTATACGTGGCACATGCACGCAATCACATTTTTGTAGACGACCGGTGTAGGCATGAAATGTCGTCGTTTCGGTCCGTCGTAGACCGCGGGCGGATTGGTGTACACGGACGATTATAGTAATGTTCGGTATGATACACTCGAGTGGCGGTTCTCGTGTACCGCGTTCGGCGGCGTCTTGGCGGCGTACCAATTACGGACACGACCGGTGGGGCCGGTTGGTTACGCGCGCGGACGACGACAACAACATAATTACACGTTTTCCGATCCGGGGCAAACAGATTGAAATTAGAAAAGGAGAAGCAACGGAAAGAAAAAAATACGGTTAAACGGCGGCGTAGGTTTAATAATAATATATTGACTTAGGTGTATTACGACGGTACACCGCAATATGTTCAGCGGTGTGTAAACGGGGGCTCCCCGTATATATATATATATATATATATATATATATACATAAGTACACATATATAAATATATGTGTGTATAGGTGAAATTTTTAAGGGGAGGGCAAAATAACCCGATGGTCGTTACTGCTAACCCAACAACGTAATCTAGTCGGCAGATTTCTTAACGGCGAGACGGCGTAACGTGTGCATACGATAACCATCCTATTTTTATACCATAATACTTCGTAATGTAAGTTTCGATTTATCACATTAAAATATAATAAGTACGTGAATACACATAATACGAGTATATTGGGTGGGTGTATTTACAAACGAAACGGTTACATTAGACTACTTCCTACATTTACAATATAACGCCGCTCGGTATTTTCGTCTTCGGCGGTTATAATCGAATGACATCTTCGATTTTTATATCTCGATGAATGACGATTTTAGTGTGTTTTTGGCCAACAGAGTTTCGGGGGCCTGTTTTTAATACGTTCTAACGTTAAAACAAAAAAAAAAAAAAAACGTGTTTTCCTGCTACACGAGACGTGACGGGAAAAATCTGTAAAAGCTCGGAAAATATTTCGCAATAAATCTTTATTGAGCTTGTCCAGAGCACCGTGTATTTTGTTTTCTTCTAAACTCTACGCCGTAACTTGTATTTATTTGTCAAAAACTACTTAATTTTAAATTCACGCGGGGAAAAGCTGATAAATTCAACTTGTCGTAGAACTCGTACTCGAATATTTTTTACGTACGATACGGTTATAGGTCAGTGGCGGGGGGCGTGGGTGTCTTGTCGTCGCAAAAACCCTCCCTTTGTATACGCCGCTGCGGCGGTTTTTAACAGCAATTATGATAATTTTATCGTAATAAACGGTTGCGGTTAAATTATTAATTTTTGTATTGTTTAACGGATACAAAATAATATTATTGTAGGTACTGTACGAATTCGGACTCTGGTCGGTTCGCGCCTTTCACCTGTCCGTCCGGCATATAATGACGTCGGCGGCACGTGTGATACGGATCACGTGCCGACCGGACAAGGTCGTCGCTGTCGGTAAGTCGATAGGGGGGAAAGTCTACGATAATATTATTATTATGTCGACTTTTAAAACATCAACGTTGCGACCGCGATGGGTTTTTTCGTATATATTTCGTACACCGCCCATAATGACCCAGCCGTAGCCTCGAATTACCTTCAAAACCACCTCAATTTATACTATCCACTTGGTACACCGGGTTAGGTTAGGTTCAAATCAACGCCCGTAACGTTTACTCTCCGCAAAGGCACTTACCCTCCTGTAACTTTAAACGTTTAAACAACTCCATAATTCCAATCGCATCAAACGCCCGCTACTTAGGCATGTATCTTGGCAATCGACTTACCTGGACTCACCATATTAAAGTTAAAAGACCTATTGCTCTACCAAAGGCGCAGAAACCTCTACTTTTTATTAAAAATAAAAAAAAAACAAATATCGAGCTAAAAAAATTAATTATACCTGTTCAAATCGCTATTAACGCCTATTTGGTCTCACGGTATTCAAATATGGGTAATCGGCCAGCCATCAAACATCCAAAAAATCCAAGCATTCCAATCAGCCACGTTTCGCTTGATGACGGGTGCACCTTTTTATCTCTCTAATCACACACTACATTCCGATCTTCATATCAATACCATATCCAAAACTGCGCCCATCTTTTATAAACGATTTCGCTTAGTCAACCATCAAAAGTCCCCTCCTCAGAGAACTAAAGTCAATTGATATCCCCGGAAATCCTCCCAGATGGTTATATCTCGTCAATGGTGTAGAAACCTCTTAAATCAAATTGACTCTGAATAATTAATCAAGTCAAACAAGTGTCACCGCTGGGTGGCTTCTTTTATCGGCCAATACTCGTGCCAATTTATATTCTCTATTCACTCATACGCTTATTGTAATAACAATTAATTACAGATTGTGTACTTTTAATAAAGATAAAAAAAAAAAATCGCGGATACTGTCGACGGGCGTGCGTGCCGCTCCCTGTAGGTTGAAAGTCGGGAAGTTAAGATAATCCACAGAGGGATTCAATTTATATACTACGGCAATAAATTATTGATAATGAAATACGATTCTGAAGATTTCTGAGGATTTCAAAGTTTGATCAAACTCGTGTTATGAAATACCGTGAGTTTTATGTTTATTTTTTTTTTTTGTTGATCACCGAGTATCACTTATGATGTACAATTTTCGGGCATTTCTGCACGGCCAATACAATTTTACCTATACATATCAAATAAAAACTGATAATGTCGAAAAATCTAAAATATCTCTAAATAGTTCAAAAATCGACAGGGTGTTTTGAAAATCATAGGAAATGCTAATACTAATATATTCTCTGATGACTTAAGGTCTCTACGATTATTTGTAACCGGGTTACAATAAAAAGGAAAAATCGAAAATAATGAAACCTTCAATACGTTTTTCGGTTTTTCTTACGTTTCCCCAATTGTTACAAAACTACAATGAAAATCAAATAATGCATCCAAACTAGATCTCAAATGATTTCAGAAAAAAGTGCTACATTTGAAAATCGGTGTAAGATTTCTGGTAGAAAATTGTTGTTTACAGACAGAAAAAAGAAAGAAAGAAAAAAGATTCATCCGTAAAGTAAAAACAAAGCTAACTCAGAAATCAATAAACGAATCTAAATAATGGTTTTAAAATAAAGTACCGCCGGACGAAAAATCCGCATAGTTAATGGTACGATGAGGAATAATTTAAAATATTTTTTACTCACCAATAAAGAGTTATCCAAGAAGAAAAAAAACGCATCATTGTAAAACCATTGATGGTTATTACCATTGTATATTATATAACTATAATATACAATATTATAAAATCAATGGTGTAAAACTAATAGCTTTTCGGCAACGCTCAATTGGTATTTAAAATAATCGATTTTAGCCGAGTAATTTTGAAACACATGTTCGTAAAAACAGGTTACCGCTGTACTCGATATTAACTATATTTTTACGGACGCAATACAACCGCGAAAATTGTCCGAAATGTTTATGAATAATTTTAAATTTTAATACTTCGTTATGGATATTGTCACGCGCGGCAGTTGTCATGCGTTTATTTCTCCGACAGTTCGCTGACCACTTTACTATTTAAAGTAACGGCGGGGCCGAAAGGAAAAAAATCGTCACGTTTTCATAAATCGTTAGTATAATTTCGGTCGGCACGTCATTATACCGAATCTGAATAATATTGTACGAAACACGATCATTTCGGCCAAATCATTTATGTATATATATATACGAACGAAATCTACGACGACGATTGTCTGAAATTTAAATAAAAGGGCCAAAATCATTTATTACATTTTTAAACAGATACAATTGGTTGTTAATAAATAGCCTTTATTAAAAAAAGTATTTACTATTAAAATATTATTGCACATAGTTATTTAATATATATTATGTATTATTCATTTATATCATATATTCATTTTCGCTTCCGTCGCTATTGTCATTTTTAAAAAAAATAGTAAAATATTTAATACACTACAAGTAACTAAACTATTGGTAGTTTTCGTTTTTTTTTCTTCTCCGCTTCTCTATGACTAGTGGATCAACGGATCTGAAGATAATAACAGCCGATGAAAAATTTTAGAATTCGTGTTTATTCGTGATGATTTGCGTGTATGGTTGTGAAATTTGTGTGGGGTAAATTTTGCCCTCCTCTCCTTCAGATATACAGCCAACATATCTTTGAATCGAAAAATAAACTTAAAAAAGGAAATGCAATACATTTATAGATAAAAATATTTTTGTCCTCAGACTATTGAATAGAAGTCGGCATTATTTATTTCACGTTTCTCGTGTTGTATAATGTGTAGACGTAGTGTCATCGTACGTGGATAGATCATACTTATACCTTCTACGCCGAGTGTTCTGTGAATGAAGAGTATAATTTATACGTTACCAGACTGGTTAAATGCGGTTACGGCTGGATACGGGTACCTACAGTTTGTTTCTAATGTCGCAAAATGACAGTTTTAGACTTTGGTAAAAATAAAACCTAACTAGAACGTAGAATAACGTTCTATCTAACTAACCTAACCTAACGTAGAATAAAATTATGTGTATAGCCCCTCCCCCTTGATTTAAGTGACTAAATTATTTTGTACTACCACCAGTTTTTCACGCAGTTACGCCACTGTAATTTATTGGTATTGGATTCCAACACAATTCATTTGGGTACACCTCCGATTTCGTGTGTAAATTCTTCGGTGTCTCTCAAATAACTGTTATCGAAAAATGGACAGATTCGGGCAAATAATCTAATCATAATATGATTATCGAAATTATCTTCAAGTTTAATATTATATACTGTGTGTATGAACGGTGAAAAACCTCGGTTAAATCATACAATTCCAAAATATTTGGAGATTAGTTTATTAGTATTTATTTATTACAGCGTCCCGAGGTTTTGTACAGACAAAATAATGTCAAAATTATTAATATAAATAATAAATATCTTCGATGGCGTCCAAACAAACCGGTATATACCCAAGATCATATTAATTTTATCAAAAAGTTATTATAAACTAATAATATTCCATAAGTTATTGGTGAAATGAAATATTCCGTTTTAAAATAAAAATCAACCATTTAATTCAATTACGATGTGGAATTGGTGGATGTAAAAATGAATATTTTGAAAGGATTAACATATCACGAAAAAATTTCCAGAAAACAAAAATGTATAAAACATAATAATTGTTGCCAAAACTCAATTTTGGCACGTGTGTGAAGTTGGCTCCCCCATATCGGCCAAATCGATCCGGACCGATTGTAAGTTTCATGTAAGTTCAGTTCAGTTTTTTGTAAGTTTTTTTTTTTGTATCTTTATTTGTAAGTATTTGTATATTGGCCCTAATTGAGCATATACGTGCAGCCCTAGATTATTTATCAGCTCCCCCTAACCATATCGATCAAATCGAACTGTACAAATTATAAGTTAAAGATCTTTATATGTAAGTTGGTTTTCTGAATTCGTTAGTCAAATCCCTCGCCGGTGGTAAATTTTGAAAAATGAAGCCAGGTGCGTATCCCAGTACCACCGAAATACCTAAACCTAAGGAAATAATATATGATTTGTATTAGCGTGAACGTGCTTATTAAAAAAGGAAGTTTTTAGAACATTTCTTAGTGGGAACGTACGTATAATAATTATAGTTATTAAACTATTTCTACGGATAATCAATGAGAGTATCAACAGGATATTTTTATTTTTTTTTTTATAATTAACAATTAAGCTGGCTACACACGGAGCGCATCATTCACGCGTGGACGCGGATTTTTACGCTAATTTCAAATTTTGATTGCTCTCGTGTCCGCGACCGCATCCTCATATTTACTTAACCATTTCCATCGTGGTATGTCCCACTTCAAGTAATCACATTTCCCTAAAAATAACCCATCTTTTATAATCATTTTTCCCGATTGTTCAAAATTATTTCTAACCATCACGTATATAAAGAGTTTTACGGAGCTTATTATTATCTATGTTATTTTCTAAAAATAAAACGTAAAATAATTAATTCCATGTTATTTATAACTGTTCTTCCCGGCTTTTTTTTTTTCTTTCCAACGACTAACCGGTGGTTGGTTGGCAGACACCGATTGTTAGTTATAAAGTTTGAAATAGTTGATAATTTTAAACACAATACAACCATAGAATAATAATTAAATAATATTGTGTATAATTTTAACTAACAACCATTACGACTATAACACAAGAATAATAATACTATTATCAATTATTCCCATTAATCATTATTAAAATCAATTAGAAATTGTCGATATACGGCCAACTCTTGCACCGACAGCGCGACAATATGGCTTAAGGCTTATTTAACATTTTTTGTTCTTAATACAGATAATTTTAAATTATTACGTCTTAATAATTCATTAATATTTTTACGGCGGTAAATTAATTTATTTTTGCTTAAGATTCAATATTCATTTCGGTCTGAAAATAATAGACGGTGCCGTGTATAGATACGTTAAATGAAGCTAATAGTTTATATTAAACGCGTAATGTCCGCGTTATTATGTTCTACTAACTGAAATATTTCTAAATGCAATTTGTTACGTTTTAATCAAAAATGTTGAACCGTTTTATTTTTAAGCATCCCGTCGTTGCATTTGGACTATACCAATGGGGACAGTTTTTAAAATTCTGGATTTTTTATTGCGGATAAAATATTACGCGAGTTAAACGAAAGTATGCGGTGCGGATGTTTGTATAGCGAGTTTACCAATAAAATCCGTTTAAGTTTTGAATAATACGTAAAAAGTATTACATAATATATATATATAGATAGATATTGTATTTATTTGTATTTTATAATATTATAATTGTATGTTTTTATAATATATTGCGACATTTGTGCACGAATTACGTCACTGGTTCGGACCGTACGAAATAAGCCCGGGGTAAACCGATTGATTAAAAAATTGGCCGTTTTAAACACGAGCACGGTGGGAAATCCACGGAAATCCGCGTGTGCCTTAGTATTTAATAATTTAATAAAACCTACTAAGCCAAAACGAATTCGGATGGGACGCGCGCGTGTATCAATTCGGGCCATAATCTCTCGTTTATTATTATAAAAATCCGTACACGTGCAATCGGAAACGGGTGGCGATTTCGTAAAAAAAAAAAAAAAACAACCCGTTATATTTTAAACAATTTATGGCGCGTGCAGTATTGTTATAACTAATATCACCGTTGGGCTTTGGTCGACGGTAAAATGCATACGGGATAATATATAATAATAATGCACACACCGGCGTATTTATCATTTTCATTCTGGTCAGGGTTGATATCAGCACAACAAATTAGAGCATCGGTTGAATTCTGCCCCCTTTGATCCGTCCATACAACAAACATATCCCCGGTACCTATCCATTAGTTTTTATCAAATTTTTTATTTAATTTTTATTAAAATTGATTAAATTTGTTTAGCATGTTACGAAATACTATCCTTCCCGCGGGGGTTTTTCAGGTCATTCCGTCCAACACTTGTCCTGTATCAATTTGAATATTGCGGCGGACGCTCGGCGTTGCCAAACCGTTTTTAGCTTGTTCTAAATTGAAAAAAAAATATTTCAAATAAACTTCATGACGAATCATTCGAAAAAATGATTTCCAATAACTAGAACAGTTGGTAAAATGAGCAAAAAGTTGGTATTTTTAGACAAAAAAAAAAAACCTCTATCGTAATATTGCCCTTCTCCTTAAGTGGGGAGTGTTATCAAAAAGACGTGGTCGATAAAATGTTAAAAAAATCGAAGAAAATTTAGAAAACCACTTTAATAAGAGAAGCAAATTTGACTAGTAAAAATTAACCATTTTTACGACGAGCCAACACGACAATTCCGATATATTCGGTTCGGATAAAAATAAAATTATTATTATTAATAAAATAATTGGCTCGAAATATTTACGCTGTTACGGGTAATCAATAGCTTCAACACATCCGCGCGTACTCTCCGGCGATAAACAAAAAAAGTACCTATAATTATCATAATCGTGTCGTTTTTTTTTTCTTCTTATTTTTAAAAAAAATATATTTGTTTCATATGAAACCCATCGGTTCCGTTGTGTTGTTCGTCAATCACACGCGTGTTTAATGACCCGACGCGAATGACGTTATCGCCACGCGCGTTATTTCAATGAATTACCGTATATAGTGTACATTATTATATAGTTGTTAAAACTCGCACGCGATAATATAATATTATAGCAAGTTTGTAAAAAAAACGACGTACTTAAAATAGGTGGTCGACCGGTGGGGAGGGATTTCGCAACCCTCTTATTCACTTAAAAAAAAAGTCGACTTTTCATGAACTTAATAAGACGGTTAAAAAATATCTACTATGTTTTAATAACGCAGTAAACCGCATTTAATTACTCAATTACATATAAATAAAATTAACCGTCCCCGCAGTCCGTTCACGAACAAGAGAGAGAGAGAGAAAAAATGCGTCTCTCCGTGTTTCCCCGTGACAATCACATCGAATCTACGTTGGTTTTTTTTTCTATCTGTGCCGCCAAGGTTTATTGTTGGAAACTAGAGTTTTAAGGATGCCAAGTTGAGCATTTAAAGCGAGTCTTTTAATTTTAACGTGGTGTGACCATGCCAGTCGACAGTCAATTGTTAGACCTAAGTATTTAGCCGTTTGAGAGGAGGAGGGGATTTGAATATTGTCTAGCGATACCATAGGACAAGGAGGAAGGTGAAGGGTCCGAAGACGAGGAGACGAAGAGACGAAGAAACCTTCGCCTTCGAAATGTGAAAAAATAATTTTCGAATTAAATAGGAAATCGTGGCGAACGCGTAAAAGCCGAGCGTGCGATCCCCTTATAGCGGTCTGCCTATATTGATGTCGACCACCCCAGACCTCGGTTCGTCTACGCTGTTCTCGTAATCCGCATTAAGGGTATTTCGTGCCGGCACGATTTATTCGTCGTCACCCTTTTGCACGTCGACAAACGCTCAACTACGTACCCATATTATAATTTATAGTAATATATTTTGTACAATATATACGTGTATTACGGACGGCGGCGTTTACGTCCCGGCGTTAAAAGGGGTGACGGACGGACGCGCCTCGCGAGCGGCAGCGCTGCGGAACAATGGCTTTTTCCCTCGCGTCATCCCTCACCGGCGGCGGCGGCGGCGACGACGACGACGACGACAACGAATATACGAGGGCGGCCGGGTGTGTGTGTGTGTGTGTGTACGCGTCGGGGTTTTATAATATAAATTAATAAAGTTCTGAGCGGGAATTTAAATGCACCGACAGGCGCCCGCCGCCACCCGCCGCCGACACCCGCCGCCGCCGCCGCCGCCGCCGCCACACGCTGTCACCCACCGCCATCCGCCACCGCCGCCGCTACCACGACGGTTTGTCGACAAAACGTTTTTCCATTTATTAATCCTCCCCGTCCGGCGGCCCGGTACCGGCGGCAGTGTGGCGCGCGGTTCGCGGCGTGCGCCCCGCGAAAATTAGAAAGGCCGATTTAAAATGTAAATGTGTGCGTCGCGCGGGGTCCGCGCGTGTTTTTGATTGGGTTTTATTGAAAAGTTTTATATTTATTTTTTTTTTTTTTTTTACTTTTTTTTTTCACCCGCTCCGCCAATATTGCCGCCGCCGCCGCCGCCGCCGCCCTTCCTTTTTTTTTTTCCGCCCGGAAAAACACGGCTCTTCGAACGGGTCAATATTTAACTTTTTGCACTCGGCGGTAATTGCTGCCACCGCCCACGCCGCGGCGTTCAGACGCGAGGGGTACCCGTCATGATTGCTCGTTTAGCACGCCACCGCACGCCGCGATTTTTCGGTCGATTACGATATACGCGAAAATATACATTATGTTATATAATAATCGCGCGAGTACAAACCTGTACAAATACAACAAAAACCAGTGTCGGGAAAGTTTATCCTGAAAAGGAATTCGTTTCTCGTGCCTACTGCTGCTGCTGCAAAAAAAAAAGAATTCGTAAATAAAAACCGTTTCCCGTTTCTCGTTCGTCTAGTTTTGAAATAAACGCGTACCTTCCCCAACACCGACAAAAATTACCCCACACGTCATCGTGTGAAATCGTTTCCATGTGTATTTATTTATATATATATATGTGGTTGGTCATTACAATAAATATCGTTTTATCACAATAATAATGTATGCAAAAAAAAAAAAAAAAAAAGACAATAAAAAAACGTGAAAATTCCTACTTTATATAATACTTACCCGACCCATAATAATATCCTGTATTACATTTTAGTTTTTATGCACACTTATTTTATATTTTTTTAGTGTTTTTTAATTCGTTTGCATCACTCGACGAATATATTCCACATAAATTTAACATTTTTTTCATCACTCTATCGATAATGTGTATTTGTTTATACCAAGACAGATCGACAGCAATCGGGCACTTAATTTTAAAGTGGAGTAAAGTATAGTCGTTTCGTCTATTACACTTAAGATAATATAAAAAAATGAATAGTTCATAATACATAATACATTTTATATTGCACCTAATATTTTTTAATGTATATATAAGTACACCGAGCCGTGTTAATATAACATTTTTTTTTCTCAACGATTTTGTTCCTATATATTATGTATTTAAAAAAAAAATAAAAAATCGGTTATTCTTCACATCACGGGTAGGCCACTGTTGTAGGTGCGGAATATGGAATCTACATATGAAATCTCATAGGGTAACGCAGTTTTTATACCGAAAGCAACGATAAATCAATGCAATCAAACAACGATTCTGAGCGGAGCTCGGTAAATTAGTAAAGTTATTATAAAGTATTGCGATATAAATTAGTCGTGTTTTCCAAAGCCAATGTAACCCAGAAGTAAAACAAATATAAAACCGACGTATCGAAACTTGTTGGCTGGTTTTTTATTATTTTAATTTCTTAGAAAAGTTTTGGGAGTCGAGAAATTATTTTCAAATAAAGTTTATTGAACAGATATATACGTATATATATATATATATATATATATATATATATATATATATATATATATATATATATATATATTATTTAATGCATCTCGGAATGACTATAATTTATGATATAATTGAATAAAAAAAAAAAAATAATAAAAAATATTACCACTTGTATTTTTTCCCAACACTCCCGCGGACGTTTCTCGCGACTCGCACGCGATAAAACATCGTCGGTTTACCCAGCGGGATGCGAACAAAACTAAAGACAAATCTCACAGATTTCGCCATATACCGTAATAATATCATTGTATATATATATATATATCATGTATTATGTATAGTGCACTTGACGAGTGTCAATTGAACGACAAAAACAATAAATATATTATTTTTTTTCACGTTCGTTTACGGATAAAACGCCGCGAGATTTTCGGAATGCATTAATTTTTTTATTTGTTATACATATCAACGGATCCCGGCGCAGAGGTTTTTGTATTTAAAACGCAAAATTACTTACAACCGTTGTTCGAGTTGAAATGGGACAAACGAGAAAATCGTAAATACGACCGCGGATTTATACGTACAATTGACAAAAAAAAAATAAAAAATTTTGCCCGGGATAAAGTCCCTGCGATAGTTGTCTCTACTCCACCCTCATCTTGAACAACGCCGCTGACGCCGACAACGATGGACCCCGTCGATTTTTAACGAAACCCGGCGCACTTTTGTACACACCGAGAGATTTTGACGGCAGAAGTTTAGAGATGAGTAGAAGAAGAAGAAGAAGACAAAAAAAATAAATTAATAAACACGAATCAACTTTTTATTACGTACCTAACTCGTACCTAATCCTTAATATGTACCTATATTTTTATTTTTTATATATATATATATATTGTAAATACTCGCCGGAAATCGGTTACACTCTTGTCTCACAATATCGTACGCATATAGGTTATCGAATTCAAATAACACTCGTGTATCTCTGGGTATATACCTCTTAGAGTATATATTATAATATTATATTCGTATATATATATATATATGAAATAAAACATTCGAGTTTAAGTATTATTTGTTCTTATATAATCCCCTCCCCCTACATCGTATATACGTATTATACTGTAATTGATTTCGTTATCGGGCCGTCATTGGAAAAAAAAAAAAAATGTAAAAAAAACGTCGGTGATGTCGCGTATTTACACACAGTCAACAACCGTTATCGGTTTACCCTCACACACACACTTATTATTATACACGACGTCTTTGAGAATCCAAGTCAAATACTACGCGTACCCATATAATATTATAAGTGAACGTTCTTGAGAGGCCACTGTGACAGTGGCACTTGCCGTCGCGTTGTAATTCTATAACCCCGGCCGCCGCCGTCTTCGTACGGTAAAAAAAAAAAAAAAAAATGTGTTCGTTCGCGTAAGACAAACGGGGGGGAAAAGAAAAGAAAAAAAAGAAGAAGGTTTTTAACCTCGTCGGCGTTTTACAATAATATTCTCTAATTAATATTTCATAAAAAAAAAACACGTCGATCAAATCGGGTTGGCTCTCAGAGGTTGTCGTCTATAGATTTTACAATAAGTGGTTACGTTGTGTCTACGAAACCGATTTACACGTATGTTTTACACGGACGCATATTTCGCTACCCCGACAGCACAGACCTCCCCGGGAACTTACTGTTAGGCGCCCAATTAACGCCCAATCAGGAACTTCCTGTTCGGAAGCGTTTCGACCTTCCCTCAGGGGTATCGCCTGTTTAATTCCCAATTGATGCTCGACCAAAATTACCCGTTGGCAACCGACTGTTTTGGTCCGGATGCCCGGAGCATGCCGCCGGGAAACATTTCGACCCAGGGACGAAAATATTTTGCATATTATACATACATATTTCATTTCCCCCCCCCCGTTTTTAAGGGCACGAGAATTACGGCTCGTCTATCGCCGGTCTTTTTTTAATCTTATTTAACCGGCGAGAAATCATAGTGTGACTATGATGACTAGAGAATGACTACATACAGGGCCGTATTAAACATTTTTGCGCTCCCGGCCACACATTTATGCCGTTCCCCCCCATTATTATCAATATTACACTTTTTTCATTTTAATATTCTTTAATATTTTCTGCACAATTAATATGCTTACTATGTATTTCAATATTATAACCTAATAATTAATAAAGATCAGCTGCATCGTCCTCCCCGGCGACGAACTGATGACCCATCCAGGATAGCGAATCCGTCTCGGAGCCATCTGTTATGATGGCAGCGTTGGGCCCTCAAAGTCCTTTAAGCTACATGACGAGACGTCGAACAAGAAGTAAATTTATAAACGATAACCATTTAAATAACATTAAAAACTAATATTGTTTAAATATTTTGCCGCCCCTAAGACATAGCGCCCCCGAGCTCCCCCTAAATACGGCCCTGACTACATAGTACATATTTACATATTTAAACACAGCTATCTACTTGTCGCCCCCTACCCGTGTTTCGACCATCCTGAGAACATCATATTTTGGTCTTTAAATACCCTCACATACCCACTCCCCCGTACCACGTTGAAGTGTCGTTGTAATATATTTAAATTAATCGGATAACTTATACTATATCCATAAAGCCATCTTAGTTCCCAATAATTACATAGTCTAGTGGTTAGGTGTAGGTGTTAGGTTTTTTAGGGCTAGTTAGGTTCAGTGGTTCGATTCCCGGCGACGTACTCCGAAACATGGCTGCGTTTTTTTTTATTTATTACTAGAAATCTTGCTCCGATCATCGACTTCAGTGGTTACCGGTAGAGAACGTTGTCTAGTCGGTGCATCGAGGCGGTCGTTTTTCTTTGTGTTAATTTTTAGTTTCCTTAAATAGTGGCGAAAAACGAGAATATTTACGCAATTTTAGCGGTTATTATCGGATTTTTTTTTTTTTTTTGTGTAATTCGGAAAAAAATGAATTAAGCTTAAACTTTCATTGAACACTTACAGTATACGAGCACTTTATAGACGCGCGGTGCAATTTTCAAAATACTTTAACGTTTTTTTTTTGAGTTAAGAATAGGAAATATACGAGGTTATTGTGTTTTATGCGGATACAAATCGTGCAAATTATTTTTGTCACCGTTTTAAGTTGAAACTCGTCGCAACAAAAAAAAAAAAAAAAAAAAAATAACAACGGATCAATTGCAATTTATTCTGAAATAGTAACAAATCAATACAGTTTTTAATTTAAACTTAAAAAAAAACCATGTTTAACCGAACTTGACAGTTGCGTAAATTAAATCTTGTTTTTTTTTTTCCTTTCTGTATGCGCAGGTTTAATCAATATTAATACTGGGGTATAGGTAAATTAAGAAATGCACCGCCACCCGTGAAATCTATAGAGAGCAACAATACTATATCTAATTATCGAATAATCGCGTCAGTTCAAATACTTATTTTTTTAAATTTTATTTGGACACGCGTTTTAAAATCATTGAAAACCCAAGACGATAACGAACAAATTTTTTTGTACGACCGGTGATAAGCGGTTCGTTTTTTTTTCGTATGTGTGTATGTATGTGTATGTGTGTGTATGTGTGTGTGTGCGCGTGTGTGTGTGTGTCTACCACGACGAACAACAGATTTGGAAATTATATTTCGTAGGCGTAATCGAAAATATAGATTAAAAAAAAAAAAAAAAAAAAAAAAAAAATGTATACCGAATAAATTTAGATTCGGTGTAGAATTATTTATTTTAGTCGATTTTCCGTGTACATTTTCCCATACCCGCGTTTATCGCATTACGCGTATTATTGCAAACGCGTGGCACGATATATTTATCAACCGGAAACACCAACTCGTATAATTCGTACGTGTCTATAAAACCTACGTAAAAATCAGTTACGTGTTTTAAATGTATGGATATAACAATAAAACGGTACGATAATAATATTTTGATCGTTTATTGTTTCGACTTGCAGTTGGCGCGATGAATGTTAAAACGAGACAGAATTACATTACACATTCGTTCGTTTTTGACGATATAATTTTTTTTATTTTTTTTTTTTTTTTTTTACATAAAATCGCGAGTTCGTGCCGTAGCGAAATATTTCCGTATTGATAAAGTCGTAGCAATACAATCGATGAGTTTACGTGACTTAAGAACCGATTTCATTGTAATTGCGTATAGGACGTTAATTTTTTTTTTTTTTTTAAAGGTACCGATTTCACGGAGTTATACGCGACATATATTTATAACTATAGACAGGTGCGTAATGCGATATTTCAATTTCGACGACAATATACAATATTCGTTTTAATTATTTATTTCGGTTGATTTCAACGATTTGACGAATTCTTGAATTTTCGTGACTACCTATAATTTTTTACACTTGAAAAAAAAACCGCGGACACTGCGCACGGGCGGCGCTGTTTGTATGTGGACAATTGGGAAGGTAGAGAAATGCAATAAAATTTATATCTGTACGACTGTACGTGACGTTTGCAATCGTTTTGAAATGCCGCGATTTTTACGATTTCCGTTTAAAATTTTAACTTTAAACGCTTATAAAAAATAATTACTATGAGACGTTTTTTTTTTATTTTCTTTTTGACTAACCAGTACAATTTATGATGTAAACCTCGTGTCAAATTTTCAAGCATTTCTGCTTGGCTTAAACAATTTTATTTACGAAAACAAACGCGTGTCTACACACGCACGCGTCATAGTAAAACCAACATGTTCTCTCCTCGTTCAAAATCTAAAACGCGCGATCGGGTTGTGTTTTTTGAGGGTAAAATGGTAAATGTACATAAAAAAAAAAAAAAAAAAAAAAAAAAAAAAAAACATGCACGCGCAAAAAATAAAATTTCGTTACGACTATATTAAAAAATAAACGCAAATAAATGTTTTGTTTTTTTTAAAACAAATTATCAATTTAATGACGACTGATTTATAATACGAAACGGTAAAAACGGTTAACGTATTATTTTATGAAACTTTCTATCTAGTGTGGGAGATTACACTAACTAGGAGTTGACACTATCTGGTGTGGGAGATGAAATCCATCCCTCCTGCCACGTGTCGTACCATTCCTTGTAATAATGTTCGACAGAGGCGAGTAAATCGATTTCAGAGTGGGTTTTAGAACGGTGTCGGGCGAGTTGGGACCCCGCGATAAGAAAAACGCCTAAGGAATCGTCGTTACGGTTATTATAATTTAACTTCGCAAACTGTTACCGAGGTATTGTTTTCTCGCAGCGGTCCGTATATTACGCGGTGTCGTTAATATTATTTTTTTCACCACATTGTGTACGATCACCATTGCGTACGCGTAAATTATTTTACAGTATAACACGGACGTATTAATATATTTAATTGAGCCCCGGCCAATACGCGGCGGTACGGTTTACCGGACCGCGCGGGTATATTATTAGAGGTGTACAACGTTTATAAATACGATTGGCGGTCGGTAAAATATTACCGCGCGCCCATAAAGTTCGGGCGCGATTGGGCGGAGGGCGAATCCGCGCGGCCGCCCGCGGACCCACCTGTTAGTCGCGCGGAAAGACACGATTTCGGCGGCCGGTCATCATTATTACTATTATTACTATTACTATTATTATTTGGTTGCGGGGCGGGTTATTAGTGTAACGGGCGCCCGGGCGCACACGCAGGTATACCGCACGTAATATAATATTATTATAATACGACGCCCGTGTCGCCCCTCTCCCTCCTCCCCTCCACCCCTCTTGTATATATATATATATATATATATATCGTTCGCGATTAACGCGGGCCGAAACGATACACGCGCACGCACACGCTAAGCCGTACGGAGGGGCGGGCGCAAAACGGGGCGAACGCGGCGGCGGCGGCGACCATCAAAGCGCGGTCGTGTATATTAGCGGCGGCAGCAGGGGCGGCGGCGGCGGCGGGGTTGTATTTACGTGTATATTGTATACGGTCTCGGTGTAGCTTTTCGGTACGTATACATATTGTATTGTATATATATATAAATGTAACGAGCAGCCGGCAAAGGGTGTGCGGCGAACGAGAAGGGATTTTAATAATAGTCGGCTAATTCGGCCCGCGGACCCTATCGCCATTTATTTGCTAATCCACCAGACCGCCGCCGCCGCCGTTGTTGTATTGCCGTTATATTATTATAACAACACACAAAAGCGCCCCCCCCCCCGTTCCTTCTCTCTCGCTCTACCCCCCACCCTCACCCCCTATACGCCCGTTCGCGGTTTGCACGTTTTCCTTTACGCGTATTTGTCGCGCGAGCCGGCGGCGGCGTCGCTGCTGCTCCTTTAGGCCGCCGCCGCCGCCGCCCTTTTGCCGTAACCGCACGACGACGGCGGGACGAAATGAAAAGCTCCCAGCGACCGCGACGAAATCGAAATCGTTTTTTTTTATCGCGGCGTTCGTACGATTATTCGAAAACGATCAGAACCCCTTCGCCCCCGCGGTAACACGTCGTATTAAATTTTTATCGCATACGAAATAATAGCGTTTACCGCTATATATATATATATATATATAAAAAAAAAAAATAATAATAAAAATCGCCGTTTATTTTCGATTTAACGGGCTCGCGGAGGTGGCCGAACTACGCCCGTATTTTACTACAATTAATTACAACTATAGTATTCACTATTCAAATATTACAAATTTAAATTTATCCTTATCCGGTAACTTATCCCGATTTCATATAAATTCACAAGTAGCGTGCTGTGGATAACCGCCTCGAGCGGACATTTTCCATATTACGTATACAATTGTTTTTTTGTTTTCTAATCAATTTATTTTATCACGATGAACCGAAGTACCGGCTAATCGTAGTCAATGTTTGGATTGAAAAATTATCTAAACAGAAAAAAAAATAACAACATATATTTATTACACAATACAAAGGTTGACTGGGAAATTTTCTAAACTCGATCAAGATTAATTAACACACAGTTTCGAGTTCTTTGTAAAAACATTGTTAAATTTTCTTTTATGTTTAACTCAAGTTAAAAAGTTTAAGATAAATTAACTTTAATTTAACCTAGACTAACAAACTTGCTCGCGTTCATCCTCGTCCTTTTTAGGTGGAATGTAAATTTAACTTGATTATTGTACAGCATTATATTGTACTACCTACTATAAGTTAAGTTAACAACAAGTTATCAAAGAATACACCAGAAACTACCAAAGTTAAACGCTTCAAACAACTTATTTCACACTCCTATTCCTTTCCTCGGTTGTGTCACTGAAGGTAGGTACTCATATTGAAAATACTATTGTTAAGCTGTCTAAAATAAAATAAATGTGTAAGTACGTAAAGACAAATGCTCATTAAAAACCAAATATAAAAATATCTAAAAACTCTATAACACTCTAGATGAAATTCGTTTGAACGCAGGCCTTTCCGTATAGTACGAAAGCTAACATTTCAAATATTTTTCTTGATTTTTGGTTTATTTGTATTACAATAATGGTTTGGAACCATTAATAATAATTGTTTTTCATCGATAAAAACAAACTGTTTAAACCGATGTACCTAGATAAGTGAACTATTTATCTAAGATAAATATTTAGATAGCTTGACATTCAAGTCCGAACACTGATCATGTAATTCTTGATACACAATCATCGAGATAAAGAATATAAGAGTAAATCCCGATTTACAGAATATTAAAATTAGTTGTTATTGTCGACATGGGCGCCGGTAGTTATTTTTGACAGTTGTTTTATGTAGACACCCTGTATAACATTGATCGCGGATAGGACACGAACGCTTATCACAAGGAAATTTAGTAGTAGCTTTTTAAGGTTATATGAGGGTAAATCTAATTGACTCATTCGACCGGATTGAATGGACTGAATGGACGACTAGTAATTAATGATTAGCGATTATCAATGATAATCATCCAAATATCTAATAGTTAAATATTTCGGTGACCTTTAGTTTCCGAAGTGCGATAAACGCACTCCAAAACAAACAACTATATTGATAACAAATATATTTGTATTTATTCCGTTGTTCGTGTAATATTTTTGTCATAATAAAAATTTTATAGTATACTGAAAATTATGGCACAGAATCACGATTCTCGGACACAGATAAATACGACTCAGGCAGAATATAATATTAACTTTAAGACGAGGCCTCACGGATTCGTTTATAACCTCCTGAGGCCCCTTGATCAATTTTATCAAATATCATTATTTTATACCGAAATCGTTAGGAAAGAAAAAAAAAGACGTAAATGCACCGCGTTTAGAATTTTTAATGGATAAAAACGTTTTTAAGGGTAGTTTCGTTTTTAATTTCCGAAACACCCTGTGCACAACGATTCAAATCCGTTTAATCGATTTATCGTTTTATTTTTTGGGCGCGATTTCCGTCAAAATAACAATGGCGCGATAATAATCACGGACATACAACGTAATAATATTATTCCGTGTAATATTTCCGCGTACAATACAATAGATGTATAGGTGGATACTACACGGTAATCTATGAAATATAATGCAAGGGCTTCTCACGATACTTCATTATTACGGGTCACGCATTCCGAAGGGGAGTAATAATAATTGTTGTTTAATTCAAATTTCTAATTTAGCATTTCGCGCGCACACTATTATTGTTATTATTATTATTATTATTATTATTATTATGTGCCGCAAAATTATAATATCAAACGTAATAAAAAACGACGGCAATACGTGTCAAATAAGCACTCGTTAAATTTATTAAGATACGGTGAAAAAATATATAATTATTTTTATTTTTCTCTTCGAATTTAACCGTGAATTGTATTACGAGTGTATATATTATAATAATATTGTAAATTAACTTTGAAAATTATAAATATATATATATATATATATATATATATATATATATATATATATATATATATATATATATATAAATAAAAAAATACCATTGTTTTTCAAAAGTTATCGGTCAATCGAAAAATCGAATTACCTCGGAGTTAATAAATGTAAAAAATGCAGTGTTACCGTGCAGACTGCAGTGCCGATATATTTCGCATAAATATGTACATATCAAAGTCATAGCCGGTGGTCCGGGGGTTTCGGGAACTCTTAGAATTAAAAAAAAAAAAAAAAAATACCAAAATCCCAGGGAAATTCTATCACAACGCGTTGAGCATTAATTATTTAAAGATATTTTCAATTTAATATTAATGAATGACATAGGAACATAGGATTTATAGATTGATTTGAGAGTTATTTGATAGAAAGGATTAGATATCAGGAGAGTTTAATGTTTTATAAAATTAATGTAAATTTAATGCACTAAAACCTCTAATAAAAGCATTTAAACATGCACTCAAAAATCAAAAAAAATTGCATTATTATATGCTTTTAAAATTTAGTCAAATATATTATGATAAATTTAAATCAAAAATTGTCATTATTTGTAACTATAGAAAATAAATTACAACCGTCCGTGTTTTTTCGTCTCGAGCGTTTTTACAGAGCAAAACGCAGAATGCTGTGATTTATACGATTTTCATCAACGTTTTAAATTTAAAAGCTTATATAAAACAAACAGTGAGTACGAATATTCGATATTTTTACACGGCCATAAGATTAACTTTTCGAGTATTTTTGTGAAGCAAAAAAAAAAAAAAAAATAATTCACATAAAATCAAATAAAAACCAAAAAAATACGAAAATATCAAAAAAACTCAATTGAAACGTCAGAACGTTTTGAATATTGTACTGCGCCTGTATAAAGTGCTTACATATTATAATGTATTCGGTGAAAATTTCAAAATGTTTTACAATTGATTCTGTATGAACTACTATTAAAACCAAATCGAAAACGATATTCGTGCCAAACGTACTACCGCGATTACCGTATTTCCTCGAGTTTTCCTCGTTTATCGATAAAACTACAAACGGAAATTAAAAGACGAAAATTTGCCGCCAGAATAAACCGCCCTCGAAGTCGATGACCGCGGAGCAAGATTACTGGTAAGAAAATCGTTACCAGACAGACACAGAGGCACACAGTGTGAGAAAACGAAGGGTAAATAAACCGACATATTTTCCTCGGTCTAAAACAACAATATAATCTCGCGGATCGCTCGTAAAATATACAAACATCAACGTTTCAACAACCCCACTTGTGAAGTCGGAAAGCCCCTCTTGTCGTGTGCACACGCGGTCCGTATTAACAGGAGGGTCGCACAGGAGACGCCAGGTGCGGCGGTGGATATTTGGAAGACGGAAGACGCGTTCGAATGAACACAGGGGCGCGCGACACGTTTTCTCGCGGACCTAAACGTTATTATGCGGTACGGGAATTACAGCCTATGCGGTTTTATAACACGTCGACTATTATTATTTTGTTATTTCGTTTGTTATAATAACGTAGAAAAAAAAATAAATAATAATAATAATATTTTAAGCAAGCAAAGCGTATAAGTTAAAAACTTATAAGTTAATTTTTTCGATAACTTTTAAACTTGACTAGTTAAAAAAAAAAAAAAAAATAATAATAAAAATAATATACAGAATGTTAGAAAATAAATCCGGGTTAATAGCTTAGTTATTTCGTTTATAATAAATAATTAATTTTACTTGGCATAGTTAATGCGCGTTTCTGTACAATTTAAGTTATTTCTAAAATGTTTTATTGTCCGACGACGAAAATCACGTGTATTTTTACTTGGATATCATAAAGACATGCCGAGTCGAGCGGACATACTTGGATATACTCGTGTATAAATATTAGAGTAGAAAATATGTTTATGAGTGTATAAAAAACGAAACCCTATTTTTTTTTTTTTTTTATGTCGTAATTTAAAAGGTACGGATTTTCCGCCGGACGGTACTTTGAAAATCTTTTTTTTTTGAAATACCCAATACTTTGCCGGGCAATTTCTTTTTGCTTATTTTTTTTGTTGAAAATACTCTTTTGGCTAGTAAAATAATCGAATTGCCGCCCAGTAGTACTTAACGTACAATTCTTAACGATTCGTCCCCCGCATTCTTTTCTCGGGAAATACTTATTTAGTTATTTAGTACTGAAAATCCACCGAATTGTTCTCATCTTATACCATAAAAGTTACGGATTGTTCGTCCGGCAGTACTCTATTCGAACATATTTACTTAATTCTTGACAGTTTTTTCTAAAAAAAAAAAAAAAAAATAACAACAAATCGACATTTGTCGATACATCGGTTTAACATTTGTTGATTTCCGGCGGTTACCTTGGGACTATAAGGGACTAAAACCGAGCTCCCCTTAGAAATCATTTTTTTATTATTACAATGCATTATTAAATTATATTCGTTAAATTACCCTAATAACCCCTTACCGACCATTTGACTTTCGGCCTAATACAATAGTGCGTTACGGTTTTTTTTTTTTTTTTTTCGTAAATTAAATTAAATTATTAACAAAACATTACTTATTGCGAAGGCAACACAATTCGTATTCATTAATGTTTCGCGTCGAGTGAATTTCATTATCGTTTTTATAATATTATTTCTCGTTCAGATCCGATAAGTGTTGTTTGTGTGTTTAATACTGGGACTACGTGTGCCCGTAAAATATATTATATTGTATTATGTATTATATATTTCGGGGTGTGGGGTGTGTGTGGGGGGGAGGGGCACTCGAACGGTATCACAGTGAATGGGCAAATACACTTATCGTGTTCGTATAACACGCGTACCGAGTACCGTGTAAAACCGGTACAATATAATAATATTTTATAAAATATTCGTTTGTGTTAATGTCGCGACGGAAACGTGCGTATTCCAACAGTAAATATTACTACGGCCTATGGTGTTTATGCCATTCTATCGGGTCGTATGGGCGCACGGCAGACCCGGTCCGAGCGCCGGCCGGTATTGTCGCTTTTAACAACACCCTGACCGGCGGGCACCCACCCGACGATAATATTTCTGTTAGCTCGTTGTTCGGGCACCGAGCCCGTAATACCGGGCGTACGTTAATTATACATAATTACACGTATTATACGAATTATTTCGAATATTTCCAATCGCGGAGTCCGGCGAGTCCGCCCCAACCTACCCCGCGATTGGTGTCTAGGGGAGGATTTCTCCGAGTACTGTTATTGAGATTGCAATCGACTGAAGCCGAAATAATTTGCCCGAGATTTCGCTACTGTCTCCTATTATTCCTCCTGCCCCTGCCCGCCGATCGCCTCAAATTTTCCGTTTTCGAATTTATCTTATCGTTTTTCGACGCCCAAAACGCGTTATGCAAAATCTCTTCATATACGAGTATACTATACCTATAATTAGGGCTGTGAATTTGTAGGAAAGTGCATTTTTTTTTTTTTTTTTTTAGCTGATACTGCGAAACGTAGCTTTCTAAGTACATAATTTGAATTATGCAACAACAAATTAATTTATGAAATTTTTATTTTGCATTTGTCGACGTTTTTAATTTTTAAGGTCATTTTTTGAACTTTTTAAGTCATATTTTCCTTTTTAGTTCATTTTCCGGTATTTTTAATCAAACTAACATCTTTACACACAATTTTTTTTTGTTTTAAACAGCCTATATATACACGTCAAATTTATATTTTACACAAGCTGTATGCGGGTTAGGTAAAGATAATTTTATTCGATAAAATAAGGCGGTATTGCTTAGATTAGTCATTTGTGGGCTTCTGATATATCATTCACGAATTTTAATAGGTATCAGACATCTGGAAACTATCCGGCATTGTTGTTAAGTTTCGTTTAGTTTCGTTCGCGAATGTACAATGATGTGTATTTACAGTAAAATCCCGAAATCTAAACGTACGTCAATGAATTCAGACAAATAGAATTATTACAGGAAACAATTTATTCAACATTCAAATTCGATCAGCATTTTTATAATTTTTTATTTTTTTTTAAATAAATATATTTTTATGTATATAGTATACTCTAATATCAGTAATATCAAAATAAATATAAAAATTAAATTGAAAATCAATTAATGTGCATCTTATATTGCATTTTTTGAGACTTTAAATGTATATTTAATTGCATTTTTTTGTGGATTTTTAAGGTTTTTCACTGCATTAAATCCACAGCCCTACCTATAATAATACGTATTCATTTCATTTTTCGAAAAACCGTTCGAAAACGGTTTTTTTTTGTTTTTATTATTATCCTGGTAAACGTTAATCAACGTGAAAACGAACCGCGAGATCACAGGGGGAAAAAAAATACCGTATAGTGTAATAACAAAAAAAAAAAAAAAAAAATTGAATAATAAAAAGCTTATAATAATATCGTAAACCAGGGATCGAAACCCGCAATTTTATAAACGAAAAAAAAAAAATAAAAAATAAAACAATTATAATTACAAAATATGGTGTTCGCATAACACTGACACTACCGTATATTATTTAAACGAGAGTCAATAAAGAGTAAAAAAATAAAAAAAAATAGATATAAATTATATTAAACGTTGATTGTTATATAGTGCGCGTGGTGTAGTGTGTTATTAATTACTATTTATTCATTTAACGGCGATGAACTCATTGTAGACAAAATATACACCGTATATATATATATATATAAAAAAAAAAAATCTACTGAAAATTATTATATTTGCCGATGACGTTTTTAAACAAACATCGGACGGATGTTACTAAAAATCGAGTCGTCGAAATAAAACGCGTATCGCGGGAAACGTGTCACGTACACGACAGCAAAAAAAAAAAAAAAATAAAAAAATAAAAAAAATACTGATCGCCGATGGCCGGGCTGATGTTCACTGATGCAGGCGGGAAGACGGTAAGGTGGGATTTAGAGAGGAATTTAATTTATATATCCGTACGCGATAAAATACAATGCAAGTAGGTAATTTCCATTCAATATTAACTATGCACATTCGTATATATCGTATAATGTCATTTTTTTTTTTTTTTTTTGGTTTCAACATTACAACGATACGATATTTTTTATTTTATGAAACGCGTACTTACTAAGGTCGAAAGAATATTATTCATTTTTATACGACTATAATTGTAAATTTTAAATTTAAAAACCTATTTTGCTTTACGATTGCCGTCAAAATTTGCACGTTAAACGCTTATATAAAATTTAAAAAAAATAACTACATTCCTTTTTCCTTTTTACCGTCCAGGTACAACTCACGATTAACCTTGTGTCAAAAATTTAATCTACGGAAAATCAAATAAAACCTAAAAATCTCGAACATTTCTAATGGTTATAAACAGTTACCAGATTATTTTGAAAATATGACCACGTCCAGACAGCTGTAATTTAAGTATTTTCAACCGAATTACAATAAAAAATATAAAAAAATATAGCAAAACAGAAACCGGAATCGCGTAAATTTTCTCGTTTTTTTCAACGTTTTATCCCGGTTTTCCTCAATTATTATGAAAACTACGAGGATAATCAAAAAAATGACGCCTCCCCCCCCATAAAAAAACTAGAATATTCATGGTTAGTTGATGAACAGAGCATTATTTCTAACAGAAAAGTTGTTTACATCAGACAGAAAAAAAAAATTACATTATTATAAAACTAATAAATATTCCTCGCCGCATTCAGAATTTAAAATTAAGTAACCTAACACATAAGGGTGGTCCTTATGTCAGTGTACCAATTGCGCCCTTATATTTTACGGTTAGTATACCAATTGCGCATTCAAATTGTATTCCTTTCAGGCGTGAAAATACTGTTGTTCAATCTAATTCCATCAACATTTGAATTATCGTACGTAAACGATCTCTATACTGAAATGTTTGAATGAATTAAAAACTTATTTATTGATCAATTGATTTACCGGTTACATGTTTTATAACTGAAGCGTCGGGAATTTTTATTATTGTTACGTACGATAATTCAAGCACACAAGTACGAATTCGATTGATAGACGAAAACAAATTTTCACTATTGGTCAGATTACTTTATCAGCATAATTGTCACCTGTTGCGCACAATAATATTGGCTGTATAGCCAAGTTTAGTAGTAGTTTGACGTTGCAATACGTGGACAATTTTAAACAAGCTCTCAGTGAAAAAAAGCAATCCATTTTAAACCTAAAACGTTTTGAGCGCAATTGGTCTGACGACCTAATATGCTTTGAGCGGAATCGGTATATAAAAATAAAAATAATTTTAGTAGTACTGAAGTGTAACTGATAACATAATAATCTACGATAGGTGGCAATCGGAGTTTTTCCTGGTTATTGTCTATATAGAACAAGAGGTCAAAATTGCATATGTAGCAATTTTGCGTTTGTCGGTGTACGAAGCTTTCGACGAACAAAATTTGACCTACCGCTGACGCTGTGTAATATTGTTAATTATTTTAATGAACATCCAAATAGACAATTACAATATTTTTCGTATTTTGACGAATTGTATCATAAATTTTAACATAAAACGTTTATAAAAAGTAAATTATGACATTACGTTCAACATTTTTTTTTTTTTTTTTCTTATTACCGAGTACAATTTAATATTTCTGGTGAAACTCGTGTTGGATTTTTTAAATATATTTACGCGACCCGTAACAAATTGGAGAATATAATTATAAAATAATTATTAAAAAAAAAAATAAAAATAAAATAAATAATAATATTAATATTTATAAATTATAATGGAAAAAAATAATTGTAGTTACAAATATTAATAAATACACGTTACACGGTTTTTTGTTGTACTCCGTAATACGAATAAATTATAAAACCATCAAACCAATGTCTCAGACACAGGAAATCTATTTATGATTACGTTTTTTTTTTTTTTTTTTTTATAAAATCGTTTATAAAACTTACACTTTTGGATCGAAAACGGTCGAACACGCAACAATAAATTTCGTTTAATAAACTCGTATTGCCATAACAATCGCATAAATATATGTCGACTCCTCCTATATAAGTCCCTAGCCCTATAACAATAATATTATATTATTAATATTCACGCCGCACCGGTCGGAATATTATTAATACGATTATAATGTGATTAATCCACAAAACAATAAAATACACGCCATTTTAAAAAGTCAGTAATTTTTAATATTTGAGGGTAGATATATACTCACAAGCAGATAGTCATGAATAGATACACAGAAGAAATACAGCTGAAAACAAATAGTACCTTTCATTAGTCCAACTATTTAAATAAAACAAAAAACAACTTTCGAGAAGAACAAAAAAAGGTTATATAGGACCCTCGTTAGACCGATTGTACTATACACGCCTGTGGATCGTGGGCGTCTACCAAGTCGGATGGAAATAAACTAATGATTTTTAAAGAGGAAAATCTTACAAAGAATATTTGGGCCAATGGGAAACGAGGAACGATCAAACAGAGAACTTATAATGCGCTATGCTGTGGCCACGCTCAACAGTCATAGATTAAACTGAGCCGGACATGTGTGTGGATGGCAGTGGGCCAAACCTTTACGGACTGTCAGGGAATGGTAACCTAATAAAAGCCGACCAAGGGGAAGGCCCCAAGACAACGGCGGGAAGGCCGGGGAGTTAGAGAAGACTACCGGGAGTGCTGAACGGAGAAGATATGGCGACACACACAGAGAAACCCAGAGAAAGATTACGGAAGCGGCAATTGGCCTCTAAATGGCATCGAATAACCAAAAAAAAAAATATATAAATTTTTATAATATTATTGTGTTTACGAATACGAATAAGCGGCCGCTACATGATCAATCATATTGCGCAATATTATTGATGGTGTAGAACAGATATAGTAGGGTTGTACAATATATTGAAGAAATCAAACACAGGGTTGGAGATTTATTGCGCAATACACAATATGATTGTACGTGTGCATATGGTATTGTGCAAACACGCATTAGTATACCATCGGTTTGATTGCGATGTTAAATATTGTGTTTTTCTTCGACGTTTTGATATTTCAAGCGCAAAGGTTTAACTACGTCAATCGAAATCGAACGGAATCTTCAATTGTGTATCGGCGGGATGTACCCGGCGGTTCGAAAAGTGAGAAATCGTACACCGTAACTGATGTCGAATGCAAATACAATGCGTACGTCTTTAACACGCGTCAAACCCTCAACAGCCCACGGCCCGAATGGATACTGTTCGGCTGAATATTGAGCAATAACATAACGTCGAGTCGTTTAGACGGGGCAATGGATATCGTACGAAACATTGACGGGATTCGATTGACCCGATATTATTGATGATCGTGCAGGGTTACGTTACTCGCGTTACAACCGGTAAATAATATTGTTTCGTTAGTAAATATGATTGAATAATAAATGTTCTATAGTACCGTCCGTATCCGGCGCGGGGCGTTATCGGGCGCGCACGGGAATTATCGCGGTTAATGTGCGCCGCGAAAAATGTTAACCATCAACGTTACTACACGGGCGTAACGTCCGAACGATAAAACGGTGGAATATCGCAATGAAAATACGCGGAGAAGACGACCGCGACGCGTTTTATATAATCGACACCCGGGGGCAGTGTGTAATATCGTTATAAATACGCGTGTACGCCGGCCGTTACGTAACATCGCACGTGTTTATATTGCGCGTAGTTATACGGGGGCGACGTTTTTATTGTATTTTATTGCGCCCGTAACGATTTCAATTGTACCGCCAATTTAAAATAACCAACGGCCGGGTGTCCGCGGGTGTCCGCGACCCGATTCGCCGCCCCGGCCCCGAGAGTCGTGCGTTACCGGACGAGTCGGCGGACTCGCTCGCCGGGCGGATTATTACGACGCGATCGTATTTTTTTCTTTTTTTTTTTCGTTTTTATAATTTTCGATCCCAGACATTCCCAGACAATAATATTTCTACAATATATTGTACAATCCTTCTGTATCTATTCTCCACCATCAACAATATTACGCAACATCGTCTAGGGGCCGCTTAAATGTCCCGCCTAAACAATATAATATACGGCCGTTGTATTCGCAAACACGATAATATTATAAAAATTTATATATTTTTTTCTTTTTGGTTATTCGAGGCCTATTGCCGCTTCCGTAATCTTTCTCTGGGTTTCTCTGTGTGTGTCGCCATATCTTCTCCGTTCAGCACACCCGGTAGTCTTCTCTAATTCCCCGGCTTTCCCGCCGTTGTCTTGGGGCCTTCCCCTTGGTCGGCTTTTATTAGGTTACCATTCCCCGACAGTCCGTAAAGGTTTGGCCCACTGCCATCCACACACATGTCCGGCTCAGTTTAATCTATGACTGTTGAGCGTGGCCACAGCATAGCGCAAGTTCTCTGTTTGATCGTTCCTCGTTTCCCATCGGCCCAAATATTCTTTGTAAGATTTTCCTCTTTAAAAATCATTAGTTTATTTTCACCCGACTTGGTAGACGTCCACGATCCACAGGCGTGTATAGTACAATCGGTCTAACGAAGGTCCTATATAATCTTATTTTTATTCTTCTTGATAGTTTTTTTTCGTTTTATTTAAATAGTTGGACTAATGAAAGATACCATTTGTTTTCAGCTGTATTTCTTCTGTGTATCTATTCATGACAATCTGCTTGTGAGTTTATATCTACCCTTAAATATTAAAAATTATTGACTTTTTAAAATGGCGTGTATTTTATTGTTCTTGTGGTTTGTGGATTAATATTATCTTGCGCTTTTACGGGTCAAAACGGGCGTTTGATATCAGAAAAATCGGCTCTATTAACGATAACAAAACCAATGTGTAAGCGACTATTTCATTAGAAACGGTTCGGTTTTGCTCTAAAAGTTCACGGCGCTGTGGTGTGTTAAATTTTGTCAGACAGCGTAAATGTCGTTGGCGACACAGTTGAGCAGCGCAAACGACAGAGTCTACAGGGCGGAAACTGTTTGTAAATTGTTGTATTTTAACTATTTTCAGGGGTTAGAAAAAAAAGAAAAAAACCAATACAATTCGTCAAATATTAAATTTTTAATCGATTTTTTTTTTCGTGTTCCCGAACAATTGCCGAAACGAGCGCTTTTGCCTATCAAGGGTCGGCTTTAGTCCGCGAAAAAACAGAAAAACCGGTGTTTGATCTTGCACTCGTAGAGATTTTTAATTATTAATATTATTATTATTATTTTTTTTTTTTAATAACGATTTGAAAATTATTATTATTGCATTTTTGTAAAGTTTCGGATTTGGCCGGATGCGCAATTTCAACCGCATATTAAAAAATAATACGTGCATATTTTTATTTTTTTTTTTTTATGATTTTCGTTGTAGTTTCCTTAACAGTTGGGGAAAAAACGGGAATATTTACGCAATAATGGTTTTCTGTCATTTTCGATTTTTTTTCTTTTCCGCTGTAATCGTACTTCAGTCAAAAGTAATCGTAGATCCGAAATGTTTACTGAATAATAAGTCTCTCTCTCTCTACGGGGACGTGGTACAATTTTCAAAACGTTCCGTCGTTGTTAGTGTTTTTTAGTTTTTTTTTTTTATCGGTTTTAAATAATCGTTTAAAGTTCTTAGTTTTGCTGGAATTCGTGTGAATCACGGCGGATCGTTTTGCGTACCCGTTTTGGTTTTCATCCGATTTATGCGAATGAAACCAGTCCGACTCTATAAAAACGCCCAACGAATCGAAACGGAAAAACGCGAACAATCGCAATCCGTTTTGTAGTTTTCCGAATTAATAGAATTTCCAATTGAAACGTATCGAAATAATGTTTTACCGATCTCCGCACGGAAGCCGAAAACGCAATCTATTCGCAGTGATCTCTATCGTCGTCAACAATCTCTAATAGCCAAATCGTCCGGACCCCCTATATAATATTCTAGATGATATATTTTTTTTTTATCGTTTCTAACGTTTTACGCGGTGTCAATATAATTTGGTAAAAACTTTCGTCGAGCTTCAACAAAAACGGTACCGGCGGCATTAGCGGTAAACGAAATCGAATTTTTTTTTTTCGTTTGGCATGTACACGTATGCGTATATAGATTTTTTTTTTTTTTTTTTAACATTAAAATATAATAATATAACAGATACGGTAAAATACATTATGTAAAATTGTATACAATATTACATTGCATTACGGTTACATTTATCCACAGTGCACGAGTTATGAGTAAAATTTTGTAACAGAAAATACAGTGTTGTAAACAATAAATATATACTCGATATATAATAATATAATATTGTTACGACACATCACGTATCGATTTATCAATTTTTTAAATTGATTTGGTTTACACAATATAATATTATATATATAATATATATATATATATATATGCAATACACTATATTTGTTTAAATTGTTTGCGCGTTTAATTTAGGTTAAACTAATAAGAGTAACGTTTTTTTTTTTTTTTTTTTTTTATGTCTTTTATTTTAAATAAATAAAAAAATATTGTTGTTCGACGACGAATTTTACGTGTAATTTTAACGTAAATTGAACGTTTTATTATAAAATATAATTTACAACACGGTACAACGATTTTTTTTTTTTACGATTTTCATCAAACCCCGAACTTCAAATGCTCATAAAAAGAATAACAAAAAAAAAAAATCGTGACTACAGATTTCTGGCGATATTTATCGATTACCGTAAGAATATTACTGATGAACAGCCACGTTCGATATTGTGATAACGAATGATGATATTTGTGTATGATATTTGAACATTTTTTGATAAACCAAACAGTTTTATCCACATAAACATCAAAAAAAAAAAAATAAAACAAAACAAACAAAATATCGTTTATCTCGTTCATGGTATTATTGTGTATACAGGGTGTACCGTCATAAAAATACCAACTAATATAGGCGACAATTACGATTTAAACGAATCTGAACGATAAATATTTTTTAATATTTTTCATTATACCGTTCAAATATTATTGCACAAAGGCTGAAAATGATTTCAAAGTTAGCGGAGTTTGTTCACGCGAGTTATAAATTCGGCGGCCGGATGTTTTATTCTTGTTGAAAATTATGCAATTTTTTCTTCTTTTTTTTTTTTTCTTTCTCTCGCCGCACCGTGTATAATTAATTATATTTTATATTATATTCAATCGAATTTGAAACGCCCATATCCCGCGTAGATAAAGCGATGAAAATATAATTTTCGACACGATATTATTCAATTATTTTACCGAGGGGACCTTCCTTGGCCGGGTTTTTCGATTTACCATTTGTATTCAATGAAATATTTAAACGTTTTCGTTTGTCGGTTTATTATATTAAATACGATATAACAGTCGCCTGCTGTTCCAAACGAGGATGTCGATTTAGACGCGTTTTAGTTCCAACGTACCGATGTAGTTTTACGTTTTAATTCGATCGATGAGAATTCCGGATCGCGCGACACATTCGAATCTGTCGTCGAGTTACTCGCACGAGATCGGTTTTACCGCATTTTTTTTTTTTTTTTTTCTATTTGCCGAATTATTCCGTTTATAGTGGGTTATTTTTTTTTTTTTTTTTAGAATTCAGAAATTAAAGGGGATAAAATTGAATACAACAACAATATAAAAAAAAAAAAGAAAAGAAATGGAAAAAAAGGCGGTAGTGCCGATTCCGGGTAGACTCGGTGACCATATTCGAATCTGTATTCAAAATTCGCATCGGTACGCTGGAATTATTCGACAAAGACGGTAAATCGCGGTTTCCGATCCCATCGAGTTCGTCGGTTACGCGTTTGCGGGCATGTCACCGATTGTTAACAATTGCGGTACAGTAAAACCATTACGATCGATAATAAATTTGAAATTTGTGTCCAAACGAAACGTACCTGTTGGTCGTTGTTCCCCGGCCCGGCGTAAGTGAAACGCGTACGCGCCGCAGGAAACCGCATTCATATACATCACAAAAGAACGTGTTTTTTTTTTTTTTTTTATTAGAAAAAAAGATGAAAATTCGCGTTTTATTGGAAATATTACGCGGTGCGCGCTCAGTCTTTGCGCATTCTCTGTGTTCGTACAAAATGCGTACGAATATTTCCCATTCCTTTTATTATTATACGTCATGGGTGCCAAAAATTACAAATAAACAAGTTTTTTTTTTTCGAGCGTGCCATTAAATTATGAAAAATATTATTTATATTATATTGAATATTGTAAGAAAAAAAAAAACGATTGTATAATTAATGTATTAATATAAAAAAAAAAAAAATGGTTAGTTTAGGTACACAATATAATAAAATGACTTTGGTAATTATTTATTTTTTTAATGTGATTTGTTTTTTTTATTTTGAATACTTGATGCCAATCCGTTAATATTTGGTTTATAATTAGAAACTTTTAATAAATTGTATGCAGCACTGACGTGCATCATTAGATAGTCGGTTTCTTAAATCAGATTATATAAAATTAATTACTGAAAATAGTGACTCGCGTGAATAACTTGGAGAAAAAAATAGACAAAATAGCTAATGCTACTATTTTTAAAGTATATTGTGGAATTGCATTGCACACTTTCAAAATCGTGTTCCCTGTGTTTACGATCAGTTTGCCTATTGCCCCATCACGCTGAATTTCTTCCATTTCATCACTCAGTAAAACGAATTTTTGTTTCCATATGGTACTCGACTGCAAATCTACAAGCTGCATTTAAAAATCATCTAAATTCAACCATTCAAACACTTTTAAGTTGAGTTTTTCAAATGACAATGTGTCAGGATAAATAATAATCATGGTTTCTTCAAATTTTTTTGCGTGTAGACAACTCATTCATAGCTGTCTCAATAATACTTGAAAATTCTCGTATAATATGTTTAATATCGGGTTTTAATTAAAAGTGTCCAATACCGAAATAAACTTTTTAAGGTTAGGGAAATATTTGTAATTATCGTTTATTGTGGTTCATTTATCACGGTTAAATATTCCTAATTTTACCCGAAATGCCCGGGGTCATATCAGACATACTACTGATTGTTTTATTATCATCTTGTAGTTTAATATTCAATTCATTTAAATGCTGGGTGAAATCTTAAAATATAAATAATAAAAATATTTTAATTTTTCGCGTGCCACATCGAGCAAGCGTGCTATCGATTTGCCATCCCCGTTATATGTTATAGTAGATACCTATAAAATACATTATACTTATATATATATTGTCTAGTTCGTAACTAAAACGATCTATGTTCAACTCTACATAATATACGTGTACAACGATATAAATACAATGTTCGGATCGAATAAAAAAAAAAAAAAAAACAGCCGTTCTGAGTATAAAACAAATTGATGAATTTATATATTTGTTTACCTAAAAAATGTCATACGTTTTAATATAGTAAAATGCCGTTTTTTATACAATAGATACATTTACGATTGGTTTCGGCAAAAATTGCGATCATTAGGGAAAACAGTCACCGGACCTTACTTGTCGCTGAACGTGCAACATTTGGCTTATTATTTCAATACAGTAATATCAATATTTTATTTGTAACACGTTCATTTTTTCTCTCTCTCGATAAATTTAATTTATTTCGTTATTGTTTCGTTCATAAATACCGTTAATTGTTGGTGAGTTTTTATTCTTCTGTCTGTTAACCACTAACTGTTCAACCAGAAATCTTGTTCCTAGTCTAAACCTAACCGTGTCTAGTCGGCGCGTTGACGGGTCGTATTTCGATTTTCCTTGTACTTGCATTAATAATAAAAAAAAGAAAAAGAAAAAACCTTCGCTCAGATGAATTATTGTCATTCGTTTCGTCACATTCATTGTATCAATATTGTTGGTGAACGATATAAACTAAAATACCCTTCCTAACTCCTCACCCACAATAGGGTGCGAATTATCTTCGGATGCTTTTATTGCCTAAGTTATCCGTGGCCCGCGGCCAATTTTCGTGTTAAAAAAAATATATATATTCAATTATTTTGATAATATTAGAATTCACTTTTTTTTTTTTTTTTTATTATTATTATTACTGTAAAAAATACTTTTAAATTTATAGTTAAGTTCTAAAAAAAAAAATAAAAATAAATAAAAATGTCGACAATTATAAATATGTATTTATTTTTTTTTTTTTAAACCCATTTTATTACTAACAAACAATATTCTTAACAATTCTTAAAATTGAATCGAGACGATAGTCCGATAATCGCGATCTATTATTTGATATTGTCGGTGGCCCGCACGGAGGTTGACGAAATGGATAAACGCGGCCCGCCGAAGAAAAAAAATGATCGGGCGTCACTGTTTTGGTCGCACAGTAAAATAACGTACGAACACAATAATAGTCAACAAGCGATAACCACGATGTCCGTAAACAATATGTTATTTATTGATTTTAACAATATTTGATTTTATGGCCATTGAACGTTGCAGTGTTAACAACGCAGGTACTTAAAATTAAATAAAAAATATTCCATTGATTATAATACAATCGATAATTATTGTAATACTTACGGCGTGAATATACGTGCTGAGATCGAAAAACAACACGAATAGATTACAACATTTCATTCATATCATCTCATCGGGACATTAGAATTACGCATTTGAGCTGTTTATAGTTATACAGCCAGGCGGACAGAAACTCGTAGTATATAAATGAACGTAAATGTGTAACGTGAAATATTGATCATTCTGTATAATATATACCTCACACGATCACGGGTTTGAAGGAAGAAATTCAGAGAGTCGTCCAGGATCTCACCAAGGAGAACTGTAGGACAGTAATCGCCGACATCCTTAACCGTGTGAGAGTGTGCCAACAGGCCAGGGGGGGGGGTCACATGAATGATATAATATTTCATACCTAAACCGGAGGTTCTCCTAATTCCAATGATGTAATTTTATTTGTTTTTTGATTAAATTAAAGTGTTATTTTGGCATTTTTAAAAAGAGCGTCTTTTTGTAAACACCCTCTATATATATATTTAAAGGATATGAAAAATATATTTCTCTCTAGAACGGTCTGTACTCGTCCCCACAGTTGTGGGCTGTTCTAATCAATGTATTATTCCTTCGTACACTGCAGCGGTCTCCGTTGAAGGTTTGGTTAGGTCAGATGATTGTAAAGATTGTTATGATCTAAAACCGTGTTAGTTTGTCAAAAAAAAAAAAGAAAAATTAACCTATATTTGTTATGCTATATATAGTGATGCACTTGATCGCGCTGTCACGAAAGAAATTTGATTTTAAAAGGAGAACGTTCACCGGACACCACTTTCCGACCGTCTTATCTATAAGCGCGATACAAAGCATGGTTTTTTTTTTTTTTTTTTTTTTTATTGATTTTTTGTGCGTCGAGTTTCCGGATTTCCGTGCTATCTAATGATAATACGGTACCGCGAAACTTTTTACAGGTTTGAAAGCTACTCGAGACGGGTCACGGATCCGATATCCGTGGAAAACCAACGGCAGACACCTCCGTCGGCCCACTGGAATTCACCGGAGCGAACGCCGTCTGGGGTGGTCCGTGGTCGCCGGCTTTTACCCACAGCTATGCCGGTAGTGAAACCGAAAGTCCGTTGGTCAGAGTCGCCGTTTGGGGGTACACGACGACGGCACACCCCGACTATACCGTTCAAAGTAACCGGCAAAGGACGGACATTGTTCGGCCGAAAAGGTCCGCGAGTCGAGTTCGAATACTGCCTTGTGGTCGCGGATCCGACCCAGTCTGACGATGCGTCATCGACGGCAATGTCCCGGTACGAGTGGAATGCATGCACCGTAGGCATTTCGCTTTTCGCCGCGAAAAGACACCCGACACGGATTTTACGGAAACCAGGGCTCGTGTCGGGGCCGGATCGGCGCGGCGGGACGCCGGGACACTTCCCGGTAGGCCGGTTACCGTATGGGCCGCTGTAAGTGTTTTGGATTCTGGCCCAAGGGAGCAATGCATTGGTTTTACTATATGATGTGTGCTTGATTTTTTCCTTCTGAACAATTATTCTACCGAAGATCTTGCTTCGATTTTCGAGTGTAACATTTGTCCCGAAAGAATTTGTATCTAGTCGGTGCATTGAGAACGGGGAAGGGGATCATTTTTTTTGATTTTCGTTTTAGATTTTTTAATAATTGGGGGGGGGGGAAACGTAGGAAAAATAGGAAAATGTACGGCAATAAACGGTTCCTTTATTTTCGATTCAATTTTTTTTTTTCTCGTATATTTCGGTTAAACGTAACTATTATTAGGAGATCTGAATTTTTCACAGAATATTAATATAAGTCGTTTTATCCAGTTCCCCCTCGTAAGACTGCTAGTGATACATATACGGTATATGTACGCCAATCCACGCCTGACTCGTGTAATCCCATAATCTCGCCGGCAACCGTACGCTGTCACAACGGAATTTGTTCGATTTCGGTTCCGATTCTGCCGAGCTATAGATGTATTTATCATCGGGTATCTATCATCTATCACGGGGAGGCAAAAAGCCGTCCTGCTCCATCGCCGGGTCTGAAGCGCGAAACGCGCGACAAAACCGATTCCGGCTAGGGAGAAGGGATATGTGACCTTAGTCAGATTTTTTTTTTTTTTATACGTATACGTAGAATAATAATAAAAAAAAAAATACTATACCGAACGTTCTCTATTTTCTTTCTCTCTCTCTCTCTCTCTCTCTCTCTCTCTCTCTCGAATAGGTACGTGCAGTTTTATTTGTTCCACTCACCAGTCACCCGGCACCGCGCATTCCGCATAACAATAATAATACGCATGCACTTGATATAATATCGATTATATTGTCCGATCCACGGAAATTTTATTACTTTTTAATATTATTACTATTATTACAGTTATACGTACAGTCTTCGAGCCCGGCCGAGCGTATATACAATATAATATATAAAACGGAATTCCGCACGATTACGTTTTTCACCGACGAGGAGGGTTTTTTTTTTTTTTTTTTTTTTAATTTTCATTCCAGGATTTACGGGCCGCCGCTCAGCGGGATCCGGGGGATGACTTTGTACGGGTTCAGTATGCACCCGGGGTCCATGGTGTTCTTCAGGCTCCGCATCAGTTGGACCGCCTCCGGGCTCTTGGTGTACCCCAGATAGTCGGTTTTGACCAGACCTATCCCGTGTTCGGCGCTAACGCTTCCCCGGCACTTCCGGGTCCACCCGTAGACGAACCGGTCGATCAGCCGGGTCAGCCGGTCGTCGCGTCCCGAAGTCACCACGTTCAAATGCAGGTTGCCGTCGCCTGCGAACACGCGAATCCGTCGGTGTTATTATCATAAGCTACAACGATATGTACGCGAACTGTAAATTAAAAGGGTCGAAGCTCGATGAAATCTAGAAAAAAAAAAAAAAACGGTCGGACCCGTGCGACGCCGGTCGTAATGTGCGCTAGTGACCGTCATTGACGGTAAATGACTCAAGAGCAGATCACAAGAACACAAGAGACCGGGTGGTAGGTACAAGAGGCTCGACCGCGTTATAAAGTCTAAAATAAATAACAAATCGTTTCGTTAACCCGGTCCCCGGGGGATGAGACGGATAGTAAAGCCAAAACAGAGATGGATTAATAAAAGCAAGACGATATTATCTAGGGATAGAACATATTCGGCGAAGAATCCCGGACAGAGAGAAATCGAAGATAGTTTGTTTTGCAGCAATTGGTCTCGAATTGCCTCTAACGCTTTTCGAATAATAATATTATAATATGTTGAACGATTCAATCTTTGTCTAATTTTCTCCAAAGAATCTTTTGCGTTGTATACAAAATGAGCTCAAACTCGGGAATTAGAGTTGTTTTATAAACGAATTGAAGTGATAATTTGATTGCCAAACTGTCGAGTTTTTAGAGATTTGCACCATATTTTTGTTGTAATGACAAATCATTTTTAAAGTTATAAAAACAAAAGAAAATCTATCAAAACTATGTCATAATTTGTTTTTATCGGTTTTTTTTTTTTTTTTTTTTTTAGATTCGAATTTATGTTAATACGAAAACTAATTTTATTACAGTTATAAATGCGGATTTTAAAATTAATCAGTTTATCAAAAATGTTTGACCGAACTCGGCGAATCGAAATCGTGTTTCGTTTGCGGTATACCCGGCCTTCCGAACTGTCCGCGTATAACAGCGTGGCTTACCCATTGGCAGTATCAGGTATTTTTTTTTTTTAGGGTTTTTAAATGAATATTCGTTTCGAGTAAATTAATCGCTTAGAAATGTATTCATTATAAATATTTGTTTTGTCTTTTTTATTATTATTATTATTATTATTAAAACACTCGTAATTATTCTGTAATGGATTTCAATAAATCATTCAAATAAATACATTACGATTAACAATGAGTGTGTAAAAATTTTTAAATACGGCTACGGTTTCGTTATTGCTGTTCGGCGGCCATTATACGATCCATTGTACAGACGAAATTAATTAATTAAAGGGGTTCTAGCGGTTCATAAATATATATATATATATATTAGTATGTATCGTATATTATAGGTAATAATAGTAATAATTATTATTATTGTCGGTTACTATATTATTACTATTATTTATTACCGGGTCGCGTTGTCGCGCGAGTCATTATTGAAATATTTGTACGGATGAGACGGTTTGTACTATAAACCGCATTATTAGCATTACCGTCAAGGGCTGTGAATTAAATCCGTTTGCATGGGTCGTTTTTTTTTTTTTTTTTTGCTACACATTAAAACGAAACTGGATTCGGCCAAACAAATTGTTTCGTCTTGTTTACAGTTCAATAATACGAAATCATATTTCGCATATTTAACGAGTTACGGGGAGGGGAGGGGGGCGGAATATACGCAAATGCATGTTCTCGTATTAATGCTTTTATTTCTTTTCTTAATATTTATATTTTTCCGGTCAATCTGCTGTAAATCTGTATTCATTTTTTTTTTTTTTCTACAATATGTCTATTATATTTTTGACGAAACTATTTTATTTGGAGTCGGGAATTTAGATTAAATTGTTCTGATATCTACAAACCCGTAATCCGTATATTCGTATTCGTAGATAGGTACAGCCCACAGTATATATAATATACCGTGTCCAATATTTCTTTTTTTTCCCCGGTGGTAAAGAACAACCAGAAGATTAAGTAAATATAAATAAAGAATTTTGTTTGTAAATCATTTTTAATTATTAATTTTAAAACGATTTTCTACTAAAGACGTTTTTGTAGTGAATATTTTATCCGGTTTAAGTGCATGCATTTAATGTATATTTAACACTTATTTTTTTCTTTTTTTTTTTAACGCATTAAATCCACAGCCCTGGTTATCGTTAATATCTCACGGTAAAAGAAATTCTGCGATGCCTCTCCCATGTCGGTTTGAATGTCGTTTCCCGTACAAATAATATATTTCGTGTCGCGGGTTTGTCGGTATAGTATCGATTTTTACTTATCCGAGATTCGCATACGAACGCTGACCAACACCCAAAATAATCTACAATATAGTCGAGATGTCAGGGTTTCTCTGTCCGTGTCAGTTATAGAAACCGTTCGTTAACGGCGCCGGTTGTAGTGTCCGGTACCTGGTTTAACGACGTTACACTGGAGGCAAATACCGATGACTTTTTTTTTTCCCCCCCCCGGTTAGGTTGGGTCGAGCTCACCACAATCGACGGTATCGCACAATTTCGTAGTTTTACGAAAACTAATATTGAGGATTTATTCAATACCCGACGTCTGACACGATATTTTTGGAGAAAAAACGTCAATAATATGACTCTGGAATATGAAGAGAAAAAAAAATCAAGTTTTCACACCCGACGTATCGGTGAATTTCAATATCGGAATATCGGAAAAAAAAGGTCATATCGGCCGATAACTAATAACTAATAACTATGATAGAAACGAGTAAAACTAGCAAAAAAAAAAAAAAATTGTGATATATATATACAGCCATTGAATTAGGTGTACGCCACTAGACAATATTCAACACACGGAAAGCACGGGGAAAAAAATTGCACGTGAGTTTCAAAACTAGACATTTTCAATAAAAAAAAAAAAAAACCAAAGAAATATGAACATTCCTTTAAACGGGCCCGTTCTTGAGTAGATAGCCAACGCGAACCGTATGATTTTGCTATAAATCGCGTGAACATTTTGTGATTTTAATTACGAAAATGTGTAAACCTACACGTATAAGATTAAGTATTATTATTTTAACCGAATACGTTGCGGACAATGTAATATTGTAATCGTTATAAGTTAGATAGAATTTTCAATAAAACAAACCACGTTGCGGGTCGACGAGACGAAATCGCTCCTCGAATTTCTCAACGCTTCAAAATCGTCGGATAAAAAAATAAACTGAGAAACGTAATACAATGGTGAGCATATTGGTCTTTGGTTCGGTTAGGTTTTTCTATTTTGAAAGAAACTGTACAATCGAGTGTAATAGGTATAATTAAAATCAGGTCGCCCGCAATTAGTTTCGAATCGATTGCAATATACACGGCGATATTACGAATTTTAATATAAGAAAAAAAAATAAAAACTAAATGACGACATAAGTCATCGACTATAGAGATATTTTTTAATCGTTTGTATGGCAATACATACAAAAAACGAAACAATAAAAAAAAAAAAAAAAAAAATGCGCAGAGTAGAACAACATATATATTGTTGTAAATGTCACGCTAACAATTTACTCCTACTTCTTGAATGGTATTTTTTTTTTTATTTCGTTCACGAAACGATTATTAAAATATAACGATGGACGCCGCCGATTGGCGTCGGGGTTGAAAAACGATATCCTTATCAATATCAGGTGTTTTATACTTTTTTGACTTTTTATAAGAGCGGCGACCAATATAATCACTGCGCTTTTATACCGTTACGACGATTTGACATTTTGAATCGAAGTCACGTTCCATTGTATTTATAACTAATATTCCACGTTTTATGTCACACGTGTTCGTTTCCCTATTTATTTATTTCAGAAATTAAGTTTACCCAAATTCGTTCGTACAGCGTTACGGGTTTGCGAAATCTGCAAATGTACGCCATTTAAGGGGGGTGTTTATCTAAAAAATATCGGTCTTTTACCAATTGTATGTACCGACTATCCTGGTTTGCGTTGACCGTGTAAAATGTTGCGTTATTCAGAAATACAGTAAACATTATACATAAATTTAATTCTGTGATTTGATGGCAAAGGTTGGGTTTACAGTATGCGCATTTTTATTTAAAAAAAAAAAAAATACATATAGTGTGCAATAGTTATAAAAAAAAAAAAAAAAACTTGACTTAAAATTTGAGGGGAAACATCGAGTAACCACCCCGTAACTCGGAAACGGGCGCATAAACTCGGATACAAAATTTAGACGGTCCGCCAACAATGTTCACCGCTGTTACCATTTGTTTGCCGTTAATTTGTTTGCTAAATATTTATTCTCGTGTTAGACGATTTTCATTGTTATTATTTAATTTAATTGTGTAACCTTAGCCGGGATCTTTTGCCATCGCGCCGCCACAGAATTACCCTACGAAATAACCAACCGTGAAATGTATCATTATAAACTGTGACCGCAATTTAATTGGCACATACGTATTGTAATAATTAACGGCCAAAAATTGTTCGAATTGTCGTGTGAAAACACAAGTTTCGTTAATGCCGAGACAGGCTTTGCCTACTGGCTGTCACCGTATGGTCCAGCTTTGGTAAATATTCGTTCACCAGCCGCTGGTGTTTTTGGAATATTTCGGTATTCGATTTACGCGCGGCTAATATATCGAAACGATATTTTCACCGGTTCGAATCTCTATCGTACTCGATTCGGTTCGATTATTATCGGACGATTTTCTGTTCGATTTGGTTCGAAAAACGAACAGTCCGCCGTAACACGACTCCATAGTTTGAACACTCACCAATGTGACCGAATCCGGTAACGACTTTGCAATCGGCGACGCCTTTGAGTTTCTCTCTGGTCAGTTCTACGATCTCGTAGAATCGGTCCAGCGGCAGCGATATGTCGTATGTGTACACGTTGCCCATTTTCAATAACGCTTCGATGGCCGTTTCGCGGACCTTCCATATTTTCTATTAAAAACAGAAAATAAAAATGGTTATATATCTCACACGAGTTCTCACTGGTTCTCGTCTAATCGGACCAATTGTGTTTGCAAATAGAAATAACAAAGCGTGTGCTAACGATAATTGTAATACATACTTGAAATATGCCCGAAAAATATTAAAACCATAAGATTCCGCTCGTGAAAATGAGCGTTTTAAACGTCTAATCTTATCAAATAGCTTAGCGAGCAGAGTTTTTTTTTTTTTAAACAAAATCAATCGTACAATTACATCGATGATTTCGTGATACACGGTATTTTTTTTTTTTCTTTTTCGAAAGTCGCGTCGAGATTCTTGCCGTATGTGCGGAACACGTGTTGAATTTTTCAAAAGTATGGGTACTATAGCAAATATGAACGTAAAGTGTAGTGAACTCATAAATATAATTGATTGTAAACATATTTGATATGAACAGTTATATCTAATATCGTAGTATAAAATCAAATGGTTAACGTTCAATCGACCGTCGCGGAATACCGATATCGGAATCGGGTATGCATACGACTGGAATATAAAAATTGCGTAATTAAACAGGGTGGTCATCGTCCCGAAATCCGTTAGTGATTGCCGCAGAGGAAATTTCAGCGAAATTATCGATAATAAATAACGAAAAATCCAAAATATCGAAAATATTCCACCTAGTATTCGAACAAACTTAAAAGTAGTCACGAGCATTTATTGTGCAACAATCATGCATATAGTAAACATTGTAAACGTTTACGCGAAATAGTAAAACAAAGTAGACACACTTCAATGTGCAGATACTAGAGTTTTATATTCGTTATGGAAATTAGACAATATTGTCTATAGGGCGTACAATATGAGTGTATATGTCATAGTTAAAACCCGGTATCCGTCTTTTCGAAATCGTTTCCAACAAACCCCCCCCCTCTTTCGTCAAAACTCTGGCTTTGACTAGTCAAAACTAGATCTAACCGCAAGTCTAAACGAGTCGGTCAAAACTAGTTTAAAAAATCGGCTCCCGCGTAATTGTAAATGCCAAACGGTAGTTTACCCAGCCGAAACGAATAACAAATGTTAGATTATCCTGTCCCGAGCATTAATAAATGCACGATATACGTTAACGGACTTGTTCTAATATATGTAGTCAATTCTATTACTTGTCCCCGGTTTAAACTAACGGTAGAAAAATTACTTCTGGAAATCGAATCGTCCCTAGATAATTTTAGTTGTCATCAATATATTTCACACGCAACTAGTTGGAACTAAAAAAAAAAAAAAAAAAATATTAAAACTAGTTTCAACGTTGAGGGTCCCCGGGGGGGTTAAAAGGTCGAGTCGTAACCAGCCAAAACCAGCCCGTGTCGAAATGGGTTTGTGGCAACTAGTTTTGACGGGTTTTTCAACCGTAACATTTATACGACATGTGCGGTATTTGGTTGTAATCCTGTGCAAAATAATCGCCGAGACCCGGCATTTGTTACCGAATATATGAATATTCGAATTGTCTAGATAAACTAATAATGATTTTCATCGTTGATCTAATCCGTTCGGTTACAGTATTTGAAACACTGGCAGATAACACAGAGATAACCTGCGGACTTTGGTCGTTTTTTTTCGCCGTTGTATAGTAATCGGGTAATCGGGTAATTTTCCATCCGGTTCTACCAAAATCGCGTCAACCCAACCGTCGTCGGTTTGTCGTTATGTATTTACGTTGAATAAACGCCGGCGACAAAGGGAAATCATAAACGAAACAAAAATAAAATAAACGCGTACGGTGTGTACTCACGTTTATGCCGGACGTTTGATCGGTGGTCGCGGCGTCGACGATCAACGAGTCGTCGAGGGCTTTGGCCAAAACGTTTTCCATGTGTCGGCCGGCGGCCGGCCGGCTGGAGGCGAGCTCGACGAGCGCGTAGAACGGATGGACGTTGGCGACCGGACACGGCAGGCCGAGGTTGTTTTCCACGCACGTCACCGTCGCGCTGTCCATTAGTTCGAACGACGACAGGGTCTCGCCGAACTCGGCACGGGCGACCGAGAACAACTTTAGCACTTTATCGTAACTGTCCAACCCTGTCGGCGGGGGCAAAAGCGAAACATAAATATAATAACAGTAGGTATTTGCCGCGGTAAAGGCAAACAAAACTAAAGAAAATGATATAATATATATATATTTATGAAAAGCGGAACGGAAAGGGGGAAAAAAGTGATTTATCGAACGTGCGCAGTGTATATATACTGCTCGGCGGCGGGTTTTATTGACAAATGCTGCGGAAAAAAAAAAAAAAAAAAACCCGAGAGAAAAGACGACAACGACATTCGTAATAATAATATAGTACGGAAGTTCAAACGGTTGCGGCGGCGGTGGTAAAATTTTCTATATAGAGACATTTTTTATTATTATTATTATTATTATTTTTTTTTTTTTTTATTCTTATTGCGTTCACAGTCCGTTGCATAATAACAATATTATGTCGTTGTAGACGTTTTACTCGTACCGCCGCAGGATAAAAAGCCAAAAGGATCGCATTATTATTATTATTGTACTTTATAACCGTCAAAACGTTTACACTTAACGCACACGAAAACCACAGCAAACAACCGACTTCCGTTTTGATGCGCGTGTGTTTACCGTATAAAAACTATTAAAAAAAAACACCGAGACGCATACTTTTTTACACCACCGCCGGCAGGCCACTGTTGTGGGCGAGAAGACGGGAACGTTAGACGGGAATTTAATTTATATCCGTACGCCAACGGTAAATCGTTGAAAAAACGAAAAACGATACTGAACGAAGAATCGTATTAATTAGTTACGTTTCGAATAGCCGTCGATATTCGAGATTTCCGTCGAAATTTACACTTTACGCGCTTGAATAACAGAATTATTACGTTACCCTCGAATTCGTTCTCATTCACTGTTAGTATACACTTAATAATTCACCACGAGCTTTGTGTCGAATTTCCGTACGTTTATTCGGTTTTGCCCGAACAAATTGTATTCACATCATTAGGAAAACGGTACTATTTGTTCACTCTATTCAAACAAATCATTTAAATACAATATTACTAGAAAAAAAAAAAAGTAGAAACGTCAACATTGCCGGAAGAATAAACTCTATAAAATGGCCGTCTATACATTTGTCGAAAATAATAAAATTAATTTTTTTTTAATTTGTTACCAAAATTTCCAAAAATCTTTAATTAGAATACGAATATTTGTTGTCCTTATTCCTGTGAGTCTATATATTAAAAAAAAAAACAACAGAATTTTCGTTATTTTCATTATCTCGGGAGTTATCGCAATGAACTAAACCCCCGTGTCAAATACAAATTTTTCGTTTGATTGTATTTTCCCTGCGTGTCAGCAATTTTGCTGGCATTTTTTTTTTACTTTTTTTATTTGTCGCTTAAACAGTTAATCAAACACATAAACGGGACTTAATTTATTTGTTCCATTTGTACTACTTAACATTATTTACTATTACGTATATTAACATGAATACATAATTTTTATCGATATATAAAATTAAAATATATTTAAGTACATTAAAACATTAAAATAACAAAATCTGGTAAAAAGATTATTTTTCAATTATCGATAACATAAGTGCCTAGTATATCTCGTACTATGAAACTGTAATTAAAAAAAACAAAACCCAATCGGCTTAATAATTATAAACGCTCGTGGTACTTGTTTATATGTTTTCGTCGATTTAGTCCATTTCATGCAGGGGTTCTGTGGATTTCCTTTATGAATATTCGGCGAGTGTGTAATATTTAAACGAAAATAATAAAACATTAAATTACCAACCGAAAATCGTCATTTTTTTCAAAAAAAAAAAAAAAAAAATATGGTCGAGCTCATAAATAATATTGCTCACAAAACCTTCGAGAATTTACCGGCACGGTACACCCCGGTCACGTCGTAGGCCAGTAATCGAATTTTCCAAATTCGACTGCTAAAAAACTGAAAAACATTACAAAAATTTAGAAACGGGAAACTGGCGTTTTCGGTGGAGTTCCGTCCGAACCTGACAAACAACAATAGAATATTTAATACTAGATTTTTTCTATTTATTTATTTATTTTTTTTCATAGAAAGCGAATTAAAAATTACGAATTAAATTTAAAATAGCGTGTCGCCGGGGTTGTGACACAAGTTCGCCATCCCGGGTCTAGACAATAGTTTCGGAAATAACATTTCTTTCGTCGTACGGCAGAGACGTAAACTCTCTCTTGTCGTCTACATTCCGTCTCATCTTAACGATTTCATTGTGCGCGTGTCAACTCGCAAACAAACTTGTAAAGTCCCCCTTCTACGCGTCCGAAGGAAAGTCTTTCAGTGCGGAGATTACATTTCGCCGTCGTAGACACGTCATCATCATCATCATCTCCGCGTACATTGTTTTAATTTTCATTTACTACGTTAATTCGTCTATGGCGCTTAACTAGGACGATCGCATTACAATACAATCGAGTAAAAATAAAAAAAAAAAAAAAAAAAACGAGTATTATAAAATTATTAAATCCCGTGCACGCCGTGTGTATTTCTTAACTTAAAGCGATTAATATTGACAACACGGCCATACAACCGGCTGAGTATAGTTTGCCGGTTAATACGATCGACTCGAGTATCTTTTTACTGTATTATATTGTACACTACACAGGTACACAACTATTATATTGAATGGCCACTCGAATATTATTATTTTCTATTGTTTTTTTTTTTTTTCTTTTTTTTACATTCATTTCGGAATAATATTTTTAGTTATAATATTGTCGTTTCGTATAGTTAAAAAAAAAAAAAAAAAACCGAAAATTAAATATTCTATTGTTGTTTGTCAGATTCGGACGAAACTCGACCGAAAACGCCAGTTTCCCGTTTCTAAATTTTTGTAACGTTTTTCAGTTTTTTTAGCAGTCGAATTTGGCAAATTCGATTACTGGCCTACGACGTGACCGGGGTGTACCGTGCCGGTAAATTTTCGACGGTTTTGTGAGCGATACTATTTATGAGCTCGACCGTATTTTTTATTTTTTTTGACGAAATGACGATTTTCGGTAGGTAATTTAATATTTTATTATTTTAATTTTAATATTCATAAAGGAAATCCACTGAACCCCTGCAAGAAATGGACTAAGAAATCGACGATAACGTATAAACAAGTACCACGAGCGTTTATAATTATTAAACCGATTGGGTTTTGTTTTTTTTTAATTACAGTTTCATAGTACGAGATATACTAGGCACTTATGTTTTCGAATAGGTGAAATTTCTAAGACAGAATTATTATTATAGTGTTTACTTATTTGTAGATTAATAATTAGGTAATTTGTACACTATCTGTCTTTAGTATTTTCGTAAGATTATAATAAACATTAAATTCTAAATTGTCAATATAGTTCAAAATGTACCAATCATAATTTAAATAAGAACAGTAAACACTTGAGACATAAAGCCGATTAGGTTTTTTTTTTTTATTTTTTTTTTTTCATTACAGTTTCATAGTACGAGATATGGCTAAGGCACTTATGTTTTCGAATAGGCAACATTTTTAAGAAAACAATTATTATTATAGTGTTTACTTATTTGTAGATTAATAATTAGGTACTTTGTACACTATCTGTCTTTATTATTTTCGTAAGATTATAATAAACATTAAATTCTAAATTGTCAATATAGTTCAAAATGTACCAATCATAATTTGAATATGAACAGTAAACACTTGAGACTTATCTACAGCGGTCGTCAACAACACGGCCACCGATGGCACTGAAAGTAATCTCCTCGGTCATATATATATAACTGTGAGCTAATAAGTACACAAAACGGTTTCGTTAATAGTATTTCTTGAGTAAGCAGAGTCGGTTGTTTGACGTTTAATGAATCATATCGGCAATGTCAATATAGCGTGGATGCGATAAAAAAAAAAAAAAAATCCGGAAATTGATTAAACGTTTTAACATTTTTTTTTTTTTTTTTTTTTTGATGTCGGAATTTTTGATATCGGAATAACCGGGTAAATAAATAATAATACAAAAACATTATTTTAAATTATTAAAATAATAAAATATTAAAATCCGGACGGGAATTAATATGTATCGAACGGAATTGTTTCTATATCGTAATAATCGTAACTACTGAAATATAATTAATAGATACGATATATTATTATTAAGATTACACTAGCTAACCCGGGCAATGCTTTGCTATTGCTAGATATTTCTGTTGCTAGATCATTATGTATTATTGTCCTGCCCATGAAACTATTTAAAAACAAATTATCGGTGGAAAGTGGGTCCAGGTTCGATAGACTTGAATGTGTTCTACTTTGTCATTTCAATCGCTAAACAACGAAAATAATTTAAGTCAGAATTGAATCAAATCAGAATTTCGTACCAAATAAATATTTATTTATTTATTTTACGTGTTTTCACGTATTACCATAGATACCCGCGCAGTACAATAATATTAATAACAGTTTTTTTTTTTTTTTCATCATCCGTGTTAACAAAGTAACCCATAAATCAACCGAAAATAATTCGATTTTCGTATTAAAAATACCTAAAAACCGAATTCTAGGTTGTGGGGGTTATTCAATAGCGTGTGGATTTCAATAGGTGTAAAATACCTTCTCTCCGGACAACTCGGAACATTTGGCCAAAAACCGCGTACAAATCGCTCCGGTAATTTTAGAGTCTATTAAATTGTATACAGACATCGCCATGAGAAATAATTTTCACTGGGCGTACATTTCAGTGATCATTTAAATGTTTACAACGAAAACGATTAGGACAACAAAAATGATAATAATATAGCGAGATGGTGTTTGCTTACCGATGAACGCTACGTTGACGTATTTCGGGAGATTCGGGCACAATATCGCCACTTTCGTTATAACGCCCAAAGTGCCTTCCGATCCGATAAACAGATGTTTCAAATGATACCCCGTGTTGTCTTTTCTCATCGTGTTCAAACAGTCCACGACCGTGCCGTCCGCAGTGACCTATAGAACATAATCAAAACAGTAGTCAACAAAATAAAGTGAATATTTACCTATATCAATATCGATTATAATTTTGGAATAAAAAAAAAAAGCCAATGTTCCGGAACCATACGTGTTAAACCCGGCGACAATCGGTATTCAAATAGAATAATTAACGCCCGCGATATGCTATGAACGGTGTTCGTGATTAAATTACAAACGAAATAACTATTATTATTATTATTATTATTATAATATTATTGTGTTGTCCAGTCAAATAACATCGAACACAATGGTGTTCTAATCAGAAACTATCCGAGAAATAGTATCGGACAAGATCGACTTTGTCATTTGTCTGGAAAGTTAAAATCAACCACGAGAAGTCGCATCACCTGACGTTTACTTTAAAACAAGGAATAGTCCCTTCTGCTACATTAAATAATAAAAACATACCGAAATCCTCTAACTCTCGCTACTTAAGTCTAATCCTAGACCAACGGCTAACCTGGGCTCACCGCATAAAAAACAAAAGAACCCTTTTAAACTCGAGGCGGGAATCACTCTACTACCTACTTGGTAAAAATTCTACTCTCAGCTTAAAAACAAAAATCCTACTCTATAAAACCCTCTTAATGTCAATTTGGACTTACGGCATCCAACACTGGGGTGCTGCCAAAAAATCAAACACGAACAAGATTCAAACCTTCCAGTCCATAACTCTTCGTATTATTACAAATGCACCAGCCTATGTTTCCAACCATACACTACACACTGACTTAGTAATTAACACAGTTGACGAAACTGCGAAAATCTTATATAAACGATTCCCCGTGCTCGACTGGAAAATCATAAGAACCCCTTAATTTCCGCTCTCAATTCCGGTACCATCCCAGGCAACCCACCTCGTAGACTAAAGAGGAAATGGTGTAGGGATCTAAACAGAAATTAATCCCTTAAAACTGTTCAGGTTATGGAGTGTCGCCATTGGGCGGCTTCTTTTTTTCACGTTATCCTAGTCTTGTATATTCCGTATAAAGTCTTATTGTAACTTTAATTACAGATTGTCTTTTTCTCAATAAAAGTAAAAATAAAAAAAAAACATTTATCATTGATTGCAATCGAAAACAAGGATGCTTCAAAATTGGATTTAAGTGAAGTGACAGATCAATTCGCTAATATTAAGAGCGCGTAAAAAATTATAAATTTTATCAGATACGTATTAATAAATTACTATAATTACGATAATCTGATAATTTTTATTTTTATTGCAATAAACTGCAATAATCCTTTTTACTTTTCTTTTGTTTACCGGAATTTAGTGCGTAGTAGTGTGAATTTGTGCGACAACGGTTAACGCGTAAATTAGATAGAAACCATTTCGACGACAGCCGGGGGGGGGGGGTCGTTCCGTTTTTTGATTTTCGGATTTTTTTTATTTTTTTCCAATAAAACCGTTGAATAGATAATGGGTGTTAGCGTATAATAAACGTACGCGCATTTTCGCATTTGTTTGCCGCCTCCAGGGCATGGCGAGCGATAAAATGCATATTTAATAACGTTCGTTTTGCCAGGTATTTACGTTATATTGCTTATAACACGATAATTACGGTGTTGTAGAGTCGTGTACGCAAAAGTATATAAAAATATGTACGTATATTGTGTCTAATTAAAATTAAAAAAAATATTTATAATAACTCGTTCGTTGCATTCCCCGGTATAATTTAGTAAAAAAAAAAAAAAAATAAATGGCTTTAATAAAAAAAAGGAAAAAAAGAAGAAGAAAAAAAAAGAGGGTCGTGCCAGTATACGTATATATAAAGCTCCAAGAGTTCAGTGGATTATTTAGCGATAAAAATAAAAAAAGGAAAAGGGGGGGGGGAAAGGACACGAAACACTGATTTGATTAAAAAAAATAAAAAAAAATAAAAATAATAATAATAATAAGTAAAAAGGGGACGGGAAAAACCGAACCCACTTAATTGAGCGTCGGGCCGATTGCTAAATTACCGGCGGCGACAGCGGCAGACATACGCAATTACCGGGGAATATGAAGGGGAACAGCGGCAGTGCGGTCCGCGCGGGAACACGGGAAGGCGGGATGGCCAGACGGGAAGTGATAGCCCGGGGTGAAGGGGAAACCGTACTTAATACACCGTACGCATACCGAATTGCGATTCCGATGAAAACGTGCGCAATTAAGGGAAAGTTTATGGCTCCCCACGCCCTGCCCAACCGGAGCTATTCGTTTTCGACCGATCAAACTTAACACGTTCCGCCGCCGTTAATACACAATATAGTTTATTAGGGTTTGTTAGTATTATTATTATTATTATTGTCGTTGTTATTTTTTTTAATTTTTTTTTATTGTTTATCCTCGGCTAACCGACAAAAACAAACTTACCCGCCAAAACGTACTCAACTGCGATGTAATTGCATGGCAATTACTACACGCACGCGTCATTAACAAACGAATAACAATCCGGAAATACTTCGGGGGGGGGGAGGGAGGGTAGGCCACCGGCGTAGGCGGGAAGATGGGTAGGTGGGTGATTTCGGGGACGTATTTATGGGGAGGGAGCTGAGGGGGCTACGGCCCAGGAGATATATTTTCATTTTAGGTACGCCTTCGACATATTATGGTCAGTGTAGGATATAAACGGTACAAGTTCAATACGTATACTAATTTCCTAATTCTTTTATTTGTTTTGTTTTGTTTTTTTTTTAAACCGTGCTCGGGGTTTCACACATTTTTAAGGTCTAATCCCGGGTCACGAATATGTGTTACAATAACTCAACGACGTTTTTACTCAATGTCTCAGGAATTTGTTTCAAATAAAGTATCGGCCGGACGAAAATTCCACATCTTTTACGGTACGGTGTGAACACCGCGATTTTATACACTTTTTACCGAAGAAAAAAAAAAAAAAAAAAACTAATTTCAGTTTTTCTAATGGTGGAGCGAATTTTCCATCGGCCCAATAATGTTCGTTTGGTTAAAATAATTAAAGATACGAAATTATAACAGAACAAACAATTTGTTGAAACGCTAAGATACAAAAAAAACAGTAACAACGCAAATATTGTAAACCTTTACCTATTATGCTCGGTAGTCGGTTTATTATTAGCAGTAGTACAAAAAAAAAAAAAAAACTGTGCAACGCTTTTTAGTAAGATTTTACGAAAAGAAAAATATCGATAAAGATAAACAAATAATAAAGATATTAAAATAATTGTTAGTATAATATAATTAAATATAACAGCAAATAATACCAAGCCGTTAAGCCCGACTTTAGAACAGCGGTTCCCAAACTTGTTCGTCTCACGGCGCCCTTGATAAAACCGATGTGACCCATTTTCTTTTTATTTAGATAAAAAATATTTAATAAAACAATTTTAATAGATAATTTGTAAGAAATATTTATTTCATAATAATCATATATTTGTTTAGATACACTTAGACCGAGCGTGTTTGGTTAGGTCCGTCCACTACGAGAGCGTGGCCGCGCTCAGATATATGCACACGTTTTATCACTATTTTTTCTATCAATGTTATAATATGATAATAGTATTATTGTAAATTATCATTTTTTTGTGTGGTGTCTTGTTAGGTTAGGTTAGATTTGTTGTGTTTTCTTATATATGACCAAAAAAAAATAAAAAAATCCGGAAAGGTAAATACTCCAGCTAGCCCCCTCCCCCACTCCGGGCGATTCAAACTAAATTCCGATTGTTTGGTGTTTTTAACGGAAATTTCATCACGCTGATAAAAATTATTTACAACATTTCCGTCCTCGTGAAAAAAAAGTAAAAAAAAAAAAAAGCGACAATTCAAAACAGCTAAAATTTATTGCTGGTAAAATGCCAAAATATTTTGAAAATCGCACCACGTCTAGAAAACGCGAACGTAAGTATTTGGTGAAAGTTTCTAATCTCTGAATTATATATTTTATAATAAAAACCATACCGAAAATAACAGACATTGTTTTATGCGTGAATATTTCATTTTTTCCCTCTCGCATTATGAACAATACTACTAGGAAAATCATAAAGTGACATTCTCAGACAGAATCAAAATGTATCAGACAGGAAAAAAAAATAAAACCATAAACCGTTTACAGTAAAGCCAATACGTTCTTCTACGCTACGTTCGGAATCTATACAACGGTTCCGATCAGCAATGACGAGTAGCAATTGTCTCTGAGATTTTTGGAGGATTTTAAGGACGGGCGTCAAATTTTTTATTTGACCCGATATAATTTTTTAGGACGGGGGAAGGGTTATTAAGGTCCAAGAGTTCGCCTTATACGCGCTTATGGTCTTCGAAATGTAATTCAAAGGGATCTTTTTCTATCTGTCGAATAAGGCGGTACGGATGGATCGGCCGAAATGTTCGTCTCTTAAGAACGTCGAGTTCACCGCGAATGTCACTGCGGCCATCGTTATATATCGTTTAAAATCGCTAAAACCGAATTGTTAACCTCGACCGTTATTAGATTCTTTCTTTCTTTTTTATTTTTATTTTTTTTTTTTTTGTTTACGTCCGACGAATCGCCGTGCGTGCGTGTATATTTTTATTATTTTATAAACCCTTGTCGGCCGCGTTTTCCTGGGGCGGGCGTGTCCGTCGTGGCGATGTTTTCGACCCCGCGCTATAATAATTATTATAATAATAACGTAGCGTAATAATTGTCACTCGAAAATGGAAATAATTACTGTTATAAATATTATAAACCGTTTTCGAACATTGACAAACGGCGAAATACGTATTTTCGTATAACCGTATTTATTTATTTAATTTTTTTTGTTTTTTTTTTTTGTTTCGCGTGTTTCCGGGCGACACATTATAATATTCGTTATTATATAACGAAGGCGTGTTATAAGCCGTAAAAAAAAAAAAAAGATAATTATGTTATTATTAATTATATATATATATATATGTATACTAGCTACCATTAGCCGGCCTTACCCGGGTCAAGTTAACAGATGGTTGTCCAGAATCGTCTAGCAATCTCGCACATCGTCGTTTCAAAATTCAGAGCTAAGTGTGAAATGTGTTGGTTTTATTGTGATGAAATGTGCTTTTTTTGCATTTTTCTCTCTTTACTAAAGCTAATTAAATGTTTTTTTTTTTTTTTTTTCTAATTTCATATTACTTTTAAATATTGCTTAATATCAAACTGTACGTTTCAATTGGCCTTACGCATTAAATACTTCTGGAATCAGCACAAATAGATTTCGTTCGCATGAGACACGCGACAGAGCCACGTACAATTGTCCATGGGAAAAATATTGGAAAGTTAGGTCTAAACCTGCAACGTTTAATGTATGACCCCGTGCATTATTTATAGTCATTGAAAAGCATAATTTTACAGGAAGTCGGAGCCGACTAAACTAAAATGATAGATTGGTAGGTATCATTGGTATTCTAGGGATCAAGACCGTTTCCCTAGCGTCACAGCCATTAAGGATCGTACACTCGAGCCGGCAGTTTTTTTTTTAAAGATTTTATTCCTCGATTACTTGCAAAGGAATTCGGACTTTTGGTCACGTGGAGCAACGTTCATAAGTAAAAACATTCACTGTTGTTCGGATGAACTACATATATCCTGCCGAGGGCATCCGTTTTTTTTTTTTACTCCGGAATAACTTTCGACGGCGGTCCCTCGTTTTCTTCGTTGGAATATTTTGATGGATTGTCCGGTCTACACATGTATCGACCGGACTGGAATTGCTTCAATTCAATTCGAGAGTCTAAACTAAATGTAGTTTGATCACTGCTTTTTGTTTGTATATTTTGTGGAGGAGAATTACCGATTCAACGTGACCAAACTTGCCGTTTCATTCTGTATAGTTATTTATACTATTTGTGTTCCATGGTAATCAACAAATTTAACCGTTTTTTTATCCGTATCATTAAAGTATCAACAAAAATAATTTGATCGCTGTACTGAAAATACCAATAACCCTGTGTCAGTCACGCCACCTATCAGGTCCAATTGTGAATCTAAACCGTCCAGAGACCCATTCAAACACACGCAAAAAATGTCATCAAAATCACGCGACGCCTACGTGATAATATTCGGTAGTTGTACACGGGAATTTGCGTCGAAAACGACCGAAAACCAAACGAAGTCCAAACGAAATAAATTCATTATTACATCTAGAGTACTTTTTTTCTTTTCCCCCCCCCCTATTTGTACGAAAGTAATTTTAATATAGCCATTAAATTACGCCAGCGGAGAGGAGAGCACTTGGAGGAATAAACGGAATTATCTATAATGTTATAGAATAATTAACAATCGGGTTTCGGTAGGTACACAATAATTATTATTGACGGGATATGTCCACGATTTAGGTACAATCCACTGATATTGGATATGGATTATTACGTCGATAAACCGACCGTGTAAATATTACCGATTTATATCTCCTCGGTATCGATCTATCGTAGTCCGGCGCGCCTCCGGGCACCGCGGCGTTCGACTCGGGCCGCGCTGATTGATTAAAATACATTTTGTACGAATACCGCGGAAGAAATTCTTTAGTAATAACGAGGGCGCATAGGACTTGTGGCATTTGCATATTTTTTTTTACACAATCGAAAACACAACAGAGTAAGAGACAAAAACGTTTCGCGCTAAGACAAATCTAGATTTTTAATTTTATTTTGCATACAAATGCATTCTGTTTTTTTTTTTTTTTTGTTTTTTGTTTTTAGGGGCGTATATCTCTTTCGTTTTTTACTTTTTATTTTTTTGAAATATTTATTACAAATAATAATTTCCTCGATTTCCTTTTCTCCATTGACGTTTTCATTTTGTATCATAATACAACCAAAATTGTTGAATTTAAATTAATTTTCAATTTTCCAGGCGCGCGTTGCAAAACCACAAATCGGTATCGTTCTCGGCATCAATCGGTAAATCAATACATTACAATATACGCGAAAGGAAAATAATTACAGTATAGTAGAATATTAATTTTAATTTTTTTTAATTTTATTTTAAAACGAGCCAAATCGGTCTAGCCGTTCTCGAGTGATGCGCTTACCAACAAACAACATTAAAAATGGGCATTTTATTATACAGTGTTATTCAGAATGATTCGTCCGATTTAAAATAGCTATACAATGGTTAATTATAAATTTTATCTTATCACATTATATACCAATTTATTCTCACGTTTGAGAATGTCATTAATTCATAATTTTAAAATTATCGCTAACGGCGATAAGTTTGTTTTCCGCAAATCTGTCGACCGGGCAGCACAAAGCGTTTTGCGTGTTGCGATTTTCGTAGTGTGAATCGGTAAATAACGGCGCAACGCGATTTTCTCCGTCGTCGTTACGGGATCGACTGCTCAAGAACATGCGTCGACGGTAATCAGTTTGAAGAATTTGGGTGTTTGTGCAAAGAAAAAAAAGCACAGGCCTACCTCGTGTATCCGATGATAATGTGGAAAGAATTAGAGAGAGTTTTCAGCGCGGTCCGTGGTAAGTCAACCAACCGCGCAAGTCGATAACTGGAAATTCCATAGACAACTGGGCGTTGGGCGTGTTTTAATACCTGCGTTTATCTATGAAACCATATGGGTTGCAATTGTTGCAGGCTTTAAAGCCTACTGATAAATTGAAACGACTTTCATTTAGCATTTTTGTGTAGGTGGCTATCATGCAGGACGAACAATTTCGCTGCTAGATTAGTTTTCAGTGACGAACAAACCTTCCACTTAAGCGGTACGGTGAACCGCCATAACTTTCGTTTATGGGATACGAAGAACTTTCGTGCCACAATCGAACACGAGCGAGACTCTCCTAAAGTTAATGTGTTCTGTGCCATATCAAAGACACAGGTTTATGGCCCATTTTTTTTTTTTTTTTTTTTTTTTATCAAAAACATAGTAGATCTTATTTAGAAATGCTTGAAACCTGGCAGCTTCCACGATTCTGAACACTGATTCTGATTACTACAATTAATTAGACTTTACATATTCTTCTTTTATTTAATGTATAATGTAATTGTTCTAAACTTAAAAAATAAAAATATGTAAGCATTTTAAATCGGATGAATCCTTATGAATCCTAGCTGTAAAATATGGTTACACTTACCTACCAGCGGCGTACCCAGGGAGTTAAAACCCCTCGTAATATGTTTTCGATATACATTTTTTTTTTTTTTTTTTTTTTTTTAAGACTACGTTTATTTAATTTCAATCAATAATTAAAAAAAATCTAATCCTATTAGACGTGACAATTTCAAACGTAAAACCTACGCGAAATAGTTTCTGCTACACAGAATCGGTTAGGTTACCGTTATAATTATACGAAAATTATCCCGTACACGCCATAAGCACGCGTAATATTTACGAATTTTTTATACTCAAATAGCAATACAGAGTCCCTCTTCAAACACGCAGATGCGAAAAAAATAACGGGTGTTCATAGTTGATACGCGTAACGCTATAATATTGGATTACGAGTTATATAATAGGCACCGGGCTTAGACCTAACCTAACCGGACTAAATTGTGTCCAGTCGTCATCTAAAAATGGATATGAAATTTTAAAATTAAAAAATTAATAAACGCTCGAGTCGTGATTAGTGTGACGTCGTATTATGTGATGTTATTATCTATTATGTTACAAAAACAACAAAAAACTCTATTCTGAAAACATTTTAGGGAATTTCATTGTTCGACGCAATATCACGAGAATACGAATATTTGACAAACGAAAAACAAAATTCTTGAAACACGGTACCTAAACGAGTACGCGTAATAGGTGTTTACGGTGGCCCCGGGTACATAATATCCGATACTCGGTATCGGTTTTTTATTTTAAAAATATTTTCCGTAACGTCTCTGGAATACGAATACAGCGTTGATAAAACGGGTTTCCGACCGATAAATCGATTAATTTCAATACCATCTCGGTGATTTTCGATTTCAAATATCGGTTATCGGTTCCCGCCTAATAGACGCGCGTGCATAGACGGACCAATTAATATTTTATTAATGTAATAATAATATAAAAATCATTATCCGGTTGATTAAAAAAAAGAAAAAAAAAGTATGTAATATTTTATAACTGTACATTAATGGCGTTTTTAATTGATTTCGTATAATTGTTCTAAACCCGCAAAATAAAAATATGTACGCAAGCATGTTAAATCGGATGAATCATTTCGAATAACCCCGTGTTATTAGTGATATTAAATCGTATTTTTTTCATTTTTTTTCTAGACCATTTAAATCCGCGCTCTCCTAATAATAATCGCGATTCACTGCGCACGCGCGTGGTGTAATGTGTGGGTCGTATATATCAATTCTCCGTCGCCGCAATATTATTTTCCGGCATTTCGTTTAGAACGCGAATCGCAATTATTTTAAGTGCTTCGGATATAATTAATATTGGTATTATTATTATTATTATTATTTTGCCCGAGACAACACTTACGGCTTCCAATCCCAGGACGCATCCCTGCAGCGTGCCGTACCGTATGACGCGTATACCGCCGGCGTTGGTCGACAGGTTGCCGCCGATCTGACAGCTACCCTTCGACCCCAAGTCCAACGGCATCATGTGCCCGTGACACTCCAAGTGTTTCATCAACGACTCGAGTACGCAGCCCGCCTGGCACACCAACACCCCTGATGTATAAAGCAAAAAAAAAAAATATATATATATATATATAAATCAATCGCCGTCGTCGTATTACTATTAGGGTACTTAAAGCGGGGCCACGTGATGCCCGGCGCGTGCGTGTCTAGTGTAATAATATCGTTTGCCCGTTGCATGTACTGTATTATTATTATTATTTTTAATTTTAAATAGCTTTTATTCAATCTGTTACACAATGGAACCAATATGAATAACTGATGAAATTTAACAAAATAAATATATAAATAAGGGATGATTGCAGACGACTCCTAGTGGAGATATTACAGCACGATACAATTAGTTAGTTAGGATAGCGGGTCGCGATACCACTGCCACTTTGAGTATGGATTGGGTTGGATTGCCTGGGATAGTGATAGAAGATAATTCGGAGATTAGGGGATTTTCGTGTTGAGCTAAGCGACTGTTAAATCGTTTTTGGCTATTTCAAAAACGTATGGTATTTCAAGATCAGTGTGAGGAGTGTGATTTGAGACGTAAAATGGGGGCTTTAGAAATTGTACGTAGAGTTTCGGATCGAAATCTTTGGATGCGGTTGATGTTTGGTATTTTGGTTGTTTCATCGACGAATCGAGCACGCAGCCCGCCCGGCATATCAACAACCCTGATGTATAAAACAATAAAAAAAAATATAAAAAAAAAAAATCAACCGTCGCCGTCGTATTATTAATGGTTTACTTAAAGCGGGTCCACGTGTGTGTCTAGTGCAATTATATCGTTTGCCCGTTGCATTTACTGTACTTTATAACTGTATTACGATGCGGGTGTACGTATCAAGGGGATACACGTTGTGTTTGTTAAAGCCGCGTCCACATCGGTAAAAATATTCACGTTGTGCGTTGTAATCGGCGCAAATCTGTTCGTGCGGCTACTAAACGTGCGCGCGTGCGGACGTGTTCGCTGCATAACAGCGCGCACAAATATTTTCGGCGCATACCGCACGCACGATCCCGTCGGCCGCGGGTTTTTCGCGCCGCAACAGAAATTTACGTCGCAACGTCATTATAGGCGCGGACGTATTTTTTTTCGTGTTGTGTATTTCCGTTCTTGAAAATAGTAATTAAACTGTACATTATGGCTGATGCGTTGGTTCTAATGAAAAAAAAAAAAAAAAAAAAATGAAAAAATGTGCGCGGCTTTCATATTATTACACGCCGTTTACGGTCGACCTAAAGGAAAAAAACGGGAAACCGGACGTTATTGGATGAAACATCTCTACCAAAGCAGAAGTCAGTATAATCGTGGCGAATTATTGAACATACTATCCATCGATGAAATATAAACCGATGGCGGAAATACCAGTATACGATTAATCACGGACGTGTTGATCCCGGACACACGGCGTAAATATTTATTTTTTTATTTATAAATATTTGCGGCATCAATATAAATATAAATATTAAAATATTTGTGGCGCATTTTATATTCGACGCACAATGTAAATTTTTACCACCTTAAACGTATATTACGGGTACACGACGATAGTGCCGTGGGTAGGATTTTTTTTGTCGAGTGAGGATGATCGGGCCTTAAGACGAAATATTAAACTCTATGCGAAATGTCCGTGGCGCGTGTATAGATACGTATTTTTTTTTTTTTCTTTACATGACCGTTAAATATGTATATTAGATTCCGAGCGTAGCATGGGTTTGTCGTTTACGTCTTATATCAGTCGGCAAAACGCCGACGAAAAACGTGACAAAATTAACGCAACGGCGGTTTCTATTACTTTCGATTATGTTTTATTGTAATTTGGTTTAGAGTAATCCGTAGAAACCTAAAATATCCGGCATAACCGGTAAAAAGTTGACGCACATTCTGGCGATTTTCGGAGCTATTTATAACCATTTTGAGTTTTTATTTGATTTTATTTAATATACCAATACAATTTATTCGGCCCGGCAAAAATGTCCGAACATTTGAATCGCCAGACGCTGCAGCATACTTTCAAACTGTTATTACTTATTTTATTTATTTTTGCCTAAATTACCCTTTTTTTACAATCGTGTTAATCGAATACGCAAAGATCTATAATAATAGGCTCGGAGTCGGCACGTTAACGGAGCGTAAACAAACTCGGGACATTTTTACCAACCAAAAAAGTGTTTTAGTAAAACATATATATATATATATATTAATACAATTAAAAATATAATATACAAATAAATTAGATGAAATTTAAAAAAATCTGTAAATTGTACATGATGTAATATTTCGGGGAAATCTCACGAACTTATTTGTACCCGTAGTATTAAATATTTTGTTATATTTGTTTTTTAGTAAAACTATTCAAACACCTATGGGATTTTTGTATTTCGTCTGACATTTGTCCGGTGCACATTATAATATAGTTAAACAATACGCTGTACATAGACAAATTATTTGATTACTGGATAGTAATTCGAATTTTGATTATCCCACGTCGGTGTATAATATACACTATATAATTATATCGTAATAATTGGTTGGTCGTTTTGTTCGAAAATTGTTTTACATATTATTATAGATTATTATTTTAGTACGTGGAAAATAATAAATATTTAAACGAAACAAAAAAAAAAAAAAAAGAATTTATATTTACCGTGTTCGGAGCCGGCGGCGTTCCGTATAATAAATATTACGATTTACGATCGTACGCGAGGAGATAATAATATTATAACGGAAATTTCGTTGGATATACCAATAAAAAAAAAAAGCGTTAGTTTTTTTTTTTTTTTTTTAGATTTTGAGCTTAGGGAACAGCGTCGGATCCAGGGGAGGGCTAGAGGTCTGCCTCTCCCCCCTTAGAAGATATCCTTCACCTTTCCTTGAGATAAAAACGATTATTATTATAGAAACGCGTGTACGCAGTAGGTGTGTACATAATTTTTCAATTCATTTTTCTTTAGACCGGGCTCCTGCCCTCCTCTCCGCAGAATTCATTACTGGAATTGCCACTGATAGGGAGGAAACTGCTACCTACCGGTTTTTTTTTTTACGACGTGTGTTTGTTTGCTACGTTCGCCGTGCGTCCGTTAACGACTCTTCTACCGGAATTCTCGCACCAATCGAAAAAAACGACTAGTGAGCCATTACTATTTTTGGACTTACGTAAAGGTTGTAAACATGGTGGACAGTGGGGGATAATCATTTTTAAAATTTTAACTTTTCTCACGTACAACCGTGACGTACTCGTGCGCACTGTCGTGTGTGTGTGTGTGTTCGCGTTTCACATAGACGCGCGTGCGCGCAGTTACCGTGAAATTTTTAATTTATACCGTTCGAGGCCAAACCGAATAATTATAAATAATTAAAAATAAAATAAAATTAATACATTTCATATGGTAATTACAATGCGTTAAAACACGGCGGAGAGTGTATAGTAGTAGACGGTATACGGGTGTATAGTACGGCCACTATTCAATCGGCAACGAATAAAACGATGGTATCTTATCAGTCAAGTACGGTATAAGTGCTGCACTTATAAAGTGCAATACGGTAAAACACGTTTGTATAACATGTTTATTGCGAATGCGTTTCACTTGGTCTCGTGCTGGGCTGCACGAACCTATAAAAAAAAAAAAACACCGATAACATACGGTCCTGTGCAATTAAAAACCGTTCCTGTAAACGGCAATAAACGTTATCGAAAACACGATTATTCAATACGCCTATGTGCCGGCGAACTGATTTCGGTGCCGTACGTTTTGCAGACGACATTATCGCTCAATTATAATTACCGCACACATGCTTATTGTAAATTTAAATTGCAGATTGTATGTTTTAAAATAAAGTAAAAAAAAAAAAAAATTATAATTATGCCATTGCATAAAAACGCAATCGTCCGATTTTTTCTCGTTACCGCCACTGCTTTGATTACGTCATTCCGTATATTAATTCGATTTTAATGTATATTTCGAACCGCGTACATTTTATAGTTCGCACTAAACTATAAAATAACAATAAAAAAAAAAATGTCCGTATCATCGCCGGACAACCCAATAACGCGTACACGGATCCTATTCGTTCCTGTTCGAATTATTATCATTAGCACATTCGTGAAATGCAATCTGTACAATAATATCGTGACATTTATACAGGACCGATTCACTCAACGATTCTAACCAGAGGTTTTTACAGAACGGTTTCCGCGCGACCGGGGATCGGAATATTATTAATTATTATCGGTATTGCAATAGATTGCGCCGTTACGATCAAAACTACACCGATAGAATGACTTTTTTTTTTCCCGATATAAAAATGGCCCAGCCTTACGCGGATTGTATGTTTTAAAGCACTATCTGTGTCCCAATTTGCAACCCGAAAAGCCGATAAAACCGAACAAAGAAAATAATCGCATAAAATTGTAAAAACGCTTCGCGCGGAATCGTACAGTAATACATTTTTAATTTTAAACTGTTTTAGACAATGAGAAGAAGAAGAAGAAAAAAAAACACAAGACCCCTCGCTACGCTCAGAATCTAAAATAGACGAAAACGTTTTTAGTTTTAATCGCGAAAATATCGACATTACCGATAAAAAAAAAAAAAAAAAACCAACGTATGTATTTTTTACACACCACCGAAAAATCGTGTCCGGTAAACCGTCTTTAGCGTATCCGACTGTGTTCAATCGGCGGCTAAACTATGCGGTTAACGGAATAGAAAACCGATATTATAACGTGCGATCAGAGTATATATTTTTTTTTTTTTTTTTTGTAATCTTGACCGATCGTTTCATTCCGGACCGAACACTATAACGGCCGAATTGACCGGACAAAACGAATTTCGTATTTGTATTGTACACGACGAGCATTTCGTACCGTTCGCATGTCCACTACGGCGTATCAATATATTATTTGTATGTGGAGGTGGCGGTGAAAAAATCGGGTAGATATAATTTATTATATTATCTTCGGTGTAGGGCGAAAACCTAGGGGGGGAAAAAAAAACCGTTCGCGTAACCGACAAAAAGAAAGAAAGAAAAAAAAAAATACGCCCTCTCGGTTTAGTAAAATCACTCGGCGGTACGCCTATTATTATTGTTGTTGTATTTAATACTATTATTGTGTTATACGCGGCGTTGTTGTTGTTGTAGTTGTTGTTGGTGTTGTTGTTTGTTGTGCGCCGTTCGTCCGTCTCCGGATATTTCGCCGCGCCGTCGTCGCCGTCGTCGGTGCCGGCCGCGGGGACCCCGGAGGAAAATACAATAAAACGCACAATACGCTAAAACGGATGAAATTATTACCGTGCGGGGGCCGCGTGTGTATACCCGAAAATAATACTATAATACACGTACGGGTAGGTTTACGCCGCAGCCGTAGGACATAATATTATAATAAAGGGCACGATGAAAAAAAAAAAGAAAAAGAAAAAAGGAGGGTTAAAAGAAAAAAAATGTGAGATTCTGCCCGTCGCCGCGGGCGGTACGGCAATGTCGAACGCGTATATATTGTGTAAGTGTGTATATCAATCCGGTATTTTTATTTTATTTTTTCATTTCCGGAACGGACGATACGCGGGGTATCGCAATAGATTTAAACAATTTTTTTCACCGATGCGTTCCCGTGTTATGAGAGAACGAAAAAAAGAAAAATGCAAAGTCGCCATGGGAAATGGGCAAATTCCTGCAAAATCGAGTAAAATCGGGCTAAATGTATACTTTTACTCTACTCGAGTAAACTCTTACTCGCGTCAGACACTGTACGCTCCTAGGACGGTATAGTAGAAAATTTGACAAAAAATAAAAATAATAATGTAAATCGTACAATTAATAATTGTAAATTGCAAAATTAAACATTTTTTGGATTTAGTTTTATAGCACACAGCCTTTTTTTCTTTTATTACCGGTCTCGTTAGCGATCTACAATTCACTGTATCTACATTTGACACACTATAAAAACGATTATATTATTACATTATTAATAAGAACCACTGTCCATAAATATTTGTGTAAAATTAATTTCAATAATTATAAAACGTTTTTGTTTTTAATTTTTTATTTACTATCGGTAGATCGCTTATGAGACCAGTGACTGTCTGTGTGTAGACTAACCTAATATTTATAATAATTTAATAACCTATTACTTTACTAATAAAATTAGTTTTTCTATTTACAGCAGAAATTTACTTAGGTGACTATTACTATAGAAACGGTGGTCAATTGTTAATTTAATATAATTAATTTAAAAAAATGCTAAAATGCTAAAATGCTAAATTACCAAAAGCTTTAAAAACTTAACGTTTAAATATATTATTGATTGATATAAGTTCATGTTTTCTTTAAATCGATACAGTCGGACTACTCGAGTATACTATCAAATATCTTGCAATGGTTTTAGTTTTATGTTAAAAAAAAAAAAAAAATAATGATAATAATAATAATGAAAATCGCAAATATAAACAGATAGGTCCGTCCAGTCGATTAAAGTTGAAAATTACCGATTTGATATATATTATTTCGACGTCGATACGATATGAAATCGGTCGGTCAGCGCCGCGGCCCCCCGCCTAGTGACGACATTACGAAGCGCATTAAAAAAAAAACCCCGATAAACGGACGTTTCAATAATAATCAAAAAAAAAAATAATGTTATTTTTGAGTATTTCAAACGCGAAAACCGTAAGTGAAATGTTTCGGGACTCGTCGTAACCCCGCCGCGGGTCATTGTACACCACTGCTATTGAGTCGTACATACACACACGTAAACGCTACGTACTTACCGGACACGGGATCGAAATTAATTATGCTGTTCATCCGTTGCGTGGCCAAGACCACCTCGTCGAATAGCGCCACGCCGCCGCCCGACACGCCCGTGTTGCCCGCCTGCGGACACACGGCCAGTCTCCTGCCGCTGCAGTACTCGAGTATTGCCGACACGTCTTCCGTGGTTTTCGGTTTCAACACCACCTCGCTATTGCCTGTGAATACAACATACGTGTACCATCAGTACGCGCCAGAATATATGCAGGGCGTAGGGGGGAAAACGACAAAAAAAAAAAAAAAAAATTAATTATCCCTCCCCCCTCCCCCCGCCGTTACGTAATCCCACAGAAATTTATCGTATTTCCGATAAAACTTTTACACCCGTCGCGGTCGCAGTAATAATCGTATAATTATATTGATTACAACCTAATAACGACGATTTATAGCCGTCAAGGGGCTCCTCGGATCTTATTGATTTGAAATTTGTATTTCGTTGGCGTGTCTTGCAGTTCCCGGACAAAACATTACCGAACATTCGATATTTAAGTAGCACTACCACGGGAGCAGCGGCGCACATGTCCCAGTTCTGGTGCGGGCGATGGGAGGCGAATTCAAATTCCACAACGGCAGTGGCGAAATTATCGTTGGACATTTATTAATCACTCTAATCAGGACGAAAAATTTGCGAAAATAGTCCATAGACTAACCCCGTTCCGTGGATAACGCTATGAACACGCTCCCATTAAAATCCTCTCCTATATTTTCATTGGTATTTTGGAATTTAAAACGTTTATTTAAATACTGAAATACCTACCAATTTAACTGTAACAACACATTTCCGTCAATTTAAATATTACAAACGAAATTATTTAAAAACTACGCAGTGGTAAAAGAGCCAATTGCTCCGGGCTTTCAACCGTTGTCGGGCTTCATCGGCATCCAGCCGCAGCCTGTTGTTTATTACAATCAACAATCGTGTTTATTAATGATTTACACAATACGACTTCTTATCGCCGACCGGAGGTAATAAAAAAAAATTATCAATATTTCACGAATTAATGTTTCCTACTCTAGTTTTTTGCTGCGTACATAATTTCTTAAGTGTGTAAGTTGTAAATAATAATATATATAGTGGTGATTAAAATCCCAATGGGGGAACGATACACCAATCCTCTTCACCGATATCCACCACTGCGCCATACAGTAATAATATAAAGATAATATGCATATACAAACATTCAAAGTATACAAGTGTATTATTAAATCATCAACGGTAAGGATTACTTAGTAAGTTACTAATACAAATTTGTATATAGCTGTACAGGAACAAAAACCTAAAATAAAACCTCCGCATCAGCGGGGCTAAACTTATAGGCGACTTAATTGCGAGTTATTTAACCACCTCTGTATAATAAAACGATCAGGCCCCCACAAAGGAAAATCCTGCCTACGCCACTGCGATATAGTTATTACCACGGTTGGGATTTTATAGCACTTACATTTATGAGTAAATATGCATACAAAGATAATTTATAAAATTATTATTTATTAGTAATTTATCATTATCGTTTATCAATTAATAAATTCGATTGACAATAATCAAAAACACGTCTATTAAAATGTTATTATTTTACTAATAAAAATTATTAAGATTTTGATTTATTATAAATTATTATTATTATTAATAATAAGTATTATAATATGACCGATTTTTACCAAAAACGGGTAAGAATGCAAAAATATGTGAAAAAGTCCAGAAATAGTATAAAAATCTAAAAAATCGCGAAATATGCAAAAATATACGTGATTAAATTTTAATTCTCTGGGCTGCGAAACAAATTGTAAGCTAACTCTGCTATTTCTAACGAATTGTATGAGAAATATGCATATTTTTCTTAATGCTATAAAATCCCAACCCGGGTTATTACTATAATATAAATATAATTATGACTACAAGGGGTCGCGAGAGCCGGACAATTCCTGAACGGAAGTTGCGCTCCACACAGGGAAGAATATTCTATATACACGGCCTTCACGGTATTATTGACTATTTTTATATTATACGAAAACAGTTCAATTCCGTTTTCGATATACACGCGTTTCGGTCCCTCCCCGGCCGACGAGACAACGAGTGAAAATTCTATACGGTCTTCCCGGCCACCCTTTGGTTCGTATTGTATTCCCCGTATACATCACGACTCCGGGCGAATCGGAAAACTAATTATTTGTGTTGATAACGTAATTGTCCGTAGGGGACAGTCGTGGGGGGAAGAAAGTCAAAAACGGACGTAGGTTTTAATTAAGAAACCATAGTCGTTCCCCGCGGTCCCTATATAGTATATACAGTGTGTTTATTACAAAATGACGCCCTTTTTGAATTCACCGTCATTTTTTTTATGGTTCAGTTGGTAACACTGTTGTTATGATATCTGTTATCTAGTATCACTCCGGTTTATTCTTCCCGGCTTAGTTTTTTTTTGATCGATCATCATGGAACAGCTAACCGTGGAGATTCGTGTTTTAGTTGTGAAAACATTTTACGGAAGCGGCGAAAGAAATGCGGAGACAGCTCATCGTCTCCGTACGCAACTCGGGCGGAATGCGGCTCCCGCAGTTTCAACAATTCGTCGGCTTGTGCAGAAGTTTGAAAGAACAGGTTCAACAGGTAACATTAAAAGTCCGGGCCGCCCTCGTTCAGAACGTTCAGCTCAAAACGTACGAGGAGAAAAAGGAAGAAATTCAGAGAGTCATCCAGGATCTCACCAAGGAGAACTGTAGGGCAGTAATCGCCAACTTCCTTAACCGTGTGACAGTGTGCCAAACAGGCCAGGGGGGTCACATTAATGATATAATATTTCATACCTAAACCGGAGGTTCTTCTAATTCCAATGATGTAATTTTTTTTTGTTTTTTGATTAAATTAAAGTGTTATTTGGCATTTTTAAAAAGAGCGTCCTTTTGTCAACACCCTTTTTATATACATATATATCAGTGGAGAATTCAAACATATATTTTATCATCGATAGTATATTACGTGTTTTCAAACAATCGTACGGTAAAAATGTCATCTGTTTATCTGTATTTATTTATGATTTTATCGTGTAACTTTTACCGCGTAAGAGTACGCGAGCTATAACAACGGTTCTGAGCAGTGCTCCGCTGAGTTCTGCAACTCAATCTCGTTGGACATTTTATTAATTTGCGACAAATGATCAAACGACAAATGTTCAACGACAAATCGTACATTTGAACGACCCGAATAACGACAGACCCAGACACGAACAAATAAAATCACACGTCGTGCGTGCGTAATAGAAATCGAACGAAATTTATAGAATAAACGACGGAAAACATTAAACAAAACGAAATCGTTTCGGTTTGAAGCCCTGGAAAAAACGACTTACCAAAAAAAAAAAAACAACGAGCTTTAGTCGTTTTCTTTGGAACGAGATTTCTGGTGGAAAAGTTGTTTACGGACAGGAAAGAACAAAACAAATAAAAAATTACACGTCACAGTCGGAATCTAGAAACGAAAACCTTTTATTTTTATTGTAAGTCTCGTAAAACACGACAGAGAGAGAGAGAGCTCGTGATGAAATAATGCGCATCAGTATAAATAATATTTGTGCCGCCACGAATTCGTGCCGCGTGCTCGTATAACACAATTATTACAATAATTACAACGTTATATTATTTTTTTTACGATAATATACACTGCGTAAAGATTCAATAAGTATAATATTATATTTTACGGTCGTCGTGTGTGACGTATTCCATGGCGCGGTATAATAATGACAATAATAATGATAATAATTGTCGGTTTCGGTTTTAATCAGCATTTTTTTTTTTTTTTGTTTTTTTTTTATATATATATATATATATAACAATTTATTACCTTAATATTATACGTAGGGCGGTGGTTAACGTTTTACGGTTTTATGCGCGTGTTCTGAATAGAATATTATAATTTATATATATATATGAGATTATTTAAATCATATTCGTGTATATATGAATAAAACCTATGACATTATTTTAGATTCCGTACGAAACGAGGAATATAATATATTATTATTAGTTTTACTACGACGACGCCTGCTTTATTATCATTATTTTTTTATTTTTTATTTTTTTATTTTTTTTGTTTTCGTAAACGAGTCTTTTACGGGCCAAATACCTCGGGCCGCCGAAGAGCCGACGAATATCGCGTCAACTTCTGGTTGGCGATTTTCGTCTGGTCGGCGCATACCGGAGCAAAGTTTTTTCATCTATAGTTTAAGTTAAGTTATCCTAAAAAAAAAAAAAAAAAAACTAAGACTCAATTACAAAGGCTTTTTAATTTTAAAATATAAATGAATTTGAATACCTAAGCGTTAAGTTACCGAATTTTCGTTAACCTTTCAAAGTTTAGTTAAAAGTCACTTTTTTTTTTTAATTACCATTTTGTACTCTAATATTTAGATTTTTATCGAGTTACTAGTTTCTATACCAAGACTCGCATGCTCGTCTCGTTAGGTATTAATAATATTCAAGTAAAAATACATTGGTACACAGTTTTTTTATGATTTTACAACAAAATCGTAAGTAACCATTTAGAAATAACATAATTAACTTAACCAAGTTTTAACTTATTAAAATTATTTATTACGAGAAATAGTAAAGTTATATTCTAAGATTTTATTTTCCTTTTAAATAATTGAGTAAAAAGGTATCAAAAAAGTAACTTACAACTAAAGAACTTGTTGCACTTGCATTTTTTATCTTTTGCTTTAATACGGTGCGCATGTGTATAGAAATGTGTTTCTTGGGACGTAGAATGGTAAAATTTCTGTTGCATTTTGAGAGAATTGCTTGTCGTAAAGTCATTTTTCGGTCATTTAATGCATTTGTATACTTTCCGAGAGAATATATTTACATTTTTATTGTATATTTTGGAAAATTCAGTAAGTAGAACATGTGCATTTAATTGAATTTCCGCTTCAAATATTTATCGTATTCAATGTATTACTTTATCTTCTAAATTTAGGTCAATGTACCAAAGCTATGAATATAAAATATAGATTGGGTAAATAAAAACTCCGCTCCACAGAAGAGAGGGTAAATCCGTAAACTAGATTATATTTATCATAGGATAACCGATCGTTTCATTAGTTAGTTCAATACTTTCTACATTAGAGTGCTGTGTTGTTATCCATTAAAAATTATCGCGTTTTTTTTTCTTTTAACATTTATTAGTCATTTTATACATTTTTTGTTGTTTTTTTTATTTTTTTCTACACGTAATTCGGTGAAAAATAATCGTAGATTTTCGCCGAATACTTAGATTAGAACATTCAATAAACGCGGGATTAATAAAAAAACAAAACAAAAAAAAAAAAAATCAATATCGTGCTATTTTTTAAGCTATTCATAGTTATATTAAACGGGGATACAATAGGTTCGTATACAATGAGTATTGTACTAACATGTGATGGTAGACAACAGCTCGTCTATAGTTGACGGACAGAAAACTATTTAATAAAACAAAAGCGCAAATCGTTGCAATACTAACGGCTAGGAACCTAGAAAAAAAACACACGCGCCTCTCGGTGAAACCGTTGCCCGGAATTCGATCGGCGCTTTATTTTAACGAAAGAATAGAAAACGGAAAAAAATACGCGCGCGCGCGCGCGCGCTTTTCGAGAAAAAACGACTTGTGGTGAAAGGACGCGACACCAAGGACGAGAGTTTCGTGATGGTTTTGATCCCGGACCGAACGAAATCGAATTTCCAAAACGTTCGCGGAATACGCGAGTGGAAACGATATACGAAAACAAAAGAATTTTGTTGGTATTTTTGTTTTTTAGATGCATTATGTGTACACAGGAGACGAAACTGTTAGTAAAACTATACTGTTTTACAAAGAAATTTGTCCCGCTCTCGGATTAGATTTTATCCGTTAGTAAAAATACTTTATTTGATAAACCGTTCTAGGTTTTCAAAAAAAAAAAAAATAATAAACTGACAACAAATATCGATCCGTCGGTTTTATTTTTGTCGATTTATTTCGGGTTATCTCGGCCGCTCAGAATCGTTTTTCAATCGCATAGATGATTTATCATTGCTTTTGGTAAATAAACTAAATTACCCTACGTCCCTCCATTCAAAAACGTCTGGCCCACCTACAACAGTGGCCTGGTTGTAAAGTGTAGGTCTGGCTTATTTTTTATTTTTTTTTTTTTTTTAAAGATTCTGAGCGTAACGAGGAACGTATTGGTTTTACTATGATTTGTGTTGTATTTATTTCAAATGAAATTCTTGGCCGTAAACAATTTTTCTACCAGACATCCTGCTGCGATTTTTAAGTGTAGCACATTTTCCGAAAGCAAGTAATTTTGTTTGATTTTCTTAATAATCGGGAAAAACGGGGAAATGTGGGCGAACAAATTTTAAAAATATTCTAACCGTTTACGACATATTTATGGGCATTTGAAAGTTTTTATTAGGTTTTGTGTGAATACAAATGGTTCGGCAGGAACGGGGAAAATGCACGGTAATTTTACACAAGGTTTATCGTATAAATCGTACTCAATGACGGAAAAGTTTCTTCATTAAAAGCGTTTAAAGTGCAAATTTTGACGATAATCGTAAAAATAACGGGCGTTTCAAAACCCGGCTAGGAATCGTTTTTCGATGTCGCGTTGATTTATCGGCGCTTTCGATATAAAAACTAAACGACCGTAAATTGCACACTCCTCTCCCCTCCCCTCCCCCTACCCACACGGCGTGGATTTTTTTTTAATTTTGTCGTTTTTTTTTTCTCGTTTCCTGCCGAATAACAGTGGGCGGGCACGCTTACCCGGCACGTGTTTCAAGTAGTCCGCGTTGTACGGCCCGACGTTTTGAGCGCCGGTCAACACGTTCGGTTCGCCCAGCAGCGACCTGAAGTGACGGACGTCGGCGTCGGTCACGCGTCCGTACTCGCCGCGTTCGTGGCGCACGCCGTTGACGGCCCTGCAGGACGTGGCCGCGGGCCCGCCTGCGGCCCCGGAAAACGGCCGTCCGGCCACCGCGGCCCGGGCCGACCGTCTGGCCGCCGCCGTATACATAAATAAACAAAAACGCGCGACGGGGATACGGTTGGAAAAACGCAACAGACCGTGGTACGTCGATTCTCGCGCGCGCTGTTGCGTTGGCCGATGGCCGATTACTGATGATAATTAATAACACGCGCGTATACGCGGACTCGACGGCCGCCGCCGCCGCCGCCGCCGCCGCCTCCGATTAGTTAACGATTATTATTGCGACGATTATTTCACATTATATTACATTAGCCGGTATAACGCACGGTTAATATAAAATAAATGCTTCGCTCGGATTTTATGTACCGTTAAACATAACACGAAATATACGCTAAAAATAATACGATGAAAAAAAAAAAAAAAGTCTCTAAAATAATCTTATGACTGAATACACAATGTCCGTTCCCGACCTTTAAAAAAAAATATTACTTTCAAAATAATAAATTCTTATAACTTTAAGGACTAAATAACTAATATACAAATCTCTTCTGATACCCATATGGACGTATGGAATCCAACTACGGGGAAAAAGCCAAATTCAAATAAAATACAGGCATTTCGAAATATTACACTTCGAATAATTACAAATGGTCCCACTCTTTGTCACTAACCAGATCCATCACCCAAGCCATTGGTATCAAAACAGTAGGAGAAGGAGCTGCTGTTTTCTATAATCGTTTTTTATATAAGATTGGAAAACCACGTAAATCCTCTGATAAAAGGCTTACATATCCAGTCACTTCCTGGAAATCCCCGTCGCAGGCACAAAAGAAAATGGTGTAGAGATCTTTTAACTTAATCCAATAATAACGTAAATTTCAAGTCGAGTGCTACTAAATGGGCGGGCACATTGCTCACGCAACCCCAATACCGTTATTATTGTTATTTGTTTTTTCTTCCCTTCTCACATATACTTGTTGGGCTTACTTGCGTAGATTGTATATTTCTTATAAAACAAAAAAAAAAAAAAAATTTTTAAAAATGTACCTCTACAATAGCGACTAATATTGTATGATTTATGTAATAAATGTATCTATTACACTCGTACGCACGTGTACCGGTTGTGTGTATCAGTGGCGGCTTTGGTTCTTTGCTCAGGGGGGGAGGGGCGGAAATATTTTTTTGATATGCATAAATGTGTACTTATATAAGTTTTTACGTTCCGATTCAAAACCAAACCAAATATTTTCAAGGGTCGCCTTTTTTTTTTCATCTTATATATAGAGAGAGAGATTTAATTTCCTATCAAGACAAAATTATTATTATTATTAAAATTTTAATGTTGATAAACAAAAAAATTGGTTCAAGTGTAACCCATCAAATTTTTTAACCAAATACCAATGGACCAGAGGCCGATCAGTAATATATTTTACATTTTAAACAAACGACATTTTTTACAAATTCTCAGATTTCAATGAAATTTTGTAAAAAAAAAAAAGATATATTATAATTCTATAAACAACTAATAATTGAATTGTTCGCTTGAAATGCTGACAACGTGGTGAAGATATGGATTTTACTTCAGGGTAAACAACATTTATTTAAGGTATACAATTTTTCGCATTACACCCAATACTAAAGTTAATATTTAATTATTACTTTTTTTACTGTATATATATATATATATTATTGAAAATATATGAATACGTACATAAAATATAAACATTTACTATTTATCACCTAAAATAATGTATAACCAAATGTTTATAACGAAAATTATATTACAAATTCTAAATTTCATACGTTTCGTGTTTGCAAAGCGGTTGATAATATTTTCTTCGGAGATTTTAAATTCACGGTGTACATTGAATAATGCAAGCCCAACGTTCTCGCGCCATTTGTGAACATAGCCATTCGTATCAATGGTTGTAGGTAGTATCGTATCGTATAATAAACGAGCAGCTGATATGAATATAAAATCGTTTATGTTCAATTTCATTATTTTGGTTATCTTATCGATATTTATTTTTACAATAAAAAAGCCCTCCCCCTAAACGGCGTCCCTGGTGTGTATGTATTTTTCACATTTCTATTATAGTTTTTGGTTTTTTTTTTTTTTTTTTTTACACATATATATCGCCAATATTACTGTGGCGGGTTGGTATTTTTTTATTTTTGCTCACCCGGCCCGGGAAAACACCTTTGAAACACATTTTATTTACACGGCTTAGACATTGTATGATGCGAATCACGTTGTAAACACTGAGATTTTATTACAATATTACGGTCGAGTACCTACGGGTTAAGCCGTGCGAAATACGATTACGTGTTATATTCGTATACACGTATACACACACACACCCATAACAGATTTCGGCCCGTTTTATTAGGTATATTATTATAATATTACGGTATCGTCCGGTGTATTACGACGACGTCGATAGTCATTATATTATAGGGTATTATATAAATATATTATATCGAAACTCTGGCCGCCGAAACTTATCCCGTTAGGAAATCCGTCCGGCGGACCGCGAAACGGCGGCGCGTTTTATACCGACCGAACACCGCCAGTACGGTGGCGTACTCGACAAGGGGCCGACGCGTTTCGAAGCCAGAACTCTGGGGATATGTCTTTTGTTTTCTTTTTCTTTTTCTTCTTCTTCAAACCGGCGGGCGTTGAGTTCAAACACTCTCGAAAAATATGGGGAAAATTGTAAAAATAAATCACCCGATCGACGGAGATTTAATAAACGGTTTTATTCAACGTTTCCCGCGAGATTTTTTTTTTTTTTATTAGAAAAACTTACAATCTGTATTTGAGTAAACACAATAAGCAAATATGATTACTTTGTACATAGAATAGAAAAATATAACAATAACATGATGGCTTGATGAGGGAGGCTATCCAGTGATAGGAACCCTTCAGAACGTGATATTAATTTAGTTTAAGAGATCTCGACGCCATCGTCTTTTAAGACGACGTGCGGGGTTTCCAGGGAGTGTGATTGAGGATAAGTTTGAAATGAGGGGATTTTGATGATGCTGTTATTTAGTATGAAATTCGGTAAAGTATACTATAGCTAGTTGGTCAACTGTGTCGATTTTTAAATCTTTGTGTAGTGCTTTATTTGTTACATACCATGGGCATATGTCTTTTGTTTTCTTCTTGTTCTCTTCTTCAAACCGGTGGGCAAATCGCGCGGGAGTGATGGGTTTTCGGGGTTCAAACACTCACGAAAAATATGAGGAAAATTGTAAAATAAATCACCCGACCGACAGAGATTTAATTAACGGTTTTGTTCAACGTTTCCCGCGAGATTTACAAATACCCCCCCAAAGAGCGATAAAGTACGATATTTATAAACGTTTATTTTTTTGTCGCTTCATCCCGCATAAATAGCGTTTTGTCTTTATATAAATTCTAGAATATTGACCCTCGATAACTATCGCCGTTAACTATCTCTGTCTAGATACATTTTTGGTCACGTTAGCCCAACGAAACGCTGTTAAAACACAGACGATTACTTGAAAACCGCAGAACCGTCGACAGTAGTAATTGTATATTAATTTCGATATGCCGTTGACGTTTCGATTTTAAACTCAAATAACATTAAGTCGACCCCGACGATCGAGGGGCGAGGGCACATTACTTAACGGAACAAATAAAATTTACGTTGTTAAATTGCACGCCCACGTCCGAATATTTATATTCCGAAAACAACAAAATACCTATTGTTGTCCGCGTCGGTTATTATCATCGGTTTATATTAACACCGACTACTGTTTACCGACCGTAACAATTATTATTTTGTTTTCCATCCACACCGCGTACAAAAATATTTTAGTAGTTTTCTCGTTTGTTCAATGTGCAGAGCGTGTTGTTTATATATATATATATATATATTAAAAAAAAAAAACGAAAAAATACCTTTGGAACCGCGTATATAACGTTAATAATTTTATTATCGCGTTTATTTTATTATGACGTTAAAAAATCTCTAATGAGTTACGCGTTTTATGGCGAAAATAATAACAATAATAATAGTCGTACACGCACATTAATTTACTCTTATAAATAATATATTATCGCGGTCGTCGATACCTTTTTTTTTTCGTACGTAAAATAATATCGCAATAAAAAAAAAGAAAAGAAAAGTAAAATGAATAAATAAATCGATCCGGAGAGAATCAAAAACCAAAGTGTTTTTATGCAGACTTTTACGAGTATATACACGGTAAATATGTATATAACCGTATATATATATATATATACCAATAGTTGTTCTTGTTTGTAAAAGACATAATAAATATTATGTATATTTGTTCGAGAAATACAATACCGTATGAAACGACCGTAGACGTCAAGGTAAAAAAAAAAAAAAAATATATATCAAACGTGTCAATAGATCCACGAAAGCCGATAATATTTTTTTTGTATATTTAGCGGCGTGTACGAAATTATCGAAAGAGAAGGGATCAAAGAGACGGCACCGAGGGGGGCAAGAAAATAATTCTCGCCGTTCCCTCGTGGGGCCTCCCACCCCACAGATAATTCGGCTGTTCTTATTATATTTTTTGCAATAATCGTAAGTTTTCATTTTCGATTGATTTTTGTTGTTTTTCAATCGATCTATTGTCGAACTTGATGGTATAAAAATCCATGATCCGTGTTTGTACGACGGTTTTTTTTTCTCGGTATTCTTTTTAAACTTTTAAGCAACGTAATCTACGGTGGCTTTATAAATCGGGATTGTATATTTTTTTTTTGTTTCACCATTACGGATTATAATAAATCTAATTATGATCTTGATAAATCCATCTTAACATCGTTGAACCTAACCAAACGAGTACAATGTTTTTACATTTTATTTCAAGCACGTGACATATTTTTAGAGAAATGTTTGAAGGAAAATCTGCTTATACCCTCACTTTTCAATCCTCGTGTCAGTAATCACTTTTGCCAGGTCAAAGCGCGACGTTGAGTTTATTGCAATCCATTCCTCATTAAATGCAAAAAAAATTAACCTACTGAACCCGATTTTTTTCATACATTTTTATTACAATTTTCTACTGATGGCTTTTTACTAGTTTAGGTTATTTTTTTTATCCTAAAAAGGGTTGTAGGTATTTTATTATTTTCACACACACACACCTTTCCCCTCGAATGTCAAGTGTAGAATATATGGAAATATTACAGTTTAAACAATCGTAAAGGCCGGCGTACAAACGCAGGAACGGTATTATTGGTATTACCTTTAAGTCTGTTCCCGTAGGTGAATTGTTCACACTATAATATTAAAACTAATCGAGTAAAATTGAATATTATATATATGTTTGATTTTTTAACGATATCTGCGATAAAAAAAAAAAAGAAAAAGAAAAGCCACGGTGGTGGTGGCGGAGGGGAATCAAACCCCTTTGTATATTACGTTTCGATTTCCGGTACCGTGGCGAAGATTACTATAGCGGAAAACGAATATTATTGTATTATTGTCTGTATAATATTATATAAAATATATTGAATTTCATGTCGATAAAAACGTGATGTATATTTAAGAGAGAGAAAGAAAGAAAGAAAGAAATAAAGAAAGAAAAAAAAACCGCCCAATTTCAAAACGAGGAATCTATCGATCACTTATACAATATAATATTTTAACACCATCACTGACAGTTGTTCAATAAACTTAGATAATAAATATATATATATGTACGGATTTTGATGGGTGCGAAAAAAAAAACACCATATTTTTCGCTCACTTGATATAAAAAAAAAAAAAAAGTATACATATTGCATATACGCGTCATCGCGTCGGAGATGTTGTGGTTATTGTGCCGTTAAACGACGGAAAAAATATAAAAAACAATAAAATCACTCGTATTTGATTTTAATTATTTTTCGTCCAGATATTTCGCGGATATTTCGATCCCGTCGTCGTGTCTTGCTGCAGAGAGGGTCGTTTTTATACTTTATATCCATTTGTCAAACGAACCGCACATGCATCTGCAGCAGTCTCGCGAAAGACGTCCGAAATGTCCACTGCAGGTTGTGCGAATCCTCTCGAAAAATCCCATATAACCCGTATACGGCCCCCGTATTGTTTTTTTTTTTTTTTTTTCAATCCTTTTCTCGGACGATTTCGGAGTGATTTCGATAATTTCGATAGCCGTTATCAATTAAACGCCATTCATTTTCAATGTGCTAAAGTAAAGTATTACAACATTTTTTTTTTTATTTTAATCAACCGAAACATTATTCGACTTTTATATTATTATATTAATTTATATTTTGAAATCGAAAACCACCGAGATGGTATTGAAGTTAACCATCGGTCGTACACCCGTTTTGTTCCTGAGATGTTATAGAAAATATTTTAAAGAACAAAAAAAAACCGACGTCGAGTATCGGATATTACGTACCACCCCAAACACCTATTGCTCGTACTCGTTAGGTACCGTGTTTCAGGAATATGTTTTTCTTTTGTCATTTATTCTTATACTCATGATATTGCGTTCCATTGCGTCGAGTAATGAAATTCCACAAATTTTTTCCAGATAGGAGGTTTTTGTTGTTGTTGTTGTAACATAATAGTTCATAACATCACATAATACGACGTCACACTAATCACGACTCGTGCGTATTAATTTTTTAGTTTTAAAATTTCATATCCATTTTTAGAGGACAACTGGACTAAATTGTAATCGGTTATTATATAACTCGTAATCCAATATTATAGCGTTACGCGTACCGACATTAACATTTGAACACCCGTTATTTGTTCGGATCTATGTATTTTAAAGAGGGACTATTTGAATATCAAAAAATCGTAAATATTACGCGTGCTTATAATTTTGCCGATAATTTTGGTAACGTTATAACGGTAACGTAACCGATTCTGAGTAGCAGTGCCGTGACCAGAAAACTATTTCGTGTGGGTTTTACGTTTGAAATTGTCACGTCTAATAGGATTAGATTTTTTTTAATTATTGATTGAAATTAAATAAACGTAGTCTTAAAAAAAAAAAAATGTATATCGAAAACATATTACGAGGGGTTTTAACTCCCTGGGTACGCCGCTGGTAGGTAAGTGTAACCATATTTTACTGGGTTGTTCAAAATGATTCATCCGATTTAAAACATGCTTACATATTTTTATTTTTTAGGTTTAAAACTATATATTATGCATTAAAAAAAATAAAAAAAATAAAAAAATAAATATGTAAATGTTAATTAATTGTTTAATCGTGGAAGCTGCCAGGTTTGAAGCATTTCTAAATAAGATGGGCCATAAACCTGTGTCTTTGATATGGCACAGAACACATTAACTTTAGGCGAGTCTCGGTCGTGTTCGATTGTGGCACGAAAGTTCTTCGTATCCCATATACGAAAGTTATGGCGGTTCACCGTACCGCTTAAGTGGAAGGTTTGTTCGTCACTGAAAACTAATCTAGCAGCGAAATTGTTCGTCCTGCATGATAGCCACCTACACAAAAATGCTAAATGAAAGTCGTTTCAATTTATCAGTAGGCTTTAAAGCCTGCAACAATTGCAACCCATATGGTTTCATAGATAAACGCAGGTCTTAAAACACGCCCAACAGTTGTCTATGGAATTTCCAGTTATCGACTTGTGCGGTTGGTTGACTTACCACGGACCGCGCTGAAAACTCTCTCTAATTCTTTCCACATTATCATCGGATACACGAGGTAGGCCTGTGCTTTTTTTTCTTTGCACAAACACCCAAATTCTTCAAACTGATTACCGTCGACGCATGCTCTTGAGCAGTCGATCCCGTAACGACGACGAAGAAAATCGCAACACGCAAAACGCTTTGTGCTGCCAGGTCGACATATTTGCGGAAAACAAACTTATCGCCGTTAGCGATAATTTTAAAATTATGAATTAATGACATTGTCAAACGTGAGAATACCCTCTATCAATTGGTATGCAATTCGATAAGATAAAATTTATAACTAACCATTGTATAGGTATTTTAAATCGGACGAATCATTTTGAATATCCCGGTGTAATAGTATAACGATCGAAATAAATCATATAATTCGTATAATGAATGTTTCTACGATAGGTAATCGCGATAAAATTGAAAAAAAAATAAATATATTCTGCGTAGACAAAAAAAAAAAAATAAATAAAACGAGGCGGCTGGATGTATCCATCGAACAGGAAATAAAAATGAAAAAAAAAAAAAAAAAAAAAAAGTAGCGAAACGAAAACAATTCGCGGGAATTTAATTAACGCGGTCGACGGGCGTTGGCGCGACGTGCAGTGCGTATACGGACCGTAACATAATAATTACGATTGTAACCGCCGCCGCCACCGCCACCGCCGCAGTAATAATAATATTATATTATTATATTATTATTATTATTATTATTATTATGATATAGCAATTATTATTATTCGTTTACGACCGTATACGATGTGCTCGTACGTACGTATAAAATATATGTGTGTGTGTGTAATATTTTATAAGCGCCTAAATCGTGAACAGGATAAAAAAAAAAAAAAAAAAAAAATAGAAAAAACCGAGAAAAAAAAAGAGGCATATAGAGGTAGAGAGAGAGATAAATAAAAAAAACACGTTATATTCGCATTATATACGTTACGATGACATTTGCACGAGAATATAATATTATTACCTATTAAGTTTATTATACGGTGTGAATCGACCGCGAGCGATATTATATACTCGTGTACGCGTATATATATATTTATTTTTTTTTTAATGCGCATATAGTGCTCGCATTATTTACACGTTACGTCCGATAAAAAAAAATAAAAAAATAAATAAATAAATAAACGTAGTTACCTTTATATTATCATATATATATACATGTATACAGTTAAACACATAACCTATAGTATAACCGCTTACAGGCGGAGAGGGGTTATTTTTGTCTTTTTTTTTTTTTTTTATACCGCCGCCGCGGTGGTATGAAATTCATATTTAACCGGCCAAAACTAATCGACAAAAAAAAAAAAATAAATAATGTAAAAAATGCAAATTATTATTATTGAATATTTATAACTAAATGTACAATTTCAAGTTAATAAGTCGGTTTACGCGTCGGCTAGAGCTGTGTTTGAATAAGGGCACTTATACATTTTAATTGGATTTTTCCGAACTTGCTACGCTATTGTTTATTGATTTTTTTTTTAAATTTATTTATTCTATATTAATGTTTCAAATATAATTTATGGTTTTTTCCCTCCCCACCGCTATAATAATACAATATTGACATAAAATAGTTTTTTACGTCTTTCATGCCATTAAAATGGACGCACTTTTACCGGGATTATCAATACATACATATTGTAGAACGAATTCTCGGCTATTAGATTAAAAAAAAAAAATTGTTTGCATCTGAATGAAACTGTAACGCACACAAATTATTTTCACTCAATAAATATACGTATGATCCAATATTATTCCCGTTGGTTTTACTATTTTATACAAATATTATATAACCATAACCACACACTGATTAGTGAACACTGCCTAACCAGCCCACAGCTCATTACTCATTCGGCAGTTTATAACCAAAAATCAAACTTCAGTTTACTGGACCGCCTTATTCACCTGGCCTGGCACCGTGTGATTATTTTTTGTTTCCTAAGTTGAAGTCAACGCTCAAAGGCCGTCGTTTTCAAACAATTGACGGCATGAAACAAAATACGGTAAACGATCTTAAAGACATTCTCTTAAGTGCCTACTATCAGGAGTGTTTTCATAAGATGGCAGCGGTGTATTGCTTTTCAGGGAGATTACTTTGAACGCGACAATGTTTATTTAGAATAATATTGCGTTGATAAAGTTTAATTAAAAAATCCGGGGGTTTTTTTTTTTATTTTATCACACCTTGTATATTAACAACTAGCCAAACGCTATAAAAACCCAGCCCGTTAATTTATCTATATACATAAAACTGAAGCGATGTTTTGTGCTGACGCCATAACTTGAGAACGGCACGACCGATTTGGCTGGTTTTTTGTTTGTTTTTATTTTGTTCGTAATTGTCAGGACAAGGTTTTTACGAAAGAAAATGATTAGAAAAATCCACCGGAATAGTCGGAAATTTGGAGCCCCTTTATTTGAAAAAAAAAAAAAAACATTTGTTGATTTACCACGGTAATCAAATATAGTATAAAATAATAGTACAAAATAAAACGGCGAGTTTGGTTACCGTGATAACCAAAGCGTCACGCTAAATCGGAAATCCTCCTCCGCGTAGTATACAAATAAAGGTAATAGCGATCAAACTACATTTAGTTAAGACTCTCAAAATGAATTGAAGCACTTCCGGTCCGGTCGATACATATATAGACCGGACAATCCATACCGTTCCAATTTAGACGGCTCCAATTTCCCGTAAAATTATGCTTTTCAATGACCATAAATAAGGCACACGGCCAAACATTGAACGTTGCGAATTTACGCCTAACTCCCGTCCAATGTTTTTCCCATGGTCGAATTGTACGTGGCTTTGTCGCGTGTCTCATGCGAACAAAATCTATTTGTGCTGGTCTCGGAAGGCGAGACACTTTAACATGGTGTATCCGGAAATATTTAATGCGTAAGGCCAATTGAAAATTGAAAATCAAGCAAAATTTCATAAAACACAATTTCATTCCACATTTCGCTCTGAATTTATATAAAAAAAAAAAAAAAAATTTTTGTTCAATATCTGTGCACAGGCAAAGCCATGCGGGACGACAGCTAGACGATTCTAGATAACCAACAAACTTGACCCGAGCAAGGCGATGTGGTGTTGGCAGCTAGTATGTTTTTTTTTTTATGAAAATGAATAATGGCTTTCAGATACGAACAAAAAAAAAAAAAAAAAAAAACCGATTTACACCTCGCGCGCGCGCGCGTGTTCTTCGGAATATTATTACACGTATATTATATTATTATATTAACGTGCGAGCGTATAGATGAATTTTGATATTTTTTTCTCTCTCTCTTATATATTACAATGTAATGCAGTAATAGGTATACCGTCGTCCGATGTGTCGGAGGCGTGTTTAGGGTGTGCCGCCGCACGATGGACCGTATCGTAATATCATATTAACATCGCGGCAAGACGATATTATTATAATCTCGTTTTACCTATCCCCGGCGTCATGATATATCGCGGTTAATTTATTATGGGCCGCAAAAAAAAAAAAAAAAAGAAAAAAAATACCAAAACCAATCGTCAAACTTTACGGTTTCCGCCGAGTGTTGCGCGGCCGGCCCATGCCTGCCTCCTCTTTGGCCCCGAATCGATTTTTCCGTTACCTTCACGGCCGTATAATAATTAATTATATTAAATATATTGAAATCATTATAAAACACGACTAAATAAATAATAACGTGTCAGAGATACAGACAGAGATATAGTAATCGGTTACACGTTACTTTTGTAACTTGTAATCAGTTGTACAACATGTCCAAGTAACCGTAGCACGGTACTTAATTTGTTCTGTAACTTGGAACAAAAAAGATAAACGCGTAACCCGAGTGACGATAATCGTCTAGTGTCGTCATTTCGGCTATTGCCAATTATTATTTTAATTGAAAAATGATAACGACGAGAACGAGAACGACTAAGCGAGATAATTTAAATTTGTGATAAGAAAGGAAATATTTTTAAATATTAATTTCGGTTAGTTTAAATAATTATTTGTTTTTAACTTATAACGTCTGTATAATTTATTGTATTTTATTGACCGACGACCTTTTTTTTTTTTCTTTTTTTTTTATAGTCATATAATAACTCGTACGCATGTAAATTGTAATTTGTAATGTAATTCAGTTATGTAACCGGTAACTTGTGACCAATTACCTAAAATTAAAGTAACCTGGAAACTTGTATCCAGTTACACTTTAGTATATTTTATAGTAATCACACCCAGTGGCTATTTATTCTGACTTTGCCGTCTATAGTGTACACGTGTATTTGCATTTGATTGCGTGGGAGGACGTGAATGGAAAATTGATTTGCTTATATTACCTATCTAATTGTTACGTTATGGTGATTACGCGAAACTGCACGTTTTAAAATTGCCATTCCTAACGCGCCTAAATAACGGCTAGTATTACCTTAGTATTAACGAAAAGTAACTCAATCTACACATTAATCAATACGAAACGTTGGTAGGTTGACGAAATTGCTAACGATAAATCAAGGTGTAATGTGTAAACTAGAGAGATTTTCCAGTCCAGAGAGTTTTTTTCGAGGGGGCTGATAGGTAATACGGCGGATTATCCGGGCGACAATCGCCTCTAGATCCTTTTTTCCTGTTTTTATAATTTATTCAAACGCTGTACATTTTACACTTAAATATAAATAATACGTTGTATAAGTGCCTGATTTTTTTTACAATCGGCTAACTTATTCAACGGACCATATTGTCCGTTATTCAGATATTACCGTTGAATATTTAACAAAGCCAAATCCACACGAGACGATTTTCCAATGTGGAATTTTTCGAGTACGCCTAAAAGTCTTCTCGATGTTCATGAAAATTGCGTTCCATCAATGCTATCGACGCAGGGATTCAGGTGAGTATTTCCAATAGTCGGTAAAAAGTCGAGAAACGGCGAATTATCGTAAGAGATTTCAAAAATTAAATTTAATCGGTCACTTTATATTATATGAATATTATCGGGTCGGCGTAAACAACAACTCTTAATATATTCTAAGTAAGAATGAAATTTTTTTTTTTTTTTTTGTAAGTTGCATGTAACGCAAACAATGCTTTATTCTCCCGTCGTTATACGTACGTAGACATGTAAAGTAGTGTACAAACACAAGTACCCACTGGAAACATATAATATATTTTATATTTTTTATATTATGATGGTTTAACCGTTTTCGTTGTTATACGATTTTATAATAATAATAATAATAATAATAAAAAACGTTATTGTATCAGAATATTTATACCGTCTCTTTTTCTGTGCTACTTCTGCAGTACACGGCCAATTGGTAATAAACAGGGCTAGGATTTTAGCGAATGTTTTTTTTTAAATTGTTTTCAATACGCACGAATGTCGTTTCTATACACATATGTTTATTTCACGCATAATTCTGATAGATTATAAATAAATAATTAAAAATAATATTTCGATTTTTTATGCCTGTAGAGACGGTAAACGCTTTAAATTTTGCGCCAACATATCGGTATTGCGGTTTTAACTATTAAACAAAACGATAATCGGATTGATTTATATCTGAAAAAATGATGTAGTGTTTTGTAGCAAACTTATCCGATTCGGCCCCATAGACTTTTTGTTTTATTTTTATTTTTTTATTACTACAGTCGGCAGTGAATCGACAGTTCAACGAGTAATAATAAAATAAAAAATAAAAACTTCTCTACGCCCCCGAAAACCGTCGTAATTACACTTAATAATTTAATTTACGTGTGCGATACGTATTTCGACACGAGTGAACAGCAGACAGCTATTATGCAGATTAGCGCTTATTATTATTTCCATTTCGATTGATCGTTCGTATTCTGTAGATATTAGATTATATTTTGCAATATTATGTTTACACGCAGAGTTAATTATACAGCCGAGGTCCGTAAACTTAATAAGACTTTACCGCGAGTCTGGGATAACTCATTAATTCAGTTCGATACAATATATATATATATATATAATATAGGTACTTACAGTATATTGTAATATTCAGTCTTTGAGATTACAAACCGTTTGATGTGTCTAACATATTATAATATACGGGCGGACGCGTAATTCAACAGTAATTATTATTAGATTAATGTTCCGGAAAAATAAAAAAAGAAACAAAGAGAGGAGAATCTACGCGTAAAATACTGACGTAGGCGTCCGCGGGCAGTAATTTGGAGAGGGGAGGTTAGGTGCGAGAGTAATTTTAAATAAAATAAAAAAAAAATAAAAAGGTAGGTCACTGTTCGTGGGCGCGCAAATAGAATATAAACGAAAATATTTACGCAATTTAAAATATTGAATTATTTACCACAAACATATTATTCTTAATAGGGATGGGAGAGGGGCAACCGAAAATATGGACTCTGCGGGAAGTCTTTTCCCATTCGAGCCGCGATCAAGCTCCCCGTTTAAGTGCGCGCAAGTGTGTCTACCAAACTTATCTTGGACTGACCTTAAAATATCGTTTGCCTTACACCTCGACTTCAACACACCAACACTTAAACGAATTTTAAACCTATAAAATATACGATACCAACAACTGAAACGAGCCAAAAATCGTGCTCGCGGACGAGCCATTGTTGTTGACGGGAAGCTGGATATATGGTAATTGGATATATGGTCGATTCTGAGCGCATTTCTGTTAAAATGTGTTTTGATAAATTCAAATTGATAATATTGTATTGATATGTAACTACATGGATGTTTTTCTAATAGATTACAACCGTCCGTGTCTGTTCGTCACAAATTATCGAGGAATTTTATGGAAACTAAAAAAGTTTTATTCGCATAAATCGGAATGTTATAGTTGCGCGTATGCAAAAATGCCGTGATTCTTATGATTGCCGTCAAAATTTAGACTTAAAAGATTATAAAAAAAAAAAAAAAAAAAAAAATAGATACATTACGGCCGAATTTTTTTTACCACTAAATACATATTATGATGAACCTCGTGTCACCAGAACGTTTTGAAACATTTAATCGATCCTAGGAAAGACTAATATACGTATTCAGTGATATAATTTCAGGTGTCTACGGTTAACAGAAACCGTTATTTCGTAAATATGCTCGTTTTTCCAACGGTTCCCCCCCCAATTATTAAGTAAACTACAATGAATATCAAAAAAGTATCCACCTTAATGCGACAATAAAATTTGCTACCAGAAACCACCTCCGATGTCTACGATCGGAGCAATATTTCTAGCAGAAGGTTTGTGTACGTTTTATACTTAAAAAAAAAAAAAAACACCAAAAATAAATCGACAAAATGTGTGCGGTCTACGCGTCAGGGGTGGCCAACAGGTCGATCGGTCAAAATAAAACGTTAATCTAATTGAAAAAAAAAAAAAAGAGCGTATTATTTTCACTCCGGGGGTCGATCACAAGTCATATAGAAGAATTGGCCACCCCGGATGGTCTGCACGGTCGGACGTTCAAAGTTCAAACGAATTTCGGTTCACTAAAACGCAATTCGCGGTCCTAATTTAATTTTTTTTTTTTTCTTTTCCTACAGTCTAAAACGAATTTCACTCGATCGGCACCAATGATAACATTATCATATATTTTTTTCACGCGGCGCGCCGCAAGTGGCCGATAAAAAAAAAACACACACACACACAAAATCAACGCACCGGAAACAGATAAAATCAGCAAACATTTTTCACGGGTCGGAACGGCATTCCGTTCGGCTCTAATATATTCGTAATTGAGAAAATATTCAATTATTTGTTGCACGCGTAATCATTTGCTTTACGACGCTCGTATACACAGATAGGATTATTATATTCCATCGCTTTGTTTTAATAAACATTAAACAAATAAAAAAAAAAAAAAAAAAAAAAAAAAAAACCTACACACGCATTAAGCCAGCAGTCAACAGATAATAATAATAAACGCGTCGGCGTTTATTTTTATACCTGAATTTTTAAAAATCGGTTACCGAATATGACGGACAACCCCATCATTATTGATAATATTTGCTATGGGCGGGCGGCACTTAACGGAATAGATAATTATATTTGAATATTTTTTATTTCTATTATAACCATCTATAGATTCTAGAATTACTAGACGTAAAGAGTTGAGGATTGTATAATACATTAATGCAATTAACGATCGACAGGGTTTTATAAGCAAACCCTTTGATTTTTTACATAATTTTTAAATATTTATTTTTATACGTAACGCGAAAATCAAATTAAATTAAAAACCAAAATTGATCAACGAGCTATTTGTGTTTGACGTGTAGTAGTGCACAAGTGTTCCTGGTTTTTTTTTTTTTTTTATAGTTACCACGTGGATAATGATAACAAAATGGTCACTATTTTTGTTGTTGTCGATATTTTAGGATATTCTGCTCAAATTGATATCCGGTAACCGGTGATTTCTTTAAATTTCTACTTCGATGAACTTAAAACACAATATTGTTTTTTTCGGCGACTATCAATCCGACCGCCTCGTATAGAATTCACACCGGTGTTGCGCGAAAATAACTAACAATTCATCTAGTTACAGATAAAATATAGTTAAAAGCGTAAATTAGCTAGATAAAGATGAATATAAAACACTATTTACCCGGATAAAAGAAAAAGAAACACAATTTTAAAATATAATCGTTTACCTATGTATATTATTATTATTATTTTTTTTTTTTTATCAATTTATTTACATTTTAAAAATAAAAATAAATAACGAGCTATTATACTATTTATCTGATGTTTATTTCTCCTCTTCCCCAACGCACCTGCAGCCAAATCCAAAATACTTTCGGATTAGTTGTTTACAGACAGAAAAAAAAAAAGAAAAAAGTGCTCTGCACACACCATATATAGTAAGACCGTGACATTCCGCTTCGCTCGGAATCTAAAAAAACCGATCTAGACGATACAATTATTCATCCGTGACAAAGATAAGATCTCGGACGATTTCGTTAATTATTGTCTGGATACGATAAAAGATAATATTATTGATTATTATTTATCCGGATAACGCTCAAACACAACAGTTGTTCCGCGCCCGGTCGCGCAGCGTCCGACGTTTATTATGCCGGGAAAGTATTTAATATATACATATATAAAAAAAAATAAATAATTTCGTCTTTCCGCGTCTGTATACATATATATACGTCCGTGGGAACGTTAGTAATTTTTTTTTTTTTCTTACTTTTTCGGTCGATCGACCCGACGAGTTTTCTATAAAAGACTATTTATTTTACATTTGGAACCGGGCGAACCGCTTTTCCACCGTTCCCGCGCCACACGTGTACCTTATACACATACACACGGCAATATAATAATATGGTGTAACGATAACTAAACGGTAACAACTAACAAGGTGTTTTTCGACGTTTAAAAAAAAAAAAAAAAAAAAAAAAAAAAAACCAACGAATAGGTATATGCGTACGTATAATATTACAAGTGTGTGTACGTATGATATTGTAAAACTGTCGTCGGGCGGCCGCCTGGATCGCTGCCCGCCGTGTGTTAATAATTAACCGTCGACCGGGGCGACGTCGACGTCAACGAAGAATTCACGACTCATTAAAACACGCGTGTATATATTATAACGTAATAATTTAATGGGGATACGATTTCGAGTAGGAGAGAAAAAAAAAAACAAAAAAAAAAAAAAAAAAACCGAGAAATATATTATACGAACGACGACGGTGATAATATCATACTCGGTTGATCGTATGCATTCGTACACATAAAAAAAAAAAAATCAAAAAAAATCATATATACCTACGTCATTAGTCGTCTACGAATATTAGTCAAAATTCCAATAGCCTGCGGCGGCGGCTATATTATATATACTAATAGTGGGGCATAAGACTTAAAAAAAAAAAAATAAAAAAAAAAACCACTAAATATGCAAGCACTCACGAAATCCCTATAAACATGCACTGAAAATGCGTTCGGATATTTGTATTCCTAGCGATTTAATTTAAAAAAAAATATATAAATAATTTTCGAACACAATATTGTCAATAAAATTTAATTTTAAACAATAAAACTTTTCATCGATTTAATTATAGAGGTGTCGACATTATATTGACTGTAGACAGATATTATTTATTTTCTTGTCGATGGATATGATGGATTTGTTAATTGGGTTAATTTGAAAGTTCTTTTTCTGACCCTGAAAATTAAAATTCCTAGTATTTTAGTAAAATTTTTTAATACCTGTAGACAATTAAGTCAATAGTATTTTTACCTTGGAATCGCACCGAACTACGAAACGATGACGATTGAAAATTAATTTAAATTCAACAATTTCAGTCGTATTATTAAATGGAATAAAAACGTCGACGGAGAAAATATTGAAAAAATTATCAATTGTATGAAATATTTCTCAAAAAGTATAAAATGGAAGAAATATGCCATAAAAATATAAAAAAAAAAAACTCAAATAATGAATAAAATTAAATCAATCTATCTTTGTCTTAGCATAAAACGTATTTGTTTCTAACTTTGCTATTTTTTTGATTGTGTAAAACACGTATGCAAATGCTTACCAGTCCTGCTCTGTCTTATTTATTTAGGTATCCGTCCCGTCTTGCGATGCATTTCGTAAATCGTATTATAATATTAACAATAATAATTAATGTCTACCTCCCATTCCCAATCTTCCCTATTTCCAACACGTGCAATATTATACGGCAATATAAAACCAAATTTTATTATTTTCTTTAACTATTGTTTAAAAGTAAACGTTATCCTAAATGAAAAAAATAACTAACCCAAGTTATAGTTGTTGTTTGTTTTTTGTTTTTTTATCAATAACACCACTATAAACGAATCCCAGTTAAGTAACACATTTTCCGGAAAATAACAATAACTTAAGTCGAGTTAAAAGTTACATTTTTACTGGTAAATGTATTTTTTACTCTAATAATATCAGACTTTTATACGGTACAAGACTAGCGATGCGACCCGTGGGGTTGTCACGGAGGCCTCGCGCCCGTCTCGTTATGATGTTCAAGTAAAAATTCATCGTTTTCATTGTGAAATAAATGCAAAAACTGCGGTACCCGTGGTTTTTTTTTTTTTTTTACAAAAAATTCTTTGTGAGAAAAACTTTTTTTTTTTTATAAATAACTTGGATTTTAACAAAATAACCTAGTCGAGTGAAAATTATTTATTAAAAAAATAATAATAACCGAGTTAAAACAAAACAAGTAACTCATAATTATTATTATTTGATATTAAAATAATTGGTAACTATAGTTACATTCCGGGCAGTGGCGTAATTGTTGAGGGGCAAGGGAGATCACCACGGGTATGACGATAGTAAAAATCTCTGAATCTCCTACAATAAAGAAGAACACAATACATTAATTATTTTTTTATATTCGTGTAAGATAAAAATATTATTTTCCTCAAATTATTTCATAAAAGTTTATATATATATATTTCACGTTTCTTCTGTTTTATAGGTTAGACGTCATGATGACGTATTGTCAACGTTATCGCATTGTCTGGGTTAGAAAACTAAGAAAACTAACATTAAAACAATGATGTATTCTTTCGTTTAATTTTTTAATTTTCGTTTAATTAGCCGATTAAGTCGTTAAATTAGCCTTTTATTATTTTATACACACAGAATAAAAAAATACATTTCACCGCGCCGCGTGGTTTTGATTTTGCTGAGTAAATCATTTTGTCCCCCGTCCCCTTAGTTTTTTTTTTTTTTTATTACCCAGTTATACCACCGATTTCGGGCTTTGTACAAAACGCGTTTAACGACTGCTGCTGCGGCACACCGCCGATTCGATATATTTATTTTATTATTATTATTATTATTTACATCGTAATAATATGTATTATTATTTACGTACTTACTTTACGGCCGTAGTAGGTGTTGGACGAGACTGGAAAAAAAAAAAAAATAATAATAATAAACCGCGTAATAAATACAAAGCTATTATTATATTATAGTTTATTTTTTTTTCTTCAAATTATCGGACGCGCGTGTCACGCGTGTATTATTATTATTATTATTACTACTATTGTACAAACAAATAAAAAAAAAAAAAAAAAGTAATAAAAAAAAAAAAAAAAAGAGTAAGTATACACCGCCGACACACTCTCCGGCGGGCATGACACGTACACACCTTAAAGTTTTAAAGTGTGGGGCGGCGGCGTCGGCGTCGATACATCAAAATAATGTCGTGCGGCGTGTCGGATACGCCGCGCGTGCGGTTAAGTAAAGGGAACGGGGGGAGCCGTAGCCGTAGAGTCGGTTAGCCGTCCGTCAATCACGAAAAGAGAGAGAGAGAGAGAGAGAGAGAAAAAAACCGTTTCGAAATAACATAACTCAATACACGACACGCGTAATATATCGCGGGGACTTTAAAACGACAGTGGTTTTCATTTTTTTTTTTCTTTTATATTTGCGCGTAATATTCGGGCTCGAAACTACGAATCCGGGCACCTTTTTGATTTTATCGGTTCTCCAGCGAAATATTTACCGATTCTTTTTTGGTTCCGGTTCGGCGTTAAGGTAACTACCGGTAACGGGTAACCAGTGGCGCAACCGGAGTCCCCCGAAATGTTTTTTTTTTTTTTTTAAAGTCAAATTTCAACCGATATGTTATTGTACACGGTGCATTTTTTTAAAATTGTTATAAATCATATATATTCCCCCCCTCCCCCCCGAAAATAAATCCTAATCGCGCCACAGACTGTAACCCGTAAATCGACACGTGAACTATTAGATATCCGTACCAAAATCTGTCCTGGCGATAACCTTTTTCTTTAGCGGTTGAATTCGGGGACAAAAAGTATCCGCCCCCGCACGTCTTATTCCGGTTAGGTTACCACCTTGTTCGCGTGCCGAATTTCACTCAGTTGGCTTTCTATTTGAGTTTTTTTTTTTCATTTTGTGCAATTTTTCACGACATTAAAATCCCAGCGCCAGTTATTATCGCGCCAGTTACCTCTCTGTGCACCGTTATCGGAGCTCCTGAAACCCGGGAAGACGACAACGCGTGTACAAGTGTACGCTCACATATAATATGTACACGAAAAACGTAGGTATGAAATAAATAACGTATATACGTGTATCGTGTTACGCGCAGTCGGGTTATAGGAGATGAAAAAAAAAAAAAAAAAAAAAATAATAATAATAATAATAAAAAATAAACCCAACGAAACGCGCTGTTCGTATATATTTATAATAATATACGGGAATCGAGTGAGTTGGAAAAAAAATAAAATAAAAATAGGTAGGTATTAAAAAACACGGCGGGAATGTTTTTATTATTCATACGGCCGGTATATATATATATAGACGCGTACGGTTTTATATTTATATATATATATTATTCAATTATCGTGTAAAAAAATACCGAGGTAGGTACAATATAATATACTACCTATATATATATATATACATACGTATATAACGAGCGTACGGGTCGGTTTGGAAAAAAAAAAAAAGAAAAAAAAAAAAAAAGGCTTTTAGAGAGAGAGCGAGTGAAAGAGAGAGAGAGAGAAAAAACCTCTCCAAAGTATATAAGTTGTTGGCTGGCCTCTATAATATATATATATATATATACAAGGTATACCGCCGGTTATTGTCGTCAATATTTAAAGTGATTTCCAGTTGACGCGAATTTCCCCCCTGTCGTCGTGGCAACGGCCCTCGACGGAATAACGAACACTCTCGGACGAGGACGAGTATACAGAGCGTACCAGAAACGAACGTCGCACTCTACACGCACCGTTATACTTGACATTCGAGAGGAGTGTGTGGAGGACATAGTAAACTACACGCACTCCCAAACCTCCCCCCCCGTCCGTGTTGAAATCACTTCAACTAGTAAAAAAAAAAGAAAAGAAAAAACCCCGTCACTTGATCATTTTTATTAAAAAATATATAAAATAAGGAATTGATTGCAAAAAAAAAAAAAAAAAACCAAAACAAAATGGAAATTTCAATTTTGCTCTTTGACGAAAAACTGGAAAAAACTGGACACAAGTGCGCGTACGGATTGAAAAGTTTGGCGGGTATAGGATTGAAATACAAATTAAAAACAAAAAATCGACACTCGTATTAAATCAACGGGGTTACGATTTATCGGGATGATTAATTATAATCTGTGACGGTGAAAATATAAGAAAATATATAAACTTTGTCGGGTAACCGTTAGGAGTAGAACAGAACGACGACGGGTATGAAATGCACGCAATCGTGATCGTTTAAAAATAACTACCGGAGAAAAAACAAAAAATCGTTCCTTTGATTAGAAATAAAATCGGGCGGTTCCAAATTTCCGGGCCTGGTGTGAGAGGAGAAGGAAGTATTTTGGTTTATTTGTAAAACTATCAAATAGCAAATAAATTTCTAATAAAATAAAATAATTTCCCGTAAAATTCTCTACTGGCCTAACGCCGTCGTTAACCGACTGATCTTGTCCGGAATCGTAAAATTTAGCGCGGCGACACGCGTACACGTACGGCCGGCAAATCGAAAATCGACGGCGATAATGTCGACACACCAAATTCATTCGATTCCGGTCGTTGTTTTGAATTAAAAAAAAAAAAAAAAAAAAAAAAACTATTCCGAGGGATGCGGCACGCGCGCAGATCGCCAAACATTCGATCCGCCCTGTACAGTGTACGCGTATATATACGAGTATAAATACAAATTTCGAAATTGCTTTCGTACAATACTACGCGAATATACAATATATATATATATATATTATATACGAAACATAATATCGCCGCGAAACGCTGAAACGCGTATACGTGTGCACTACGTATTATATTATGCGGATCTGCGCGCCGGTAACTTTGTGCTTAAACGATGATTTATTCAAAAACCCACGGCGGCGGCGTTCGTATAAACATTTGTCCGTTTAGTTATTAAAGGCGACGCGTTTTCGACAGTCGTTGGCAAAGTTGTCGGCGGACGTAGACGCGGTGGCGGGCGGCGAGAAACTCGCGGAAACGGAAGTGTATAAATGCGTGTTAAATCTCCGTTTCTCCCCTTTGTCTCCGCGGCAAAAGGTGTTTAGAGAGTGTTCCAATATACGCGCATATATATATATATATATATATATATATATAATTATAACTTCTGTTATTATTATTGCTATTACACTAGCTGCCGTCACCCGGCCGTGCTCGGATCGAGTTTGTCGGCTGTCCAGAATCGTCTGGCCGGGACAGGTCTCGCACACCGTATTTTTAAAATTCAGAGCGACGCGTATCGGTTTTATTATAATGCGTGATTCTTTTTCTTTTTTTTTTAATTTGTTTTCCTGTCTAAGTGTTTTATTATTATTATTATTTTAATCCATATTACTTTTAAATTTTAAATTTCAATTGCCCACCCATTAGTCACCTAAAATAACATTCCGATTCCTCGAGCAACGTCAAGAACATAGCAACTCTACCAGCGCCTAGCCCGTTCAAAACTATACTTAAATAATAAGCTCAACATTTACACAGTATTAATTAAACCAGTTTGGTCCTACGGCTTACAAATTTGGGGCTTTGTGAAAAAATCAAACTTAAATCGCTTACAAATACTGTAATCGAACATTTTACGAACAATAACAAACTCTCCGTTCTATATTCGAAATGATATTCTTCACAAAGTCTTACCCAAAATACCCACTGTAATCGAGTCTGTTAAAACCGCCTAAAAAAAATACCATACTAAACTTATTCACCATAGTAATCCGCTTGTATCAGCTCTTTCATACAATGAGGACCCCAACATCCAAATATGTCGTCTCAAGCGCCAATGGTGTCGTGACTTAATCAATTAATTGCAAAGTCCCTACAAGAAACTTAAATAAATATAAAATAATAAATGCCATTTTCGTAGAGTGACACCACTGGGTTTCTTTTACGTTTCACAATATTTTCAAAACATGTATAAATGCTGCGCCTAGCAATACAGATTGTATAAATCTTTTGTAAAAAAAAAATTTCAATTGACCTAATCGGATCAATAATATTTCTTGAACCAACCCAAATAGGTTTTGTTTGCTTAAGACACGTGACAGAGCCACAATTGACCGTGGGAAAAACATTTGACCGGTTAGTTGTAAACCCGTAACGTTTAATGTTTGGCCCTGTGCCTTATTTATGATCGTTGGCAAGCATAATTTTACAGGCAATTGGAGCCGTCTAAGCTGGAATGGTGGATTGGTTAGTCTCATTGGTATTCTAGGGATCAAGACCGTTCGTCCAACTCGACAGCCAGTAAGGATCCTGCACTCAAGCCGACAGTATTTTAAAGATTTTATTCCTCGATTCTTTGCAAAGGACATCGGAACTTTGAACACGCGGAGCAACATTCTTAAGCAAAAACATTCACTATTATTCGGATGAACCTGCCAAAGGTATCCGGTTTTTTTTTACTACGGGATAACCTTCGACGGTGGTTCTTTCCTTCGTTTTCTTCGTTGGAATATGTTGGCAGATTGTCCGGTCTACATACGAATATGTATCGACCGGACGAAATTATTTTATTTCATTTCGAGAGTCTAAACTAAATGTAGCATGATCACTACTATTGTTTGTATATATTGCGGAGAAGGATTACTGATTTAGCGTAACGCTTTAGTTACCATGGTAAATCAACAAATGTTTTTCATTTTATATTGGAATTTTTATTTTTTTATACCGTCCAAATTTCCGACTTTTCCTGTGCATTTTCCAATCATTTCCTTTCATAAAACCTTGTCCTGACAATTACGAACACCGATAAAAATAAAAAATCAGCCAAATCGGTCGAGCCGTTCTCAAGTGACGATCTTACATACTTGCAGCAATTGATTTATATATATATATATATATATTTATATAGATTTACCGCGAACTCATTTTTAAATATTAACTAACGACTAACGGCGGAGGAGGACAAAAAAAATACACACAAGCGATATATATATTTATATATAGATATCATATAAGAGATAAAATAAATTGATATATTTTACGATTTAATTAATCAATATTTAGATTTGAAATTGTATATAATATCTCGCGCGATATCTAGCTTATTGAATCTCGAAAAATTGAAATTTTCTTTTTATAACTATTTAAAATAACAAAAAAATTACTGTTTATAGTTAAAATTATTATTATTATTATCATAAAACAATGTAAATATATAGGAAAAATTAACATATTTTAAATTACAGTTGTTAGCTCGTATACATTTTGGACGATATTTTCCAAACGAGGCTGAAATCTCACTTTTGCACGGCCCGACCATGTAATAAAAAACTGTAGGCGCCTCCCGTCAACCCTGCCAAGAAACAAATCCCTTCGTCGCCACTACCGGTATACAGAGTGGACGGTTTTAGCGAGATCGATAAGAAGTGGTTTTTCAATTTCGTCGACCGTAAATATTCTACTATATAGACAAAACTGTCGAACGTTCCTTGAAAAAAAAAAATAATAATAATAAATAAATAACTTACCGTCGTTAAACGATCGATGCACGCGACGTTGTATGTATAATATTAATTTACCAAAAATAATAACTGTACCCTTACCTATCGTGCGGTAAAAAATCTACCGACCGAAACACGAAATGTAAATAATACTCGAATTGGTTTTTTGGAATACGATTCGTAAAAATATCCGACGTATTTAGTTCAGGGGACTTCAACCGGCGGCCCGCAGTCAAAGAAAATGTTTGATTAAAAACTCCAGATTTGATTCGAGGTTCTTAGATTCAAAAGCTATGTAAAATTCTTTAATTCGTTTCTCAATTTCAATGCCATATTATCAGTCGAATCACGTCGCAGAAAATATGCAAACGGAGATTATTGATTTACTGAGCAATAAAAATATTGAAAGTAAAGTAATAACGTTGAACTTTCAATTTTTTATTTCAAAATATATTGACATTGGAATATGGGAAACAACGCATTAAAAATGATAATCTCTCTTCGGTAGTATTTACACTTGTGAGCATATTTTTTCACGAATTAAAATTGTCAAATCGAAAACTAGAACACGGTGGTCAACCTAGAAAATTCGCCGAGGATCACAACACAACCAAATATTGAACAATTTCGTTTTTGAAAAGCAGCGTGAATTAATGCACTAAAAATAAAACAATAAATAATTTTAGCGCATCGACAAAGTGTAATATAACACGATATCTAATAATGTCAAAAGCATTTCAGTCGTACGTAATATTACAGAACACAAGCGCACAAGTGCACATAAGTAATCGCTAAAAAGAAAATGGAAAAAAAAAAAAACAAAAAACATACTCGTATACATAAACGATACGGTGTTATAAAATACGGGCGAATGAATACAGTTTCAATTACTGCGTGTACGAGTAGTCATATTTCGCGTCGGTTATCGTATACAGTCAATTAAATCTTATCGTACAAGATCAAAAAAGAAAAAAAAAAAAAGAAAAGAGGAATTCCGTCGTTATTAAAGTCTAATAAGCGAGTACGAGTAAACTACGCGTTTATCAAACAGTCGTGGAGTGTGTAGGCAGATCGTTCGTGTATGACGCCGTGTGCTGTCCACACCGTTGAAATCGTTAAATTGATTATCTTTTATAATGTTCTCGTACTATAGGCGTATATAATCATGTAAAAAAAAAAAAAAAAAAATAAACGAAAAAGCAAATACCATTAAACCGCCCGGGCGTTAATAATGGCCAAGTACGTATCTGCACCGATACTAAAATATCGGCGTGTACGTGTATATATTGAAATATTATTAGTTCCGGACGGCCATCACAATTATCATATTACCGTAATTAATATTAATATTATTTAATGTGCTATTGCACGTTGAGCGTGAACAATGGAAATCGTCACTTTACTAATAGTGTTGGCGTTGTAAAACGTATGCCTTAACGATGCCATTCCTATAGGCTGTTCGTCGGGCTAATCTAAGACCACAAATAGGCGACTTGCAGGATACACGGTAGTCCGCTTTTGATCTTGTTCGTATAGAAGAGACCTTACAACCTGACCGTCTCTGCCGATAAACTCTCAAGTGATATGTAATAACTATTTATCGTTATTATTTTTCTTTCGTCGATATTGCTTCGAGTTTAAATACGGTTAACTGCAGCGCCTGCAGGAAGACTTTCACGACTACAAGCAGTATGTTGAGACATAAAAAAAAAAAAATAAATAAATAAAAAATCGCGCTGGGGAATTATTTTTTCGTGCGCTACATGTCACCGAATATAGGCCTACACGAGCAAAACGAACTTTTCAGATCATGTCCAAAAGAAACACGGTTTGTATACACAAATATGTTACAATATGTTATTTTCTTCTCTAAAACAATATTCGAAATTCCTAGTTCAACGCGCAATTATAGGAAAAAAATGTAAAACATACAATTCGGATACAAAACAATGTAAAGAGAATAAAATGTAAAACTATATTATAAATAATAAAAAACAACAATAATAATAATTAATAATTTATTATATATATAAAAATTATCAATATTTCCACCACACATTTCACAAAAAACCGTAAGCACATAATATAATATAATAATCTAGTAGCATAATTTAAATGAGTTAGTTGTACTGTGGGTAATTAGAATTTAAGCTAACATATAAATATAAGAATATTATTTACATATAAACCAGAAAAAGTAGTTAGTAAATTTTATTTAATAGGATTGTCTAAGTACGGTTATGAGTAGTACAATTTGGCAATGGGCGTCTCAATGTCAGACGATTAACAGGTAAATATTATATATTACCAACAGTTTGTATATTACAATATAAGTATTATTTTTTTATTATTTGTTTTTCCGTTAGTCATCACCGACTGACTAAGTTTTCGCCTGCTCCATCCACATCGAATAATTTAGTGCCTCCGTATTACCGGTAACCCGTAAACGTAATTCTGATAATATTCTGTTAGACGTATGAATCAGAAAAATAAAAGACACGCGTGGATTTGGTGAACACAACAGCGTTTGCATTGGTCGACCGCACGGCCATACGGTATTTTAGAAAAAAAATTATCGAAATGCAAACCAACCATCACAATTTTCTGGGTCTTATTAAACGGGAATTAATCGGAAAACTGCGTGAACCCGATCGAATAAAATCTTAAGTCAGAGGCGACTTATAATATACCGAGCGTCAGAAAGCTAATGGCCGCTTTAGAGACAAATGCTAATTACATAATACTTTATAGGAATTTGAAACAAGCTTAGCTAACAGTCTTATTGTGAAAAATGTAAGTTTTTTCTACGCATTTGCATTATATAATACTATATTCGGAAAAATGTACTACATTTATAATAAATGTAATACACACATATATATATTGTTTTTCCGGTTTCTCTTGTTTGTAATATACACACCCGGGATTTCTATGACGATCTCGTTAACATCTGATCTATCGAATGGACACGGTGACCTGCCAATAGAACACCCATGTTTCACGGATTTGCATAAGAAAGTACCGGGTTATTTCTCCGACAAGAATTAAAGAGGATACTGAATTCGGATATATTGCTCTCCGGGCGAAATCTTACTCGTAGAAAATAGATAGCTTTATGGATAATGTTAAAATTAAGGCGAAGAAGGTTAATTTTTCCACAAAAGGACCGTTGGCTAAACTTTGTTTCAAATTCCTATAATGTATTATTTAATAAGTCTTTGTCTCTAACGTGGCCATCAGCTTTCTGGCTTTCGAACCAGTTGGAATTCAATTTTCGGGGAGAAAAGGTAAGTCGCTGTGATCATTGTGGAGGTGTACGAGGTGTATTTTATGGCATTTTTACGAAAACATGTTTCAGTCATGCTGCGATTTTCGTAATGAAAGCAATAGAAGAACAACGTGTGTGTGCGTAAAATTTTGTTTAAAATTAGAGAAAAATTCTAGTGAAACTTTTGAAATTTTACAGCAAGCTTTTGGAGATGATGTTCTGTCTCGGACAACGTGTTTTGAGTGGTTTAAACGGTTTAAGAAAGGTAGAACATCCGTTTAGGAAAATCAACGACCTGGTAGACCCTCGATCAATAAACCAAATGAAACTGTTGCTCGTGTTCGTGAAATTATTCAAAAATAATCGTCGATTAACTAGAAGAGAAGTTGCACACGACGTCGGAATATCTTATAGTTGTTGCCAAGAAATATTAACCAACGATTTGGGCATGAGCCGAATCGCAGCCAAATTTATTCCTCGTCTCTTAACCGACCAACAAAAACAAAATCGCAAGACCATCTCCCAAGAACTTTTTGAAAGAGCAGAAACTGACCTAGACTTTTTAAAAAATATTATAACAAGTGATGAAACTTGGACTTACGGGTATGATGTTGAAATACTCTATTTCCCTTTCCCTGATTTGAAACAAAATTTTACGCACACACGTTCTTCTATTGCTTCCATTACGAAAATCGCCGCATGACTGAAACATGTTTTCGTAAAAATGCCATAAAATAAAAACAAACATCGTTATCGATTTCAAACCAACGCTCGAATTCTCGTTAAAAGTTACTTTATCGAATGACTTCATCGGAGTTTCGTTATTGTAATCGATAGAAGTGTTATTAACACAGTCCGGGTATTTTTTGATCACACCTCGTATGACGTATGAAATGTCGACTTCGAATACGCGGCCTATCAGCGAAGTATCTGATAAATCATCCAATCCATTCAATGTGGACTCGACACACTTGAACCCGCCACGGGGCATGTACTGGGATATTGCTCAACCGTACAAGTTATTACCTATAAACATTTAAACCTATGCAAATAAATTGATAATTTACATTCAAAGTCCCGATATATAATCCTTGAATTTTCCAAAGTCTCGTCATAATCTTTCATTTCGTCTATAATTACCTTTATTCGTTATTATTTCACACATTTATCATCAGTTGCAAACAATGATAATAAATTATGTTTACTTGGTAAAATAACTGATAAAACCTGTTCCGGCCCCGACATAATATCCAGTATATTTTTTATGCAATGTAAATTTGTTTTATCGACTCACATATTACGGCTATTGAATACATTTATTGCAACTACAGTTTTTCCAGCTAAGTAGAAAATATCCTACGTTTCGTTGTTTTTAAAAATGGAGGTTATTAATCGCGTAACAAATGGACCGTCCTAATTCTATTATAGACATTTTTCCAAACATTTCCGAAGGTACATAGGAAAACTGATTGGAATCAGCTCAGATAAACGATATTACATAGTCTCCGAAGGGATTGATTACAAAAAAAAAAAAAAAAAAAAAAATAGTTTTAGAGACATGAAGTTGAAATAGTTTTTTTTTTTTTTAAAAAACAACTATAGATCAATTTTCTTCTTTCAATACTTTGTTAAAAACATATTTCAATACGCGTAGGTAGAAATATAAAATGTCTTATAACAAAAATAATATATATATATATATATATATATATATATATAAAACGATAATGTTTGTTTGTTTCGTATTATCGGATTGCTAAATGCAACTCGAATGAGATATTAATACGGTTTAACATATCGCCTGACAAAATGTACGTTTTATTTATCGCAGAAACGACAATAGAATTGTACGGTTTGTTTTGTGTTTTTCGTTGCCTAAATATATAATCGCTGTTCTAAACGTCGTTGATTAAAACAATATTTGTTTAAAACGCACCGCGCGGCGAATGGAATTCTGGTGTATACAGCGTATAAATTAGCGAATTGTCGGCGATACCGCGAAAATTGCAAACGGTTAAACGCGATAAATCTGGATCACAGAAACAGCTGCAGAGAAACAGTTACGCGTCCGTGTTGCGGTTAGAAATTAGCGGGAAACTAATCGCCGTCGGAACTATTATACCGACGTACGCTCGCGCGATACACTTTATAGTTGTATACACCGTGCTTCGGGTCAGCGGCTTGTTTAGGATTCCGTCGAGAAACGAGATGTTGAATTCGGGAATCGTGCCATTTATTGTCTATAGTGTACGCCGAATACATTTTCATACAATTTGTTCCCAAGGAATTCGGTGTTGTTAAAATAGATATGTGTTCGTTCTTGTTCTGCGGCGTGCAAATCGGAGATAATATTTCCTGCGATTAATAAACGTAATGTATTATAATTCACGTAGCTAATGGATTGTTTATCTGATAAACTAAGTTCAGTGAGTATAATAAATGTTTAAAAAATACAAATGTACATACACGAGTATTTTTTTGTTTTGTCACGGCAATGGCAGAAGCAGCTAAATTATGGATTGTCGGGTGCGCCCCCAAAGTGCTTGACCAGTACATTTCTTACCGGCACGTTGTTTCATTTCGTGTTTTATTTTATAATCATTAGGTACCCTGTACAATGGAATCGTGACGTATAAATATCAAACAATATTTGAGTCTCTAATCAGACTTGATAAATATTATTATTATAGATTTATCGAATTATTATTTGAATACCTACCTAGTTGAAACTGACAATTTACAAAATGCCGACACTAGACGATTTCCGTGTCAAAATTGCAGATTTGCAGACTGAAATTTAACAAATTGGTATGTGTGTGTGGCGGGGGAGGGATGGTATTATACTTGATCTCTAACTTTTTTTTTACGGTGGACCATATCTGAGATACGTTTCGGCATCGAGGGCCAAATTTTGTTTTGAGAGTGATAGAAAGGTAGTAATGAAACTAAATATAAATAAGATTTATTTCGTTTAACTATAATTTTACAAAGGAAATAAATGTTTTATTGTGATAAGTTACTGTCACTCAATGGGAAATTTTGAATTGCTTGTCTTTTAAAATTTAGCGGTAATTTCGATCAAACTTGGTTGTTCCAATTAGTAGCGTCGGGCGTAAATGTTCATCACTCGAGTTGAGTTCTATACTTAGATTTGACGTATTTAAATTTTGAAAAAGCTTGCTCGCATAGATAGGTAGAGCTCAATATTGAAATCATTTCACGTGCGCATTTTTCGAGATTTTGAAAAGCAAAAGATTTGTCCTCTGGCAAAATGGCGTAATTGAGCTGGTTGTGTGATGTGAGCTCGATAACTTCAAGCTGAAGTTCCGTTGGTAAAGTTTAAAATTCTATGGTGAACGGATTTTCGTAAATTCCAATGCGCTCTAAACGAATTATCAAAACAATCAGTTAACTTGGCGGGCCGGTTCAAAAACCTCCTGGCCTATACGTATAAAGCGACTCATGATCCGTCAACGTATGGCCCGAAAACCGCTGTGGTTCGAAATTTGAATTTTTTAATACGATACGTAACTTCTACGACGTTGGTTGTCGGCTGAGAAAGGATTTTTTGAAAATTCCACCCCCAAAAGGGGGAAACGAACATTGATTTTTATGTTGATTTCTACAGGGTTACCTTGGCGACGAAAAAATAACAGTTATTATTATTCAATTAGGTTGTCACGGGCAAAAAGAAGGTCATCTTTTTAATGAGATTAGCGAGAAGAAAGAACAAAATATCGCGGTATAGCTGATATTGAGTTACAAAAGTTACGTAACTTTGATACATGCAACTGATTACTGCACACCCCACCGTGTATATATGTTTGTGAGTTTCTTTATTCCGTCATAATCCCTAAACGCCTGAACCGCTTTAGATGTTCGTTAATTAATTGTTTAGGTTGTTTCAAAACATTTTTTATACGTGAAAAAAAAAATCGTTTTAATTATCAATACACATAATAATATATCAAATATAATAATAAAATATATATTTATATATTATATATTGGATACAAATATATATATATATATATATATATATAAAATCGTGTAAATAATAGGATACGAATAAAAATAAAAAGTTCAAGAAGGGAGATAAAATATTATGTCACCCGGATATCACCTCTCTGAATACGCCACCACTTCACGTGCGTATCGTGTGCAGGCGTATAATAAATTACACGATTTAGTGATTTCTCGTCAATTTAAAAATATATATATATATATATATATATATAAAACCACTCGTTTTTGTTTTATTATATTATTTGTTTTGTTTTTTTAATTTTTTTTTTTTTGTATTTAACGACTGCCCATCGAGTTAGGTTAGGCTATGAAATGCTTAAACTGCAATTGCAATCCGTTTTTATATTAAAGAATTCAAATTAATGAAACAAAAATGTTATTATAAATTGTCAATTTTCAATACTATTACATACGGTTAGAATACAACGAAATAATAGTGGTAAAACGATTATTTTGTGCCGTTTAATATTTGTTATTCATTTAATTATTATGCAATTTAATATACCCATTTAATCAATGCATAGAGGTAACAACAAATCATTTAAATATAATCCATAGTAATACTGACGTTGAGCTCATTTGATTTTTATTTAAAACTAAAGATTTATTGTTTTTTTTTTTTCATTATTGGCTTCATTTCACTCAACGACCCAATAACTTCACGGCACTTGCGAATAATATACCTGGCCCACAGTACGCAACATTGTGCGCTCGTTTATTGTGTTTCCACGTCTAAACGGTTAAACTACCGCAATAATAATATGCGTAATGTAATATGGGAATTATGTTTTAGTGTGTTGTTTTTGCGGTCGCCGTATGCAAAAACGGTTTCTTAAATGCGTTTTTCACGGTTCGCCAATCGGTTGAGCTTTGCGACGGTTGTTTTCTCTCTCTCTCTCTTTAGTGTATAATAATATTATTATAATAATAATATATCGCTATTATGGCCGAGTACCCACTGCACCGCAACGGGTACCGCACGCAATAATAATTACGACCGCACACGATTTCGCTGTATAAACATTGTAATATAATTTGTTTTTTTTTTTTTTTTTTTATTCGTTACCCCGCCACACGATAACGTACGTATACGTACGGTCTCGGTCGGTCTCGTAAATTAATTCCGAACGTATTTATAAACGATAAAAAAAAAAAACGGCGGGACGGCGGGCCGACGAACGCGTTGTACACGTGCCCCACCTGCCCGCACGGGCGCGTAGCCGGGATTTTGTTAGGGGGTTTCCATTTTCAAAACTAACAAAAAAAAAAAAAAAAAAATCAAAAATGACGAATTAGTTTTATTTTACTGAACAAAAACACACACCGTAGAAAAAAACGGACCCGTGGACCCCCATCCGGCTACGTGTCTGCCTTTACAATCGTTCCATTCGTCCGCGTTATGATAAGTATATTATTATTATTATTATTATTATACCTGATACGGGCGGTTACGCGTAGAAAGCCTATACAGTGTGATTCATTTATCACTACGACCTAGTGATGTTCTCACATGGTTTTTAAATTAATTGCGTCTTTTTTAATTTTCACATTTTCACCCCCTATTCCCAATACGTTACTCTCTATAACAGTTTCAAAAATTTACACCCGAGGAATAGGCAAGGGCAATCAACTCCTTATCCATATTTAGACGATAACCATTCCCCCCTAGCTACTAGTCCGGTCTACATTTTATAAACTATTATAACCCATAAACGGTACATTCTCTGTCGGAATCTGAGTTTGAACGGAGGGGGGGGGGTCTCTATTTGAAAATCAAAACTGTGGTGTACTCGTTTTAGGTATAAGGACCGAGGAGCCGGGGTAAAAATTTGAAAAAAGTCATTAATTCTTTATTTAAACGATTCCATAATTATCGCGGTATAAAGTATTATGGTTGGCTACACGATGTGTCTACGAACGCCAAAATGAATCTATCTATCAAAAATAAGGGTTCTAGCGCTCGTAGCAGACAATTTTTATTTTTTACTATCATTTACACACCGTGATAGTCCGTAATTATTACTCTGGTATTACGGTATCAAATATAATGATACGGTGCTAGTACAATAAGTTCTAATTTTAACAACTAGTTGCGCTATCCGTATAATATATGACGCGACTCTTGGATTTATTTCGTATGCCGCGCGGTAAGGTTTTTTTCAATAGCCTACCGTACTATCTTAAACCGTTTATAATGATTGAAAGAAAACAGAAATCAAATTCACTTGAAATCCATCGAGAGGAATCTCCGGACTATGATAAATGGATAAACCTATATACTCAGTGGCGCTGATCTGTATTTCGTGTTCCAGGGGGAATTGATCGTGTGATACCACCTATTTGCGAAAATGTCGAATTTTCGACTTTTACATAGGTGTAATTAAAACGCCAAAAACGAGAATTCTTTAACAAAAATATTTTTCTTTGCTAATAATACTGGATGATGCCGAAAATAATACTCCGTTATAAAACAGACGACCGACCGATTGAATTATCTCTCTTCATTCATCCACTGTCATACTTCTTAAATCCTCTTCGACCACGTCAATCCACCTTTTCCTAAGCCTACCACGACAGGTGTGGCACCAGTAACCCTTATTTGGGGGGAGGGGCTATTATTTTTGTTATATTATAGATAGAATTGAGAAAAGATAATTTTTATTGTAAGGAAATCTTAAACCTAGGGGAACATGATCCCCTCCAACCAACGAAGCCGCACCTGTACTACGAGGACTCTCTCCCTAAGGTCCTTTCCATTCCAGTGCCTCTCCTGAAGACTAAGGTTACTAGTGCCACGTGGACCACGTATGTCGTGCAACTCTTTTTCGTTTCATCATATATGAGACCATATATTCTCATCCATATTCTGTTTTCTTTTAGTCTTCAGTTTTCTTTCAGTCTAACTAGTTGTTGTCCACGCTTCACAGCGGTAAAAAAGGGTTGGCCCTATTATCGTTACATAAAGCCTTACTTTAGTTTTCCCAGAGAATAGTTTGTATCGAAAGTATTTTGTTAATGCAAAATATGATTTTTTTGCCTTGTTTAGACAGAATGTCTATCTCCTTAACCCAGTCATTTTCCATGCTTAACATTGCTCCTAAGTATTAGAATTCATTGGGTTTTTCTTACGTTAGCCATTTCAGTTCTCAAGAATCTTCGTAGCTCTCGTGTAGTTAGTTCCATTATTTTTGTTTTATCAGCATTTATCGAATAAAAAAAATAAAATAATAATACAATTATATAATAATAATATACATATAAACTCGAAGAAACTTTAGCTGTAAAACCAAAACCACAAAGTTCATGCAATCACAGACGCGTAGCTATGTGAAATTTTACATTCATGAAACTCAGTGTACGTATCTAATATGTTGTTGAATTGAACGGTTTCATGAGACATGGGTTTCGCGTTACACGAAACTGGCTTCATAAAATTAACTCAGTGTGCCTTAGTCTTAATAAGAATAAAAATCTTGAGTATTTCGTCTCGTGTAACATCAACTTATTGTCTTACACTTACATTGTATCAGTAAGTATTAACTTTTTTCGGAATTATTTTGTTGATAATTTAAGAAATGAGCAGCACTTTAAAATGTTCCGTTACCCACATATTTTTTCATCCTAATATTTGAGGATGAAGCCACCGCCCACGTTTGGTTTTCAAGTAGCAACCTATATTAAAAATGCCATAAATAGATGGAGTTTTACTTAAAATACATTTTACCTCGAGTATTTATGGAATTTTTAATATATAGGGTGCCGTTTGAAAATCAAAATAGTCGGACGATAGAAAAATAACGGTAATGTAACATTTTAGAGAGGTGCTTGTTTCGTAAATTGTCAAAAAAAAAATCCGAAAAAATAATATATTATTAATATATTGCACTTCTAGAATAATGCTGTCATACTTTGAGGTATAGCTGTATGCGATACAAAAATTGATTTTAAGTATACTAAAATAAGTCAGCTATACGAATGCAATACCGCCACAACTCTAAATATTGCTGTTATAGATTTCAGTAATCACCTATAACTTGTATGTTGAATATTGAAGCAAAACATTGAAACCATAGGAATAGAGGAGAATCCGTTGACGTTGTGAACAATATGGAAAAAACAATTTAAACCGACCATTTGATTGAAATAGACTTTTTTCGAAAGACTGACAAACAAAATTGGAACAATAACAGCAAATTTGAATTGTTTTTGTATTTTTGAAATACATTTTAGATTTTAAAAAATTTCGACGTTTTCCATAAGCATTTGAACATTAATTTAATACGTATAATATTATTGCACAGTTTTACGACCTAATATTAATAATAATAATGCAAATACGAGGGCCGTTAAGTAATGCCCTTTTACGTATAACTTTAAAACTAGTGAACAATAAATAAATGAAATAAAAGCGCACGTGCATTAAATTAAATTATCTTTATTTACATATTATTATTTCTCAACATAACTTCCTTCTAAGTCAATGCATACCTGCCAATTTTTGACAAGTGTTGTAATGATGTCCAAATAAAATCGTTTTCCTTGAGCAGCAAACCACCACTTGACTTCAGCTTTAATTGTTTTCACCTTAATCGAACTTTGTACCTTTAATTTTGGAAAACAAAAAAAAAATAAAATAAAATCACAAAGTTCGGATTTTAAGGTGGATGCGGAAGGATTTAAAATCCTTTGCTTGCATTGTGACACTGTTTCATTTCTTCTGTCAGCATTCGCTAACCTAACCCATTACACAAATTGTTCAGTACGCAAGTTCAGAGTGAAAGGGTGGTGAACATGTTCTTCAGAGATTCATAACGTCGTTTAAATATATTTTTCCTTAATTCTCTGATTCGCTTGAACCAAATCATCGGCTTTTCGTTTATGTACCTCGTCTGTTGCCGTTACTCGCCGTCCCTATCGGTCCTGATCGAAAAGAAGGCTTTCTTGACTTTATCACCTTTAATCCGTAATACTCAACGACAAACAGAACTGATATCCAGGGTTTCACTACCATAGGCCGAGAGCAAACGTCTGTGTATATCAACAGGCTTAACATTTTTCGCGACAAGAAAATCAATTGCAGTACGCTATGTGAACCGCACATCTGGAGAGGCCATTATTAAAAAAGAGCGCACTTCGCACGGCGGGTGTCGGTATTGGCGAAGGCATTTCGTTCGTTGGATAGGTTACTCTTGGTGGATGTATTGAATTTAAAAGAAATGATAAATCACTTCTTTCAATAAAACGATTCTGAGCAGAGCTTCAGTGTAATATAAAGGACTATTATTGTTATAATGGTTAGGTTAGGAGTATGTTTTACACTGTGTAATATACGATGAAATTATGATATAGCTTAATAAAAAATATTTTACGTATCGGAATTATGTGTCGAATAATTTTAAACGGCTATAAAAAATAATTGTGACTACCGATTTTAGAGATTTTTTTGATTGTATTTAGAAGAAAGTAAATTAAACCTTAAAACAAATTTCCCGGTCTTAAAATCCAAAATTTTCCACTTGAAGGCTTAAAACCTTGAAAAAATCAAAATGTCTTTATATAATCCAAAATTGAAATACATTTTTTGAAAATTTTGTTTACGAGTTTATTTTCACGTCTGGCCACTGGAAACGCGAAATGTCCGACCCGTGACTTTATATCAAGGGTATCACGGGTGATCGTTGGCCCACGAAGCCGTCTTCCACTCACGATTTCGAACTGCGATCTTCGCGGCACTTGCGGGCAGTCTACCGCCCGTATCCGCGGCGTGCGATTGACTTCGTACGATCTCGAGGGTTCTCTGGAGTTGTCATAAATTCAAGGAAGTTTCCTTGATTGCCACTTTCATTACTTTTATCATTACCTTATATTGGTAATGAATTGTTTGTAAGACAGTAAGATAGATATTGTCGGTTTTCCGCTACAACTTTCTTATACTGAGAATCTAATTTGTATACTTATATTAAAAGAAGAAGATATGTTGAATAACAAAGAGGGCACTGCCCCTCCTAATTTATTCTAGGGGGACAATGCTCCCCCCTCCAGTTAGAAAATTTTTACTCTAATAACGAGCTAGTTCTTCATATCCAAGAGCTTATATCGACTTCCAATAAACTTATCTTATTAATTTGAGTTCTCTCCCATATTGGGATAACTGGTAATGAAAAAGCTGACAAAATTGCAAACGAAGCTTCCATACCTCAACACGCCTTAAAATTAATCCCTACCACATTCTCAGAGACACGCAAGACACGCATTGACCTCAAGACTACAGAAATACTGGACTAATATTTCACTTTCAAACAAGCTTCGAACCATAAACTCTCTATCCAACATTGAAACCTCTCCCTAAATCTCAAATGAAGATATGAGGTAATAATCACTCGGGTCAGAATAGGACACACCCATCTAACCCACTCCTTACTCATCACCAATGAGCCGGCGCCAACATGTGACACATGTAAAGTCAACCTATCCATTACTACGAAGCACGAAGAATCTTCACCAACTCTACTTCACTCCAACAAGCTTTCAACAAAGGTAATACAGCAGCAATACACTGCTTTTTCCATAACATAAATTTAAATAAAAAAGTATAAATAATTGTAACTCACGTTTTTCACTCCTTGCTATCTACACTCCTAGTCTAAGCAGACAACCTTGTTGTTGAAGCCTTAACTTTAAATAAAAAAATAAAAACAAAATGGTTATATACAATAAAATATTACTAAATATTTCGCGGGTGGGGGGTTGAACCCCTAAACCTCACACCCCTGTATACTTGTCTTGCTATACCTACGGTATACGGTGGTGGTGGTGGTGGGGGTGGGGGAGGGGGTAGCGGCACCGTCGTACACAGAGGGGTTCTCGCGTCGTTCGGCGGCGCCGCGCCGGGCGCAACATAACCGCGAGCGGGTGGGTGCGGTACGGGACTACCGCGGCCGCGAGCATATTATAATAATAATAATAATAATAATAATATTATCACAGTGGGTATATAATATTATATATCGTTTCGTCTTCACAGCCCACCGCCCACCGCACCCCTCCTCCCCCCCGCCCACGGCCGCGGCCCCGGAGCGCCGCCGCTCGAAAATCTCTCGGTCGGCCGGGTAATTCGATTTGTCCTCCGCCGCGCGTCCCACACGCGAGTACTGCTATAGATCGCGCGTGCATACACTCAGGTCGGTACTATTATACATAACGTAATGCACACGGGCAGAGGGAGGCCGCCGCGTATATAACAACCCCCCCCCCACCCAGACGTAATGACTTCATCCGTGCGCACCGTAACGCGTTATAATAATAATAATAATAATAATAACAATAATAATAACAATAATAATAATAATAATAGTAATAATTTTTTTTTATTTATATTTTTAGTTTAGATAAATCGACAATCTGTTGCATAGTTACAATAAGAAGATGGGTGGGGTGTACATAGTAGGTGAGGATAGGCGTGATTTGAAGACGTTATCCATTGATATATAGCGCTTCGGCTTGCTTTATTCAATACAATTTATATTGAAATATTGTTAGAGTTTAAGAAAGTCGGGGGAGGATTGCCAGGAAGTGATAGGGATGAGAGGTTTTGGATGAGGGGGTTAATATGTAGTGGTAAGCCGGAGTGGAATTTGTTGTAGTGTAGTTTGGTTATGTCTTTGATAAGAGGGACCTCTTCCGGTCATTATGTAGAGTGAGACTCGATACGTATGTTAGTGATAGTTGGGAGAACTTTTGATTGCGGAGAAATTTGTATTTTATTAGTATTGGACTTTTTAGCAGAGCCCCAGAGCTGGACGCCATAAGTCCAGATAGGTTTTAAGAGGTGATTGTAGATGGAAATTTTTGTTTTTAGGTTGAGTCTAGAGGATTTATTAAGGATATTTTTAAGTTTTTATTATAATAATAATAGTAATAATGATAATAATAATAATAGTATAGAATACGAGCGGCCCGCGTCTTCGCGAGTCTATAATACGTATAAATATATATTATTATAATATCGCGTGTGCCGCCAGACTTGTAAACGGCACTCCCGAATGTCGTCCGTATTATCGCGCTACGCCCACGGTTCCCGGTGCCGTTAACACGACTTAAGCGGGCCCCGTACACGATCAATAAATATCTGATCAATTAAACCATTACTCGCGATATTTGTTTCTCCCTAAACGTCTCGGTATTCTCTCGGCCCCGACAGGCCGTGTCGTTTGGGTTCGACATCGGGTTAATTCCACACTGTTATTCTGCATTCCAAAGCGCCCGGGGTACGTCCCGCCGATACAATTGAATAACATTCGATTGTAAATTAACGATCATTCTATTTCGGTTGACATTATTGTCTATTGAATTATATAGAAAAATCGGAGAAAAATTATTATATTATTATTATTATTTACGATACGAGTGATAATAAATATCACAATCGAACTGACGATACCAATGCAAGTTTTGCCGCAATATCATACGCAAACGCGTACAATTCATTTCCAACCCCGTTTGATTTCTTCGATATTTCAATATCCACATTCTACACCATCAATAATATTGTGCAATAGTATTGGCCGTGTAGGGCCGAGACCGCCTAAACCGGTGGTCCCCGCACACTCTACATCAAGCGATCCGCGACGCCAATGTGAATTTCTTTCACGATTATCAACATTTTTTTTTTTTTTTTAATTTAAAAAGTTAAGAACAAATTTACAATTAAAAAAAAAATTAACGAAATCGTATTTCATATTATTTACGGTTTAGTGTACGTAATTGGTCCATCATAATGTCAGTGGCTGACAGCTAGATACAATTAACATACGGATATATAAGTTTGTAAAATCCTATTTCCAATGTTGAGAAAATACTAAAATTTGAATTTGTATCACCTATTTTTTTTTTTTTTTTTTTACTAAATTAGTTAAACTATTTTCCACAAACATAAACTGTATTTCCGATTTTATACTGTACATATAAATTACATACTATAAAAGTACAAAGAATAAAATGGTATAGGGGGTGGTTATAATAAATAATTATCTATACAATTTCAAGTGGAAACTTACACGCAATGAATCCAATGTTTTTTATTTTTTTATTCGTCTGTCTGTTAACCGACTTTTCTACCAGAAATCCTGTTCCGATTATCAATGGTAGCAATGGTCTTTCTTAAAAGTATTTCGGATCTAGTTGGTGCGCATTAAGGCGTAGACAATAATTTGTTGGTTTTCCTAATAATTAGGAAAAAAACATAGAAAACGCATGACAACGTAGTAACGCGGTAAGAAATAAATAATCATAGAAATAGGTACCTGCGGTTTTACAAAATATCAGCCATTCCTAGACGAATGGGAAAACATTCAAGACATTCTGGCGATTTTTGAGCTGTTTGCGTAGACATTTGAAATGTTCGAATTGTAATTTGGTTTTATGCGGATAAAATTGTTATAGCCGGGTAGAAATGTCTGAACGTTTGCAACGAGTTTGTATGCGTAGTAGTATAAAAAAAATTCAAGCGTAATAATAACAATGCAAGTTTTATTTGATAATAAGCGTTTCGAGTTGAAATTTTGACAAAAATCGTAATAATCACAAAAAAAAAAAAAATCAAAATCGTAATACGAGTTTTACCGGACTCTGCTCGGAATCGTATGCCGTAGACGAGAAATAAGAGGAGAAGACTGGTGGAATAAAGAGGGCGAGGGTCCGTCATAGAGCCGGGCTCTTCGACTTGAAACTATGCCCGGCCGCCGCCGGCGGCAGGCGCGAGGTCCGACTCGAAAACGGCGGATAATCTGTCGGGAACGGATACTCGACACGCACATTTCCGGTATTTTGGAAAATTGCCTAAACTCGTATATACTTATACGTATATTTTTCCGTGGCTTCCAAACTTTTGGCTCGCATAGAGCCACAGACCGTTGTCGTGGCGTTGTGCGTTAAAGTGGATGACTTGGTGGTGGGGCGAGTTATGTTAATATCCGTACGGACGCTTTAACTACCCTTGTAATTATATATCATGTGGTATTTCTTCTATTTTTTTTTTTTTTTCTTAAGCTCCCTATAGAAGGATAGCGAAAAATCGTTGCTAACGATTGTGAACGTAGTTCAGTGTAATCGTGTTTTGAAATGCCGTCATTTTTATGCCTCAATTTTCTTCAAAATTCAACATTCAATACGCTCTATAAAATAATAATAAACAAAAAACAACGAATTATTATTACCCACAATTGTGTTCTCGTTCACCATTAAGCATAAAATTTATAATGAACCTCGTGTCAAATTTTCGTGCGTTTTTTATTGTTCGGCCAAAACGGTTTTATTCACTTAGTTCAATAATTAATTAAAACGGCATAAACAGTTCAAAAAACAGCCTAATTATTTTGAAAATTTTCCCATGCCCGTAAAGACCTAATGTCAATACCGTGTAAACATTTCGGGTCTTTACGATTATTTTTAATAAAGTTACAACAAAAGGAATACAAATCGGAAATAATGACACCATTGTCGTAAATTTGCCCGTTTCCCCTCAATTGTTAAGAAAACTACAACTATAATCAAAAAATAATCTCCCCAATGCACCGATAAGATCCAAAATGTTTTCAAAAAAGGTGCTACGCTTGAAAATCTGAGCAGGATGAAGAATTAAGAAGAATTGTTCACGGACAGGAAAAAATAAAAAATAACAAAACATCCTAGTAAAACCAATACATTCTTCTCGTTTCGTTCAGAATCTTAAAATTTAAAAATACTGTTGATGTATATTGTCGTCTTTAATTTAAGTATTCTGTGAAAGTTTCAGGTGTTTACAGTTATTTTTCTGACTTACGAGAAAAAAACAAAAATAACAGAAACCGTTGTGTGTTATATTTTCGTTTTGTAAATGTTTTTTTTATTAAGAAAACTAGGAGGTAAGTAAAAAAAAAAAAAAAAATGACCTCTTCAACGAACAAAATAGACTAAGTTTTTTACCAGAAACCACTACTGAAGTTGACGGTCGGAACAACTTGTTCGCACAGACATAGAAATTACGACAAAAAAAAATAAATACACACCGATATGTCAGAAGCTAAAAAAATGACAATTCAACTCGATAGGCATTGCGGTTTTACACAGTGGGTACGTAACCTACGGATGAATTTTACGAAACGTCACGTCGTCTGCACGACAATGCCTACGACAGCCGTTCAATTGTAAATCAAACGGGGTTTCTTTTATTTTTTATTTTTTTTTGTCACCGCACCAGTCAATGGATTTTTACCCAATATATTATTATATTGTTTAGCCCGCAGCCCCGTCGATGCGAAAATCTATGAAAATTCTAACAAATTTCGCGGTTACGGAGAGAAAAAAAAATATATATATATATAATGCCCCTATAATGCTGGGACCTGATCTTTATCGGTCCCGGGGGGTAAAAAAAAAAATACTCCCGTGAAGGGGTGACGTACAATACGTTTGTCACGGTTATTTTCACCCCGACACACTGTAATAATATCTCCCGGCGAGAAATGATTATATAATGTATACGTGTATTTTTATTATTATTTTTTTATCAGCTATATACAGGTAACTATACGACGAGGGTTCAAACCCCACGACATTTGAATAACTCGAAAATAATATTATTAATCCTGTATATAAATGTCGTAATAAAATCTAACACAAAAAAAAAAAAAAAATAAATAAATACGGACGGCGTCGTCGTTAAAACTTCCCAATTTTTTTCACTTCCGCGCGAGTCCCTCCTCGCCCGTCGATGGCGTACCGTTTTTATACCGAGGCAAAGGGGACGGCTGTCCTTTGGCCAATTTGTTCGTTTGGTTTTGTATTATTATTTTATGGAAACCGGGGAAAAAATAAAAGAAAAACCGTAGTAAATGCATCCCTACAAAACAGGAAAACAGTCGTTTATATACAACAATCGTACGTCTTCCGACAGTCACAGTATACAATAGAAATCAAAGACGGACAGAAACTATAGTTTCAAAGTTACAAAAATTGGCAACTGTGACTTTTCACCTTGAACGTGCGTACGGCAACTGTCGTTTTTGCGAAATTTTCCTTTTTTTTTAAGTCCGAGGTTGTCCAGATATGAATGACGTCCTCCCCCCCCCCAAAAAAAAAACTGCCCCTGAATACGATATTATTATATTTACCAAATGTATTATGTTGAAAAATGAATGTGCGATAATTTATTGGGCTAAAAGAAGGCGTGGGAGGGAAGACCGCCACGAGAGTATTCGTATTCCCGCCCTCATATAACATTTGTAATTAGGCCACTGGGACATAAAGAGGTATAGGCTATAACATTGAACAACTCCTATTGTCCTGGGGGCTTTGGTGTAGAAAAGATCCGATTATAATTATTCGTAGTAACTAATGGTAGGGCTAACCGAATGACACGGCAGCATTGAAGATTTTCGGGCAGGATACAAATTAAAAAAAAACGCTTCCACCCCGCCAAGAGCGTATTTTTTTAAATTATTTTTTTTTTTTTTTTTGGTGGCGGGGAGACGAAGCTCACGAGTAAAACGACCGTACAACAATTTACATTAAACACGCGTACTCGAGAAATGGTGGACTCTTCACCGTCCGTCCCGCGTACATAGGGGCCAGCGAGGAGGTAATCAAAATGGAGGAAAAAAAATTAAAAAAAAAAAAAAATCCGTGTCTAATTCACGAATATCCTCCTCGTGAGACGGGCGTGTATAAAATGTATTAGGCTAGGTTCGCATGAAGAGCGTTTAAACGCGCGTTTTTAGTCAGTCGTATTTTACATGTAATATTTATAGTTTTTAATGTAAAATATTAATAACAACATAATATAATGTATATTATATTGGTTTTAATGTGAATCGTTTTAAAATTATTCATTATTAAATATACATTTGTTTATGTTTTAAGTAATTAAAATAAAGTAATACACACCAAGAACAATATTTTTTTTCATCTGTACAACTTTCTTCCGAAAAAATTAGTACTATTTCTTCCCGGAGGCATTTCTTTTTATTATTTCATTTGAGTAATCACGACCGGTCGTGTCTCAAATCGAGGGCCTTTTTTTTCGATTTCATCAATGAAAAATGCATTATTGAATTCTTCCGTTGTTGACGAAAAAAGTACGTAACGTCATGAAAAACGCGTTACAACTGAACACGTCAATGCAAACCCGTACAAACACGTTAACAGGTTGACAGGTTTTTTGCATTATCGCCGCGTTTACCGTGTGTACAGTTAATAGCAATAAATATTAATTGAAAACGCGCGTTTAACGCTCTTCGCGTGAACCTTAGGCTAAACTCAACGACACGGCGGCATTGAAGATTTTCGGGCCGGATACAAATTATTAAAATTTAAAAAAAAAAAAAAAAACGCTTCCACCCCCCCGCCAAGAACGTAGTTTTTTAAAATTTTTTTTTTTTTTTGGTGGCGGGGAGACGAAGCCCACGAGTAAAACGACCGTACAACAATTTACATTAAACACGCGTACTCGAGAAATGGTGGACTCTTCTTCACCGTCCGTCCCGCGTGCATGGGGGCCCCAGCGAGCGAGGAGGTAACCAAACTGGGGGGAAATAAATCCGCGTCTATTTCACGAATATCCTCTGCTCGCGAGACGGGCGTCGCGTCGCGTGTAAAACGCGTATTATTGTCCCGCGAAAGGAAACGTATTTTATACGGTATAACAATATAAAATTATATATAACGTTGCCGAGCCGCCGACCTCCAACACCGTATCATTATTATACACCCTACTCGTCGTCCTCGTCCGCCAGTGATAATAATAATACGCCATTATACGGTGTACACGACGGTCCCCTCCCCCACCCCCACCCCGGACTATATAATGTTGTTGACATTAATTTCGAGGATTACCGTCGTCCGTTTCTCGCTCCGGCGGCACACCCTCGACCCGCGGGGCCGTACACAAGAGGGCCCGGGGTAAAATAAAAACACGTTATTGTATTATACGGTTTTCGGCCCCTCGCCGCCGCAAATCGAACGCTAATGGCGTATTAACCTGGTGCGTGCGCGCCGCGTAATATACACACGCCGACCACCCCGTATATACGGCGTTTATTGTTTTCCCCCGGTCCGCGAGCGACGGGGAAAAAAAAAAAAAAGAGCAACAATTACAAAAAAAAAAAAAGAAAAAAAAAAGGGTCGACGAGGTTTCGGTCCCGTCTAATTACCGAGCGGGCCTTTTGATGTGTGTATACAATAATATATAACGGTAAAAACCACCCTTTTCAAACCCTCTGAATTTTCGGGATTTCCTCGTCCCCCTGCAGTTATTGTCGTCTATTTCGCACGCTCGTCCCGGGCGAAAATAATATTTTAGCGTTTGCGGCTACCGGTCGGCAAACACTTTTCGACAAACAGGAGAACCACCCCCACCCAAAAAAAAAAGGAAAAAGGAAAACTGAAAACATTGCCTGGCGCCACACACCGGAATAAAATGACGGTAATATATGCAGTACTATAGAACAACCACCGCACGGATTTACGGCGGTTGGTAAATAATAAATAACCCGTAAGAAAACATTAACAGTCTGTTTGTCAAGTGCATTATAATTATTATATTTAATCGTTAATTAAAACAAAATGAATAATAAAGTATGGAGTGATAGACATGGGGAGTAACAATATAGTTATGGGGTGGGAAAAGAGCAATGGATTGTATTTTTATTTAATATAATACCAAAAAAAAACAAAAAAAATTACACTTAAATAAGCCAGAAGAAAACATTATAAAATATTAATTAATTTAAAAAATAAACACGCGAATACTGCGCGTTGCAACACACAAATTATGGACATCATAATTTTGATCGTCATTGTTGTAGCGAGTACCTACGTAGATTTTATATTCTTTGACACCCCCCAATCCAATTTTCAATTTTGTTTGTATCAAGAATGTAGCAATAAAAAAAATAATAAAAAAAAATTATATTAATTACAATATTTTACTCCTGGGTTTTTTTTTTTTTTTTTTTTATTACATTTAATCTTGATTTTAATATAATCATAATAGATGTAAAAAAAAAAATAAAATAAAAAAATGAGTCATTCCGAGGGCGCCATGACGAGGGGGATGTAATTTTTGCCAAAAATCTGGCACCACGTATTCGAAACGGCACGAATGACAATCAATTTCTCGTCTTTGTACTTAGACGTACCGTTGAGTGAATAAAACAACAAACATCAATATTTTAAACCAAAATCCGTATTTCATCCATTTGCATTCATTTTTAATTGCAGATGGAACGGTTTAATGTGTTCAACATTAATTTCTAAAAAAAAAAAAATATGTATTAATGCACAAATAATTAAAAAAAAAAAAAAGGAAGAAAACTACTCACTTATTGTTTTAGCCATTTGCATAAGATCGGTGGAATCCAATAGGTTGTCCGATCCTGTTATTAGTGTTACAAGTCCGGAATCTTCACCATATTCGTCGGAAAAATAGTTACAACATTCCAAAATAAGTTTGAAATGACTAAACCATGTAGTAAAGATTCATTAATAATTTGATTAACATTTTTTTAAAACGATCTCACTTACAAAATTTCCTTGCTCAATTTCGATATATAATCCATTTTGATAGGCCTCGATTCCTGAATGCCTTGAGATTTCAAATTACAATTTCCTCGTTGTAACTGAAATTCTAACCAACGTATAGTAAGTCTGACTTCTTTGCTCAATTTCTTCTGCTCATCAAGCGCGGATATTACTGAACACAAATAAATAAACCGGGAAAACATTTTAACGATATTTCTTTTCGGCTAAAAATAATCAATTATTGCGGTTAATTGTCGAACATACCAATTGCAGGCACTATCACAATGAACATGGCGCTACTGACGAGTTTCTTGACCAACAAAGAATAATTAATCATCGCGTCCGTGTCAACCACAATGCACGTGGGCAATTTCGGTTTCTTCAACGAGGATTTCATTTTATACTCCAAATTGTCCACTTCCGAACGGAGCCACAGTTGACCCATTACAAGCTGCTTGTCTCGTTTCGCGTCATTTAACGATTTCTCATCGGTCTAAGACAATTGTAAAAGTCACGGTTGATTATAAAATTAAAAATATATGTATTATAATATATTACTGAATCACCACGACCGGTAATATTGTATTGCAATGTTTGAAACTCAAAAGCAAAGATGTAATAAAAAGTATTGTTCTCACTCGTTTCCCCGTGCCCCCCAACACAAGAAAAAAAAATCGCCCGTAATTATCGAATATACTAATTTTAAAACGTTGATTTTCTATAATAGAATAACCAAGTGGCGGTGTACAACAACAGCGCCGACACTAATCGTATTAATATAATAAACCGTTTCGGCGGTTTTATAGCACCTGTTATTTTCTCGCCATTGACACGTTCTATATTACCCGGCGGTGATTTTATAAATCCCGACCGATCGTCGCGTACCACTTGTTCCGTTCTTACACATATTTCGATAATAATTTTCCCCGGCCAAATATATACATTAATAACAACAAAATAAATATAAATAATCACAACCCCCTCGATATTATAAAACTAACACGGTTTCCTCCGCGTCCTCCACCGCGATACACGCGTCGCGGCGGTTCGGGATCTAATAGGTATATACGAGGAGGGTGAGATGGAAAGCTGCAGTATATTAAACCATATACATATATACACACCCACACACGATAAAACGAAATATAAAGGTCGTAGGACGATGTTCGGTTTATTTGCTTTCAGCGGTTAAAACGACGTTTTCCAGAAACGGCTGCGAAATTGCGATTCCCGCTCGCCCGTACAAAACCACCGCCACCGCCAACGCGCGGGGCGAAGACGATAAAACCGTCGTCTGCGATTCGAGTTCGTGTTCGTCCCAGTTTCCGTTTTGTCGACCGTATTTAATACGTCTGGAATCTTTTATCGTCTCTCCGAGATAAATATATATATATATATATATATATATATATATACACACACACACACGTATATACGTATACAGTCATAAAACCGGCAGACCGTACGACGATAATGGAATACGGTTAAACGGTCGGCAAAAGGGCCCGCGCTCCTCCCCCTTTCGGCCTCCCGAGGCTTTATACACGGTTGTTATATAAATTTCTCCGGGGGCTAACCCGCCTCCTCTTTCCCGCGGTTACCGCCGCTCTGTACCGACCATCCAACCCGCCGCCAGCCAGCGCCGCCAAAGCCATTATATACCACGCCGCTAAACGGCGGGATTCTCGCGATTCTTTCACGTCCCTCCTATCCCACCATCCCCGGGGGATCATCGGCGTGCAGAAAGGGTAAATTTGATTTCATTGAAATATAACTCTCTCGGAGATCGACGAACAAACGACGACGACGCGCACAACATATATTATATATTTGTCTTCCGCTATAACTAAAACACGTTTTCATTATAAAGGTGTTGTTGGAACGTTATCAAAACTTTGATGTAGTATTATTTTTACGCTCGGTTTTTTTAATTTGTTGTAAAGATTTATTTCCGTTTTATTCAAAACGCACAATATGTCTGTGAAATATATATATTTACAATTAACGTTTCCCCGGCTCTGCCACTTTCGAATACCGAACCTCAACACCAACAGTATTACGTACACTTTTTATTTCTTTTTTTTTTTTTTTATACAAAATTGTATTAAAATAAAATAATAAACGGAGCTTCCCCCCTCCCTCGAAACGTAATAATAATGAATATCGAAAACATAAAATAGCCGCTTGAATGGCATAGTAGAGAGTTCTGGTTTTTTTTTTCTCAATTTTTAAATAATCCAATCATATGCTGCCTCTATACATACACTCGTCAGCGCCTTCAATCACGGACCACATATTTTCGTGTGATTTCGCCGGGTCAAACAAATTTTATTCGCGTAGTTAAATCGAAAAATTAGTACGAGAATTAATGCCCCGGGATTTTTGTGCTTTCCAATACAATTTTAACATTTTACTACATTATGACGGTCAGCTACTTTTTTTTATATATATTCCCTAATTATTAAGAAAACTACAACGAAAACCAACAAAATTACTTGCCCAATGCAACAACTAAAATTCTTTCAGAAAACAGATGCTACACTTTAAAATCAGATTTCTGAAAAAAACCATAGTAAAACTTATAGAGATACGTTCCTCGCGTTTTCACTGGGAATTTAAAATTTTTTAAAAATAATAACCAAGGATCAACCGTAAAATATATACGGGATTTTACTTCCAATTTGTTTCCTTTGGAAATTAATTAAAATCGATTTTAACAGTAATATAAGTAGTATATATTTCGTAATAAATTATAATTAAAAAAAAAAAATCGATACACGATTTTGTTATTTTGCAGTTAAATAATTTGAAGGAAAAAAAAATGACGAATCTTTCGGAAAACTTTTCAGGCGAAATTTGTTTATAATAATCAAATGGGCCAATACGATGCCGCTCCACAGTCGACAAAAACGAATGCACCACACCGTCGGAAAAGACGATTTTTCCGTTCGTTTTTAGGACTCGAGAAGTGATACTGCAGCCGGTCGATCGATAAAAAAAACAAAGTTTCTTGTAGTTCCGCGGAAGGTACGAGATAGTATTTATTATATTGACATAAATCTAACAATATTTCGAGCGGGAAAGAATTGTGTCGGCGTGTAGAAATCAAAAAGAAACCGCTACTAGACGGCCCGTCGCCGTGTACCTATTATTATAATAATGCTCCCAATGTAGAAAAAAATAATGTGCAAATCGAGACACGGGTGTTTAACAGAACAGTGAAAACGCGAGAGTTTAAGAGATTATTATTTTTTTTTTTTTTTTGTCGACGCGCGCGATTAATTTCGATCGTATATAAAGAAATAGCTCCCTCGCGGAATAAAGAAAAGATTTAACAACCCTGCCGGGCGCGGTTTGCGCGCGGGAGCCGGGGCGACGATGTTAATAAAGAGTTTTAGAGGACGCAATAAATAAACCTATAAAAACGCGCGCGCGTTTAAGGGGATGAGCGTCGTAATATCGCAGGGGTCTCCGCACGGCGGCTATTACTACGCAGTTATAATACGCGTACACTCCCGCGTATATTATGTGTAGTATATATATACACGTATAGGAAGAGGAGGGTCGGCGGTCATAAAAAAAAAACTTGACGGTTCGCGGCTATATATATCGAGGGCGACACGTCCCTTCCGGATCACTTTGTAGCCGTGCGGCGCAAAAAGCTCGTAAAAAAGAGAGTAGAAAACGGAAAAGGGAAACCGAACGCGAGGAAAGTGTATATATATATATATATATATTTAGGAGATATTATAATATAAACCCGTAGACTGTATACGCCGTCGGAATGGTTATTGGCCGAGATCCGCTTTCAAACGTCTTCAAACTGCTTTATTGTGTTGCGCACAAAGGCGGGCGTGGGATTATTACTCGATACACCCCGGGAAAAAGGGCAAGTTTTCTTTTTCGACATCTATCGCAGTCTCATGAATATTTACAAGGAGACAGAGAGAGACAGACTTTGCTATTCCAATATCGCGCTTTCGTTTGTCGCCGAGTTTAAATCGTATTTTTCTGAGGGCGGGTGATGGGAAAGTGGGTAAAAAAAAAAAAAAAAAATACCCGAGCAAAACCCTTTGCTTACTTTTTCATAAACTTTACTAAAGAAAGGCCGACACGTCCCCCCTGAATCTGAGGTATAACTTATTTACATAGCTAACACTTTTACGACTACCATACTGCGATGTTGATTAATTCAACGCACAGTTTCCCCCCCCTTAATTTTCCATATAGATTATAGATTGTCAGAGCAGATTAATTATTATTACAGACGGCTTAAATGACAGGTTTTCAAATGTTATGTTTTATGAGTTATCGTAAGTTCTCAATACACTTACAAAAAAAAATAAAAATTAACGTCTAATTCGAAAAAGATCTTGAATATAATTATATCCAACAAATTATTTACATTGATATTATCGTTTACCCTTTTACATTTTACGCAATAATTCCTTTTGGAATAACATCAATAGTGACAATAAATTTTAACTACTAAGTATCATTTGACTTTTATTAATTCAAGTAACCGGAATTAATATTAAATCGAAATACTTATAACGGTTCGGACATAGCATTATTTGACATGCTTGAAATTAAGGGCGCCAACCTATGGCCGAGACCCGGAGCACAGCACATAGGATTTTTTACTGCACACCGCCGGAAAGGGTATATCGGAATGTATTTGGATCAATTTAGAAATAAAAAAAACCATTGGATTTATCATTTGGTTTTATTTTTTTCAGAAAAAAATATTGCTAATATTTACCTGGAGTTTCAAAAGGTTCAAAAGGTGTTTCGTTGGAACCATGGTATGCATTTCCCAGTGTTTTTCGAAAATCCCTCTAGGTGGTAAAAAAATCATATTTCCCACTTTATAATGGTTAATATTATAAAATGCGAAAAAAATTATTTAATTGATTGCATTTTTCTACGAATCCAAAAATGGTTGATTTAATTTCCAAGTCTTTATTTGCAGTTAATACAATTAAGTTTTTCTTTATTAATGGCCAATGTGTTTTTTGAACAATTGAGTACTCAAATCGCCCAAATTCGTAATCATATCGATTAACAGGTTTCGTTCAGTAATATGTTAAATTACGAGTGAGCCAGCTTTGACCGATTTTTATGTGTCAGTTCCAAAATATAAACTAAATCTTCTAGATTAACATAACGGCATACGTTAAGATATTAATAATTCCAGAGGGTAGATACATTGACAATATGCGGATTAAAACTACGCGTAAATACATTTCATACATGCAAGGAGCTTTACTGAAATTTCGTTTACTAAGACTAGTCAACAAACCCAATTGGTGATAATGAGGATATAAAAATTAAATATTTATACATATATATAATTATATATGTAAAAAATTAATACATGAATATCTTCATTTGCAAAGTTAATAAAATTTGGTTTACTTTTATTATCAGCCAAATTCCTAATCATAATACAACATGGATAAAAAAATATGAATTTTTATTATTACGATTAACAGGTTCTGAAATTATAATACAACATATGTTAATAAAAAAGATTAAACCAAACTCAAATTTTTACAAAATATTAGTGTACAATAAACGTAAAAAAAAAAATTACATTATGCCCAACAATTGGTTTTTATTTATCTTAACTATTCACTCCTTTGAGAAGGTATCATACAAATTTACGAAGACGAATATCCGCATGAATAATTTCTAACAGTTTTAAATAAAAATAAAACAATTATTAATAGTATACATATATTTTTTTTTTTTTTGAAATTAAAATTGTCGCTGACAATATTCAAGGTATTTGTATAATTTTAAAAATATCTTCAAAAAATAAAACATGATTCCCAAAGTTTTTTTTTGGAAAGAACTAAGAAAAAATTGACAAGATCTATGAACTAAAGAAGAACTTTAAAATTGGTTAAACAATAAGTCGCTATTGGGAGCAGAACATTTTAATCCAAGGTCCTTATAAAATAAGCATAGGATTAATAGGGCAAAGGATCCTAGTAATAATCATAATTACAGTAGACACCACCAAAAGACTAGTTAATACTTACAAAAAAGGTTTTCTGCACAGTTGGATATTAATGAGTAGAAATTATAAAAAAAAAAAAAAAAAAAAACCCCCAAGGGAACACTAATTAGTAAAAGTACCTACGACTTGAAAAAAACTAAGCAATTGCTGAATGTACAAGAAAATAGTTTGTCTTAATTAAAAAAAAAAAAAAACAATAATTAAGTATTGTCACACGTCATTTTAATGTTTTGCAGGGGTTTACAAAGGTTATGAGCAACATGTCACTATACAAAATTATTATTTAAAAATAATTGAGTAAACGATACAAAAAAAAGATTTCGAAATGAAAAAGTGAGAACAGTATTTAATAATAGTACGAACGACTTGAAAAAACTAAGCAATTGCTGAAAGTACAAGAAAATAGTTTGTTTTACTTAAAAAAAATAAAAAAGGTATGTCATACGTCATATTAATGTTTTGCGGGGGTTTTCAAACGTTATAGGCAACATGTCAAACTATACACAATTATTATTTAAAAATAAATGTATAACGCTACATGAAAAGATTCATAAATCAAAAAATGAGTACAGTATTTATAAATAGTACGTGCGACTTGAACAAAACGCAGCAACTACTAAAACAGCATAAACATTGTCTGGGACTTATTTTAAACAATTTCTCGGAGAATTCAAAACGTTATATGGAAAATGTGTAGTTTTCCAGTTATTTATAAATAATAATATTGTATTGTTTAGTTAAAAGATTTAGTAATAATCAAAACGGGGATTATAGTATTTATAATAGTACGTGCGATTTAACAAAACTAAGCAATTGCTAAAAGAACAAAAACATTGTATGTGACTTATTTTAAACAATTTCTCGGAGAATTCAAAACGTTATATGGAAAATGTGTAATTTTACACAGTTATTTTTAAATAATAACAATGTATTGTTTAGTTAAAAGATTTAGTAATAATCAAAATGGGGAGTACGGTATTTATAATAGTCGGTACGATTTAACAAAACTAAGCAAATGCTAAAAGAGCAATAACATTGTATGTGACATATTTAGAACAATTTCTTGGAGATTTCAAAAAGTTATGTGGAAAATGTGTAATTTTACACAGTTATTTTTAAATAATAACAATGTATTGTTCAGTTAAAAGATTAAGTAATAATCAAAACGGGGATTATATTATAAATAATAGTACGTGCGATTAATCAAAATGCAGCAATTGTTAAAAGAGCAAAATCATTGTATGTGACTTAATTTAAACAATTTCTCGAAGAATTCAAATTGTTATGCGCAACAAAATGTGTAATATTACACAGTTATATTTAAATAATAACAATGTATTGTTTAGTTAAAAGATTTAGTAATAATCAAAACGGGGAGTACGGTATTTATAATAGTACGTGCGATTAATCAAAATGCAGCAATTGCTAAAAAAGCAAAAACATTGTATGTGACTTAATTTAAACAATTTCTCGGAGAATTCAAATTGTTATGCGCAACAAAATGTGTAATTTTACACAGTTATTTTTAAATAATAATAATGTATTGTTTAGTTAAAAGATTCAGTAATAATCAAAATGGGGAGTACGGTATTTATAATAGTCAGTGCGATTTAACAAAACTAAGCAATTGCTAAAAGAGCAAAAACATTGTATGTGACTTATTTTAAACAATTGCTCGGAGAATTCAACACGTTATGTGGTAAAATGTGTAATTTTACACAGTTATTTTTAAATAATAACAATGTATTGTTCAGTTAAAAGATTTAGTAATAATCAAAACGGGGAGTACGGTATTTATAATAGTACGTGCGATTAATCAAAATGCAGCAATTGCTAAAAGAGCAAAAACATTGTATGTGACTTATTTTAAACAATTGCTCGGAGATTTCAAAAAGTTATGTGGAAAATGTGTAATTTTACACAGTTATTTTTAAATAATAACAATGTATTGTTTAGTTAAAAGATTTAGTAATAATCAAAATGGGGAGTACGGTATTTATAATAGTCGGTGCGATTTAACAAAACTAAGCAATTGCTAAAAAAGCAAAAACATTGTATGTGACTTATTTTAAACAATTGCTCGGAGAATTCAACACATTATGTGGAAAATGTGTAATTTTACACAGTTATTTTTAAATAATAATATTGTATTGTTTAGTTATAAGATTTAGTAATAATCAAAACGGGGAGTACGGTATTTATAATAGTACGTGCGATTAATCAAAATGCAGCAATTGTTAAAAGAGCAAAATCATTGTATGTGACTTAATTTAAACAATTTCTCGGAGAATTCAAATTGTTATGCGCAACAAAATGTGTAATTTTACACAGTTATTTTTAAATAATAATATTGTATTGTTTAGTTAAAAGATTCAGTAATAATCAAAATGGGGAGTACGGTATTTATAATAGTCGGTGCGATTTAACAAAACTAAGCAATTGCTAAAAGAGCAAAAACATTGTATGTGACTTAATTTAAACAATTTCTCTGTGTAATCAAATTGTTATGCGCAACAAAATGTGTAATTTTACATAGTTATTTTTAAATAATAACAATGTATTGTTCAGTTAAAAGATTTAGTAATAATCATAACGGGGATTATATTATAAATAATAGTACGTGCGATTAATCAAAATGCAGCAATTGTTAAAAGAGCAAAATCATTGTATGTGACTTAATTTAAACAATTTCTCGAAGAATTCAAATTGTTATGCGCAACAAAATGTGTAATTTTACACAGTTATTTTTAAACAATAACAATGTATTGTTTAGTTAAAAGATTTAGTAATAAACAAAACGGGAAGTACGGTATTTATAATGGTACGTGCGATTAATCAAAATGCAGCAATTGCTAAAAGAGCAAAATCATTGTATGTGACTTAATTTAAACAATTTCTCGAAGAATTCAAATTGTTATGCGCAACAAAATGTGTAATTTTACACAGTTATTTTTAAATAATAACAATGTATTGTTCAGTTAAAAGATTTAGTAATAATCAAAACAGGGAGTACGGTATTTATAATAGTACGTGCGATTAATCAAAATGCAGCAATTGCTAAAAAAGCAAAAACATTGTATGTGACTTAATTTAAACAATTTCTCGGAAAATTCAAATTGTTATGCGCAACAAAATGGGTAATTTTACACAGTTATTTTTAAATAATAATATTGTATTGTTTAGTTAAAAGATTTAGTAATAATCAAAACGGGGAGTACGGTATTTATAATAGTACGTGCGATTAATCAAAATGCAGCAATTGCTAAAAGAGCAAAAACATTGTATGTGACTTATTTTAAACAATTGCTCGGAGAATTCAACACGTTATGTGGAAAATGTGTAATTTTACACAGTTATTTTTAAATAATAATATTGTATTGTTTAGTTATAAGATTTAGTAATAATCAAAACGGGGAGTACGGTATTTATAATAGTCGGTGCGATTTAACAAAACTAAGCAATTGCTAAAAGAGCAAAAACATTGTATGTGACTTATTTTAAACAATTTCTCGGAAAATTCAAATTGTTATGCGCAACAAAATGTGTAATTTTACACAGTTATTTTTAAATAATAATATTGTATTGTTCAGTTAAAAGATTTAGTAATAATCAAAACGGGGAGTACGGTATTTATAATAGTCGGTGCGATTTAACAAAACTAAGCAATTGCTAAAAGAGCAAAAACATTGTATGTGACTTATTTTAAACAATTGCTCGGAGAATTCAACACGTTATGTGGTAAAATGTGTAATTTTACACAGTTATTTTTAAATAATAATATTGTATTGTTTAGTTATAAGATTTAGTAATAATCAAAACGGGGAGTACGGTATTTATAATAGTCGGTGCGATTTAACAAAACTAAGCAATTGCTAAAAGAGCAAAAACATTGTATGTGACTTATTTTAAACAATTTCTCGGAAAATTCAAATTGTTATGCGCAACAAAATGTGTAATTTTACACAGTTATTTTTAAATAATAATATTGTATTGTTCAGTTAAAAGATTTAGTAATAATCAAAACGGGGAGTACGGTATTTATAATAGTCGGTGCGATTTAACAAAACTAAGCAATTGCTAAAAGAGCAAAAACATTGTATGTGACTTATTTTAAACAATTGCTCGGAGAATTCAACACGTTATGTGGTAAAATGTGTAATTTTACACAGTTATTTTTAAATAATAACAATGTATTGTTCAGTTAAAAGATTTAGTAATAATCAAAATGGAGAGTTCGGTATTTATAATAGTCGGTGCGATTTAACAAAACTAAGCAATTGCTAAAAGAGCAAAAACATTGAATGTGACTTAATTTAAACAATTTCTCAAAGAATTCAAATTGTTATGCGCAACAAAATGTGTAATTTTACACAGTTATTTTTAAATAATAATATTGTATTGTTTAGTTATAAGATTTAGTAATAATCAAAACGGGAAGTACGGTATTTATAATAGTACGTGCGATTAATTAAAACAAAAAAATTGCTTAAAAAACAAAAACATTGTATGTGACTTATTTTAAACAAATTCTCGGAGATTTCAAAACGTTATGTGGAAAATGTGTAATTTTACAGTTATTTTTAAATAATAACAATGTATTGTTTAGTTAAAAGATTTAGTAATAATCAAAACGGGGAGTACGGTATTTATAATAGTACGTGCGATTAATCAAAATGCAGCAATTGCTAAAAAAGCAAAATCATTATATGTGACTTAATTACACAATTTCTCGGAGAATTCAAATTGTTATGCGCAACAAAATGTGTAATTTTACACAGTTATTTTTAAATAATAATATTGTATTGTTTAGTTATAAGATTTAGTAATAATCAAAACGGGGAGTACGTTATTTATAATAGTACGTGCGATTCATTAAAACGAAAAAATTGTTAAAAGAGCAAAATCATTGTATGTGACTTAATTTAAACAATTTCTCGGAGAATTCAAATTGTTATGCGCAACAAAATGTGTAATTTTACACAGTTATTTTTAAATAATAATATTGTATTGTTTAGTTAATAGATTTAGTAATAATCAAAACGGGGATTATAGTATTTATAATAGTCGGTACGATTTAACAAAACTAAGCAATTGTTAAAAGAGCAAAATCATTGTATGAGACTTAATTTAAACAATTTCTTGGAGAATTCAAATTGTTATGCGCAACAAAATGTGTAATTTTACACAGTTATTTTTAAATAATAATATTGTATTGTTTAGTTAAAAGATTTAGTAATAATCAAAATGGAGAGTTCGGTATTTATAATAGTCGGTGCGATTTAACAAAACTAAGCAATTGCTAAAAGAGCAAAAACATTGTATGTGACTTAATTTAAACAATTTCTCTGTGTAATCAAATTGTTATGCGCAACAAAATGTGTAATTTTACACAGTTATTTTTAAATAATAATATTGTATTGTTTAGTTATAAGATTTAGTAATAATCAAAACGGGGAGTACGTTAATTATAATAGTACGTGCGATTAATTAAAACGAAAAAATTGCTTAAAAAACAAAATCATTGTATGTGACTTAATTAAACAATTTCTCGAAGAATTCAAATTGTTATGCGCAACAAAATGTGTAATTTTACACAGTTATTTTTAAATAATAACAATGTATTGTTCAGTTAAAAGATTTAGTAATAATCAAAACAGGGAGTACGGTATTTATAATAGTACGTGCGATTAATCAAAATGCAGCAATTGCTAAAAAAGCAAAAACATTGTATGTGACTTAATTTAAACAATTTCTCGGAAAATTCAAATTGTTATGCGCAACAAAATGGGTAATTTTACACAGTTATTTTTAAATAATAATATTGTATTGTTAAGTTAAAAGATTTAGTAATAATCAAAACGGGGAGTACGGTATTTATAATAGTCGGTGCGATTTAACAAAACTAAGCAATTGCTAAAAGAGCAAAAACATTGTATGTGACTTAATTTAAACAATTTCTCTGTGTAATCAAATTGTTATGCGCAACAAAATATGTAATTTTACACAGTTATTTTTAAATAATAACAATGTATTGTTCAGTTAAAAGATTTAGTAATAATCAAAACGGGGATTATATTATAAATAATAGTACGTGCGATTAATCAAAATGCAGCAATTGTTAAAAGAGCAAAATCATTGTATGTGACTTAATTTAAACAATTTCTCGAAGAATTCAAATTGTTATGCGCAACAAAATGTGTAATTTTACACAGTTATTTTTAAATAATAACAATGTATTGTTTAGTTAAAAGATTTAGTAATAATCAAAACGGGAAGTACGGTATTTATAATGGTACGTGCGATTAATCAAAATGCAGCAATTGCTAAAAGAGCAAAATCATTGTATGTGACTTAATTTAAACAATTTCTCGAAGAATTCAAATTGTTATGCGCAACAAAATGTGTAATTTTACACAGTTATTTTTAAATAATAACAATGTATTGTTCAGTTAAAAGATTTAGTAATAATCAAAACGGGGAGTACGGTATTTATAATAGTACGTGCGATTAATCAAAATGCAGCAATTGCTAAAAAAGCAAAAACATTGTATGTGACTTAATTTAAACAATTTCTCGGAAAATTCAAATTGTTATGCGCAACAAAATGGGTAATTTTACACAGTTATTTTTAAATAATAATATTGTATTGTTTAGTTAAAAGATTTAGTAATAATCAAAACGGGGAGTACGGTATTTATAATAGTACGTGCGATTAATCAAAATGCAGCAATTGCTAAAAGAGCAAAAACATTGTATGTGACTTATTTTAAACAATTGCTCGGAGAATTCAACACGTTATGTGGAAAATGTGTAATTTTACACAGTTATTTTTAAATAATAATATTGTATTGTTTAGTTAAAAGATTCAGTAATAATCAAAATGGGGAGTACGGTATTTATAATAGTCGGTGCGATTTAACAAAACTAAGCAATTGCTAAAAGAGCAAAAACATTGTATGTGACTTAATTTAAACAATTTCTCTGTGTAATCAAATTGTTATGCGCAACAAAATGTGTAATTTTACACAGTTATTTTTAAATAATAACAATGTATTGTTCAGTTAAAAGATTTAGTAATAATCAAAACGGGGATTATATTATAAATAATAGTACGTGCGATTAATCAAAATGCAGCAATTGTTAAAAGAGCAAAATCATTGTATGTGACTTAATTTAAACAATTTCTCGAAGAATTCAAATTGTTATGCGCAACAAAATGTGTAATTTTACACAGTTATTTTTAAATAATAACAATGTATTGTTTAGTTAAAAGATTTAGTAATAATCAAAACGGGAAGTACGGTATTTATAATGGTACGTGCGATTAATCAAAATGCAGCAATTGCTAAAAGAGCAAAATCATTGTATGTGACTTAATTTAAACAATTTCTCGAAGAATTCAAATTGTTATGCGCAACAAAATGTGTAATTTTACACAGTTATTTTTAAATAATAACAATGTATTGTTCAGTTAAAAGATTTGGTAATAATCAAAACGGGGAGTACGGTATTTATAATAGTACGTGCGATTAATCAAAATGCAGCAATTGCTAAAAAAGCAAAAACATTGTATGTGACTTAATTTAAACAATTTCTCGGAAAATTCAAATTGTTATGCGCAACAAAATGGGTAATTTTACACAGTTATTTTTAAATAATAATATTGTATTGTTTAGTTAAAAGATTTAGTAATAATCAAAAGGGGGAGTACGGTATTTATAATAGTACGTGCGATTAATCAAAATGCAGCAATTGCTAAAAGAGCAAAAACATTGTATGTGACTTATTTTAAACAATTGCTCAGAGAATTCAACACGTTATGTGGAAAATGTGTAATTTTACACAGTTATTTTTAAATAATAACAATGTATTGTTTAGTTAAAAGATTCAGTAATAATCAAAATGGGGAGTACGGTATTTATAATAGTCGGTGCGATTTAACAAAACTAAGCAATTGCTAAAAGAGCAAAAACATTGTATGTGACTTAATTTAAACAATTTCTCTGTGTAATCAAATTGTTATGCGCAACAAAATGTGTAATTTTACACAGTTATTTTTAAATAATAATATTGTATTGTTCAGTTAAAAGATTTAGTAATAATCAAAACGGGGAGTACGGTATTTATAATAGTCGGTGCGATTTAACAAAACTAAGCAATTGCTAAAAGAGCAAAAACATTGTATGTGACTTAATTTAAACAATTTCTCTGTGTAATCAAATTGTTATGCGCAACAAAATGTGTAATTTTACACAGTTATTTTTAAATAATAATATTGTATTGATTAGTTAAAAGATTTAGTAATAATCAAAACGGGGAGTACGGTATTTATAATAGTACGTGCGATTAATCAAAATGCAGCAATTGCTAAAAGAGCAAAAACATTGTATGTGACTTATTTTAAACAATTGCTCGGAGATTTCAAAAAGTTATGTGGAAAATGTGTAATTTTACACAGTTATTTTTAAATAATAATATTGTATTGTTTAGTTAATAGATTTAGTAATAATCAAAACGGGGATTATAGTATTTATAATAATACGTGCGATTTAATAAAACTAAGCAATTGCTAAAAGAGCAAAAACATTGTATGTGACTTAATTTAAACAATTTCTCTGTGTAATCAAATTGTTATGCGCAACAAAATGTGTAATTTTACACAGTTATTTTTAAATAATAATATTGTATTGTTCAGTTAAAAGATTTAGTAATAATCAAAACGGGGAGTACGGTATTTATAATAGTCGGTGCGATTTAACAAAACTAAGCAATTGCTAAAAGAGCAAAAACATTGTATGTGACTTATTTTAAACAATTGCTCGGAGAATTCAACACGTTATGTGGTAAAATGTGTAATTTTACACAGTTATTTTTAAATAATAATATTGTATTGTTTAGTTAAAAGATTTAGTAATAATCAAAATGGAGAGTTCGGTATTTATAATAGTCGGTGCGATTTAACAAAACTAAGCAATTGCTAAAAGAGCAAAAACATTGAATGTGACTTAATTTAAACAATTTCTCAAAGAATTCAAATTGTTATGCGCAACAAAATGTGTAATTTTACACAGTTATTTTTAAATAATAATATTGTATTGTTTAGTTAAAAGATTTAGTAATAATCAAAATGGAGAGTTCGGTATTTATAATAGTCGGTGCGATTTAACAAAACTAAGCAATTGCTAAAAGAGCAAAAACATTGTATGTGACTTAATTTAAACAATTTCTCTGTGTAATCAAATTGTTATGCGCAACAAAATATGTAATTTTACACAGTTATTTTTAAATAATAACAATGTATTGTTCAGTTAAAAGATTTAGTAATAATCAAAACGGGGATTATATTATAAATAATAGTACGTGCGATTAATCAAAATGCAGCAATTGTTAAAAGAGCAAAATCATTGTATGTGACTTAATTTAAACAATTTCTCGAAGAATTCAAATTGTTATGCACAACAAAATGTGTAATTTTACACAGTTATTTTTAAATAATAACAATGTATTGTTTAGTTAAAAGATTTAGTAATAATCAAAACGGGAAGTACGGTATTTATAATGGTACGTGCGATTAATCAAAATGCAGCAATTGCTAAAAGAGCAAAATCATTGTATGTGACTTAATTTAAACAATTTCTCGAAGAATTCAAATTGTTATGCGCAACAAAATGTGTAATTTTACACAGTTATTTTTAAATAATAACAATGTATTGTTCAGTTAAAAGATTTAGTAATAATCAAAACGGGGAGTACGGTATTTATAATAGTACGTGCGATTAATCAAAATGCAGCAATTGCTAAAAAAGCAAAAACATTGTATGTGACTTAATTTAAACAATTTCTCGGAAAATTCAAATTGTTATGCGCAACAAAATGGGTAATTTTACACAGTTATTTTTAAATAATAATATTGTATTGTTTAGTTAAAAGATTTAGTAATAATCAAAACGGGGAGTACGGTATTTATAATAGTACGTGCGATTAATCAAAATGCAGCAATTGCTAAAAGAGCAAAAACATTGTATGTGACTTATTTTAAACAATTGCTCGGAGAATTCAACACGTTATGTGGAAAATGTGTAATTTTACACAGTTATTTTTAAATAATAATATTGTATTGTTTAGTTAAAAGATTCAGTAATAATCAAAATGGGGAGTACGGTATTTATAATAGTCGGTGCGATTTAACAAAACTAAGCAATTGCTAAAAGAGCAAAAACATTGTATGTGACTTAATTTAAACAATTTCTCTGTGTAATCAAATTGTTATGCGCAACAAAATGTGTAATTTTACACAGTTATTTTTAAATAATAATATTGTATTGTTTAGTTAAAAGATTTAGTAATAATCAAAACGGGGAGTACGGTATTTATAATAGTACGTGCGATTAATCAAAATGCAGCAATTGCTAAAAGAGCAAAAACATTGTATGTGACTTATTTTAAACAATTGCTCGGAGATTTCAAAATGTTATGTGGAAAATGTGTAATTTTACACAGTTATTTTTAAATAATAATATTGTATTGTTTAGTTAATAGATTTAGTAATAATCAAAACGGGGATTATAGTATTTATAATAATACGTGCGATTTAATAAAACTAAGCAATTGCTAAAAGAGCAAAAACATTGTATGTGACTTAATTTAAACAATTTCTCTGTGTAATCAAATTGTTATGCGCAACAAAATGTGTAATTTTACACAGTGATTTTTAAATAATAACAATGTATTGTTTAGTTAGAAGATTTAGTAATAATTAAAACGGGGAGTACGGTATTTATAATAGTACGTGCGATTAATCAAAATGCAGCAATTGCTAAAAAAGCAAAATCATTGTATGTGACTTAATTTAAACAATTTCTCGGAGAATTCAAATTGTTATGCGCAACAAAATGTGTAATTTTACACAGTTATTTTTAAATAATAATATTGTATTGTTTAGTTATTAGATTTAGTAATAATCAAAATGGGGAGTACGGTATTTATAATAGTCGGTGCGATTTAACAAAACTAAGCAATTGCTAAAAGAGCAAAAACATTGTATGTGACTTAATTTAAACAATTTCTCTGTGTAATCAAATTGTTATGCGCAACAAAATGTGTAATTTTACACAGATATTTTTAAATAATAACAATGTATTGTTCAGTTAAAAGATTTAGTAATAATCAAAACGGGGATTATATTATAAATAATAGTACGTGCGATTAATCAAAATGCAGCAATTGTTAAAAGAGCAAAATCATTGTATGTGACTTAATTTAAACAATTTCTCGAAGAATTCAAATTGTTATGCGCAACAAAATGTGTAATTTTACACAGTTATTTTTAAATAATAACAATGTATTGTTTAGTTAAAAGATTTAGTAATAATCAAAACGGGAAGTACGGTATTTATAATGGTACGTGCGATTAATCAAAATGCAGCAATTGCTAAAAGAGCAAAATCATTGTATGTGACTTAATTTAAACAATTTCTCGAAGAATTCAAATTGTTATGCGCAACAAAATGTGTAATTTTACACAGTTATTTTTAAATAATAACAATGTATTGTTCAGTTAAAAGATTTAGTAATAATCAAAACGGGGAGTACGGTATTTATAATAGTACGTGCGATTAATCAAAATGCAGCAATTGCTAAAAAAGCAAAAACATTGTATGTGACTTAATTTAAACAATTTCTCGGAAAATTCAAATTGTTATGCGCAACAAAATGGGTAATTTTACACAGTTATTTTTAAATAATAATATTGTATTGTTTAGTTAAAAGATTTAGTAATAATCAAAACGGGGAGTACGGTATTTATAATAGTACGTGCGATTAATCAAAATGCAGCAATTGCTAAAAGAGCAAAAACATTGTATGTGACTTATTTTAAACAATTGCTCGGAGAATTCAACACGTTATGTGGAAAATGTGTAATTTTACACAGTTATTTTTAAATAATAATATTGTATTGTTTAGTTAAAAGATTCAGTAATAATCAAAATGGGGAGTACGGTATTTATAATAGTCGGTGCGATTTAACAAAACTAAGCAATTGCTAAAAGAGCAAAAACATTGTATGTGACTTAATTTAAACAATTTCTCTGTGTAATCAAATTGTTATGCGCAACAAAATGTGTAATTTTACACAGTTATTTTTAAATAATAACAATGTATTGTTCAGTTAAAAGATTTAGTAATAATCAAAACGGGGATTATATTATAAATAATAGTACGTGCGATTAATCAAAATGCAGCAATTGTTAAAAGAGCAAAATCATTGTATGTGACTTAATTTAAACAATTTCTCGAAGAATTCAAATTGTTATGCGCAACAAAATGTGTAATTTTACACAGTTATTTTTAAATAATAACAATGTATTGTTTAGTTAAAAGATTTAGTAATAATCAAAACGGGAAGTACGGTATTTATAATGGTACGTGCGATTAATCAAAATGCAGCAATTGCTAAAAGAGCAAAATCATTGTATGTGACTTAATTTAAACAATTTCTCGAAGAATTCAAATTGTTATGCGCAACAAAATGTGTAATTTTACACAGTTATTTTTAAATAATAACAATGTATTGTTCAGTTAAAAGATTTGGTAATAATCAAAACGGGGAGTACGGTATTTATAATAGTACGTGCGATTAATCAAAATGCAGCAATTGCTAAAAAAGCAAAAACATTGTATGTGACTTAATTTAAACAATTTCTCGGAAAATTCAAATTGTTATGCGCAACAAAATGGGTAATTTTACACAGTTATTTTTAAATAATAATATTGTATTGTTTAGTTAAAAGATTTAGTAATAATCAAAAGGGGGAGTACGGTATTTATAATAGTACGTGCGATTAATCAAAATGCAGCAATTGCTAAAAGAGCAAAAACATTGTATGTGACTTATTTTAAACAATTGCTCAGAGAATTCAACACGTTATGTGGAAAATGTGTAATTTTACACAGTTATTTTTAAATAATAATATTGTATTGTTTAGTTAAAAGATTCAGTAATAATCAAAATGGGGAGTACGGTATTTATAATAGTCGGTGCGATTTAACAAAACTAAGCAATTGCTAAAAGAGCAAAAACATTGTATGTGACTTAATTTAAACAATTTCTCTGTGTAATCAAATTGTTATGCGCAACAAAATGTGTAATTTTACACAGTTATTTTTAAATAATAATATTGTATTGTTCAGTTAAAAGATTTAGTAATAATCAAAACAAGGAGTACGGTATTTATAATAGTCGGTGCGATTTAACAAAACTAAGCAATTGCTAAAAGAGCAAAAACATTGTATGTGACTTAATTTAAACAATTTCTCTGTGTAATCAAATTGTTATGCGCAACAAAATGTGTAATTTTACACAGTTATTTTTAAATAATAATATTGTATTGTTTAGTTAAAAGATTTAGTAATAATCAAAACGGGGAGTACGGTATTTATAATAGTACGTGCGATTAATCAAAATGCAGCAATTGCTAAAAGAGCAAAAACATTGTATGTGACTTATTTTAAACAATTGCTCGGAGATTTCAAAAAGTTATGTGGAAAATGTGTAATTTTACACAGTTATTTTTAAATAATAATATTGTATTGTTTAGTTAATAGATTTAGTAATAATCAAAACGGGGATTATAGTATTTATAATAATACGTGCGATTTAATAAAACTAAGCAATTGCTAAAAGAGCAAAAACATTGTATGTGACTTAATTTAAACAATTTCTCTGTGTAATCAAATTGTTATGCGCAACAAAATGTGTAATTTTACACAGTTATTTTTAAATAATAATATTGTATTGTTCAGTTAAAAGATTTAGTAATAATCAAAACGGGGAGTACGGTATTTATAATAGTCGGTGCGATTTAACAAAACTAAGCAATTGCTAAAAGAGCAAAAACATTGTATGTGACTTATTTTAAACAATTGCTCGGAGAATTCAACACGTTATGTGGTAAAATGTGTAATTTTACACAGTTATTTTTAAATAATAATATTGTATTGTTTAGTTAAAAGATTTAGTAATAATCAAAATGGAGAGTTCGGTATTTATAATAGTCGGTGCGATTTAACAAAACTAAGCAATTGCTAAAAGAGCAAAAACATTGAATGTGACTTAATTTAAACAATTTCTCAAAGAATTCAAATTGTTATGCGCAACAAAATGTGTAATTTTACACAGTTATTTTTAAATAATAATATTGTATTGTTTAGTTAAAAGATTTAGTAATAATCAAAATGGAGAGTTCGGTATTTATAATAGTCGGTGCGATTTAACAAAACTAAGCAATTGCTAAAAGAGCAAAAACATTGTATGTGACTTAATTTAAACAATTTCTCTGTGTAATCAAATTGTTATGCGCAACAAAATATGTAATTTTACACAGTTATTTTTAAATAATAACAATGTATTGTTCAGTTAAAAGATTTAGTAATAATCAAAACGGGGATTATATTATAAATAATAGTACGTGCGATTAATCAAAATGCAGCAATTGTTAAAAGAGCAAAATCATTGTATGTGACTTAATTTAAACAATTTCTCGAAGAATTCAAATTGTTATGCGCAACAAAATGTGTAATTTTACACAGTTATTTTTAAATAATAACAATGTATTGTTTAGTTAAAAGATTTAGTAATAATCAAAACGGGAAGTACGGTATTTATAATGGTACGTGCGATTAATCAAAATGCAGCAATTGCTAAAAGAGCAAAATCATTGTATGTGACTTAATTTAAACAATTTCTCGAAGAATTCAAATTGTTATGCGCAACAAAATGTGTAATTTTACACAGTTATTTTTAAATAATAATATTGTATTGTTCAGTTAAAAGATTTAGTAATAATCAAAACGGGGAGTACGGTATTTATAATAGTACGTGCGATTAATCAAAATGCAGCAATTGCTAAAAAAGCAAAAACATTGTATGTGACTTAATTTAAACAATTTCTCGGAAAATTCAAATTGTTATGCGCAACAAAATGGGTAATTTTACACAGTTATTTTTAAATAATAATATTGTATTGTTTAGTTAAAAGATTTAGTAATAATCAAAACGGGGAGTACGGTATTTATAATAGTACGTGCGATTAATCAAAATGCAGCAATTGCTAAAAGAGCAAAAACATTGTATGTGACTTATTTTAAACAATTGCTCGGAGAATTCAACACGTTATGTGGAAAATGTGTAATTTTACACAGTTATTTTTAAATAATAATATTGTATTGTTTAGTTAAAAGATTCAGTAATAATCAAAATGGGGAGTACGGTATTTATAATAGTCGGTGCGATTTAACAAAACTAAGCAATTGCTAAAAGAGCAAAAACATTGTATGTGACTTAATTTAAACAATTTCTCTGTGTAATCAAATTGTTATGCGCAACAAAATGTGTAATTTTACACAGTTATTTTTAAATAATAATATTGTATTGTTTAGTTAAAAGATTTAGTAATAATCAAAACGGGGAGTACGGTATTTATAATAGTACGTGCGATTAATCAAAATGCAGCAATTGCTAAAAGAGCAAAAACATTGTATGTGACTTATTTTAAACAATTGCTCGGAGATTTCAAAATGTTATGTGGAAAATGTGTAATTTTACACAGTTATTTTTAAATAATAATATTGTATTGTTTAGTTAATAGATTTAGTAATAATCAAAACGGGGATTATAGTATTTATAATAATACGTGCGATTTAATAAAACTAAGCAATTGCTAAAAGAGCAAAAACATTGTATGTGACTTAATTTAAACAATTTCTCTGTGTAATCAAATTGTTATGCGCAACAAAATGTGTAATTTTACACAGTGATTTTTAAATAATAACAATGTATTGTTTAGTTAGAAGATTTAGTAATAATTAAAACGGGGAGTACGGTATTTATAATAGTACGTGCGATTAATCAAAATGCAGCAATTGCTAAAAAAGCAAAATCATTGTATGTGACTTAATTTAAACAATTTCTCGGAGAATTCAAATTGTTATGCGCAACAAAATGTGTAATTTTACACAGTTATTTTTAAATAATAATATTGTATTGTTTAGTTATTAGATTTAGTAATAATCAAAATGGGGAGTACGGTATTTATAATAGTCGGTGCGATTTAACAAAACTAAGCAATTGCTAAAAGAGCAAAAACATTGTATGTGACTTAATTTAAACAATTTCTCTGTGTAATCAAATTGTTATGCGCAACAAAATGTGTAATTTTACACAGATATTTTTAAATAATAACAATGTATTGTTCAGTTAAAAGATTTAGTAATAATCAAAACGGGGATTATATTATAAATAATAGTACGTGCGATTAATCAAAATGCAGCAATTGTTAAAAGAGCAAAATCATTGTATGTGACTTAATTTAAACAATTTCTCGAAGAATTCAAATTGTTATGCGCAACAAAATGTGTAATTTTACACAGTTATTTTTAAATAATAACAATGTATTGTTTAGTTAAAAGATTTAGTAATAATCAAAACGGGAAGTACGGTATTTATAATGGTACGTGCGATTAATCAAAATGCAGCAATTGCTAAAAGAGCAAAATCATTGTATGTGACTTAATTTAAACAATTTCTCGAAGAATTCAAATTGTTATGCGCAACAAAATGTGTAATTTTACACAGTTATTTTTAAATAATAACAATGTATTGTTCAGTTAAAAGATTTAGTAATAATCAAAACGGGGAGTACGGTATTTATAATAGTACGTGCGATTAATCAAAATGCAGCAATTGCTAAAAAAGCAAAAACATTGTATGTGACTTAATTTAAACAATTTCTCGGAAAATTCAAATTGTTATGCGCAACAAAATGGGTAATTTTACACAGTTATTTTTAAATAATAATATTGTATTGTTTAGTTAAAAGATTTAGTAATAATCAAAACGGGGAGTACGGTATTTATAATAGTACGTGCGATTAATCAAAATGCAGCAATTGCTAAAAGAGCAAAAACATTGTATGTGACTTATTTTAAACAATTGCTCGGAGAATTCAACACGTTATGTGGAAAATGTGTAATTTTACACAGTTATTTTTAAATAATAATATTGTATTGTTTAGTTAAAAGATTCAGTAATAATCAAAATGGGGAGTACGGTATTTATAATAGTCGGTGCGATTTAACAAAACTAAGCAATTGCTAAAAGAGCAAAAACATTGTATGTGACTTAATTTAAACAATTTCTCTGTGTAATCAAATTGTTATGCGCAACAAAATGTGTAATTTTACACAGTTATTTTTAAATAATAATATTGTATTGTTTAGTTAAAAGATTTAGTAATAATCAAAACGGGGAGTACGGTATTTATAATAGTACGTGCGATTAATCAAAATGCAGCAATTGCTAAAAGAGCAAAAACATTGTATGTGACTTATTTTAAACAATTGCTCGGAGATTTCAAAATGTTATGTGGAAAATGTGTAATTTTACACAGTTATTTTTAAATAATAATATTGTATTGTTTAGTTAATAGATTTAGTAATAATCAAAACGGGGATTATAGTATTTATAATAATACGTGCGATTTAATAAAACTAAGCAATTGCTAAAAGAGCAAAAACATTGTATGTGACTTAATTTAAACAATTTCTCTGTGTAATCAAATTGTTATGCGCAACAAAATGTGTAATTTTACACAGTGATTTTTAAATAATAACAATGTATTGTTTAGTTAGAAGATTTAGTAATAATTAAAACGGGGAGTACGGTATTTATAATAGTACGTGCGATTAATCAAAATGCAGCAATTGCTAAAAAAGCAAAATCATTGTATGTGACTTAATTTAAACAATTTCTCGGAGAATTCAAATTGTTATGCGCAACAAAATGTGTAATTTTACACAGTTATTTTTAAATAATAATATTGTATTGTTTAGTTATTAGATTTAGTAATAATCAAAATGGGGAGTACGGTATTTATAATAGTCGGTGCGATTTAACAAAACTAAGCAATTGCTAAAAGAGCAAAAACATTGTATGTGACTTAATTTAAACAATTTCTCTGTGTAATCAAATTGTTATGCGCAACAAAATGTGTAATTTTACACAGATATTTTTAAATAATAACAATGTATTGTTCAGTTAAAAGATTTAGTAATAATCAAAACGGGGATTATATTATAAATAATAGTACGTGCGATTAATCAAAATGCAGCAATTGTTAAAAGAGCAAAATCATTGTATGTGACTTAATTTAAACAATTTCTCGAAGAATTCAAATTGTTATGCGCAACAAAATGTGTAATTTTACACAGTTATTTTTAAATAATAACAATGTATTGTTTAGTTAAAAGATTTAGTAATAATCAAAACGGGAAGTACGGTATTTATAATGGTACGTGCGATTAATCAAAATGCAGCAATTGCTAAAAGAGCAAAATCATTGTATGTGACTTAATTTAAACAATTTCTCGAAGAATTCAAATTGTTATGCGCAACAAAATGTGTAATTTTACACAGTTATTTTTAAATAATAACAATGTATTGTTCAGTTAAAAGATTTAGTAATAATCAAAACGGGGAGTACGGTATTTATAATAGTACGTGCGATTAATCAAAATGCAGCAATTGCTAAAAAAGCAAAAACATTGTATGTGACTTAATTTAAACAATTTCTCGGAAAATTCAAATTGTTATGCGCAACAAAATGGGTAATTTTACACAGTTATTTTTAAATAATAATATTGTATTGTTTAGTTAAAAGATTTAGTAATAATCAAAACGGGGAGTACGGTATTTATAATAGTACGTGCGATTAATCAAAATGCAGCAATTGCTAAAAGAGCAAAAACATTGTATGTGACTTATTTTAAACAATTGCTCGGAGAATTCAACACGTTATGTGGAAAATGTGTAATTTTACACAGTTATTTTTAAATAATAATATTGTATTGTTTAGTTAAAAGATTCAGTAATAATCAAAATGGGGAGTACGGTATTTATAATAGTCGGTGCGATTTAACAAAACTAAGCAATTGCTAAAAGAGCAAAAACATTGTATGTGACTTAATTTAAACAATTTCTCTGTGTAATCAAATTGTTATGCGCAACAAAATGTGTAATTTTACACAGTTATTTTTAAATAATAACAATGTATTGTTCAGTTAAAAGATTTAGTAATAATCAAAACGGGGATTATATTATAAATAATAGTACGTGCGATTAATCAAAATGCAGCAATTGTTAAAAGAGCAAAATCATTGTATGTGACTTAATTTAAACAATTTCTCGAAGAATTCAAATTGTTATGCGCAACAAAATGTGTAATTTTACACAGTTATTTTTAAATAATAACAATGTATTGTTTAGTTAAAAGATTTAGTAATAATCAAAACGGGAAGTACGGTATTTATAATGGTACGTGCGATTAATCAAAATGCAGCAATTGCTAAAAGAGCAAAATCATTGTATGTGACTTAATTTAAACAATTTCTCGAAGAATTCAAATTGTTATGCGCAACAAAATGTGTAATTTTACACAGTTATTTTTAAATAATAACAATGTATTGTTCAGTTAAAAGATTTGGTAATAATCAAAACGGGGAGTACGGTATTTATAATAGTACGTGCGATTAATCAAAATGCAGCAATTGCTAAAAAAGCAAAAACATTGTATGTGACTTAATTTAAACAATTTCTCGGAAAATTCAAATTGTTATGCGCAACAAAATGGGTAATTTTACACAGTTATTTTTAAATAATAATATTGTATTGTTTAGTTAAAAGATTTAGTAATAATCAAAAGGGGGAGTACGGTATTTATAATAGTACGTGCGATTAATCAAAATGCAGCAATTGCTAAAAGAGCAAAAACATTGTATGTGACTTATTTTAAACAATTGCTCAGAGAATTCAACACGTTATGTGGAAAATGTGTAATTTTACACAGTTATTTTTAAATAATAATATTGTATTGTTTAGTTAAAAGATTCAGTAATAATCAAAATGGGGAGTACGGTATTTATAATAGTCGGTGCGATTTAACAAAACTAAGCAATTGCTAAAAGAGCAAAAACATTGTATGTGACTTAATTTAAACAATTTCTCTGTGTAATCAAATTGTTATGCGCAACAAAATGTGTAATTTTACACAGTTATTTTTAAATAATAATATTGTATTGTTCAGTTAAAAGATTTAGTAATAATCAAAACGGGGAGTACGGTATTTATAATAGTCGGTGCGATTTAACAAAACTAAGCAATTGCTAAAAGAGCAAAAACATTGTATGTGACTTAATTTAAACAATTTCTCTGTGTAATCAAATTGTTATGCGCAACAAAATGTGTAATTTTACACAGTTATTTTTAAATAATAATATTGTATTGTTTAGTTAAAAGATTTAGTAATAATCAAAACGGGGAGTACGGTATTTATAATAGTACGTGCGATTAATCAAAATGCAGCAATTGCTAAAAGAGCAAAAACATTGTATGTGACTTATTTTAAACAATTGCTCGGAGATTTCAAAAAGTTATGTGGAAAATGTGTAATTTTACACAGTTATTTTTAAATAATAATATTGTATTGTTTAGTTAATAGATTTAGTAATAATCAAAACGGGGATTATAGTATTTATAATAATACGTGCGATTTAATAAAACTAAGCAATTGCTAAAAGAGCAAAAACATTGTATGTGACTTAATTTAAACAATTTCTCTGTGTAATCAAATTGTTATGCGCAACAAAATGTGTAATTTTACACAGTTATTTTTAAATAATAATATTGTATTGTTCAGTTAAAAGATTTAGTAATAATCAAAACGGGGAGTACGGTATTTATAATAGTCGGTGCGATTTAACAAAACTAAGCAATTGCTAAAAGAGCAAAAACATTGTATGTGACTTATTTTAAACAATTGCTCGGAGAATTCAACACGTTATGTGGTAAAATGTGTAATTTTACACAGTTATTTTTAAATAATAATATTGTATTGTTTAGTTAAAAGATTTAGTAATAATCAAAATGGAGAGTTCGGTATTTATAATAGTCGGTGCGATTTAACAAAACTAAGCAATTGCTAAAAGAGCAAAAACATTGAATGTGACTTAATTTAAACAATTTCTCAAAGAATTCAAATTGTTATGCGCAACAAAATGTGTAATTTTACACAGTTATTTTTAAATAATAATATTGTATTGTTTAGTTAAAAGATTTAGTAATAATCAAAATGGAGAGTTCGGTATTTATAATAGTCGGTGCGATTTAACAAAACTAAGCAATTGCTAAAAGAGCAAAAACATTGTATGTGACTTAATTTAAACAATTTCTCTGTGTAATCAAATTGTTATGCGCAACAAAATATGTAATTTTACACAGTTATTTTTAAATAATAACAATGTATTGTTCAGTTAAAAGATTTAGTAATAATCAAAACGGGGATTATATTATAAATAATAGTACGTGCGATTAATCAAAATGCAGCAATTGTTAAAAGAGCAAAATCATTGTATGTGACTTAATTTAAACAATTTCTCGAAGAATTCAAATTGTTATGCGCAACAAAATGTGTAATTTTACACAGTTATTTTTAAATAATAACAATGTATTGTTTAGTTAAAAGATTTAGTAATAATCAAAACGGGAAGTACGGTATTTATAATGGTACGTGCGATTAATCAAAATGCAGCAATTGCTAAAAGAGCAAAATCATTGTATGTGACTTAATTTAAACAATTTCTCGAAGAATTCAAATTGTTATGCGCAACAAAATGTGTAATTTTACACAGTTATTTTTAAATAATAATATTGTATTGTTCAGTTAAAAGATTTAGTAATAATCAAAACGGGGAGTACGGTATTTATAATAGTACGTGCGATTAATCAAAATGCAGCAATTGCTAAAAAAGCAAAAACATTGTATGTGACTTAATTTAAACAATTTCTCGGAAAATTCAAATTGTTATGCGCAACAAAATGGGTAATTTTACACAGTTATTTTTAAATAATAATATTGTATTGTTTAGTTAAAAGATTTAGTAATAATCAAAACGGGGAGTACGGTATTTATAATAGTACGTGCGATTAATCAAAATGCAGCAATTGCTAAAAGAGCAAAAACATTGTATGTGACTTATTTTAAACAATTGCTCGGAGAATTCAACACGTTATGTGGAAAATGTGTAATTTTACACAGTTATTTTTAAATAATAATATTGTATTGTTTAGTTAAAAGATTCAGTAATAATCAAAATGGGGAGTACGGTATTTATAATAGTCGGTGCGATTTAACAAAACTAAGCAATTGCTAAAAGAGCAAAAACATTGTATGTGACTTAATTTAAACAATTTCTCTGTGTAATCAAATTGTTATGCGCAACAAAATGTGTAATTTTACACAGTTATTTTTAAATAATAATATTGTATTGTTTAGTTAAAAGATTTAGTAATAATCAAAACGGGGAGTACGGTATTTATAATAGTACGTGCGATTAATCAAAATGCAGCAATTGCTAAAAGAGCAAAAACATTGTATGTGACTTATTTTAAACAATTGCTCGGAGATTTCAAAAAGTTATGTGGAAAATGTGTAATTTTACACAGTTATTTTTAAATAATAATATTGTATTGTTTAGTTAATAGATTTAGTAATAATCAAAACGGGGATTATAGTATTTATAATAATACGTGCGATTTAATAAAACTAAGCAATTGCTAAAAGAGCAAAAACATTGTATGTGACTTAATTTAAACAATTTCTCTGTGTAATCAAATTGTTATGCGCAACAAAATGTGTAATTTTACACAGTGATTTTTAAATAATAACAATGTATTGTTTAGTTAGAAGATTTAGTAATAATTAAAACGGGGAGTACGGTATTTATAATAGTACGTGCGATTAATCAAAATGCAGCAATTGCTAAAAAAGCAAAATCATTGTATGTGACTTAATTTAAACAATTTCTCGGAGAATTCAAATTGTTATGCGCAACAAAATGTGTAATTTTACACAGTTATTTTTAAATAATAATATTGTATTGTTTAGTTATTAGATTTAGTAATAATCAAAACGGGGAGTACGTTATTTATAATAGTACGTGCGATTAATTAAAACGAAAAAATTGCTTAAAAAACAAAAACATTGTATGTGACTTATTTTAAACAAATTCTCGGAGATTTCAAAACGTTATGTGGAAAATGTGTAATTTTACACAGTTATTTTTAAATAATAATAATGTATTGTTCAGTTAAAAGATTTAGTAATAATCAAAACGGGGATTATATTATAAATAATAGTACGTGCGATTAATCAAAATGCAGCAATTGTTAAAAGAACAAAAACATTTTTTGGGTCTTGTTTTAGAATAAATTTTTTTTTTTTTCCCCTCGCAATTGTAATTTTTATTTGCGGGGGTTTCAAAACATTATGGTCAACATGTCAAACGATACATAATTATTATTTAAAAATAATTGTGTAAACTCAAAATTAAAATGTTTAGGAAACGAAAATTGAGTACAGTATTAAATAATAGTACCTGCGGCTTGTACAAAACTATTAAATTGCTAAAAGAACAAAAACATTTTTTGGGTCTTGTTTTAGAAAAACATTTTTTTTTTTTTTCCCCCTCGCTATTGTAATTTTTATTTTCGGGGGTTTTCAAAACATTATGGTCAACATGTCAAACGATACATAATTATTATTTAAAAATAATTGTGTAAACTCAAAATTAAAATGTTTAGGAAACGAAAATTGATTACAGTATTAAATAATAGTACCTGCGGCTTGTACAAAACTATTAAATTGCTAAAAGAACAAAAACATTTTTTGGGTCTTGTTTTAGAAAAAAATTTTTTTTTTCTTTTCCCCCTCGCTATTGTAATTTTTATTTTCGGGGGTTTTCAAAACATTATGGTCAACATGTCAAACGATACATAATTATTATTTAAAAATAATTGTGTAAACTCAAAATTAAAATGTTTAGGAAACGAAAATTGAGTACAGTATTAAATAATAGTACCTGCGGCTTGTACAAATCTAACAAATTGTTAAAAGAACAAAAACATTTTTTGGGTCTTGTTTTAGAATAAATTTTTTTTTTTTTTTCCCCTCGCAATTGTAATTTTTATTTTCGGGGGTTTTCAAAACATTATGGTCAACATGTCAAACGATACATAATTATTATTTAAAAATAATTGTGTAAACTCAAAATTAAAATGTTTAGGAAACGAAAATTGAGTACAGTATTAAATAATAGTACCTGCGGCTTGTACAAATCTAACAAATTGTTAAAAGAACAAAAACATTTTTTGGGTCTTGTTTTAGAATAAATTTTTTTTTTTTTTTTTCCCCTCGCAATTGTAATTTTTATTTACGGGGGTTTTCAGAACATTATGGTCAACATATCAAACGATACATAATTATTATTTAAAAATAATTGTGTAAACTCAAAATTAAAATGTTTAGGAAACGAAAATTGAGTACAGTATTAAATAATAGTACCTGCGGCTTGTACAAAACTAACAAATTGCTAAATGTACAAGAAAATAGTTTGGGTCTTACTTTAATGTTTTGTGGGATGTGCAAACCGTTATGTGCAAGATTTCTTTACACAATTTTTTTTAATAATGTGGTACATTATATCAAATGATTTATTTATATATTTACTGACAGAATTAGTTGGATCAAAAATATTTCCAATCTACGTAACTTTTTGAAATAGTTTAAATATATATTAAAAGAACCTCCTAATGGTAAAAATATGAAAGCACATTTTTAATAAAAAACTGGAACCTGGTTTTAGTTTTAATTCCTTTATGGGACCATAAATTTGATCAAATGTCCTTATAGAATAGGCATAGGACTTTTGGGGCAATTGATCCTAGTAATAATCGTAATTTCAGTAAAGTCACCACTAAAAGACTAGTTAACACTGTACTTAAAAATAGTACAATCAATAGTTTAAATGGTATTTAAATATATTTCGAATGTTATAACCCGCGTCTTTTTATTATTTTTTGGGGGTTTATAAACTGTAATTGAAAATGTATCATAACCTCATGAAATATAGCTCCATAACATACGTCATGAAAATAAAGAATATTTAGATTATATATTGAGAATACCACAAAAGTCAACTTATATAAAACGAATGTCAAAGCGACTAAATCTGTGAAAATAGAAGCAAAATTTAATTATAAAAAGGGTTACTTACTAGGACAGTGGCCAGAATTAAAAAAAAAAAATATACGATACCACATGGTTTTCCCGTTACTGCCGTTTGAAACTGTGGGGACTGCAAAGCTCGTAACCAAAAATAAAAGTAGGCGACTTAGACGTTGACGAATTTAAAATGAAAGATGGCAACCGGGAGTCTACGGGTTCGTCGAGTCCACGGACGCTTGCGATTAATTAATAACATTCGATTGGTTGAGGATTCCTGTCAGTATGACCATTTTACAATATATTATTTCGCAGCCGTTGGCAAAATGTCGCCATCGCGCGGGGTGTGTTGTCGGCCTGCTGTTGTGGAGACATAGCTTTTTTGGAATGTTATATCGGGATTGGCGGCGTGAGGGGAATTTATCTATAAATATATATTTTTATTGTTTTATGAATATATGCATTTATGGAAAATTTGAATTTTTGGGGAATCCCCGAATGTTATAATCTTTTTAATGATTTAACGTTTTATTTTAGAATTTTCAGCTTATATTTTGGATGCCACATGTAAAATTGCACGCAAAAATCGGTCAAATCTAGGAAACTTGTAAATAAAAATATTTAATTTTTGTTTCTTCTCAATTTGAAGCCGTGGTTAAAATATTATTTAACAGGACTTGTTAATTAAAATGATTACGAATTTGGACTAATTGAGTACTATATTTAACAATGGAACCGTCGACTGGATAAAAACTAAGCAAAATGCAGAATGTATCTGTCGTGTATAAGACAAATTTAAATAGTGTTGATTCCGGACATTACAATTTCCTTAACGATTGTTGAGGTTTGTTGGTCTAAAAGATTCAACTCATATTTTGGATGCCACATATAAAATTTCATACAAAAATTGTTCAAATCTGGACAATTGTAAGTCAAAATATTTATTTTTTTTTTCAATTTGTGTTGAAATATTACATGTTGATCGAAATAAATAATATTTCATACTATATTATTGACAACTATAAAGTGGGAAATAATAATTTTCTTATTTTCTGGAATTTTTTTTCTAAAGACACTAGAATATACATGCCATGATTCCAACGAAACCACACCTGAACCTTTTGAATTAACAGTTAAATATTAGCAATATATGTTACTGAAACGGATTAACAAAAATGTCCAAAACAGCATACACAGCTACTGATATAGATGACATGTCAATGTTAAAAGGAATTAAACGAGTGCTAGTCAAATGACCAACTAAACTAGATACAAAACGGCCCAGTGTGAAAGGAATTCACGAGCTGTGAAACCTGTTAAAGGTCCTAAAAGTTTAATTACGCATCAAACTGCAAGTGTAAAGGATGTTATAAGTTAATAGAAATAGTTTATATTTTGGATGTGACAAAATATTATGCAAAAATTATTCAAATCTCGGTAAGTTAAATTATTATTTAACATAACAAAAATGCTTATTTTTATGAATAACTGTAAAAATGGTTTTAGAGATGGATCACTTCTAAGACCTGCAAAATTTGTCAAAGGCCTTCTAGAGGATTAAAATCGCAATGGAACAAAGGCTGATAGTTTTTCAAAATTTCAGTAAAGTCACCTGCATAATTCTAGTTTAAGAAATATTTGAAAACATGTTTTTTTCACAGTTAAATAACTACAAACGGAAAGTAATTATAACAAAAACATTTTGAAAACCCTAAATGCAATGGTTTTTTTTATTTTTAAATTAATCAAATACTTCCTAACAGTACAAATTAAAAGTTCTATGTACTCCGGCCTCGGCTGTAGGTTGGCGACTTTAATTTCAAGCATGTCAAATAACTCCATCCGAACCGATGCATATAATGTGATAAGACACAAGACATTACATACTTCCTTTCCAAATTTGTATTTTTGGTTCAAAAATGATCCGAAGTTTAAACTAACTAAAACCAACTACTGAAACTTAGTTTTTTTTTTTTTTTTATTATTATTTATAAGCATATTACAAATACGAAAGTGTATTTGTCCTTTCATATTACAACGAAGCGACTGACCGAACATGATTTTTATGCATGTGGATAGTTGGAAGACTTGTGAGGTGACCGGACTTCTTTCAACACCAAATCTTTTGGTACTAAAATCGAATTATTTTATTGTTGATTTATGAGTTACTTTGACAATATGTATGAAATAAACAAATCTGTTCTATAACGACAACATCCATAATAAAACTAGATAAAAATATTTGTATACTATTTCTCGTAAAAATAAATTACATTTTTTGCCACTATTACTTTTTTTTTTTTTTCATTTCTATTTACTATTCATGCACTTCTTTGAGAAGGAATTATATAAATCCACACAGACAGACAAATATCTGCGTAAATATTTTCTAACTGTTTTAAAATACTAATAAAACAAATTATACAAGTATAATAGTATATATAACATATTTATTTGTTGTTGAAATTGCCGCTGATAATATTCTAGGTATTTGTATTATTTTGAAAATATAAAACAACTATAGTTTCCTAAAGAGAGAATAGAATCATTTCTATTTATTTAATTTTTATCCCCAAATAATAAAACATGTTTCCCAACATCATTTATTGGAAACAACTACAAAATAATTAACGAGATCTATGAACCAATAATTTTAATTTGTAAAATTTATATATAAATAATTTCAGTAATGGGGATAAATGAAAAAAAACCATAGAACATATTCGGGTTTTATAGGCATTAGAACAATCAACTTATGTTTCTGCAGTAACACAGTGATATTACAATCAATCTGCCATTTTCATTTGCCTCTTACAGTGTCGAGAAATCTTTTAGGTATACATTTTATTTTTTTAATAAAATTATTAATTTAACTATATTATCACATTATATTTTCCAGCACTCTCCGCTGGATTAAAATCTAGCTTAGAAGTACTATGTACAGTGCCGTGGCAATGTTTAGTATACATAAACAAAGATTTGACGACAAAGATTATTTAATTTTAAAGAGACGATCATAGATAAATATGGTAAACAATCAAGGCGACTCCTATTTTTTTTTTTTAAATTAATTATAATAATATAATAAATAATACCTATATTATGATGTTATTAAAAATTATCTTCATGTTGACAAAACCAAAAATAATTTCTTTTTAATACAATAGGAAGGTATAAATTTTAAATTATTGATACCAATAATAGTTGCGAGTGCTTTTGGGTACAAATTAATACAATTTTCAATTTAAACTGCAAAAATAACTAAAATCCACTTAAATCATTTCTTTTTTTTTTACTGTTTTAAGTTTATATCCTTCCTTCCCAACTTTCCACCTACTATTATATTGTATAACATTAATAAAATAGTAATGACCAACTTTTGCACTAAAAATCTGGACTTAACGAAATGTTGGGTACAAACATTACACTGGCCTATTGAGATTCAATAGAGCACAGCACTTATTTGAATAATTATCATAAATTCTTGAAATTTTTTATTTTTTATTAACACTATGTAGTTATAAACTACATTATTGCTTTGATAAAATAATGTACCATTGTGGCAAAAGCTGATAAGTGCAAAAAAGTTCATTTCGTGATTATACATATGTAAATAATAGAGTAGAAATTTTATTGTGTCAAAATATATGATATCTGTAGCTCTATTATTATATTTTTTTATAATCAATAAACTATCATGATAACTGTGTAACTGGAGAAAATAAAATTGTAATGCTAAATGATAACCTACACATTGTCACCGGCCGCCAATAATTATTGTGAGCATTAATGACAACACACATATCATCAATGGTAAATATTCCTTATTGTCATTTATCATGTTTTGCCATATACATATAAATCATTCATTATTAAATTAATATATATTACCAGGTCTATTAAGATCACATTATATTATATTATTAATTTAAGTGATTATCTTGTACAATTATAAATATGGTAGTGACCATATATTCCAGAATCCAGAAGAAGCTACTTTTGAATAGATAACTCTGCAAGTATCAGAAAGTAGTTCATCAAGAATTGATGAAAATGAGGTAGTTTCTAAAAAACGACATATTAAGGGTAGCAAATGTGAACTAATGAATCATAGAAGTTGGGTTTGGATTATGAAGATTGTAAAGCAAAAACTTTAAAGCCATTTTTTTTGTACTGTAAATTTAAATGTTGTCAAGTACATTCTGTTGAGCTTCAAAAACTTATTTTTAATGACTTCCATTCTCTAAGGAATAGTATAGCTTGAGATTGGGTTTTAATGGATAATATATAAATACTTGTAAAGAAGAGATCCATTGTACTCAATAAAAAGAGTCAATCATGATTTACAAATTAGAGGGTTGTCTATATCAGTTTGCAAAAAAGTGTATCAAAATATATTTGGTTATGGAAATGGTAAAATTGATACTATGAAACATACATAAGAAAAAACCTCAAAATCTAAAATTTGTAATCTGTCTGCAAAAGGTGAACATCCTCCTTACAATTTAAATGGTGAACAAAGAACTGACATAGCAAAACACATAAAATCATTTCCATAGTATGATTATACTTGTGTCATTATTCTAGAAAGAAAACAAGCTTAATGTACATGTCTCCTGCACTTAATATACAAAATATGCATGATTTATCTGAAAAAAGGTATAGGTATTTCCCATCTTTTAGGCATTACAAAGATGTTTTTAATAAAATTGAACTTAAATTTAAAATGCCATACAAGGACACATGCAAAATATGTGAAATAAACAAAAATCGAAAGAAGTATATGGTAAAGAACTAGAAATTCTAACTAAAATTCTAACTAGAAATAAATTTGCTTAATATGGTTGACATGGCTTATGCCTCAAAAATAAAGATAAAAATGTAATAACTTGTACTCCAACAATAAAAACAATAGTCTTTGATACACAGTAATGTTTATCAACACCGGATCTCAAAACTAATATTTTACAAAAGACAACCGTGGACCTACAATGAAACAATAAGAGATATTGAATAAAAATCAACATATTGTTATATGTGGAAGGAAACTTCTGGTGGTCATGGGTGAAATGAAGTTGCATTCATACATTACAAATATATTGAAGATTGTGTGCCAAATAGTATTGAACATTTAATTACATATTCAGATACTTGTTCTGGTTAGAACCGAAATATAAATGTAGTGTTGATGTTTATGCTTGCAGTAAAAACTCATTCATCTTTAAAAATCATTGACAAAAATTTCTTGTACCAAGACACACACATTTAGAGTGTGATTCCATGCTCGAATTGAGCGTGCCAAGTATTCAGATTCAGAAATTAGTATTCTAAAGATACAATTTTGTCCGAAACTTAAGAAGGAAAACTCCATGAAAAGTGATAGAAATGCAAAAAGAAAACTTTAAATTATATTCAACTTTATTAAATGGTACTATAGTCAAACACACAGTGGATATATATATTGAGAAATTAAATTGGCTAAAGATAGTTTGGTTGAGATAAGATATAAATTTTGGTGTTATAAAGTTCAAGTATTCCTTAGAAGAGGATGATCCATTCAAATGCCTTGACTTAAGGAAATAAGATTTAAGAAACAGCGATAAAAGTTTTATTGAAGTTCAAAATTTAATAATTCCTCAATCATATTCAAGTCAAGTGCTCATTGATACAGAAAAAAAGAAAGACCTTATTAGTTTGTTATCATTTATAAATGCACTGTATCATAATTTTATCATCAATTGAAAACTACCAATTAAAGAATGCTTGCACAAGATAAAGCTAATGAAGAAAAAGACTAAGAGGCTAACTACCAAATTAAAAGTTCCTCTTAATCATATTAACTTAATATAATATTGTAAAGAAGTTTGACAATTTTTCTTTTAAAGTTATTGCAATTACTTTAATATTTTTACTTGAACGCAAAAATTTCTATGAATATTGTTTTTTATTTAAATAAGTTATTGCATTTTTTAGTCTGAATATAATTATTTTATTTTAGTTAATGTGTATAACGATATAGATATCTTGCAATATGTTAAAAAACAAACAGGTTGTTTTATTTTTATTTATAATACTAAAAATAATATAGCGAATTGATTATCAGTATTTAAAACATATTCGTCAATACATGGTAAGTAATACTTTGGCAGTAAAAAAAAAACTATTATATAGTCTTTTAGTGTATCAAGTCTATCTATAAATACCCTTTGTTTTATAAGATATATAAAAAAAAAAAAATTTTTAATAAAACTTAGTTAAACGGAAATGCGAATAAATTGTATAATGTTCGTGCAAAATTTAGACATTTTATCAGCTTTTGCTACAATGGTACATAAACAGTCATGGATCTTATGTCTACAAATTATTATTTTGACTTTTACGCGATAATAATAACAGCAAAAGCTATTTATTTATTATATTTTGGTACTTACTTGTTTGGAAGTATTGCAAATTGAAAACCATTTTTTTATTTTATCATAAGTGAACAATGAGTGATTAGTAGCTATACCTTCAGCAGTGTGTAATATGTGCACTAGTCGAACCATATCCTATAAAATAATAAATTGATTAAGAAAAAAACTACACAATATTGGATAATAATAATAACTTATACAATAGAATTTATATAAATATTATTCGAGTAGTTTTGTTATTTTATAGTTTAAATAGTATAGAAATATATTCGTTCAAATTATGTCATATTAATTTTTTTTTTAAATATTCACCTAAACACAGTATATTACAATAAATGTATTGGTGCAAACACCACCATTACAACAACTTTACAACGCATCAAATTTATCACAGATATTATTAATGTAATTTGAAATGTTACAGCAAAAAAATATAAGTGTTGCATTTATATAATATATCCTCATATGACAATTTACTTAAAACATCTATTATATATTATCATTAGGTATATATAGTATTATATAAATGTATAATAAATACTATTATTAAAATAAAGAAAAAAATAATAATAAAGCATAATCATAATTAATTAAACGTGAATATCACTTAATTTTTAGTTCCATATTATTAACCTAAATAAAACACTTAATCAATTTGAACGCATTGCAAAAATTATTATATTTATCGTCACACGACAATTTACCTTAAAAAGTTAATAATTTAATTTAATTGTTAAATGATAATTTATAACGGTATTCTTTACCTCATTTTGAGTACGCGTATTGACATCCAAATCTCTACAATGTTTTTTAGGTTCAGGAAAAATTGTCATCCCACGCAAATGCATTTCTTCTGGTAGGATTACATGGTTTATGGATAGTTCTAAAATTTTATCTTCAATATTAGCTTGTGACAAGTAATTTAAAAGTATTACAGCATTAATAAACAATCCAGCTGAATCTTCTGGATTTATTGAATCTTTATTCTGTTTAACCCAATTCATATATATCTGAAAAAATAATGAATAAACAGAATGTATTTTTTAAAACCTGGATTTAAAAAAAAAAAAACATGGTTTTACCATTATGGTTTCAATAAATGGTATGTTTGATAAACGAGATTTAGGTTTTTTATTTTCAGAACCAAAAGATGATGTACCGCTATCATTTGACCCATCAGATTCTGTAAAAAATTAGATATTAATACAATTAGTACCCACATAATTGTACAAAGTATTTTGATTACACACCATCTTTTGATTTGTTATTATTTGGCCCATTTATATCAAATATTAACAATTCTTCTTCGCTTTCATCATCATCGGATTCATCATCAGGAGTTATAATGCTTTCTGCTTCATCTAATATTATTATCAATGCATTATTAATATTATAATATAAATATATATATATTTATATTTACTAGCTGCAAACCTGGCTTTGCTAGGGTCAAGTTAGATGAATATTTAGAATCGTCTAGACGTCCCGCACTTTGTTCTTTTAAAATTCAGAGTGAAGTGTGAAATGTATTGGTTTTATTATGTATGCTTTGTTTTAATTTTTTCTCCTGTCTAAATCTAACTAAATGTTTTTTTTTTTTTTTTAAATTCCATACTACTTTTAAATTTTGCTTAATTTTAAACTTTAAGTTTCAATTGGCCTTACACATAAAATATTTTTGGAACCAGTACAAATAGATTTTTTTACATGAAACATGTAACAGAACAGATCAATGTATAATTGAGTATGGGTAAAACATTGGACGGTTAAGTCTAAACTTGAACATTTAAAGTATGGGCCTGTGCTTTATTTATGGTCATTGAAAAGCATAATTTTACGGAAAGTCGGAGGTGTATAAAGTAAAATTTGATTGGTTGGTATCATTGGTATTCTAGGGATCAAGACAGTTTCCTAATTCCACAGCCATTAAGGATCGTACACTCAAGCAGGTAGATTTAAAAAATTTTATTCCTTGATTCCTTACAAAGAAATTTGGACCTTTGATCATGTGGAACAACATTCTTCAATAAAAACATTCACTGTTATTCGGATGAACTACATATATCCTACCAAGGGCATCCGTTTTTTTTTTACTCTGGGATAATCTTTGACGGCAGTTCCTCGTTTTCTTCGTTGGAATATTTAGGAAGGTTGTCCAGTCTACATACGAGTGTATCGACCGGACTGAACTTGCCTCACTTCATTCAAGAGTCCTAACTAAATCTAGCTCATGATCACAACTTTTGTTTGTATATTTTGTGGGAGAGGATTACTGACAAAAGTAAATCTTGCCGTTTTATTCTCTATAGTTATTTTTTGTATTATTTAATTTCCATGGTAATCAACAAATTCAACTGCTTTTTAATTTCATCTGTATCACCAAAGTAACCCATAAATTAACAAAAATAATTTGATCACTTTACTAAAAATTCCAATAACCCTGTGTCAGACACCCTTGCAGCGCCACCTATCAGGTCCAATTGTGAATCTAAATCATCCGGGGGGGCCTATTCAAACACACACAAAATTGTTTATAAAAATTATTACAGCCCTGTATGAGTTCAGTAACATACACGCAGACAAAATAAATATATATAAAGATATATTAACAATTCCTAGATGTGATGTAGTTTTTAAAATATTTTAAAATTTTTAAATTTATTAATAGCTATTTGTTATTTATTTTTACTAATGTTTTAAGTTAAAATTTATATTAAACGTGTTAAAAACACAAACAATTGTAATTTATCTTGAAGTTACAAATGATGATTTTTTTAAATTAAATCAACTGGTTATAAATAAAACACAACCAATAATACTCTAGGCAAAGTTTTTTTTTCTACATATTTTGAATTGTTATATTAATATTATTATTTAAAGATTTTAACTATATTTTTAACTGTTAAATACCAACCTCCTTCACTCCATTCTTGAGAATCTGGAGAAGAATGTTTTCTAAAACCACGCCTGCGACGTTGACGGTTTAGTTTTACATGATCAATATTTGGATTAACTAATTGTGGAAATTTGTCTACACAGTAAGTTACACTTTGCCCAATGAAATGCTCCATAAATGATATAAAAAATAATTCTGCTGTTTTGAGATTGCCAGTGTCTGGAAATGAATACAGTTTATATAATAAATTTATTTTTATTGTAATTTCATTTAAATTCAATAATTATAATATAATATAATATACAATTTAGATTATTAAAAAATGAAGAATGCACTTCTATTAGCAAATTTTCTGAATGTTCATAATTTGGTACAGATGTTAATTATTAGCGCATATGTTGTAATTGAAACATTGGCTTTGGAGTTTTTAAGAATAAGTAATAACTTATAACTTATAAATTATAATCATTAATAGGTGTTATAATTATAACTGTTTTAACTGTACATCTTTAAAAATGAAAAAAAAAAACTTTTGGCTTCTATGACCTACTCAAAATCATTAACCCAATAATAGTCATATGGCAATTGCATTATAGTTGTGTTTAAATGCATGCTATTTATTAGGAAAGTAATTATTTCAAAATAAACAGGTAATGAATGTTCCTAATGGTACAATATGGTTACAGGACTTATCGTACACAAACTATGAAAAAAAAAAAAAGCCCTAATAGTTTGTTGTACTATAATAATATATGTAAATAACCTAACCTAACCTAACCATTATACAGTTAATTTAAAATACATTTTATTAGTATTACCAGCTCGATATAGTTTGTTTAAGCAAGCTATTATGATAACAACAATTTTGAATAAATTTTCACTAGTCAACATTGCTTGTATATCCTCTGTAACTGGAGGTGCTACAATATTATCTACTTTATCTGTTTCTATTTTATTGTCAACTGAATTATTCTTGTTTTTTGAATTATCGGAATTATGCAACATACTAATAAATGTAGAATACATCTGCAATGTAAATTAAAATCAGTTAAATTAAGTCATACATTGTCTGTATATTTTAATTCACTTTGTCATTTATAAATTTACTTTATCTAATTCTTGAGCACTATTATTTTTTCCAGTAAACCATACATCCAAAATAGAAAAGAGTTTCTCCAAAAATACAGAATTACACTTCTCCTGCAATGCTAATATTAAGTTCTTTTCTCCTCCTTCAAATGGTTCCAAACTAAAAACACTAAAAATTTAAAAAATAAACAAATAGAAAATAGTTCATTATTTATATTAATATGTATTATATTATAAATTATAACATACCATCGGACATAACGATAAACAGCATCTAAATGTTTATTTTTTGATAGCGCCAATTGTCCAATTTGATTATGAGGAAGTCCATTATCTGGTTTATACTTTAATGCTTGTTTATAATAACGACACGCTGTTGAATAGTATAAGTCTAGTTTGTTTAACTCATACATATAACGCGATAGATCACCCAAACATATTAAACATCGGTATATTATTTGGTTCATACCGGCTTCTTCTTTGGTACCTGTAATTAAAAATGAGAGTACAGAACAAATTAAAAGTATATACTTATTATTAGGATTTAAATGCTGAAAACTGTAACATACCAATATCGTTCTTGTTCAACAGAGTGATATGATCCTTTTTGACATGAATGTCTGTATCATCATCACCCAATAAATAAAAATCAAACTGTTCAAGTCTATTAAATTTAGTTTCTGCTTGAAATTTAAATAGTAAATGATAATAACAGCCGATTCCAGATTGGAAATGATTTTCTAATAATGCCAATTCTGTAAGATTCCAGTCATTGTTCTAAAATAAATTTAATGTGATGGTATATTTTATTATATTTAAAAGTTGGGTATACCAGTATTTACACTAACTATACATGATTTATATTTTAATAATGAACATTAAAAATATGAAGTAATTTTAGAATCTCAGTGGTTTAATAATTATAATTTATTTTGTAGTTATAAATAATACAGTTTTTAATTATAATCGATCAAAAAGGATTAAACCTAACATCATTCAGAATCGTTTTTTCATCTGCAACAATTTATTAATGCATTCAGATAAAATTAAATCACACTAGATGTTGATCATTTGAGATACTGTTGCTGTAAATATGTTTAAATACCAGAAATAATTTAAAGAGTTTATTATCAAAATATGTGAAAAAACATTTGACGAATTTTAAGTTTCTACAATATTAAAATATTTATTATAATGTTGAAATGTGAATATCATTCTTAATACATATTATTTTTAAAAATATATCCTGTATAGTTATAGTAATATGTACTTAACACATTGATAAAATTAATACTTTACTTTGCGTAAAATTTTAGCAGTAGAATAAACATCGTGATAAGTTTTACGCCACATGATGTCTTCAGCCTTTCTTCCATAACACAATGGATCAGCAAGCATCATTCTTTCACAGTAATTTTTCAATTTTATTCTTTGTGTATCAACAGTAATGGTAAACAGATCTTTGCACAATAACGATCTACCACGTTGGTCGTCCAAAAAATGAGATACTTCAGTAATACTCCTGTGGACATTATTTGTAAACTTTTTATTATATTTTTTTAACAACATCATATGAATTATGTATAATATTACTTTGAAACAAATTTATAGTTAAGTTTCATAGTAATATGGGTTTTACAATGGTTTTTTCTAGCATTTTATTATTTTTTCTAATTAGTATTTTTAAGTATCGTTGTTGTAATCATGGTAACCAATATTAATTTGGAGAAATAAAATGAAATACAAATAAAACGTTTTAATGTTGTGAAGACTGTTCAATGGTTTGTAATAATCATTCATTATTAGATAAACTAAACACAAAATTAACATCGAGGACAGGCATTGTAGTTTTAGCAAGCAACCAGTTACTAAAACCGATACATTAGAAATTTCCGGATTGTTTCATATACATTTTTTGTAGAATTTTTAATGCAGCATCATATTTTATACTAAAGATAATAATCTGAAGTCAGACCACTCACTTGTATAATTTTTTTACTGATTCGCTGGGCTCCGAGGATGTGGAATCCACGACGGCGCCGTTCTGTGCTTTTTTCATCTCGACCATTTACAACCTCATTCGGTATTACATGCTATCCATTTCGATTAAATCAAATCAATATTGTACCATGTCACCGTGTAATAGTGTCGGTTGTTCATCAAAACAAATAGTACGCGCTGCGTATGTCGAACGTTGACGGGGATTCTGGGCGCTGGTTGTAGGAGTCCGCGGTAAAGGTCACGTATGTCTTCATCGCAAGCGCAACGACGTTTTGCCTCGCAAATAAACCGAACCAGTCGCGGCGACGTCTGTGGAAAATAAACGGACGATGACTAACAAGTAGTTCGAGTAATGTTAATGAAAATCAACAGAAGAAAAAATAATAATAAACACAACAAAACAAAACGGAGATTTAAAAGCGAACTCTGATAAGGTGTTCGGACGGAAAATCGATACAGTGGTAACGGTATGACGCTCGCGATTCCGACCGTTTGCGTCACGGTCGTCGGCCAGACCGCGGGGACCTAATGATAATAAATTCTTATCGGGTCTACGTGACCGACAACCCGGTCCAAACCACCCCGTGCACTGATACCGCATTTATTATCTATGTGACGTAATCGCGTTGAACCGCACGATAACGCGAGTGATAGCCGATCAGTGTGGACAACGTTACCACACTGATATAACCTCAAGAATTGTACTAATTTGCGTTTACAAAAAAAAAAAAAATGAATCCCAATTTTACAGTAATAATTATGTGTATAATTATCTTTCCGTAGGGATGGCAAAAAATCGTTGACCATCGAAATTTCGATATATTGCATACTCAATATCGATATCACGATAAATCGACCGATATCACGATATATCGGAAAATGTATTTCTAAAACTAAAAAAAGGCTTATAGACTCATACATGGGTGATAAAACAGTATGCCCGTTGACTGTAACTCGTACTGCAACAGTATTATGGGGACGCCATAATTTTGTGGTCGGTAATATATTCACTAGTGAATTATTAAAATTTTAAAATGTATTTTTTTTCTTTAATAGAAAATACACATTCTGTTCCCCATAGGTGCAATAAGAGTATTAGCTAAAATAATAATAAGATATGAAATACTTAACAAAAGAAAGGAGGTGGCTTCTTTCCCCATTGATGACACTTTTAAGTGATTATTTTTTATTTCATATATTTCACAAGGTCAAGTTAGTAAATCTCTACGCCATTTGCGTTTAAAGCGCCTCGGATGATTACCAAGTTTAATATTTGCTGAAAGAGCTTTTATTAGGGGATTGGAATGAGAGGTTAGACGAGTGTGGAATATTTTATAATGTGTTATTGTTTCTTCTTTTACAGTTTTTAATTTTTAAATCAGTATGAAGGGTATAATTTGATACTATGACGGGAATTTGTCAATTTTCTTAATGTAATATTTTGAAAGGCCTGAATTCGATTTAAATTTGATTTTTTGGCATTTACCCATATTTGTAGACCTTAAGTCCAAATAGGTTTGATGAGAGATTCATACATTAGTAATTTCATGTTTAAGTTTGTTATTAATTAGTAAAGTTTCAAGCATACGAAATCGCAAGTTTATAGTTGAAGTCTTTTTGCACGAGTATAATGAGTCCAAGTAAGTCGGCGGTCTAAAGTTAAAGCCAAGATATTTTACAGACGGAGTTGAAGGAATTCGAGTACCGTAGAGCAATGTTTCTGAACCTTTTTTTATATCACGGAACACCGAACAATAATATCTTTTTATGCGGAACCCCTATGAAAATTATCTTTAAAAAGAAGAGTACACAAAATATGGCGATAAACGGCAACATTAGCACATTGCACTAAAATACTATTTTGATAAAAGCACTTTCGTGGAACTCCTAAGTGATCTTTGCGGAACACAGGTTAAGAAACATTGCCGTAGAGAGTAACGCTTGGACACTGTCCGAAATTAAGAGTAAAAGTTGTGTGTGATTTTATTTTGCTCGATTTTGCTTAAACCTTCACTTCTTATACCAGACTTCCATTAATGAAATGTGATTTTGTAGATTATACGATGCGACAACGGGATCTCCGTTTGTTGAAATAATTACTTGATCGTTTGCATAGTCGGTCGCTAAGGTGTTAGACTTGGTCGGTTGGTCTGAAGCATACGTATATGTTATACAGTATTTAAAATTTAAATTATTTTAAGAACAGTATTATATAATATACTATAGTATATTAATTATGAATTATGATGTTTGAAATTTAAACAACTAATGTATTTTTAGCAATATAGCTATCAGCCATCGAGAATTATTAATATACCTAATAATAGCTCCTCTCAATTATTTTCCCAAATTTATTGTGATTCAATAGACATAAGTTATTTATAATAATGTGACGTATTTTTTTATCGCGTGCGGCGTGCCTACTAGGGATGGGTAGAAAACATCGATGTTTAGTCTTCAATATATATAAAAAAACATCGAGGTTAACAACGTGTTAAGAACCTTACAGCCCGTTTTTAGAATTATTTACTGATAAAAAAAAGACATTGAACTCTTATTTTTTTTTCAAATTACTATGTCAACACTTGACAAGTAATTTTACATTTGAAACTCTGGTATATACATAGTATAATAGATAAGTTGAAGGTTATTACTTAATACTGAATACTAACGTTTATTAGAAAAATTACCATCATGTATTATTAACATTTAACAAAAATACTTTTTTTTTTAAGTCGGAAATCTCTCCTCCCCCCACCCCCCAAAAAAAAATACGCCATAGGTTCATTGTACCAACTCACTACTCACTCATAACCACCCACTTCACCACATACTTTGCTCCTTTTCTTTATAATAGCCACTCTCCCTGCTCCTTCTCATTAATTTCCCATTTAATTGTATATAATGTTTATTTTTAATCATATTTTTTTCTTTCTTAATTCCATGTTGTTATTTCGCTGAAAGTGCCCCCCGGACGTTAATTTTGTAAATAAAATAAATAAGTAATTACTCGAATCACAATATCGAATAAAATTAATTAGGTGAACGGCCACTTGGATCCCCAAGATCTTAATGGCATGGAAAGGATGTCAATTGGGAGCCCTACAAACTGAGAAATTATTTTAATGATACTGTATTTTTCAGGAAGATATAAATTTGGATATGTAAAAGTATTTTTAAAGAATTATTATCAAATTTCTACTATAGATAATTATCGCAATGTCTTTTTAACAATAATATTATATTATATATAGTCTCGTTGCGAGCGTCGTAACGATCACACGTGCTGTATCGTTGCGCTCCGCCGTTATCTTCCTTTTCCGATAGCAAGTCAGTCATTAGCGTTAATGTCGTGCAACAGTTATTCATTAATGTACGATTGCTTTATTATAATATTTCCTATATTATAACCGTTTTATACTACGTTTTTTCGGACTTCCCGGCTTCGGCTGGCAGTTTTCCCTAAATACAAATCTAATAGATATTATTTATGCCAAACAAACAAAACTTATCAACAAATCTTTCCAATTATAATGATAGACTCCATAATAAAATGGTAAATAATAACTCATCCAAGGCCACCACAAGCAGCTCACGTATACAGAGCACCTCAAGTGATTCAGTTTTCTCAAGTTCAGAACTTCACTATAAAAAAATTGATGACTTTAAAATGGTAAAAGATAAATCTAAACGCCACCTATCTTCCTCCAGCTCCTCCGGGAAAAAGGAAAACAAAAAATCCAAACTATTATTTACCTCTACTAACCGCTACGCCTCACTTGCCGTTGATGATAATACAGAACCAAATATACAAAATCAAAATTCCAATACAGAACAAGTTAAAAAACCCCTCTTCCGCCTCCAATAATAGTACGTGGTATTAAAGGTTTCGTAAGTGTGAGAGCTGAACTAATAGACATAGTTGGCAATGAAAACTTCTCAGTAAAAGCAATAATATACTCCTTAAAAATCCAACCCAGCAACCCCAATGCATATAAAACAATTATTCATTTTTTAAAAGACGCGGAGGCCGAGTTCCATACGTATCAAATGAAATAAGATAAAGCACTCAGAATAGTCTTACGCAACCTTCATCCAACAACCACACCACTTGAAATCAAAACGGGTCTCGAAGAAATTGGCTTCTCAGTACGCTCAGTCACTAACGTTCTTAGTAAAATCACAAAAATCAAATTTCACTAATAAATGGCTTAATGAACTGGGATATGTTTCAATCAATCCTAATCAATCAAATTATTTAAAAACCAGCCTAAAAACTGATACAGACATTGATGAGGCGGTTAATAATCTCACTACCTCTATTCAATCAGCAGCCTGGTGCTCTTGCTCACCAATTTCTACTTCTAATTAAAATCAATACAAAATTCCCATTCACATAAGACAATTAATTGTTCATAAAAGAAGGGCTCAAGCTACTTGGCAAAGAACCAGATATCCCTCCGATAAAAGAATTTTTAACAACCTGTATACAAAGTTAAAAACAGAAGTAGGTAAACAACGCACCAACGATTTTATCAAATATACAGCCTCGCTGTCTGAAAAAGACGGCTCACTCTGGAAAGCTACTCGCAAAATACTCAAACACAAACCAACCATTTCTCCATTAAAAAAACAGGATGGAAACTGGGCGATAAATGATATCGACAAAGCCGAAACTTTCAGAAAACATCTTGCAGCTATTTTTCAACCGAACCATATTACTGCTCCTGCTTCTGAAAGCGAAATTAATTAATTTCTAAACAATCCTCTCCCTCTAACCTTACCACCAAAATGCTTTTCTCCCTCAGAAATCAAAACTTTCATAAAAAATTTCCCTTTAGGCAAATCATCAGGATTTGATCTAATAACGGCCGATGTAGTTCGTAAACTACCTCATAAAGCCATTATCCATCTCACTCATATCTTCAACGCAATCCTTATACTATCGCACTTTCCAACTCAATGGAAATTTTCTGTCATAATTTTGTTCCATAAACCTAATAAACCTACAGATTACCCAACCTCATATCGTCCAATAAGCCTACTCCCTTTCTTCTCTAAACTTTTAGAAAAATTAATATTGAAACGTATATATCCAATCATCATAGAAAATAACATAATTCCGAACTCTCAATTTGGATTCCGAGAAAAACATTCGACAATACACCAAATACACAGACTTGTTGATGCCATTTCGTGCTCGCTAGAAAATATACAATACACCTCCGCCGTATTCCTAGATGTCTCACAAGTATTTGACAAAGTCTGGCATCCTGGAATCTTATATAAACTTAAAAAAATCTTAGCTCCTTCATACTACCTTCTCCTAAGTTCTTATTTAAAAGAACGCTCTTTTGCCGATAGCTTGGAAGCTGAAATCTGTAATATCTCTCCAATTCTAACTGGTGTACCCCAAGGCGCAGTCTTATCCCTCACATTGTACAATATATACACCGCGGACCCAGCCCATTCATCCTGATACATCAGTTGCCGAATATGCTGACGACAAAGTTATTTGCTCCACGCACATCGATCCTTTAACAGTTTCGACATCACTACAGAATCATCTCGATCTACTATCTCCCTGGTACTCCCAATGGCGCATAAAAATAAACGAAACAAAATAAATAAATACTACTTTTACCCTCAAACTTCAACAACCTCCCCCAATTTTCTTAAATAATCAAATAATACCTCACTCGGACACGGTAAAATACTTAGGACTATACTTTGATAAAAAAACTTAACTGGGCCAAACACATACATATGACTAAAATATCCTTAAATCGACGAATTTCCATTTTCCGTAGCATTATGGGCAAAACCTCAAATCTCAATCTAAAATCTAAAATTAACTTATACAATCTCTTACTAAAACCTATATGGACTTATGGAATTCAGCTCTGGGGAGCTGCCAAAAAAACCAACACTAATAAAATACAAGTGGTTCAATCAAAAATACATCGAATCATCACTTGCGCTCCTCCGTACGTCTCCAACGATACTTTTCACACTGACCTACACATACCTCTTGTTAGAGAAGTTGTAAAATTACATTACAAAAAATTTCACAAAAAACTCCACAACCACCCCAATCCCCTTATTTCAGAGCTTTCCTCAAACTCCCTTCCGAACAATACAGTAAGGAGACTCAAACGAATGTGGCCCAGAGATTTCGTAACAATGAACTAGTTGGTTAGCATTATAATTAATAAATAACCAAATTTAATTTAATTAATTAACAATTAAAAATTCTCCCGCCGTAGTACTATCATTGGATGGCCTCTTCAATTCATGTATTTCATGAGAATAGTATTAGTTTTTTTTTTTTTAGATATAAGTAGGAACTTGTTATACTTATAATTATTTTTAAAACTACTAATACTTGCTGTTAACTTTATATCATTTATGCTCATTGTATCATTTGCATACAGATTGTATAATTATCTTATAGAAAAAAAAAAATTATATTATACAACCGTGTAACCCGGTTGGAACCTGATAATAAATATTTGTTATCAGATCTGTGGAGCATAGTTAAATTATCTATGGGTTTGAGCATAAATTTTGTTTTGTTACGTTGGCGCTAATGTCTCAATGATATTGGTTATCAATGTAGATTTTTTTCAATTAGTTTTATAAACGTTTTAGTTTTGTTTGTTCCATCGTCTGTAGTTAAAACTACATTGAAACTATTGCTCTTGAAATGGCTACAGAAGACGCTTATGATCAGGTAATAATTGTAATATTATTATTTAATACGTGTATGATTGAAAAAAAAATCAACATAATTTTAAATGTTTTGGTTCATGGCTAAATAAACAATGTTTTGATACACATAGATACCCACTAAATATTCTATCTAATTTCTGTATATAAATGACGAAATTAACTCTGTTTTCACTTTTTATTTATTATTCCTAATGAACCCAATAATCATGCCTACTGTCAATTAAAATTACACATCTATGGCTAATTGTTATACCACTTGGTCAATTTGTTAAAGAAATTATTATTAAAAAATGTTAATACATTTAAATATCGCTAACTACACACACTACTGTTAAAAATGATATTTTCAATATTTTCTTTGTGCAGGCCCATTTTTATAAACTTATTTTTTTGGTGCTATGATTCCTTCTAGTTGAGCTTTTAGTTGTTGATTGGATCGTTTTAAAAAATTGATTTCTTCGTTGTGTCTTTGTTGTTCGGCAATGCGTTGTTCAGTTCCTTGTCTTTGAGCCATTTCATATTTTACAATTGCTGTTGCTAAATCATCTTTAATTTTCTGTTTTTCGGCTTCCATTTCAGTCAATCTATCTTGCATATCTAACTTGTTATGTTCTGCTGACAATGACTTCCTTATACCGAATGCTATACTACTCTCGTATAATGACCGATACGCATCCATTGTCATTTGAAGCTCATCACGAACTTTTAGTAATAAAAGTCCACGCTCTGCACAATTAATGGTAACCTAAAAATTAATATTATGTTACCAAAAAAAAAATAATGGTTTAATGGTCATACTTATAAATTAAATTAATATGTAATTAACCTGACGAATTATCTCATCAAAACATTGAGAGTAGAGAGCTCTTCTAGTTGGACAAATACCTGTTTCTCGTGCCTGTAAATGTTGTAAACTCATATCCAACATTTCTGTTAACCTAATTACATCCATTCTAGTAGCTGGATGATTTGAGACTTTTTGTCGCCACCGTTTTCCTTTTTCTTCCCATTCTCTTGGTGGCAGAATACAGTTGAGAATTTCATCACATTCTTTATTTTTTTCATTTGATATTAAGCCATCCTTTTTATCAAGTTTCTGTTAATTATAAATTAATTAATCATATTAATAACATACTATTATAGACTTAATTATTCACGAACCTTTTTAGGTAATTTTTCTTCGCGTTCAGTTACTAATACTGGATTACCGTAGCGTACCAAATTCATCTCCAGAGGTACTATTCTTTCTCCCATTGTATTAACTTGTATTAAGTTCTTCTGTTTGTTTTACTTGTGAAAACTTGTAAAATGGTTAATTCATTGTTTAGGTACATAACATTATAAGACAGTTTTGTCATTAAAAGGTATATTTGAATTCGGTTGCTATGGTAAAATTACAATTATTGATTAATAATAAAATGTATTCATTGATAGTTAACATAACTAATGTGCTGAGTTTGTATAAATAATTATAATTATATTCTACTATTTTTCAATAGTTCAGTCAATATAAAACATTGAATCATACATAGAAATGTATCTATTTACGGTCTACCAAAATGTAATTTATATTTTTACTATAATTAATAATTTAATAAATAAAAATAAATACTGAAAACTTTATTTCAACAAATAAAAAAACACTTCAAAATGCTATCTATGTGAGCGTCACACTCACATGTTTACCAACTGCGGGTTAAATAATAATTATTTTGTATCTTATAGTGCAAACAAAAATTAATTAAATTATAATAATTAAGTACTTTTGTTTATAATATAGCATTTTACTAATATCTACTTTTGTATTATTTTAGTTTGATGAAGAAGAACAACAAGTAGAGAGTCAGTCATTTACAAAAGCTGGCCGAAAACGACTTTTCTCAAAAGAATTACGTTGTATGATGTACGGTTTTGGTGATGATGAAAATCCTTATACTGAAAGTGTTGACATACTTGAAGATCTAGTTATTGAATTTATTACGGAAATGGTATAATAACTCTAATGTTTTTTTTTTTAGTATTTTGAATTTTATTTATATTATCAATAGACACACAATGCCATGGAAATTGGAAGATCTGGTCGAGTTCAGGTAGAAGATATTGTTTTCTTGGTGAGAAAAGATGCAAAAAAGTATGCTAGAGTCAAAGAGTTATTAATGATGAATGAAGAATTGAAAAAAGCCCGTAAGGCATTTGACGAAGGAAAGTTTGCTGGTAAGAATAGAAATTATTTAAAATCAACTATATGATCATATTGTAATATTATGCTAATGACATATAGCAGGGGAGGCTACAAACCTTAACTTTGGGAGCCGCAAATGTATAAAGCTAATTCTAGGCGAGCTACATTGTAAAGCGATGTTTATAAAATGAAGACACATTTTTAATTTAAATCAAATGAAGGAATATTTATTTTTTACACTACACAATACATTATTATTATTAACATTATTGTTGTTTTACTTATGAGAAGTGCTTTTTCAAGTGTTCATTTTTTCTGTAAGTTTTTTGAAATCTGGCTGATAATTTGTAAGCGCAGTTCGCATAAGTTCACTTAATTGTTTATTAGTTAGTTCAGACCGATATTTAGATTTAATGAATTTAAGGGTTGAGTACAATGATTCACACATAAATAGTACCAACGATTGAAATAAGTGTCATAAAACACTCTTTTGTTGGTGGGTATTTTTCTTCTGGAACATTTTTCCAAAATTCTATGGCAGAAACACCACTTTGTTTGAGTCCTTTGTCCTCTTGCAGTTCTAGTAGCTACAACTATACAGCTGCTGTATCATTTGTTATTGGTGATCAAACAGGACAGCCATTGCTCACAACATCAACAGCCAAAGGATTTTCCAGGAATGAAAATGATGATTTAAGTGTTCTTCTAAGAGTTCTTCCACCACCTCCAAGTCTTTTGACATATACCTCACAAATATGGCTAGTTGTGGCTTATCTTTAATATCAGTAGACTTGTCCAGAGCCAGGCTTACTGCTAAACACTTACTTAGATTAGTTTGTAAATTATTTAAAATATCCGCACTAATAACAGAAACTTGTCTCTCTATTGTGTCTCTAGCAACGGGCATTTTGTTTATGAGTTTCTGCAGTTTTTTATTTTCTGGTTCTAAAACAGAAATAACATGTGCCATGTTTTTCTTAATAAACTCCCCCTCTGTGTAAGGCTTTTTTGCTTTTGCAATATTAAAAGCTAAGATGACACCAACTTTGGTTGTTAAATCTGCTTCTTTGGTAAACATTGACATAGCCCTACTCTAACCATGATGATTTTCCTTGAGTGAATTCAGTTTGGTTTTCCTTAACTGAGAGCCAACTTGAAAATCTTTATTAAAACCAACTATGGTTAGTGTCATGATGGCGTTTTAGATTACTGGCCTTGAACTGTGACAAAGTTACTTGACATAAAAGACACATTAGCTACCGTTTTTTTCTACAAAAGGAATTATTCCTCCTAGTCTGTATTAAAAGCCCGATTCTCCTCTTCATATTTACACTTCTTAGATAGCATCATAACTGTTTAGACACTAGGCCACAACTGTATTCAAACAGTACACAGAAAAATATCAGTATTCAGTACTCGCTACTGCCTACAAGTGAACCCGACTAACCTTAACAGAAATCCTGTTATTATCGTCATTGTCGGGCGCGAACGAAACACACCGTGACTATTTTTGCTACACACACTAAAATCACCGCAGCCGTGCCAATCTATACCTAATAACGACTAATGATAACGAAACCAACTGCAATAAAAACACTATTGATTCTAACAGAATTTTATATTTATTCATTTTAATCAAGGGCCGCATGCAGCTCGCGAGCCTCGTTGTGGCAACCCCTGACTATATAATATTATTTTTCTAATGTTAAATTATATATATTAATAGTCATTGTTTTATTTTTGCAGGTAATGAAGTACCAAATAATGGAAATAGTAGCATCACCAAATAATCGATAAAACTTTTTTTTTTGTGTTCAATGATGTATTTATTTTAATTGTTTAACATGTATATGTAAATATTAATTAACTACTGTCCAATTTTATAAATACCTTTAAGCGTGTATACATAATAAATTTTGTTGTATTATTTATATGATACATTTTATGATAAACAAGGACTTATTTAAATTATATATTAGAATATAAAGAATAAAAAATACACCAATACACTGTATGAATTGATTTAACAATATTTACATATTATTATATGTGAATTAAATTTTATGGTTGTAACATCTTCATGAATATTAATTTTATATTTAGAGTATCAATGGTAACTTAGTTTTTAAAGTGGTTACTTATACAGTGTTTGACACTTAATTTAATAGGTACTGGGATATCAATTAGTGTTAAGTTTATAGAATTGGTAGAAAACAGTAGATTGGCAATTGGGGTTTACCTCAGGTATCAAAAATCTTTGGTTTATTTTTCCATAGTATTCAAATTAACATAATCGTTTATTTTTAGTATTACTATCTTTAAGTTTATATGATATTTTTACCATTGTAGTATATTGTATTAATGTTATTTATAATGTTAGAGCAGACACACATCTCATACATTTTTTTTTTTTTTTGTAAATGGTAACCGGCGCCATATTACATTTTAAAAAAAAATTTAAATATAATATTTCCCATTAAATTAGATAATATAATTGATTTTTACTTTGCAATTTTAATTTTTTTACATATAGAAATTAAGTTATAATTAATAAATGTAAACTCATATAATTTTATTGTCCACATCACAAAGATTACTATAATTATATTCTAATATACACAAATTTATGGCAAATTTAATTTTTTTTTTTTTAATACCTCATAGTATTGGGTTCGGATTGGTAAGGTGAGCTACTGAGAAAATCTCGGCAAACTGGTCGTATGAGTGTGGGGGTTAAAATACAATTAGCCACCTATAGGCTCTTAATAATTTTGAGTGAATGTCTAAATGTACCATACAAATTTTGGGCCAGTGAATATGTAAATAAGTCGTTTTGAAATTTAAATTTCGGTAGGCCAGATTAAAAATATATCTTTATCATCTATCCATTCATACAATGATATTGTAATGGACAGGCAGTATTATAAAATATTTTCAATTAAAAATAATCAGAATAATATCAGAAATAACTCCAGAATTAGATAATTTTACTGTCAAAAAATATATATAACCATTTAAGTGGATACCAACATAAGTGCTTTATTATTTTGGATTTCCAAAATTAAAAAGTATACTTAATTAATTTCTTATTGTCATCATCGGTCAACTAGGTACTATAACATACATATGTTGTATTTTTGTATATACAAATACTTACTATACACTTATAGTATACTTATATACATATATTTATAGTATTTAATATTTGCACTTTTAGTAGTACAGCTTTCCCGAGGAACCTCTGCAACCCTCAGATCCGTATTAAATTTCTTAATTCCCTACGAAGGATCTTTTGATTCCAAAATTTCCAGCAGTTATTTTCCTATAATTTGGTACTTAAATCGAATTGACGAACCCGACAATAATTCTTCGGGGCTTGATACATTCATTGACTATGCAATCATAGCGTTGTGGCTACGAACAAAATTATTTCGATTTTTTTGGTAATTTACGTAATCGGGAATTTTTTATTCGTAATTTATTGCTCAACAAATGAAATATTTATATGTACAAATATATTCATTATAGATATTTGTAATATTGTTCAGCTATATCCTACGAACAGCTAACAAAAGTTCCTAATTATTGGCATTATTGGTTATCATTTAGCCGTCAGCACTGGCCATGACGGACTAGCCTACGTGTCTGTTATCAACATTTTAAAAATCATAATCACAATAACACAATTCAAAAGCCATAGAAATAATTTTTTCCATTATTAAAATATCGAATTTTTACCCGTATGCATAATAAAATATCTTTAAAATATTATATTGTTGTATACGGGCGATATAATGGAAAATTTATATCACCAAACAAATAGGTTGATATTGGAAACGCAAGAATTATTTCACAAATTGGAAAGTTCAAAATCCGAACTCGTCGAAGCGGACGTACAATCCAAAATATTGACCATTTCAAAGTAATGAATTTTATATATATATATATAAACGATTTTTTTTTTTTTATCAAGTTAAATATGCTGTATTTTAAATGGTATTTAGAAATTGTGAACATCTCGATATACTCGTGCACAAAGAACCTGTTTCCAGACGTAACAACGCCAAATTACGTGTTGATCAACTTAAATACGATTACCAGCACTTACAGGTAAATCCGATTCTATTAAATACGAATCTATAATACGCATATTTAAAATCTAAACATATTAGTCAGCGTTAAAAACACACCAGCAAAATCAGCAAAGGCGATTGAGAGCTGAACAGGAACGCGAAGAACTGCTCAATCGTAGGTTTACGAGAAATGCAGATATCAATGATACAACAATATTAATCGATAGTTCCATACAACATCAAAACTCACTACAGGTACCTTAACTTCCTTAGAATCAATTAAAATTGTTGACAGTAAAAATGAATAGAATTTTATTATTCATTTCAGGGAGCATACCGAGGAGTAGATGATTTATTAGGATCAGGTGTCAGCATACTACAAAGTTTACGTGAGCAGCGTGACCGACTAACAGGTTCAAAGAACCGTTTATCCGGAATTTTTGGCTCGCTACGGCTTTCCAATACAACTATGAAATACATTGAAAAGAGAATGAAAGAAGATAGGTACATACTGTATGGAGGAATGGCCATCACGATTCTTGTTATAATCATAGTTATGATGTATTTCAGTTAATATCCTTGTACAATTTGGTGAGTAATATTATAGTCCATATTGTAACCTATATATGTCTAATATGCAATTAATGGAATTATTGATGTATACATTTTTAAATGTTGTTTTATTTATTAATTAAATTGTTTAAAAGTATTTAAGTAAATTATTATTGCCTATACCAATAATCAGCGCTTGAATTGGGAGACAGGCTTGTCCACTATTTTTTATACATTTTTTAGAGTCCCTTTACAAATTATTTCTATTGAGACTGGGGGACGGTACAGTCCAGAGATGTACCGTCCATCTCCTTTTGTATAAAATAATGTTATCAAAAAGCATGTATACACTGTAAATATTAATTTCTAGAATTTAATATTTATATTATCTGTATTGCCTAGTGTGATAGAGTAAGTAATTTAACCAACATTTAAATATTATCTTTTTTTTTTATGGAAATAAGGAACAATTTTTTTACAAATAAATAAATATGCAAACAAAACGTAAGATTGTAAGGAGTATTATTAGTCTTGTTTTTTTTTTTATAAATAATTAATTATTTAATTACAATAAAAACCATTTATAATGACATTCAAGGGACCAATCAAAATTGGTCATAATAACCAATTATCATTATAACCAAAACGATAAAATAAAAATTAGAAACTCTATTCCATATACAATGTACATATATTTATATGAAGATAATATTGTATTAGAAAAATCTGTTATCTTAGTTTCTATAAAAATCATGCTGTATTTTTTCAAAATTTGTTGAATTTGAATTTTATTAGCTTTTTGTTAAAGAATCCGTTAATTGGAATGCATACATTTCTATGATTTTCAAACCATCATAATAAAACTGTCTAAATCCATATGGGTACAATTTCAAAGTTTTCTAACTGATAATTTTTTGTTTTGAAATTTTTTTTCACCTTTTTTTAAACGAAAAATGACATTTTCTTTTTATCAATTGTGAATTGCTTTTGTTTGTTCATTTTGCTACAATTCAACGTGCCAATTTACACAAAACACAGTTAATCGCACGACAATTATAATTGAGTACACTAACGTCACTGCACTGACAAAATAATGTATTATCGGTTATTATATTACCTTTTATAAATATAATATAATATTAAAAATAAAATATTTTTATAATATAACCAAAAATAACTGTAATAACAACCATATATTCATTATACAGATATTATAATAATCTATACAATATAGGAATTTTTCTGGAACCTTCAACCCAAGGTTATTACACTCAATATGTCACTACAACCGGTATCATTTTAAACCGTTTCTACTGTATATCTGAAAAGTGGTTTAAGGGGAGGAGGATGCTATTAGTTTTATAAGTCTCATAGTCCCTTTTCTTTTATTTTTCCAATTCAAGCACTAGTTATAATTATTATAATGTAAACTAAATATTTAATTTAATTATTAAACAAATATTATTGAGAATGGCTAATTTCTTTTAATAATTAAAAATTATAACATAACAAAGCTAGTGTGACATTCTCTCAATTTTTAAAATATTATTTTTGGTCTAGTCTGATATTTACTATTGCACACCGTTGTCTTAAATTGTTTTATTGACATTAAATCAATTAAATTATAGTTAGTTATATACCACTGGTGGCTTGTGTGTGCAAAAACAAAACAATTTTTTATCTATTGTTAAGATATGTTTAATTATTTGCTGTATTAATAAGGTGTCACAATAGTTATTGTTTATAACCAAATATATTTTATTTTATTCTCCAAATTGATATATTATATTATGTAAAAATTCAAAAATTGATAATCTTGTCAATTATTTTTCTTTACTGTGCTGCTAATATTATACAACTATAGTTGACTATACTAGTCAAATAAAGAATAAGAACAGTAATAAAGTCTCCTTTGTAAGAAACAAATTTGTTTTTGTTAAATTATTATTTAAACATTGTTTATATACAACTTGACAGAAAATTGTCTACCTTTATTTAACATATTTATTTTACAAATTATGATGTTTAATGAAATATTTAATCTCTATTTTGAGATGTGAACTGAAATTTAACTCTACATCTACCACTGATTGCTCTACATTAATATTTGTTTAATTTTAATTCTGTAAGGATAAGTAATACAATATATTTATAAGTTATTAATTATCCATGTATATAATTATCTTGTAAGTCTACCAATGTATGCCCATTGCTATGTTTTTTGGGTCTGTCCTATACAATTGAATAAATATATTAAAGACTATAACAATGACAATGATATTAAGTTATTTTTGTAAGTTTTTGTAAGTTCTTTCTAACAATAATGTGTTCTCTTAAAACAATCTCAACTCATTTGCCAAGTATTGACTTCAATGGTTTTAAATAGATGGATAATTTAAATACATTGTTTGAATTGGGTTCATTGTCAATCAATTTCTATTAGCTTTGTCAGCAACCCATCACCATCCAAATCAACTAGTAATGGGAAGGGAAATAGGTAATGGGAATAGATGAAAAGCAACTCAAGGCAAAAATTAAAAATTTAAAAGATGTTTATAGAAACGAGCTTGCAAAAATCGAAAAAAGTAGAAAAAGTGGAAGTGAAAGTGGAACACATGAAATATATTCTCCAAGACTTAGTAGTTCAACTCTGCCAACTTTTTTCGTGAAGTTTTATCAACAAGACACAGCCAGTCAAATTTGGTAAGTTTGAATATTATATAATATAATAATATTGTTAGTGTTAATTATAATTATAATTAATAATTAATATCAATTAGTATATATAGTATAATGTGCAAGGATAAATATTTCATAATGAACAAAACTCAAACAATATAAATAAAAGAATATTTTATTTAATTTTATAGATATAAATGTAACGTAAATGAATAGCCTAACATGTATTTATTTGCTTATTTTAATTATACTTTAAATTTAATTTTTCATAATTAATTACCTTTAAAGTACTTTATTCATTAGGTATTTTTATATAGTTATGCCAACTTTCTCCCATTGCCACGGTAAAGGATTTTCCTCTATAAAATATCTTGCCAATGAACATCTTCTGCAGCTCGTTTATAGTTGTTGGTGCCCATTCTATTGACAGCTTCTAGATTATTCCCGTGTTCTCTCCATTCCCCAGGAATAATATTGCCGTTGTTAAAATCCTCTTGGTCAACTGCTTGTGGAAGTATATAGCTATTTGGAGTAGTTTTACGTAGCCAGTTGTGTAGACCGCAAGCTTCATATATTACTTTATCTATTGTTTTTGGCTGTAGATCAATTGGTTTAAAAAATATTCAGAATCGCCACACCACCCTTCTAACACGTGAAAGACGATAGTTAAAAATCATTTCATAATTATTAAGTCCAGTTTTACTATATGGTTTTAATAAGTTTGCTCTTAATGGAAATGCATCATCCCCAATAATAACAATTTTTTGGGCATCCCTAAGGTATTATTTTCCAATGTGATATTTAAGGTACTGTCTCGAAATACTGCACTATCAATAGCTCGGCCATTAGCTCCTATATGTATGTAAAACAATAATTATCGTCAACCATTGCAAACAATATAACACTATAGGCTTTTTATAATTATAAAATGATGAGCCATAACCAGGTCGTTTAATTATCGCATGTTTTCTGTCTATTGCGCCACAACACATTGGAAAATTCCAACAATGAAAAAATGTATCCTTTATTTGCCCCCATTCATCAGCAGTTGCAGGCACCTGAGAATTTTAAATTTAAATTAAGTTTATATTGTATAATCATTTCTTTTTAAATATATATGGAATCATATTATAAATAATCTAAATTTCTAAATTGATTAGATTTTAACCAATTTAAGTCAATGTTCGAATGAGGTGGAATCTAACCCAATTGAAGAGATTGATAATGAAGGTTCAACAAGGGGATCCATAAACAATATTTAAATAGATGAAACAATTGGGAAACCAAGACCGTCGCCTACAAAAATGAAACCACCATTAGGGTCAATAAAAAAAAATTAAAAAGCAAACAGCCCCTGATTTAGCAATTGCAATTGAACAATTAGACAAAATCGCTCAGAATGCATATGAAGAAAAAGTGTATGATCAGTTTGGAAATATGTTGCATACAAGCTTCGCCAACTACCACAACACCAAGCTATTTTATTACAGTCTGATATATAAAGCTGTATTACTCGGATCAAATTATCTAGTTTGAAGCCTCTACCTCAACAATACCATCAACAACCATTACCATACACGGAACAACTTCATGTAAATGTCGCATCACCTTCTACCTCATCAAGTTCAATAAGTAATTATACATCTACTCCGCGTGTGAACGAGGAATACGATATATTAAGCCAAGCTTCATAAGTTCTTTTTCAGACAATGACCAATAATTTGTATAAATTTAAAATTAATTATTATATTATATAATTTAATAATAATACAGTTTAAAAAAAAAATAAATATAAGAATTTTGTTGATATTTAGTTTAATTTAACTTTATTTATTAGTACCTTATTTTTTATAATCATACTAACTTTAATAAATGGTTCCAACACTTGAGAAATCGCTGTAAGTACGTCGGGTAAAATACTGAAATTGTACATTCAGGAACGCGAAAAAGATATTGTAAAGATTTAAATGAATCACCAGTAGCTAAATAACGTAGTTATTTCCAGTTTAGTTTTCGACGGAATCGCCATCCTCATTTGAGTGTCTTCTTTTTTTATTAGGCCGTCAATCATCTGTAACAATGTATCAAACTGGACCCCGTTCATCCTTAAAATATTTCAGTAGGCTGCAGAGTCTTCGTGTTTTAATTCTTCTAATAATGTACTGGATGCACCATATTTCTCTTGCCTTGAAATCCAACTTCTGATCCATAAACTTTTCTTTTTATACCTTTTCTTTTCCAACTCCTGTCGCAATAAATGAGAAATCACAATAACTCCCGCGCGAACTACAGCTTCCGACATTTTGACCAGTCACTACTCGCTGGCACACTAGCGATTTTGCCAGCTAGGGCGATTACATTGAACGATTTTACTCGCTGGAGTGTAAAAACGCCAGCGACTTGCGACTAGCATAGTTGGAATTAATTTATAATTATAATTTACATTTGTATTTTTGTTTTAAATATTTTTTATCATGTAGACATCAATTATATTAAAGAACTCTGGCATTAAATTATTTTTTTCATTTTCATTTAGCGTTTCCTGAATTTAACCAAACCAATTATTACTTGCAAATTACAACACATTTTTTACTAAACAATATTATTGAAGTTTGATGTTTTCATATTATTGTGGTCTGATAGGATCATATTTTTTATATTTTTCAATGATAGTTAAAGCACTTAAAAAATTGTTGTTTCATTAGGATTGTAATAACTAATAGGTAATTAATATGAAGAAATAAAAAATAAAATAAAAGAAAGTCTAGGATATATTATTATATTTAAACATTGTCATATTATATACATATATATATTTAGATATACTACAGTATAATCTAGGACAGTGCTTCTCATTTTTTTATTTGAATTATTTTACTAAGAAATAAATATACTAATATTATTTATTTTAAGTATTTTGAACGGCTTGTAATTGCCACGGAACAGATAATGTTGTACAGAAGTCTCTAGCATATCTTTTCCTCAATATTTCCGCATCTGTTGTATAGTGATTGGAGGTATATCCCACATCTCGCCGACCAACTGACAATAATGAATTGGTTTGTCTCCATGTACCCGGGTGAATTTCACCTGTACTTAAATCTTCAATATCAACACATTTTGTTGTTAAATAATCCCTTGAAGCGGTCATTCTTAGCCAATTATGAATAGCACACGCAGTTTTCACAATTAACTCTGTAGTTTCTACTTTAACATCAATTGTCCTTCGAAAAATACGGAATCTGAATGGTAGGATTCCAAATGCATTTTCAGAAACGCGCCGAGCTCTTGACAAGCGATAATTAAAAATCTTTTCTTCCAATGACAAATGTCTGTGACTGAAAGGCTTCAATATATTTGTTCGAAGAGGAAAAGCATCATCTCCTACACAAAAACCACCCTCTGGCCAATTGAGCAAATTTTTTTCAAGTGCAATATTCAAAGTAGAAACTTTGAATATTGTACTATCTGAAGCTCTTCCATCACTTCCTACATTGATATATCTGAAGCAGTAATCGGCATCTACCATTGCAAACAAAACGATACTGTAAAATCCCTTGTGATTGTAAAATGTGGATGTACTGTTTGGAGGGCGAATGATGGCAATATGCTTTCCATCAAGAGCCCCACAGCAATTGGGAAAGTTCCACTTTGTTTTAAATGATTTCTGGATAGATCGCCACTCTTCTATAGTATCAGGAACCTAAACACATTTGTAAAATTACTTATAAATATGTTTCTTGTAATTATTGTATAATTAATTTGTAATTAACCAACTAACAGATAGTGGAGTATTACTAACAGTAACTAAAATAAAAAAATTTCGAACTGCACATAAAAAATACACTGAAAGGTGAATCATGAGGGAGAGATACTATACTAACACACTATAACTATATTAAGATCATAATATTGTAACACATTGTACCTATATCTTGATATCAATTAAAATGTTTTATCAACAGGACATTTCATTGATCAACCAAGATTTGGAAAAGTGCAATGATTTAGATGAAGATGAAAACGTTTCCGTAATATCTGAAAAACCAATTGAACAAGTCACGAATTTGCCACTTGTCTCTTCATATACCGAAAGTATGGCTTCATTACCTGCTCCAAAAAAGAAGAAGAAATTTAACAAGTCCTCGAACTTGGAGCAGTCTGTTAACAAACTTCATGAAATTGCATTAATGACAAATGAAACCGATCATTTTGGAATGCATATTTCAGCTCAACTTAAACAGCTACCATTATGAAGTTTTATAACACTTCAAGAAAAAATTCAAAGTTTAATTACACAAGAAAGACTGAAAATTATTGATTCACAAAATAACCAAACTGAATACCCATTCTCCATTTCAACCTCACCTGGCAGATCATCAAACCTTAGCCAAACATCTTTCTCTTCTTCATCTCATTCAACCCCCATTATTCATACCGGAGAATACCAAGAACTCCCTCAGTGCAATACATTTCAGTCAACTATACAATCAGAAAACGCAATGCTGGACCCGATCCAACAAGCAATTTTAAACATATGTAATAATAATTAAATTATATATAAATTCTATAAGAAAAATAATTTTTTTTTTGTTTTCTATAAAAGGTTTTTATACACAAGTATGTGGCAGTTATTTAATAATATGTATATTGTATAAATACATACAATAAAAAGTGTGTTGTTTTTTACGTTTGAAAATATACGATTTGTAAAAGTATATATTATTTATCACGTTTTTCTTTGTTAAGTTTTTAATTTTTATGCATAGTTATATATTAGGTATAGCGAAGACTAATAAATTAATAACTAGTATAAATTAATTCAATTATTTAACTTGATGAATGTTGACAAAGCGTTGTAAATTGCTATCAATACTCCAGGTAAAAACGTAGATATTGTATTGTGAGGAACTCTAAATAAATACTCCAAAGTCATCAGGCTGTCACCACTCGCTAAGTAACGCAGTGTTATTTCAAGTTTTGTGTTACTTGGAATTGCATTTCTCATTGAGGTGTTTATTTTGGTAATTGCTGGGCTAACCATCCTTAAGAAGTTCATCAAACTTCGTCTGTGATATGCGCATAATATTTCTGTAAGCAGAATGATCCTCTTCAGCCAATTCCTTCAAAAGTAAGGCAGAGGTCCCAAATTGTTCTCTTTTACGAATCCAATCACGAACCTACTCGCGGCGACTTGATGTGGCGAGAAATCGCTGCTACTAATCGCGGCGAATAAAATCGCCACGTGTGACAGGTCCTTAATGTAGCCCGGTCGTCAACTTTAATCACGAGCGAGCAGCGAGTATTCAACACGCGGCGAGTAAGCGACTAGACCGATTACATTTAATTCGCCGGCGACTAGCGTGTAAAATCGCTCAGTGTAATCGAGCCTTTACAAACACATTTCTGAGCTATAAACGGCCATAACGAAAGCTATATACTCTCCTGACCGTGTTACAACCGTGTTACTTCTTCCAAACACCGACTTACACATGCCCACCAAAATTTCGGTTTGCATGCCAATTTGAAATTCGGGTTATCCGTCGCAGACAACAGTAAAACCAGTAGATTTTTGATGATCCACCGCCAGTCACAAAAACTGATCTTTTTAAAACTCGGCATACCTTATATTTAAAAGTCCCGCTAATTTCAAACATCCCAGCACTCTAATAATGGTAGGTATGCAATTTGCAAAATTATCGAAAATAACAAAGCAATGCACCCAACAATTGTGTTTTTAACGAAACATTTTTGTTAATTTATTATATATGTAATCATAATGAAAGTGCGAAACTTAAAACCAAACGACTAGGTGGCGTCATCTACCGGTCAACCCGTGAACCAAACACCCGCTGAGACAATTATTCACAATGCCTCTATCAAAGTGCTCTTATGATCTATGGATTTTACAAGATCAAATTTAAGATTTTAGAAATTGGAAGTTGGCTTCACTGCCGTGACTCGTTCGCGCTTCGTCTCGGCGCGCGCCGTCACTAGACTAACAGTTACCGTCTTGTTCCCGCTCGCTCCGTTTGTTTCCGCGAGGTACTTGTCGATTATTTCGCCTGCGCGCATTTTTATTATAAGTTATCCAAGTAGTGGTTTTCTTTTCTTTTTTTTGTTTTCTGTTGTGTCCTAGTCCCGATATCTCTTTTCGTGTACGGCGAGCTTTCACAACTCGTCGAGTGTATAAAATTAATAACGTGCCGTCGCAATAAACGTTCGTCGAGTCCAAGAACCAGCGGCGATGGAGTTTTGAATGCACGGCCACTAAAGATGAGTTCGATGTCAATCAATGACATTTTTAACTTTGTTAACAAAATCAAAACTGTTTTTGTACTTTCTCTGTAGGCGTCGAGGTATACGATAAATTGTAGGCGTAGGCGCAATTCGGCGTGTTAAAATTAGCACCCAGAAATTTTGTTCGCGTCCGTGTGATGCAAATAATGTTTTCTAAACTACCGTTTATATTAGTTTTATGCGTATATTTATCAACGAACAAGGATATAATATTGTAAAATCGGAACATTCCGCTTATTTTACAGTTTTTAAAACTCCTACTTCAACCGTAATAATATTTGTTGTATTTATATACATAAAAATATTGAATATGCTCTTTGTTTATTATGCCAATCTATTTTAATTATATAATACGTAAGCGAATAGTATATTTAAACAAAAATAGTTCATTTCGTCTACGTATATTATTAACAGCTGCAGTTTAAGCCCGTAATATTTTTATAATACAGAATTAACTCTACAGCCAAAGAAATGAATATAATTAATTATCATCAACACTGGCCGGGTGCATTTATATTTTTATGTTAAATAATACATAATATATTCATTTTTAATAGTAATTACCGTACCTAACCTAAATGGAAACGATCGTGTTTTAAATATAATTATGTGTAGTCGAATATGAGGGGAGATATGTAGGAGTCTACGAGTTTGTGGACTAATATTTTTTTTTTTTTTCTGGTAGCGGGAGACTCGGCTAAGCGCCCCCCCCCCCGAAATTTTTATCGAAATTGCGCCACTGATGAGACGGGTAAATATTTTATTTTTTTATAGACGTGTCCCCGACCGGTTCGCGAAATCGCGACTATCTGGTTTTCCATTGTCACGGTACCCTTTTAATTGCTTTCGTCGTTTAGGGCCGTGGATTCCCCCCGTTACGGCCATGTTCACCGCCTCGTCACGTTTCTTCGTCCACGATTCATGCCGAGACGGTTCTGTCGGGTATTCCCGACTCACGGTTTATGCCTCGAATTTGACTAGTTTTCTCCTATACGACCCCACCCAATCGAATCGTCTTAATAATATAATTCCGGACATTTTATAGGAACAAATTTCGTAAATACCGCCCGCGCCCCCTTATTGCGGGCTACGGTCGACCGTTTTGTTGCTGTGGAGTCGGGATGCGGTAGGATTTATTAGGCGATTTCGTTTCACGTTGGTACTGTGTGTACATCCGTATATGTTATCGATAAATTCTTATTGCAAACGAAAAACGATTCTAAGCGGTGGGTTCGGTTTTTTTTAAACGTTTCATCGCTTTTAAATTGGAAAATGTATTCGTGTGCAACTGCAAAATAAATTACAATCGTTCGCGTTATCGAAAAATATCATACAAATTTAATCGGCTGTGCCTATAGTGACGTAGTTGTTCTATTCCTGGGAACGTTATTATTTCAAATACTTAATACCAATAAATGTTCATTTTTTGTTCGGACTTTTAATTCCTGTTAATAAATAATAACATTTTTTATTTGTATTCATAACATCAATACAACAAGCAATCGCTGCATTTTAACGGTATACGATTTACGCTGCGTCCACTTTTAACTGACAGCATTCTTGTTTATTCGACTTAACTTGACCCGGTCGGGTACAACTATTTCGTAATTAAATATTTATAAATCGTCTGGTTTACCGTATACATATAAATGATATTTCTCGCACTTGGCGTTTTGTCCGTCTAAAATGATCGAGTTGGAATTGAACGGGAAGAGGTCCGTATGGAATATTTTGATTCGAAGTGGTGGTCGGTTTTTAATTTCATTGGCGGCGCCGTAAGCGATTGGCTGGCTGGTCGTGTCGTCGTTGTCGGCGCGGGAACGAGCGAAACACGATGTTACCGTGACGACGGCGAGACGCCTGAAAACCGTCGCGTGCGCAATACAACGTGCACGGCGAGGTTGCTGGCGGTCACGTGGTCGGATGGGCGCCGCCAAGGCCAACGTGTTGATGAAAAAATACACATCTCGACGCCTAGCGCGCGCACACCAATCGTCTTGTAAAATACAATATTCTTATTTATTCGGTTGTTGGCCGGCCGGCCGGCGATTTTCGACTTCCCGCTTCGTCCCCCACCGTCGACACCGTAGCGCAAACGACCGTTGGCGTGCGGCGGTTGAAATTCGTGTTTCCCGAAATTCTCACTACGGCGCGCGTCTGGCGGTCATCGCCGTCCCGAGTCGCGACCGCCCGGGCTCGCGCCGCTCGCTACTTCTCACTTGGTCGTCGTCGTTCGCCCGTACACCACGCGATTTCCTGCTACAGCTGTCTTTACCGTCGCCACCACCTACCTCCTCGTTACTCTCGAACATTTCTCCCCCACCCAGCGGAGAAAACGTCTTGTTTTTTTTTTTGTGTGTTTTTTTACCGCGGCGGCTGTAAGTATATTATTATTATTAGTGCACACTATCATAATCGCGTTAGTACGATTTTTATTTCACCTACTCACTATTATTTTTTAATTTTCTTTTTTCTTTTATAATTAAATTATGTATTTTTATATTGTGATAAACAAAATCTCGACGAAGGTCGTCATTATTGTTTTCGTTGATACATTCGTTAATAGGTATAGCAAAAGATGTTTACCGCTGCTAAATAGACTCCGAACGGGATTGTCGATGGGTGTGTGTCTGGTGGCATGCATTTTATATATTAAACGACATGACTAGATCCACACTCATCCATATTCCCGGGTCTGTTCGACTGCCGTAAAAACTGACGTTCTAGACAGCGTGGACAATGGACGCAACAAGTGGCTGTTTTTTTTTTCCTCATATGCTCAATAAACGGGCGCGCACGTACGTACTCATATCGCGTCCTGTTCGATAGTTTTTGGCCGACTCGGGCATAAAAACTGCGGCGTTCCAGACAGCGACGACAACGAGGCGTGAACAACGGATGCAACAAGTGGCTGTTTTTTTTTCTTCTCTTATATGCTCGACAAACGGGCGCGCATGTACTCATGTCGCGTCCGTCGCATTCTGTTCGATAATTTTTGGCCGACTCGGGCGTAAAAACTGCGGCGTTCCAGACAGCGACGACAACGAGGCGTGAACAATGGACGCAACAAGTGGCTGTTTTTTTTCTCTTATATACTCGACAAATGGGCGCGCACGTACTCATGTCGCGTTCTATTCGATAGTTTTTGGCCGACTCTGGCTTTTAACACGTCGCTCCGGCTGTAAGGTATATGAACCGACTTCAAAAACGATTTTGTCAAATAAGCAGTATAATATTTGCATTAAATGTTTTATTTATTGTTCTCTAAATCAACCATGTATGTATCCATAACAATTGTCATTTACCGCGAATAATGTAAATCATTAAAAAAAAAAAAAATGTTATTTATATACTTAGAAAATAGCCTCATTCATGATTATTAAATATCTTAAAGTGTTATATTTAATTTTTTTTTTTTTTTTTCGTAAATCTAATTTAGAAAGATTTTTACTGTGCAAATTCTTTTCATTATAAGTACTTATAATATTGTAGTGTTTTAAATAATAATAATAGCGTAACATTACCAATACATTGGAATCCTTAAAATGGACCTCTAACCTATATAAAAATATATATGTACATATATTTTATTATCATTTAAATAATGTTTGTGAGTTTTACACATAGAAAAAATTATTGAAGTTTTAATTATGTTTTCAAGGTATTTCTTCTCTGTGTGATATCAAAATAATTAAAACAATTTTACTTAAAATACATTTTATTATTCATTTTTAGTAGTATAAAGAAAAAAAAAAGTATGTTTTAAATCATAGTTATACAATTGTATATTTAATAAATAATATTGTATGAATTATTATGTTTATTTATTAGACACTAAATGTGTCCCAGTAGTAAGATCTTGATAATATAGTAAAACTTGTAAAAATTAGGTAGGCACACACTTTTTTTAATAAATATAATTACTATATGATCGTGAGCAATTTTACAATGTATCTCGCCTTTAAATGAATGCAAGTATTAAATATTCTAAAATTGTATAGTGTTTCAATTAAAGTATATCAAGGTCGCTTAAATGTTAAAATGTACACTCGCATCAACTAGTGACGAAAATGGGATATTTCATAACATGTTTTTTATTAAAACACTCTGGGTAAAGAAATTACTTACATATATCACGTTGTTGTCTCCATTATTGGAAAATGTATTCTGAACGTACTGAATAATGTATTGTTTTTACTTATGTCTGCTTTTTTTTTGTCGGTTAATCACTTTCAGACAAAAAATCTTGCCCTAATCAAAAACTTTCTTGTAGCATAGTTTGTGCTTTGGGGAAGTTTTTGAGCTATTTATAGCTATTTGAAATGTTTTCGTTTCTTTTTTGTTTTATACAGATAAAAATATAATTTTTTGTTGTTACAAATTAATACCGGTTGTCAAATTTAATTTATCAAAAAATATTCAAACAATCAATTCTGAGTAAAAACAATTTTTTTTTTTTTGCAACAATTGATTATTATGTACATATATAAATTAAATTACCCTATATAATCATTTGCCTAAATTTCCATCTACATCTATGGCCCATCCATTGAGAATAGTATATTGGATTATTTTACTTAAATAATAGCTAATTTGAGATGATTTACCTCAGCGATGGCACTTTTGTTCTATAATATTTGCTGTCAATACATATATTGTATAATATTATAATATATAATTAGTTGAAAATGGTCAAGTCTATGATTATTTTAATTTTAATTACAGCCAAGTTTTCAAATAAATCTAAAAGAATGTATAAGACTATAAACCAAAGGTATGTATTATTATTATTTTTTACATTAATTTTACTGGAATTTTTTGTGTATTTACTTAGTAAGTATTATTACTTTTAAACAATTTTTGTATTTTATATTATAGATTTACATTATAAACTTGACCTCTTTATGTTAAATAAAAAACTTATCAATTATTACTTACTGTATTTACAAACAAATATAAAATAAATAATGATAATAATAACATAGAATGTATATAGTTATTAAAATTTATTGGACTCCCATTAGATAGATACAGTGGTAGATATGTACGAGACGCTGTGAAATAACTATTTACTATAAAAATATACTCAAATATGATTTTAAGTAGTAACTATTGGGTAAGAGTTGACATTATTAGCTATTTCAGTAGGTTTTTTACCTACTTGGTTATTTAAGTTTATAAATTACAATGGTAACATTGATAGAGGTACCTATATATATTTTGTATCCGCTCTGATATGATGTAGGACATGGATGTGTACTTTAAAATGTAAATCATAAGATTGAACACGATTAAACTGTTAATTCTAATATTAGATTTATGATTATTAAAACGTTCATACCTAAATAAAATGAATATCAATTTAAACGTCAAAATTTGGTATGAATTATTAGTTCGAAAATATACACATAGAGGAAAGAGATTCCTTTGTAAATATACTTCGTACTAGATATTTTAATCTATACTTCTGTATACTAGAAAAGAAAAAAAATCAATCAATCTCTTATTAACTCTTCAGAAAAAATCACTGTCAATCGCAGTCATTAAAAATCGCCTTGTACGATGCACGTACCTAACCTTATTAAAAAAATTATAGAAATAAGCTGACTAAAGTCTATAATACAGTATGTTTTAATCAAGATATTTTTATCATATGTACCAGTTGTACCTATATAAATGTATATTGTATAGGTAATATTAATTATTAATAATTGGATATTTCAATAGGTATAGTTGATATTATTATTATTATAATTTCACAATTAAAAAAAAAATACAAAAAATGGATGGCAAAATCATAATTAAATTAACTATACACTATCGCTTTTAATTTTGAAATTATACATATGTTCATAAAACTAATTATTTTAACACTTTTTTTTTTTTCTTTATTGCCATCGATTCGTATTTTTTGGTTAAAAATTTGCAGTCTTATTATTGATTATAATAATATTGTTAAGGATAAAACGTTATTGAATGGCTATTTATCAAGGTTACCGGTTATTGGGTCAGTCTGTCTGGCGAAACTTGACCGATTTTTTGCCACACTCGTACTTGGGCAATAATTATAATATGTTCTGTAGGTTTTGTATTTATCAAAAACAAATTGTCAAACTGTTGTTTTTTTTAACTCGTTATTTTAACAATAAAAATGACCTATTGTCGTCAACTCGGCAAGATCATTTTCTATCACCGCATTCTGAATATCGTAGTATTACTACTGCATTTTATTTTTCGGATGTTCGCAGCAGTTATTCGGATATTAAAATAATAAATTAGTTGCCTCCAACAATCATATTATTATTATAGTATATACGACGATCGTATTGTATAATTTTCCGTTCGAAATTGTAATTAATGGCGTATTTTAGGGAGGGGGTCCACCGTGGCCCAATGTTTTAGTATTTTCATTACTTGTGCCTATTAATAAAATATTTATATCCAACTGCAAAAGTGAAATTAATTTTAATAGATCCAACGACACATTTCGAGATATATTTGCACTTAGTCTAAAGTTTATCAGCAATATTCAGTATTAAGTAATAACCTTCAAGTTAATTTAACTTATCTGTTATGCTACATACCAGAGTTTCAAATTTGAAATTATCTGTTAAGTGTTGACATAATAATTTGAAATAAAAAATAAAATGTATACATAATATATCAATCTGGTGTATATCATCTATACGACACGACGACGTCAATCGTTACGTTTTTTTCTATTATAAACGTAAAAATACATGTGTAGGCGTAGCGATTTTCCGAATATTTACGGTTTTTAAACACGTTTATCAAATTATTATTTTTTCCAAGTTATTTCCAGATATTTTCAGGAATTAAAGAATATCTTTTTTTTTATCCGTAAATAATTCTAAAATCGGGTTTTAAGGTCTCTAAAATGTTTGACACTCCCAGAAAAATCATCCAAAATACGCCACTGATTATAATATATACATATTATTAAAATTGAGAAGAGTTTAGTTCATATCTGTGCGCAAAACAATCATCGCTAACGAAAAACGTTTCTGAGCAAAGATCAATTATTTATAAATACCAAGATTTTTTTACAATTTCCATTACAATGTTAATAATAACTACTACTTGCAGTCGACTTTTTTTTTATTTTTTTTTTTACTACAATTTGTAGTACAACTTAAGATCGGGTACAGTTTTCAAACAATTTCTGCTCGGCCAAAACGATTTTATCCGTATAAAATCTAATACAAATTTGAAAATTGGAAATGACCTATTAATAGTTTAAAATTGACCAGAACGTTTTGAAAAATTTTCCGTGTCTAGAAAGAGCTAATATTAGTATTCTCTGAAAATTGCAGGTTTCTACGCTTGTTTTTTACCGAATTACAGCCGGGATAATCTGGTTCGTCGTTGGGCCATTATTTTATACGACAATAAAATATTAAAACGAAATATTAGTAGAAGATATAAATGAAAGCAATTACTAAACCGTAAAATGTGTGAATTTTCTTTTGGGAAAAATGCGATATTTTGTTCGATATAATCATTATCAGAATCTAAAAATAAAAGTTACATTTGTTTTTTTCTCATAAGACTCTACTCGATTTCTCACCGAGAGTGGAAAACAGGCAAGGGTGTATTTTTTTTTTAAATTTTTTTTTTTTACAGGATGAAAAAACTTTCGTCGCGTGGCAGGACCAATTAGGGTTAATGTTTTTATCCGAAATTGATGGAAGGGTCGATATGCGTTTTTCCCTCGATATGCGGGTGGCACACGGTAACACGCGTTCGTTTAGTTGAACGAGGGGAATCTCCTCCGATAGTCAGTCCACTACCCGCATTGGAAAAATGTCGGGTGCGGCGGCGTGCCGTTTTTCATTTTCACTCCTCGAACAATAATAATTAAAACAACTGACATCGCCCGCATAGTATCATGCGAACCAAATCCTTATAAAAAAATAAAATGTATACATAATATATCAATCCGGTGTATATCATCTATACGACACGACGACGTCATAATCGTTACGTTTTTTCTATTATTAACGTAAAAAGACGTGTGTAGGCGCAGCGATTTTCCGAATGTTTACGTTTTTTAAATACGTTTAACAAATTATTATTATTATTGTTATTATTATTTTTTCCAAGTTATTTCCAGATATTTTCAGGAATTTATTTGTTATTTATTCAAAAATAGAGCGGTGGTTATTCCGTTTACTGATTACTATTTATCTATACCGTACATTTGTATAGTTCTATTTAAAAAAATAAGAAATGGAAAATAATTTTTATCTAGTCGTTTTAACCAGTTATCAATTTTTAAGTTATGTTTGATTGTCCATTCGTCGTGTTCGTTTTTCAAAAATTTAAAATTTTAGTGTTATTTGTTAATGATATTTAATTGTCTTATTTGTTATTAATTTTGTTCTATATTAAAATACTGGTATCAACCTCGTTTTTGAACATCATAAACAATAATATTCGTTTATAAACATTTTTTTTCCCGAACGTATTGATTTTATAACAATTTTTCCTACGGTTATGAACACTGTATAGTTTTTGAAGAAAATCATAATTAATTGTTTGTTTGGAGCGTAATATTTATTACATAAATAAGCTCATGAAATCGGAAAAAAAAATGAAGTAAAACATACGATAATACTCAGACAATATATCAGTGAAATATTTTCAAATTGTGTATGTCCGCCGCCCTCGGGCAGGCTTTTTGTAGTAAAATAATTTCTATATACAACATTACTAAATAACTGAGTAGTATTTTAAAAATTGCTCATACGTTGAATAATACAATAAGTTAATCTTATCTTTACGGGAGAAAAAAAACAATAGGACAACGGTGGTGACTCACGTGCTTACTCGTAATATTGTGTAATATTATTTTGAGTAAGTATTGATATCCATAAAGTTGTTTGCATTAATGGTTACCAGAGTCAGTTGAGGTGAAACGGCCCATAGCGAGATATCCAAACACAGGAAGCGGCCCCCGTTATCAAAGCCACCGGCCTCTTTTTCAAATATTTTTACATTTGTCCCCCCCCATCGCCTTCTCCTCAAAAAAGTCTCATCGCAGTTTTTTTTTCCAAGTAATATCTAATTAAACTGAGTAGTCATAATAAATAAAATTATTACGCGATTATATTGAACAAAAAAATTAAACTTTATCCAAAATGCATAATTAATACAAATTACATCTGTTACACGGTTTAATTTCTACATTTTCTACTGACTTTTTTCGTATTAATGTTTTATTGCCGTTTAAAATAACGGCGCTCAACCACACCAATGGCGTGCCCAGAAATTTCCAACGGGAAGGTAACAGTGCGATACCCGCGAATAAAAACAATCACGATCATAATCTTAAAATCCGTTTTTCAGAACCAAAAATGCCGATTTTTTCATTTAATATAGTTTTTTCTTGTAACCCGACCGAAAAATGAATATTTTGTGAATTTTCAAAATTACATTATATTTACAAAACACTACTAGTAAATATAAAACCACTGTCATTACGATCGGCCTCCGCCGAGTTTTTCTCTCTCCATTATGTAAATATTATTGTTAATATTTTTCTTTTTTTTTTTTATCGAAGTAAATCGGTTCAGCTTTCTCCCGGCAGGAACGAGGCTTTCTCAGGTTATTTTAGATCGTGTATATATCATCGTCTATTATCATTGTACTATTTCCATCATTCGTAAAGTCCACATTTTCCGTCGACTGCTATCAATCCGCATATCGCTTAGCTACGATTATTATTATTTTAGTAGTGCCAACTCATAAAACGAAAGTAAATAATATTTTCTCGTTAAAAATAATATTATTTTCGTTCTTTGATACGTCTTAAAATATTTTTTTATTTTTTAATAAGCTACCTGGCCGCGTGCTACCCTTGTACACCTAAATATCGACGCGTTCGGATTTATTTAAATGGGAAAAAAAAAAAATCATTTGTCGTGTTGGAATTTCGGTAGAAATCAACCCCTGCTCTCTTGTATTATTAAACTACAATGCGTTTTGATTGTTCACGACAACAACTGGGGTTACCATTTTGAAACGTCCGGGTAACGTGAAATCGCATTATATATCTTATTCATATCTCAAACTACACGTCGTATGCGTGTGTGAACAAACCTTCGTCGGCGGCGGCGGCGGCGGCCGGCAACAGGCGTCATGACGGCGGCGGCGACGGTTTCTGTGGCTGGCTGTTGTTATGGCGGCCCGGGTGGCGGTTACAAAGGGAGTTTTTTTTTTTTGTGTTCCCTTGCCCTCCCGCGTCTTACCGTAGAACTCTCTCGGTGTGACTCAGTGTGGTGGCAACGATCGTTGTTGGTTTTCGGTTAGTTATAGAAAACCACGCACACAAGAAAACTGAACCCATGGCGAAGAGGGAGGTGAGGAAGAATACGAAGAAGAAGAGGACCGAGTAGGAGGCGGCGATGCGACCCGTCGTGTTGCGAGAAGAGGGGAAAAGGACGGCGGCGATTTTTAGACAACCGAAATCGTACCGCGTCTGAATGGCGGGCGGAGTGAAGCGGCAAGACGAAAACCGGTTCCACGTATAGGTACACGCACACGTTCGGCCGACGCTGCCACCTGGACGTGATCGTCTCTTGTGTTGTTGGGTCGGACCGGTGCGAGGAGGGGAGCTGACCCAGACACTTATTCAATTCTCGCGCCGACCGTGTGTATGCGTGCGTGCATGTGTGCGTGCGTGCGTGTGTGCCGGTATTGCGTGTACACGCACTATACTTATTCTGTACGTCGGATAAAAATAAATAATAATTATAATAATAAAATCGTACGTCGTCATCTCCTGAGATGCGATGTAAAAAATAAAATTAATACTAATAGTAGGCGGGGTTGCTCTGCAATTCTCACTATAGAAATATACGTAAATATTATTCCGGTTTTGAATCTATTTGGACAAACAATATAATAATATGGCAAGTCAAAAATTCCACGGACACAAAAACTAAAATGACCCAATTATTATTGTATTACAATGGCTATCCTTGTCTAAAGTACACGATTAAAAATAATATATTTTTAGGCATTCCAGTGATTTTATAATATTATTGCACGTTATTGTACGTATGCTTTACTGGGGTATCTTAATATAAATCGTATTGTCGATAATATTATAATATTATACATTAATGAAAAATTAATGAATATGTCTTAAAATGTATATAGTTTTTACTAGGTCTTCAGTGGTATAATATTTGTCTCATTATTCCAATTATTTTGTTTAAATGCGGTAAATACCAATGATTAACATACCAGTGGTTTATATATATATATATTTTTTTTTTATTTAAAATATATATATTTACAATCTATACACAGAGTATAATTAGTAAGTGTGGTAGCTTTTAATTAGACGTTTATATTAAGATTTTATATATATAGAAAATATTTTCAGGAGGGCTGCAATGGACAGTAGTTAAACAAAAAAGCCATAAAAAGTCATAATAGGTTACAGGATCTGCGTGGTTATTATTAATATTTTGTGTGTTTGTGTGTGTTCTTGTTCTATATCGTAAATCTGTTTTAATATTTCAAATTCTCGAATTTGTTTCATTAAAATTGCTGCCAGATATTGTAGGCAATCTGGTTTCAACAAAACCTCTGTAGAAAAGAGGGTTTCCAGATTTTTTTACAAAATTAATTTTGGGCCATCCAAAATAATGTCAAATTGTCGTAAGGCATTCTGGTCTAAATTCGTCCTATGCACGACGCATAACAAAGGCCGAAAATTACCGCTCTTAATCATTTTGTGTATAAAATATAATATATTATCTACAATAATACAATATTTAAATACTCTGATTTTACTTTTTCCTGAATAAGAGTTCATTAGTATTATTAATTAAAATATTTCGGTCGAGAAATAAATTTCAAGGTGTGGGAGGGAAATATTGTTCCCCCCCCATAGATACGCCGCTGATACTTATACAAAAAAATTGTCTTCGTTATTATCCGGTGCAACAGAATATTATTACCGTCCGTCAACGGTAAGATAAGAATATTATTGGAGTTGCCAACTATTCAATTTCACGATGTATTGGAAAAAAAAAATAATAATAATAATGTAAATTTGTCAGTGAGCACTATATAATATAATTTGTTAACTTTCAACAGTTTAGGCGTGTTACTCTTTTTTTTTACTTAATTTTTATCCATACCGTGAGTCGACGATTTCGATCGAATTTCCATAAGTACACGCTAAAATCGTCCTTGGAAAATTTAAATTGATTTTTTTTTGTACAACACAATTATTACCCAATGTAAAATTATTATAATTATTATTATTATTAGAATTATTGGTCTTTATAATATTATACAATTTAGACTCTCAAAGTGCTCACGATAAAATCATTATAATAGTTTACTCTTCAGTTTTCTACTCGTTATAGGCAATTCGGATATTTTATAAATCTGTATGAACACTCGGACAAAATTATTTATTACATAATTTACTGGCCAAATGGATATAAAATTTCAATGCGAACAGTGCGTATATAAAATACAAATCGGCTGATGATAAAATATATTAAATTATAATTTCAAATTTCATTTGAATATGGAATTTATAGGTTTTTTTTTTTTTTTTTTGTCTTAATGTGTAATAAAATAAAACAACGAATATTTTAACGTATTGATTGATTATTGTCTTATTTGATACAATAAAAACTACTATTATAATGACTAAAAAATGGCTAGATATTCCTACTTCGAAATGCTACATTTTGTAAAAATTCTTTAATTTTGATTGTTATTATTAACACATAATTTTACCCGGAAGGGGGATTGTCGTATTTTATTCATAAAATATATACCTACGTAGTATAAATTAAAATTTCGATTTATCCGAAGTTAATCCGTATAACATTTAATTTAAACAAACTATTTTTATGAATTACCGGAATACACATAATATAGATTTAATTTAAATAGTCGTAAACGTTAAAAACAATAATAATTACAATTTAAATTATATTATAATGATGTTAAATAATACACTACCAATGTTTTTTATTATTATTAGTATTATTATTATTATTGGCCGGTTTTTAAATTTCTCATAATTTATTCTTGTAGGTTATTAGCATTATTACTTGGGTATTAATATCTATAATTACGGGGATGATATTATTTTTGTAGATATGATTATTAATTTATTACGTATTTATGACTTAATGGTGTGATTACGTAACCCAATCCGTCTGATGGGAATTTTTTCCATATTGAATATATTGTTTAATTTTCTATCATTATTATTATTAGTTGGAATTGTTAATTATGGAAGATAAATCCCACCCCCAAAACTTCTATTCTTATTTTTTGTAGCAAATATCTAACCAATACTATAATTAAATTTCTATAGGTTGTATAATTATAATAATAATAAAAAAAAAAAAAAAATCAAATTCAGGGTCGATAAAAGCTCACGATTTCGTCTGTTATCAATTTTATTACATTTTTTACCGTCCGAACAACTTTTCGTTTAACGTCCCGCGTCTCTGTAATTGGTTTAAATATTAAAAAGTAAACTCTAAAACAGACCTAGTAAACCGGCTGTCCAGTGACCTCCGACAACCAGTAACCTTTGATCGTAAAATAATTAGTATTGTGCGGTGGCTACAATAGATCAACGACTGCAATCGTATCCCTCCGCAGAACAAATTTTTAATTACGCCACTGGTATATAAGTAACGTGGCCCAAAAATTTAGAGTATATATACGTAATATTATATATTCGCTTTGTGTTATACGAAATAATATTAATGTAGATTATTATTTATTAGCCACTATATGTACACATCAATTGACTTTGATTACAGACGATAAATTGAATGTCAATTAATCCGACTGGCGGTGTCGACGTCGTCTTATAGTTTTCGCGTGTCGCGTGTGCATATATCATCAAGTACTTGTTACGTTTTACTACAGACCTGTCATCGTGTATCACGAACAAATGTTTACTTGTATTTGTGGCTAATAAAATGTAAGTGATAATTGAAATATATCTTTCGAGTGTTTTAAATTTTAACAATAATATCGTACTGAAACATACCGGTGTATTATTTGTAAATTCATAAATATTTTATTAGAAAAAAAAAATCGGTAATTAGATTATATATATAATTTTTTTTTTTCGTAACCGGTTTTCCGTTTTACATATTGACGGTTTAAAAAAAAAAAATATATAAATACACATTCGTAATATATTATATAATTTTTACGGCGTTTTATATAAAAAAAATATTTATATTAATTTCCCCCCCCCCTTTACCTGGTTTGTGGTTCGCGTACATTTTCCTTATACGTATAAATGTAATTTTAATATTTAATGTTGGGCATACCAAGACTTTTAATATATCTTTATAGACGAATTTAAACGTATATTTTTTTTGTAATTATAATTACGTAATTGTTGTATTCCGATGTTTGATTCCGCAGTATCGGATTAATTATGATGTGTGCTTTTTTTTATATATATATACACCGATAATTGAGGTTTCTGGTAGAGAAATTTATCTGGTTGGTGAACTTTTCAAACACTAGTGTATTATAACGCGTTTATATTATTATTAATTAATATCATTCATCGTCCATCGCATATCGACGATAATGGAACCGTTATTGTTTTTGGCTCGCCACCGCCAGTATAATAATATTTTATCGTTATTTTCTTTTTCATATAATATTGAATAGATTAACCTATAACGTATACGGTTTTTTTATAATGTTGTATTATAGAGTGACCTATAAAAACTCCGAAAATATCCTAATGGAAACGTATTCTATCCGAAAGAATATTAAATACGAAACAGATAACAGAACGAAACGACTTTTATCGAAAAGTATTTTATACTAAATGTATTCCTTCTCCCCCCCCATACCAATGATAAACCGTGCTATATAGCGGATATTGTGAGTGGCCTCTCTTATGGTTTATATCATTTAATTCCACAAAAATATTTTCGGATGGATTACGGGGTTTTGCCGATATATTTTTGATAAAAATACTATTTCTAACGAAATATGTTTTGGGATTAAATACGGTTCTAACAAAAATACATTTTTCACAATAAAAATTTGGTCGGCTGAGATATTTTTCGTCGGCTAAATTCTACCGTTTGGCGGGGAAATATTTTCGGATATTTAACGTATTCCCATAACATTTATTATAGGTGCCGTGTGTGTGCGTGCTCGCACCACGCGCGTGCGCGTGTGTGCACGTGTGTGTCTAATAAATATTTAAAATGTATATATACGGCCAACGGTCTTGGCCGAACGACGGAAGAATGTTATTTGCAGCTGTACACATCTCGGAGGGTTGTCGAGTTGCCCTTCGGTCGTATAATAAAGAAACTATATATATATATAATTTTTTTTTTTCTAATTTTTTTTCCCTCTTCATTCCTTTCTTCTTTGGGTTGCTGTGAACCACCGCCGCCGTACGCGTTTCGGAGGAGGGGTCGTAGTAAAACCCAGAACCGCCGACCGTTTTTGACGAGGGTTATAATATAATAATATTGGTTTCTTTTTTTTTTTTTTTTTTCTGTTGCTATGTAATAATAAAAAAAAATAATAATGCGCCGCGTATACCGGAGAACGCCACGAGTTATTTTATTTATATTATTATTATTATTGTCTACCTGGACCTACGCACGAGAACCTCCACACCCCCCTCCCCACCACAAGAAAATAAATACCTTACCGAACAATTCTACCAACTTAGTAAAAATTATATTTTGTCTATACGCGTATTAGATAATATTTATTTTTTTAGTATTATTTATATTATTTTATTTGTTTTATTTTTCATCTTAAACGCACCAAAAATATTACGGGGTCGGTCCCGATTTTATTATGCCGCCGCCGTTGAACAATACAATTATTTATTACGCCCGTATATTACAATAAAACGTACATTTAATAATATATTGTTGGTTTTTTGTTTATCTGTTGTATCTTTTTCGATATTAATATTACACTAATAAAACATTTTAAAATAATCAAACGAAAGTGTCATGCTGAAAATGGCTGCTTTCCTCAAATTCTTACTGTAATGTGTATAAAATTTAGTAGACTTGGTTTAGTAATTTATTTATAGTTTAATATATCCGTATCTCATTTACTTATTGTGCCTCAGTGATACAGATTGTAAATCTCATTTTAATAATAAAAAAAATTAAAAATACTATAAATATTATTCAGATGAGGTGTTGTACGCGCGCTTCGTTTTAAAACGCACGCAGATTAAAATTTAAAAAAAAAAAAAAAAAAGATAAAATCGTTCGTTTCGTGCGGCTACACTTTGGACGTGCAAATTCACGCGTAAACAGGCTTCTATTGAATAATGAAAAAAAAAAAATAATAATAATAATAATAATAGGAGGTATCGCCTTACAGACAGTAAAATTATTATGCTCGGTCGAGTATTATTATTGGCGGTGTTTGATTTGCCGTTTCGTTTCAATATTTATTTCATATTATATTACGATATTGTATATGTTAATCAATACACAATCACCCTAATTACGATAAATAAAAATCAAATACTATTATTATTTTTACACTATAATAATATATTGTAGTTGTCTGTTGGTAACTATAATTATTACGCCAACTTTGTGATGATAATAATTACGTACGAGTCGAATACAATACAATTTAATAGATTCCGTACGGATATTATATCCGGCGAATTTTACATTCATTAAACATTTAAACGTTACACGGGTATATTCGTGTATAAAATCTAATCTGTATAATATTTTTATTCATGTTCTAAAAGTATCAAATATCATAAAATTTAAAATCACTATGTATTATATTGCGTTTAAAACGTGTTGGTGGTAATTAACGTAAAACATCGAAATATTATAATGGAATTTATCATATGACTGTGTGTGGTCCACTGATATGATAAGATTTCTCGAATTAGATAGGAACAGATTAGCTATACACAAAAAATAATACTCTAATAATTTTATTTTAAATTTATCTTTAAATTGAAAGCATTAACAAACAATATTATTGTTTTAAAACTATAACTTATCGATAATTTTAAATTAAAGGTACGTAGGCGTACCCATAATTTGAAATATAAGAATAACATAATTTTTATTCCATTTTAATTGAATGTTTTGGCAAAACTATATAATATTTAGAAATAATAAAATCGAATAATATAATATGCTTTATCCGAAATCGCGTACACGTTATCTATAGCTATAGTTTCTACTGACATTGAACCTTTTTTCATTCACGGCCAATACGAGGCGCAAATTATACTCGTTTTTAATTTTCTTTAAACCAATGTTGTCTTATGCGTTTTCGATATTTATAAAATAAAAAAAATAGATACCTATATATACTGTTATGTTTGTGACATATTGTTGTAATGTTATGATGCTAATGTATATTTAACGACAGAATATTCTGAATAGTCTGCTGCAGTCTATACACTGATTTTGTGTTCAAGGTTTGTCACAAATTAAACCGCTTTAAACAAGTAAAATAGTAATAATTGTTCGAATATAGTATATTTAATCAGTGATTAGTTAATAATTATAACTCGTGCCCCCATAAATTATGCGATAAATAATATTTAAAAGTTTCAATTTTGTCAGCGTAATAAAATACAACAGATTTCACAATGAAATGTACACGTTTAACGTATTTTACTCGTATATATAAATTAATTGTACGTCTAAAATACGAGTATAGGTTAGCGAAGAAACGATAATTTTAAATCCAAAAACAAAAATCAGAGATAAACGTCTGCCGATTTATATAATTAAAAAAATATACATTATACATATATGTCGTAGTAGTATAATCAAATCAGACATTTAGTTTTAACTAAACGCAATTGGACAAATAATAAATAAAAAAAAAATGGAATTCTTTATTAATATAATATTTGAAAGTATATTTTCATATTTATTATATTTATCATTAATTATTTATTATTATTCTGGTTTAATACAAACAAATATGTATGTAAAATATAATCAAATGGGTACATGCAACTTGCTATACAACATACAAATTGTACATAATTATTGTAACTAGGTATGGTAGTACTAGTATACAAAATTAATAAAAAATGTATATAATAATTAGATTAAAATAATTGTTTTTATTATTTGCCCAACTCGTAATAAGCATTTATTAAAACGCCTAGGCATTTAGTTTAATGACCGATTTGATCATATATAACTACGAAGATAAAAAAAAATAAAATAAAATTTAAAGTTGACTTTTTTTTTAAAACTATTTTAGAAACAATCTGTATTTCAATTATTACAATAAGCTTGTATGCGGATACAATTTATGACACGAGACACGTGAGATAATGGCGACACTTTATATCTGAATTTGTTGTTTAATTTAGATTAAAATTTGTTATTGATTTAAGTCACGACACAAATCATTTAGCCTATGAGGAGGATTATGATGTCTGAATTTAGTGCTGATATTAAGGAATTTGGATGGTTTGTTAGTCGGGAGCGGAACAGTCGAGTTTGTACAGAACTGTTGCAGTTTCTTCAACTATGTTAATTTTTAAGTCGGTATGAAAGGTGAGATTTGAAATATAGATTAAGGCATTTGTGATTGTACGAAGAGTTATGGGTTGGAACGTTCGAATTTCATATGTATATATTTGATTTTTTGACTGCCCCTCGAAAAAGTCGACTTTGACCACTGATAAATGATATAAGCACAAGAGTTCTTATATAATTTTTAACCGCCCGGAACCACTTTTCGTTAAGAAAAAAAAAAAAAAATAATAATATACAAAACTCTACTAGTCTCTATATAGTAAGCTGCAGTTGTCCAGTAACCAATAACGCATAATACGTATGGATTGCAATTATACAAATAATGTGCCCTCGCAGAACACCGCCACTGACGCGGACGAATTTTGAAACGGAGTTGCTGCGACCCTTTGGTATAATATTATTATTATTATAGGCGTACAAAATGTAACGTCATACTGTATATATATTTGTATTGTATTATTATATTCTTGTCGTATACAATAGTGTTGGCGTTTTAGCGTTGTTAGTATGATATGCTGTTAGTTTGTTACCATAATATATACTCATATAACGAATGTATAATATTATTATGTTGTGTTAGAAAAAAAAAAAAACAATTAACAGCTAGTATAATATTATAGACACTCGGGAAATAAACGAACGCTATTGTATATATTTTGATTCTTGTATATGTATATATATATATACATATATGTGTATACATTTTTTATTTTTTATTTTTTTTTTTTATCAATACCACATACCTATTATACGTATATACATATAATATTGTATAGACCGGGTATCGCTACACGCATAATAACGCCTACGGCATAATATTAACGGCCGATCACGAATCGACTCGAAACGAAAAATTCAAAAAAGATATTTCATTAATATTATTAGCATGTATTTAGATTTCTTGTGTTTATTAGGTGATCAATGCGTGTTACCGGTACATTATATAAATATATATAAATATAAAAAAAATTTATATATACATATATATTTATAAAAAAATATATATATGTTAAACAAGAACCCGTGTCTTTTTGTAAAACACGCGATATAATTATTATATTATATAGCCCGGGAATCGTGCGCGGATCGTCAACGCGCGTCTCGCGATATTATTTAATAATAATACAATATGCAAATCTGGCAGGGTTATTTTTTACTCTTCTCGACTACACATTGTACATATTATGTATTATTTATAACCTGTATAAAATACAGGTAGTAATTACTTCCGACTGTAGGAAAACAATTTTTTTATATTTTATTTACTGTGCACCACTAAGAAGTCGTATAGTTGATCCAGTGGTCCGAAGCGGTTGCGGACTTAAATGGGCAGATTATACTTCTCCCCTCCCCCCTATAATTTAGTGAGTTGTAAACAGACAATTTTTTTTTTCATGTGGAAATTAATATATTAACAAAAAAAAAAAAATAGTTTCACAAAAAAGACCGGCATATACATGAATGGTAAGGTAGGATTGAGAAGGGAATTTAGTATATAACTGTATACAACGATAAATCATTGCTAACGAAAAATGATCCTGAGCGAAGTTTAGTTAATTTGCATATTTTGAAATGCCGTAATTTTTGAGATTTCATCAAAAAACTCTCTTAAACAGAACTATAACATTATACCTCGTCAAATTTTCGTGCATTTCTGTTGGGCCGAAAAAATTATATTCATATTATTCGAAAACAAATTTAAATGTCTTTAATTAGTTAAAAAATGGTCGTAATATGTTCACGTCTAGAAAGGCCTATTATTAATATTCTGTGGAAATTCTAGGTCCCTACGATTATTTTTAACCGAGTTACAACAAAAAAAAGAAAATTGCCGTACAATTTGACGTCTTTTCCCAATTATCAAGAAAACCACAACGAAAATTGAAATAAATTACCTCTTTAATGCATCGACTAGACCTAAAATACTTTCAGAAAAAGTGCTACACTTGAAAATCGAAGCAACATGCATGTCTGGTAGAAAAGTTGTTTACGGAGAGAAAAAATAAACACATCATAGGAAAACCAATAAATGCTCAGAATCTAAAATACTAAACAATTGAATATTGTAATAAAATATCAAATTTCTGTCATTTAAAAAGTTCATTGTATTATTAATATTCTTACAAAATCATAGATATACGCCATGTTTTATGTAAGCACAATATTATATTTTAAACTTGCCTAATTGTTATTCCATAATATTATTAATTATGGTTGTATACATTTCTGGGAGATTTTATGTTCAAGGAATAATAGTGGTATTTTTTTTTAATTAGTGGTTTTATTCAAACTAAAATGTTTTATACTTTTTCTTATAGGTATACTCACCTATTATATATTATCCTTTATTTAAATTAAAGCCGAACAATTATTTTAAAACCAGTTTTCATCAGGACCACAACTATTTCAAAAATTATTGTTTGGATAATAACAAAATATATCTTAATTGATAATATGCATTAGCAGGCTACATTTTACAAATACTACCTTGATCATTAAAATTTAAAACCGTATTTATATTCTTTATGGTGATTATAGATTTCTGCTCGTAAATTTATAGAATACTGTTAAGAGAACATTGCTCCCCCCCCCCCGGAGGTCATCATTTTTTTCATTTTTTCAACTGTGGCAATAATATATTAAACATTTTAACCAAAATATTATTATCCATGTAAGATTATGTAAGGATAACTCATACTGAATAAGTAATTTTTTTTTAATCCAAATTGAATATTAATTATCTAAATGTAATAATTTAATATTGATAAAATTGTAGATTTAAATACGATGTGAGCAGTATAAAAAAAATTGAAGAGGGGGGGAATTTTCCTATAATATAATAATATTTTATTAAAAAAAAAAAACAATTTTTAGTTATAATTATCTGATGAAAAATTCACTTGGGTTAGTAATTATAGGTAAATACGCATAAATGTCTCGATTATCACGATTAGGTTGAAATGCTTAAAACACTAAAAAGTGTATTAAAAACCTATTACCATGAAACCTTTTCGATAACAATATGTGCTGTAGTATTGTAACTAAAAAATGTAAATCAATTATACAATTTTACTAAAAAAATGTCAAATATTTATTAATTTTACAAACCATAAAAATTATTCATTTACTGCATTTTGGAATAATAATTACCATATATAATATATTTAATATAATTCAAATATTTGTTTAAAGACCTAAATTTAATAATTTTTTTTTATTATTATTATTGCTGTTGTCTATTAACTATATGTAACACAATGCTACAAACAAATCAGTATTATTTAAAATATTATATTGAAACGTTCGGATTTTATTTGTTTTAGATTCCGAGCGTATTTTTCTCTGTCTGTAAACAACTTTTCTACCAAAAATTTTGCTCAGATTTTTTCATTTTCGTTTTAGTTTTTTTAATAATCGGGGTTAAACGTGAAAATTAACGGTTTCACTATTTTCGATTTTGTTTCTTTGTTGTAATTCAGTTAAAAATAATCGCCACTGACATGCAATTTTCACAGAATATTAATATTAGCTATATTAATGTAGACATTTACACATTTTTAAAACACTGGCGATTTTTGATCTATATTTATAGGCATTTGGACGTTTTAGTTTTTATTTGTTGGTTTTATGTGGATAAAATTGTTTTGGCTGAGCAGAAATGCATGACGATTTTACTCGAGGTTCGTTATAGGTTTTTCTTTTGTTAAACTTATTGGTTTGTTAAACACACTTACTCAATACAATGCGGTACCTACCTATTAAACTGGTATATTTTATTTTTGTATAATTATACACACCATGTATACCGAAACGGATTTTTTCTGGGAAATGAAAAAAAAAAAAAAATTACGGGCGTGTGAATAACGGTGGCCGGGGTAGTCCGATGATATTGTGGCACGTGCAATCATCCCTTCATCGACTCGATACATTAATACGTTATTATGCGGGTCCCTTATTATTATCAGGGTATTGTAAAAAAACAAAAAACGACCGCTCTTGCCTAACCTAGCCTTTGTTAAAATGAATTATGCATAATATTCATGTCAAACGTTATTATGATGGAACAACTGAATAGGTTTTATTTTTTTATAGAATGGAGACCACCGTGTAATAATTACCTATAAATAATATTATAAACGAATTTAAATCAATCGGTGCCTATAATGCATTGTAGTCGTATACGTGTACAAAAAAATGCACATAACAATAATTCGGATAATACAGCAGCAAAAGTTTCCCACGGAATTCTCACGGCATGCGATTTAGCGATTATGGGACAAGAAAAATGAAATATGCCCAAACCAACGGCCCACCGTTGAATTATACGTCTGTTTTATATATTATAATTATACATATCTGTATGATAATATACGGATAAAATATTATTATCGTGTTCTTAATGTAAAGTTATATTGTACGTACACAATTGTCAATTTATCATTTTGCAATCGAATTTAATTTCTGAACAAAACTATATCGATACGGTTGTTTGTTTTTTTCAAAGTTGTTGTTAATTTGTTCGTATATACGTCGATCCAAATGTGAATAAAAGATATCTTTCTCTTGTTAGTAGTTTTGTATGTATTTTAACCAAACCAATACCAATCTGGTTGTTTCATTGGCCACGTACCATAAATACCAAAACAATAATTATTATTCTAAAATCTAATAATCTTCAGTTTTTCAAACTCGAATTACGTTATAATGCAATAGTGATATCGAAAAATCAATGCCAACGTTGCACAGTGCAAGTTCTCCATTTTTTTCACAGTGAAAATTTGATTTCTTAATTAGATTTTTGTTTATCTTACGATTATTGCACACTAAATACTTGTGATAATGACACACGACCACTTGTAAACATATTCGAGTTTGAATATTTTTGTGTTCATAGATTTTAATTTTTTTTTTCAAAAATGTCGAGAAAATTGCCTATACACAACTCTTAAAATACCGGAGGTATTCTCGAGTAGTCCGTGTATTTCAAACTCGAAGCGTTGGATTGATGGGTTCTTACAAATATACACTAGATCAGATACACTAGCGATTTTGCCAGCTATGGCGATTGCATTGAGCGATTTTACTCGGTGGAGTGTAAAAACGCTAGCGACTGGCGACTAAAGTGGCCCGGTCGTCAACTTTAATCGCGGGCGAGCAGCGAGTATTCAACACGCGGCGAGTTCGGGACTAGAACGATTACATTGAGCGAGTTAATTCGCCGGCGACTAGCGTGTAAAATCGCTCAGTGTAATCGATGGTTTACGTGAAAATCAGTGGCGATACCGCGACGCTCGGGTGGGCGCGCGCGCGTTATAAAATGTAAACGGATGCGTTCCCCCCGCGGTCGTCGAGGAACGACGCGACCGCTGACCCGGTCCGTGGAATGCCATAGAACGGCGGTGCTGCGCGCGCGAATAAAACGAGCAAAGAGAGAGTGGAATTTTGTTCAAAACAAATTTTCGAATCTCGAGAAAACATTGCGGTGGCCGCACGGTCGGACGTCCGTCCGTCCGTCTGTCCGTCCGCCGTGCCCGTACGCACATTTAAGGCGCGTCTACACCATGGGCACAATTATAATACAGGCCGAAGAGCATCGCGAACGCGACTGAAATCCTCCTCGGCTCTTGACGTTGCGCGCAGTCGCGGACTATCTATCCGGGCGTGCCAAAACCACGTGCTCAAGAATAAAAAACAAAATCAAGTCGAAGAACGCATATAAACAATTATTAATCGTCGTCAATAATATATCTCTATATATAAATTGAATTCCGATTTCGCTGGTTATATTTTTGCCGTATTTGTTATTGTCAGTAGAACGTTCTTGCGTAAGAAACAAATTAAGAAAGTTGCGCGGAATATTAAAAATAAAAATAAAAAATTAAAACAAACGCGTAAATTGTATTCCTGTATATTGTGTACGAGGCACGGCGGCCCCGTGGGTCTCGGTCATTGCAATGCCTTTACGGTATTACGTGTTTTCACTCATTACCCCATAGATACCCGTACAGTTTTTTATTTCGTCCGTATTTACCAAGGCAACCAATAAATCGACAAAAATAATTCGATTTTTGTACTAAAAATGCCTAAACACATACCGATTACGGAGTGGATTTCAATAGCTATACGTAAACCTTCTCCGGACAACGAGGAACATTTTGCCAAAAAAACCGCGTAAAACAATCGTTCCAGTAGTTTTTGAGTCTATTAAACTCATACTGACAGACATCCATTTGTGTATATATAGATAAATAGATAAATAGATAAAAGCCGAATATTCCTTATGATTGAATGGGAGATACGCTCATTCACTGGTCATCGCCTAACGATAAAGAGATTAGCGAGACGAATGAATAGAAAAAAATAAAAAAACCGTGATGGGACCATTAAAGTTAGGCGAGTGGTAGGGGATTAAATTCACGGGCAATTTCAATTTTTCACGGGCAACGCCGTGCCGGGACAGCTAGTATATATATTTTTTTATCAAGTATTTTTTTTTTTTTCTAGACAATCAATATTTCATCTATTTTTGTTACACTTATTCTATCTCTGTTCGTTATGGATTTTTCGGTACTTTTACGTGGGCCACGCGCGTTCGTCAACGACGGTTACAACACGGACCAGTTGTTTTTGTTTTTTTGTTTTCCATAAAAACCAAAACAGTTGAAAATATTTCTCCCGCCCGGGCCGTTTTCTGTACCCACAACCTAAATGTGCCACTTCATTTTCACGGTACGACATTAATAGTGCGCAATCTATTGGACTCGGGCGCACGTGCAAATATAATATCCGACCAGTGGTGGATAGTTCGTAAAAATTGCCGATGCGCAACCCCTTAAATAACGGGGGCCGGTGTGTCCCTACACGCGTGTTGTAGCCGTTCAAAAACTCGAATCGGGAGAACAATTACCGTTGTGGTCGTCGTATAGCACTCGTCGGAATCACAAATTTTATCAACGCGAAGTTAAAACAATATTGTCCGTCGTCCGTTTGTACGCCGGATTTCTACAATAATTATAAATCCATTCGTTTTTGTCAACTGTTGAAATATCAATTTTTATCTTTGGTTTTCAAGGGACCGGAAATGCCGACGCATACGTTAAACCCAAAACCCAATCTAAAACAATATTGTTATCTTCGTGTAGACAAAATATAGGATTACTGCGAGTACTGTAGCCCCAATGAAAATTATTCTTCTGGGCTGAGTTTTATAAAAAAAAAAAAAAAAATAATAATAAATGTCGTATTTCCAACCGTTATCCTGTTTGTAAGATACAATCGCCCTGCGCTATAACAAAAGTCCAGTGTAGACTACACAATATACGCCCGGGAATACTATTTGCCGGTTGGACCGGACAGAAGGGGTAAAGTTACACAACGTCACTTAATCGGGAAACACAAACGGCTCGGTAAAATATGTTATTCTATGATTTTTGTTTTTATCTCAGTGCCCTAGTGATATGTGCAACCTAAAGGGGCCATTAAATATAAAATTAATATTTTGGTTTCCCATGTTAACCAAAATTATTAAATTAATAATATTAACTAGTATCTATGTAGAGATGAGATTGAAATGAAAAAAACGCACAAATATTAAATATTACAACATTAAACTGCAATTAATAGGTATTGATTTTAAACTTTTAACTCTACAGAATTTATGAATAATAAGTACATAATATTATACATTATACCCATTGCACTTATTATGATGAAAACACAAATTGTAACTGCACATTAAAATATAAATAATCATGATTGGATATTAATCAAATTAATTATGTTTAATGTTAGCCAAGTTCAACATTTATAATATGATACATTGATACTCATATATTTTTTTAAAACCAATTTGGATTTATGGCATTCAACTGTGGGGTTGTGCCAGTAAGTCTAACATTGATATTATACAACGCTGCCGAAACATCGCTCTTCAGACCATCACTGCAGCTTATCGGTTTGAAAGAAACGATGCCATTCACCGTGATATGATGCTGCCTACAATAGCAGAAGAAATCCAAAAGTTTGCTCGCAAACATGAGATGAGATTAGATCACCATATCAATGCAATGGCCATCCAACTGTTAGACAATTCCAAAGACGTTAGACGGCTTAAGCGTCTGAAACCATACGACTTAGTTTAAGTGTTTAAATTAAATACAGAAGCCACTTCATTGGAAGTAAGACTTCATCAATGTGTAATGTATATATTAACATCTAGTATGTAAGATATATCCTGTTAAACATATTTATAAAGACCATCAGGTCATTTAAATAATAAAGCCCCAGGGCATTATAAACAAAAAAAATATATTTTTTTTTATTAGCATGATATACTAGAATAATATCACCATGATATGACAGATTAAAGAATTCTTCTGAAAAAATTTTTAATGATGTTTAATGAGATAAAATTTAAAAAAAATTAATGTATCTAAACTATTATAACTAAAACGGTCGCATCAAACAAATAGGATATTATTGTAAAATATAATCGCGCTGCACCGTAACAAAATTCCGGTGTAGACTATACAATATATATGTTTTGGAATACTATTTGCCGGTTGGACCGAACAGAAGGGTTAAAGTTACACAATGTCACTTAATCGGGAAACAAACGAGCTCGGTAAAATATGTTATTTTATGACGTTGATTTTCTTTTCAAGAAATATTGCAATCACCGTGATTATAACAAATCGGTAGGTAAGCTGCCTACATATTACCTAGCTAGGTATCTACAACTGTTGGAACTATCCGGATGCTCGGATATTTCGTATAATCCGAATATCTGTAAGTACTATTCGGGTATTATAACATTTACTACGCGGATATCTTTATTAATCGACGATTCAAAAATGTAATTGAGAGTATTTTTTGGGTTATAATTTGGGTCATTCGCATATTAAATCCACGAAAACCACTTCTAAGTTTTAACAGAATATATATTATACCCCATAGAAAACGCAAAACAATAAATATATGTAAACATGAAAACGATTGGGCTTAAACGTTGACTATGGACACTGCGATTATGATATCTCGTTAATAATAATTATTATTATAATTGTATAATCACTTTGCAATATGTAAAATACAGAGTCTTATAAAATTTATCTCACGGATAACTATAAAATTAAATATTATAAAACCCTTAAATGTATAGAAATACGAACACAATAAATATTCTATTATTATGGATATTCGGATTTTGCCATTTCAATTATCCGGTTATCCGAAAATTGGTTTTTTCGAATTCTAAAATCCAAAACTTGCGTTTGACCTTACAAAGTTCTATTTAATAAATCATATCCTTATCCCAAGGTAATTTTTTTTCGTTATAAAATGAGTTAAATAATCTTCACATAATTCTAAAATATTTTATTGTTAGTTCAACGTGTATTCATATGTGCGTTCATATCTATTTCATAATGGTTTATGGTATCTATATCAAACGATATTTGTTATTTTAGATTATAAAAGTGTGTATTAAGACTAATGACCATAGTAATTAATTTTTAAAATGTGATTATATGAATATGAAAGAAACATAATATGACAATGGTCAATCAAATACAGTGGATCAGTGACGAGCTGATTGATATTAGTGTTTTGGGCATATGAAATTATTCAGTACCCATAAAAAAAGATTTATCAAATGATTTTAAAATCAATGGAAAAAGTAACAATAATTTGATTGTTACATACAGTAAAATGTTTATCACAGTGTAGTTATGCACCAACATCAGCTATTTTTTTATATACTGTATAATATTCAAGGCCAGCTCAGATAAAAGTCAACATTTCAACACTTAATAGAGTGATGCAGGCCAATCAGTGTGGATATGAAGTGAACAGAGAGAACTAGGGTGCTAGATTCCGACCTCAAAAGCTGACAATTTAAATGAGAGGGAAAAGAATATCATATTATTCATTTCTATAATATCATAAATTTATTGCCATTAAACATTAAGTATGTACTACCACTGTGTACAAGTTAATGTAAACATTTTAAATGTCCCAAAATGACTTTTCTTTCAATTATTATACTATTGTATGCTATGTTGAAATTTGTATACACCAGTGTAACAAATATGAACACACTTTTAAACTAACTGGTAGTTGTACTATTTAAGTTATTAGCAATTCAATAAGGTTAAATTAATAATAAAAAGTAATGTTATCAGCTAAAGCAAAATAATGGATTGTATGATTTATTTACATTATAAAATTATTCAAATCCATTGATGACTCTGGACTAGAATATATTTAAAAATGTAGTATTTTTATAGTACAAATACAGGAAATATATTTTATCAAAAGTTCATGAAAAGTAAATACTTTTTTGTTCTTGTTTCCACTTATTGTACATATTTTTAGGAATTTTATTCATACTGTTCAATTTTTCAATAAAACTGTTCCGTAACTGATCATCTACTGATTGGATATTCATCAGAGTTTTAAGAAATGTACCAATAAAATACTTATTTCTAAAAACAAATGCTTCTAAAACAATACGCATTACTTGTCCTGTTGATTTAAATGATTCAAGCACTTTGACAATATCTGCTTCATGGCGATTCTGCAAGTAATATAAATAATATTATTACTATGATCAATTTTGGACATTTGGTAATGTTAGAATTTTAGGGGGACAAATTTGTTTACTTCTCCATATTTTTAAATTGTTTGTCAATTAGTACTTATATTGTGAGTTTTTGTTAGTATGACGAAGAAACTAATATTAGAATACAGATAATTTCCTAGATTAATTTTTTATTGGTTAATAACCAATACAACAAAATAATTAAACATTCAAATTGAACTCTTGGCTTTATTTTATAATTATTCAAATAATGACTCAATTTATATCACAGAAAACAAATTACAATTTAGTAATATTAAATCATAACGTTTATACACATATAAAATAACTAGCTATGTTGCTTATGCCAATTTATTTCCCCGCTTTTATAAGCAAAATTATTTTTTAATTAATAACAACTCTTCTATATCTCATCTGTGTCACCAAGGAAACCCAGAAATAAACAATCGAAATTTAAAAATATTGAAAATCAAGTGTGAGCTACCCTTTTAGTGTTAAATTTTTAGATGAAAAGTAGACAATCTTCTTCTTGGAAAGTTGTAAAGAACCCAACCACCTATACCTGTGTAAACAACAAAGTGGCTGGTTAGATGCCCATAAAAAAATATCATTATGTTAGATTGAAAGATTATTGCTAATTTTTATTTTTTAGGCTCGAAGCTCACAAATTATTAACAACTATTACTATTACTATGAAATTATATATATAAATACATGTGAAAATGAGTACTTGGGTGGCCGCTATGAGAGAATTCATCAACAATGCAGTGCTACGTAGTACTTTATTCACAGAACTCTAGTATATTTGCCAATTTTTATTTACTTAAATAAATAACTTGATTGTTTATCAACTTACAGAATTGGAATTAGGCTTAAAACCTTCTTTGTGATATACTATATTGTTTAAAAAAAAACTGAATGGTGATTAGATGAGTAACTACTCAAAGATAATTATTTTCACATTTATATATATAGAAAATAATGTAAAATGTAATTCAAATATTTTGCTAAAACTTTTCATATCACTTAATTATTTTTTGATTATATAGTAAAAGTTTGATACAAATTTAAAAATAAAAACAAAATAATAAATGTATTATAATGTATTAGGTTAAAATATATATTCAATTATATATAATAATATGACCTTACTACAGTTAATTTTATTGTAATTTATGATCAAATGTTTCTACTTCAAAGAAATTGAATTTCAAAGGTTTTAAACAATGGAAAAAAAAAACATTTACTTAAATCAATTATATGATAAACTATTAGTTTTTTTTTTATAATTTAATCCTGCTATAGAATAGTGGAAATGAAACAAAGATAATTTAAATAAGTATTAGTTCAACAATGTGAAAGTTAATTTAGCCAAGTACCTATCACAATATAGGTAGTTATCAAAGTTATTTGTCATGTAATTTAAATATAAATACTATTTTGGTATGTTTGTAAAGATAATATAAAATGCATTTATTTGATTTCAATGGGTATAATACTATTACAAATAATTTATTTAAGAGGAGTCCAATAACTAGAATTAAATTTAAAAATAGGTCACTGAAAACAATTTGCATTAGACTGAAATAAAAAAAACCAGATAGTTTAATAAGCAGTAATTTACCTGACAATCATCATAATTTTTGAACAAACCCATAAAATCTTGTCCATTGTTTATTTTGATAAGTTGTGCTTGAGCTTTTTTAACATATTCTGTTTGTACGTTGATACACGATTCGGTTAATTTAGGTTGCTAAAAATAATAATATATAAAATAGAGACAATTAAATTGTATAAATAAATGTTTTATTTTATTACAGCATTTAAATGAGATGCTAAAGCAGCTGGTAAATCATCGAGCAATAGTTCAGTTAGCAACGAGTAGAATACGTTAGCAGTATTTACATTTGGTTTATATGAACTGTACCATCTGCTATATTCCGACCAAAGGCCAATTTCTAAACAACAATGACGAAAAATTAATAATGTGGCTTTACATATTAAGAAATCTTTGGCTGTAGTTGATCGAGATAAAGTCTGGTTAAACAGTTCTTCTAATTTTACTGTAAGCAAATAATGAAAATAAAATAATTAACAATATTATTATGGTATAAAACTTAAGTGGTCTATAATAAAGTCATGACAACATTTTTACAATTTGATATGCAATTCTCTCAGGGATGAAAAGTGGTGATACATTAACTCGACATATAAATTTCACTAGATTTTATTTTCCACATACAAATTCTGAACAAGATTTGAATTTATCATAGAGTTTAGTCGAGGTCGACTTTCTTACTTATTCCATTTATTATCCTTTTAACAAATAGTAATTTATTTTCAAAACCTATGGTGAAAACTCTAAAAAAGTAAAATGTTTATCTTAAATAGGCTTCACAATGAATTCAAATCTTACATTTTAACGCATGACTTTGTTGAGATTTTGTTTTTACAAAAGTAGTTATTAAAGAAAATATCATTTTCCAATTTGCTTTTTCAAAATTTTGTGATAGAATACTATGAATCAATGAATATACAGTAACATCATCATCAATTTCTTCCAAAAACTAAAATAATGTATAGTAAATTATATTTTTAATATCAATAGATAAATTATTAGTAAATAATTAAAAATATATAATACCATTTTAAGCATATCAGATATAGTGTCTGGAGTTGTATATGATCTGTACTGTTCATATGCATTATTCAAATGAAAATCAACATCGACCATAAGCATATTTTTTAACATTACTTTGAATACTTTGTTAACTGTTGATGTAATCATAAGAGGTGAAGATTTAAGATGTTTCAAATATTTCCAAGCATCATTTCTTTTTAAGATTATTAAGCTAGACTGTAACAAATAATTAAATCAATAATTAATATTGTTATGTTTTACTCTAAATTAGTAGGTACCTACTTGAACTAAAAAACGTTGTATGATTTTTATATGTTGATCAAATTTATGGTTAGGCTCTCCAGATAGTAGCAGGAATAAACTAGCTAGTAGTTCAGTTAATATCTTTTGACATAACTCATCATTTGATTCAGACATAAATAATAAAGCTTTGACAATATGATCTACATCCAATTTGTAACTATAACAAAACAATATAACTTAAGAAAGTAAAAATATTTACAAATATGGATATTTTAAATACTAACTTTGTAATAAATTCAGTAAAGTCAATTATTTGTTCTGTGTGTAGTTGCCAAATTATTTCAATGGAATAATTATTTTCCTGAAATGAAAAAAAATATAGAAATAATAATAATAATAATAATAATAATTTTAAAGGGATTTATTAATTGGCCAAAATAATTGCAGGCACATCATAATATGTATTGTATTTATGCTTTAAAAATAAAATTAATCATGAATTCTTTTATATTATGAGTATCTATTAGTATGCTGAACAATTGGTTTAATTTTATTTTAAACATTTAAGTAGAATGAAGTTTTAACAATACACTTCTACTATTACAGTATTATACTGCAACTGATATATTAGCCTATATATCAGTTAATAGTCGTTTTAGAAAAAGTATACTGTTACAGATTTCATAATTATTTAAAAAAATATTATATTACTTGTAGTGTTAAGAATGTTTGAACAATATTTGAATAATTATCTTTAGATAATTCTTTGATTAAATTGTACAATGTATTTCTATCTTGTTCGCTAAGCAACACGTTCATATCTTTGTTTCTCATGAATAGACTATTCAATTCTTCAGCGTTTTTCAAAATGAACATTTTATTTTGTAACTAGAAAATAAATAAAAATAAGTAATTTAATTATAATGACAGATGTGAAATGTTTAATCAGGTATCATATAAGAGGAGTCTAGCCCATCAGTTAAACACAAATATATAATATTTTTGTTGAAGAATAACTTTAGCTTGGATTTTTGTTTTTATCTCAGTGCCCTAGTGATATGTGCAACCTAAAGGGGCCATTAAATATAAAATTGATATTTTGGTTTCCCATGTTAACCAAAATTATGAAATTAATAATATTAACTAGTATCTATGTAGAGATGAGATTGAAATGAAAAAAAACACACAAATATTAAATATTACAACATTAAACAGCAATTAATAGGTATTGATTTTAAACTTTTAACTCTACAGAATTTATGAATAATAAGTACATAATATTATACATTATACCCATTGCACTTATTATGATGAAAACACAAATTGTAACTGCACATTAAAATATAAATAATCATGAGTAATATCCAATCAAATTAATTATGTTTAATGTTAGCCAAGTTCAACATTTATAATATCATACATTGATACTCATATATTTTTTTTTATAAGCATGATATACTATAATAATACCACCAAGATATGACAGATTAAAGAATTCTTCTGAAAAAACTTTTAATGATGTTTAATGAGATAAAATTTTAAAAAATTAATGTATCTAAACTATTATAACTAAAACGGTCGCATCAAACAAATAGGATAAAACGAAGATTACAATACATAAGAAAATCAATTATTAGTCTACTGTCTACACAAATTTAAATTAATTATTGTAGTAACAAATATCTTTGTTGTGTTATTTAGTAGCAATTATAGTATGGACGAATAACATATTTAAATGCATCTACTATTAAATCTTCAACAAATATTATTACCATTATAATTAATTTAATGTTGAAATATCAAAATCAAAATAATAATAGCGATTTGTCAAGTTCTTAGTTATTTAAATAGGTAAAATTACTATGTATAAAAATGGTTTCCATAAAATGTAAAATGGTACCTATTTAAAGTGGTAATTTTTAAATAATAATTGTAAGTATAATGAATCCAAACACAAATATAATGACAAAACGTTTTAGAAGGTAATTAAACGGTTTTAATTTAACATTATACATAATAGAATATTGGCTATATTACAATAGCAATGTAATAAAATTTAAAATTTTTATTTTATGAGTAATTTTCAGTTTTGTTGGCTACTAAATTTCTATTCAAATCCACATAATTACATAATGATAAAATTACATGTATACAATTATGGTAAAAACTTGAGGTCCATACACATTAGACATTTGAAATATTGCAATTCCTTCATAATGCTATACAACGCCAGAATAAATAGTACCCAACAATTACTATTAGGAAGTTTCTTGATCGGTTATGACTACAGAAGAAACGATTTAGATTGTATTATTCGTAAAAGATTACGCTGCAAATAAGTAAAATTAATTTTTAAATTAATGGAGAAACTTATACTAAAACGTATCCTTCCATGTATTACTGAAAAATCCATTCTTCTAGATTCTCAATTCGGTTTTCGCATTTCTCACTCTACTGTCCAACAGGTTCACAGAGTTGTTGATGCCATTTCTTATTCACTAGAGAAAAAACTTTACTGTACAAGCGCATTTCTGGATATCTCGCAGGCTTTCGATAGGGTATAGCATGACGGCCTCCTTTATAAATTAAAAAAGTTTCTTCATCCTACATATTTCGCTATTATTAAGTTGTATCTCTCCGATCGCCACTTACAAGTCCGTGTTGGTGAGGATTTTTCTTTCATAGCCAGTATATCTGCTGGTGTCCCGCAAGGTGGTATCCTCTTACCTATCCTTTACAATATTTTTGCTTCAGACCAACCAACTACACCTAATACACTGGACGCCGACTATGCGGATGATAAGGTAATTTTATCTATACACTCTGATCACTTTGTGGCTTCTCAAAATCTCCAATCTCACCTGAACTCATGGAAAAGTGGTACACCGACTGGAGATTTAAAATAAATCAATTGAAATCTATTCATTCGATGTTCACCCTTAAACTTGCCTCTTGCCCTGATGTCTATATTTTTAACACTCTAATTCCAAGTGCTTTGAATGTTAAATATCTTGGCTTGACCCTTGATAAAAGACTGACCTGGACTCAGCATATTAGGACCAAAATAATAAATCTAAACCTACGCCAACGCCTACTAAAAAACCTCATGAACAATAATAAATATACTCACATCAATACTAAATTACTTATTTATAAATCACTACTAGAGCCTTCTTGAACATATGGCCTTCAGCTTTGGGGAACGCAAAAAAAAAATAACATTAAAAAAATTTAAACATTCCAAAACAACGCACTTCCCAAATTATTAAATGCCCCTCACTATGTCTCTAACTTCACTATACATACTGACCTAAAAATGCCTTCAGTTTTAGAAGAAGCTAAAACATATTATAAACGTTTCCATATTCACACTTTAACTCATCCCAATCCTCTTGTCAAAAAACTTGCTAATCCTACAATCCTCGGCAACCCCTCAAGACGGTTAAAACGGAAATGGTGTCGTGATCTGTTGGCACCAAATATTAATATTAATTAGAAAAAATATAAATAATTAAAATTACAAATGAAAGTGTTACTAATGGCTGTGTGGCTGCTTTCCTCAAAAATGTCAAGTATTATGTGTAAATGTTATTAAGGATATGATGTATTTTTTTTAATTATTTGTATATAACTAATATGTATCTCATCTTCTTATTGTACCCAAGTGGTATAGATTGTAGATTCCATTTAAAAAAAAAAAAAATTTTAAATTAGTTTTTTTTTGTTATAATCAAAAATGTTTGTATTTCGTCTTTTAAACTATGTCATTTGGTGGAAACTACGTATCTTTCGGCTTATGTGGAAAGTACGAATAGGTATATTATTTGAAAATTGTCAATTTCTGGTTGAAATGAAAAATACCTATAGGTACGTTTAATAATTGGCAGATAATTCGAAATTATTTTACATACTATACGACACGTTTTATAAATTATTATGTCGACGATTACCTCCTGTGTGTGCCCGTATGTAAAATATTTTGAATTTTTTGTAGTCGGATATGACGTCCGATTATATCGTTTAATCGTACGTTAAACTTTACCTCCGCCCGGGTACTTTGAACCGTCGTCGGCGCGAAAATGTTTATAAAAAAAAAAAAACCTATTTAAAAATAATAAATAAATCTCGAAAAACGCGTACGGTACTCCGGTTGGAGCGGTGACACGCCCGGGGTTTACCGAACGTTGTTATCGTCTGCCGGCGCGCATTTTTTCCGGGCCATTGGCGTTAAAAATTACGATAGAAATATATTGTCGATCGAGTGTTATAACGTTCGACATTATTATCTCCATAATACAACAGCCGTTTCGAAGTTCGAACGCGATAGGCGAACGCGGACCGAAAAAATGCACGCGAATCTCACGTACGACGGTACGGGTTCCTGTAAACCAGCGCGGAGTCATTTGCGGCTTGCAAAAACCATAAAAAAAAAACGCCCCCCCCCGCAGACGAATTAAAACGTCGGGGGGGGGAAAAGAAAATATCAATATTATTATTAATTATATTGTTATTAATTATTATTACCATTTGGCCGGTGCATCGAACGGGGAACGCAGCAATCATTAATAATTGCGCGATTACGGCACAGAGTCGCGGTGATAACGAGCCGAGTGACACCGGATTAGGACGGGCGTACGCGCGCGCTTACGTACGACAATAATTCCGGTTGATTCGCTGCCGGCCGTTTCGCAACGATAAAAACAAGCGAAAAAAAAAACCATTATAACAGTAGGTGCGCGGCGGTATATTATAATAGAAAACGGATCGGTACGTACGTCAAGACGAACGCGCGGCACTTAGAGTTTGTGCGTCGCGCATGTAGTGATAACGGGACGGCGGAGCGCAAAAAAAAAAAATAACCGGACACAGGCGAGCGCACACACACGCACACGCGCGCTTGCGCGTACGCACCAGACATACGGTCGGCGCCCGACGGCCGTACTCGCGAAATAATAGTAGTCGCACCAGCAGTCGGCGCTTGCGGTTCACTCGGCTCCGTCCCACCGTCTAGCCCGTCAGCGTCTAGCTCGCCGGCCGATATTCACTGCCGACGACGGTCGGCCTCTCCTCTCCGACGGATCACGCGGCAATTTCAAATGTTTCGTGATTTTTTTTCAATTTTTATTTTCTCTCATATAATTACATTGTAGGCATATATATATATATATTTATATATATATAAATAAATAAATATATATTATCGTTTTTATTCCTTTCCTTACATAATAAATACATATTATTATTGCTGAAAATTTACCTTTTAACTCTCGCTGCCCGTTTTTTTCTGTTCTTCAGTTTAATTTTTTTCAATTAAAATTATTTTTCGCGTAATCTTTATTCATAAATAATATAATAACACGCCTATCTACAATAATTGTAATTATTGTCGACACTACGGCGACGAGGACTACGATGAGTTTCTCAAACAATAAATTCGCACTGGCAGTGGTTTCGATCGTTTTCGCCGCCGCCGGCCCGGTTCGAACTTGGGGTAAGTCGTCGTCTATAATATATATTAATTTATTCATATTATTATATATTATGTATTATCGGCGTGGTATAATAGTCAAGAGGCATGTTTATAGTAGTAGTAACTAGTAGGTATTATAAAACAGCGTGAGCTTAGAGTGTGCGACGATGCATCACATGTGCGTAATATTTTCGCTCGCTATTTTTTTTTTTTTTTTTTTTGCGCGTACTCGGCCATAGAACCAACACCGGTCTTCACGTACGCCACACGCGACGGCTATGACCTTTCCCTATTTTCCGGACAACCGACGGCGGCGGCCGGATTCTTTTTGGTTTTACTTCCTTTTATATACTTGTTATTTATTTTTTTTTTTTTATCTCCTTCCTCCGCGAAACAGTGCTCCTATATAGACGTGTATATATATATAAATTTATATACGTCTATATTTATACGTATATATATCTGCCGGCGCTGCCGTCGTATGGCGTACGTGACGAACTGCACGCGCGCCACGGGTTTTCACCGGCACCCCGCAACCCCCGCTTCGTCCACCCCCTGGAAAGGCACGCATAAAATAATCGCCGCCGTCCGCGACCTCCAATAACTGCAATAATTACGTAATACATTATAGCGAATTACATTCGTGTTTTTTTTAACCCGTATCAATCCCGTAAAACCACCTAATCCGGGAACCTGTTTTATGTATTTTTATTTACCGTTCCGCAGGTGTAATGTGGTCTATTACTATAGCCGTGGTTTTTTGGCGCGCGACAGATTTTCTTTAATCGCATTCCTCTGGCCGCCCCGACCGTCCCGTAAAAAAGTTTGTTATCTAACAATAATTATATATAATTACCGTTGTTAGTATTACTATTATATACATACTATAGTTGCCGTAGTCCTTATCTGTGTTGTTTATTATACGCCAATGTATTACATGTATAATTATTATTGTTATAATATTGATAAATCCGGAAAATTTTTCTCTGATGTCCACTAGCTGGTGACACCCCAAAGCCACCCCCAATTACGGGGTGGGAGGTCGTCTCGACTTTGTAAAAATTTTAGGGCTCCCGCTTATTATTAATTAATTAACAATATATATTTATTTTATCGATGAAAACCGGGTTTACAAACGATTTACGAATTTTCGCCCCTGACCGCCGAATTCTCTAACACGGTTTTGTGTCATATTGGCACGTACGGCCAAATCGGACCCGCATCGGGAGGGAGGGTACCGTCGAAAATTCGGCCCGAAGGAAAACTATTTTTAAACCTGACGAAACGCAATAACGTCCACCGATTTTTTTTATTGAGTTCTATCCAAACCGCATTAGTTTAATATTATTATTATTTTTGTTTGTAATCGTTAAAAACACACGACAAATAAACGTTGTTGCTATGCCACGGCCGCAGATAGGAAAGGAAAAAATTGCATTTTTAACACGTTGCTATGATAATATATATATTGTTGGCGAAAGTTGTACGATGTTTATAAGATGCGTATTCCTCCTACCCATCTAATATTATTATAATCTCCCATTCTCCTCTCTGCGATACGGAATAATGTATCCATTATTAATAATTAAAAAAAAAAAAACAGCTTCCTTGTCAACAAACCTATCATTGCGGTACGATATAATATTAATATTGATTTCCTGTTAATTTTGTATCGTTACCTATGTATATTATTATTAATTATTACTAATAGACATTCTTATCCATTATACCTACGTACTTTTTAAAACTGTTCATTATTTAGGTTGGTTTTTTTTGCAATTTTAATTTAATATAAGGGAACATATAGGACCTTTCGAAGGTCACTGAAAAGAAAAAATAATTAATTAAGCATTATGCAATAATAATGCTATACACTGCCGTATGCCGAGTGAGAATATTATAATGCGAATGTATAAAACGTATTAAACATTTTTACGGGGATAAATTAAAATAAATTAATATAAGTAACAATAAATGACAATGGTGACGACGAATGAAAGTAGATTTAGTTATGTACCTCCCTTTTACACGCTTAATAATTTTGTGAATAACAGAAAATTCCTACTACAGCTATTTGGTATTTTGTTATTATGCGTGCACACTTAGACCAAAAAAAAATTATATGTTTGTACACGTGCATATCATAAACTGCTTAAAAAAATATTTAAATGTTTAATAATATATTGAAAACAAATGGTTATTTTATTATTTTCGCGTTTAACAAGTATTAACACAATTTTAAAATATTTACGTATACAGGATGATCAACTAACTGTAAAACAATGTTTCAATATCAAAATGTATTTAATTTAATTTTGATATACTCGTGTATATATATATGTTGTCGTTTTAAAATCAAAAGTGGGAAATGGTCTCATCCCCGAAAATATGGGTGACGAAAAATTACGGGGTGGTAATGTAACATTTCAGAGCCGCTCGTTTCTTAAATTTTCAACAAAAACATTAATACATCCGAAATACCGAGTGCCTTACAGTTAGCCGATCAACCCAATCAATGCTATATAATATTTATGATATACCGGCGCATTTTATTACGTGTCAATATAAATAAAACAATGTAAATGTAAAGAAAAAATCGTTACACGCTCTCATAAGACATTTTGTTCAATATTTCTATGGCAATAAGTAACAACTTGAATGAATATGTACTTGATAATATATTATGTATACTGCTTTATACAATCGAATAATAATCATGTTGTCGTATAACGGTCGAAGGGGGTCCTGTTTGTAATAGCTAATAATATATAATGATTAGTAGTGACACTCTGCTTTGCGCAGTATTCCTTGCTTTTATTCGTTTGTCGGTTTTTTTCTTCTTATATTATTGTATTATTTGGCAAAATATTCAAACGTAACAATATAATATTAAGATCAATGGGTTCTCAGAATTATATTACATTATATATTTCTACAAAAGACTTCATACTTTTTTTTTTTGTTTTTGCTTTCCGTGTGCCGTGTGTTTTTAAGGCCTTTTAAAAAGCTTTCTCCGTCCATCTCGGTTCCTTGCCACATCTATTTTTACTCGATTTTAACGAAATCTTTCAAGAAAAAAATTGAAAATTTATCGCCTTAAAAACGGTCCCGAGGAGTACTTATAGCACAAGTATTTATTGTGTATTTGTGAAATTTGTTCAAAAACACGTTCACGTAAAACAAAAAAAGGAATTTTTCCTCATTATGATGTTTCATTAAAGACAACTTGACTGACTTGACAATCAAAAAGTTTTTTTTACAATTTAAGTCGTAACTTTAAAAAAAAAAAAAATTAATATTTAACTAAATGCCATTCCTTAGAATTAAATTGTGTTCTTTAAGTTTCCACAGGGGCTGTTTTACGTTAAAACCATTATCGCTTTCGAGACAAAACGATTTCATGTTCAAAAACTCGAGCACTGGATCCCTTAACGACTCTATCCACCGTTGACGCCGACTAGGCGCTTATTTATTAGGTATTACACATTATCACATTATGGACCGATATTTTATGAGCGAGAAGCGCCCACGCGCGCAGGTTTAATTAGTAATGGAAAAAAGAAAAACACCAGACTTCCAAAAGTCGTATAATAATATGGTTCAATAAAAAATTAGTTTTTTTGCTTTTCCTGAAAAAAAAAATAATGTAATTTTCAGAGATTTTTTCGATATTCGCGAATTTAATATAATTATTCTTAGTATTCTTTAGTAACACAATACAAACAATTATGAAATTTCGTTGTAATTTCATTTCACCCCCAACTACGACATTTGAAATCTATTTGGCCTTAACCTAGGGACTGTGGTACAATTAATTAAAAATAATAATTGGTAATTAACTTTTTATTATTTTTTCTTCATTGTGTTGTAAAAACCGTGATTAAAATAATAAATTATTGTTATTATATATTATATCCAAATACGCGCGTTCTTATCCCGCAGTATAGTAAACAGAACACTTCATGAATGGATCAACAAGTGTTGATTATTAAATTATCAAATTGTTAATACTATATTACACAAATAAGTACGATGTTTTATTCTGCGATTAAATGTTACGCTTATTTTAGTCGGATATATTTACGATATACTATAGTGTACATGATTAAATCATTAGAATATCTTGCACAATATTATTTAAATTATCGAAAACAATGCAATTAATGTATTAATTTAAAGACAATTTGATACAAACAAACAATAATCATTATTATTTGACCCTTTCGTCTACGCATATTTATTGATAAGAAGACCGTACAAAAGAATTAATCAAGCTAATTTAACTCGCCTTTTAACGTTATTTGTAAAAAAATTCTAGTTTAAGTCATTCTTTCGGTCAACGTCCTAAATATTTGTAGTAAATATTCGACTCAATCGCATAGAACGTGAATTTGTTTGTTGAACTATTATTTGCAGTTGTTTTGTTTATTACATGTAAAGTAAAAATCGTTTATTACGTGTAATTAAAAAATACAAAAATATACTAATAAGATATGGATTAAAACGGAAATTCACATAAAGATTAAAAATTTAATAATATAATACCTTTGCGTATTGTCCCTTAAATCATGTTGATGTAATCGACTTTTGAGTTATGATGCTAATGATGTATAAAATAATGTTCAAATAAAATATCGTAATATTGCAAATAATTTAACTTTCAATTGAAAAAATATACCAATTTATACATTAAACCCGTCTTTTTAAAAAATAATATTTTATTCTTCGGGGATTAAATAACTTTAAAATTTATATCTTCTCTCGGCCTCTATACTCTCCAAGAATTTTTGTTACCTTTAAATGTAACTATATAGGAATCTATATTCCGAATAATATATATTTCGTAAAACGTATGAAACCCTGCCCAAAAAATATTTATTTTTTTTTTTTTTTATTAAAAATTACTTATCAAACATAGTTTTGAGTTTTGTGTTTGTTGATATAATTAATAATTGTATCAGCAAACCCAGAAATAATGCTCTTTTATCGTTAAAATTTGTATCAAAAGTGCCCACTTACATATAATAATAATTTAATATATTTTTCCTTTCTATAATCCACTTATGTTTTGATTTAGAATCCGATAAATACAAAATCATAATGCAATACGCCGCGAATAATAATAATAATAATAATACCTGTTTTTTTATACAAAGTCAATGGAATTTCGAAGCGTAAAATACGCACATTGAATGAATAATTTTCAAGGTAATTTAAATTGATTTTTGTACAGTAGAAATCTATATTATAATTTTCGTACAAGCTGGCCGACTGTTTATTTTCGACCGCTATTAGTCGGTGTTAATTATATATTTTGGGCGGATATAGTCGTTACATCTGTGTATTATAATATTATACCGCGGTTGTTACCAAGGTTTGTCATATCATTGCCTCTTATATAAGTAAGGAAACAGCTAAGAACTAGTTCACGTATATATTTATACTTCACACATAAAATACCCGATTGTTTTAAAGTGTTTAAAACGAGTAATCAAATTATTTTCAAAGTAAATCCTTATTCTAAATATTTATGCTTAGAACATTAAACAACACATAGCCTATTCGAATTAAATGCCATATCAAGTGTTATATAATGAAAACAAAAAATCAACAAGATAGATAGAAAATGCTCCCGAAATAAATATTGTTTTTTTTGTATCATAATACGTTTTTAGATTTGAAATCTCTTTGTGATAATATTTATATACTCTTGTCATTGAACGGTGTAAATTTAATTGTTTAAGGTACCCGAAAATATAAAAATCTCAACGACTTGAAGTAGGTATTAAGTATTTACAATAGTATACATACTTAATTAGAATGAGCCAATCACCAAGCGTTATATTATGTTTGCACTGTCGTAGTAACATTTGTTAAATATAATGAAAAAAAAAAAATATATATATATATATATTCACCCGGTGATTTTTTAAGCAAGCTCATCCCATTTTTATGGTTAAGTTATGCATATATTTAAACAATGATTTTTGGAATTTTTAAGACGTTATTTTCGAATACTTAGATATTTTATAACATTCAAGGAGTATTCTGTGGTGATACCGACTTATGTTTTTCAAAACGAAAACTTATATTTTTTAACGCAAATTATTGTGAAACAGATGATTTTCCTGAAAATTGTAACGCTTTGTAAACGAAATTTGAACGAAAAGTTTCCGAATTCGTTTACTTTTAATTACTAGGGATAGTAGTCATACATGGTAAACCGGTTCGAGTTTGGTAATTATTATTAGGTATGAAATATTAAATATTTGTTAATAGTCACTACTTAGTCAAGCATACTCGGGCGATTTTTAGTACAGGTTGCCATTTAAAAATCGAAAGTTGATAGTATACCAAACTCGTACCCGCACTATTAATATAGCGTTCGATAGATGCCTGTAATAAATTTAAATATTTGAATAAAATAGTTTTTAAAAAAAATGGGAATTTTTTTTAATCGTTTTAATTCTCAGGTATCTATTATTGGCCGTACAGATAATTTTAAATATAATAATAAGCTTATGGTACTCGTAAAATTGGTGACAAATGATCATACTAAGAACACTATTATATTATACTAAGAAATGTCGACTTTTTCGTTAATTACACTTTTGATTTTCTTATCTCGTATTCATTTATACGATTTTAACGCGGCTATGTGTCAACCGTATATAGACGACTAATTCATTATACCCTGACCACAATACATATACGAGTGTGAATATAATACGACTCGTGTGTATTATTATAAATTTTGTACAAATGTGGAAAATGCCGTCGTAGGTACGTGTTGTTTGTATATTTTAATTCAATTCCATATTATTATTGTGTAAGTTTTGGGCGAGATAATATTTGAAATAAAAACATTTTAAAAATATTTTAAATATTTTTAGATATTATTTTCGTTAGAAGGCAATGCAATTATCTTTACACATGAGACGACATGACGACGTACACCTGCATAACTAAAAAAAACGGCACTATTAATATTAGCGGTAATAATATTTTAGGTTTTAATTGAAAACAATATAAGCATGTTTAATAGCAAACGGCGGTTAAATTCCGAAATTATATTTCTTATTATTTTTTTTTTCGGAATATTATGATATAAACTGTGTATTATTGGCGAAAAACAATTTGGCAAGAATTGTATTTATTTAAAACGATTATAACAAATGTTTCAAACAAATTTAAAATAAATAACGCGTAAAAATATGTTTGCTTTTGCAATATATATATACGGCAAGGTTTATTTAGTACTCGTTATAATTATTATTTTAATATCAAATATTTACCTGTTATGGTTTAGTCAAATAAACTTGATCAATTGTTTTGTTTTTTTTACCTATTAGTTATTATAAATTCGTTTTGTTTTTCAAACGGAATCGGTAACTTTGAACTCTGGACGTGTTACTGCAGTATACGCCCGCGGGGTACAAATGTTCTAAGTCAATGAATTGTAATTTTATTCGAAATGTACAAACAATATTGTACTCGAAAAAACAGAATGTTGAACGTTGTCTCGTATTTTTCCGAGGGGGAACTGAAAGTAGAAATATCGACGTATCTATTCAGAATATTTACCATTGTATTGTCTATTATCAGTGATTACCTACTTGGTCATTAAATCGTGCAGCGTAACTACGGGCGTGTTTATTACTCGTATCGGGAGGGTATATATATATACACTAATAGTAAAAGGCAGCGACAAATTAAATTTAAAAAAAAAACTTTTAATATTTTTGTTCTTAATCGAATAAAAATACGCAAGACTGATATACTAATATTATTGTAAGAGTATCCCCTCCCCCGGATAATATTTTGAAATACGGTTCTCGGCGTTTAATTCTGATATTCTACGGTTTTACGTTATAGTCGTCCAAGTTTCGCATACGGGTTATATATATACAATTGTTTTTTTATACTTTAATCTATACGCAATTATTTATTCGTGTGTTTAATTAGGGAGGCGGCGATATTGACGTAGTACAGTATGTAATTCATATGACGTATTTCACACTCTAGTTTCATAATTATACATTATTTACATAATATCACGCGTGTATTCGGTATAAACCGGATAACATTATTGTTATTATACCGCAATAATATTATTGTATATTCACTTGATAATGAATTATTTTTTTTTTTTAATGAGAGTTCTTATAGCTCTTAGGCGTATAGTATACAGATTATCGTAACGATTCCGCTGTTTTCGTTCATGTAGTTTATTTAATTTAAATTTAATCGGGCCGTACAATAGTAAAGGATTAAACACACGTGATTGCGGAATATTATTATCTATGGTTTTTTAGTAAAGTATATACCATTATAAATATATACACCTGTGCGACTGTGCGACGAGCTAACCCGTGCGATAATTCTATACGGGCGTGTGTGGGCTCGGCATATTGACATTAAAAATAGATCGCAGAATGGGTTGTACGACACGGTGGGGGGACTACTGTTTTGACCAGTACATTTCGGTGGTGTCGGGTGAAATGTTTTTATTTTTTTTATTTTTTCTTCTAAAATCTAAACACACACGATCCGTGTCCAGTTTGAATGTACGCAGGACAATGTCTAATATCAACGGAAAATTGAATTGTTTTTCTTTCTTTTTTGTTTACTTTCTAAACGTATCAGGATTCCGAACAGAACGCGGGGGAAAACGTGTTTTACAGAGAGTAAGTTTCCATAGTAAAATTAACGTTTAAAATGTTTTTTATCCGGCGCGCCTTTTTTTTTTAGATAGACACCTATCTATGATATTTACTTGATATTTTATTGATAATATTGAATGTTATATAAAAAGACACGTGATTTTTCGAAATTTCCATTAATCTTACCTTTATAATAAGCGCTCAAAATCGCACTACGATCCGATAAACATTTCAAATAAAAGTCGAAATTTGATTTCATGAACTTTACTAGAATACGGATCCTGAATTCATTATTATAATCCGTACACATAGTTCGGCCCTTTCGATAATTCAAAATAAATTACGCGTTTAATTTTAAATTCAACAAACCTTTCTATCGGATTAACACTTTTCATACTAATAAGTATATGCATTATTCTTCTCTATCGTGATGTATTTAAAACAATTCAAATTGTTAATATTAATAAGTACTACAGTGCTAAAATAATAATACACATCAGGTGATTGGAAATTCGTACGTTTCGAATGAACTCAAATATTGATTAAAAATAACCCAATTCGCGAGGGCGTAGATACTTGCAATTTAGCGCCGAGTTTCGTTAAACCTACTCTAAAATAAGCGAAACTCGGTTTTAATTCTACGAGTAATTTACCAAAAAAAAAAAAAAAAAACAAACGAGTAAAGTAAATAATAATATTCGAAAATGTTAACAAATGAATACACGGCGTAACCGGAATATTAGGCACGGTTATTAGTAATATATTCATATTGTAATCGTATAAATCTTTTAGGTAAATATTCTATTATATGGATTATGATTTTAAATCCATCTAGAAAAAAAAAATCTCATTGACGACATATGTTATTATTTCCATCCAATTCGGCTTACCTACCATTATAGTTACAATATTGAGTGTGTTATTGTGCACATAATCGGGTGTTTAAATGAACAATAATAATTGATAACATATTATCTCGTCGGTGTCTCAATTAAGACCAAGAAACTATAATAACAGTAATTAATAATCCCGTTTAGTTCTGTTAAGATAATGCAAAATAAAACGAATTTACAAAATATAACTAAAGATTAAAAATTATAATTCAAATCCTCTATAATAACTATCTTTATTTTTTCTTTCGTTTCATTTTAGGAACAGTATATATCTCTTTGAATTTCGATTTGTACGGTATATACACATTTGTATTCTGAATTAATAGTTTAAAATAATAATAATAATAATAAATATTACTATTGTTGTTTTGGTGCCAATGCGATATATTACGTCGTGCGTGTTGTACATTTATGTCAATACTCCGAAAAAACCGAATTTGAATAATTAAAATATTGTAAATTGATTTTTTGATTTATGTTTACCGTAGAAGTTATACAAATATATATTAGATACGGTCATATTTTTTTTCAGTAAGTAAAGTGTTTAATGAACTAAAAATATATACGTATTTTAATAATAATAAAAAAAAAAATCTATTATACATTTTTGTAACTTTTTCGTCTATAATCTCGCAATAATATTTGCGTCTATACGTGTAAAAATGTGATTTTTTAAACTCTACATGTCCTGCGTGACGAAATAGTATATTATATAATACACTAAAATTAATCGGTCTTAATATATGTATCAGTGAATTTTAAGCAATTTGGTATTCGGTTTTCTTCGATTAAATAGTTCAATATCGATGTTGAGAAAAGAACACTAATGAATATTATTATATTATTAAGAGTTTGCATTACCCACATAGTCCTCCCCTTCGAGTACGCCACTGCAGGTATAGTAAATATGATGTACATTCTATACCTTCAGAATTACAGCAAACTCAATGTTCGGGACGCATTGTGTTTTTAGTTATATACTATTATATCCAGTATATCAGTTATCCACGTAAACTGGTCTTTTCGGAAATCTAATAATGTTGATCTGTGTATTTTATTTCGACATTGTGTGCCGGAAATCGACACAAGTTCGGTTCAAGGTTAATAAAACGAAATGATGGATTGTGCGTTTAACGTTTTCAGCGTCTAGAAACAGTACCTATATTGGTTTCAATTTGTCATACTTTCAATAATATAATAATTATAGGAAATAATGTCTTGTGGCGCATAATGTAATGGAACGTTTGGTCTGACCTTGGGTGAATTTATCTCGTCGACATCTGATTAAATATCGATTATATGCACAGCGTTGTATATTTAAAAGTATAATAATAATTAGCTATATCGAGCCAAATGTTCCAAGAAAAAAAAATATATGAAAAAGAAACGGAATTATTCACATCCATCCGAACTTGTCATTTTATAATTATATAAATTAAAATAGAGTGGGAATGTATCTTTATGTCTTACCTTGTTTCGCGTATGTGGATAACCTAGAAATCCAAATTGAGGCCAATGTCAACGCACTGATATTATATTATTTTATTATATGTGAAAAATGAATTTAAACGTGTTGTTTACTATATCTCTTCAAGTTCACAAAGGAGATCAAATATTTAAAATTAAATGTTTTTTTTTGTCTTTTCTTTCTTAGAATGATATTATGTAAATATGTATTGGATATATTAGCTAATTGTATTCCGAGTCCTTCCTCCGAGTGATGACATTTTAAAATATACTTATTTTATTTAAATCCGGACGGAAGTCATGTCTCGGTTAGAAATATTTAAATTATTGCAAATATTACGATTGTGGTTAAAATATATTTTTTTTATCGCTCAATGTCAATTTGGGTAAAGTAACCCGACTGCTATTACAATACAGTTTTATTCAATTGAATTTTGGACATATTTGACAATAATTTTGCGCGTGCAAGCAGAAATAATATATGTAATTTATTTTTAACAGGTTTTTTTGCGGAATTTTTTCTAGAGATATGACCTAACTATATTTTACGTCATCGCAGATAACTCTATACGCATAGCCGTATTGACATATTACATTATAAGATATCAATCCTCATATATATATATATATATATATATTTATATTGTACACGTATAATGACTTAATGTACAGGATAGAAATCGTTGAAATACAAAAAAATATATTTCGACGGAAACGATAATAATATGGCGAAAGTGACTTTATAGTAGCGGATGTGTGTTTAGAGTTACGAACCGAGTGACTTTCGCAGTTTCATTGCAGGATTGTGAAGGTTATTATTCCGATTTTAATTATGAGCTAATTTAAATTTAATTTAAATTAACAATACATTTCTTTTCACTCAATTTTTACTTTAAAATTGTAGTTTTTAAAGGAGCGGTGTGAACATATGTAGGTATACGTTCAAATTCATCAACTATAATTTTCATTTCAGGAACACTTAAATAGTGTTAATAAATGTAAAATAACTGATTCCATTGCCAAATCAGAGCAATAATGTAAAACATTTATTATTACAAAAGCACACAACACAACAAATTTGTCTCTTAAAATTAGTATTAAATATCAAATTATTGACATTCTTTCAAATTAAAAAAACTTATTTTTGTATTTCGTGCTTCTTTAAGTAATAAGATAAAGTGCATAGATATAAGATAATATTTATTATAATGTATTATGTTACAAATACATATATATTTTTATTATTTTAAAAACTTACTTCATGACTGCTACTTTGCCTCTTTTGAAAATAAAATAACAAAGCATTATTTTGTTTAAACATTTGATTGAAAATAATACTATTTTGGATTGATTGGCTATATGGTAGATATATTAAATCGTGATTGATATTCACGGAAATAAAAGGGGGGCACACGCCGCCCCTTCAAATACTATTTATGACAAAAAGTAATAATAAATATATTTTACTTTTATTGTTTATTAGAACGATAAATAGGTATACATTTTTCTTTGAAGAAGTAGAATTAAAAAAAAAAATATATTATAGTTACTACAATTTACTATTTATTTTAGTGGACATGAAGTTAGCAAATTCTTATTCTACTTGGTGTCCATTGGACATAGAACAAATCCTTAAAAAATGGCCTGGGGTCTTACAGAGTACACTACCTATTGGCGTAACTACATTTATACACTTAAACACTGATCAATGAGGGAGGGGAGAGGGGCCGTTCTTCTTATGCTCCTTCTCCCTTGAAATTCGCCAGTGACGTTTTCTGTCTCGACGCGTTATAAGTCGAAAACAGCAACTTAAAAATTACGTAACCGCCGGAATGATAATTTTTCTTCTCCGGAATAGTCGGTATAATAATGTTATGTAATAATGTTATATATTGTACAACATGCGTGCGGTACCTATTTAAAAATGTCTCTGGGGTATACAGGGTGGTCCGTTTATCAATTTTTTATCATGATTATCCAGCGATGATTTTCTCGGAGCGATTTAGATTTCTGGATTTTTCAATCAATACGGAAAATCGTTTAAGTTTAATTTTAATACTATTTACAAATGTGTGTCTTTGCTCCCCGTTATATCTCGAATGAGTGTATACACTTTGGATTTTAAAATTGCAATCCCTCTACATAAACAGATACGAATAGAGAATGTTTTTCTAAAAATGTTGATATGCATAACATTACTAATGTCGCATTTACCATTTATGAGGTTTATCGGTTTAAAATTTAAACCTGAGGAGTAGGGCAAGGTTTATCATTTACAAATTGATATGAAGTTTATTATTACTCTTATATATATACGCCTCCGGTCTAAATTTTAAACTGTTATAATTCATCAATGGTTTAGTGTTATGCGTATCAAAATGTTTCGAAAAACATTCTTCATTTGAATATGTGTTTAGGAAGAGTGGTTGCTATTTGAAAATCCAAAGTGCGTACATGTTTAAGGTATAACGGAGTAGGTGTGGACATTTGAAAATAAACTTAAATTAAAGTTTAAACGACTTTAATAATAATGATTGGTGGCAGGAGGAGGAAATACATATAAAATCCACCAAGAAAATCGCTGGATATAACGATAAAAAGACCGCCCTGTATACATAAAAGCGAATCGATTACATGCGGCAGTACAATTGTAATATATTATTATTACTATTACAAGAGAACGTCGTCGTGGTCGCTTGCAGTCGTCGTCGTCTTTGTCTTATAGTTTTATGTACGTATGTTTCTTGTATAGTGAAATTGATTTTCGTAGAAAAAAAAAAAAAAAAAAAAAAAATTGTGTCGGGTTAAAAGGGACGTCATCGTCTATAACGCACAGTTGCGCGTGGTCGATTATCAACGAAATGTTTGAATATACTCGAAAATATTCGAATTCGGCAGCAGTAAACTTGTGACGGGGGATGTGTATAAATAATATGAAAAGTATTTTCCCAACTCCCTCCCACCATTGAGGCTTATCGAGAACCATCCCTGTGATAGTAAAGTAATTATTTCAGAGTCAAATTAAAATTGATATTGAAAAGTAAAATAGCCCCAGAGTGCCAAAATTCTTAATATTGCCGTCGAGGTTCAAAGTTATTTTAAAGATAATATTATATATCACACTTATATATAATATATTATCAAATATTTCGTAGACTACAATATTCTCAAAGTATTCGGCTCGTTATCGCAAAGGTATATACGAATATACCCGTATATTTTTCTTTATTTTTTAGATAGCTACTACAACTTTTTAAATGATAAATATTTTGAAAAAATAAAAAACCGATAATATATAAAGGCGTTTTAACAATGTAACCTATTATTTTTAAGGCCTGTTTTAAGGATCCGTTTGTTTTTTTGTACTCGAACATCCTTATTTTTTCAAAATAAATTTTTATAATTTGAAGGAACTTGTTTGGAGTTTTCGAACGGCTTAAACGTCAAGTCGACGAGTGTCAGTAACGAACCACCGCCCCTTATCAGGGGATAATCTGGTTTAAGTTATTATAAACATCAAATATATAACAATCGGCATGTAACAATCGAAATCTGTAACAAAAATGTAACGGTTTTGAAATGAGTTATTAATTTTTCAATTTTCGTCTGATAAATGTGTGGGGTACAAATGGGTACACGGTATTATATTATACGATGGGTATCTATCCTTTTCTAAACACTTTTTTTCCATACTCCGCATTTAAGAGTTCGTACTGTACAAATTGTGTCGTTTTTCGCATACAAATAGGGACCGAATTGAACGTACCAAATATCACGATCAAATAATGGTTTTACCGCATAAAACCGACGGTATCACGCACGTTCTATTTGATTGACCTATCGAAATTCGAAATAATGGTTGCGCAGAGGAGAACGTTATCGAAATAATTATTACAAGACGCGCGAGTTACATTTCCGATAATTATTTATTTAGTTGTTGATTAATATATATATATATATAAGTACATCCTAATAATAACACCCATTTAAATCTTTTTATAGCTTAAAAATACGATATTGATTTTAAAAAAAAAAACCAACCGTGTTATTATACTAAAGGAGATAGCGTTATCTTTGCGAAACTTTTTGATTGGTATAATTACAGAAGCCTAATATCATTGATTAAAATCAATGTTATTGATAACCCAATGAGGCCTTACAAAGTATTTGAACGTTTGAAGTACAAAAACTATATTTTTTTTTTTATTTTTTAAATTTATTGGCATGTGATTTGTATTTTATTTCTATTTTATACTTTCTGTTTTTTTATTTTTATATTAACGTTGTGTGCATGTGCCCGACACGAGACGAACAAAAAAAAAAAAGTAGATAGTACCTATATGCTCGTCATGATGTAATAAAAATCCGTTTGGTATAATTGAATTACAATAGAAAATCAAGTGTCCTGGAACTGGTGTTTATTATCTGTAGTGCTAAAACGCGCGCGCCTAACCGAGATAAATCGAATCGTGCAAAAATAAGCAAGTTATATAAAAAAAAACTGAGATGAAAAAAAATATATATATTAATCCAGTGTTTCACAACCTTTTACCACCTTTTACCACTTAGATAATTTAGAATAGGTCACGGATCACCTCGATTGTAGGAATACTAGGAAGACTTTTTTTTTTTTTTACTTTTTTCCTCATAAACAAGAATACACAAAAACAATTTAAAAAATATGTGTACTTTTATCATTCTACTTTACGACTTTACGTGGACAGTATATTTAATTTTATTATTATTATATAATATTTACTTGATGTGACTTTTGTGTTTGACTTTCTTTGACCGGTTTTTGAATTTTAGGATGGATACTTTTGCTTATAGCAGTGGTCTTCAACCGGTGGGTCGCGATAAGTCTTCTTATTAAAATAAAAATTAAATTTATAAAATTTAGAAGAAGTTTTTAGAAAAATTTTTATCAATCAAGTTTGAAGACATTTCTGAATTAGTAAACGAACATTTGACAAACTTAGAAAAATTATTTAACCAATATTTTCCTGAGGATATTCGAGTAAATTATGAGTGGATTGAACAACCATTCGCAGTAGACATAATGACAGTAAATATGTCTACTGACATTGGAAATCAATGAATTGAGCTATCGTGTGATAACAAATTGAAACAAATATTTTGTGAAACTTCATTAGAAATATATTATGTACGGGAAATCACGCAGAATTAGCAACTAAAGCCATCTCAATTTTATTAATATTTCCAACGACTTATTTATGCGAAAAGGCGTTTTCTACTATGGCAAATTTGAAAACGTCAAAAAGAAATAGACTTGAAACTGAAGATTATTTACGGATCGCGCTTAGTCAAATCGAGCCAAGGTGGAATTTATTATGTGAAAACACTCAAGGACAAAGTTCACATTAAAATTTTTGTATCATATTTTCATTTTATTTTATATTTTCATATGAATTTTATACATTTTCGATTAAGTTTTAATAATAGTACTGCAAAGCATTAAGCAATTTTAGCTTTTTTACAAAGCTCACGTGGGTCGCGAAAAATGTAGGCCTAAAAAAGTGGGTCGCGAGTCCAAAAAGGTTGAAGACCACTGGCTTATAGCATAATGTATCCTATTGTTTCGTTTAATTTTTAAAAAACAAAATGAACGAGCAAAGAAAAAGTTGAAAGTTGAAAGGAAACCTATGTGACCGCGGACCACCTATGACAAGTCCACTGACCACCAGTTGGGAAACACTGTCTATAGAATCAACTTGAACAATTATGTTTAATATATTAAATCGTATAGGTACTGATAACGACATTATATATTATATAGGTCATCTTTTAAGTATAATAATTTAAAAAATAATCACTAATAATATATCAGTAGTGGCGCGAATCGGTGTATTTGAATCACGCGGTTCATAAAAATAAGGTTAAAATAGGTAAACAAATAGATGGATGTGTGGGGTTTATGAAATTGGTGATTCGAGGTAAAAATACTCCGCGCCGCCACAAATTCTGTATAATATACTATTATATACCAGACTTTGTATGAAAAGATAATAAAGGAAATTAAATTAACCATTTTTATAAACCTATGAGTGTACGTCGTAACGTCAAATTTGAAAATAATGAAATTAATATGTTTTGTTTCTTCTTAGTCTCCCCGGCATCGCAACTCTTCAAAGTTTTTGCCGCCACTGACACTCCTAGCGATTGTGTACTCTTTCTATTCAATCACTTCTTTGGACGTTATCTATAGGTTCGCTGATTCCGATTTCCTATTTTGTGTTTGTTAGTATATTTTTTTGAAATTAAAATTAAACTATTAGCTATATGCATAACTATTAAATATGTTAACGAATACTCGTGTGGTTTTCCCTCCTAATATTGTACCGGAAAAAACGCTCGTAGAATAGTCGGAATCCGTGTATCAAAAGTGAATGGACTTTTGTTTCCAGTCTCATGTTATTGATTTGATTCAAAATTTTATATTTCTTACGTAATATTTTCTCAATCATTGTTAAGAGGACGTCACAGTAGCATTATTTGCTGTCTCTATTTATTTAACGGACAATATAGCAAAAATGTGTTTCAGTTTTTTCCATAGTACTCAGGTTCTAATAGAGTTAAAATAACAATATTATTTTACCAAATTAAATGATGACAACGTTTACTATAAAATGTTTTCACAGAGAGATATCCCAGACAATCTTTTCGTACTGTAAACTTTAAAACAAATTTCTTATTTATTTATTTATTTTTTAATCTTAAGAACAAATTGTAGAATGGAAATATCAAATAATCCCTCTGTGAAAACAGGTAAATCTTGTCGTATATATCAAGTGGACAAATTTTTAAAAACATTCTGGCCATTTTTTAAAATTATTTATAGGTATTTTAAGTTTTTTCTCAAATTAGTTGAATACAATTTTTTTGGACTAACAGAAATGCACGAAAATTTGACCAAGGTTCATCGTAAGTTGTACTTATTAACGAAAAAAAGTTGAGCGTATTTTTATAAGCGTTTAAAGTGCAAATTTTAATATATATAAAAAAAAAACGTAAAAATTTCAAAATATTTATTTATTAAACTAACTAACTTTACTTTGATTTTTCGTTAGCAGTAATTTATTGTTGCGTATATATATAAATTAAAATCCCCTCTATATCCTATACCTTCCCGACTTTCTGCCTAATACGGTGACTGTCCACCCGCGATGGTCCGTTTCTAATTTTTTTTCTTCTATGGTTTCAACATATATTATTACAAATACGCCGCTTAATACTAGAAAATGCCTAATGAAAAGTACCAACGCGATATCATGATAAAAAAATTATATTTTGTAATTTTGTGCGCGTAAGCACAATGATAACTAAACCACTATAATAATAATATTTTAACGTTTGCCGTTTTTGTAGACTTGGGCGTGGTGACACCGGCTCAGCTCCAGTTTTTCAACAATAAAACGGTCGAGACGTCGGCGGCCGATCGATTGAAAGACATGGTGGCGATCGCGTACGATCCCGTAAAAAAAGACGTGTACGTCAGCGACGCCAATCAAAAGGTCGGAAGTATATTCCGGATAAAGACCACCGGCGACGATGCGTACACTTCCGTGGAACCGATCGTAGCGAGTACGTATTTCAACCGAGTTTATTATTTGATTATTTTAATATTGCGTAAGGAATGTGTAATATTACTCGGCGACGGCGGGCGCACTGATCGGTTACGTTTTACCAGAGTTACGTTTATCGGCTCGGTTACTTTTAGTAAACTTGTAACGGTTATAGGGTCATTGAACGTCTTCAATCGACTTTTGCCAATAATCAATTCTGATTTCGAATAATCGTTTTAATTATCATTTCTACAGAACCAAATCCGTATTAATCCGTGGAATAATTGAAAAATATAATTATTTTAAATATTTGCTTGTAACATTTATGTATTTTATCGACTGATAATTATATATATATATGTTACTGTGAATGTCCGCAGTTGGCGAATGATCGACATTACACGTCCTAAATTGACAAATATTGACGGATAAAAAAAAATAAAAGTTGAGGGCATTTACTCGCGAACGTCGACATTCACACGACGATTTTGGTTAATTTTGACATACGTATCACACATATAGTATATAGAGATTGTAGATAATACATAAAATAACATGTTAGAGCCGTGTTGTCTTTGCGATTGCCAACTCGTACAATACCTAATATTGTATAGGTACGTACATATTATAATATTATATTAATATTGTGTGATTATTGTCACAAGTGAATGTGTTTACAAACAGTACAAGTTTAATCAATACGTCACCAATGATTTTGGTATACGACGACACTCACGGTAACATATATACAGTACGCGACAAGAAAATAAATACGCTTCCCGAACATGTTTAGTTATAATATGTATACTACAAAATGCTGTGCATTTATCTTTTTGTCGCGCACTGTACGTGTATATTTTTATTTTTATGAATGTATAATAATTTGTACATTTAACTTTTAAATGTAACTGCAACTCGTAACCAAGTATCTAAGTAATTTGTATCCGCAGAACGAACCGAAAATCGTCGACCATAATTTTAGGCATTCGTATTGCGTTGACGAGCACGCAATCCGGATTAAAATCTATTCGGATATTTGAGGTTCAATGATTTTCGTTTCGTATATAAGAGAAACCGGTTGATAATATAAAACGCGAAAAGATTTTCGTATAATAGGTATTTATTTTTTTTCCAGCTTAAATTCCATGCGAACAATGCTATAGCCGGTTGGCGAAAAAACAAAAAAATCCCGATAAAATTTCAAGAACGTTTCTTTCCGGTTTGTCTTCTTTAATTTTTATTTTTATTTTCTAACGGTATATCATCGTTTTTAAACGTCTGTACGGACGTTTGTTTAATATGATTGTGATAGTTTATAAAAAACAACGGTAGTAGGTATAATAGTAATAAGGTGGTACACTGCAAATTTGTAAATCGCGATCGGACACGGCGTATTAATAATTCGGATCGGTAAACCGTGTAGAGTACGGTTTTTAATTTGAGTTTGGCGACCGGCACGATATTACTTATACTTTATCTATATACACGTATAATTATATGTATATGTTTTTTTATTTTTTTTTTTTGTGTGTGTTTTACGATTTGTTTCCCTTTTTTTTTGCCGCAGAACAATCGGCTACCGTACAGGGGATGGCGTTCGACCACCGGACGTCCACGTTGTACTGGACCACCGGAAACGGTCTTACTATCAACTACGTGTACGTACCGGAAAACTCTACCAAATTTCCGCTCACCGGGCATGTCCTGTTCAAGTTCAAAGACATTATACCGCAAGGAATCGCGATCGACACTTGTAAAGGGTGAGTAAAGGGGTCTTTTACTTTTTTTTTTTTTTGTTAAACATTTAGCCGTTATTCATTTGTTATACATTCGTTAGCATATATAACGTTTGGACAATAGCGCGGGCTATACAAATTATGTAGTTATAGTTCACAATTGAACAATTTATATGCGTGTAAATTTGCAAAAAATTATTCCTACCGGCCCCGAAGGTATTAACGATAAATTATAATTCCCCGTTGAATATTATAATTGATCCGTAAAGTCTATATTATAGTACTATTCATATTAAAAAATAAAATTAATAGATTTATAAATACTAAAAATAATAATTACCGTAAATTATGATTATAATATTTATTTTTCTCTGAAATTTATACGTTTTATTGCTTGCGACTACATAATTGTTGCGACTATTAAATTATAGAAGAAAAAACTTTTTTTTTTTTTGACTAGCTCGAATAACGGAATGACTGGATATAGGACATTATATATAATACGTTAAACATTCTTTCGGTTAGGTTAGGTAACGAAAACGTAGATAAGTCCCTTCATATCTAAATAAAATACCTGCATAAATTGATTAGATGCACCGTTTTGTTAAGATAAGACATATTGTCTTCATAATGTATTATTATTAGACCACGTATACCTAGGCGGCCCAGTTATACAATTGTGATAGTAAAAACGTTAAAAAAAAACCGGTTTTTGAGGTGTTTTTTTTTTCGTTATATCGCGGAAATAATTGATTAAAATAAAATATTTAAATAGCGAAAAAAAAAACGAACAATAAAAATTACTTTGTATTATTTTGTTTTTTTTATCGTTATTAAAAAATGTAACTCTGGTAATAATGTATCCCGTATGTGTTTTTTTTTTCATCCCTCGGCATTTAAAGATATTTGAAAAAAAAAGAAATATATTTTTCGCTCAAAAACTTTTTTTTGTTTCGTTGTTTTGACTCGTTCGAATGTTAAAATGGCGTTGTGTAAAATGAACAGAAAACCGACGACTAATAACTTTGCGCGTGTAAAAAATATTGATGACACGTAAATGCGATCTGAACGGGGTGGGATTCAAACCATTTCCGATTCAATTGACTTAAAATTTACTATTTTGCATTTTTTTTTTTTTTTGTAAATCACAAATGGCTTTTATATTAGTGGCGGCGCGAGAAAATTTATTACACGAGCCCCGCTTTAGTATTTGTCAGCGTAACAAATTTAAGGGTGGTCTGTGTATGTTTTACAGAGGCAAGTCCAAATATAGGCATCAGCCGTCGATACAACAATCGAAATCGTATTTTTAAGGTTTTGCAAATAAGCACACAAGTGCACAGCACTAGAAAAATTACTGTGGCAACCTTTCACGAGTTTTTTTAGGAGTCCGGTTAATACTATACACAATACATAACTATATTTTACAATACAGTAATTTACCAACTCGTTATACGACATAGTCTAGAAAAATGTACTGTTCGTGCGTGGCTGCACTTGTTTGTTTAGGTGGACAATTGGTATGCAACGATTCTGTGCCGACAAGTTCGATTAATCGTGTTTTGAAATGCCTTTGAATTTTAAACAGTTAAAAAAATATTACTATATGGCCATAAAATAAATCTCGTGTCAAATTTTCGAAAACGTTTGAGAACCAAAACTACATTTTATCCGCACAAAGCCATCAAGTAAAAATTAATAAAAAAAAAACAGGAAGTTTATATTACTCAAAAAACGCCATGAATGATTTGAAAATCGCACAGCGTCTATTATAAAGTCAGGGGTAATATTAGTATTCGGTGATAATTTCAGATCTGCACAGTTATTTTTTTACTGAATTACAACAAAAAAAATATATGTACAAACTTGCTTGTTTTTTGAAACGCACCTAAATGTATGTTTATATATTATGATAAATAACGTCATCTGCGTTTTCAGGTATTTGTACTGGACCAACTGCAACCATTTGAATGCCACCATAGAGCGGTCGCGGCTGGACGGGTCGGAACACACAGTGCTGATCCACGAACAGCTGTTCCAACCGCTGGGCATTGCGGTGGACGCGCAGAACGGACTGCTGTACTGGAGTGACGAGCGTGAAGGCATGTACTACAGCATCGACACTAGCGATCTGGAAGGTGGGTCCAGGAGGACACTGATTCACGGAACGCACCACCAGCCGTTCTCGATCGCGCTGGACGAACGAGACATTTACTGGAGCGATTGGGTCAACGACGCCGTGTGGACCATGCCCAAGGATTCGTTCCAGGGCGGCGTGCAGCCCATGCTGGTGGTCAAGTACGAATCGATCGAAACGCCCATGGGGCTGATAACACCGAACCCGACGCTCATAAACGACACGAAGTGCATCGCGGCGACTAGAACAAATAATGTCAGTACTATTAGTTTAAAAAAATAAAAATATCTTGCTGAATTTTTATTTATCGTTTCGAATACTTTACAGGACACCTGGTTGATGACGGAAGCGACGCTACAGGAATCCGTCTCGTACGAGGCGCTGCGAAACTTGTGCAAAAACGACGGGATCCTGCACGCCAACGGGTCGTGTACATGCGCTCCGGGATACGAGGGCGAGTTCTGCGCGACGCACGTGTGCCACGATTACTGCGCTTCGGGTACGTGCACAGTGGATGGCACGGGACGGCCGCAGTGCCAGTGCCAAACGGACACCGCCGGCGAGAGGTGCGAACGAAAAACGTGCACGGGCGGATGCCAAAACGGTGGCCAGTGTCAGCCGGACAAGGACGGCCGCGACCGGTGCGATTGTCCTGTCGGTTACACCGGAAACATGTGTCAGACTAAACTGTCGGACTATATCAGCGAACTGTGTTCGGTGTACTGTCAGCTGTCCAATCCGAGGATAAAAACAGCTTCGGCCGTCTGCAGGTACCTATATAACAATGTTTAGATACCGTGTGTTATATGTTGTCAGCCTTTCCAGTTTAGTGTTAAAAAAAATCCCATCATTTGAAAAACGAAAAAAAAAAAAAAAAATTTTTTTTATATTATTACGTAATATTCATCGTATTTTCGTCCAAACAGTTGCGAAGAATACGGACACCATTACGACTACTCGAACATGGAAATATCGTCGTGCAAACTCAGCAAAACCATGATGCTCGTGGTCGGCCTCTTGTCCGTAATGGTCGCCTGCTTGGGCACCACTACCCTGGTGCTGGCCAAAAGAGTGCGGTTCCTGGGACGGCGGCCCAGGATCAAGAAACGCATCGTGGTCAACAAGAGTATTACACCACTGCAGTCGTGCAGGCCCCCCCAACAGCAGAACCAACAGTGCGAGATAACCATCGAGAACTGTTGTAACATGAACATTTGCGAAACGGTAAATATAATCTTTTGCCTTCCTCTTTGCCTTTGTCCCATTCGAGTGCTTATTCTCGCCCACCAGATCCAGTGACGTGTCTAGGAGCGGATGATGTAGTGCCCGGATACCCGAATAATAATCACGAATAAATCGTAGATACTTCTTCTATCCTAACCCGATAATGTGAATTTTAAAATCGGATCCAATTTGCAAAAATACCAATTTTTTCTTTAAAAAATCCTAATTTCCCTTAGATCTTGACTGAAATATAAACACTTCAAGATTAAATTACTAAATAAATACTCATAAATGTTGTATTTTTGAGCCAATTGGAGAGATTCAACCCCTAACCTCCCTTCTTCCTGGGCATGCCACTGACCACATCTTGCTCACTATCCATCCGTCCATTATCATTTCTTTATTTACTTCACATCTCCACTAACAACCTTAAGTTACTTTTTGTTTGGCCTACCTCTTGTCTACACTCGCCCGTATTATTGGTCACATCTTGCTTTTCATTTATTATTATTTCATCTCTTTTATATATATATATAATAGATAAGAATTTTTTTTTTTAGCCTTGTTTCGAACCAGATTACCGGCCGCCCAAGTTGGGTGGACTGCTGCAGTCGCTGAGCAGATCGAAAAAAGAAGACAAAGCCAACTTGCTAAGCAACACAGACATGTCGAGTGAAGATGAAAAACCGCCATATTAGTCCACAGTATACACTATATTATTATATTCTTAAACGAATTGAATTAATTTATTTTCTACCAAGTTTTACTTAAGGGGCTGCGTATATTATTTTTATTATTATATCGTCGTAGTTAGACAAAAATTTGTGATATTTGTATTGTTCCAAGCCACCAGTGATTGTTTTTTTTTTTTTTTTATTTATTTTTTTTTTTTTTTTTAAATGGTCGTGGAAAGGCATCATTTTATGGCATAGTACCTAATAATTATTTTTCTTTTTTTATAGAAAACTTATCTTTATAATTGGCTGTATTATATTATTTTCTATACCGAAACGTGTCGTGTGTTTGCTAAAACTGTACAGACAAAGATTTTATAGTTTACCACATGTACGACACGTTTGATACAATATTTGTGTGCCGCTTGTTTATTTTGACTAGACGGTCGGCTCCCAAAACTTATTATTATTATTAATATTATTTTGAGATTTTTTTTTCAAACCTGGCGTTTTGTACAAGACTGGAAATTTGTATCTTAAGTATTTTTTTCGTTTTTATTGTTAAAACTAGTAAAATTAGTGTATTTTATTGTTACATGCTGAGTATTTATATATTTATATGTTGTAAATAAAATATTTATCTTTAAACTTAAAATCATGTACAATAAATAATAATATGAGACAAAATCTACACATCTGATTGCAGTAGAACATAACAAACAACTCTACAACTTTTCAAAAAGCAATATTATTTCCTGCTGTAAACACCATTTTCCTTAGTATTTCGATAGTTTATTTGCCAAAAGAAATAATATGTTTAGAGTAAAAACTTTTTATGTAGTCTGTTTTTACTACTTATTTGAATTATAAATGTATTATATTATAATGCCATGTGCAAGTATGTGTGTAGTGTCAGTATATGCATAGAGTGTTTAGAAATGTCAGCGGTATACTGTACATAATACAAATTAATTAATTGAATAAATTAAATAAATTAACTTCTCGATTCACCAACTACGCACATCGAAAATACTATAAGAAATCAGTTATAAATCCAGACATTTATTAATCAAATAGTCACAAGGGGTGCCATTTCAGTTTCTCGTATAAGAGTATAGTTTGTATTACATTACTCAGTACTTGTGTATCCAAATATATTACTCGTATAAAAAATAAATAAATAAAATATTTGAAACCTGAAAACTCACGGTCAAAGTATTGATTAATACCTATGTGAATCAATTATTATAGATAAAAATTTCAATGGGTCACAAGTTACCCCCTCCCACACACTGAATGGTGCCATTGAATAGTCTTGAGTGGATGATTTGTGCAATGTTTCTCGACAAAAACAGTGACATAACAATATTGGTGAAATTAAAAATGTGAATACAAATTACATTCTTTGTGTCGTCCACTGTAAAATAATATAACAGAAATCAAGAGTCGCAATATAATAATTTATAACTGCGTACGCGTAAGTAACAGACAGCGAACCAATAAATATATTAACAATATATCATGGAAATTAGACAAGATTCTAGAAACGATTGCCAAATCGAAAGTTAATAAACGTCTTAAATACAACCGGCAGACTGAAATACCTATAAATATCCGATATTGCAGGATTGGTCAAACTGCGGCTCGTATCATACGAACGTAAGACAATAAATATATATATTTTTTTACATTATATATTTACAATAAGTAGTACATTCAGTAGCGTAGTAAGATATGTCGAACTGTGACCTACGTCCGGGGCGCAAAATTGTACTTCAAAAGTGATATTTTTTTTCATTTTTATACAATTTTGTCTAATTGTACACACTACGTCTGAATGTAATGATGAAATTATAAAAAATTGCGCACGGGGATTCCGAATTGTTCCATTAATTATTGTTATCAACGTGTAACCATTTTTTTTTTTTTTTTTGAAAAGTTTAAATGACGATTAAATTTATGTATTTGACCGTAAGTGACGATGTGTGTGCGCACGTATGAACATCGAGCTTTTCGTTATCGGATATTCGGATCGCCTGACAACACAATATAAATAATATCATTTATAGAAAACAATATTTTGGAGAAAATCACATTGAAGTATTGTTAGCTGTATATTCAAAATATACAGCTCGATATAAAAGGGACAACATTTTTTAATATTTATTAATTCAACACTGATTAAAAGTTCTGAAAAACTGAAATATTGTTTTCAATAAATTTTATAAGTTTATTTTACTGGAAAAAATCATTTTTTTTTTTTTTTTTTAATACAGTTTTGTTCGTTTTTCGCGGACGTGTTTTTACCGCTGAAAATGACTGGTAAACGTCCTCCTGAGTCGTTTGCATATCGACATTCGACAACAATCTTGTTTTTAAAAATAGTGATATTGTAGGTAATCATATCGCCATTACCGTTAAGTATATTTCTCACAATTCCAGTAACAATTGTTAATTGTGAAAGAAGTTTTAGTAAATTTACACTAATAGAAATTTACTCAAGATCAACGATTGCATAAGAGATTAACGCGGCAATTTTATCCATAGAACATGAATTTGCTATAAAAATGCCATATGAAGACATTATCGATGAATCCGCCAGCCTTAAAGCAAGAAAAGCACACTGCAATAATAACTAATAAATATAAATTCGTAAAATCAATATAATCAATTTTTTAATTGGTAAAAGGGGGCTTTTTCCCAAGTTTACCAGGGACGCTAGCGAGGCATCCTACGCCACTGACTACATTAACGTATTAAAAAGAGATGTGACAACACATGAAGCATACTTTTTTAATTGATTTAAATAAGTTAATTAATTTGATTATAATTTCAAAAATCCGTATCTCGTGTCCAATTCAATATTTTTCTGGCATGTTAAGTGTCAAAATACTCGGAATGATCAGTGCAATCACATTTTTGGGGTATTGTTGCCAAAGAGTAGTTTGCACCCTTATTTTATAAATCCTAAAGTATTGTGGTTAGACGAATATTTCTTATTAAAAAACAAACACGGTTGGATTGTGTTTCCATACATGGTAAAACGGTCTAAGATGAATTCTCTAGAAGTTACGGGCAATCGAAAATTTGAGTGAGGGAGGGTTGAAATTTTCAAATTCATATTTTGACTCTTTCGACGTCTGGCAAAACTGTTGTAATAGTTCTATTCAATTTCGAAATTTTCGATTATTTTTAGTTAATTATTGTTTATTTGGTCAATCGAGATGTTTATTATTCTTTACTCGTCTTTATCTTTCTCATTATAAAATAAATATCGAATAAGCTATATTTCATTAATAGTTAATTACTTTTTTTTTTTAAATTTAAATTTTTTAGCGAGCTAAATCCTGACACCCGGCGTCTCTTGAGCCTCCTAGAGGATTACCATATATGTTAAGCTAATTTAAGGCCATAAATAAAGGTTTTGGGGGTGTTTCAACGGACGGGAACGGAAATAAAAAATACGTATTTGAAAATTTTTCCCGAAAAATAAGCGAAATTGTGTTGCCAAGAAAATATTCGCAAGGAAGGAAATTAAGAATTTATATTATTTTTTTACAAATCGTACAAAAATAGCAATTATCACTAGGTAGGCGCAACTACACCACCTATTTTTATATGGATAGATTTGAAAAATCAGAATAATAAATATTACATTATTGTGCAAATATCGTCGACATTATATTTTAACAATTCGAAAATATTGGGTAAAAATGTGTAAATAAAAAAAAACGGATGGACTATTCAAACACTGTTTGATACATTAAAATTGCTCGTGTTTTAAACGAATTTCAACTTAAAACGCTGATAAAAAAAAATTGCACAATTTTTATCCACATAAATAGATTACGCAAAAAACACCAGAATATTTTGACAATTTTATCATATCTAAGAATACAATTATGTCTTCAAAATTTCAAGATTTAACGTTTATTTCTCTTTGAATTCCAAATATTTTACACTAAATAACAACAAAATGTAATCAAAAATACCAGAAACCGTTAGTGTAAAAAAAAATAAAATAAATAATATTCTCGTTTTTTCATAAAAATTAAGAAAACTACAAGGAAAATAAAAAAATAACCTTCTCAATACAACACAATTTGCTACTTGATGGTTAAATCAAAATCTTAGCTCATAAACTGATTAAAAACAATCACACATTATAATAATACCATTATGTTCCTCGTTTTGTTAGCAGAATCAAAAAAGAAAAAAAAACACAGTGATTAATATAATATTATCAAACAAACAATGATATGGACTAGGTTAGGTTAGGCGGGACAGTTAGTATTATAAAAAAAAAAATGTTATTGGGTTCAATCATTTTGCCAATGATCTTGTGTATTCGCTATTTGATGATTAATAACTATAACATTGTTTAAAACATTAACAATAATAATTTAATTTATATATATTTATTTATTTAAAGCAGAATAAAAGTAACACTAATTTTTTTCTACTACACAGTATTATAAATAAATATATATATACAGTTTGTTGGAAGATTAATACAGTTTACTTGAAAAACATAAAACAATGAAAATAATATTTCAGCGCCTATAGATACGTATCTACAGTGCCTAGTGATTAATCCAGCACTAAGCACTTTTTAAACTATAAGGTTTTTTTTAACATCCTTCAAGGAGAATGTTCTTTACATCTGTAAAATTAATACTTTTTTATACAAATTTAAAAGATGCGGCACATTCATATATTATACATTCACATATCACATTGTGATATCTGTTGTTTAATGTAATTGTAAAGTGCAATAATCTCCTAAAATCATAAAATATAATTTATTAGGAATTACAATTTAAATTATAGCACATGTCTGTTACATAATTTTTAAATTTTTTTCTACTAACCAACTACTGTAATTCATCATTAGCGTATTTTTTGAAAAGTTAATCTGTACAATTTGGACAGATCGGGAAGCTTGAATGCAATATGTAATCCCAACTCATATGAAGAACTGACAAACATTTTGAATGAACTAGAAAAAATTCAGAATAATATTTTATTAATTATTATTTTTAAATATTAATCCAAAAAATACTACCTCGATTATGACAGCATACACATTCATAGATGTTATATCTATGTACTGCATAATCATTACATAGAACACAAACTTTATATATCTAATACAAAAAGGAAAATTATTAGATGATGGCAGTTCATTAAAAGATAAATAAGACATATTTACTGGCAATAGATGATTCTGTCCTGGTCCGGAATATTTCATTCTTTTAAAGTCAGGTAACTGTCTATTCACTGGAGAAGTCTTCCTCTTGGTTACTTCTGCATTGAGTTAAAATATTATTAAAACAAATTAGTAATTTATCAAAAAGTATACACTAAATATTCATTTTTTTTTTTTCCTAAGTTAGTATTTGATAAGTATAAATAATTTATAAACCAATGTTATGACATTGAGGATAAAACTACTCTTCCTGTATGCATGGCAGAGGTACTAAAACATCTAAAAACACAGTATAGAACTTTATCTGTGCAACTGCTTAATTTTTAAATAACTTAATACAATTAAAAAAAATCAACAAATTGTCTGTTGGCAATCTTGATTTTTGGAATTCTATATAGTTATAAGAAATGATTGAATGCTATCAATTACCAAGCTATTGCATAGATAAAGATTTCCTAAGTGTATTGTGAAAATGTAGTCATTTTATTACAAATAAAAAAGTTGTTATAATCAAAATACAGATAATACAACATAATAAATAATAATTGCATTTTGATTCAAATTACTTGGTTTCTCCATTATTATCTGAAATTTGCCTTTGCCTTTGCCTTTGCCTTTAGCCGATGAATCATTTTTTGGTTTACCTTTATCAACAATATAATTAAAATAAATTAATACCAAATAGAAACCAAAACAAAACCACAATCGCCACATGGCTCAACATGATTATTCTAATAAATTTATTATTAAAAAAGTTGTTATAATCAAAATACAGATAATACAACATAATAAATAATAATTGCATTTTGATTCAAATTACTTGGTTTCTCCATTATTATCTGAAATTTGCCTTTGCCTTTGCCTTTGCCTTTAGCCGATGAATCATTTTTTGGTTTACCTTTATCAACAATATAATTAAAATAAATTAATACCAAATAGAAACCAAAACAAAACCACAATCGCCACATGGTTCAACATGATTATTCTAATAAATTTATTATTAAAAAAGTTGTTATAATCAAAATACAGATAATACAACATAATAAATAATAATTGCATTTTGATTCAAATTACTTTGTTCCTCCACTATTTTCTGAACTTTTTCTTTGCCTTTAGCCGATGAATCTTTTTTTGGTTTATCTTTATCAACAATAATATTAAAATAAATTAATACTAAATTACTAATATCAAATAGAAACCAAAACAAAACCACAATCCCCATATGGTTAATCGTGGTTTGTTAGCATGGGTGTTCTAATAAATTTATTATTAACAATTGTATTTTGATTCAAATTACTTTGTTCCTCCACTATTTTCTGAACGTTTTCTTTGCCTTTAGCCGATGAATCTTTATTTGGTTTACCTTTATCAACAATAATATTAAAATAAATTAATACCAAATTACTAATATCAAATAGAAACTAAAACAAAACCACAATCGCCACATGGCGTGCGAAAACCACATGGTTAATCATGGTTTGTTAGAATGGGTGTTCTAATAAATTTATTATTAATAATTGTATTTTGATTCAAATTACTTTGTTCCTCCACTATTTTCTGAACATTTTCTTTGCCTTTAGCCGATGAATCTTTTTTTGGTTTATCTTTATCAACAATAATATTAAAATAAATTAATACTAAATTACTAATATCAAATAGAAACCAAAACAAAACCACAATCCCCATATGGTTAATCGTGGTTTGTTAGAATGGGTGTTCTAATAAATTTATTATTAATAATTGTATTTTGATTCAAATTACTTTGTTCCTCCACTATTTTCTGAACGTTTTCTTTGCCTTTAGCCGATAAATCTTGTTTTGGTTTACCTTTATCAACAATAATATTAAAATAAATTAATACCAAATTACTAATATCAAATAGAAACCAAAATAAAACCGCATGGTTAATCATGGTTTGTTAGCATGGGTGTTCTAATAAATTTATTATTAATAATTGTATTTTGATTCAAATTACTTTGTTCCTCCACTATTTTCTGAACGTTTTCTTCGCCTTTAGCCGATGAATCTTGTTTTGGTTTACCTTTATCAACAATAATATTAAAATAAATTAATACCAAATTACTAATATCAAATAGAAACCAAAATAAAACCGCATGGTTAATCATGGTTTGTTAGCATGGGTGTTCTAATAAATGTATTATTAAAAAAGTTGTTATAATCAAAATACATTTAAAACAACATAATAAATAATAATTGCATTTTGATTCAAATTACTTTGTTCCTCCACTATTTTCTGAACGTTTTCTTCGCCTTTAGCCGATGAATCTTTTTTTGGTTTACCTTTATCAACAATAATATTAAAATAAATTAATACCAAATTACTAATATCAAATAGAAACTAAAACAAAACCACAATCGCCACATGGCGTGCGAAAACCACATGGTTAATCATGGTTTGTTAGAATGGGTGTTCTAATAAATTTATTATTAATAATTGTATTTTGATTCAAATTACTTTGTTCCTCCACTATTTTCTGAACGTTTTCTTCGCCTTTAGCCGATGAATCTTTTTTTGATTTATCTTTATCAACAATAATATTAAAATAAATTAATACTAAATTACTAATATCAAATAGAAACCAAAACAAAACCTAATCCCCATATGGTTAATCGTGGTTTGTTAGCATGATTGTTCTAATAAATTTATTATATTCAATATACCGTAATACTTTATAAACAAAGTCGGTTTTATTGTATTTATTTTTGTCTTATAATGAAAACACTTGTATGGGAAAAAGTTTTAAGATCAATGTAAAAATCTGGTTTAATGTTAGAAAGAAAATGTCAGAATAAAACTAAAATCATTAATACGTTATTACCAGGGACCTCCTGCGTTGATAAAGAACATTCACACATGTATTTTATATTTAAAAAAGTAAACATTTTGTAGATCAGTAAGATAATTAATTAATCTATAAGAAAATTCAACTAAATTAATAGATTAACTTATAAATCTGGTGTCTATTTATGACAATTACCTATTAAGCCATTAACGAGTGGTTTTGAAATAGTGGTTTCTGATTTGGCATTTGATTGCGATTCGTTTGTTTTCTTGTAGTCCAGGTAAATAAAATCATTGGCATGACTTGTTTTCAACACTCTGCCTCTAGATGATTTTGTAATTATGTTATTTTCATCATTACCTATAATATTAAAAAAAATAATACCAAATTATTAATATTTGTCAGATACACAATTGTATAAGTAATGTATATGAGCATTTACTTATTTGATTCAAATAAAATAGTATTTAATACAAAACTAAAACTGTATGATACAAATAAGTCAATAGTGTGATATATAATATTTTCAATTACTATCCATATTTGTAAATCGGCTTTTGTAGATAAGTGGTGCAACTGATACAACAGTGGATCTAACAGGTATCTATGGCATGCTAAATAATGTAGAAATAAAATGTAACAATTATAAAGCGTTGAGCACGAGCCAACATGCCATGAATGGAGACTTTAATATATTATATAGGTATTTCCTCTTACCAACCAATACAATTATTGAAACCTTTAAACTATAAAAAGGCTCCAGCTTCTAAGTGGTTTAGGACAATGCACTTGTATTGACGACACTAAAATGAAAATTTTGGTACAAAATTTTCACAAGAAAAAGTGGTAAACCATCAACGGAAATACAAATTATGAGTGAAAGTAAAATATAGACACGTGTGCACAAGACCACTGCATTTACATGAGTGATCTAAAGTTAAGAAGAAAACATGCAAATAAAACTCAATCAACAATACAATATTGCAGGGAACCGCATAGTCTAATTAAAAACATGTAATAACATAACCTAATCTAACTGGTGTATAATTACATTATGTATGTAAACTATGTAAACCATGGTGTATATATACTTATGTCTATTACCTATTAAATCTTTATTGAGTTGTTTTAAAAGGGTGGTTTCTAATTCGTCCTCTGATTGTGGTCCGTTAAATTTGTCCTTATTAGTTTGTTCCAATTCCTTTTTGTTCTGCTTTCCAACTTCATTTGGATTTGCCTCTCCTTGTTCTGTATCATCTACACCACACAAGTTAATATCATAGTATTAAAACACAAGGAAACAAATAATACAGAATAATAACATTCAATTGTGATAGTCCGTGCATTTAAATTTAACAAAAAACTATTTTTTAAATTACTTTAAAGTCAGATTTAAGTTAAATAGACGTTTAACCGCAAATTATGTGGATTCAGTTGAACTTATCTATAAATTCTTATTTTCAAAGGCAAACATTAACTGTAGAAGAGAAAGAGGAATAGGCTACTTCAACATGTATTTAGAACTAAAATTAAAGGATTACATGCAATTAAAATAACTGGAACGTGTAAAATATGTAAAAAGTTAAATAATTAGCTTATATTCACATTATTTTGTAATTTTTAATAATATTCAGATAAAGTTGAGTTGCACAGTGTATAAGTAACATATTGTAAAAACTTGCTGGTCAGGTTAAGTGGTATACTTTAATATATATATTTGTTCTTTACAGTTTTAGTATATATGTATATAAATTCGTATTATTTATGTCAAAATCAATTTTTATGTTATGATTGTGCAAAGAAGGCAATTTATGTGACGTTATAAAAAAAAAAGCTGACAAAAAGCGCTATCTATTGACACTCGAGGTTAGAGGAATTGATAATAATGGTCGCGCATGCAAAGGATGTACAAGGACATAGAAAGCCTACAGTTTCAATTAAAACATATTTAAATTACATTGGCTGGCAATACGCATCGTTACACGTTTGCGACAGGCAATAGAATACCGTATTGCCCCGGTGTGTCCATTAAACTTTACGTAAATAATATAATCATAGATAATATTAGAGTCTCTATTATCTATGTAAATAATTAACTATGAGTATCAAGGTACAGTAAAACCTCGTTAAGACGCTCCCGTTTAATACGCCATCCCGCTTAACACGCGGATTTTTCCCGGTCCCAGGTAATTGTACACTTTTAACATTGAAAAAAACACGCCTAATACGCCACTGCATAATACGTAATCCCGCATAATACGCTCTAATTGCTGGCTTCTCAAACCTTTTAAAATAGAAAAAAACCCGATTAATACAATCAGCGATAAGAATTTCGTTGAAACGTTTATCTATTATCTACCGAGTAATTGATATTTATTATTAACATCTTGATGTGGTTTATACTCTTACTATATTTTGTTAGTACGTACGTACGTTAGTTATATGATCGGACGTTGAAGTGTACACATGACATCACACGCAGATTTATAATTTGTTTGTTTATTGTTATTCGTGTGTGGTTTAAAATGACGAGTGCGTCTACGTCATCTAGTAGTGCCGGAGTGAAAAGGAAAGCTTTGTCTATTGACGATAAATTGAGAATTATTAAACTGTATGATGAAAAAATTGGTGTATTCAATAAACAACAAATTGCCGACCAATTAAGATTGCCCTCCTCTTCGTTGCGGACCATATTGAAGAACCGAAAAGAAATTGAAAAAAACGCTTTTTCAGGCAGTACGAAACGTCAAAAGGTTAGAAATGATAAAAATGAGCAGTTGGAAAATATTTTGTTGGAGTGGTTTCGACAAGCTCACACATTAAATTTGGCTGTAAATGGTCCAGTTTTGACAGAAAAAGACGAATTTCGGGACTTTGAGGAGGTTTATCCAGACTACACATCCATTGACGACCAATTGATAACGAACGAGGCACTAGAACTTGAAGAAATTATCAATTAGGCTACAGTAAACGATGAACCAGATGAGCCAAGTGATGATGAGGAAGAATACATTCCACCACTTCCGTCAATCGCTAGTACTGTACAATCAATATCTACATTGAGACAGGCACTTACTGCAACTGATGGCTCCGAAAACATGCTTCTATATCTAGGTAGGGTGGAAAATTTCTTATTGAATAAATATAAAAATAATGTATTGAAACAACCAACCATTACCACTTTTTTTAATCCAATGTATTTAAACTATACTGGAGCGCGCACTTGTATCAAAAAAGGGGGCAACGCGCGTCCAATTGTTTCCCGCATCGCCACAGGGCAAGACAATTCCGCAAGACGGCCGATGCGTATATTTTGTCAGTAACTGTCATGTTTTTTTTTTTTTTTGATATTTTACTCTTTTAAACGTTTATTGTTTATAGTACCCATTTAATATTTTATATTTTATAATACGTAATATCTGTGAACAAAAATGGTAATTTCGTTAATTTTGCACAAATAGAAGTCAAAAGGGAAATGTCATACAGTTCCATCGGGTATGTACAGAATATTCTTAGTACTTTTGTTAGTAACCATAACATAAATAAAATAATTAAATACAAACCATATTACCATAGATTTCCTCTACGTAGACCAGAGATATTAAAAAAACGGGTTGCAATGAAACGTAAAAACTTCACACCAACTATAAATATAGGTATTTGTGTAGTGGACACTTTACTCCTAAATTCACTATGAAATTCGACTAGAAGCAGATTTAAAATTACTGAGTACACTGTTCCATTAAGTGGACGCAGCGGTCGCGCGTAGGAAACCAGTCTACCGGGATTACATATTAACAGTGTAGCCGCGACTTTCGCGGAGACCGCTCGCCGCGACATATCGTGCCTGAGAAGCAGTACTTTTACAATGCATTTTCGTGGTTGGCAAAACGTTTTTATGGTTTTATGCGGTACGGAGTTACCATTTATTTGATTCTAATACAATTATTATTATTATATTATTTTCCTTATTCATATTTTATATTAAATTATTGTGTTACGCGTCGCGTATGGATGTATAAATATATAACGACCCGGTCAGACTGTTCATATTTTTCGGTAAGTTCATTTATTGTTAGTTATTACCAGGGCTCGGAAGTTGTTGCATATGCAACTTGTTTTTCTATTGTTCAGATTTGTCGCTAATTAGGCTTAACATTCGTTCCAAGCAATTACGAATTAAAATTCGAAAACGTTTAGTGCGACTTTTTGAAATTTTTGGTATTTTTTGATTTGATTGCAATTTTGTTGATTTTCCTCGTTTAAAATACAATTTTAGACACTTTTAAACGTTTTTCAAATGATTTATTTTTGTATTACGTTAGAAATATGATAACGATTGGGGACCTTGTTAGATATTATATCAAAATTATATAATAATATGTTGTATGCGCATTGATGGTTATTTCGGGCCTTGTCGATTGTGTGGCAGTGGTGGAAATACCACTTGATATGATGATGCACGAATTATTTTCCCGAAACGTGAAATATTTTTAGATACGCTAAAAACGACCACCAATTATTAGATAAATTATAATATAAAAAAAAAAAAAAAAAAACAATAATAAAATGTTGGGGGGAATTGTCACAGTAGGTAGGCAGTGGATTATAGAATTATGGTTCAGTATCGTTGCGTATTTCGTTTTAATATTTTGCTGTCCGTTCATTTCGTATTTTTTTTTTTTCGTGAAGTCTGCGTAATTTTTTCCACGGTGAAGATGCCGTAAAATAAGTAACATCGATGACTAGCGTATTAAATAAATATGTCAGAGTTTGGAGAAAATGTATTTTCGAATAACGGATCAGTTATTTTTTGCAAGATATGTGAAATTCGAGTATATACAGATAAAAGACACATAGTTACACAACACTTAAAAACTGGTAAACACAGCCGCGTCTTAAATCGCCATCAAAATACTAAAACTTCAAAAGTACAATAACAACAAGTCAATTCGTTATGCTCAACAAAATAAAATGCACGTTTTCTAAAGATCTTATTATTATCCGCAAACATTCCTCTAAACAAAGTTAATAACATCGATTTACGTTTGTTCAATGGAAAAATATACTAACAAAGATATTCCTTATGAAAGTACTTTGCGTAAAAGTTACATGAATGATATTTACGTAGAAACTATGAACAAAATCAGATCTAATATTGCAGGACACACAATATGGATTTCGATTGAAGAAACCACCGATGTTCAAGGTAGATACATTGCCAATTATTATTATAAGAACGTTAGAAGTAGATAAACCGGGGCGAGTTTACCTTTTAAACTCAGAGATGCTCGAGAAGCCAAATTATTCGACAATCACAAAAGTCTTTGATCAATCAATGTTTCTTCTTTAGCCTGATTGTATACGCCACAATGACATAATGTTATTCCTTAGTGATACTGCACGGTATATGATTAAAACAGTAAAAGCAAATGACGCACATCGGGTTGCAGAGAAAATTAGAAGAGGACAATTTGCCAATGTTGACAAATTAATTACCAAGGTAAAACCAATTTTTTGAAAATGTCCGGCTCGTGTATTATTTTTTTAAAACTTAAGCTCCGAATATACCATTACCTCCCGAGCTTATTTTAACTTGTTAGCGTACATGGCTACAAGAGCGGCCTCGTATTGTAAATAATTTAAAGAAATTAAAAATATCATAATGGAGTTTAATCCAGATGACGCTATGTCAATAAAATAAACCCGATAATATGACAGTCTTAATAAAAAAAAATTATTGCAATTTTAGGTATTTTTATCGCAATAACTTCTAAGCCCTAGTTATTACTATAGGTTACTTGTATAGTGTTTGTGTATCTGCGAATAATTATTTTAATATGGATATTTTGAATATTATAAACTTCCTTTAATCAATGAAGATCTAAATAAAAAATGGATTGTAGTTATAAAAAGAAAGCAGTTTACACCAACCAAATGGAACCGTTTATGCAGTGATTATTGTATTAATGAAAATTATTATGTAAAACTGCATACTAACTGTATTTACTAAACAGATACTTTTAAAAAAAAGGTGTTGTATCTACAGTGTTCTATTCATTTTCTTTTTATTACCAAAAGGCATCCAAATTTCAATGTAGCAGGTACTTATTAAATTTAATTATACAAATTACAACTTAATTTGCATCTAATGACATTAAAAAAATTATTTAATTCAAATCTAGCAGAAAATGACATTCCATTAGAGTTATTGATAAAGTTGGAACCTCTGATGAAATAATTTCTACTACTAATAATAAGGAAGTTCAAACAGCTAACAGTTACATCAGTGAACTGTAGAACAATTTATTGAGTAAAAAAAATAAACATTTTACAGCAAAAATTAAGAAGAAAAGACAAAGTTATATTACATGCAAGAATTATTCAATGATTTAAAAAGTAATGGCATAATTGATGGTGAACCATATAATGGAAAATAGTTTCAGCGGTAAATATAAATTTTTGAAAATTAGTTTATAATAACTTGCTTTTCCTGCTTCTAACCACTTCTTTACAGAAATTTGCACATTTAATATTATATCTTATGCTGCCCCTATTAGGTCCTATATAGGATTAATTTAAAAATTAGTTAAAAAACAGTAAAAAAGGTGAACATTGTCGTTATACAAAAAAAATAAAAAAAAGTTTACTTTAACTTTACATTATTATTCACCAAAACTTATAACTTCTGCCAACAATTCATGCCTTTCTAATCAATTTGAATTTGAAAGTTATTAATAACTTATCTATATCTATATTTTGCTTGAAGAATAAAATTATGGTTTTATTATAACTATTTGTTTATGATTTTTCAGAATTATTCTAACTCTTCTTATATTTTTCTATTCTATGTACAAAATTATCATATTTTTACTTATTATGTTTACACAAATACAGATTGAAAATTTTTCTAAAAAAAAAAAAAACTTCCTAACTGCTAAATGGACCTCACCAGTAAATTTTCGAATAATTTTTTAAGAGCATTAAACTAATTTCAGCTAGTAATAAGGATTGCAATTTAATATTTAATAGTATGTTGATAAGAAAAATATTGTATATGATGGAAAAGAAAATACATTTGTAGGATACTGCGATTTTGATGGCATACAAATTGAAATTCAAGACACCCAGCCACTGAAACATTACTTTTTATGTTGGTTGGACTCAATGGAAAATGGTAAGTGCTAATAGTGTTATTTGCAGGCAAAAACTACAGCTATAATACAAGCTGGATTGATTACAACTGTGATTCAAAAGGCTACTAAAGATGCTAGAGTTTGAGGTGTCACTTGTGATGGAACTACAACCACCTTGAGGTGCAAACTAAATGGTTCTTATGAAGAAATAGGTGAATCATTTAGTATACCTGGGGTTGAATGGAAAGTAATGTACATAACATTAATTTGTTGAACTAAAATTAACAATTTTTATAGCTAGTTTCCATAACAGGAGTTAAACGTGCATTTTGAAGCGAAATGTTCTTTAATATTTTTAGCTGTTTATTCGAAAAAGTTTACTTCAAAATCAAAAATGGATAGTGAAAAATTTGATACTGGTTAATTCATTGGCAAAATTGAAAAAGCCCCCAATTTGGGATATCACAAATAGTGAATATTCAAATAAAATCAGCAAAAGAAAGGCTTGGTAAGAAATTGTTCTCATTTTTTCTGATGCAAGTAACATCGAAGAAACTGTATAAATATACAATATGTAATCTCAATTTATGTTAATATTTTTTTCCAAAATGTCACGATAAGTGACAACACATTATTATCGTTGTTGCCATAAAATAAAAGATTAACATATTTAACCTAATTATTCTTATATAGACATTTTATTCATAGATCTAAGTAAAATTGTGTTAATGAAATAACAATATTGTTTATCCTTAAATTAACCCCCCCTCTGAAACGGAACTTTGATATCTGGATTTAGTCTAAAAACATTATGGTAGCCCTAGTTTAACGCCTTTCATGTGACTACTAACCCTTTTACATTTTTTAAAATTAATAAGTAGATATACTACGCGCCTGATGCTTGTCATAATATTAAATTTGCTCGCAATGTTTAATATTGCGAGCAATATTAATGCACTACTTACAAATAGTTTAAATACATTAAATATTTATATTTATCGAAGTTCAACAAAATCTAGGGTTAAATGTTGCAAATACACATATTGATTGAAAGAAAAATATTATGAAATTGAAACTCGTGACACAAAATTAATCCACATCAATAACTCTAGAAATTTTTAGACAGAAATGAACCTACATTTATAAATAGTTGAGTTTAAGTACTGTACATAAATAATAAATATTCATATTCTATAAATAATATTTTTTGCTGAATTACAGGTGAACCAACTGAAAAACGTATTTATTGAAGTAATTTTTTAAATAGATTTAATTTATTTGAAAAAGATTTTAAAAAAAAAAAACCATGTACAGAAATGATGTCGATATGAGAAGTATAATTATACCCCAAATTGAGTATTTTTAAAATTTACAAATATTGAAGCTTTTTTATTTAATTTTATGTAAAACATTTGTTTAAGATGTGAACAACTTTATATACCGATTAAAATTGTTTTGACAAATCTGACACATTTCTCCTTTAGGGTTTGCAGTTATATCAAATTTAGCATACCTTTTTCAACTGTTTTATATTACCGAAAATAAATACATATTAACATACCAGTTTTCTCGGGACAACCTGGACATTTTTCTCTCAAAAATACAGCAGTTTTAGAAACAATAACAATCCAAATGCTTTTAAATAATTAGTTTTAAGAAATTCAATTTTGTCATCATATGCTGTTAGCAAATTGTATTGCACTAGATAACAGGTTCTAAATATGTGTTTGAGATATGCTAAGTGAAAAACACATTAGTAAACAATGTTATTGAAGAAGATGAAAATATATATAATTCAGTAAAAAATAATATGTATATTATACTAGCTGCCTTGCCCGTGAAAAATTTAAATTACCTAGGGTTTTTACAAGGTTAGATTATCTTCACAACATTTTACTAAAATGAAAATTACTGTTGTATGTAACTCTTAGGTTATTAGTCACCTACAACATACAATATACACCATCAAAATGTCAAGTCTCTAAGTCTAGTGGATTGGTGTGGGTGTTGATCAGTGAACAAGTGAGTGGTAATTAGCTTTTATATCTGTAGAATAACGAGAAAAAAAAATGTTTCTTGGTAAATAAGCAAAGTTAGTTTGCCTAGTAACATATTAATTATTGATTTGTGTATCAATACCCAATCCCCTTTTCCTATTAAAATCTTTAAATTTGCAATAAAAAAAAATCGACTGAGATAAAAACTATCCTATTTTAAGTTGGATTAAATCACACACGAGTATAATCTTATCAAAATCGGTTGTGTAGTTTTAAAGCACATTGCACGCAAACCCTTGTACACTTAATTTTTATATATGTAAGATTTGTGGATTTATTGTAAGTATATTAATTCAATTAACATCACATTTTTGTTCAATATTACCAATGTTAGGTAAGTCAAAAAGTTATTCTTGCTATAAAAAAAAAATCATGTATACAATTATAATATTTTGAATGATTTAAATTGTGCAAATGACAATTTCTTAGAAAACCACAAATTAAATTTGGTAACTTTAATTTGCAAGCAATATTTAAAAATTTGTATTATGTGGCAGAGTTGAAAACAAGTGTAAACGTTGCTTATTAATCAAATTAATATTATTTATCCATCAATGTTATATATTGTATTATACAATTAATATAAAAAATGAGTTTCATACATACTAAATCTGAATACCAATGCCATTAAATATTTTGTAAAACATACATAACACGTTTGAGAGAGTTTTTTTAAATAACTCAAATATAAAACACTCCATTGGAAACTGATCTAAAATTTGGCTTGCTAATTATGTATCAAAATATCGAATATTTTACCAAAAAAACAATATGGCGGATATGTGATAAGCGCCTGAAGTCTGACATCACTATTTCCTATGTACAACGTCCCGAGTACCTTATTTTGTATAATCTTTGGAAATACAGTTTGATCACGTTAATCCGAATGTGGATTTAATAATCCTCAAGTCCTCAATTACATCACTATATCTAGAGACATTTTTTTCGTAGACCAACACAATAATAATAACTAAAAACGTCGATAGAACCTACAACTGTGTGTTTGATATTAATTTGTTAAAATGGGCCCGCGTACCGTGTGACGTTAAAATTACAGGATAAAGTTAACTAATAAAGGGACCAGCTACATTATCGGTACAAGACAATTTGGGATAGGTATATTTACCATCAGTAACACAAAAAAAATGTTTTAAAATGCAAAGAAAAAGATTTTTATTTTTAAGTCATAGGTAATTCGAACGGACTTTTCCCCAATCCCGTCCAGATGAACGAGGATGAAACCCTACTGTACTGTTGTTGCTTATCGCATTTTTTTTTAAGTATTACATAGTTCAGATTATTCCGATACAGTTCCAGTGTTTAACGGGCAATAGACAATACATTTCAAAGTTTGTCGAAATTAATACATTTTAGAGGCGTCTGTTCAAACTTATGATATACCTGACAATGATTGGTTGCTTATATAGTAAGTCACTTCAGTCATAACCAATATAACACAGAATTAAATCATTCAGAAACTGTTAAAACGTTCTTATTAGAAGTATCAAAATATTTTTTAAACTTGACAAAAATTATAAAGGAAACATATTGAAACCACAATGTTTTAAAGAATTTCCACAAACTATAAACGCAATTTTGAAATGTTTTGAAGAAGAAAAAAGTAATGAAATAGCATTTCTGATAACAAATCGGCATATGATAAAAATCCTACATCCCAAACAATAAGAAGTAATTTAATTTGTTCTATATATACTTTTCGACAGGAACTAATTGTAAAACATTCCAAGAAACCGATGACCATGACTATACAATTTGAAGAAGTATCTCATTACCTACTAACACTGATATCAAATATTTCTTCTAATACTAACCGGTTGTGCCCTGTAAACGACACTGTAACAAATAAATTAACATTGAAAGACTGTTTGATTACCTATTTTGCGAGGTATATAACTTACAAGTGTAATAACAAATTTGAATTACCACCACTATATTTACAAATACAAATTTAAATGAAAAAAGACAACTATAATGAACAAAAATTATTCATATTTTGACCATGATAGGGGACAAAAGGCACCATCATTTTCTTTAAACAAAATAATAAATCGTGCTTTAAACTTTTTGAAAAAATTCAACATAAAAATAAAATTAGGTACAAATTGACACTTAAAATAAAAAACGATCTTTCAGATTAAGTCTTGCAAATAAACATGAATTGAAAATAAATGGACATAAATTGTACATATTATTGATTTTGTAAAATATTAAAAAAAAACTCAAACTAACTCAACTGTCTCAAATAGCTAAAATTTCCAAACTAAAAATATTAAATTTTATTTAAAAACGTTTAGACCAACATTCCTTTATATATTACATTTTTATTTTTTGATCTTAATTTAATTAAATTTCAGCAGCTATAAAGTGTATATAATACAATAAAATTAAGTACATTCAATCAAAAATGATAATTGTTCAACGTGAATATTGGACATACAGAATAATTTTGACGGTATGTAATGGTGTAGCCTGTAATATTGCATATTTGTGTAGGAATTTCGTGTGTGCGAGAGAACCGACAAATTCAAGAAGGTCAGCGGCCGGGTAGCATTTTCCCATACTATATATTATTTCACAGCCGGTCGTTTCTTATTGGTCTAATCCCCGGTGCCCATTATTATACTACACGTTAGCATTAGAAGGCACGGCTATAGAAACATTAACATACGATTTTATGACGTTATTTATTTATTATTATAGATTAGGTTAGATTGAGATTATATTAGAGGTCGGAATAATACTCGTTTGCAAATCTGTTGTGTGTCTATGCAGTTAGACGGTTTGAAATGTATACAAATTGTGAATCGTATATATCAATGGTAATTTTTTTACATATTTGAGAATATTTCGTACGATGAAGACTATTAAGAATATATCGGACTACGATTAATTATATATAAAAACCTTTTAACGGATCGTTGTACCGAAACGACACCCAGAACACAAGGAACAAAACATAGTAAACCGTTTTCTAAAAAAGGAGAATTTAATTTATTTAATCAAATAAAATATTAAGTTAAGGTTTTTTTAAAAAAAAACTATATTATATTTAAATCAGTTTCTTTTGTAAAATGTTCAAACAATAATATCAACATATGTTAATATTTTTTGGTAAATAATAAAAAAAAAAAAATTTATTTCAGTAAATTAATAAATTGTATCATAGTATTCGTATTGAATGACCTTTAAACATCAGTTAGGTTTGAATTATTTTTTTTGCATATTTACTAAGATTTTTAAAGAATATTTTCAATTATTTAAGAGAATATTAGCATCTTCTTTTGGCTATTATTTGATTTTGATTTATTATCATTATTTAATAATGTAGTTATAAAAAAATGTATAAGTTTTTTGTTACGATTTGTAATATTAATACATTGCATACCTATCCATATAAAAATAATAGTTTGCAAAGTACCCAATTTGTCAACAATCTGATATATCATTATTATAAAACTACAACAGATAAAATTACGTGTTTTTAAGAAGACAAGAATAATGTACGTCCATAAAATCTATTTCTAGAACTCACGATAACTATTTACCCAATACAATAATATTTGAGTTGTGTATTTTGAACTTCAAAACAAATATTAATTCATATTCATTACCATCATGTTTCCGAACAAAATTAAAAATAAAGTTTAAAAGGAAAAAGAATAATATTCCGAGTAAGACAATCGATGATTTTAAATAATGGGTACATTGTTGTACATCATGTTAAATTATCATCCTATAAAATCGTATGATTATGAGCGCCGGGGGATTAGACCAATCAGAAACGACCGGTTGTGGAATAATATATACTATTGGGAAAATGTGGCCGGGTAGCATGTTTATGTTCTCACACGAGCTCATAACAAATCGCATTGTATTCCAAAACATAACACTTTAAGCTACAATCTGTTTTGGCATTCGACTTTATTACGACCGTTTGGACTTTATTAAATTATTATAATGTATTATAATATTATAAAGTTTATTTGTCATTAATTTTTTTTCCGGCATTTATAGTTGGTTAGTAGTTATATTAAATTTAAAAAAGTATTATTATAGAACTTGCAACATATAATTTTTTTAGGTTATTTAATACGAATATTGATGTGTAAATATAAAATAAAAATAATAATAGTAGAAATAATGATTTAACAACACGACCACTCTGTGAGAGTGCCTGAACGTATCGCAAACAATAAACTATACAATTTTTAAACTATAGCACAAAGCATAAAAATGTACAGATCCTTATTTATTCTATATTGTACATAAAAAATATAATGACTAAATTTCAAAAAAAATCAAATATTTATATTTGTTGACTAAATTGTTGTTTTACTGTTATTTAAATATATTTTACAAAAGTTTAGAGATACGATAAATTGTTTTATATACAAATTATATAAAATTTAGTTTTAAAAAAAAAAAGATAATTAGTATAAGTTTCATTAGATCATCTATTTCAATGTTACAATAGGATTTATGTAACATTAGGTTACAAATTTCAACTGTTGTGATTTGGCAAAATTTCACACATTGTACTAATTTTACTTTATACATTTACATTTATAATATACAGACCATTATCTAGATTGTCTGTTAAAAGTGTTTTTTTAATATTAAATTGTTCGAAAAACATTTTTGTATTAGTCGATACCAAACAACTGAAATCTTTTGAAATAATGTTTGTTATATCTTCTGGTTTAACTAATAATTTGTTTAATGTTTATTGTTTATTTTCTGTTAAAGATGTCATCATTTTCTTTTTTAATTTATTCGGAACATGTCAAAAAATGCCAGACTTATGGTTTCCTCGGTTCAGTAATATAAATTATCGCACATTTTGTCTAACACTGTTTGAGCTATATCTAAATTTGGATATGATGAATAGGTCTTTTAAAAAATTGAAACCTTGATAGGGTGCTTTTAATGCAATAGGTGCTCTAAACCAGGCTTATTAAGTTGTTGGCGAAACAAATACATATTTAAAGAGTACAATGTTTTTGTCATCCACCTTGTGTCTATAAATTGTCCAAAGTCTTTGAATTATATTAGTTTATTTCATTAAAATATTATCCAATTATACAGAATATATTCATATAAATTTAGTAGCTTAATATTTCATAAATCCTATTGTAGCAATGAAATGGCTGATCTAATGAAACTTATAGTAATTATATTTTTTTTAGAAAATTAAATTTCATATACTTTGTATATAAAACATTTTATCATATCTCTAAACGCTTGTAAAATATATTTAATATTTTATTTCTTTTCTTGAAAGTTAATGAATTTACGAGAAATTTAGTCATTACATTTTTTATATACAATATAATATATTATATTGTATATAAAAAATTATATTGTACATTATATTATAATGTTCTACAAATAAGGATCTGCACATTTGTATGCTTAATGCTATAGAATTAAATTTAAAAAAAATAAAAAACTTTCCTGTTTGGCCATTTTCAACCATTTACAGACAAATGAATGTTAGGGTTGAATTTTGAGTTATCATGACCATATTTTACCCAAATAATATTGAAAAAGTGATGAGGATGGGTGAGGCATAAATAATATTATTATTTTTTCTTCTTTTATAACTAAGTATCACCCTAAGGTAGGTATATTATGTTTATAGGTATGTATATTAATAAACATGAAACAAGAGACCACATTAGTAAATGTAACATTGTGGTATTATTACTATTTACATTTGTTTGGTTTTGTTCTACAAGTGTTTTTTGTCGGAAAATTTTGATAGTTTGTTTTTTAATAATTTACAAGATCTGTATGACTTAATTTTACAATTTACCTAACTTACAGGTTTGTTAAATGATAATCTAACTTTTTTTAATAAACAAATATTATATTTTGACCATGACAATATTCCCTATTCAGGTAGTAATATTAGATAAATAAACATGAATTCAAATTAAATGATAAAATAAAAATAACATAAATAGATAACTTGTTTGCTAGGTGAAAATAAAAGCAATAGTAGACAAATTTAGTTTACATTGATTAAATTGAGAGTGCTGTATTAGTTTAAATTAGTTTAAAGTTTAAATTATTATAATTGGTCGCTTCTTAGTAAAATCTCGGCACAGGAGAAATTATTGTAAAAAATAATTTCCTGTTATTTTTTTTTTAAAAAAGAAGGTATAATATATTAAAAAAAACCATTTAGTTACCATCATTTGATGAGTAGATATTCAACAGTAGTGAGGGGCACCAATCTGGATTTGTTTCATCGGTGCACTTAGCAGCTACACCTAAAAAATCATATTTCATTAACAACTATTATTTCAAAGTCTAGAAGTTTTAGTTAATACTTAATTACTATTTTCAACGACACTATCAGTGCCAAATATCAATTACAGTATATATTTAATACAAATAAGTGAACATGTGTATTGTCTAGTGAAGGACTACCCACGAGGGTCTTGTACTCCTTATTAAAGCAATACAATTTAAAAAAACTTAAGGATAAGATGCAAAGTGCACATTATTAGATGGGTTAGATATTATTATCGGAGTGGCAACAATCAAACGGTAAGAACAATCAAATATATTGGTGAAAACATTTTATTAAATACTATCATTACGTCATATAAACAATAATAAATATGAATAATATTTACCAGAGATAAAATGAGCATAACAAACACGCTTTTTTTGAATATTTTTAGTATCGAATCTTAATTTATTTAACCATGCTCTTCGTTGAAGGATCATTAATTTCTTCAATTTCATGTTAGCAGTGGGCCGCACTTTGGGAATGCCGAACGATTTTATACCTTTGTTGAGCATCGTAAGACAACCTTCGACATCACAGAAAGCCCACATCATAAAAGATTGTTCGTTAAGTTCGGTATCTGAAATTGAATATTATAATAATTAGAAAAGCACAATGAATACTGACGCGGTTACCTTCTCAAAATAAGTGTATTTGATTCTTGACGACAAAATCGATGAAACGAAAAAAAAAAGTCAGTAACTAAAGCGTTGTACTTGGAAGAAAATTATCATGTACAACACGATGTATTTTATTTTGAGCGCATGGAAGAAAAAAATAGTCTAACTGTTTCGTTCGCCGTCGCGTTGTTTGGTTATGTAGAGTGGGTGTGTTTCGCGGGAGAGACGCCCGTAAATAAAGCGCTCTGGTCGTCCAACACACGTACTACTATCAATAATCTACGCAATCTTGAAAAACCTATGGTTTTATAATGATATCGATCATTTTGGTCAGTGACACAAACTCGTGCCACTCATGGCAACATGAACGTATATTATAATATATAAAATTATATCACTGCAAGCAATAATTTTGAGGAAATTATTGATAGATTTGCAAAACAAAAGACTAAACAACAAAAATTATAAGAATTGTGACGATAGTAATACCTACATTCAAATATTGTTTAATTTGCTATCGAGTATTGACTGGTTATTACATTTAGTTTATAATTAATAATTATAGGATATTTTTTTTTTATTTTGTCCCGGGCCTTAAAAATTCTGAATCAGGCACCTATTATATTCTACTGTGATCTATTTTATAAAAATCAACACATAAATTAGTTGCGCATTAGCTAATCCATATAAACTTACAGAAAATATTTCTTTACCAAAAAACGTATTTAAAATTGGTATTATTGAATTAATTGCACTTTAAAATTAATTCCTTCTAAGGGCTGTCTAATGGTTACAAACGCTATAAGTAAATATTTGCGACGCTATAAAATCGCATTGTTTTGAAACAGACTGAGAAGATTGATTTTACTAAACATCATAAATATTATTTTGTTATATAATATATCTAGCTATAGTATAGTAGATCAAGCTACAATAATTAATTAATACATGAACCTCTAACCAGTCAAAATATTAAATTATCTTTTTCTTAACTTTATTTGTGTAGTATTTTTCAATTACAAATATTAACAACTAACATAGAAACAAATAAAATCATATTTGGTACTCACGTGGTTTGTATCCTAGGCCTTTACAGTTTAAACATATTTGTTCTACAAGCTTTGAGTACCAATAGTGATGTTCACATGGTTTGACTCTGTCTTTGAGGGTCAATTTTGTACTCATAATTTTTCGTGATTACGTCACTGTGTATCATTATTGGTACTCAATGGAAGAGATAAAAACGATTCGTTTCATGTAAACAGCATTGTAGTAATTTTACTTGTTCATTTAAAAAAAAAATATTAAAATTTGTAACAAAATAATTTATTTGACAAGAATTAATAAAATAAAAAATTCTTTAATATTTTATTTATGACAAATGTGTTGTAAAAAAGCAATCTAAACATAAAGGCTTGGAACAACTTTTACACATGGTTTACACTTTTCGAGTGACTTTTTGTGTATGGTTTCTTCCATTTTGTTTTACCATTTCATTATAGCATTCATAATATTTCCTCTTTTACACTTGACAAACTTATGGATTTATCCTTCACTTATTTGGTATATATGAGGTTTCTCAATTAGTGATTTTTAAATATTCTTTCTAAATTCAGTAACGCCGATTTTGTTACCAATCACAGCATTGAACAAGGTTAATGCATTTAATAATATTTCAAACACTATAATATTATGTCAAAGAAGTTTTCGGACAACTCCAGGACGATTTTTGTGGAAAGTCCCATTCTAGGAACTGATTCCTGTCCAGCATATATTTTTAAACCTATTGTATATCCTTCATTCATGCATAGCTTGAAAACTTTTATCCCATATCTATGTTTTTTGTTTTGGATGTATTGGCGGAATGACAACGGTCCGACAAAAGGAACAACTGATTCGTCAACATATATATTTTCACCTGGTATATTACATTTTTTAAATTTGTGTACTAACATATCGGCTAAGCCACGGATTTTAAATATTCGATCCCTTCGAGGACATTCATCATTATTAGAACAAAGAAAACTTCTTAGTCATAACTTAAATCGATTTCTAGTAATAAAATTAGAAATGCCAGATTTATAAAAAACATTTTTTCTCCAATATGACGCTATAGATGATTGAAAAGTCAATATCAAATAATATAATTACAGACTGATTTTAGGGCATCCAATGACTCTGTAACATGAAACAGTGTTTCCCATAATAATTCGTAATGAATCTGTAAATTGTAGTAATTTAATGTTAAATTAAACCCATAAATATATATAAATTATTTATCTCGATTATATATATATGATAACCCTGAACAATGGCAATTGATAAAACTCTGACTACTTCGTACCAAAAAACCACCCGTTCTCGACTTCTTTTATTTTTTCTTCTTAAAATTACATCCGTGACAAAAAGTTTTACTTTACACAAAAAAAATTGTTGTTTGAAATAGACATCATCATAATCAGGGTAGGACTGTCTTCAAAAGGCCTAGTCTGCGATCGGATCAAAGGGCCTTTAGGTTATACTAAAATTTGTTAACTCGGCTCTCTACTTCTCCACTTTTGTATTTAAATAAGATGACAAATAAATAGAATTAAAAAAAAAAAAAAAACATATATATATTAATGATGTACTTATCGACTTTACATGTCACTGATATGAACTTAGGGGAGAATGAGAAAGAAGATGAACCAGTATCGACTCCTACAATTACTGCTGGTTTGCAACACCTATCAGAAATATGAAAGTATATTCTGTAGAACATGCTGAAGAAATGTTAGGTTGTGTTAACAATATAGAAAACTTTCTTATTGAAACACATAAATTGATACTTTTATTAATATAGATTTAAAAAAATAATAATAAATAAACTCAATATTTTAACCACCTAATTTTTTTCTAATTCCCGCTTAAGACATTCTAGAGGACTGGTCCCTTAAAGAGAGTCTTAAGTGAGTTTTAATGTACTATAAAATTATATATAAATAAAATGTAACATGTAATAAATAAAAATAACATGTAGTAACTGTTTACGGTGTAATTGATACTATTGGAAAGTTCTAATTTTAAAACAAGAATTTTAGAAGTTCATTAGAACTCTTTCTAATAGAATCAGTTACACTTTCTTTATCAATTTCAAAAATTCTTTCAATATTTATCAATAACAATGGTTCCATTGTTTTTTGGGAAATAGTTGATCTAAATTTTGTTTTGATATTTTTTAATTTTGAAAATGCTCTTTCACATTTAACTTGAGTACACGGCAACGTTAATACAAATTTATATGCGTAATATAATTGTTAAAAAAACCCCTGTTGAACTATAATATGAAACACATTTAAAACACACAGTAAACAGTAATTACATGTTTTTACAATTATTGGATGGATCAATAATGATGCTTGGTCTTGATCTAAATCTAGTTCATGATCATATTAGAAAATTGGGAGTCTTCAGTTAAAAATGTGAAAGTATTTTTAAAATTTTTAGTAATAGAATTAAACTGTAAAGCTAATTGTTGTAATTCATATACAAGTGTGTTTCTATTAATAGTTGTTAGAAGTGAAAGTTCCTAGTATCGTATTTGCAGGTACATCATGTTTTATAGAATTAAAATTGTTTGTTTCCAGGCAAACACAATCACTTAATAATATTGAATTAATTAAAATCGTTTATCCAAGCTATTTGCACAAATATCTTGTATATAATTAAATGTTTCGATTTTAAACCTATCAGTTAATAAAATATTTGGCCGTTCATCTGTTGCTTCTTCACCAGGCATATTTTTTTTTTGTTACTCTACCTACAGATTTTCTCTTATTAAAATCATTTTTTACAGTGAAATTACTACCATTTATTTCTATAATAAAATGTTTAACTTTATAATAAAGATTAATAAATATACTATCAGCATTATCTCTTCTAGATTTAATTTCTTTCTATAAATTGTTAATCACATTAAAAGCAGTTAAATTGTTTAATGATGAAGATTGAAGAAATTTAGAAATAGTTGAGCTAATATTAAATATGTTCAGATAAATTGCTGCTGTCATAATCACATCAAACTTAGACCAATTTTGTAATAGAGTGCAGTTGGTTTTTGAATCAAATGTAGCGTGATTAGAAATTATTTCTAAACATTTAAGACTTTAGTGGTCCGTAGAAATTAGAGTTTAGTGGTCCGTGAGGTCCAAAAGGTTGGCAACCGCTGCCCTACACAATGTGTGTATACACATAATGGATTCTTGTTTATTAAAAGTGCTTGTAAACCATTGTACGGCCTTTTCATGTTGGCTGCTCCTTCGAATGAGCAACCTATAATTTTAAAAATATTTAAACTTGATTTTTGAAAATCACTTGAAATTAAATTATATAAACCTTTTCCACTGGAGTCATAAACTATTATCAACTTTAAACATTTTTCATGGGCTTCATTATCTAAAACAGAAGCATCTTGTGTAAAATTTACCATAACGTTAAATACTTAAGCTTGTTTTATTGATGCAATCACCAATATCGTTTTTTAAATTTGCTTGAAGCGAAGAAGAAGCTGCTGCACAATGAGTTTTAGATATTTCATGTTTATTAAGTGTACCATATATACTTTATATACCATAAAGTATATATGGATTGATCACTAACAATCCTTTACTAAATTACTAACATTTTCATGAGTATTACCAAAAGTCATACAAGTAGTACAAAATATCTTTTTATAATATGAACAATAAGAGAGCCATTTTCTATTAATTTAATCTGTATTACTTGTTGTTTGAAAATAAACCTTATTCGGATCAAAAGATTATCATCCAAATTAATAAGACTGGTTGAATTGAATGATTTTTTAAGATTGCCAATTTTACTTCTACTGAACTTTGTGATGTGACATGATAAAAAAAAAAAGCAACATTACCAATAACAGAAGTAGAGCTAGATTCCCGGATATTAGATTCTTCATCTCCAAAACTTGTTTCCTGTATACACTTTTCGAATTTGCAGTTGAAGTACAAATGTATTTGTTTTGATCTGAAGCAACTGGTAAAATGGGTTCACAAATTGTATCTGTCATTTTTTTTTCTAATGAAAACACATTTATGTAAGTAAATTAAATATTTTTATCAAATTATATTATATATTAATTAATTTTACCTCAGATTCAGAAAAAATGGTAACTTCGTCTTCATTTGAAAACCCAGAGTAAACGTGTTTGAGTACATTTGTGATTTCGACTTTCTTTGAAAATTAAAACTTCTTTTGTTTCGGATCAGAACCGGCTTTGGCTAGCATTTGTTTTTCTTTTAGGCGCCATTTTTTTGAACCACTTTTTCTTTTTAATTAAAAACCCTAAGGCAAATAGAAATTCTGCAACAAACAAGATGAAAATGTGGAGTTGTGGAGAGCAATCGATAAACATGAAACAATTAAATTATCATTTAAATAAATATCTATAATTATTTATGAATGCCTTTGTTGAGATACAGCGGACAGCGCGCGATTACCATTTGTAGGCTTCTATAGCAGACTGTCGTCACTCGTCTGTCAATAATGAGTTTAGGCCGTCGTGCGTACCAGTCCCGTATATTTATATTTCATTATATTATTAAAAAAGAATGTAACGATAATAATAGCTATCTGGTAGTTATCAATAATACTATCTTAATATTAATATAGACCTAATCACCAAAAGCAATACGGGAAAAACCGATTTCTCAATATATAATACGTATATCCGACAAGATAACAAATAACTATATATTGGCTGATGACTGATTTTTACTTAGTAATAATATTCATTTATTTTGTAATAAGGAGCCCTTCAAAATGTTAAGACACATGTTTAAATACAATTACTAAATAAGATGGTAATCTTATTTAATTTTAAAATATGAACATGAAGTCTGGATGTTCAAATTAGCCGGAGGCCCAGTCCGCGATCGCGGCCTGATCCAGTCCGACCCAGATCATATTCAATGAGCGGATTCTATCTATTTCTTAATTATAGATTCATGGGTAGAACGTTGAGTAATGATTACATGTCCGTTCAGTGGCGTTAACTAGGTAAAAAACTAGGGAACAAAATAATTTATTCACTAAAATGAAAACGATGATGGGTGGAGTAAATATATTTTTATTCTATGTATACAAAATAATCAAAGACTAATTTAATGACTAAATAACATAATTATACAAAACTTAAAAAATAAACGAAAATATATTCACCATTTTAATGTTAGTTTACTTATTTTTGTAACCCAGATAATGCAATAACGTTGGCAGTACGATAACATATTATAAAACAGGAGAAACATGATTTATATATAAATTTTTGTGAAATAATTTGAGGACAAAATATGTTTATTTTATGAATATAAAACGCAATAATTGATTTTATTGAAATGCTAATAATGCCTTATACTATGAATACATTAAGAAGAGGCCTATATTTTAGGCCGGAATGTTGTTATGTATAATTAATGAGACACTGGCTGCCTGTATGTGAGGTGTAATGTAGGGGGGTAGAGAGTGATGGGCTATGTTTGATTTGATGTAAATTGCAGTGCCAGCATGTGCCGTGCCATCTGGATGACATGAGAAGTAGGCATTAAAGCTGTGGATTTTTGCACAGGTGTTCGGGGTAAAGTGGGTTTCGGAAATAAGTATTATGTCAGTGTTTGTTTCAATAAGAATGTGTTGAAGTTCTGTTATGTTTTGTCTGAGACCATTGGCGTTCCAGGAGAGAATTGATAGTGGATGATTTACATTTGAGTTAGTTGTCATTTTTAGGTACAATTTTATTTATTAGAGTTGTGAGGAGATTTATTAGTGGTGTAACGAGGGATTGAAAATGTTCGAGAAAATAAGAGAAGAGAGTGGCTAAAGGGGGTTCCGGGGGGAGGAAGCTTCCTGTGTTTGTGAGTTAGATAAATTGGATGATTTTAATGTTTCTGAATAAGAGCGAGGATAGGTGACATTGCTAGGAGACTTGCCCTAAGTTTTTTCCCGTGTTGTATGTTGATCGTTCACGTCTGGTTGGTTGTTGTCGACTGGTATCTTGCTGACGTCCACATGTGGAGAGGTTGAGGTTGACGTGTTTATGGACTTTTGGAGTGATTTGTGTACAGCGCATCCTCTGTAGTTTGCTGGGTGATCTTTTCCACATAGTGCACAGGTAGCTGGAATATCTCTTGTTTTATCGCACATGTCAGTGAGATGATTTTGTCCACAACGAACACACCTCGGTGAGCGATTGCAGTAAGTACGCGTATGCCCATAGTTTTGGCATCTGTGGCATTGAGGTAGGTCACGCCTGGAGTGAGGTTCTTCTACTTTAACAGTTGAGTAGCATAGCGTTATCAGCTTGAAAATTTCTGGATTGTTTGGTGCTGGGTTAAGATTGATGAAAAAAAGTGGAAGGGGAGTGCTGGGTTGGTTTTTGTTTTTTAAATTGGTAACATTTCTGACCGAGAAACCGAGGTCATGGAGCTCTTGAGTGATAAGTTCGGTAGACGTTGTAGAAGATTTTTTATCACTACTCGATAAGATTTGTCTTCTTTCGCTTGATATGTGAAGTATTCCACAGAGTTGTCGTTTAGTAATTTAATTATTAAACGGAAAGATTGAGGGGATTTTAGTGTTAACTTGAGATTTTTGGTTGTAGTTTTGCATAGGAATTCTTCGACGCCAATCAAGGTTTTGATCTGGTTGCAGAAGCTAGAATAGTTGACTGGAGATGTGATAAATATTGGCGGAGAAGTTGGTGGCTGGATTACTTTTTCAGTGTGCATTTGGTCGTTTTCGTCGTCTAATCCGTTATTTGATTCTTCGTTTACAACGTTAAGTGCTTGGTAGCGGTTAGGAGTAGTATATAAGAATTTGTTTTGCTCGTTTTTGAGCTCTTTTGGTTTTGGTGAGTTACCTGGGGAAGTGGTGCGTTTTCCAGTTTTGATAACCCAATCGGTACTGGCAGTTGGGGTGTTTTGGGCGTTTTTTGTTAGGACCATTTTTAATGGTGACGCTTCGTTATTTGAGCCGCTCTGTATAGCACTGCGTGCAGTGGTGGACTGGTTGCTGATAAGCTGGCTATTCTTGGGCGGCATTTCGCCGCAAGCAGTCTATTTTTACGTTGTAACGAGAATGATTTAAAAGTTGCGATAACGGAACAACAGTTAGAATGTGCGTGTGGTCGTAATGACGGTTGGCACCGAATATTATTTAAATATATAATATGAATTGTTATTGTTTGTTAGGTAGGTACTAATAACTAATTATACTTACTTTGAATTATTGTAAGAATCAGTAATTCTAATATACAATATAGTATTATCTAATATCATGCAAATTTTTAACTATACACATGCCATTTATTTTTATACCAACATTTATGAAATAAAAAACAAATATGTATTTAAATCTTTTAATCAATATTGCTTGATAATAACAATATAATATTGATATTATAGTTGTATTCTGTGGTTCTTTAACATCATTCCATGATTTACAATATTATTTAAATCAATATCATTAACGAAATCTTTGTCTATACTTAGTATCATTAATGATCTTAATCTGGAAACATTAGTAGTGGATTTTAAATGGATTTGTATCAATTTCATTTTACTAAAATATATTTTATTAGTTGCAACACTGACTGGAGCTAATACACAAACTGATTTTGCTAATGGCAAAATATATTTAATTTCTTTGAATTTCTCAAAGATATGGTTATCAGTGTTGAATCAGACTCAACACAATATTTTTTAAAATTTCCAATTCTAACGGCTTTTACATCTATGCATTTTGCCAAAGAATTTCTAGGCGGGAACAATAACAAAGCATTTTTTGCCTTTTCAGTAGAAATACCTTCTTTTTTAAATGTTAATGAAAATATTTTGTAAAACGACATAATTATATCAATACATTTTTTAAAATCTCTAGATAAATCAATAAAATTAGATAGAACACATTTAAATTATTTCTATAAAATGTATGTATGGTGAAATCTGAGTTTTTATCTAACCAAGTGGGTGGCTTTTTAGGACGATGGTGTATTTTAAAATCGTTTTCTAGATCTATTACTCGAGAAGTTGAAAAAGATTTTGCACTATCCATTGACTCTGTATCTAAAGTAATCTTTTCTAAAATTTTAATTGTTGTATCTATTAATGTAGCAGCATCAACTATAGAACAATTTTTTGTTTCGAGTGTCTGTAAGAGTTTTTTAATTTTACATAATATTTTTCATAAATAATAATTTGCTGTGAACTATAACGCAAACTATCACAAATTGCTTTAAATGAACACCAAATGGCTTTTATAGACTCCCCTAGCTGTCCATCTAGTTTTAGATATGTTTCTCAACAGCAATACATTTTCAACATAAAACACTATCGTTTATAGGCATCCTCCCCCTAGAATAAATTAGAAGGGACAGTGTCGTCTTTGATATTTAACATACCATCTTATTTTAAAATAAGTACAAAATTTAGATTCTAAGTATAAGAAGTTGTAGCAGAAAACCGACAATATCAGATAGTCGATGGATATCAACTGTCTTACAAAAAATTCTTTACTGTGCCAGATAAGGTATTGCGCTACGCGGGCATGATGAAAGTAATAAAAGTGATAATCAAGGAACTTCCTTGAACTTATGAAAATTTGAGCTGGTGATAATTATATTATTAATAGATATTATTTACAAAAAGAAATAAACATTTCGCACTGATTATCAAAACGGTTTTATAAATTTAATGGGTACACACATTTTATCTCAGATTATTGTGACGTTAAAAATGCGGGTATGTACAGTATTATGATAGATGAAACTCAATACTTAAAAAAATACTAGCAAGTGTCTATTGTGCTAAGGTACTGTGATAAACAATTAAATCTGTTAGAAAGTTTTATTGGTTTTTACAAAACAGATAAAAAGGACCCTTTCATATTTAATAAAAAGTGTTTTGCAAACTTTAGACTTAAAAATTGAAAACATAAGAGGTCAATGATTTATACTACGATGGAGCTGACTCAATACATGGTTTGATGTAGTTTAACGAATAAAAAATGAAAAAAAAAACTAGCTTAGTATGTCCATTGTAATGCACATATACTTAATGATAGATTTTGTAAGGAATTTATAAAGTTTTACTATGTTTTTAAGGTAATTAGGTTTGTTTGTTTATTTATTTTTGATTTATTCCGTTGCTAACTAATATTGATCTTATACTAGTATACAATAAAAGGTATTATTAACATATATTTAAAAGTAAGTTTAAGTAAAGAAAAAAAGAAATAAAAAAGAAAAAACCTAAACAATTTAGCTAGAATAGTTGAAATATAACTATATTTTTTCCCCCCAAATAAATTTCCAAATTTCTAAATTGTCAATCATATAAGAAACAATCAAAATGGAATGACATCCATGTTTTAAAAAAGTATTATCCTATGTGTTTGGCAAGAAATGTAATGAATATTGTCTAACTAATCTGAAACTTTGGCTTGTGTTTCATTTAAAGAATCAGATATATTGCTAGTGAAATCATAAGATTTAAAACTTAAATTGGATTCTTCCAACAGATTGTTGGTGTTTTCCTAGATAATCTTTATCAAATGTGGAATCACATTTGAGACATAATTTTAATGCAATTTTGTTTATGTTTTTCTAAACTAGACATATTATATATTAAATATTTTTATGCACTAAGCACATTTAAGATAAAAAAATCGTCACTCACATAAAAAAAAAACCTGATGTTAATATGGATAATATTGACAAATATTCACAGATCATATTATATGATAATGAGTGTCCATATCAAAATTAAATAATATTGGCCTATTATAATTACTCTTATCTTAACAAATATTAGTATAGATAAAAATTAGAAGTTCTAGAAATGCCCTAATACAATTGATAGCCCACTATAATCCGGCGTGCCACAATAACAATGATCAATATATAAATATTTTATGATGTATAATAATAAGTAATAACTAATACTATTCGTCTAATATAAAGTAAATGTTAGTAGGCAACTATCTAATACAATCGTATATAATGAAACTATTCAAACCGCCAAGTGACGACTAGTGTTTTTGCTAGGGGGGGTGGGGGTGCACCTCCCTACAGGACAGTCCAGCTTATGATGAACCTTGTGTCAAATTTTCATGTATTACTGCTGGGTCAAAAATATTTTGCATCAAAACTTATGCATTTATATAGAAAAAATAAGTATCAATTTTCAAATATTTTATTTCTAATAAAAGCTGTAAAAAAATACACACATAGTAAAATCAATAGATTCTTTCATACGCTCAGAATCTAAGTATACAAGAATACCGTAACAATAGTAGAAATTAAATTAAGAGTTGTGAGGTTAAGGTTTGTGTATTTTATTTTATGTTATAATTGAAAAATAATTGTTACATAAAACTGTTTTAAAAATTAGCAATACCGACATGATATAATTATGAAAAACAACACAAATGTCACAGTCATATTTTTGGACAATAAAAGGAACAGCTATACATTTTATTGGACGTTTAATATAGTATACTTGAAAACCATACAATTTTGAAAATAATTTTATATCATAAGACTATTTTCACTAAAGATCAATTTTGAAAAAAATTTTATATCACAGACATTTATTCCCAATATACTGCTGGGAATGTACTTCGTGTCTGTAAAATGCGTACTTGTTTATATAATGCTAAAGCATTACCCAATAGTAAATCCATGTTCATTACAATATCGTTTCGCTTAAGTAAATGTAAAGCACAACCATCAATCTCCTGAAATCATAAAATATAATTTATTTAAGAATTACAATACAAATTATAGCATACATTTTTTGTGGTGAATTAACAAATGCACTAAATATGTGATTAAATATTCTTGTAATTAGCTTAAATCATCTATTGTTTCAAAATACTTATAAGAAATATTTGTCTGCGAATACTTTATATAACTAATATCTTACATGATCAATAATTTTTTTGGCAATAGACTTGAGTAAATTTTGTTCTATTAAATAGTTATACAACTCATATTTATTCCATGAAGTTACATCAGGGATTTGTATTTCTGGAATAGCAGATGAGTTTTCTTCATTTTTAATAGATCCACTGGATGAATTACTAGATTCAACACTTTTTAAATCTTGGTCTTCATCCTCAGACGTTGCAGTGCTCGCAGAATATGTACTAACCAAATCTAGATTCAATTTAAAGAAATATAATAAATATTAATGACATATAATTTAATTATCCAATTAAACCTTCATCTTCCTCAACTTCCGGTACTCGTTGAGTGGCCAAAGTCATGCAAGGTATACAAATGAACATGTCAGATTTAAGTGAATGTAATGGTTTAATCTCGAAAGAGTCATAACATTGCATATGCAAACCAAATTTACAAGTAATACATATACACAATAACGCCTACAAGAATTGAATAGCTTAGTTTTTGGTCACATAGTTATTAAAAGTATTAATTTTATTTCACTTGCCAATTCCGAATCATCCTGGAGACATTTGCTGCAATGATTTATTCTACATTCTCCACAAAGCCAAGAGCCTGTATCTAGTTGAAATTTCCACATAGGCTCATTGATTAACAAACAGTCTTTATGAACTGGAAAATATTCATACAAATATTTTATTATACTATATATTTAGTAATGAAAACATAAGTACTACTTTTAATAAAACAAATTGGACAATCAATGAATTCCCTTTTTGGTGTATTTGTTGAGCATATACAACATATATCCGAGTCTTCCTGAAATATTTCAAGTTTAACAGGTTCCTCTATAGGAGATGTTGATCGCGAAGGTACAGGTGAAATAGTATTGATTTCATTTGATGAACTATCAATCGTTGTCAATTCATTAACTGGAATGGGTTTTGACTTAGAATCTGGGCTCTTTTTTTTTTCATATGGTTTTTTAGTTCTTTTTTTTGGCAAATAGTTATCAGATGGATCAAATACTATTTTGGCTTTCTATAATAAAACATTCAATTAAAATAACGGCATATGTTTATCAAAAAATAAATGTTACTGTGTTTCTTTGAGGTCTTGATGTTGAAGGTTCATCAATAGAAATGGACTTCTTTTTAGGCATATTGACTTATAGAACAACACCTAAAATAAATACATGTAAATTAAGCGATGAAACTAAATAATTTATTGAATTTTAAGAATTTAATAACAATGCTAAAATGTAATTATTTTATAATTCAATTTTATCTTGACATTGCTAGTTTTTTTTAATAAAATATCTATTTTTTTCGCCTTTGCTGATTGTCTGATATTTCTTTTAAATCAAAACCAACACATAACTTATATAATACACCAGGCTTTGTTTGGTTTTTTAAATTTATTTAGTTTTGTCAAGTTAACTGTTGTAAATAATTAATAACGTACTTAGCATAAAAATTAGTTGAAAATAAAATGTAATGGTTCCATTGAATTCATCGGGTATATTACATTAGGAAATTGTGTTTCGTTTTAACATTAACATATATTATATATACATAAATAGGACTGCCAAAAGTTACTTGAAATAAATTTTTTTCGAAACGCCACGGGGATAACTATACAACTTTCGTCCTAAGATATTTATTTAATTTTAAGTTGTAAAATTTGTTCAACAAACCTAATGAAGTAATGTATCTGAAAATGTTCATGTACAATATATTATTATTGGATTCAATCACTAGATGTAATTTTGAATTATCGCATATGTATATATTTTTATAGTAGATAATATTATTATGATTAATTGTTCGAGCACAATATTAACAATTAGGAATAAACATGTTTTCTTACAAAACACAATACAATTACTATGACAATACGCTGTGTAATAATATCGTAATAATTGATATAATAAAGATAGGCCTATTACCCGAATGTATAAACGATCACGTATTCTGGCGCGAAGAAAAGGACAATATGATTTTTCAATTAAATCAAGGCGTTCGAATAGAAAACGCGTTTACTGAATGACTACGGACGATAACACTAAAATATAAAATAATTATATAAATTTGTTAATGTTAAGCGTATGATTTTTACGTAATGTACGTAATCGGCATAAACGTGATCGTTAAAATACGAAATAACACGGAAAACAAGACAATTAGGCAGTATATCGAATACGGTGTACAGACGTAAAACCGCGCAAACAGTAATACCACCGAATACCAACAAGTCGGTGGCTTGTGTGTAATAATTTGTGTATGGTCAAATGTTATAAACGAGTACATTGGCCGAGTCGGTGTTCGGCACGGTATTCTCTACGGACGGGACGGCGTCGTATGTTGGCGATCCTGTGCATCGATTTACATGGCGTACCCGCAGAACTACCCCCCACACCCCGGAATCCGGAATCCGGTGTGCGTTATTGTATTCCGCGTCGCCGCCGTCCTTGCGCGCTGTTGATGCGTTTTGTTTGTGTTTTGATGAAACATTTTGCTGCCGTCCTGCGTTTTGTTGAATTCAAAAATTAACTATTGCCATCGCCATCGATCAATTATTATTGTAATTATTATTATTATTAATACTGTCCGTAGACTGCGTTTCAACACATTTACGCGAAAACAACAACGATAGTTAAATAAAGCTATACGTACGTTCCCGCCGTATCGCCCGTAGTCCAAGACGTCCGTACAAAAAAACGTGTCACGCCGCCGACGCCGCGTCGTATTGTTTTATCATCCGAAAGTGCGTATCCCCGTTCTTACCGTCGTCTACCGCGCGATATTGATCGATATCGAAAACAATTGTGTTATACGTCGTTTGTCATTTCGGTATTCGTTACGCGATAAAACCGTTTTTGAAGTTAGCCGAGTGCGTATTATTATAATCATGTCTCACCAACGCGAATTCATAAGACGGTCAGAATTCGTCGGCCGTAGAAGAATAACGGTTATCAATCACAACCGTTCCGCCGTTTCTACCCGTTCAATGACCGCCAGCACCAACAACGGCCGATTGATGAATGCCAATGTTTCCGGCTCAAAATCTTTAACGAAATATGACAAAATGAACAACTCTGAACTTATGACCGAATTAGAAGTAATCAAGTTAAGATTGAAACAGCAGGAGGCTCAGATAAAAATGATCAGTCGGGAGAATTCATACGTAAGTGATCTATTGGCTTTATAATATTATTGGCAAACCAACTACTTTATTAGAGTGAAGAATGATTTACTGGAAAAAAAAGTAAACAATTTATAAATAAAGTATATCATTATACAGTAGGGTCTGGTAATTCGAACAGTGTTGAGGAAAAGTGTCGTTTGGATCACTTATGACTTTGAAAAAAACAATCAATACAATTAAAATTAAAATTATTATTATATCAAATTACATACATATTCATTTAAAATGTTGAGTTATTGTTTACATGGGGCCATTTTAACAAATTAATATCAAACATGTAGTGTGAAACGATTACTATGTAGTATGACACACAACTGACAAACATAATCGACGTATTTAATTACATCTAACCAATATACACGTGCGATATGCTATATATTTTAATTCTTATTGTGCGGGTCTATGGAAATATATGTCTTGAAAATATAGTGAATATAATAATTCTCAAGCCCATTTGGATTACCGAGGCCTAACTGTATTATTGTATTCATAATTGAACACAGTCAATAGCTTATAAAATTAGAAATTTATTAAATATTGTTTTTACTTTTTTTTCTACTGACAGATTTTACTTACCCTAATGGTTTTATGAGTTATTGCTACATTTCTTTAACGTTACTGTTCTTGTTTCTTTTATAGTTGAAATTACAGTTGGATAAAACAGAACAATATTGCATTAAGTTAAATTTAAAGAAAAAAGAACCAATAAACGAGTTGATATATGTACCTGAAACATCAATATGTGAGTCTAGTTCAGGAGAAGCAGATGAAACTGAATTAATTGAACAGAAAGTCGTCGAACCAAAAGTACATTCAATTTCTCAAGATAATAAACCACCAGCTAGGAGTTTCGTTCCAATAGAACCTTACAAAAATAAACAACACAAAATGAAAACAAATTCTACTAGACCAAGTGATTTTTATGATTATACATTTTTCTCAAATTAGTATTATTATTTCATATCAAATATTTTTATTATGTTTAGGGAATATAGGTAAAATGCGAGAGTTTGTGGTGATTACTGAAAAAGGTGGATATTATACATGTCTAGGCGATTTTGAATCTACTGAAGATAGAGATTCATGCTATACAAACCGAGAGTTAAAAGTATGCATTAAATTAATTTATTTTGTACCTATTTATTTTTAAAAAACTTGGCTGCCATTAAATTCAAAATGAGATCACAGTGTACTGTGTCATCTATTTTTTATAACATTAGTTAATACAGCCACACTATACAAAAGTGTTTAGCAATGGTATGCCCCTTGGATATGATCTCGGATAATAAAATGGATATTTTAGCAAACTTCAAAAAAAAAAAAAAAAAACCAATTTCAGTGATAAGTGCTCTAAATTATCACCGTGGAGCCCTGATCATGATTGTTTTTATAGTTGGATGATTTTGTATTGCACAAAATTCATAACCTTTGTATAAATTAATGAAAGCCATTGTTAATTCTTCTGACCACTTTCTGCCTGCCATAACTACTTATATATTGCTACTTAATTATTATCATTTTTAGTGATAAAGATTATATCAGTGGTTTCTCTAATGAAATTTTGATATATGATCATTGCATAGATATACATAATAAACTAGATTGCTAACTACAATACATAAATAGTCAAACTTTGGGGGGACACACTGCTTTTCCATCATGTTAGTTGTAAGATGATATTTATCAACTGTTATCATTGTTATATAGTATTATTAGTATTAAAATGTGTATTACCAGTTCACTGCTTATGAACTTATAATTTTGGAGTAAGAGACAAATGTATTAACAACTTGTTAATGTTGAAAAAGTTATTTCAGTACACAGTTGTAATACATAATAATATTAATAAATTATGTCAAAAACTACACTACATACTTAATAAAAAAAAAAAAAAAAAAAAACACTTTAGGACCAGAACGATTAGCACATCCAGATTTAGGGGCATTTTGAACTGTAATTAATTATACTTATTACAAATACCATATATTTTTACTTTTAATAATTATTATTAGAGTAATATTTACAATGATTTATTTTTATCATGTTTAATAGATAACAGCAAATCTACCTTTGTAAATAAATACTAATGCTGGATTGTTTTATTTTTTTTTATATAAGATTATATATTTTAATCAGACTAATAACAATATAGATCCCACAACCATCATGGTGGTTTTTTTATTTTGTGTCAACAGTTATACCTATAAGTTAGTAAGCAAGTTTATCATTATCTGTAGTGACTATCAGAATTATATTCATGTCAAAAATTTGTAATCTTTCGCTTAGATGTAGTTACTCTGATAGGTGTAAACCGGCCTTAACTTAAGTTTTAAAAGGAAAAAAGAAAGAATTTTTTCCTGACTAATGCTTATATCAAGTTATATTATTGTATTAAATATTTTCTTGACGATTGCCATATTTATTACAATTGTTTAATGCCCTAGTGGAAACAAGTAGAACTATGGAAACTTATGATACAGTCCTGAAGGCACTATTTTCTCATAAATTTCTTTAGTTTCTTTTACTTTAAATATCATTTCTTGTTTTGCTTTACTTTATATATATATATTAAAAAGAAAAATTAATTGTTTGATTTACAGGTTCCCAGTTGGCGAGTTAAATTATTTAGCAATGGTTTTACAATGGACGCTGTTGATATAGGTAGTGAAACTATGGCACAAACACAATACTATTCCAAATGTGAAAAATCTGAACAGAAAAGAAAAAGGTGAACTAAATTTAAATAATTTTTGTATATGCATTTTATGAACTGTAGTTTTATTATGTTAACGTTTATTTCAGATGGGATCTGCAACGTGCCAGGGAATTAAGACAAATAGATTTTTTGAAGGAAGGGCGCTATAAAAATAGTTTACAAAATTCAAAAAATGAAAATGCTGAGCAAGATATGAAAAGTTTGTTACCAAATCCTGATGGAATTGATGTTGTTCGAGTCACTGAGAATTTACCTGTGTCTGCATTTGGATGCAATTTACATTTTAAGAAAAGTGCTGCATTGTTAGTACCAAATGTTATTGAATATAAAGCTTATTTCTCTTTGATATTAATAATGACGGTTTAGGACTTGTTACATTTGCATATTTCGAACATTTTTAATGCAACAAGTCCTGTACCTTATTAATAACCTTGTCAAAAACGGTGTACTGTTGTGTATTACCCTAGTGTGCACTTTTATTATTTAAATATCAATTAAAAACACTAATATTTTGCACCATGGGTGAGCCACTGTTCTAGGTGGGAAGGTAAAATAAAAAGGGGAATTAAATTTATATCTGCAACGAAAAATTATTGCTATAGTGTGTTTCACAACAGCTACGACTCGACGCTACTGTACCTTGTGGTGGTTTTTCATTATGATTTCCAAAACTAGCACGTAATAATGCACGGTAAATTTAAAATTAATAAAAAATATTTTACATTTATTAATAAATAAATTAAATTAAATATTTCACGTTACACTTAATTATTATTAAACAACTTAAAACTATAAAAAGATATAAAAAAATTTACATGTATCTTTATTACAGAATATTTACATATGGAATATATTTCATACATATTTTTTTATTTTCTATCCTAGATTGAAAACCCCTGGTTTGATGCAAAACCGCCACGAGGTGCGGTAGCGTTAAGTTGCAGTTGTGAAACACACTATAACAAAAACTATTTTGAGCAAAGTTTAATTAATTATGTTTTAAAATGGTTTTTACAATTTCTATTAAAATTTTGACTTTAATCACTTATAAAAAAATCCTACTACAGTATGCTAGACTTTTGTTATTTCACTACTACAAATTATGATGAACCTTGTGTAAAAATATCAAACATTTCTGTTTGGCTAAATCAATTTTGTCGACAAAATCAAATAAGAACTTAAAATGCTTATAATAGGTCAAAAATTACCAAAATATTTTAAATATTTTCCAAGTCTATAAAGGGCTATATCAATATATTGATATTCTGCCAAAATTGTATGGCTCTAGAATTATTTTTAATAGAGCAATAAATAGAAAATAACAAAACCATTATTATTATAAATGTTCTCTTTTTTCCGGTTTTTCTCAATTATTAAGAAATTAACTGAAAATCAAAAAAAGTTCTCACCAATTGTAACTAGATACAAAATACTTTTAGAAAAGATGTGGCACTTGAAAATCAAAGCAAGATTTCTGGTTAGGTTAGGTAATTTTAATGACTGACAAAACAATTGTGTGCATCTTAATACATTATTTTTGCTCAGAATTTAAAAAAAAAAACTTTAATTATTACACTCGTGCGTTTATTATCAATTAAATGGTCTTATTAAGTCTGAATTGTTAAATGGTTTCTTATAGTATAAAACATACCTTTGGCATATATATGTTCTAGACATAAAACATGCAAAATTCTAATTATTTTCTTATCTTACTATGTTTTAAAATGATAAATTTTTATTTATTTTTGTATAAATATATATATATATATATCATGGGTTTGTAAAATAAGTATTTAAACTATTCTGATATTTTGAAAAGTATGGATTAATATTTAATTTATATTTAATAAATACAATAATTTTAATAATACGTTAAATTTTTGCTGTATAGGTATAAAAATCATTATAGTCGTTGGTGTAATGACGGATCTGTTCCTCCTCAAGAAGACAACGAGCAGGACAGTACTCTGGGTGGTAGTCAGGCACAATGTAAAGTCCAGTAAAGCACTATGTAAATTTAAATTACAAGTAAGTTTTTGTGACAAATATATCAGATCTGGATTTTTCCACTTAAACCATAATTAAAATTACAAAATGCAGTCATTTGAACACTATAGTCATTGACGTTGAGTCATCTCAGAACCATCATTGGCAATTTCAGTTTTTCCAAATTTTCAAGAACAAAAACTTTATATGAATGATAAGGATAATGAATGGGTTTAGAAAAGTTATGGTGACATAATTGATTTTTCACAGCAAACTTGTTAGTCAAACCTTGAAACTAATTACACAATCATAAACATCTTGAAAAGACAAACCTATTAATACCATAAATGTAATGTCACATTTTTTGAAATTAGCCATGATGGTTCTTATGTGACAAAACAATTTTTATTTATTTATATTTATACAAATATTATCTGTGCCAATAAACTGAATCCTGCAATTAAACTAATCTTTTAAACAATAGCAGCTCATATATGTAAGTTAAATATCATACACATCATATATGTAATTCTTTTGTGTGATGAACTATTTGGTCAAAATAATATAGAATAATATTAAATGTTTTCATTTTTAATTGTAATTTGTTTCTTAAAGAAGAATAGCCAAGTAGTCTCAGTCAAATTATTGAAATATTTAAAGTAGTGGCATTTATTTTGTTTATAAAATCAATAAAACACATCCTATATGACAAACAATATCAATTATTAAATTAAAAAATCTTTGTAATTTTGAGAATAAACATAAATTAAACCTATGGGCCAAAACATTGAAAAATACTTAATTATTGTATCGTTTATGCCAATTTTTTTTTGTCATCAAAATAGAAGGTTTATAGTTATAACAAATTTAAAAAAAAAATTATGTCTTGAAAAATTAGGTTATCTCTGTTGAATGTGAATAATAACTGAAACACTAATTATATGTGAAAATAAATTAAACATTGCTTGAAAGTAGTGCTGAACAAAAATCCGCAATCCGAGTATTAAAAATAATTATTATTATGATTAAAATATAAATTTTAGACATAAAATAATGTTATAATATTAACAAGTAACTGTGTTTAATATCTATAATACCTAGTATCTATTGTCTACTACAAAGAAATAAATACACAACCTCATACCATAAAACTTTAGGACTAATTTGCTCTACATTTTTATTATTCTTTTTTTTTTTTTTTTGAACGAATTACTATAGTCGGGTGAATGAAAAGTGGCCGCTGGCAATATGATAGGAACCTTTTTTTTTCGATAAGCCATGGGTTCTCAAAGTGAATCACGTAAAGCGCGATTGATAACAACATGGGCATCAGCGGCCACTTTTCATTCACCCGACTATAGTGTTACCAGTAGTATATGAAATTCATTTTTTTCTGTTTTGTCTGCAATAATTAATTTTATTAGTTAAAAAAAAAAGTAATGAATTTAGTTTTATATGAATATTAATAAACCGGATTATATGGATTGAATTAGTTTAGGTGCTTAGCATTATTTGAAAGTATTAAAAATAAAAACTTAATTTTTAATAATCATAAATCATTATTTATATTAAAAAAAAAAAACAACCATAAATATATTATATAATACAAAATTGTTTGTATTGTTAGTATATTAATTTGTTGACTTAATTTTGATTGCGATATCATTGGTTGAAAGATCAGCACGTACTAATTTTAATAATGCAATTATTATATTTATAATATTCCTTATAGATACACAATAGTAATGGTGATTGAAATGTAAATCTGTCGACAGCATTAGATATTTGTTTGATCTATACAAACTACTGTTATCACTACAATTGTCGTTACCAGTCATTTGATCAAAGTAAGTTTGGATTAATCTTAATACCATTGCGAGATTACATGTAGAAATTAAGTTACTATTTTCAACTGAATATTAGTATTATTGACAATTCAATGTCAAAATTGAATGACTAAATTATAATTTTTGTAGATATTGTATAATTATTATTTATATTGTTTTTACCTGACTAATTATATTTATTTACTGTGTTTAATTCTGTTTGTTTATGTACTATTAGTTATTTAAGTATCTATATTATATTAATATTTAACTTGACAATTTATTTTTACATAATATATATCTTATTGTTAAAAAGTTTATTAGCGTTACAAAATATGTTGGTGCTTTTTTAGTAACCGTCACATAGAATTATATATTTGCATTGTACAAAAGAACTTAGCTTTATATTATTAGTTTTAATTATTTTCCATTTTTACATTATGAAATACATTATAAAACAATATACCTTTGTATATATTTTTTATATAACATACAGTAGACTACAATACTTTCATTATTTAAAATGATCTTAGTAAGAAATCAATACTACGAGTTCAAACTATTATAGTTGTTAGCTTAGTTATAAGCCCAATGTATTGCAGTGAACTGCTTTCACTTATTCCTATCATTTGTAGCTTTTTCCTCATTCCTGATACTCAGAAACCTTTAATTTTATACACTCTGTGAACTTTGTTTTGGCCGCCGTCTGGACCTCTTAGTGTTTGGTAATATTTTTACACTGCTAGATTTAAACATTTTATTTCGTAAAACAATCATAACATTTAGAATGTTAAATTTACTACATTGTGTTTGGTATTTTATTTAAGTACATAAGTCAGAAATAATTTACTTGCATTATAACTTAATACAACGCGTCAAAATCTATAATATATGCAGAACACGATGAAGACAAATAAAAATCATTCAAGTTATAATTTTAATTATAATAAAAAAGACAAAATTTAGAGTAGCCTAAGAAAAAAAATAAAATGATAGAACAAATTACTGTCACCAACATGAGCACACAAACTTATTAATATATTAAACTGCATTGCCAGTTCTTTTCTTTTGACAGTTTTATTTTGGTACACGAGTCCAATTAAACAGGTTGACAATGACTGTTAATAACAAACTAATGGAAAAAGTATATACAAGAATTAAAAAGTAAACAAGGGGTCGAGGTTAACCGGAACGTGGTAGTGGATATTTTAACTAACATACTGGGCGACATTTATGTCGCTCACTGAAAACTTTTTGTCGTCTAGTTGATGATATATTTAATTACTGGGCAACAACAATTTTTGTCAAAAATGACAATGCTTGCAATTATTATAATATTATTTTGTTCAAGGTAGTTGGAGCAGATCGAAACAAAACACTTAAAACAACCAATAAGCCTGGTTAAATTGAGGGGCTTGAAATGAACGGATTTTAATTTTGAAAACGGATTTGATATTACATACTAATTTTCTATGTTCCGATCGATGTTATATTTGATATTCAAAAAATTGAATGTGCAATTTGGTATACAAATAATGGAAATTTATCTTTTTATTAACTATTGATATATTAACGATACAGTTGAATATCAATAATCGCATCGATCGAAACCTAGAAAATTAGTATACAAAATTAATATCCGTTCATCTCAAGCTCCTCAATTTAACCAGGCTTATTGGCCTTAAATTGAGTTTCATTATTTTTGAATAACAAATCAATGTTGACATTTGCTTGCGAGTGCGAGTGGCATTTGGCGGCGCAGTTAAAAACCCGCCGCGCAAATGCATTAATTGTGTCAACCATATACAGATAAAAAAACCATTTGTAGACCAAAATGTATAATAAGTGTTTGGCGATAACAATATAATTGTATATTCTACTACTCGTTTACAACACCCGACGTGTATTAAATAATATTTTGTGGTTATTGACGATTATATTTTATTCATTCGACAAAAACATCCATTAGTGATTCGATTTCTTTTGTTAAGATTACCGAACAGAAAAACGATTGGCACCATGGGCACAAAAAAAGATCTTATTGAACAAACAAAAAAAAAAAAAAAAAACGAATTTGAAATATTGATGCGATACATAACGGCCGAGTAAAAAAAGTAAGTGTATATTATTTTAATTATTATTTTCGTTACAAATTGTACAATTACGAAATTAAAAACAAAAAAAAAAGGTTTATATCATTATATTATTATGACACATTATTACTATATAATAGCTTAGCTAGTAAATTGTTAGACTCCGAATTAAAAGCAGAATTCCATGAATGTTTCGAATGAATCTGAAAAAAATGCCGTCTGATCTCTGAATATCTAAAAAAAAAATCACTGAATATTTATTTATTTTTTTGAAATTTTATAGAGTGTAAAACCAAAATGAATCTGCAGTAGGAAGTTCGAATTTGACCGTTTTAGAAACGTCAAATGAAAATGGTGAAATAAGCAATAATGCTTTACTATCTGTGACTTACGGTGATCCTTGGAAAATTTAGAGAGGCGAAGAATTGTAATTATTAGATACATTTTTGAGTCGATACGAGTAGATTTGATTGTTCATATCGCGATTTGGAATTTTCAAAAGAACTATGAAATGGATTTCTCAGTACTTTTTACTTTAAGTGTACACTGTGTGGTATATAGAGGTTCCAATTGAAAGTGATAAAAATAAAAATAATATTAATATAAACATGGCCATGGTTTCGTCAATAGTCAATGTTGGATTGCAAGGGTATTATTCACAAATGGAAGAGTTGGCCGCTACGTGAAATATGCCAAATATGTCAAACCGAATGTACCAATATATGCACTGTAATATTTGCAATTAAAAAAATTGGAATACTCCTTCTACTGCAATGGAAGCAGATATCATTGTAGAAGGTTTTAAACAAAGTGTGCCAAAGCACAATATAATATATTCACAATTTGATTGGTAAGAAAAGTAAATTAAAATATAGAATGTACGTATACCCAATAAAAAATATTATTAAATTCGTATTTTAAATATGACATACATTGAACAATTAATAACACTTTATAAATTATCCCTTCCGCCGCAAAATAATGTTCTTTGTACCCAATTTTTACAGATGTATTGATTTATTTTATTTTAAGGCTGCACTTTTACCGTGCCACATTTGTCTCTTAATATTCTTCTTCTTGCAACCATTCTATTATATTATTTGTGCCTTTGTCGTTATTCATTCATTATTACAGTATTATTTGGCAAAAAATTATAAAGGAAATAATATCATAAATCCCCGACAGTTAACATAATAGTAATATTTAAAAAACGTTATTATGAATTTTTATAAGTATACAAAAAAAAAAAAAAAAACCACGTAATCACTCGCGCGTTGGATTATAACTAACAATTCACGTACTGAACCACAAGACAATTGTATTACAATTTAATTTTATCGACAATTATGGTGGGATCAGTTTCATGGATAATATGTAAACAAAGCATTAGCGGATGGACGATTATTTATCAATGAATGGACAATAGTTATTCTAAAACCATGTTAAATGTTAGATTTTTTTTTTTCTAACGGCATGCGTGTTCCCGGGTTAATACAGTTTTCACAATTACCATACATATTACGATTGCCCGAAAATATACCTATATTTACATATCATTCATCAATAACTTTTTTTTATTGAACTATCTTCTTTAAATAGGTACTTAATTTTATATTTTCATTAAAAATACGGTTGTATCTCTATTTTGTTTCTCTTAGATATCAATCTATCAATTAAATATCCAACTATATATATATATATTTTTTTTTAATAAAAATCCTATAACAGGGGCTAAAAAAAACAATAAACTTTTAAAATAATAATCGACGAAATATCTGCCCGTTGGACACAAGACCTCTTGAAACTTGTGGCAATTTGTCGTGTACATAGGTCCTCTATCGTTGGTTAAACATACAGTCATATTTACCCATATTTAATAATTGCACCCAGGAAAGATTGTTTTTTTAACGATTTCGTCGTTCAACCATCTCTCCAGTCACTCGAAAACCTATAAAACACTATCTGTACCTAATATTATTTTTATAGGATGCCGGACGCCGGGTAAAATGAAAAAAAAAAAAAAAAAACCGATACCATAAATTTAAATTTTTCTTAGATGTTTATTTCGGTATTATAGTATTATAATACTAGCCTGTAGAAAATAATAATAATAATAATAATAATAATAATATAAATATACAACTAACTATAGGTAACCCTATTAAAGTCGTCCTATAAAGAGATGTTTGGTTTTTGTTTCTTTTCTAAATCATCCTAAACTTTCGAATAACTAAATAAATTATATAAATATAGGCGCGGTAGGTATATAATATGAATATATATGTATATATATATATATATATATATATATATATATATTTGTTTGTGTTGTTCGGGGCGCGCGGTTTTTAGAAACATTTCCTGTGCACAATGGACGGACCGCTCTCGTCGTATTCGGTCTTGGATATCCACATCTGTTGGAACGTGGACAGGGACGCCAAGATGGAACCGCCGATCCACACGGAGTATTTCCGTTCGGGCGGCGCGATCGTTTTGATCTTCATCGTGGACGGCGCCAGCGATGTGATTTCCTTTTGCATCCGGTCGGCGATGCCCGGGTACATGGTGGTGCCCCCGGACAACACCGTGTTGGCATACAGGTCCTTCCTGATGTCCACGTCGCACTTCATGATCGAGTTGTAAGTGGTCTCGTGGATGCCGGCCGATTCCATGCCCAAGAACGACGGTTGGAACAGCGATTCCGGGCACCGGAACCGTTCGTTACCGATGGTGATGACCTGCAACCGTCATCGTCGGGTTAGGTTTTATTCGGGCGGTTAATTATTATTATTATTATGCGCGAAAAACATATTGTTGGGGGTGACGGGGGTACCTGTCCGTCGGGAAGTTCGTACGATTTTTCCAGAGCGCTGGACGACGCGGCCGTTTGCATTTCCTGCTCGAAGTCGAGTGCCACGTAACAGAGCTTCTCCTTGATGTCGCGCACGATTTCCCGTTCCGCGGTCGTGGTGAAGCTGTACCCTCTCTCGGTCAGGATCTTCATCAGGTAGTCGGTGAGGTCGCGACCGGCCAAGTCCAGACGGAGTATGGCGTGCGGTAGTGCGTAACCCTCGTAGATGGGCACGGTGTGCGACACGCCGTCGCCCGAGTCCAACACAATACCGGTGGTCCGGCCGGAAGCGTACAGCGACAGTACGGCTTGGATGGCTACGTACATCGCCGGCGTGTTGAACGTTTCGAACATGATCTGGGAATGAAATAAACAAGGACACATGTTATAAGAAAATATAATACAGCTGATCCGGCCACGTTTCGCACTGGTTCAGTTATACGATAAATACGATAAATTAATATTCATTCAAATTCATAATTCAAAATTCTCTCGGAGATTACCAATAAATACATTTCTGACATTAGCAAACCAACAGAATGACCAATGAATCACAAACCAACATAAGATTTTTAATTTTTAATTTTATATTTATATTATATTCAAGTATAATAAGTATAATAAATAGTAGTAATATCAAAGTTCTTAGTTGATAACATATGAGAATTAAATATTACAAATGAGGTATAGAAAGGTTGATTTTTAACTGTAAACAATTATATTATTCTAAATTATAGCCATTTATTTAAATTCAATTAAGCGCTAATTGGAGCACAATATTTTTGGTCAATCTGTCTTTTGCTAATATAAATAGATTAAATGGTTTATCAACACGTGGGCATGCAACATATAATTATGTCATTATGTCATACAAATATAGTATGTGTAAACACGGCCGATTTTGATTTGAAAAAATAATATTTTATTTTATTTGGGCGTTAATCTCTAAAAACAATTTTTTTTAATTTTTCTTTTATATATATTTATAGATATTTGTATATGTATTTATATAACTTGTTGAATTCTGATACGAAATTTATTTTCGTATATAGGAGGTTTATGCCATAGGAAAGTATCGAATAACTTATAGGGGTGCTATGGAGTCCTCCGCCTCCATATCTCAGTCTATGACGGTTGTGTAATATTCTGTGACCACAATAAGGGAATAACCGAGAAACGCAAAGAGTCCAACATTCAATTATACGATCCCAAGTGTAATACGGAAATTGAAATTCGCCCGTGTTAAAAAATATCAGATCTCCGCGCATTTTGTTCAAAATCGGTGTATCGTTATTTTTCTGTTGGATAATGATGGCGAATCTATTGGAAAATGTTTCACAAAAAGTACCGTCGGATGGAAAATCCGTTTTTTTTCTTCTTTTGTTTGAGATATGTGTATGCGGCGCGAAAGTTTCGGGGTATTTACCGTTTTTACTAACCGGAAAAGTGGACAGTGTCCCCCGTATATTCAAATACAAACATATAACCGCGAAAAATTTGAATCCAACACGGACAAATGTGTAGAAAAAGTAACAATACGTTTACAGCAGCACCACTCACCTGAGTCATTTTCTCTCGGTTGGCTTTCGGGTTCAACGGGGCTTCGGTCAGCAGGACGGGGTGCTCTTCGGGCGCCACCCGGAGTTCGTTGTAGAACGTGTGGTGCCACACTTTTTCCATATCGTCCCAGTTGGTGACGATCCCGTGTTCGATCGGGTACTTGACGGTCAGCACGCCCCTCTTGGATTGCGCCTCGTCGCCGACGTAGCTGTCCTTTTGGCCCATGCCTACCATGATGCCCTAGAAAAAAAAAAAAAAAAAAAAATAATAATAATAATAAAAACGCGCCATATGTAAATGTCGGCGTATGTATTCCTCTCGGTATGGGATTTTTGTTTATTCATTCGTGTTACGGCGGAAGGGTAGAAAATAATTGTATTGTATCGGCGGAACAGAAGACGTAATAATATTGTATAACGACGGTCGGCGGGGGGTGTGTAAACGGCGAGTCTTTTTCGCGCCGTCTAAATACATACCTGGTACCGCGGACGTCCGACGATGGACGGGAACACGGCCCTGGGCGCGTCGTCGCCCGCGAACCCGGCCTTGCACATACCGGAACCGTTGTCCACCACTAGAGCTGCTACTTCTTCGTCGCACATGATTTTTTTTTTTTTGTTCTTTCTAAAAAGATATATATATATTTAGGAGAAACGACGGTGTTGTGTTAAAAGTATAATAATAATTAATTATGTAAAAATAGTAACAAAAAAAAAAAAAAAAAAACCAATCCCGATTTAAAAACTCTCGGCAATACGTGTAAAATATTATAAATATTTGTAACGCCCCAGTAACTGTTGTTGTTTATACCTTTTCGGAACGGACGACGGGACCGGATGATAATTCGGTAATAAAACGCGTTTGAGCGGCGCGATCGGAATACGGCGAGTGTACACTGAGTCGGCGGGTCCCCGTCGGTTTATATACGCGCGGTATACCGTCGAAAGTATAGAGAGAAAAAAATAACGCAAAAGAAAAAAAAAAACTCGGTGGTAGGGTCCGGGCGGTAAAGGTCGTCCGTCACGGCGACGATATATGCGATTTTATGACCATATGCGACGCGGTCAATCACGTTAATAATTCCTTTTAGAGGCTGCGGTTGTTGTCGGTCGCGCACCGGTAATATTATATACCCATATTTATACGCACACGCGCTGCGCGGCACTGTGTTATAATAATAATAATATTATTATTTCACGGCAGCCCGTCGTGGAAAAACTAAAAAAAAAACAACGAGCTCGTCTTTCCCCCGCGTCGGTTTCGGTGTTTGGTTGGCTTTTTTTTTTTTTTTTTCCGCGCGTTTATCCGCGGTGAATTTCGACGGCGTCATGTGCCCACACCGCCCCCGGACTTTTGACGACGCCCGAAAAGTTTTCCCGGTGAAAATAACTATTTTTTTTTTTTTTTTTTTTTTTTTTTTAATTTACTGTATACTTGTTTTATCGACAATATACTCGTGTACATTTATATAATAACGTTGTTTATTTGTGACCGCGCCACAGCTCCGCCGCATTAGCGCGGGATCGCGGATTCCGCACCTTAAATGGCCATTGTTGCGCGGCCGCGAATTCGATTCGTCAACGAAATTTCCTCCGTCCGCGCGCCGACGCCCGGCATAAAGAAAATGACGCCGGCCGCATAATTACCGTATAAAAATATTACGATTCACCGGCGTTATTAGCGCCGGCCCGAGCCTATTGCAGGCGGCCGAATTTGTTTTAAACAATATCTCATACGCTGTCGTTCTGTTTGATATTTTCGTTTACATAATATCGTAATCGTACGGTTAATTATTATCACTAGTAACAACGAGCAAACAAATGTGTTAAAAATGCGCACGGATGAAAATGATATAAGAGAATAAAACAAAGTCAAATGCGCCACTGAATTTAATATATATTTTATAAATATATCACATATACTCTAACGATCCCTGAAAACATTGCGGTAGCAGTCCACGTTCTTCCGCATCTCCTGTAGACCGCCCCTGTAGACGTGATGAGCGTCGTGGCCGTAACCGCGGGTCGGGGTCGAGGGATCCGGGGAAAACTACTCGTCGAATCGTTTTCTAAACTACAAAAAAAAAAAAAAAAACGCCTATGACGAACGAAAAAAATTAATCGAACGGGTTGACAAGAACATCGGGTCTCCCTAGCCAAAAATATGCGAATTAAGTTTCACCAAGACGTGTTTTTATTTATTTGTTGATTTTTATTTCCAAACACATTTTCGGCAAGCCATAACGCTCCGAAACTGGTTTACATTTTTTCAATTATAGTGATAGACCGATGGCCGATTGTTTAAATCGAAAACCAATTCAATACTGAAATTAACCGATTTACCGATTGGAAACCCGATTTTTTTTTTTAAACATTCCAGACGTATTACAATACGTATTTTTTTCCTCGAATATATCAGTTTTGTAAAAAAAAAAAAAAATCGACATCATGTATCGGTTAAGGATTCTTAATTATTATACCCTGGACGCCGAAGATTTTCCGCCCAGTGGCATTTTGTTCGGGCCATTTTTCTAGACTCCCGATAGTTTTTACTAAAGAAAATAAACCACAAGGCGTACCTTTATATATTGCCGTTTTTATTTTTATTTATTTTTTTATATTATACGGATAAAAAAAAGAATGAATGAGGTACAAACTATACTCGAATAATGGCAGTCAGTTTAATGTAAATATTTATTTGACAAAAAAAAAATCCCCCGTATCCTTTGGGCTTACTTTACTCGGATTACACGAGTAGTAATTCGCATCTGTACAATTTTTGGTCGAAACTAAATTTTATTAATTACGATACTGTATCTATGAATTATTTATAACAATGACCGCCACGTAAAGCGAACAAATTAAAACGGTACACACTGTAGTGGTGTTTCGGAATCATCATCATATGTGATTCATCGGTTTACAACGTCAAAAGTTGTTTTCACGTGATGTATATACCGATATATGATAAACCTAAATACGAATCATCTATACAGACTATTCGAACTTTAAATGGTCTTGTGTTGGCGATATAATAATGACTGAAAACGCCATTTCCAGTTACCGGCATATTTTTATATTTTACTTTAATAGGCATGCCATGTGCTGTATTATATACGCAATAACAACCGCATGGATATCGTATAAAATACGAGAGGTAATACATACCTCGGGCGGCGAGAAAATAAATTGTAAAAAGAAATTGGAGTACCTATGCGGTCGTTAATTTATTAAAAAAAAATATATATATATATAAAATAATAATTATTATATAAATGCACGTAATGTTTTAACCTTAAGAGGACGTCACACCGGCATTTGCCATCTCTATCTATCTAACGGACAATATAACAAACTACGTTATAGCGTTTACGTTAAACTCAGAGTTTTCAAAGAAAATAACAAAATTTAAAGTGGGCTGTTTGTAGCTTTTTTCTAAAAAATGCCCAAACAAAAAAATTACATCTATTTAAAAAAAAAAAAAAAAAACAATAACCAACGTGGCTATAACTTTTTTGTTTGTCATTTTTTCCCTCAGTCCTCAGAAATATTCTACTCTTTAAATTTTTTTATTTGCGTTCAAACCCCGAGTTTAACCTAAACGCCACAATTTACGTTTTAAGTATAACGTAATTTGATATATTGCCCGTTAGATAGACAGAGACGGGAAATACTGGTGTGACGTCCTCTTAAGAGGCCGCAAAGTAAACAGTGGTCACAGTGGTGTTAGCTGTCTCTGCAGTTATTCTGACGGGCAATATCGCAAAAATCAAATTAAATACAACAGCATTTACTATGTTTTCAAAGTGGGTTTGTCTGAAAAATATTTTCATTATATTTTATTACGATTACAAAAAAAAAAAAAAAAAAAAAAATGAATTTACAAATACGAATAGATTGTCTGGCAATTATAAAATACCAAAACATAGTAAAATTTGTCGTTTTTAATTTGGTAAAATAATTTTTGTTTAATGGAACCATAGTGTGGGTACCGTTGGAACCGTCCGAGACCGCGTTAGTAGATCGTCAGTTTTGAAAGACATCAGAGACGACAACATTTTACTGCGGCGTCTGGAGAGGACGTCGAATGTGCATTTGTCCGTCTTTGTCTATTGAACCTATTAATTTTTAGATTTTTTTGGGTGATGTTTTATCTCTAAAAATCGTTTTTAAACGTCTATTCGTTTGTTTAACGTGAACGCATTTTTGCTATATACGCCTGTTTGAAAGATAGAGACGGCGGCAAATGACACTGTGACGATGACACTTAACGATTCGCGTTTAAAAAATGTGTAAACAGTAAATATATTTTACACGGTAATCGAATTTTTCTTACACACGTGTATTTGCCAATTTATATATTGACACAACGCCATATGATGATTATTATTAATTATATTCAAACGTTGTCGTTTATGATTTTTCATTTTAAATATTTTCCTATGCATATTGTTTAACACGACCGTAGATAATTTTTAGTATTGAAGTACATTGATCACATAATGTAGATGCCTGTAATAATATCGTATCCAAATACGATTCGAATTCGGAATACCTATTTTATATTTAAACGAGGTCATCGGTCGAAGATAAATTAACATCGAATGCCCGCAGTATATGGAATATAATATAAGTACAGCGAAGAAACGTATTGGTAGGTGCATAGAAGTGTACATTTATTCTCCAACTATTCCTTTACCGGCGTACTGCAACTCATTTAATCTATTGGTTTTACTTATATGACGTGCGCTTTTTTTTTTTTTTTTTGTTCTGTTTGTGAACAGATTTTCTACTAGAAATTTCGCTCAGATCGCACCGACTTTCCAGGGATGGTTTCTGGTGGCAAATTTCGTCCGGTCGACGGGACATTTTCGCGTAGTTTTCTTATAGTAATGGACAAACAACGGCGCCCCCGGAAATATTTATGCAATATACCTAACGGTATGTGTTATTTCCGATTTGGTTTTTATAATTTGTTTTTTATTCAGTTGAAAATAATCGTAACTTTCACCGAAATAACTCATATTATACGTCACTTTATAAACACGGTGAAATTTTCAAAATATTTACAACTAACTGACATTTACGAGTTGTTATTGTTTTACGTTTAAATGTACAAATGTTGTAATTTTATTTTTATCAGCGTTTCAAGTTAAAATTTATGTTAAAATTCATTAAAAACACGAACTATAATTATTACAAATTAATATAATTTTCAATTTTAATTTATCGAAACATATTTAAACCGAACTCGGTTCGGAATCGTTTCTTTCGTTTGCAACGATTTATCGTCGGGTACGGTTACATCAAATTTTCATATTGAGATTTAATAAACGCAAATTATATTGGAGTCACAATTTTTTTGTTGTTGAAAAAATCGTGACTCAGCCCCTTTCATAAATAACCGATTCACTTCAAGTGTTACGGTTCGAGTGGTGTACACTCCCACATGTATAACAAACTGAAATAGTTTATTGTTGTTTTTGTTGTTTTTTATTATTATTCAAAAAAGATTTATGGGTGTAAAACACGTAATTATTGCGGCGGGGTTTGTTTTTGGGAAATGACGAGCGCGCTGCTTCCGGCCCACCCCTCGCCCACCGTAAAAAAAACCTCCTTGCCCGGCGAGATCGGCGCGGTACCTATTTCAATACCGCGGAGGAAATGAGCAACACAATTTTATTATAATATATATATATATATATGGGTACGATTATTTAATATATACGCGCGGTTTCCCTTTCTGTCGGCCGGCAAACAACACGATTTTTATATTTTTTTTTTTTTTTTTTTTTGTCTTACCATTACACTCTGTACGTACAATATTTTATGCATTTTATACCGCCGCGTACCTTAATGCGCAACGCAAACACCGCGGCGGCGTTAATGTCCACGCACGTGAAATTTCATTAATGACGGCCGCGGCGGCGTCGGCGAATCTCGACAAATATGGAAGTGTATCGGTACGCCCTTAAATGGGCCTGTCGCTCACCGTGCCCGGCGCGTCGAGAAACCTGTTCGCCACGGTATATTTATACACTTTGCGTACACGTCGATTATAACAATATATAATATTTGATTTGTATAACGTTACAACGTGTGCGTATGCCATAAATAAATATATATATATATATATATATATTTTTTTTTACGTGTGTTTTGTACGAGGCGCGTTCAATAAACAACACCCAGACTAAAATTATTACAGAAAAACGTTTAATGTTATCCCGAAATGAACTAGAGATAATTACCATTATTTCAGTATGTTAAAAAAAAAAAAAAAAATCGTTATCTCCAGTCGGTCATTGACAGCGGGCGATCAAAGCTGGTCGTTTTGTATAAAATCACGATTTCGCTATGGATCATATTACGGAACAACGTGCGTGTATTAAATTTTGTTTCAAAATTGGTAAAAATGCTACAGAAACTTTTGAATTTACTAAATTAGCTTTTGGAGATGTTTGCTAAGCCGTTGTGTAACTTTTGACAACGTTCAAACGTTTTAAAGAAGGCCGAATATCCATTGAAGATGACCATCGTCCTGGGCGTCCATCTTTTGTTCAAAACGAAATTAGAAATGACCGATCGATCAGATTAATCGTCAGAGAAATAGCCAATGAGGTTAGCACATCAATTAGTACTTGTTATTCGATTTTATCAGATTATTTGAGTATGAAAAAGGTGTCCTCAAAATTAGTGCTAAAATTATTAACTGAGGAACAAATGGAACATCACATTGAAGTGTGTTTGGAACTAAAAGATCGGGTTTTTAACGACCCAAGTTTTATAAAATTAATTATTACGGGTGATGAAAAATGCGTATAGAATATGATCCCGAAACCAAAGTTCAATTATCGTAATGGAACACCGCAAATTCATCTCGTCTAAAAATATTTCGCCAGGTTTAATCAAATATTAAAGCAATGCTCATTATTTTTTTCGATTTTTTTGTTTAGTCCCTTATGAGTTTGTGCCTACAGGCCAGAGAGTAAATCAAGTTTTCTATAAACAAGTACTGGAAATATTAAGAGAGAAAGTCGTGGCTTTTGCACCATGACAGTGCACTTTCCATATGTACATTTTGGGAATCCAGAAATATACCACTGATATCTTACTCACCATATTCACCTGACTTAGCTCCCTGTGATTATTTTTTTTTTTTTGTTCCGATACTAAAAACTACCCTCAAAGGTCAGGGTTTGAAGACGTTAAGGAAACCATTCATAATGTGACAGAAGAGCTAAAGGCTATAACCTTGGAGAAAATTCAAAGGTGTTTTCAAAAGTAGCATGACATTTTGAGGGAGGGGCTATAGCCTGTTAGCCACCCCTATGGGTGTGCTTTTGTCACTGTGTACCACATTTACCGTCTCTGTCCTTCTATAACGGGTGCCACGGTGAAACAATCGTAAGTATACATAAAACGCTTTTAAAACGTTGGTTTTAGAAAAAGAAAACGTCAAATATTATAGTTATTTTTTTTTTTTTTTTTTTAACAACAAACCCTTTTTTTAATAATTAATATTTCAATAATTTTTTAAAAAAAAAGACATTCGATGTCTTTAAAATGCCGTCAACTAAAAATTGTATATAGTATCGATTTAAAGGCATTTACGGTTGTTTTTCACATTATTTTTAAACGCCTATTTGTTTACAGCATATTTTCCTAAAACAAATGGTAGGTTTTTTTTAAAAACAATCTTTGCATATTTTTGAATATAGTTAAATAATAATTTAAAGTAAACATATTTACGTGGTTTTTTTTATTACGTATACGGACAAAGTGAACTCGTGTGGTAGACAAATTACATTATACCTATTTATTATAAACACTGTACACATAGTAAATACACAAGGACGAATGCGAATCGTTGTGTTTGAATTCAATGACACGATCTTCGTGATAGTGTGTTGATTCAATCCTTTTACGGATATTAAATATCGTAGGTACCTACATTTCCTGTTTCTCGTACGTTTATTTTAAAACAATAAATTTGTCACATTAGTAATCCAAAAATGAAAAAAAATATCAGTTATAATTTTAAAATTATTGTTCGTCGAACGACTTAGGTGTATGTGTACGTACAACAGAAGACCGATAACAGTAGTGAACCTTGTTTTAGTATTATGGTAACGTTTTTTTTTAAAAATTATATTTGTATTTTTGTCACGTGTGATTTAAAATAAAATATACGATGCGTCGTATACCTCTATAGTCTATACGATGTAAACGTCTAATTATATTATAAATAAGTAAGTTTTTTTGAATTTGTATATATATATTTATAATACAATCTGTCGCCTTTAAATAATGATAATACAATTTAATTAATTAATACTGACACATATATTATACGCCTTAAAATTAATTTAAGCAACACAATGTACCGCGCCTTTGGTGTTAAACATACAGACACAATAAAAAATAACATTTTAGTTAATGCGGTTTCATTAGTAAATAACATCAGAATAATAATAACTATATAAATATTAGGTACTTAAATAATAAAATCTACTAATAGTACTTTTTGTTGTTTGATTACCACTTATTTGCGATTTGTTTTTCTCAAAAAAAAAAAAAAACCCCGAAAACTCCGTGAAGTAGTGGCGGTCAAACGATTTTGTCGTGGTCGGAGGGGATAGGCTGATTTTTTTTAACGATTACTATTGTTTACATAAATTATTCTATAAATATATTGATAATATACAACCTATTTCTCATCGGTAATTATATTTATGTTTCCAGTCTTTTTATATTTTACGATTATTCTCTAGTTGTATATATATATATATATAAAAAAAAAAAAAAAAAACGTCAATTGTTCGGGTATAATACGCACTCGTTTTTCGCATATCATTATTTACCGCGTGTAATACATGTTAATTAAAATAATAACTGGTGGATTATAAATTTTGTTCTTGTCGTTTTTGTGATCGTTTCGCCATCTGTCGGCCAAACGATGTCAGTGGCCCGGTGCGCTACGCCCAAGAACAACGGCCAAAACGACGAGGGGACTGCCGGGGTATTATTTTTTAAATTTTAGTCGCTCATGTCGCGTCGCCTCCGTCCAACGTCTTGTTTTTCGTTTCCGGTAAACACAGATAGAGAAAGAGCACACCCACACCGGACACCGTGCCGAATATGTAAAACGTCATCGACGTGCCGATGGTGGCCAACATGTAAGGGCTTATTTGAATCACCACGTAGAACATGACGAACCCGAAACAAGTGGACAGCCCGCTGCCGAGTTCTCGACAATACGCCGGAAACATCTGAAAAAAAAAAAAAAAACGATTATTATTATACACCGTTATTGCCAAGTGTTGTACTCAGAGAGCCCAGCTGTAATAAGAGAGTGGCCACCGGATCGTTTATACCGACGGGTACGGATGGCGGGCGCCATTTTGTGTAATTTTTCGTCCAAACATTGTTGTCCGCGTGGACTAAATTTTAGTCCGCGGTTATCAGTAGCTAATAGGCTCTCCAACTTGTTGTACTTAAATAAATATGTTCGGTGTAGTCGATAAAACGTTCAAAAAGCGACAATTAAATTAATTTAGATAGAAGAAATCGACGTGATAAATTTAAATACATATCGACAGTATTGTTCGGACGGAAATTGCATCGTTGACGACGGGGATCAGAAATTACGGCACCGGTGGCCGCTCTCCAATTATTATACTGATATTATACAATGGCGTGGTGAACATCACATTATCGCTCATATTTTGGGATTTCGTTAGGTTAGGTTAGGCTATTCTCGTATAGGCAATTTTTATAAACGTATTGATATAAAGGAAAATTTATCGACACAAAAACATTCGAATTCATATTGAAATCAATTCACATTGAAATCAAGTAGTTGCGTGTGATTATCGAGATTATTTATTGTGTAATCATGAAAAAATACTCTAAAATATATTTTGAAATACCGTTTTGCGTGGAATAATTTTACTCTTTCTGCATTTATAGTAGTGGAGAGGTACCAAAACGTCTGAACACAGTGTTGATCATTATCTGTGCAACAGCGTGGCTATTTTTTTTTAGATAACATAAATATTAAATACGATTAAAGTTTGCGAGTTTCGGTTTTATTTTTTTGGAATTTTCATTTATTTATAAAAAAAAATATTGAAACTGTACCATGAAAGAAAAAAAAAAAAATAATAAATGCACTCCTTTGGTCTCTAGGAAATTCGAAATTTAAGATTTAGATGGGTTCAATTAAATTGTTGTCACACCATAGACATTAATATGGAAATGTTTTTTTACAAATTTGCCAAAAAATTATTAAATATTGTAGTTCTGTTATTAAATATTAATAAAATATTTTCTAATTTGTTATAAACCCTATTTAGTAATTTTAATACTACTTACCGAAGAAATGAAATTATAACTTTGTATATTAATTCGTTTCCGAGTTAAATTTATGATTAAATAATACGATTTTTTTTATGTCTAATCGTCATACAATATGACAATTATGACAACCTGTGTACATATTTATTGTTATAGTCAACATAATAGTAATTAATCCGTTTATTGATATAGATTCTCACCAAATACCAATTGTTGACGTTATTCATACCAACCTACACCTGCTCACACACCTGGCCGTAATAAACGCACGTGTTAACGATATACTCGTATAGGGATACGCGCGATTTTAACGATTCAGTGTGCCTCTAATAATATTTTAAGAGAACTAAAAACGATATGGCGTCTCACCTCGCCTGACATTATCCACGGCAACGGTACTAGGCCGATGTTGACGAACACCATGTACGAGACGATGGACAGTATAGGCGTCAGACTAGCGCCCCGCGGCCGGGTCGGGACGGCGTGTACGGCGGCGGCGACCGTTTCCTGTGCGCCCGCAGCTGCGGCGGTGTCGCGCACCGATACGGCCAAACACAACAGGGACAAGCACGTGCCAATGCCCGAGACCATGGCCAGAGACCGGCGGCTGTACTTCTTGGTCAGCCCGCAAGCCATCACCGACACGGCCAACCTGATCACGTCCAGTGCCATGGTGCAGTGGTATTCGTTGAGGTCGGGGCTGACGCGTTTTAGGAGCGCGACCGAATAGAAAGCCACCGTGTTTACGCCGGAGAACTGTTGAATGAAAAAGAAAGCCGACAGCACGGCCAACGGCACGAGAAACGATGCCCGGGTAAAACACTGTCGTGCCGACGGCCTGTGGACGACGACGGCGACAGCTGCGGCGGCGTCGACGCCCGCATCCGGCAAGCCGGACGCCGCGGGCGGCCGTTGCGGCTTGTCGGTGGCTATCCCCCGAACCGCGGCCGCCGTCAACCGCCGCCTGGCCCGTTCGGCTGACTCGGCACGGCCCTTGTCCAGCAGCCAGACGGGAGACTCGGGCGTGAACCATATGAGCGCGTAGCCGGCAAACGGTACCACCGAGCACAGGGCCGACACCAGCCGCCAGTCGAGGAACGTGCCCATGGCGTGCACAGCAAGTATACCGGCCGACACCGAGAATGATATCATGGCGAGCGCGGCGCCCCGGTACCGCTGTTCCATTACTTCGGCGATGTACACGGCCGACGGCGGGCCCAGAAGTCCGGTGCACAGGCCGGTCAGCAGTCGGCCCACGTACACGCCCTCCACGCCGTTGGCCAACGACACGGCCGTCCAGCCCAACACGAACGGTACGCAGATCAGCAGATTGGTCGTCTTCCGGCCCAGTTTGTCCATGGATATGCCGCCTAGCACGCTGCCCACGGCCATCGGTAGCGCCGCCATGCTGGCTGAAAAACGATTGAAAAACACAAACAGATATATAACAATATAGATAATTCAAATAATATTCTTAAACCTAATGTAATAAATAATTGTAATAGAAATATCCGAGACCGCGGTTCTATGAGAGCTGCGAAATATTTGACCGAAACACGGCGTGAATCGAAAATATTCTAACACGACCGACAGACGTGTAACTTATGTTGCTTATATCCTGTTGTCGGTTCGGTGTGTACCGACCATTATTACCGTGCAAATCGTAAGCAAAATACTATAAACGACAATACACAAAAACTGGCCAACGATTTCCTATCGGTGTCCTCCCAGATTGTGAATAATTTGCCTATTTTACTCCTTTAATGTTAGCCATATTTATTATATTGTTACGAATTATGATTGCGGACGGTGATGATTTACCATAACTATAGTTTAGATTTTTATTATCTTAAAACACCTATAATATGATGCCAATAATCTCTAAAAAATTCTACAAATATTGTCATTAAATTCTTTAAAAAATTAGAAAAATATACAATAATAATCAATGAACATCAATGTATTCTTTAATATGCAATTATTTTTTTTTAAAAATATTCCTTAAATAATTATTTAAGTGAGGTGGTTGTGGTGTTTATACACTTGCATAATGGAATAATTTCATTATAGTAACAGTAAGAATTTTAAACAATAATATATATATTTACTGATATATATAAAATACAATATCCTTTTGGTATATTTTAATTATAGTGAGGTATGACTACGGCGACTTAATAGTACTATCAATGAATGTTTTTTTTTTTTTTAATCAAAATAATAAAAATAAAAAAAAACGATAGTTAGTAAATGATTCAAAACAAATTTTTTTCAGGTGCCTTAATATTAAAATATAAATAAATTACTATTTTTTTTCGAAATTTACAAAGTATTCCAAAATATGCTAAATAAGTTAAATATTCCCTAATGCATGGAATTTTCTTAAATATGCAAAAAAAAAAAAAAAACGTTTTCCTGTGAACTCTGTGTTGAACGAATCGTCCGTTTTTTACTTTTATTCACAATCTCGGAGGGCATCGATAAGAAACTGTTCGTCACACTCTTTGTACACGAGTATCCCGTATAGTCGTTTATAGTGTTTGTTAATAGTAGGAATAGAAAAAAAAAATAATAATAACCGTATCGCTAAATACTATCAAGTGTTGGGCGTTGGAATATTATTTTATTTTAAAATCGACAAAAAAAAAAAAAAAAAACCAACAACACGTAACTGTAGAGTTTTTTACCCGTTAAAATGGACTGAACGAGTGTAAAATATGTTGTCTGCGATACATCACCATAGTGATAAGCAATAATTAAGGTATCGGTTTTTTAAAAAAAAAATATGTTTGTAATGCCGGACGGACGTCACGCCGACCTGCCTAGTCAATTCTCGTGCACGCAGGTGCTATTGCACAGTAATACGCACGTTGCTAAACGTATGATTAAAAACGAATATAATATAATAAGAGGTTTGTAGCAGTCTATAGCTGGTTGGAAATACGAAAAATAATAATATATCGAGATGGTTAATAGGTTAGGAGAAACGGCGAAGAAGTGAAGGAGATTGTGATTTAATGTGGATTTTCGACAAAAATTAGTATTAAGAGGAAGTGCTACCCCCTGTATTTAATGGCTCGCGCATAGGCATTTTTCACGAAATTTTTTAAAAAATGAAAATCGATTGACTCCGAAATATTCAAACTAGGTTTCAATTATATTTAAAAGTGGTCGTGTGTCTTTATCATAAGTATTTATTGTGAGATATATACAAATATCTACGGGGAAAAAACTACTTGAGTAGTATAAACCTAATTAAGAAATCAAAATTGAATTATAAAAAAAGGACAACGTGCACTGTGCAACATTGGTATTAGTATCACTCGATATCACTCTACGAAATAAGTTATTCGAGTTCGTAAAACTTAAAACGATCAGATTTTAGAATAATAACAATTGCTTTGGTAATTTTGGTACCAAAAAACTAAAACCAACGTTGCACAGTTTTTTATTATGGCGAAAATTTGGTTTCTCAATCAGGTCTATGGCTAACGTAGTTTAAACAGATTTACGAGCGATAGCACGCGTCCATTTAAGCGTATTTATCCCATACACGAACAGGAATCGTTCTTTTTTTTTTGCGAAAACCTGACAGTACGCGATACACAGTAGACATTTAAGCCGACAGATAGCGTAGTATTCTGCGACAAGGTCCCGTTGTCGTGCATACAAGTTTGAGAATGTTCAAAAATCTGTTCTACCTCAAAAATTACTTTACCTATCCACGATTCCTGGTGACTGTCGATACGGATGGCCGAACGATCATCCTTGAGCTGCGGCAGGAGTACGGCGGAAAAGCCGACGGTCATTCCGGAACCTAGGGTCACGATCAGAGGACCAGACGCGGCGAACATCTGTGGGTTTTAAACAATACAATTACAAATAATACGGTCAACGACCTTATAATATACAAAAAAAACAGTAACGGTTTGTTTACAATTTTCGATATTATAGTAATTTTCATTGCGAGAAAATGGGTACCTTTAAATTTATATTCCTTTCAGTGGCGCAATTAGCCACAGGTTGTGTTACGGAGTAACCGGGGCACCAGACTTCAAAGGGGTCTTGTTTTTTTTTTTTTTTTTAGAGACTTCAATACTACTGTCTTCATATTTATTGTACATTAAACATTTAACGAACCTACCCAATATATAATATTTTATTATGTATTTAATTTTTTCTATCATATTCAATATTTAAACAATATGATAACACATCTGATTAAATAAACGTATTGTTAATTGTATTAAATTAGTATTAACAAATCAGAAATCAAATAGTTTTTACATGGTATTTTATCTGGTAAATTCAAATAAAACAATCACTCGTATATACACTTAGCATATACGCATAGGTATAAATTACGAGAAGTAACGCGATAGCGAATCCTATATGAGCATGTGCCGAAAACAGTGATAAAAGGGGATGAGGGGCATCTATACGTATTTGGTTTTACACTAAGGCACCGGAACACCTAGTTGCGCCACTGATTCCATTACAATATAGATTTCCGATAATGACACTGCGAACAGTATTTTATTCTATTCATTTGTATTAGTTTTTCATATTTAATCGTTAAAATAAATATTACCGTCGTCGCCGTGCGCGAAAATAATCTCTGAGGCCGAAAGTTCAAGACGAATATTTGGTGACAATCAGACGAGTTCGTCTTTAACGCGGTCATAAAAAAAAAAAAAAAAAAAACCGAAAAAAAAAAAAAAAAAACCCGACATTCATTTTTATTATATTATTATAATATATATTATAGATGATAACAATACGTGGTTTTTTTTTCTCGATTTGATCTTGAAAATTATTTATAATATATTGTTTTTAGTTTTTTTTTTATGAATTTTCAGATTCGATAAATAATATAATACGATGATAAAAAAATGTGTATATTACGCGTACGAAATATATTATACACCAATCTTTTTATTATTATCATTGTAATCGTCTTTGGAGATGTTAATCGTAAAAATAATTCCATAGCTGCAGATTAGCCGTACACGTGTGTACATACGTGTATATTAGTTTTTTTTAGAGGACGTGGCAGTAACATTTTGCCGTTCCCGTCTATCTGACGGACAAATAAGGGGGAAAAAAGTGTTTTTGTGCTTATACTTCCAACTTGGTGCGTAGGCTCGGACGGAATTGAAACAAAAATTTTTTGACTGAATTATTGACGACACCGTTCATTATGTTTCCGCAATATGTTTTTTTTTTTGTTGTTGTATATTTAAAATTTTTTTTAACGAAATTAAGATTGAAGTATGTCGGGACGATTGTCCGGGAAATGAATTTGATAAAATCTCGCCGGGCTGTCGCAAGTTTGGCGTAACAATGTTCGTTTTAAGTGCATTAGAGCAAGTACCGTTATGGCGAAAGCAAGTACGGGAAAAAAAAAAAAACAGTTTTTGCCATATTTTCACGTGTCCGTCGGACAGGCGTGAGACGGCAATATATAATATTACCGCCAACGAGAATGATAATAATTTGCCGGGAGCGTAAAATATCGCGCATAATAATTACGCACCTGTTTAAATACCGGCGGTATATTCAGTTTGAAATACATGGCTGTTAGTCGGTGGTTCAGCTAGATAAAAACGCAATTGGAAACGATAACGTGTTTGCCGATCATAATAATAACAATAATGCGTCGCAATAATGCAAACCGATTTCTTCTTGTTCTTGTTCTTTGTTGTTCCTCTTCCACGCTGAAAAAAAAAAAAAAAAAAAACCCGACAACGATCGGCGTTAACGATGCTAATAATTATAATAATTATAATAATTATTATAATAATATATAGAATCGTCTCGCGGACGTGTACAATAATAATTATTCTTCTACTGGATTCCCGTCGAATCATCGTCGCTGCCGCGATCGGCGGTGTCGTGTCGCTCGCCGACGAGAACAATACCCGGGGTACATGTAACAACCGCGCGTCCCGCCGTCCACGGTCACCCGACAGAGAGAAAAAAAAAAAAAAATCAAACGAAAAAAAAAACAGAATGAATTCATCAAGGTCTCGGTCAGAAGAGATCAATGATTTATTTATTATTATTATTTTTTTCTTCTTTTTAAATTTTCAACGATTACGTTTTAAGTACACGCGAGATACCCGTTGATAATAATAAATAATAATATACAACGAGGATCGTATCACGAGAAGATAACCCATCGCCTTGATGTGAAATGTTTTTTTTTCTTTTCGTCTTCTATTAAAAAAAAAAAAAAAAAAAAAAAAAAAAAAAAACGATTTACGATTTAATAATTATTATAATATACGAGTATTACATACGGGGTTTTTTTTTTCTTTGTATACATCGTGTTTTTTTTTTTGTAATTTCCGCGTAAATGGAAAAAATTCACCGTTTTCCCGCAGTTTCCACTCCTCGAGTCGTTTAACGTCCGTTATTATTATTATTACATTTTGACAGGGGCGAACGCAAGTGGAAATATCCTCCTTTGAAATACCAGAAAAAAAAAAAAATAAATAAATTACCTGACCTACAAATATAATAGTTATTTCAAAGTTTCCTATGAGATTTACAAATAAAATAGATTAAGATATATCAGGGTTGACACGTATAATACGGTATAGTATAAAACAAATAATTATATCGTATAAAAATAAAATCCCTGATAAACAAAAATACATTTAAAATTTAAACTAACAATAAAATAAGGGAATATAAATTATAAATATACAATTGTGGTGCTTTGACGTGTCTTATGACGGACGTATTTATAAGTCATTGTACTCGTCATATCTATAACATTTTTATATTATTTGATTATTAAAAACCAAAGAGGTAACGAAGGAAATAGGTTCAAATAGGAAACATTTAAATTTTACTCGAGAATATGAATAAAGTCTGTGCCCGTAGCAATATTTTATTATTCTCTATTTAGATGGGTAGTCGATAGAATGGAAAATGAAAATTACAAACAAATAGATTTATTTTTTATAATTTATTACTAATATCGTTTTACTGAATAAAAAAAAAAATGAAAAACCTAACTTAATTACCTGAAACATAATTATAATTTATAATTTTTTAAGAATGAATTTCAAAAACAAAAACACGTTATACGTTTTATACGTGTATATTATCAACCCTGATATATATATATATATATATATATATATATATATATATATGTATCGTATATATACGAGTATCTAAAGAGTAATACAAATATGATATTTTTGAACATTTTTTTGCAAAACTCTCTCTCCCCTACCCCCCCCCCGATACTATTTCCTGCGTTCGCCCCTGTACGGTTATCATTTTCGTATCGTTATTCACGCGTTATCATCTGTTTCCCGTAATTTACATACCGTTTTGCGACAAGGGAATGTTAAAATAGTACGTGCGCGTACCCACCCACCCCGTATAATAATATTATTATAATACATTGCGATTTTGCGGGGGGAGATCGGTTATGCGATTCCGCGGTACAGACATAAATCGTACAATTGTACGTCCATTATATTTATTATAAACTCTCAGCACTACGTAACACGCGCGATAAAGTATTATTTTGGTACTGATTGAATCGTTTAACAATTATTTTTACGTACCCTATAACTATATATATATATATATATATTTATATACGGATGGCAAAAAATCGTTGACCATCGATATATTGCATACGACCCAATATCGACCGTTATTTTATCGATAAATCGAGATATATATATATATTGGACATTTTTTTCTAATAGGTTTATAGAATCACACATGACTTATAACTGTAACTCGTAATCGATACTTAACTATTGGATTAATGACAAAATAAATTGATTAATCAAAGCATGTATATTAAACAAAATTATAAAATATTTTGTACTATTGAATTTATAAAACCCGAATAATAATGATAAATTATAATTGTAATTTTTATATATGTACGCCTAGAAAATTATCATAATGGAAAATAAATGTATTCCTTTATTTTAACAAATGTAGTTCTTAAAATATCATATAAAATTAAATACAAAAAATATAAAATTGTTTATATTGAATATAATATATCGACGGACGACGATTTATCGTATTAATATATCTAAATACTCGATAATTATCAAGTCGATATATTGGTATGGTTGTATCGATGAATCGACTTCGTGTGTCGATATTTTCGGTATATCAATATACCGTTGCCATCCCCTACTTATATATATAAAATATATTTTTTTTCTCGGATAATGCTAAATATTTCGGCCGAATAACTACGGGATTTAAATTCGGTTTTCAAAGGGGGCGTTTGGGAAGACTGAACTACACATTTTCAGATATATTTCGAAGTTCCAACCCATCCGGTGCGCGAATACAACCCCCTTTACGTTTTCTAAAACGGTAACGTCTATATTTTCAACATCAGACCCGCGAATATAGAGTCATTTTTTTTTAATTTATAGATCTAAAGTTTATTAAAAAATATGATTTTTCATTACGTAATATGTTATACTATAATATATGCGTAATTTTATGTATGGCAATCTTTACTTTTAATTTCCCCTCCCCCCATAAAACGAAGTCGAATTTCTTCACTTTTAAAGTCATATATATATATACATAAAGTCACATAATTATAATTGCTTGAAAAATCATATATTTTAATAAGCCAATATTGATTGAACAAATAATAGCACAATTCGAATCTAGTGTTAATAATAGCTGTTTCCATACGCTAACTTTCGTTATAATCTAAGACCAACGATTAATGCGGACAATGCAAAACCAACACTTTAACCGCAAAATTCGATTTACGAGTTTATATTCTGTATATATATAATCTCTGATTTTTTAGATGACTTTTTATAATCGAAACAAATTATACAAAATCGTAGTAACGAAAACAAAATAAACTATACCTATATGCATTACTCTATTATTATACAATATGATTAGCGTAACAAAAGTAAAAAAAAATGTTTCAAAATCGATCAACTGAAATAATAGTATAACCTATATCGAAATCGATTAGCGCGTATCAAAATGTGTAATATAAATAATTTACCTATTTTAATCGAAGCAGCGCTAAATTGGATTTATTCTCGAACGTGAAAAATATAATAACGTATCCAATTTCTATAAACATATACCGGCATATTGTATTGTACAATAATTATTGTAGTTCAAGTATACATGTCGTAATTATAGAGATTTCTAAATTCACCAATTTATATACGTTTACGTAATCCCGGACTATAAAGGTACTGCATTTTTTTGCGGGTGAATTATAGTATTATAATATTATATATATATATATAGTGCGTGCTGCAATGTAATGCTATATAATTGATTCGTTCCCGTTGTATTATAGATTTGTATTACATATATACATTAAAAAAATACATACAAAATATTGCACCTATTGCGACGGCTATACGAGTAAAAATACTTTTGAACGCAAAAAAAAAATGTTAAAAAAAAAACCTATCTCTTTAAGATTTATATCAATAAAGTAGGTGTCTCGGCGAGTGTAAAGAAAACAAAAATATAATACCACCCACGAAAACGTTATTCGAATTTAAAATAAAATTGAAACGCACGACGTATTATCATTTCGGTGCGTTTTAATCGCATACGATTATGAAACTCGCATAATGATTACTCACGAGTATTTACCATTTGATAAACTTGAAGATTTCCATATGAAAACCTTTTTATTTTTCGTCGTCGAAATTTACAGAGTTTGTATAACTTTTATATAAGGTATATTTAAAAACCAATATATTTAATTTTTCGTGATTGTTATGATGAGGTTCATGTATTTTATGAAACGTACATATAGACCTACCGATACACTTTACCTATAGTATCAATAAAATGTAGTGAAAATGCGTTTGCACATCACTCATATAAAAGTAGAAAATTAAAATATTTTATAACACAAATATAAATAATTTATTATTTGATAATATAAATGTAAGTATATTTAATACATATAAATTTAAAATATATGTAGAAAAAAACTTGTCTAGGAGTGTGGAGAGTATTAAACTGTGTATATTTACGATCGGTTTCTATTTGAAAAGTCGTCATCGGGTGGTAATAGTTATAGTAAAATAAAATGCGAAAAAAAAACAATACGCCACTGAATATAAAATCAAATATAAATGTCGTACGTAATATTATAATATTTACTACTGCGATACAGCGATTATTAATTCAAGAAATTTTGAAATTTTCACGAAACATTATTATATCGCCCAATAATGTTATACTGCATGTGCTTATATTATAATTTATAATCGTTAATCTCGCACTAAAATACGAAAATTATAAAATTCACACACACACACATATATATAATAATAATTATGCTCCTTACGATAAAACATTTACTCATTGAATGCCGAAAATTTGACCAATACCGCACCAAATTTAACTTCTCTCAGAATCTATGTACACGGGGCAGGACTGGGGCAGGACCATCAAAATATCAAAAATAATTCTCTTATGATTACATTTTTTTGAGAAAATCTAATTTTTTCAGCCTTATGTAAACTCATCGCTCAACACGTTATAATATATACACATTTCTTATGTAACAGACGGCCCAAGTCGCCGACGTTATTTATGATCAATAAAAAAAAAAAAAAAAAATAGTTACGAGATTTTTCTTTTGCTATTAAACGTGTTTCGCGGGATGATTGTGTCGTCAGTATAATATATTATGACGTATATACGTTACCTATCAAACCGTTTTCGAATACATATCCGTCGTGGCCCGTCGGGAAGGCGAAAAAAAAAATAATGCCCGTGTACGAGAAACTGGCGAAACCGTTAAAGTCTTTTCGCGGAGACCGCGGAAACTGCAACCGCACTGCCGTTTACACTGATCGCGCGAGTTCCGCTCTACACGACCGCGGCGCGACTGCCCGATATACCCCCTTCTTCTACGGCTACTTATTAACTTCACCGCCATCGTGTGTTCACGGCGACGATGATAATATTACGTGTTAATTACTTATTGCACGTATAATAATTACGTACAGATTATAATAAATTACGCGTTGTTGTCGTATCGCTGTATACGAGAGCAGTGGTTAATTTTTTTTTTTTTTGGGGGGGGGGAGTATGTAAAACTGTTCATAACATTATTATTTTTCTTTTTACATTTTGTCACTTCTAAATTTCACGTCACTAGTTCTTCAACCTAGACGTTAGGTCAATGGAGGGATGCGGGCCCTTTCGACCCTCCTTAAATCCGCCACTGTTTTAAAATTGTCATTCCTAATCTATCCTAGATCGACCCAAATCGACCACGTTTTGGTTAATAGATGACAAATAATAACGATAAATTAATGTGTAAATACACCTTACGATAATCATTTTGTCACGAATAGTCTCATCATAAAACGCGGAAAAAGAGAAACTAAATTATTATTTTCTAAATTGTTATCTATGCACAATGCACATAATAATATTGTCGTTTTTCATTTCATATGTATGTATAATTATACATATTACAACCACATAAAAAACATTTGTCCTTACATCTGCGAAACTTTGTGCCTTGTCTGCATTAAAACACAGGTGGCAGATGCACATTTTTAGTTTTGATTTTAAACGTAACCGTTAAACTATTAATATGTAAAACCTAATAAAAAATTACATACATTTCCATTATTTGTATTCCAAATTACATATTTAATTGTTCAAATATCAAAAATCGTCTTGATCTAAACCTAGAAACTAGAATACAAGATATAATCTATTTTCAAAATTCAAATTCGTCAATCCCAAATCTCACACTTTTATCTGGCTTTTAGATAATTTTACGAGTTTTTTTGATCGGCTTCAACCCCTTTTATATGTAACATAATCTCTAACGCTGATAAAAATATTCGCAAAAAATAAAGAAAATAGTCTCTATACATTTTGTTGTTTGTGTTTAAACTCCAATTGCATCATAAACGCCACAATTTATGTTCAAAGAAACGTAGTTTTACTGTTGCCCATTATATCATCCTCTTAATAAAATTCAATGTACTAATATTATACTGTAATATTAAATAAATAATAATACACGTTTAAGTATATTGGCAATATACTTAAGTATTTATTCTTCTGTTTGTAATTTTAACGCGATTAATAGGAAATAACGAAATATTGTTTTTTTTTTTTTTTAATCGACAACCTTGGAATTTAAAATTAAATGTATTCAAGTATAATTTTTATACTGTATAATAATGTCCAATCAATAATTGCGATACAATTTTTTAATATCTATGGTATTATATTATATAATACTGTAATTTATATCGTGACACTAACTCCGTGTGAGTATATATATATAAAAAAAAATACTAAATTCTAAAAGTTGTTTTGATCTATATACGATCAGATGATAGAATTAATTTCTTAATATTTTCAAAATATTAGCTCTTTTTGTAACAACGCCAGCCACAACTTAATATCAAGTTAATGTTAACATTCATAAAAAACCCGTACGGCTGCAGTTTTTTTATTTTGTAATTATAAATTTAAATCTATCGAAACATGTTTAACCGAATTCCGCTCAGAATCATTTTTCGTATCATATAACTTTCCAACTTTCCACCTACAACAGCAGTAGCAGCGATACTTGACGTTTAAGGGGGGGGGAGGGAAGCACGAAAATAGTAAAACATCCACACCCTTGTCCACATTAAAATAACTTAAAATAGTATAAAGTCGTCTCTAGAAAATTGTTTTAAAAGTTTATATTAAAATTTCGTGCTCGGTCAGTTTTTTTGCGTTTAATAAGGAATGGATTGAAAAAAAAAAAACTGAAAGTTTCAAATATTGCAGGCACTTTGACTAGGAAAAATTGATTTCGGACACGCACATACAAATAGTGCCGATTGATAAGCTGATTTTTCTTCAAAAATTCACTAAAAAAAAAAAAAGGTTACATGTTCGAAAAAAAAAAAAATTGAAAAACAAACAAAAAGATGATTATTTATAATCCGTAGTGAAATATACCGTCCCAGTTTAAAACGGTACGGTCCAAGGGGGAAGGAGACGATCCACCTGTCGCCCACCCCTTTTAACCGGCACTGTGTACAAAAGTGACCTACTTTTGCTAACGCCGCCCTGTACGAGGAGCGCATATATTTAGACACGCTGTACAAAACACTCGCAAACGGACCGGGGGATTTTTTTTTTATACATTTTAAAACAAAACGAATTCCCGTATTAACCGTATATTATATTTATAATTAGGAATTGCGTAATCACCGTTACGTTATACCCGAGTGGGTTTTGTTTTCTCGTACTGCCGTACGATATATATATATATATACGTACGCAATTATTATTGTATTATGCTGTCACAAACGCAGTAAACGCTCAATTTACGCGTTTAATACAATATATAATATTATATACGCGCTCGATGGGAGTAGGTGTATATTATTATAGGAATTCGACGCACCTTGTACACGTACCTTTATTTATGATTATGTCGTAGATCGGGTCACCCGCGAATTAACACGGTCCGCCAAGAGTGAAACATACCGAGCCAACCGGTACGTACCCACCGCTCGTAATCAAAAATTATTATAAAGAGCACGGTATATTCCTGCTGCTGTACGTTTCGTACGATATTGTGGTATAATATAATATATATATATATATATTAGATTTACGATTGCGCAAGAATATGTTGTACGAAAAACAGCACCTTTTTGTTGTTGTTTTTTTTTTGCTATTATTAAAACGGAAATTATGGCGGTTTTAGTTACAATAGGGCGACCAGTGTTCGAGGGTGAACGTGACGCAACGCAATAGCGGATACAATTTTTTTTCTTCCCTTTTTTTTTTTTTTTTTCCAATAACATCGTTGTAGGCAATAAAATAGTAACACAATGTAAAACAGAAATTTCTGCCCGCCTATATCTACACGGCTACCGTGCTACCCAAAACACAATCGAGTTTTACACCGCACGGCAATAAGAAAAAAAAAAAAAAATGTATATATATTTGCGTGTATTGTGCGATGGTGTTATATTGTTCGCGAATATGTGATGCAGTAGCCGTTTTTATGTGTTTGGTTCCGATTTCGGTAAGGAAAAATCGAAAAAAAAAAAAAAATAAACCACTCGGGGAGTGGTGCCATTTCTTTTGTAAACTATTATTATTTGTTTATTTTTATTATTATTTTTTTTTTGTCTTTTATTAAATTTCACGGTTATTATCCGTACGTTGTTATAAAAAGTAAAAATTATCAATGTGGGTGGCTTCTGTTGCTGCACGCAGTTATGCGTGTGTTATGGTTTCAGTGCTTCCAGTCTTGATATGCTATTTATAAGAAAAAAAAAAAAAAAATCAACAACAATAATATGGAAAAAATAAAATATAGATACCTATACCTATCGGATTTATACCATTGCTGCAGCTTGCTGTTACTCTTGGGTTACAGACCGGAGCGTAGAAAATGCGATAATCGAATAAACAATAAAAGAAATAAAACACCTCTGTAAACACGAAACCGATCCCAAAGCCCTTAATATTTATTTTTGCTTGCTTTTTTTTTCTCTTGCTATTTCTGTATCCTATACGTTCTTTTTTATTGGGAACACAAGAGGATTTTTATTTTATTATTATTTCATACATCTCTCGGATTACACCGACTGTGTACAATATTATAAAATATAATATTCATAATCATTTGTTGTTCGCGTGTTTTACCGGGGTACATATAATGTACATATGGACCGTAAAAAGGTCCATTCACTGGCATTTAGATTGAAATGCTTGAAAGTGTATAAATTAAGACCATATATATTATGTAAACTTTATACTAATATATTCTCCGTATATTTCTGATTCAAACAAGTGGTTACTGCTATGAGTGCTATACAATCGAAACCATACGTATTAGTTACAAATTTAATAGAATATCAGACATCGTGTTAGGTTACATAGGTATATTAGGTAGGCTGTAATATATTAAAAGGGGAAAAAGTTTTTTTATTATGTATTATTTAATTTATATTAATTATTTCCCATCTATTTTGTGTCTGTCATTATTAAAATGTTTATGCGGGTATATGTGTATGTGTTTTAGATTTTGAGTGTTTGCAAAGATTAGTTTTATTAAGATATGTGTTTTATTTTTTTTCCCCTGGTAAACATTTTTTCGGTTAATAAAAATACTTTAAAAAGACGTGTATTTTCCACCTGATGTATACTTTATTTAAAATATTCATTGACATTCAACAGTTTTTCTTAAAAATTAAAAAATACCAACTAGAATTGAAGATACAACGGTTTTATTTTTGATGATTTCATAGTTACCTTTGGGTTTACCAAGTTCCACTAAGAATTGTTTTTTTATTGCAATGATTTATCCGGTTACTTTCAGCATATAAATTTAACTACACTATTTTTTATATCTTTCCAAATTCCCACTTACAATAGTAGCCTACCCATAATGTGAAGTACGTATGGCTTTTTTTAAATATTCTAATTCTTGCTTAAATGTGAGTTATATTGTACCTATAGAGAATGAAAATTTTCATTTGTCTTTTTTTTTATCGATTCAATTATATACTGAGTAAGCTTGATTAAATGGCATTCGAGTCTATAAGATAAACGAGGAAAATCCGTCAGAATCCATAGGTTTAAGAACTACTATTTGATACTATAGAATTTAGGTTCAATTCTATTGTACGTGCATACATTGTTTTTTATTTTAATTTATATAGATAAATTTAATATATGTAAGTTCTTAGTGTATGATTTTCGATTAAAACGCATGGGTTAAATATAACTAAATATTAATCATTGCAATTTACGTCGAAAATGCCTTATATCGAGATATACGTATTGGGATGTATGGTTTAAAGAAATGTTCGGATAGATATTTAAATATATCAATAATCATAATTTTTAAAACTGTTTAAACAGTACCTATCTGACTTTTACGGTTTTCAGTAATGTGATTTTTATAATTTTCCGAGAAAATACGTTTCGAGGCTGTCAAAGTGGTAGGGAAATGTAATGTAGTTTCCTTTGACTGCAAAACACCTTTTATAGATTGAATTTTGAACCTGATTGAGTGTTAACCTTATTTAGGTAGCTTAGATAAACTAACTTAATTTATAAAGGTAATTTTTAAATTTCCTTGTAATATTTCAATTATTGAAAAAAAAAAAAAAAACTTTAACTGATAATATAGTGACAGGTATCACAGTGCGGAAAATGGAAATTTTTTGCGGTTTTTTTTTAATACAATTTTTAAATTTCTGGGTTGACCGTGTTTTGATCGAAACATAGTTTTATTAATTGTTATTAATATCATTATAATAATTTTACAAACCCAATATGATGCTGGTTTGTCATTATTATTGCAATAAAATGTAAAATAATAATTTCGTTTAATGTACTCGGCAAACAATGAATACATTGTTGCATTACATTTATGCCTTTTTATCCGATTTGCCAATTTTATTATTTTTGAAACAAATAAAAATAGTATTATTATAATGTGCAGTGACGTTTTGTAGTCATATTGTTATGCTCCAACTTTTTTTTCCATACGATTATTGTATGAGTTATTATTATAGCTGGCGGTAAAAATTAGATAAAATTATATTTTCTTGGAAAATAATGTACTTTAAAAATGTATAAAAATTTTTAAGAAAATTAAAAAAAAAAAACAATTGAAAAGCACAATGATTTTTTTTAGATTCTAAATCAAAAATATTTTTCTATTGTCTGAAAAAAAAAAAAAAAATATATCAATATTCGCGCGTCGCGGACTCGTTTCGCGTGTATTATTATTATTATTATATTGTTCGCCATCAGAATCCGCGATATTCCCACGGCCGTCGCATATTATACATAAAAATACCTATACTTCGGTAGGACAAAAAAAAAAAAAAAATGAAATAAAACGGTTGACATAAATCAGGGTTTGTTTGTTTACCGCTCTGTGTTAAAACCGCTGTGCACGCGCTTGTACGCACACTGCACATTTTACATTCGCGTATATTATGGTGCGCGTTTATAATAATTTCACCGTGCGCTGAATTCCCGTCGTCCGCGTAATAATTCTCGTCTCGCAGAATTATTGCACGTCCGTGCATTATTATTATTTGCCCACGCGGTATTCTTCTCAATGAACGACAAAAAAAAAAAAAAAAATATTCCGTTCAACAACAGGGTGTACCCATTGTAAACACTCGTCGCGGTATATATATATATTATTATAGTATGCGAATCGTCCGCGTGCAGTACACGCCGACGACGCTGTTGATTTATTGGAAACGATTTTCGAGAATTATTCTATAATATTTTTATTATTATAAATATTCTTTGGAATCGATATCAATGACCGCCGGGGCATCGCTTATAATATGCGTCCCGTGATTTATTACACAACACTTATAACCTAACCGGTGCGGTATAGTACGTCGGTCGTCGTATATTATAATATCAAAAATTATAGACGAACAAAAAACCCCGGAACAATATACTTATCGATCGAAATTCAACATTTTTCGAAATTTCGAAGCGAGCATTTCAGTAGCCCATTCGCCCCTCTCCACTTCAGTTGACGAAAACGTCAATATTGAGCAACTTGCCCGTAAGTACCCACATAGCCAGTACTTTTGATCGCTTCGAGTACATATATATATATATGCATAGAACAATTTATTACCCGACCATCATATTGCAGTTTGTTTTATTATCATTTCAGAAAAGTAAAAAAAAAAAAAAATTATTAAAATAAACTTTTGCACGGGGAACCCTTTACAGAGAATTTGTTCACATAACTTTGTGAACAACTTTTCTACATAGAAGTTTATTATATTATGTCAAAAATATTATTTGAGTCGTGTTTTTCGAAAATTAAACCTACTACGAGAAAAAGTTACGCGATTCGTTCTATAATTTGATAACGATCGCTGTACAATAATTCAATAGTTTATCTTTAAAACAACTTTCAAATCACCAAAATAATAAATAATAATTTTTTGATTGTTTTATATTATAATAAATTTCGCTGCCTGTAAAGACCTATAGTTCCGATCATCAACTTTAGGAATGGTTTCTGGTGGGAAATATTGTCGAGTTAGTGTATTCCGAGTGTGTTTTCCTAGTAGTTTTCCTAAGAACCGGAGAAATAAACGTCGGGTAAATTTACGTAATAACGAGATAATTGTTATTATCGATTATATATTTATTTTATTGTATTTTAATTTAGTTAAACTTAACTGTAAAGATCTGAGTTTTTTGCGTTAGTTAATAGCTCCCATTGAAATAGTCGATTTTTATTTTGTTTTACGCGGTTGCAAATGTTGTGATTTACGTTTACTAGCGTTCGAATGCATGTTGAAATTCGCTGAGAAAATCGTAATTTATTTCGCACCGGGCAGCGGGTTTACGTGCTTCGCTTAGCCAATTTGTCGGTATACCGTATAAATAATAATATTCACGGCTCGCGGCGTCGGGTAAAATCGTTAACTGTTAAAAAAAAAAAAAAAAAAAAAAAAACGAAAAATTACACACAAATGATGACAACCTCCTGCGGGACTGGCGGGACCGACTATACGTTATGATGTAATTGGATCGCATAATAATAATAATAATATATATATACGTATACACAATCACGTAAGTCGGGTAACCCGTGGGGTTTGCGCGTACACACGTACGTATATGTATACGCGGAAGTAATGAAGATATTTGGACACACATTACGGGACGGGTGGGTGCGGCGTGTGGGGGTCACCCGAATCGGCGGATATGACTGTCCAAAGGGTTTTACGGCGGTGCCCGAGGTATCGGGGCGGCAGTGCGGGGCGGTGTTCATTACCTACAGGAAGCGTCCGGCGATTTCGCCCTCCTTGTTTTTACTGCTGCCGCGCTATGGGACGGCTCGCTCAACGATGGAGATCCAATTAGCCGTTGGAAATGTTTTTCATATCCTGTTTTACAGACTGTCCACCACCCACCCCGTCCCGCACCCCGCGTGACTTTGCGCCGTTATTCTCCTCTCTCTCTCTCTCTCTATCTCTTGTATATTTTAATATGTGCCGCGCGGTGACCTGCCGCAGCGCACGGGCGGACGGGCGGACGGCTTGCGGCGGCGGTGACCGGGACCGAGGCGCAAGATTTGTTTTCGGACAGCGTTTGTTACGCGTGTATATCATTAAAAAACCGCGTGCGTGCGCGGCGTCCGTGTCCCCGAGGCCACGGCACAGATGGGAATTCACGTCCTTTTTACTCTGTACCCCTTTCACTCGCTCGCCAAAAGTAATATACATGTATGTGTAACGTGTACGTGCTTACGGTATATATATATATATATATATTTTATACACCGTCACACCGAAAAACCCTTTTATCCCGGGACGACATACGCGATCGCATTTGCGAATAACGTCGGACGAACGCGCCCCCGGCTGTCGACGCACCGCGGTTTTCTCTGTAATAAATATATTTACCTATATATATATTCATTATATTTTAATCGTATAAATAACGTACGAATGTTTATTGATACTATTTGAACTCGATACATTTTCGTCGTCAAAGAAACCAACTCCCCTTCCCCCTCCCCTACCGAATTCGTTTATAAATTATATATACACGCCGTAAAAAAAAAGATCGACAATAAATTGTTGAAAATCTTTTGGAACTATCGGTATAGACGCTCGATATATCGATCCGTCAACCACCACCGTGCAGTCATTGAAACGGCAATATTATTTCACCAAATTAACGACGACAACATATACTATGTTTTCTTGATATCTATTTCCCAGACGATTTTTTCATACTTAAAACTTTAAAAAAAATTCCTAATTTTTTTTTTTTAAATTGTAGAATGGAAATATAAAAAAAAAATCTCTGTGAAAACATCGATTTGTGTAAGCATGTTTTTACTATGTTACCTGTTAGATTCACAGAGACGGCAAATGCCGGTGAAGACATTACACTACCCGTATATAAGGCGTTGTGTATAGTCAATTTTGACGAAATTGTTGAAAATATGACAACTTTTCAATTCAAATTCGCTATCAAATAAATGTATAAGTAGTCCCGTGTCAGTTATGACAAGTACTTTTTGTGTAATCATGATATAAAATAAAATGTATACGAAAGAACACTAACCGGAATGCCATATAATATTCAGATTAATTTTAATTAGTGTCGTAGCGTACCTATTTTTTTGATAATATAAATACGATAAAAATTATCAGTTTGAAAATTTTTGGTTATTTCGGTATTGTAATTTACTTATACAAAATTATTGAGTAGTGTTATCAAAAAAAAAAAAAAAAAGAGCTCGCTACTGGTAAGGTAACTCAACTGTAAATACGAAAAGAGCATAGTTATCCCGCGCAAAACATTTTTTACAATCGAATCATAGGGGGGTATCAATTGTTCTTAAAGTTGGTGTTCAATAAGTGACATGGCTCTAATAGAATTTTCTAATCTATTTCAACTCGATTCCACCGAAATTTCGATCGTTCGGGTGTTGGCGCTTGATTTTGCGGGTCTATGAAAATTTCACCATAGTTGTTGACAGTATCACGGCGATAATTATAACTTAGTTAGCAGTGCACGCCACTGATTACTGTGTATTATCCTTTACTTATACTTATAATTTTGGACGATTGGAATTACGATTGAAATCGCCGAGCTATAGTACTACCAAACTTTCGCTCACTTGTCCTCCGACTTAACCCAACGTAACCAAACTAATTGTTTAAACAATTAAATGTATGTATTTATAGGCAATTTTGGGTAGAAAATTTCATATTCATTTTTTAGATAATAATTCCTAATTATTTCCCTTCTCCGGTATAAATTTGAAACTGTTGTAACTCGTAAACGGTCGTTGTAGCTGCGATTCATTGTTTTAGCTAATATGCGTATGGGCGGCGGAAGGCGGAGAGAGATGGTGAATTGCTAGTCGAAACGTTTAAAATATTTAAAATACCGTAGAAATAATATTAAATTTTACTGGAAATCATCGTAGGTAGTATAATAAATCGCCGGATCACGATAAATAATAATAATAAAATAATCATCATCCTCTATAGAAATCAATATTCGTTCCGTGATCGATTTTAATGCGGCCAACGACGTTTTCTATATATATATATATACGAGAAGATTATTGACGATGGACCGTCCGACGTCCAGTAAAAGTGGTTGCAGATGCAGGGGCGGTTCGTTCGGTTTAGTATAAACGGGATTACGGGTTTCGGCGCGTGGTGGAATAAACAAAATAATAAACGACTAGAAAAATCCCGAGGGAATTCCCCCCCGGGTGCCGGGGTGCGACTGGTGTGTGGCGAAAACGGCCGCGTGTGCGTGTGCAGTGTAAAACGCCTCCTGTATATCTCATATATATTATTATTATGAGTTATTACCGCCGCCGCGTCCGACAAAAGGGCCGGTCGTACGTCTTAATATTTTCGTCGTTGAAATAAAATATTATATTATATCATATATATATATACTTCTCGCGTACCATACAAACACGAAAACACCGCTTTTATTACCGTGTTATAGCCGTGTTTGTTGACAATATTATATCGTATATATATATAAAAAAAAAAAAAAATAATACAATGTGTCTCGCGACTCGGAGAGTTCATCATACTATTATACGAGATATTATTATTATTGTCCGACGCCCATTCATCGTACAAGCCAGCGTGCGGTTGTAGTTTTCCCTGCAGACGTTCGCGGAATATACGACATTGTTGCGTTTGTACCGTCGTTTTTCCATCATCGTCTATATATATATATATATTTAGAAACGCGCTTAATAACCGGGCAGGTGAACGTTTTCAAAGCGCAATATAGGCAAAATGTACACAAAAGCCGCCGAAACGGTGTAAACGCCGTTTGCCTGGAAAAAAAAAAAAATAAAAAAAAAATTGAAAAAGAGTTGAAGTGTGTTCTCCTGCTGCAGCAGTCGTTTGTATATATATATTTTTTTTTTTTGTTTCCATTCTTTTGCGCGCGATATATTTACCCTCCGGCTCTTCGGCGTGTGTGTGTGTGTGTGTGCGCGCACACCGAAAAACCGACAGAGTTCATCATTCAAAGCGCTACAACGACACGCCGATAATAATAACGCCGCAGGCTGCAGGCTAAACAAATGTCAGACTCGTAATAATATCGATGGCGTTATTATAACAGTCATATTATACTCACTCGAAACGGTTAACGTTTCAAAAAAAAAAAAAAAAAAACCCGAGAAATTATCATTTTCGTATATTTAATAACGTACAATTACACGCGAATAGGTAAATATTGAATCCGATATAGCCTTGTATTTTCGCGGAAATATGTTTCTCCGAGTCATTTTTTCAGATTTTTAAAATAATTTTTAGGGGTTGCGAGCATCAGTTTTATTTTTTTTTTTAAATAAAAATATTACTGTTTAATGCACGCTGTATTTGTCAGAATTTATCAGCGTAAAAAAAAAAAATGAACATTCATATTTTTATGAGTACTTTTATTGTATTTATAAATAATTCGATGAATTAATCCGCAAAACTACAATCAAAAATTAAATTCTGATATATGTAACATAAATTTAAAACTAATATTACTAATATGCCAATATACCTTGAGCTATTTGGATCAGTAGGCGATTTACGCCGTAAATTAATGTTATCTACTATATACTTACAATCTATGAAAGCGGATGAATCCGCGTTTGTCGAAAGATAAATAGTAATAGTAATATAAATTGTATAAATAACGATTTCGTTATTTCGATCAAAATGTTGTACTAATATACTTTAATTGGTTCTTTTTTTTTTTTTTTTTTTATAGAAACGCATATGTAATTTTTAGTTTCATCATGCTATGATATACCTATGGTATCGTGATTTTAACATATCGAAAATTAATAAATATTTTAAATTAGGACCGGAACGAATAATGTGTATATATTTGGTTTTACTATAAGATTGTTTTTTCCTGTTTAAATACGATTTTGAAATGTTTTAGTTTTTTCAGAGTCTAAACGTAATTCGTAACGTTTGTCATTATTGGTTTTTTTTTGTACGTGTGCTATTTTTTCACATTTTAGACCAGAAATCTTAATACGATTTTCGCTTTCACAGGTGGTTTCTAAAAGAAAATATTGTCTAGTTGGTGCATTTAAAAGTTGTTTATTTTTTTTCTTGTCGATTCTTAATAATAAGGAAAACCCAGGATTAAACACCAAAAAATCGTAATATTGACATAATAACGGTTTCTATAATTTTCGATTATGTTTTTTAATTTAATTCAGTTAAAAATAATCATAGATTTCACCGTATACTGGTATTAGCACTTTTAAACATTTTGGCATTTTTTTGAGTTATTTATAGATATTTTAATTTGTTTAGTTTTGTATTGTGTTTCACGTGGATGTAACAATTTTGTAATTTTTTTTATCGGCATTCATAGTTCAAATTTATGAAACAATTGGTCGAGAAACATGAACAATTGTAACTGTGGAATTAGTTCACTCAGAATCGTTTTTTATTTCCAATAAGTTATTTGTATTCAGTATTTTAACTAAATTGCCCTATACTTTTACCAATAGTCCTACATTTTTTTTTTTTGTTAACGATCAATATTTTTATTGTAGAGAATACGATTTTTTTTAGACGACGACAATTGAGTATCGGGACTAGCACAATTATATTTTAGGTTAGGTTTTTTAGACGATATGTTGATGAAGAATGATTAACGGATATAATGTCGTAAAAATGTAACGGATTTAATTAGCCAGAGGAATATATCGGGTAAATATTAACATATTTTAAACTTGAAAAAAAAAATTAGTTCCTATTGAAATAATAATAATAATAAAAGTTTTTAAATTGATAATAAATCACGTTGACCGCCGCTCGTACGCATTGATAAAAACAAATTACCCTCGAAGTTTAAGTAGTATACACTGCAGTGCACATGCTGGTATCGTTTTAATAATTATAATATATTCAAGACCCGTGCACGAAGTTTTTGGACGTGCTTCGGCCCTTTTCAGCAAACAAAAAAGGGTTTCTTTAATGATTTTTCAATGATCCCAGGCCACGTTTGCGGGGACAACAATAATCCCACATGCTAATCCGCGCCAGAAACCCTCGTACGACCGACGACGGCCCCCTTCGGAAAACAGAATATTCTCCAAACGAAATTAGTATTTTATATTTTAATACCGTCAAAAAAAAAAAAAAAAAAACCGACGTAGGTAGGTATATATTGTTATTTTGTTCCATGTGTCCTGCTAAATTTTTCCCGAAGAATTTATACCTACAACTGTGTACTTACACGTACATGGGGGGTCGATTTATAAAATATTATTGTCATTCTTATGCCTGTTTAAATATTATACGTCTGCGTAGCGGTGCGTTCTGTATAATCCAGATATTCAGTGTTCATCTCTGCGCACCATACAATACTTTGATCTGTCACCATAAATTTAAGAAACCGTTTGTATTAAGATTATGCAAACACGGCTTGATTGGCAGTCCCTTTTGGCCTAACTGCGGCCTAAGGATATGATATGCATATTACATTCTGCTACGTGTACGGTTTTATAATTGTCTTCTTTGTCCGATTCGTAGTCACAATCTGTGGGAAAATATATAATATTATATGGTAGGTACGAATTTAGCGTTTGAGGTATTAAACCCGCGATGATGTGTTAAAGATTTTCGTGTATATAAACGTGTTATTCATATAATAAGGCGTGTGTATCACGAGTATTTTACAGTTTTGCATTCGAATACTTATACGATATTTTGATTTTGAGTTTTTAGACAATTTCATTTTTAAATTCGAAAATATTATATTGTTACTCGCCCCATTTACCGTATACTATAATCCAAAATAAACTCGTTTCGCGTATCATATTTACTGTCAGAAATACGAAAAACGCTTTCTGAACATTTGGATCACAACCCGCGGAACATGGATTTGGTACCGGTCCGGACCCTAAACTCGAAAGAGGGGAGCTCGCGTTCCCCTGCGGGCTCCCACTGTTGTACTATGTGTATTTAGGGACAAGTCCGAAAATAACGGAAACACAAACGACTATACGGTACAAATATCACAAACGGCGGGCATCATGAAATATTATTATAAGCACAAACGATTGGATCCGGTCCGGGTTCCGAATAAAATAACGGGGTGTCCGGGACGTGAATTATATTATCCGAGTGGCGTGGAGAGAAAATAAAAAACTCCCAGAACGGTTACACTACATAATAGTGAATCCTTGCGAGACACCCTGTAGACGGTTTTCGTATACTGTATACTACCTTACCTAACATACAGACAAAAACGATATAAACATCATACCGAGCTAACAATACAGTTCTTAATATCTTAATATTATTCTAAATTTAATTTGATTTTTTTCTTTTTTTTTTTAAGTATTTATGTGTCAAATCAAAGCAATATATAATAATTGGCATGGTGTAGACTTTTCATTTTTATTTTTTTTATTTTTTCAATGGACGTGTAAATATTAACTAATGTTATTCAATTCACTGACCGCAGTTGACAGCTGAGAATTGGTGGTGAAATCCAAATCCATATAGTGATAAAAAAAGAAATGCAAATATATATTGATAATATACTGTTGTACTCTCTTAAATAAATATTAAAATGTATTTATACTGCCAATCAACAAGAGTATCTACTTATTTTTTTTTGTATCTGAACATATTATTTGTTGCCAACAGCTAGACATTACTAAACATACTTTCCGTCCTCTGTTTAGAAAATTATAAAATGTAAATTGTACACACACGTACGAATTAAAAATGTTTCGATGAAGTTCGTATTCATAAATCAAAATAATAACTACCGTATAGTAAAGTAAACTCCCGAAATATTTTAATGCAACGTAATTTACCGTCTTTATTAAACCACCGCCTCTATATTTAACAAGAATAATACCGTTAATACAAATTAAGAATTGTGACGGTGGGTAGTAAAATTAAACTTTGTTGAACCCCGCATTTTAGGTACTTAATTATATTTATCCTATATATGAAGCGTACAACTTTCCTTATTATTATATATTATGTCTTGCGAATAGAACAATAAGGAAGCTTTTGCGGTCGGTAGATTAATGTGTGTGCTTTGGATACCTACCGGGTAGTTTGAGCGATACCCAAACCGCGTAAAACATTTTAACGGACTTATTTCGTAAAAGTTTTTAAGTATACCATAACGTCAATTATTATAATATATCCCAGTGAGATATTATCACGTGGTACTTATATCGTTGAAATCTGAAGAAATACAACGTTTTCCACCGTTTTACAATAAACTTTGAAACTATTTTTTTTCTTTTTTTTGAACAATGCAATTTTATTATCAGAATTAAACGTCATTAAATGTTATGTTTAAACAATTCGGGAAGTCACGAAAATAGGTAAAGTCTGTTGTATCGATGTCTTGTTTGACTGATCGATTGATATACTTTGGAATATTAAAATAGGTTTTTAAACGATTCGTCGTAAAAATTCTTGATTTCAAATTAAACAATATCATACTTAGTGGTGCAACATTCACAAGGCTGGCCGCGTTTAAAGTTCAAACGTTAAGTTAATTAAGTTAATTTTTATTTAATAACTAACATTTTTGTTAATTTTGTGTTTTTTTTAGGTTATGTTAAGTTTAAATTAATAGTTTAATTAATTAGTTTAGTTAATTAAATCTTGGACGAAGACAAAATATGCATAGCTGTATATTTTGTTTCTTATTCGAGAAATCTACAATATAGATTTTAATATAAATCCGAGTAATATTTTCTGTTTTTTTTAGAAATTCATAAAATGATTAGGGGCAATACGATATAATGCGGCGTGTGGATGCATCATATTCACGGGCATGGATTTATTTTTATTTTTAAACCGAATAAACCTTATAGCGAAGCAGTAGTCAGTTGGTACACCATATACAGTTTTGAGTATCTGTGTGTGAGTTATCACTCGATAATGTCATGACAATTAGACGTTTTCTATAAATTGTTAACATTTCATTTTATGTGGCTAATGTATTTATCTAATTCAGAGGTCTCCAACTTACCCTTAATTGAACCCGCTCACAAAGCCAACTGATTTGTTGAAAATATATTAGTTTAAACTAAATGAGTTTAACCTAACCTAACCTAACCTAACTATAAGTTATTATATTTTGTTTGCTGTTCTTCTGGTTTTGGCCTGCGATAGCAAAGCGTATCTGCCCGCCGTGGAAAAATCTTAGAGACTTCTGATCAAATTATTATTATAAGATATTTTGATTGACGATAAAAATTTCAAAGTTAATTAAACTTAATTTCGTTTTTTTGTTAACGAATTTATTTTAAACTTAACGAAGTTAAAAAATAAACGAGTTAACTTGACTTAATTTGATTTCGTCCTTATTAAATTAACGAGTTAAAAGAAAAACTGTCCCAGTACATTCTAATGTCTATATCGGATTTATTTTCTATGTGTTTTTCTATTAATTTTGATTCATTTGGAAATCAAGATAAAACTGTTAGAAAGGTCAACCGTTTAAGAAAACAAATGTTCAAGAATGTTCTATAAATGTATAACTATAATGATATATATATATTATTTTGGCGTAAAAAACTTCGGTTTACCGCATATATATAAAAGTAGCTGGAGGGTCACACACATACATACTGTAGCTGAACCGCTTTCTTTTTTTGTATTCGATTTCTACAAAAAATCGCATTCATTGATAGAAAAAAAAAAATATATATATATATACACCTAGGCTCATAGGCTCACGTATACTAACAATAAATGTTATATTATAATACAATAACTTCGGGTCGGCGTTCCTTTCGTTTTTTACAGTTGTATTAGATGATCTATTTGTAGATATAGGTAAGTATAATAATAATAAAAAAAAAAAACTGTAATCTCGTTGACCGCAATGGTTCGAATATTATTCTCGAGCGTGAAATTCAATTAACGCGTGAAGCCAATTGAACTCATTCATAAATGGCTGTGAAAAAAAAATAAAAAAAAATATAGAATCGAACTAGTGCTAGTGCGAGTACCTGTGTGATGTGTGTTTTAAATTTTTTATTTTTTTTTAATGCGGTACCGTTATAATATTATATTTATATCGAGACCGTTTTTTTTTTGGTGCCCATTACATATGTATAGACTATAGTGTACATTGTATACGATAAAAACATTCGTGCCAAAAACGGAGTCTCAGTTAAATAAAAATGCGTATTATGTATGCCCGTATAAATAAATGCGTAGGTATATAAATGTAAATTGTCGAAAACGAAACTCCGAGGGACCGAAGACAATTATTTCCGTACATCATGCAGCTAATAGGTTGTATAATTTTACAAATGTTTTAACACTCGTGGAATTCAGTTTTCGGATTATTTATATCGTACAATTTCTATCGCCGAGTATTCCATACACTTGCAAAATAATAATGATATCATAACGTTATAATATTTGAATAAATCGATACAAATATTTAAATTGCACAACATATGCAGGTACTTAATATACATTACCCGCATTGATTTCGACTATTCAATTCGAATAGCTTCCGTATAATTAAGTGATAGTATTCAAGTTGTAATATTATTATAACATTATAATCATCGCAGTAGGGCAACAATGTGTTAATATAGTTGCAATAAACATACTAGTAAATTTATTACGGTATTGCACTGGAAAATACCAAAAAAGTTCACTCGACAATTTAATAATTGCACTAAAAAAAAAAAATCAATGTTTCGTTATAAATGTCGTTAGGATTCTTTTTTGCTATTCAGTATAATTTGAACATCGCAATCATTTGTTATTTATTTTCGTTATTTAGATTCTGAGTGCATAGCGAGCAATGTGTATTGGTTTTACTATGATGTATGTATTTTTATATTTTTATTTATTGTGTCTTTTCTACACGAATTATTACTTTAATCAAAAAATTAACGAGTTTCAGATTTAATTGAGGAGGTAAAATTTTGATTTTTGTTGTAATTTCCTCCAGTGGCATGCAAAATCATAAATTATATGATTCAAGATTCATTTTTTACACTCAACCACCCCTATCGATATTATAATTCTTAAAAAATGTTTATACATAAAATAATTGTCTACATTACTATGTTTTAAATGTGTATGACTATTCAACTGTATAGTGCTAATATAATACCCTATAGCGGCTCATTTATACACCTCTTCACTTTTTTTTCCCTGAGGAATTCGCTCCAACAAATTGTTTTGACTCTATTAAAATACACAATAATTTAAGACGGAAAATTACGGACAATTGTAATTTATTTTGTAGTAAAAAAATAATATAATTTTCAATTTTAATTTATCAAAACGTGTTTTGTCAATCGTTTTACGTTGGCAATGATTACAGATATATAAATTAAATTCCCTCTATATCCTATCCCTTTTCAACTTCCCACCTACAACATGTGGTCCATCCATAAGGAGTATATTTTTTCGTCTTAAATTTTCATTTAAATTCAATATTACTTACTTATACTTAATACACTTTATAGTTTTTTTTTTTTTTTTTTAAATTAGGTATTATTATAACCGTAGTGAAATATAAATGGCATTGCAGTATACAATTGGAAATATCCTAAACGTTGTAAATAATAAGCGGTACTGACCAAATATTTTTAGATTGTAACTCGTACTTTCATGAAGCATCGTATACGATGTAGTAAATCCAATCAATACAGGAAAAATGTTCCGGACAAATATCCGAGCCCTAATTGTTATTAGTTATTTAATATTTTATAATCGTATAGTGGTATCGAATCGTTGACAATTATTCCTATAAGTACGTCAAACACGTAGGGAAGGGGAGGTGTGGCGTATAAAATATCGTATTTATAATACGAATAACAATCATATTATACTCAAAAACCGTATACGCAGATAAATATGACTCTATTATGTACTAGTATATAGTCTGCCCGTATAATATATTATTCGCTTTATCCACAATATTGTTCGACGGTAATATTGTTTTAAATTTATTTCGTATACGCATTAATATATATATATATAGCGGTCACTCGATAATTCGAAATTCAGGGGACCGAGCTGAAAATTCGATTTATAGAGATTTTCGATTTACTGAGTGTTCGAATAATCGAGGGGAAAAAAATAAATAATTCGAATTAAAGAGAGGTAAACAATTTTATTACATACATTGTATTTGTTATTTATTATTTAATTGATGCATATTATTATGTTATTAAAGAAATCTGTTATCTTTTTTGTGATATATTGTTGACGACAATGTGGTCCATAGCGTTATTTCATTAACTTACTGATAGCCTTGAAAATGGTATTACATGTTTCTTCGTCCATTTTTGATTGCTCGAACAATTTACGCAATCCTGTCATAGAAGATTTTGCTTCAATCGACGATATGACAGGAACCTCTGTCTCCTCTTCTTCGTCATTATTGTCAGAATCGTGCTGATTGGTCTAAGTAGATTGTATAATTTCCTAGTCAGTAAAAGTTCCAGCAGTTGTCATATTATCGTCATCATTGTAAACAAATTCTTCAAATGATACGGTTTATTTAAAATAAATAAATTCGAATTGTAGAGTGGACATCGCCAGACATTACGTATTATCGAGGGGACCGAATAACATGTATTTCCTTCCGCTTATAGATGTTTTCTCTGAGGACCAAGCGTATGGTTCGATTTATGGAGTATTTCGAGTGATCGAGGTTCGAATTATCGAGTGACAAATGTAATATGTTATAATATAATGAAACCATACGGTTAACAATAATCCGATAGACAATAACTCGATTTTTATACAATAAAATAATATCTATATTGTCGTCTTGTTTTTACTATACCAAAAATAATATATCCGCCCGTTACACATTGTTGTTGTTATTATTATTGTATAATCCTAACGTAATATTATTATAAACTACTATAACCGCATTTGTAATATTTTGTACAACGTTAACTTTATTATTATTGTTTTTGTTATTGTGTAAAAACTGTTCAATTCGAATCCACCGATATTATATTTTCGAGTATACCTATAAATAATATAAACGACTGCATCAGATTACGCGTCGTCGTGTTTTGGCGTCGGGCGTCCTGACAGTCACATTTGTCAAAACTGGTATTACGCACTGGCAACGAACGATGGTCACTATAAATCGGAATGATAAAACGTGATGTATGTATATATTGAATTAAAAAAAAAAAAAAAAAAAACATACAAAATTAAACGACGATTTCGTCTCGGATATTATGTCGAAACATGCATGTATCCGAATCCGTTTCCCCTCGTACAAATACCGGACCGTTTGACGCCACACTAATGTTTATTCGTCCCCAAAACGTTTGTAAAAAAAAAAAAAAAAAAAAAAAAAAAAAAAAAAAAAAAAAAAAAAAAAAAAAAAATAATAATAATAAAACGTATCCTATTTCCATATTCCCGAATAATGGACCGTCGACTATATACACTCTGGCCAATCTCAAAACATCTTTCCCGTAGGCTACGGGCATTCGTCAACAAACGTCATCGTCAAATAAAACATACACTGGCCCGTTTTCTTACGACGATAATTTTTTTTATCTGTATACATATATTATACTTTTTCGAAAATCGTCATAATAATACGTCTGCAGCTCGTCAAAACGTATATATATATCGTCGAAAAGTAATTAAATATAATGTATAATTATTGGTTTTTTTTTTTTTTTTTTTTTTTTTTTTTAACACTAAACTTTTCTAATTTTCCAATTTTTCACAACTTTCCATATATGGGCATTAAACACCGGACGATAAAAAAAAAAAAAAACCAAATAAACTTTTTATAGTACCGCCGGCCCGTGTTTCGCAATAATTGCCTATAAAAACTGTCTTCAAAATTGCGGTATGAAACTTTTCCAACACGACCTTTTGCTATACTGCTCGCCCCTCCACCAAAAAAAAAAAAAAAATGTTTTTTTACCGGAACAATTCTTTATAATAATAGCAGTGTTATACTTTTTTGTTCCGCTCGGGTTCCGTATAAACTATTTTGTAACTATACTATTTGCAATAATTGGCCTACAATAAACCACAGTATATACTGCAAACGAATAAAAAACAGATATACCTATATCGATTTGTATTTTAATTATAGTTCTATATATATATATATATATATATAATTTTTTTATTTATGACGTGAGACGAATTTCGTTTTCGGTGCATATATTTGTCTGTGTGCGGACGATACAAACGAAATAAATAATACAGCGTGATTATTTTTATCACAAACCCGTAACGATTATCTGCGAAGATTTTTTCGGGAACATTATGATTTCGCTATAGTTTTTTGATGGCAGTCGTCTCTATATATTATATTAAATAATACAAGTTAGAGATTTCTCTCTATATCTCTGTCTGTCTGCCCGGAATGTTTTGTTGATTTACCATGGCAACTAAATAATATAATAAAAAAAAAATATTAAAAACAATAAAAACAATTAAACAGTGAACACGTGAGCGCGGTTACAATGGTAACCGAATAATAATGGCACGGACATGGCCGTGCGGGACAGCTATATACCATTTAGTCGTATAGAATCGTATTATTGATCATTATTATTTACAATGTTATTGAAATTTCCCCCTCATCCCGTTTATATGTATACCGTAAACGCTATTGTTTAAAGCCATATTTTCAAACTCGGCGATTCGAAAAGTGAACCGTTCTGTATAATTCACGCATATAGTGCAAATAATATTATGCACGCGTCACGCCGGATCGGATGCGGATATTTATCGTTTCCAATAAAAAAATACTTCGCGCCACGGGTGGGCCGCTTTCGTTGGCGGCAAGTCGGGAACGTACGGCATGGAGGAGAATTTAATTTATAACTGTACGCGACGGTAAATCATTGCTAACGAAAAACGATTCTGAGCGAAATTCGGTTAATCACGTTTGGAAACGCCGTAACTTTTATGATTTTCATCAAAATGGACACTTCAAACGTTAAAAAAAAAAAAAAAATGATTGCACTACGCTCAATTTTTTTTCTTTTTCCCCATTAAGTGCAATTTACGATGAACCTTATTGTATCGAATTTTCGTACATTTTTACTGTGACCCCCCTCCAAAAAAAAAAAAAATCATTTTTTCAAAAGAAAAACAATCAAAAAAGGATCGTCGTGTACGTACACATATAGGGCGAATATTTGCCATAATTCTGAAGGGGGCTGATATTTTACTGTGTATACAAATCCGCTCTCCGCGCCCTCAAAAATCATCTTACCGTGCAAACTCTAAGAGGTGATTTATTTTAAACGTCTTATATATTTATCATACGAGTAGATGTATTTATAATAATATTCGAGTATATTTAAAGGGGTGTGTAGGGGGAGGGACCGTCTCTGTTTGTACATTTTCAGTGGGCTTAGCCCGTTCACGATTTCCCAATTGCCGTCTATGCCCCCATACGCATAACCGTATACGCGTTTGCAATTGTACAATATTCGTCTAGGACGCGTATTATTATTGTTATTATACAGGGTGCCGCACGGGGTCGTCTAATAAAATATTACGTCGACGACCGGGCGGTACGAGCCGCGATTATAATATAACGGAATATTATCAAATTTGTTATATATAATATTATAATGGTATACGCGGTTCGTTTCGGTCCAGGGTGGCGGCGGCAGAACGTAAGGGTGACGTTTTTCGATTATTATTAATAAAAAAAAAAAAAAAAAAACCGGCCCTTACGTCGTTGTGTTATAGGAACAAAACCGTCCCGGCGCAATAGCCGCGTGCAGCGTTTAATACGTACGCCTATATTATTATATATATAAAGGGGAGAGGACCGAAAAACGATTATTGCCGTTACGCGCTGTACAATAACTACGGCGACTGTATACCGCCGCCGCGTGTGCGGAAACAAGTCCCGCCGTTGACGCCGCGGCCCTTTTCGGGGCGACGTTTTCGTTATTATTATTATTATTATTATTATTTTTTTTTTAATATAACGACACGCCGTACGTATACAGTACGGTTTGATCGGTATATATTTATGGTTTTTTTTTTTTTTTTTTTTTTTTTTTTTTAATCAAACACCGTTGTCGACCGTATATCAATAAAACGGCCGCCAATTTATATTTGCTGTGTACACGAGTATACCGCCCGCAAACGCGGTGTAATATCCGCAAATCCCGCCGACGCTTGAAACACGGGCTAGTCGGCGAATCTCGAGTTAAACGCGTTTCTCAATGTTAAATACGATCGTACGATATTTAGGCTGGGCGCACACCTAAAGAGCAAAACTGCTCCGAGCCAGCTCGGATCACCTAGACATCACTAGAACACGTGTAAAGTAATTGACGCGCGCACACTAATCAGTCAATATCAACACACGACAAGACAGAACAAAACATGTTCGGTCTTGATCGGTCCGGTTCTATTGTTGCTCCGAGCAAAATACGAAAACCAAAGTCACTTGTTTATTTTACGACTAGTAAAACATACAGGACCGAACACCGTGTGAATACGTTATGCGAGAGAAATTTTTGAATTTAAACTCGTCTTCACGTAATTCGGCCAAAAAATTTAAAATCGTATTGTTTTCTAAATTGTTTATTTCATGCATCCAATTTTTGCGTTTTTTTTTACTGCTTTCGCTATTTAATAAAAATTGCCACACAAGTGGCACAATAACGTCGTCTTCGTCAGAACTCATCTTGACGACTGGTGTTTAATAACAAAAATTAATCCAGAATTATTGTGTCTTGTTCTGTTCTGTTTTGTCAGTGTGAATGGAATTTGTTCCGAGCTGTTTGGAACAAAATGTTCCGCGCAGCTCGGAGCAGTTTTGCTCTTTAGGTGTGCGCCCAGCCATACGCGAATCTCGCGCGCACCGAGATACTTTTTACGATTTTTACAAAATAAAAATCTAGTTCAAATTTTTTCTTTTTCTTTTTTTTTTTTTTACTGGTAAAAAAACAATTTTTTTTTTAAGAAATAAAATCCAAACTTTACATTTTACATGCGTGCTCGGGGGGGGGATAGTCGATAAATGGCCGGGGTAAGTTAATCATAATACGGAATTTATAATATAAATGTTCGTCATTTATAACGAATAAATTGAAGTCATTTTCATAACACGTGGTTAAAAAATTCTATTCTATTGTGTTTTATTGATGCGTATATAAATTTATCAAAATTGTAACCTAACCTAAAAATCTATAGCTAGTTTTTAAAACTAATAAAATCACAAAGTTAGTCTGGTTCCGGTATACTTTATTATGTGAATATTATATCTTACATTTTCACGATTAGGTACGCCAATGTCTGGTTAATTTGTTACATATTATTTTTTCCATAGGTCTCCGTGTATAAGAATTGTGCGCTAAATCCAGTGATAGTATAGTTCGATTGTTTATAGAAATCATTGAACACAGTAAAACACCAATCTGTATTTTGTTTGAGGTGATTGGAAACGATGTATATTCTAGTCGAATTAGACCTAAAGGCCAAACAAAACTGTAGGAATTGTATTTGACGGATTATAATTTTGAAAACGGATTATGATTCGTTAGGTTCTTTACTGGGGAATGTTGGAATTATAAATGTAATTGTTTTACTGGAAAACATTAAAACATATGATTGTATTTTTTGAAAATGTGTTTAAAGTATTTTACCTGTTATTCGTGATATAGGCAATTAAAATTAAAACATAACTCCAACGTATCCGAAAGAACCTAAAAAATCATAGTCAGTTTTTAAAACTGTAATCCGTCAAACGCAATTCTTAGAGTTTTGTCTGATTTTTCGGTCTAAACGCCATAACCACGTATAAAAAGGGCCGCACCTCTTATCCTTATTGGTATTGGGCAATAGGTTAGGGGAAATCGTTTAATTTTACCAAATTGGAGAAGATTTGGAAATCCGTCACCAATCCCTTAATAAAACAACTGTATTTGTATTTATTGCACTGAGTATCATAATACAATTATGGTTTTTTTTTTTTCAATCCCAGTTGTATATACTACGGTTTATAGATATTATGGAGAGAAAAAAAAATTAGAACGAACGTTTATTTTTGTTGTTGTTTTTTTTTCTGTTACTTTGTTAACTGTACAGTGTACAGTTATTCGTGTGTGGACATTTCAAAATGTATTGCACGAATTACATTTCCGGCATTATAATATTTAGTCGTTATTGTTATTACATACATAGAAATAGTTTCATAAAAGCGCCGCCGCTCGTAAACGGTTTTGTATAAAACGATAATATCGTAGAAACGGAAAATCAATTTGTGCAGCCAGCATCCCCGCGGTGTTTTTCGTGTTTTCTATAAATTTACGTGCATATATATAGGTACATATTATTATACCTAAGTATATATAGCCCCGATGATCTCGTTGTATCCGGAACGGGAACCAATTCACTATACCGACGCCGGACAATAATATACGGAAACGGTCCGTTTTCGCCGCAGACCCATTAATCACGGTTTTTATCCGTATTTTCGATCGCCAAAGCGGTCCGCACCGAAATTCTGAAAGCGGTGTTGTTTTTTTTATTTTTGTATTATTATTATTATTTTTATTTTCATTCGTACCGAAATGTATACATATAAATATCGTATAACAAAATAACGGATACGTCACGTCAGCGTAATATATTAAGTCTGCGAACAAATCGCCGCCGAAATGAAAGAGAGGGAGAGAGAAAAAGTATATACGAAAAATTTAATGTATAAAGCGCGGTGTAAGTTTTACGTTACGGTCAAATTCACTTGTAAAATACAAATCAAATATATCGACTCGTGAGAATAAATTGTTTGGTATATTCTAAAATATTACGTCGCCCTTATTTTTTTTCACCCTCTAACATTTGGGGTGGGGTGGTGGTAGGTAGGGAGTGGCGGTGGTGAACCACTTATACGCGGTAAAAATCCTGCAAACCATAAAAATTGCATTTGTTTACGACATTTTTAATATATAGAGTTTGAAAATCAAAACGTGGTAATGATGATGTTTCCTGTAGTGGTACATACGTTTTACGAATATATTACGAATTGTATACGATTCCTGTAAATATTTTTCACATAGATCGTTTTTTGATAAAAAAAAAAAAATAAAAAAAGTATTTCAATAACAGCGAAACCGGCTTGTACCGTGAAATTCGGAAGACCCCCGCGTATAGTAAACGACAACTAAATATTTTATACGCTCAAATATTATATATATATATATATTGTTCGTTCCCTCCTATTGCTGTTCGCGGGGCTGCTGCCACGAGCTTCTCTCGAACAATATTTACAAGGGAATAGGGAATATACACTCCTGCAGATTTATTTATCGTGAATCAGCGGTCCCTCAACTATTGTGCATCGGGTGGTGTGTGTGTGTGTGTGTGTGTGTGTGTGTACATGACTCACGACGACGACAACCCTCGAATAAGGGTTTACCGAAATCCCTCTTTGTGGGGTGTGGTGGACGAAGCTCACAAGCGCCGACGGGAGGGCGGAGAGACTTTGTCGGCGGCGGCAATACCGCGCGCGACAACCGCCGTCATCACCGCAGTCTCCTCTCGTCCGCAAATTTCGCAGTCACATTTTCGAGAGAGAGAGAGAGAGAGAGAGAAAAAAAGAACACATTTTTTTTATTTTTAAATAATATAATATATATTCGTATACACGCGTGTGTATTTTCTGTTTATATATATATATAAAAAAAAAAAAAAAAACCGCACACGCGTTATAAGTATATATAATACAATATAATTTATATAACAACAGATTTCACATATAAATAATATAATTTATCACAAAAATCAGCCAGTGATATTAACATTAAATCTATACACGATACAAAATTTATAATTTATTATTATTATTATTAATTATTTGTTATTTGTTTTTCGTAAGATATAGGGCAAAGTATACAATATATTATACAACAGCGAAACTTCCATATTTATAATAACACGGTTACCGAAAGGACCAGAAATAATAACCATTACGTAATATAGAGGTTTTTCTTTTTCATTCGTCCCGTTCAGTATAAAATATTTTTGGTTTTACATTTTTTCATGATAGATAAATAAATATCGCGTGTATAAAACAAAAAAAAAAAAAAAAATAAAAAATAAATCGTTTTTACATAATATATATATATATTGTAGGCACTTAAATATTATAATCCTAAACACTAATATCACAACGTTGAATATTATACGAGTACAGTATACAAATCATAACCTAAAAAATGCTCCATTGATTGTCTATAATATATAATATATTATTCGGGGAGGGAGAGATAGACAGATATATGTATATAGAGAGAGAAAGAGAGAGACAGAGAGAGAGAAAGAGAGAGAGAGGACGCGCCTGTACTCGCGTTATTCGTAAAATATAATATTATTTACACGGTTATTGTGCCGAACACCAATAAAATATTATTATTCGTCGGTGGCGCCGTAAGGCCGCCAGATTTTCTCTTGCCGGGGTTTGAGCACGTCCGGGCTGGACGACCGGACGACATTGACGATGTCGATGTCCGGACTGGGGGCCGACTCTCGTTTGAGCCGCTTGCGCGACTCTTGCAGCGGCTGTCGCGCCGGCCGTCCCGGCACTGACGCGGCCGGTGCGGCCGCCGCGGTCGTCGCCGATTCGACCAGGGACGCGGGTCGTTTTAGGTGCGCGCCGCCGACCGCGGGACGGTCGTTGTCGCGGACCGCGGAGACGGTGGCCGTCGCCGTCGCCTGTTCTTCCTCGGTGTGCGGCGGCGTGGGTGGCAAACTGTGCTGGTAACCGGCAAAGTTGAACGCCGACTGTAGGGGTGGCACGTCGCAATACATTTGCGATGCTTCCATCGCGTCTGCGAAAATAGCAGTACAGAAAAAATAAATAAAAAATTATAGACGTGTTGGTTGTGTAGCCGGCGGGTGAGTATAGGACGGAGGGTACGTGATTTTGCAAATGAGATTAGATTTGTATTTTTTTATATTTTTTTATATATACTCCCAATCGGTCTATTCAAACGGAAAATTCTATTTGCTCGGATTTGTTTGAACCGTGAACGCCGTATGCGAGGGACCGTAAAACCCTTCCGCACCGCGCGGCCGTATATTACACGGCAAATACATACGGAAAGTCGTCTACGAGCGCTTGTTTTTTATATATATATATATACACATATGAACGTATGTGTGTTGTACACTACTTACTGTGAAGTTGGAAGTAATTGGCCGCTATGTACTGGTAGTTTAATGATCCCGGTAACGCCGCCCCTTCCAGCAGTCGTTTGTATTCCATGATCATGCCGTAAGGTGGCAAGGGCCCGTGCATGGGAAACATGCCGCCGTAACCGTGTATCACGTCTGAAACATTACGCGGAAAATATTGGTTAATATAAAACGATGCGATGATCTGTACCGCCGCCGGTGGTAAATCACGGATAAAGTTTACGTATGAGACATATAACTGTTATATATGTAAATAAATATATATGTGTATGTATAGAGCCCGGAGAAAATCTCGGCTGGCCATTTACGAGAGTGATGCCGGCTGGCCCGTCAATTTAAATGGCACCAAATACAAATGCAAACAAATCAGCAGACAATTTAAATGAAACCGATTACCAAACCGTTTAAATTGATGCAATCACCACAGTCGATAAATTGTATCGAATAAAAAACCGCATGAATTATTATCTTGTGGGAAAAACGTTTAATTTTTATCGATACAAAAATCTCATAATTATTTACGATTTATATACTTAGTTCAATATTTTATCTGGATTTTTTCCGACGGGGTGGGGGCAAATATACAATTTTTTGCCGGCGGCACTAACAATGACAGCTGTTTCGTCATATTGTGTATATTATCCCGGTGGGCTGCTTCACCTCAATGCGAAATAATAAAAAAAAAAACTGTTTAACTTTTAAAGTATTCTTTTATACGCCAATCGAGTTACACACTTGAAATGCATATTGGTCATAGGGGGTGTAGGGGAGGTGGGGGTGGAATGCACTCCGCATTGAAATTCGGGCTCTAGACATATAATAATAGGAACTAAAATAATATACAGGTATTTCGTTATTTCGACGGCAATAATCTCATCGGTCGTTTTTGTATACGAATAAATTCCAGCGGATGGATTAAAAGTCACACACCGAACGCGTATTTATATTATACAGTTAGTCGGAGCTAATTGTAACGCCAATCACTTCCCCACCCCGTCCGGTATGTATACATTAGAGTTTGTTTTTTTTTCTTTTTTGTTGATAAAATCCAGAAGTGAAATGCACTTTTTTTTTCACGTATAGCGTGCAGTATTGATTTTAATTGCGTTTTAAATTATTAACGGATGCCACTGTGAACTCGAGCCTCTCACTCTCCTCTCTCTCTCTCTCTCTCACACACACTTCCGGTTCTCCGTGCGCGCGTATTATACGGCCGTTTCGCCATCCATCGCTCCCTCTCTCTCGATCTATAACAGCACTCACTCGCTCGCTCGTTCCGACCGGATTTTAATGGCCGATGCTGTGGCATAAGGCATGATGCATGCGTTGTGAATAGGGTGGTCGACGCGAGCGTATACACATGAGTGTGTGTGTGTGTGTGTGTGTGCGCGCAGGGGTTCGGGTTAAGCCCCGAGAGCTTATCGTAAAACCCCTCCGCGCGCCCCGAAATCTATTGTAATTTTTACCCCTTTTGCGGGACATAAGAGGGTCAGTTTTATGGCCAAATGTTTACTACTCGGGTAAACCTCACCCCTCGACCCCTCTCGGTCAACCGTCCCTCCGGCAGTGTTCGACACCACCGCCGCCGCCGCCGCCGCCGCACCCGAACGTCATCCCGCTGCCCGCCCGCCCGTCTTCCAGCCAACGGGTTACAATAGCCGCGATTAAACCGTGGGGGCTATTGTGTGTGTGCGCGCTCCGCGAGTCTGCTGTGCGTTTTTAAGGGACGCGTTTTTTTTTTTTTTTTAGTGAACCGTTCTATTGTATACACACACACACACATAGTCAAGCGACAGGATACTTTCCCCGCCGCCTCTGTGGGTATATAATAATATATACGTACGAGTTTCCGCACAACAGTTTGCTACCGCTCTTGTTATTCCGTCACGTCACGGCGAAATCGTGAAATTATATTTTTATTATTATTATTATTACACGTTTCAGATTTTATTCGCAGTGAACTATTTTTTAGACAATTTTTGTAGGATACCGCCAAAAAGCATACTGCCGGGCGACAAGTGAACCGTTAAAATACAATCTATTTATATACATTAATAATTGTATAATATACGTAAAAAAACTCGGGAACGGGCAAGTTACAGTGCATAGTGAAACTGGTTACATATTATCATCCGAGTAACAGGTTATACGAGTTACTAGTTATTGAAACTGACTCGAGTTAATATATAAAATAATTCCTATCTCATCATAAACCGAAATTATCTCAGTTCAGTCGTTTTTTTTTTTTTTTTATTAGAAAAACTTACAATCCGTATTTACAAAAAAAAAACACAATAAGCAAATAGAATAACTTTGTACATAGAGAAAAAAAAACAAAATGACAATAACGTGGTTGCTTGATGAAGGAGGCTATCCAGTGATAGAACCATGTTCTGTCGTTCGCACTCGTTTTTATGTGAATTAATTTTCAATCGTTCGACGTATTTCTTTACAGATGACAATTAAAGAAACTATTTGATTAGTTTGTAGAAATAATAATAATTGACAATTGCCAACTACGTGTCGAATTTCGTAACTCGTTAATTATTTTATATAAGTTAATTGAAGACATTGTAACGGATTGATCGCTACAATAGTAACAAATGTAACCGAATTACGTAACTTTGATACATACATGTAACTGCGATCACTGTTCCCATTTGTCATTGTAATTATTATTTTCAAACCCGTGTTACACATACACGGCAATGTATCGTGTTTTCAATTAATGTTCGGATTTTTTTCGCTACTATATTATGACGTACGAAATCGATTTGTCCTTTGTTAATTATTATATTGTATTATACGAGAAATAATATTATTGTATACGTGCACGGCACGAATGTGCGCGTATCGGTCGCCGGCGGTGATTTCGCGGATAAAAAACGCGCGCAAATATAATTGACAAAAAGGATGTGCTTTTCGTATACGAGTACACCTACACATATAATTATTATATCGGTATACGAAAGGCCGGGTTGGGCGGTCGAGGGCACGTGTAAAAAAAAAAAAAAAAATCCCCGAAAAGAAGCGTTCGATCGAGCGATATAATATATTATAGTATACCTATACGAACGGTCATCGTATATATATACATATATGTAGCCGTATAAAGGATAAAAAGTGATACGGGCAAAGTGTGTGTGTATATATATATATATATATATACATACGGACGGATTCATTAAGCATTCCCGAGACTACTTAATCAATTTGGAGGGACGAAAATCGCTGGCTCGAAAAAAAAAAAAAAAAAATCCGAAACCGTCCGCGCACATTATTATATATGTACGGTACATATAGGTACGTCCGTTTGTGTTAATTGCGTTAAAACGAGCGTATAAAAAAAAAAAAAAAAAAAAAAAAAAAAAACGTCTGTAGCCTACACTCTGGCGCGGAGGGACGGCGAAACGTGCATATGGGGGAAAAAAAAAAAACCCAGGAAAAAGAGGGAAAAAAAGCGCAAGGGGTTTCCCAATCAACTTCGCGTCCCGGCGCGCGTATTGTACGTGTATATACACACGCCCTGTATACGCATAACGTGTGTCTTTCATTATTTATACCGGCCGTTGTTATATACGTATACGATCGTTTCCAGCGAAAAAACCAGCGGATGATTAATGCACTACCACGACGACCGGCGTACACACGCTCTCTCTGTATACGCGCGTACATACACGCGCTCGTAACGGCTACCGGATAATCCGGCGCGCCGACGAAAACCCTTTTAGGCGTTTTGTATATTTTTTTACTTTTTTTTTTTTTTTTTTCCACATTCGCGACGTCTTTCCGTACCTTCGTTAACTGCTCGCGTGTTATATTGCCCGGCCCGACGAGTCCGACTATATTATACGCACGTACGTATTATATACCTGCCCTTTTTTTTTTTTCCTTTTTTTTTTTTTTTTTTTTATATCTATCGCGCATTATAAACCGGGGTTTAATGTATTTCCCGCGTCGGAAATGGAATTTGTGCGTTTGGACAATTTTTCCTCGTAATAATAATATATATGTATATAATATAAACCCCCCCACCCAGCCGCGGCCGTGTCCCGCGCGAATTAACTGCACTATACACTCGGACAGCGACGCGCTCCGTGTAATATCCGCCCAAGAGCTACGGCGGTGTATATATCATCGTCATCACCGTCATCACCGTCATCATCACCGTCATCATCACCGTCACCATCACCATCACATATATATATGTTTATTCACACGCACATACGAGAAAACGGCTCATGCGCAAGCCATTAAATTCCCGCTTATCGACTATATATACCTATATTTATATATTTATAATATATACTGCATTTTCCGACCGGAACTCGCAAGTCGGTAGCAATAATAATCGAGATTTTTTAATTTTTTTAATTTTTTTTTTTTTATAAATTATAATATACCTCTGTACTTGTATTCTCATTCGCGACGATATAATATAATAATAAATATATGGTTTTTTTTTTAAAAATATTATTCGATTCCCCTTATAGGTTGTTTTTATTTACTTAGGATAAAAAAAAAAAAAAAAAAGAATAATTCCAGCGTATGTTGGTAAAAAATCATAAGTTTTCAAAATTGAAATCCGCTAAACGCAATTTTTCTACTACAGTTGTGTAGGAAAAGTCCTATTATAAAAATGTGAAAAATTCAAATTTTACAAAATTGAGGAACATTAAGAAAACCGCCCTTTAAAATAAATATATTATATTTTTGTCTATATAGTCTATATAATATCACACATGCTGCAGCATAGCAATTTAGACCAATGTTTTTTTTTGCATCAGTCGAATTTTTCAATACTTAATTTCCAAAAATTTGATTTGGAAATGTAGACTAAACAGACTACAATACAATTGATAAAAGTGGTCGACCCTTCGTGTATACACTTCGAGCCGATGTCAAATCTGTTTTCAGAACTATGATCGCTTCACTTACATCGATCGACGGACGAGAAATTGGTCTAAATTGCTATGTTTCCTGCGTATAAAATAAATTGCACCAAATTCCGCGCGGTTGTTAAAAATAATAATTGTAATACCATCGTGTAATTTTCTTTTTCAGTTTCCGCACGGAGCGCGCATTTTTAGTCGGTAATAAATTCCTTCAAAATATATACCATAAAAAAAGCACAATTCCCGCCCGGTGGTACTTTATTTGAAACATTTTTTCTAGATTCCCAATAGTTTACTTAAAACGTTGAACTTTTTTTTTCTGACTTTTCTATGGATCCCTCGATATTACACGAGAAACAAACGATTTAATTATATTTAGTTACGAACCAACAAGCTTCATACTCAGAATAGTTTTACGTCTGTTTTGCTTTTTTATAGTATTATATATTTAGTCGTATCTATTTATATTATTATTTGTTATGAAATATTAAAATATCATTTTTATCAATGTAAATTTATGACTCGCTCGTGCTAATACAATTCGATGGAGGCTATATTACAATTGCAATTTTGCCGACTTCAAAAACGATTTTTACCAATTACTACTATAATAATATATCCTTTGGTGAATTATAATTAATTATACATTTTAAAAATATATAACGGTAAAAATACGTAATAAAATATACTAAAAAAAAAAAATCAAAGAAGTTTCGCCGGTCTTAAAACTTAATAATTATTTAACTAAATAATTGGATTTCCGACTAGGTAGTCTAAATAATTTAAAAGTTGTGAGGGGGGTGGTGGTCACAATCTTCGTCTCGTGCACTGTTCGTGGTATAGTTTAATTGTCAGAAAAACGTAAACCAAAGTCGAAACGAACGTTTAAAAATATAATATAAAATTCACTCAATTTACCATAATATATATTAGAGTACCTAAAATTGTTTGAATAATTTATTGTCAGATGTGCGAACACCAGTTTTACGGCAAATAGACACCAATTGAATTAGTCGGTGGGTTGGGTGGAAGGTCGCGAATTAATAGAATCAAATAGAACGTCGATTTCGGTTTGTACATTTTCCTGCAGGCTTAAGCTAATTAATGGACGGCAAACGCATAGCAGTGAGCTGTTGCGAAAAGCATCGATTTATAATGAAAATTAAATTACAAATAATAAAAATTGTTTTAGAAGTTATATACAAAAAATACTGTATAAAATAAAAATAACGAAATAAATGTAAAAAATATAAATTCGAGCGTATGCGAAATATGTAATATAATATAAGTACGAAAAAATAAAAAAAAAAAGGTGTAGAAAAAAGTTAGGTCACATGCTGTAATATTATGTTATAGGTTCCCCGTGTGTACTTACGACGGGTTTCGATTTACAAATACGGATTTTATCAATTTAAAATTTGAAATTATATATGCGCACTCCAAAGTCTTTACGTACAATAATATCGGTATATAATCTAAACCTGAACAAACAAAATGTTCTTGAAAGTTTTGAGATGTGGTCAATGCCGTGTGCGCCCGCGTGGCAGGGTGCACACGGTACACAGGCCTCTATTATTAAAATGGTGACCACAAAACTTTATAATATGGTGCTGATAAAATTCAAAAAGGCCTCAAGTTTTGGCGAAAGCACTTGGTGTGGAATGTTGGGCGAATATGGTGCGAGTTAGTCGGATATACCGAAAACCAAACGACAGCATATTAAACGAAGTAAATGAAACCGGGAAAACACTTGGTACGGTTCAAGTTAGAAGATGGAATATGATGGGACACGCTCTGAGATACGCGGACAAGGATTCTATACGTTTAATAATACGGAGGGAGGATAACAAGTGTGCAAAAGACACCGAGGATTATCGAAACCATCATATATACATAAAAAAAAAAAGATTCCCGAAGCAGGGCTGACAAGCAACGGAGAGTTGAAGAGACTAACCGGCGATAGGGAACTAGTGCGGAGGAATTATGGAAAACTATGAAACTAACCTAATATCGATAGTTGAATACCGAATGAAAGATAATATAAATACGATACATAGGAGGAACTTTTTATTGTTATCAGGTTGTTACCGCCGCATATTTCGGTAAATTCGAATTTTTGGAAGTATTATCCTGTCCTGTATATTGTCATATAATATTATGTTTAAATGGTTGTTTTACCGATCGATTTCAACGATTCCATTCTGACAAAGAACCATCACGGTCCAATTTTAGTTTTTCCAAATTTTCAGCAAGAACAAACAACTATATATCGACACCGTTGATGATGGCCACGATTAAAGATAGCATATGGCGGTTGTCCGACGAACTATAAAAAAGTGATGTTCCTAGTTTCCTTATTGTTATCACAATGACTAGCATAACCGAGTAACGGCGCTAAATAATGTACATATCTTAAACTCTGATGTCCAGTATTTAATTTATATCCTACGAGCATTATAATAATGCTTTCTAGAGGATCGTTGATAATGCACGAAACTACGAGTCTCGTTAAATCATTTCTTATCATAGGCAACCCCGTATTATCTTTAAACGTTACGATAGCAGACGATTTTAGATAGGCCAAGATGATATTTTGATTTTTCATACCGAACCCGCCGGTCAAACCTCGAAACTATATAATAACTTCCCGGTTCCAAAAACGAATCTATCAATATGACAAACACAATTTCGTATGTTTTTGGAGTTTGGTAATGACGATGAATTTTATAGTAGACATTATTTATTAAGAGTATCATTTTCACGAAATCGGGTGAATGTAAAAGTTTTTTTTATTGAATATCGTTAAACGTCTATAAGTTGACAAACAAAAATAAAAATATTTATACATATAAAAAAAAAAATAAAGTTTTCGTCCGTTCTCTATGTTGTTATGTATATAGCTGAGTAACGTATACGTAGTTTGACCAACGACCACTGTATATTATTTTCAAAAAACCTGCAGCAGACGAGACACCCTTAACTATTTTGTATAGGACTATACGGTACGCGTTTATATATTTATCTACGTAAACAACGGTATATAAACTAAAACGAAAAATCTTTTCTCCCCGTATTATCGTTCTGTGTCTAAAGATCAATGATTTTTTATTGAAACAATAGTCGTCGGAGACGAGAGCCGAGAAAATAATAATATATGTTTTTAACGAGTTCGCGAGCCGCGTGTCGAAAGCGAGGGGGTCTTTAACCCTCTATACCGTTTGTCATAATGACTGCGGCAGCGCGAGGGGAACTGAGAAACTATATATATATATAGTTTTAATCTGAAATTACGAGAATAAAAAACGAAAAAAAAAATATTACGGTGAATGTATTGTTTTTCTGTTGTTGTTGTTGTATTCAATAAAAACTGCAAGAAATTAAAGAAATTGATTGTTGTAAAGTCATTACAATATACGAGTCGAACAAAACGAACGACTTGTGGGGATTTTAAAAGTCGTAAAAACAAAAAAAAAAAATGTTTATCATTTTAGATTTACATCTTGGTGTTTTTTTTCAACAATAAAATATTTATAATACGAAGAAAAAACTTAGCCCGGAATGTATTATATATCGCGAATCGGTTGTTTACGAAAGGGACCAAGTCACACTTTTTTTTTTTTTTTTTTTGAAAAATGTATCTAAGTTTACCTAACTAAACTGATTATACATTTGAATAAATATTTATTGTCTTGGAATAACATGGGGTTTTTTATTTTTAAAAGTCCTTTTCATAAGTAACCGATTCATATATATAGTTTGTGTGTGTATTTACGACCGGTTTCGATTTAGAATAATTCATTGTAAGTTCCGCAAGAAATGTAAAAAAATAAAATGCCTTTAAAAAAAATTTTTTATTTTTAATCTCTATTAAAAACTTTTAGACAGTGTTGTTTTTTTTTTTTTTTTTTTAATGTTATTTTTCGCGTCGAACGTCATTCGCGTAATAAATGTACACGTCACTCTCATTAATGCTAAGTACGATATATTTTCCTACAATAAACACGTGTTGAGATTACGACGACTCCAATAATAATAATAAAAAAAAAAAGCTCCCGTACACCGTTCTCTCGTTTATACATTCAACACGGAGGGTTTGCGTAAGTTTTTCTCGCAAATTCTTTCCGTCTCCCCCGAACGAAACGACGTCGTAAGCGGACGCGCTATCCCGTCCGTATTTAAAAGGGGTCGCGTTTAGGCAATTTTCTCGACATTCTTTAGAATAACTGAAAATGTATCAATTCAAATCCACTATCAAATAATCGAAAGTAAACCACTCTCGTCTATAAACTATTGGGTATAGTTTTTGCCCGCACAAAACCAATTCTTATTGCAGTATAACACATCATCACGATGGCGAATCCGTGTCGTTTATTAATAATTCATGAAAGAACAAAAAAAAAAAAAGCAGCATACCTCTGTGGTTGGACCGCGGAAGTCTCGGTCCGTCGACGGTGATTTTTATGGCTTTGATGTAGTTGGCGACCAACACTACCCGGTCTTTACACTGGACCGTGATGGTGAGCGTTAACAGTTTACCTATAATAACGATAAAATAAAACTTTAAAACCCCTAAAAAAACCATTTAGTTTTCCACCGAGCTCCGGTCATATTTCGCCCTAATACAATTATTATTGGTCGAATAAATAAACTACACGCGGATAACAATACGACTGGGGTGACGGTAAAAAATGTTATTATTTTATTGACGCGATGTCAAAACCGTAAAATAATAATATGAAAAAACATCATGTAATGATAACTGGTAAACCAGGTATATAAAAATAAAAAAAAATAATACCTATAAAATATATAAAAACGACAATTTTTTAAAAATATTTTTATTAACTCGTATTTTAAAAACGCGTGGGCATCCGGTATATACGTATATATATATATTTACGAATTTGCGAATTTTAAATTTAAATTTCAGTAGCTAGGTACAATTTTTTATATAAATATATATATACCTATAATAATAATCAGGACCGGATTTATGTAGTGGGGTGCCATTAAAATAATAAATATATTTATATACGATTCGTTGCAAATTGTGTTTAAATTAATTTCTATATATATATTTTCGTGAATTAAACTCACTGTGGTTTTTTGTTATTTATCGTCTCGTGCGGGTATTATTTTGTATTTTATTATAATTATATAAAAAAAAAAATGCGAACCTCTTCCACTGCGGCCGACGAACCGGAGATCGTTGAAGACGGCAACGCCGGTGGCCGACAGGGCCCGGTAGTTTCGCATGTCGGCCGACGGGTTCTCGTCGTTGCCGGCCTGCACGACGACCACGGCCCCGTCGGGCACCTCGTCTAACACGACCACTTTGAACGGTATCGGTAGCGATTTGTTCGATCGCCAGTGGCCGGGCAAAACGGAACAGAACACGGACGGGCTGCCCGTGGCCACCATTTCCTTGCCGTGGATGGCGCGGACGTCCTCCAGGATGCACGCCACGTATTTCTGGTACACCGCGTCCACGTCCTGTGCAAACGTAATCGTCACAGTTATTAATAATTATAGGTCATGTGATTTTGATTTTATCCAACTTTTCGTTCGGATAAAAAAAAAAAAATAAATGTATAGCAACAATCCGGATAAGTAACGAAATAACGTTATGCATTGATACGTAATACGGTTCTCACGAGCGAGATTACGTTTTATACCTTTTTAATATATTACGCGACTTCACGACATTTATAAATATTACAAATTTTTGTTATTTTGGACATTTAAAATATACGTTTTTAAAATAATTTTTCTATACGAAACACGTACACTCGTTTTATGTATACATGTACATTAGATATAATGTTTAAAAAAAAAAAATCGCGTATACGTATTGTAAATAGTTAATTGGAAGTTTGAAATCGTGTATCAACAAGTATCCTGCATTTTCCGGGGAGCTCTCTTTTTAATTAAAAACACCAGGTCCGCAAAATTATAATTGAATATGGTAAAAACTTTTTTTTTTTTTTACATCGAAAAAAATATTTTGAAAACGTACTCAAACAATAACTTATCATGACTAAAAATAAAAATAGGATTTCACGGAGAAACACGTGATTAAAACTATAAAAGTTCACAAGTATTGGAAAACAGTTTTCGATTATCAAAGAATGAATTTATATTTCTTAAATTTAAAATTGTAAAAATTGCATTTAAAAATAATTGTACCTATTTAAATATTTTTATGATATTGCATGACATATTCAAGAATAGTTATCTGCGTGTAAAAATTAATCGATGTTAATTTGATGTATGCGTGTTTATTATTAGAGCTATTAGAGTGTCAGTGGATGAGCATTTGTTTTTTTTTTTTTTTTTTTAAATGAAAACTTTTTATTATAAATTACGAACCAGCTGTAGTTTGAAAAAAAAACCGTTTAAAAAACTTAAAAATGCACTATAGGTTATAGAGGTAATAGGTACTTGCCATGTTATTGGTCGGTGTCGTGATTGTAGTGGACCTAATGTTGTTCAACAATCGGACATGTATTCGGAGGATAAACGAAAAAAAAAAAAAAAAAAAAAAAATAGACAAACTCGGCGAAATAAAAAACGGACGCGCGCGAAAATCTGTTCGGGGAAGACGTACGGAATTACGAGAACGCGCGATTCCGACGGTAGCCGAACCGGCACGAAGCGTACGAGGGGCACGACTGGCGGTGGTGTCGAAACGGACGTGAGCGACAGGGGTGGTGCGGAGTGTGCGGCGTCGTATGGGGTGCAAAAAAAAAAAAAAGTGAACCAAAAACGCGACAAACCGCGTCACCGATCTCGGCACAACTGAAATATTCCGCACGCGGACGACGGGACCTCGGGACCTCGTGTTATGTCGTCCCCCACCTCGCGCCGCCGCCGAAGCCGCCGCTGCCACCACCGCCGCTACCGCGGGTTGCGGCCACCCGACACGGCAGTGTGTTTTACGTATTTTTTTTTTTTTTTTTTTTTTTTTTTCCCGCGCGTTCACTCGCCTCCCCCTGCCGCCACGCGCTACCGTATAAACTCGACGCGCGACCGACGTCCCCCCTTCCCCCCGCCCGTCCCGGAACTAGTCGTTCGGCGGCGGCGTACACAGTCGTCGCTGGCATCCCCTCCCACCCCGCCGCCGGCGATGACGACCACGCCCCACCCGCCGACCGGTGGCGGTGGCGGCAGCGGTCTTTGCGTGCGGCCGGGGTTTTTATCCCGCAAAACGCGTGCGGCCGCCGCCGCCGCCGACGCCGCGCGCGATTACGGCCGCGGCGGCGGCGGAGGGGGTTTTTGATTGACCGTACTGCGGTAGCGGGCGGCGCGGTACCGCCACCGCCGCTGTAACGGGCACACGCTGCTGTACTCCCACCGCGGCCGGGCGCGGCGGTTTGCGGCCAACCCGTCGACTAAAAAATGCCCCGCGACCCGACGAACTTCGGCGCGGAAAGAAATCGCGCCGGCCGGGGGACGGGCCACCGGAGCGCGGCGCCCGCCCAGTTATCGGCGCGCGCGCCCGGTGCGGTGTCCGCGTGTGTGCCTGCCGCTTGTGTACGAGTCCGCCGACTTGGCGACGGGCGTGCGTGTGTGCGTGTGTATACACCGGCGGCGACGACGTCTTTTTCGCTACCGCCGCCCCGTGAATTACCGGCGTTTCTGTGTATACTTACGTCGTCAACACGCCCGTCCCCGACCCTCTAGCGACGCGGTGTCGGTTTCTTCGCGCTCGCCCGTTTGTTTTCCCGCTCTTTCAAGGTCGCAGCCACCTCGCCGTCTTTATCGTCCCGTCTCTCTGGGTCAACGTCTCGTACTTACTTTTTTTTTTATTTATTTCTCATCCGTTTATAGGCACTCCCTTTCTCCCCTCATACCTTAATCATTTCTTTTGATCGCCGTCTACCAACCTCCTGTCCCCTTGTAATATTATTGGCGATTAAACGGTTCTCATAAAAAAAATATTTATTATATCGTTTTATCATCCATCGTAGGGGTACAATCACACGCTCCATCACCGCTTCGTGCTATACTGCGATATCTATAGGATTCCCTGTCTCGATCTTATAAGTACCCAATTTCACATCCCGAGTGTGTATAACGATATTAAGCTTTTGGTTTTACAAAGGTGTGTTTGCTTTTGTTTTGCCTCGGAATTCACTTTTTCGGTTAGAATAAATGCTCAGAATTTTTTATGTCGTTTATACACCTTAAACAATGGTATACGTTTTTCGAATATTATTTCAACATTTCTAACGTTCTAGTCGATATTGGTTTAGGTTTTATTTGATGTCTGGGTTAGTTCGGTCATAAACGTTAAACAGTTAATAAATAGCAATTTCTCGGAAAAAGTATTTGGAATTTCGAAAAATTGTTCAAATAAAGTGTATAAAGGTAATATAAGGTACCGTCTGGCGAAAAATTTTCAATGACATTAAAATGTCGGAGCAATTTAACTAATCGAAAAATTGTTTTCCGATTAAAAAAAAGTCCACACACGATTTAATTATTGTTGTCTAACAATAATTATGGGTCGAGGACTTTTTGGCGATAAAGACAAGAATATTTTTTTTTTAATATAAATATTTAACTATAAAAAAATTTACATTTTATTTTATATACTTACTGAGTATATGCAGTCTTGTGAGAGTAAAAAAATGTAGACGATTTATTCAACACAGTGATCACAGGAATAAGTTTTTCTTTGCATATTCGAGAATATAACACGGGTTAGGGAATATTTAATATATTTTATAAATTGCGAAAAAAAAATACTAATTTATTTTTATTTTAATATAAGGCAACTGAAAAAAAAATTTTTTACTAACAACTAATAAGGAATATTGTTTTTACACGTTTTAATAAATATATAAATATATAATTATATATATATAATGTTGTTTTAAACGCTGTTACTCTTTAGTGCAATTGTGCAAGTGTATATTTCACTTAAACAATTATTTAAGGAATATTGTCAAAAAAAAAATTAATAATTTTAATGAAATCCACTTTAAAGCATATATTGGTGTTTTATTACCGATTTTTTTTCGTTTATTTTTAGGAGAATATAATCAGAATATTAACATTATTTTTGCGTTGTTGAATATAAATCCGGATATATAATCTAATAATATAATATAATCTATAATACTATATATACGATATACGTATAGGTTATATCCCTTATGCGAACGAAAATGAAACATTATTTCATACTACTATATATATATATATATATATATATATAGATTATACGGTATACACAATCGAGAGTCCTTGCAAATAAAATTGATATAATATTATATATATAAATAAAAAAAATATATTTTAGTAAAACAATGATAATATTACATAGTGCGCGTCAAAAGAATTGCACGCGAAACCCGACGACACCGGGTTGATACCGGTGTTCGTTTTATTATATGCGTATGTATATATATAGTATAATAATCCTATTTGTATTTATTATTATTTTTTTTTTTCGTTTTTACGCCTCGACAATGGAATCTATGTAAAAATAATAAAAAAAAAAAAATAGGGTTATATACGTTATGTTTATATATTTTTTTCATTAATCGACTACGTCCTGCGCTCCTATTTATATATATATATTTAATATATTAAACCGGATTGTCCTGTCAGTCGATCACGCGTTTCAACATATAAATATATATATATATATATTTGACTAAACCGTTTTCCGACACGTAATAATATAATAATAATCGCCAGTTAAACGTATAAAGGTAAGTTGAACACGTCACAATTTCCGGCCGACATTCGGTAGACCGACCATATCGGTTTTTTTTTTCCTTTTCTGTCTTCCCAAGACAAAACAGCGCTGTAATACAATACTATACACTACAGTACTGCTATACTGGCAATTTGTGCGTCAATTCGCCCGCGCGGACACGGTATAATTATCTAATTAAACGATATATGTTTTATAGGCGTGCGCTAATCGAATACGAATTGCCCTCGTCGTGTGTATCGTTATAATAAATATGAGACCGGCACAACACGTGAATTACGGTGTGTACACCATTATTACTACTACTACTACTATTATTATTATTATTATTATTATTATACTGACTGTTCTGGTGTCGTTCTTGTTGCACCGGATAGCGTTTTGACCTTAATCCGATTATCAGTATAAAATATAATAAACCGTATCGCGCCTCTAATATACGGCGCGCCGTCGCGTTTAACGAGCTCGCGGAGGGTCGTCGTCGTCGTCGCCGCCGCCGCCGCCGCGCCGGCACCAAACGCGGGACCGTAATAATAGCGAAATCGTTTCGGTGTAAAACGCGGCCCGTCGCCTAATAAATATTGAAATATACGAGTGACGTGTGTTGCATACGTTTCAAACGTTTTTTCCGTCAAATATTTCACCATACAAGCACTTATATATATCGTATGTTATTGTCCTACGCGCTATAGTTTTCGAGTAAAACTCAACCTAATCAACAAAAAAAAAAAAAAAACCATCCTAATTGGCCGCATTTCAATCGTTTCGAGGCACGACAGGGGGAGGGGTGAGTACTCATCATCAAAATTAACCTAAATTACTTTTAAATTGTAAGTATCGTACAAAATGAGAGGGACCCTTATTAATAAGAAATTAATACAATTGAAATTTAAGGACCACCCTAATATACGAGGTCTGTTCAAGAAGTACCGGGATTTTAGTTTTAATAATTACAAAAACGATGTTACATATTATTTAAAGATATCTCCGTCAAAATATTCTCCTCCGGACGATATGCAGTGATCCCGGCGATCTTGCCGTTATTCAAAAGTCCTTCGGTACTGTTCCAAAGTTAAAGTTATGAGTTCTGTTGCCGCGTTCGCTTTAATTTCCTCTATATCTTGAAATCGTTGTCTTTCAAGCGCAGATTTTAGTCTTGGGAATAGAAAAAAAATCACATGGGGCCTGATCAGGAGAATAGGGAGAGTCTGTGGGACCACAGCAATTTTTTTATCAGACAAAAATGCACGAATCGACAGCGCTAAATGTGCCGGTGCATTGTCGTGGTGCGAAATGATCGCCCGAATTTGACCGACGTGTAATTTTTTTATGCGATGCGGTCGACTTTGTGCGCCTACTGAATATACTGAAATATAAATATTTACCGCAATCGACCACCGGTGGCGTATAATTCGGAAATATTATCGTGTCTAAAAAATGTTAGTATAACCAGTCGATCGGTGAAAATTATTCCTCGCTGAATTCCAAAAAAAAAAAAAAAAAATCGATTTATTATCCTTGGCATTGGTTTTACGTTGTTCTTTTTGAAATCATCTCATTTGGTAATATTCGAACATTATTGTGTTTAGTACGCTATTTTTTATGTAAACTAAACAAATGATTAAAAAATCAATTTATTCTCATAGGATGATAAAACATATAAATCCGGACTATAGATGTAGCTAGGTAATTTTTTTTTTTTAAATTCCGAGTGTCTAACGAAGAAGCTATAGAGTTATGGGAAATTGGACATTTCGGCGATAAAGGCAAAAAGTACGGTGCAACGGTGAAAATTATTTTCGTTGGTCACTTTAAATTTTTTCAAAAATCCAAGGCCCATGAAAATAATAATAGTAAAACATTCGTACACATTCCTCGCTCCGGTCAAAATCTAAAATTGCTGTTACAATTTAATAATTTGTACGGAATTTTTTTAATATTCATGGGTAAAAATTATAATATCGCCCTGTACGGTATTTCGCTGAATTATATATTATTATAATATTTAAATTGTTACATATATTGATACATTTTGACCATTTTATTGTTTCCTTCCTATGTGCATAAATACGTATACACGTAGCTTCTCTATAAATATATACGTAAAAACATACAATTTTTTTATACATTTTAACCGTTCCTAAAATATATAAGGGTCGGAACATGAGCACGCATATATATTAACGATAATTTTAATGAATACATTATCTGTCGGACGTCGGACGTATATATTATAATATATACCCGTGCTTATAACTTGTTCGATTCAAAAAAATCCCTCGAAACTTTTCGGTAAATTAATTTTCGTACGCGTTCCGTGTACAGAAAACCGTCGGACGAGAAAAAAACACGACGGTTGGGGATTTTTAACGGTCGCGGCATTATGCGCGCACACTACAGCCGGTATACTTATATATTAATTTTTTGTTGTTGTTGTACGTACGTGTTTTACATACAGGGTAAATATTTTATCTGCACAAATTACGAGTGAATTTGCAGATTTCAGTTGTTTTTTTTTTCTTCTTTTTCAATCGTTATAATTAGGGCTGGGATTTCGATGCACTTTGCATTGTTTTTCAAAGCTTACTGTGCAATGCTCGTCTTGTCACAAATTTGTTTTTTGTACACTTGAATGAGAATAAGAAAGTTTATTTTGCATTTTTTGGCATTTTAGAGTTTTTGGAGCATTTTTTGAGTTTTTGGAAACCAAGTGTATGAATTTGAAATTTTATTTTAAGATTTTAAGATTTTTACACCAACATGGTTTTTAAATAAATATAACAGATTATAAGTAGGTACTCGTAATTCGTATTATATTATCGGATAAGGTTTGAGTAACCTCTACCCGCATTTCTTGTTAAATAATCTTAAATCGGTAAAATCGACGTCCGATGATATTATCGTTAGACGTTCAGTACGAGTTTTGTCGTCGTTAACACCGTTTTATTACTCTAATTTTTTTTGATAATTTAATATAAAAATGCCAAAAGTAAAATGTTTGACAGCGAGTCGACTGCGTGCGTTTGTACAAGAATCTGGTCATAATATTTTTTTTAGGGCATTATTTAGAGTTTTTAGGTCATAAAAGCATTTTTTTTAGGACATTTTTCGGGGTTTTTTAGGGCATTAAAATCCCAGCCCTAGTTATAATAATACTGCGCATATTTACCGTGCGTTATAATTCGGATAACTTACAAACCGCATATTATTGATGTCCGATACAATTTTACCGTCGCGTATATTATGACCGATCTCGGTTTTTATTCTCCGTATTTTCAGAAAGAACAAATTAAAAAAAAAAAAAAAAAAAAAAATAAATAAATAATAATAATTAATAAATTCACCCTGTACACGCGTAACCGGAGTGAAAAAAAAAAATATATTTCCCGTGCAATATAATAGTAATAATAATAAAAAAAAAAACTCCCGAATACCCATTGGGATTTACGATTAATATTTTTCGAATATTAATAACAACGACTCTCAATAAACGACTCGCCGCGACTCGTGTAAATTATCATACACGATAAAACACGCGCGCACTTGTACGTATACAATATACAATAACAACAACAACAACAACAACAACAATAATATTGCGCGCGTACAATATGTGTTTCGGGCCACAGCCGGCCGTGACACCGTAATACCTAGCGGCGGAAAGAGCGCGCGGCCACCGCCGGAGCTTTGGGGGTCCCGTCGAATGGCCGCACAATATTATTGTTAATTGCACTTCATAATGGTTTGTCCGTTGTCGGCCTGTCCCGTTCCCCGTCCGCCGCCTCCCGCGGGCCTCGTCCGGTTACAATTACGCGATGTCCCTTCTGTTCACCCCGCCCGCCGAGGGCCCTTCCCGCTACAATATACATATATACGCATCCCGCCGATGTATATACAGTTTATAGGTATGTGCAAAGTCATTAATACAATAACGACGGCCGTTATGCCGACCCCATCCGCTGCGTTTATATACATGTTATTATATATATATAAAATATAATATACACACGCCGCCGATTCGCTGGTTTTACGCGACGCGTGCGTGTATATTATGGGCAGTTTAATAACGTTATTACGCGCGCGGCAGTGTCCGCATACGACTCTGCATGGTCCCAGAGAAAATGTGCACGTCCAACGTATTGAAGCGCGCGTCCACTAGCGGCGCTGCGACATCTTCGGGACTTCTCGTGGTCGGGGAACCGCGACGCGCTAGCAAACCGATCGCCTAGTGGACGCGGACCGGTGCGATATTTTTTGGAATCCGTTTGTTTTCAGCAATCGTCGAGTACCTAATCAACAACGGTCACGCGTGTTTACGTTTATCCACCATAAACCATAACCGCCCGGGAGGCGGAGGAGCAGGGCTAGTCGGGGCATTTGCCACCATTTTTTTTTTTTTTTTTGATCATATATAAAAAATCTCAACAAAACTAACCAAACCCAACAAAAACAAGACACAACACAAATAATGACAATGTCCGATAATGTTATTTTCGTATGATAATATTGATAAAAAAAAAAAAAAAAAAAATATATTATACCGTAAATAAATTGGCGTGTACGCGGTTGTCCGAATCGTCGATAATAATATTATGATAATTACAGGGCTGGGATTTCGACGCGAACCCTAACGGCACGGATCGCGGTCCAGGGAGTCAACCGTTCGGATCGTTGGCATCGGTGACCGCCCGGGAGCCTCCCGCCACGAAGCGATACGATCTTCTCAAAATATTATCCGTCCCCTTTAGTATTTAATTCATCGAATTCCTGCGGGGTGGTATTATATTAACGTGATTGATAATTATCAATATATGTTCAGTGTACACCGCGTGTTTTTTTTTAATTTTATTAACAACAACTTTTATACTGTTGTCCTAATATATTATAGGTGCTAATATTATTTTACTTATTTCAACATTTCAGAAAAAAGCAAACTTGGGAGGGCACTTATCATTTTTATTATTATAAAAACTTTAATTTGCTGTATAAAACACACCAAAATTATCAATAAAAAAAAAAAAAAATGTCGGTGGGAGGACACATGCCCCTTCCCCTGGATACGGTATTGGCTCGGAAACGCTGCTAAATTGTTGGTAATAATAGCCGTCCCTCGAAGTTTTTCCCATTTTTACCACTGCCCGAGAACTTCCTGTTTTGATACTGATTTCATTGATGGCCGCGTGCTTTTTTCGGGGAAGAGATATTATCAATTTATCGATATTACGGGTGAGGGGGATGAGGGCAGTGTATGCAGCGCCCCCTCCCTGCGGATTCTTGCTCTCCCTATAAATTTATACGTCTAAAAAAGCCGGGTTCGGAGTTTAAACCGAGTTTCCAATAGAATTAATCGTAATAGAGGCGCAGAACATTGTTCAATTGTTGCGATCTGTTCCATAATAATTGACCGGATCGACTAGTTTCGTGATTACGGTACGTATAGGAGAGAACGTGCAGGAAAAGCAAGCCTTATCACTGAAACTAAACTATTTTATCGGCAATAACGTGCCGGCAGTTCGAAAGATATGCAGTCCATAATACGAAATTATGGTATTACGATACTTCGGAGGTTAACTTAAGTTGGCTTGCTTCCCCCTGCCAGCAAAGTCTAATATAGCCCATGATGCGTTTATATTATTATCTGTGTCTATGTAGTTGTCGTTAGATATTTTTTTGAAATGTTTAAAATATTAAACATGGTTGTCCAACGACCGTATGCTAAAAAAATGTCAGTGTACAAATCGAATCCGAATTATTCGGATCGAATATCTAACATAGTAAAACAATAGCCCCTTATATCGCCGAGAAAATGTAATAAACGCATTTCTGATATCCTTGTTAAAAATGACCTATCCGACTTATTTACGTGCGATCCAATCGCCATAATATATCGGCAACAGTTCTTTCGAGCTTATACGAAACGTTTTCAACTATTTCCGTCGAACCGCAGAGAATACCGTATATAATTATTTTGTTCGGTCAATTATACCGTAAGTATAGAAACGTATACCGAGACACGAAAATAATAGTAATAATAACCCGACAATAGGAATCGCTGCAGTGTTGCAGTCGGTATTGGTATGCATATACCATATACGATGTGTGCACGCGATGATGACCATCACGGTCGTGTGCATACGTGTGTGTATTATAATATGAATACAAAACGGCGGACCCTAAAAAAAAAAAAAAAAAATAAAAACCGACGTATAACCATTTTGTTATATTATATTGTTTAGGACGTATGTTACAAAAAAAAAAAAAAAAAAAATAATAATAATAGAATAACCTCATCGTGTTCAACAAACCGACTTGGGGTACCGCTGTGTCCTATTGGATTATGGACGGTGGGTACACGGTGTATAATATACGGGGAAAAAAAAGAAGAAGAAAAAGAAGAAAAAACCCCCGAACAACTAACCGAACAACTTACTTACGGCCGAGCTGATTTGGTAAATATATAATATTGTGTACTCGTATAATTTCACTTTTTTTTTTATTTTTTTATTATTATTATTGTGCGTACGCGTGTATAATACACGCGAACCAGTTACCCATTGCAATATTCAGGGGAGGGGACACCGAGGGGTACCGTATGGTTCGCGGCCGTTTTCGTTCCGCCCCGCCGATTATCCGCGTGTACATGTGCCCGCGCGTCGACTCGTAAATTCCGCCGCATATAATAATACACCGACAATACGTACGGTATCCGACGATATCGCCGAGCGTGCGTGCGTGCGATTCGTCGTCGAAAAATAATATATTTATATATATGCGAAGAGGGAAAAAAACCATATATATATATATATATATATGTACACTTTTTTTTTTTTCTTCTCATATTTGCACATTGGAGTTATCGTCCCGGAAGACGATCGCGAGTATTAATAATATTAACGCGCGCGCGCGCCCGTTGTTTGGCCGCGCGTATATTTTTATTATTGTTATTATTATTGCGCCGAAAGCGGCGGCGGCGGCGGCGGTAACGAACTCCGCTGCAGCGAATCGATAATAATAAATAATAAATAATAAATAATAATAAACAATACGGTCGCGAAGACATGCGCGCGGCGTTGATCGTCGCGCGGCGCGCGCTGTATCCGTATAACCACCGTATAATAATATTACGTATGGCTGGAAGATTGGTTGCTGTGACGTGATAACAGTGGCCGCCGCCGAGTGATTAACGACCCGGCGCGATGTGTATAAGTGAAATACGCGTATTTATAGGGTGTACGACGACGACGACGCGCGCGTGCATTGTGTTTTTGGCGACAATTCAACCACCCCGTCCGGAGTGCCTGTACACGGGGTGTGTATAAACGTACCTACATATATATATATATATATATTGTATATATTGTATTTATTGTATTTATTGTATATATTGTATATCGACGAGAGGGAAAACAGTCCGACCGACTACTATAATAAAAGTTCCTCCGCCGTTGTCGTCTATTATTATCATTGTTATTATTATTATTTTATAGTACCCGTATAATATAATATATATATACATACATATTATTGGAATGGACAAAAAAAAAAGAAAAACACGATCGGTGCCCCGTGACTAATCGACGGACGACCGTTTAAAATGCGGCAAAACACAAATAATACTAATATTATCGTATAACTCTTCTGGGTTTCCGGTCTACGAGAGTTTTCGCCGCTACTTCTGCCGACCTTTGGGGCATTTACGGACGGCCTACAGTTTGTCGGAAAATAATTTATCGCGGTATAAATGATAAACAGTTTTTATACGATTAATTATTGAGATCTACGAACAGCGATGGGCATAATTCCCGATCACGGTTATTACAGAATGCGCGCTCTTGTACATTCTACACATGTGCGTGCACTGTAACCACACAATTCCCCTTCTGACTTCTAACTGACTTCCTATCGGTTATCAATTGATAATCACGGAATACAAAATACGGTTCCGACCACATTCGGGGCCGTTTCCCTGTTGGTTTCTGGGCCGCTTTGATTCTACTACCGACGATAATTATAAATATTCAATCGAACTATGAAGCAAAAATAACTCGTCTAATTTTGGTTTTACAGTCAAATCGCCAATTATAAAACGAATAGACCACGATATTGTGGTTTTTAAAAGAATGTTAATTTTTTGTGCAGTTACAGCCGCACATTATATATAATACTATAATATGATATGATGGTAAAATGTAAAAAAAAAAAAAAAAAATAGCCTGCCAATTAAAGATAGCACACCCGGAAAAAAATAAAAAAAAATACCAAAATGACGCCACTGTAATAGATTGTACACGTTTTGTTTGACAAATATATATTGGCTGCTTTACGAATGTGATAGTAATAGCACCTATAACAAATTAAATAACATGAACGCATAATATATGCGTAATACGAGCCCTTATATTGATTATCACCCACATGCACGTCACGGTATTAATATGTGATTTAAATTAATTGTCCTATTTAACAACCATGTGGGCGTATTGGGAATGAATTCGATAAGGGCGGTACTGCTGCAGTAGGGGTCGAAATGGATTTATTGAAATAATCTATATAATTTTAACCAATTACCAACGCGAACGGCCGTTAATATAATACGTAAAAATAATAATAAAACAAATATAATACTACGCGAGCGTAAAAAAAAAATATCCATCGGAACGAAAATTAAAACTAATAGAGACTTATTTTTTTTACACAACAGCTATTATTAATATTATAATAGGTGCTTGACGTCGTCGTGTAAGTACTTTATATACACACGTATATATATAGGTATATTTATTGAGCTTTGATCTATACTGACATTTTTTATACATATTTTTTATATATATATATATATACTAGCGGTCGTGTTAAGAAAAAAAATAATTTAATTATCCGTAAAATTCGAAAAAAAAAAATAAAAAAATTAATATCCAATACACATTTATACATCTCTGTGAGTTATATTTGAAACTCCGCAGCGTGCATATATTATTATTATATTACGTACGGGTGTAGCAATCGCAACTCAACGTCGAAAAGATTTTTTTTTATTTTGTAAATTGATTAGGGATTAATGAAAAAAAAAAAATAAATAAATAAATAAAAAACAGTAAACTATACACGCAATATAATATATTGAATGTATACGCAGTAGTATTATACAGGGTCTCTTACGAAATATACCCATTGCGATATATCCCGAAATAATGAAAATAATCAAATTCTATTATTTTTCTTTTGCTCACAAGCATAAAGACTATAAATATTCATGTTCCAACTAAATTTATATGTTTCGGTAACAAATTTAAAAAAATAACTTTCTATTTTATTATTATCGAAAAATTTAAAAATGGCCATTTTATTATACGGTTTATTCTTCTGAAAATGTTGACGTTTCGAATTATGATTTTCATCGACCTCGTGATTTTTAATATTTATTTCGGTTTACAAAAAAAATATTGTATAATTTAATACCGTAATACAGTAATAGTGTTTGAAACGTTCTCATCTTATTTTCCCATATGTTTTGTTTATCGATAAACGCTATTGTGTTTAATACGTTATTTTTTTGTAAACTAAAAAAAAAAAAAAAAAAAAAATAATAACCACAAAATTTGATTATCTTTATAATTTCGGAAAATATCGCAACACGGGTAATCGTAGTTTATTTCCGCGGGACACCCTGTATAAGTACCTATACGGGATTTTTTTTTTTTGCACCGGCAGTCACGTGTTTAAATTTTGGGGTCGGTGTCAATATATCTATAGGCACACCGAAAATCGTGCTGTAGCGTATATAACAAAAAAAAAAAAAAAAAAAAAACTGTCGTATTTTTACGAAAATCCCACGAGATTAAATTAAAACCCCCGATATTGTGTTTTCCGATCTCATTGACGACTCGCGTACCTATATATATACATATATGCATGTAAATAACATTATAATACTCGCGTATTGTGTCTAAGCGTATACGTATATAGGTGTGGTGTCCCGTGCGGGACTATTGCCAAAAAAAAAAAAAGAAAAAGAAAATCACCCGAGCCCCCCATTATCGTGCCGTGGGACCGCGGGCGCATATAGAAATTCGACATAATCGTCGGTTGTCTGTCGGTTGACATTTCCGTTGCCCCGGCGAGCGCACAATAGCCCCGGCCGTTCGCCGCCCTACTGTCGTCGGGCGGTGGCGGCGGCGGCGGCGGCGGCGGCGGCGGTGGTGACGGCGGCGACGTAAACCGATACCGCCAGCCGCCGGGGCGGTTTTCGGGACCGCGAGCAGATCTCCGCAGAGGCAGCTGCGAAATAGTAATAATAATAATAATAATAATAATATATCGATATCCGTATAATGCAGGCCACGCACACCATGGCGAAACCATTGTGGTCCCCCCTGCCTTGCCCGGTCTATACCGTTTACCCCCATGGGAACACTCTGTTGGAGACTCGTCCGAAACTGGCCGACAAAAAAAAAAAAAAAAATAATAATAATAATACAAATAAAATAAATTGTAATATCAACTCACAATATAAATAATACGTGTACACACGTCGTATATCAAATATAAATCATCGCGAAGTGTGCCCTCAAATAAAAAAAAAAAAAAAAAAAATAGACAATCGTCCCGGCGGCGGCGGCGGGACCGAGTGTTATACGTATTTTTTTTTTGTTTTCGGACGTCATCGTCGGGGGAATACAATATATATATATATTTTTATAGAACGTACACACACGCGTATACAATGTAACGTAAAATTATATGTATTATCTTATACGTTCTTCCGAGAGCACGCGTGCGTTCTTATACATACGTGTATACGTATTATTGTACATTGTATATGACGGCCGGTGGCTTATATTGTTATATGCATACGTAGAACGCGTACTCTGAGAGCTCGAGTCTCGAAAAAGTATTGGTGGGTCTATCAAAAATGCGCGTGTAGGCTTCGGGTTTTTATCTGCAGCAGCAGCCCGTGTGCGTATAATGCGGATTATGATTACGATATACCTACGCCACCGGCGCTTTGAAGAACACCGGCGCTTATTGTTTGCCCGTTTTAATAACGGGGCCACCCTCCGAAACCATTAAGCTCGCCCCGGGATCGTATTTTCAACCCCCCCCACCCACCACCTCCTCCCCGTTCCGTCTACGACATGCGAAAAAAAAAAAAAAAAAAAATAATAATAATAAAAAATGCACGCGTTTTATACCCGAGCCGATGATACGAGCGCGGGGCAATATTATATATTATTAGATAAATAATACGTATTTATAGGTACACGGCGTGAAATTGCAGAAGCGCGTATATCGACGGCGGCGGTCGATCGAGCTGTCGCGTCCGACCGTATTTATAAATAATGTGGATCGAAACGCACGCGCGCGGCATCTGCGGCCCTATTACACACGTATATTAATATTATTAATTTCGCCATTACTAGACCGAAAACGAAATACCATAAACGTATCGTCGAGTTTATAAAACGCGGTACACGGCGGCGCAATTACGGGGTGGCGATGCCCTGGTGGTCATGAGCTCGGAGGCGAAACCGAACGGTTCGAATACCGCCAGAATGTGCTTTGGACCACGTCTAGAGAGGTCCAAAATATCGATATTCTGCGAAAATATCGCGTCGACATACGATTCGTTTTAATCGAGTTACAACATTATTAAAAAACACCAAAAAAATCGGAAACAACGTAACCGTTTTATTATTGCCGTACATTTTCTCGTTTATCCTACGTTTTTTCCCCAATTGTCAACGAAACCGCAGTTGTTTCAACGCGTTCAGAAATTGTGCTATACTTTAAAATGGGAACAAGATTTCCAATAGAAACGCTGTTCACAGACGCGAGGCGGGGGAAACGCACACACATCATAGTAAAACTAATACGTTAATACCCATATAATTTATAATATTAAAATACGCACTTATTTCCTAATATGATATGTGAATATAAATAGTACCGGATAAAATCGATTTTGAACGTCGAACCCCAGAATTTTTTTTAATAAAAGGAGAGAAAAAAACAAAAACAAAAAAATATATGAAATTATCGATCTTATTTACTCAAAGTTTTAGACGCGGTTTATTGTCAACTTTATAATCGTTTGGTAGGGACGCATAGAACGCGTATATTATGTACCGGCCCATCCCCGATTCGTAATTCGAGATTTCCGGTAGTGCATATTGTTTGAAAATATAATACTGTTCCCCGCCCGTTTGTATAATCCCGTCGGTTCTTTTGACGTGCGCATATTGAATAATCGACGGTTTCAAATTAGTCCCGTTGATCGATATCTGCGAACTGCCGCGCGAGCAGCGCAACACAATGCAACACGAAAGTGGTCACCGCCGTCATCGTTTTACCGATAAGGATTAATGAATAATAACCGGTAACAATAAAAAAAAAAAAAAGTTATGGGGCACATAAGCTGCCGGTCGACGGTCGACGGTCCGCCTATAATTTTTATACTCTTTTGCGCGTCCTTTCCGCCTCCTATGTACGCACGTACATACGCATGTACTCTCGCGCGCAGCAGCTTGTCGACTTTCCCAGTTCTTCTATACACACACACACACACGGTGCACTATGTATACGTACAAAAGGTCCCCGGTATACAAACTCCTACACGTATACATATTGAAAATTTAATATGTATACACGGGGCTAAATTGGACTGGTGCGCGATGGTATCATTTGAATAATGGTGATGTGCTCTCTTGGACCACTATGTATATATATGTATATATATATATATATATGGGCGGCAGGAGGTGGCGGGTTTTTGTAAACAATGCGACAAGGGATCCGTGCTGCAGCGGGAATATATACGTATAGCGGGAGTCGGTTGATGATGACACGGAACTGGTGTACGCCGGACCGGAAGTAATGCGGCCATTGTCCAAAGTCCGGCGCGAGAGACGAGCCGGGGGTAAAAACGGGGAAACTTTGGCAAACAATGCGCGCTCGCACATCAGCCGCTCCCCCCCACCACCACCACCACCACCACATCACCCTCGCCCTGCCCGCTCCGCCACATCGGCTCACCGATTTCGTCTCCCGTACGCACACACTAAAACCGAACCGGGGGAGTCACCTGACCCCCCCCCCCGCCACCGCCGGGACACCGTGTAATAATAATGTACGCGCATATAGTATAGCGAGCACTGATTGACAACCCCTTCCCCTACTCTTCCTCCTCCTCCTCCCACACCCAGACGGTTATTATAAAATAATATTATAAACTACACGCGGCCGACTTTATAATGGCAACACGATAGATTGCGTGGAGTAATATGTGTACGAGTATATCTATATATATAGATGGGTAAGGGCGAATCATACATAATCGAAAACTTTTCGGCCGCCATTTTGATAGAAGGACTCGGTGGTCTTTTTTTGATATTCTTTTTTTTATATATATATATATATACGATTAATTCCCTCCGTCAACAGTATACACTTAAAAAGTTTCAAATTAATACTGTACACACGGCGGCGGGCTATAACGATTATTATCGTTTGAACGATAATATTAACAGTTATTAACATGCATTTGTATAAACGAGTAAATACATAATAATATTGTGCGATGATATGGAAATCGTATTATATAATACGACCAAGGATGACGACGGCGGAGTGGAAATCAAATCGTGGCCGGGAGATTGGAATTCATCCCGGGCCACTCGACATTTATTCGCCCGATAAAACGCCAAACAAATTGTTCTCGGAGCGTTCGGTTTCAACGTTTATGTTATTGTTTATAACCTATACAAAACTACATAGAATATTCTCAATATTATAACAAACACTATTTCGTTAAACGGCTACGAGAGAAATTTGGTTTTTAAACAAAATTTGTTATGTGAATTTGGTTGATAGCCAACTTTTAAATTAATTGAAATGGAGATAATAAACATAAGTCAATCAACAAGTCGTTATAATTTGAAAGCTGTCGACTAGTCTGGAAAATTACAATTTCCAGACAGGCCACTCCGCCCCTGACGAATAATCGTTTATGACGAATAACAATATATTTTTTATAGTTTTATTTTAAATAAACTCTTTTAAAAATAAAAAAAAACAATTCTAATAAAACTTAATTTTATATGTTGAGTGAGTTAAATGGTTATGATTTTTCCAGGGGTACCTATAAAAAAACGCAATTTCCTTCAATATTTTTTCTTAGATTTCCGACGGTTTTTCTAGAAAATTAAAAAAAACATAAAATAATAACTACCGATATATTAATTTCATTTTTGTTGGTTATCGTGTAACCTTGGCTACAAAAGGGAAACCAACACGACTAATATTAGAACCTAAGCAGCTAACGGAGCTTTGTCCAGAAATCAGAATTGGCTTTCGATTGAATTATCTATCGTTGCTTTTAGTTTATATATGACTATGACTTCCAAACTTCCAACCTAAAACAGTGACCAATCCACTGGTGCAAACTACTACTAATATGTTCGGTTTTTTTTAATTTGTTTTTTTTTGTGAATAATTATCTAATTTATTATTCCTGTTGAATTTTTTTTTACATTAATTAGATATATAAGTAATTTTGGTTATATATATATATATATATAAACATTAATAATCTGTGTTTGGAACGAATGCGTTAAAATATTACCGAATAAATAATGGACTTGTTTATTAAAAAAACATTGCAAAGTGCCGCCGTGAACGTGTTTGGTTTTTAGTCTAATATGCGAATGTGATTTTAATTCATTTATTTATCGTTAATTTATTCAAGTCCCGTTAGAAACTAATTGTGTTAATCATTTATTAGAAATAATGAGTTATCCGATTGTAGCATGTCGGTCAAGAGTATAAACACACAAAACTAACACTAAAATAATGTTCGTGATAAATATGATGTAAAAAAAAAAAAATACGCGTGTTCGTTTTTTTTTTTTTTTAATTTTTTAGGAATACTGTTGGAAATTTAGAATTTTATTTCACATTTTCGTAATTTCGCATCATTTTACATAAGGTGAGGTTGGGTTTCTAGTGAAAAAAAAAAAAAACATATATCCGTAAAACTATATAATACGAGTATAAATTAAAATGTCAAGAAAATTAGAATATAAAAACGAAATGACGGTGTTTAACAATGCAATTAATTAGGTAACTATGTTTTTTAAATTTATTTTCTACTTAAGCACCGTATGCGAAAGATTGATACACCTAAAATATATTAATGTATACGTATACGTATCTAAACAATTTAATATTATTTTATTACCGCGTTTGTATATTGTACGGTTTATTGCCTGTATTATTATATTATAAACACCAACAATTTATAATGACGAGTTTTATGAAACTTTAGGGAGTTACGCGTAGAAGATTTAAAAAAAAAAAAAAAAGAAAGCTAAATATATATATTTATCTATATAATCCCTTTGTAATAAAAGATTTTTTAGATTTTTTTTTTTATTATTTCTGTCTTGTGATTTCCCGGCCGTGTACTTTGATGAGGTTACGCCGACAGATCGGCGTAGCCGCCTCGCGCGCACGCCGACATCCGTTACGAGTTCAAAGTATAAAGACCGGCGAACAGGACGAGAGAGGGACGTCACGTCTGTCTCTGGGGAGACGCGAGCGCGGGACGAAAGCGGATAAAAAAAAAAAAAAAAAAAAAAAAAAAAGGGGGAAAAAAAGAAAGAAAAAAAAAAGAGATAAATATAATAAACATGTATATATTGCGCCGTTGCACATTGGCAATATCGCCGAAATCTCGTGCACATCGCGGCGTATACATTAATAACACGGGGGTCCCGCCGCCGTCGATCCAACGTTTTAGATAGCGGAACAAAGCGGAGAGCCCATGAAAGACACCGATGATCAGCCGCCGTTTTCGTTCTCGTCTCATAAATATATACGGTGGTCGAGGGTATAAATATATATATATATAAGGAGGGACCCGTAGTCTCTTTTTAACCATTCCGAAAGCACGCGAGTTTGTATATTATATACATAAAATAATACAATATGCTCACGATAATGCAGTGGCACCACACTCTGTGTGTGTATATATATAGTATAATATTGAGACCGACGAACTCAATGGCCGCAAAAACGCTTACGCGAAACGTTAATGGAGCTATTATTATTATTATTATTTTTTTTTTTTTTCATTTTTATTTTTTTTTTCAATTCTTCTTCGCTTGCTCGTGTCGTCCGTGGACCGTCTGTCGGCGCTTCACTCCGTCGCCGCGCAATTTTATACACATACCGCGTCCTGCCCACCGTTCGGGGTCACGTCTTTATCCCGCGTGCACTTATATAATCCCGGCAAAAAAAAAAAAAAAAAACAACAACAAACTAAGTAATAAAAAAAAAAAAAAAAAAAAAATAAAAATAAGGGACTACTGTACGTGTATAATAGGTTTTAATGGAGCCGGCTTTAATCGCCATCATCGGATCACATCGTCGACGGCGTGTTTTTTTCCATTTGCCATTTTATTTTGTATTTTGTGTTTTTTTTTTTTGCTTTTTTCTATATCGACTATCCCGTGGGAAGGGTCGTCGTCACTGAAATGTGAAAAATCTACCGATACAGAACTCCCGCTCACGCAGCTAGTATATATATATATATTCTCATTTTCTCATAGAAAACATGTAGATAAACATTTTAGGTCAGAGTACAAGCGCAATTTTATAAAACGGTACCCTTTTATTCTGCATCAGTGTGCACAGTCCGTGATCAACTTTTAGATTATATATTCAAGTACGTGTGTTGTCCGCCATGATCTATAGATTATATAGTAAAAATACGTATAAACCAAAAATTTGGAAAGTATCATAAGTTCGGATTGGGAAAAGCAAAAAGGAAAAAATACAGCGAATATGCGTTTGATCAGAAAAAGGGGCATTTTCACTTAAAAAAACAAAAATATTTTTCTGCAAATCGGAAAAAAATTTCCAAAATTTTCGTTTGATGTGTATTTTATAACGCTGTATGGTAAAGAAACGCGTAACAAGAAGTATTAAAAAGAATGTCAGAGGGAAGGGTTGCACTGTGGAATATAGTATCAAGAAAATAAGAAATTAATTGGTTGGACGTGGCGGGTTATTTGGATTAATAATTATAGAAGGGTTTGTGGAAGGTAAAAATTATAGAGGTAGGCCGTGGTTGGAATATATGCGACAAATATTGATGGCCCCAGGATATAATGCCTACGAAGAAATGAAGAGAAATGGAAGCGACGGGCAATAGTGGAGAATTGCTTCAAACCAATCTCAGAATTGGCTATACAAAATTAAGGAAATATATAATTATTAAAAAATTAATAATTCATTTAAGAGTTATATAGGTTGGATTATAATAGACACTTGTAGGCGCAAACGTTTAAAATAGCCTATATAGAGCATTATGAATACCTAAGTTTGAATTTTTAGCGGTCGAACATTTGGTATTTAATAAAAGAATCGGCATTATTGCGTGGTATAGCGTCGATTTTCTATTAGTCGGGTTAATCGATGATAAAACCGCCGGTTTATTGTTGTTTTTTCTGTTTTTTGTTTTCCTGTTCGATAAAGGAAATACGTAAAAGGGCGTACATATATATAGTTCGGAAACTAAAAAGTAATACTCGTGCGATTTCGGGAAGGCGTCGCCTTATTCTCGGCAGCCGAGACGGAGGACGCGCATAAAGAAAACCGTGTACTTATAGAAAATAGAAGGAAAATACTAAAAAACGATCAGTTTATCACGGACAATTGAACTGCCTGATGGAATTCCGGCGACAATATTGTTATTTTGTAACGTTCGAGTATACATATATATATATATATATTTATTATATGCGCGCGCGTATGTGTGAGCCAGCGTTATATTCCGTGGCTTTCCGATACTATCGGTTTCCCCATTCCGTCAAATTGGAATCCGGGTGATTCTCCCGGTAAGGTTGTATTTTTTTTTTTTTTCATTCTTTCTTTCCTCTTTCGTTTTATACCGTATTATATTCGGTGGCGAATAAAAATCGGTTATTACCGCATAAAATAGCCCCCAATCTATTTCAACCGTTCGAATCCGTGAAATTGAATGGCGCGTGCAGGAAACGAACGCTCGCGTATAAATATAGCCAGAGTACATAATAAATTGTCTACGAAACGGAAAAGAAAAAAAAAAAAAGAAAAGAAAAAACGCACCGAAAAGGTAAACCTCGGTGGCGGGCCTGAGGGGTTAGGTCAGCGGTTAACCCCCTAGCCAATCGCCATTTTTCCCATAGGTTTTAATTTAGTAAATTATAATTTATACGATTGTATATTTCATTGATTCTAGTTTCTGCTATAAAAGAAATATGACGTATTTTGTCGTTCTATAAGTAAAAGCATAGCATTTCCGTTTGAAAACTCGTCCAGTGACCAGATTGATAATAATAATTATTATCATTTATCACGATTTTTCAACAGCCGGTTGAGCTGACAGACCTAAACGACAAATGTAAAAGTTTATAGTTAAATTTATAATGAATAATTACTCATTTTATTCGGGTCAATCTACGAATTTTTAAATTTAATTTCCAATGTTATTAATATTTATTGGTAACTCCGCACGATTCGATTTGTGCGTCCGGAAAACTTTTTCATCAACTTTGTCTCGACAACCGGGCGTCGAGCACTGTGCCCTATACTTTCATTTTTATACACTTTACGGTTGAAATAAACGAGAATAACACAATATCTAATAATATTATGCGATATAGAAATTATATGGGAGTAACACACGGACGAAATTAGCCGGGGTTTGCGGGGAACCGATTTTACAAAAAAAAAAAAAATCGTATTTTTCCGGTAAATTAAACTGCAGCCCGCGCGGGGGTGGCAGGCGACGTGCAGTGTGTGCCGGCGTGAGGGCCGGAAGTTGGTGAGCCGGTGAAATATTACACGGTCAACCCTCTTAGTTTCACGCGATAAACTTCACATGCAACTGGAGTGTTATTCATTGCCGGGTTATTTTCGGCGGTTGGTGGGGAAGAGATATAAAAAAAAAAAAAAAATTAGTAAAACAAATTGAACGATTTACGAATTGTAAAATATAAATATAAAAGGCCAGCGATAATATTCCACAGATAAATACCTATCCCGCGCCCGTTATTAGTATATAATATTATTTTTCCAACACGAACGACGCGATTCGTTTGTTATCGCCGCGCAATTTATAACCCACCGTTATGTTTTCCACGTATAATTATAGCGATTGACCTTTTCTTTTTTTCCTTTTAGGTTTATAATATATACGGGCGAAGAGACGGGCACAACGAGTTTTAACGTTCTATACAAATTCCACGTTAATTGATAGTATTACGGAAACATTCGAATTCTAATATATTTTATTCCGTTGTAGAAAAGTTATCGTATACGCAGTTTTAGATAATAAATATTTATCGCCACGAAAATATATATATATATATGTTTTTTTTTTCTACTAAAGTAAGTGTACATTGTTATTATTGATTAACTGCAACATGTTGTATTGTCGTTTGTGTAGAACGAATAACAAATCGCAATATTATCGTTTTACATACGAAACAAATCGTATACGAATCATTAATTTAACGATTATCACTATTATATTATTTCCTATAGGTAATATTATAATATTTTCTATTTTTTAGTATATCTAATTTATAGTCGACATTAAAGCGTTGCCACTAGCCAATCTAGCCTAAATTTAAAATTATTGAACGTGTATGTGGTTTTGATCGAATTGTATATTAAAAATAATTATTTGTTATCTATTTGAGATCATGATGGTTTTCTTGTCCAAAGGAACAGGCAACATATATTGTAGTTACATTTTTATAATAAAGTAATAGGGCAAAATTAGAAAAAGAAAAAAAATCAATATTTCTCAATTTTGTGGAAAACACTTCAAACACTATAATTATACATAAAATGATCACTGTTAACCAGATTGATAGCTATATGAGGGGGAGACAGGTGAATCGCTCTCCCCCTCTTGGGCCGTACCATTATATATTTTCTTAGTATCACCACATGTTATAAATAATAATCATCCTGATTACTGCGTCTTAACGTCGTTGATTTAATTTTAGTACAATTATTATTATTTTTTTTTATTTTATTTCAAGCACGTAACATATTTGAAGAGAATTTTTAAATACAAATCGGCTAATCCCCGGGACTTTTCAATCTGTGTCCGTAATTTTTTTTTTTTTTTTTTTTTTAGGTCAAAGACCAATATTGAAAATTTCAGTATTTTGCAATCGAACCGTTATGAAACGCAAAAGAAAAATTGACCGTTTTTTTTTTTTTTATACATTATTTAAAAAAAAAAAACTTTCTACAGACGCCTTTTTGACTGGATTAAGTTAGTTTAACTAACCCCTAACCTACGGATAGGGTATTTTATTAATTTTACTCCCTTTCTCGTTGCCCCATTTAAACGTCAAGTAAACCGTTACCGCGTGCGGCTGCGACGTGCAACGGAGAAAACTGCAGCAAACGATCATCGGGCAATATAATCTCGGATTAGTGATACGTCAAATACGAGGCAGCCATAGTGACGTTTTCACGCCAGCATTGTGTACACAAGCGGTGGCGTATTGATGTGCTATTTCCGAAAAGAGCTTTCTATCTATTTATATATACAGGGTGCCCCACAGAGATATACCCGTTGCGATATCTCCTGTGATAAGTTGTAATAATCGAATTGTGTTTCATTATTTTTGTACGACTCGCGGGGATACGGGACTACGAATATTCGTATTTCAATAAAATTTATACAGTTTGGTAAAAAAAGAAAAAACACTTTTTTTTTTTTTTTTAATTTTAATTTTATTATTTTCGCAATATTTTTAAAATGACCATTTGATAGAGTTTAATCTTCTGAAAATGTCGACGTTCAAACTATTGATTTTCATTGACCCCCGTGATTTTTAATGGATTTTATTAGTTTACAGACAAAACGGCGTAAAACCAAATTTGTCGGAAAACGAGATGTGATCTATTCGATAAAAGAAATATTAAAAACCAAGTGGTTAGTGAAAATAAATGTTAAAATCGATAAATAAAACGTATGGGAAAACGAGATGAGAACGTTTCAAAATACTACTGTTTATATTACGGTAATAATTTATACATTATTTTTCTGTAAACCGAAATAAATATTAAAAATGACGAAGTCAATGAGAATCATAAGTCGAAACGTCAACATTTTTATGAAAAAATAAACTCGATAATATGGCCATTTTTAAATTTTTCGAAATAAAAAGTTATTTTGATAAATTTGTTACATATAAATGTATTAATTGAATTATGTATAATCTTGGTAGTCCTTATCCACGGTAGTCCGTGTTCAATGTTGACAAAAGAATAAATACAGAATACGATTATTTCTATCATCTCGGGAAATACGGTAACGGGTATATCTTCGTGCGGCACCCTGTATATAAAAACGGTGAAATAAAATTGTAATTCCGGGTGTTGTTGGCGCGTTTAGCTTTATTTTCGGCGAACAAAATGGAATTTCGCGCCGTGACGGCGTGCGTTCGTTTTTTGTCGCGTGTTTTGTCGACACAATGTATATATATATATATATATATATTATGGCCAGAATATAGTTAAATCGTTTTTTTTTCTTCTTCTTCTTCTTCTTCTACTATTTCCCGTTCGTTCTCTTTGCCCCGTCAAAAACAACAACACGGCAACCGCTTAATTTTTTTTTTTTTCCCCTTATTTTTGATCCTCCGCGCGTGAATCGTTACTTATACGTACGGTAACAACAACGCCCGGTTTCCTACGACAAGTGTTTCCGTACGTACATTATTATTATGTACACAAAACGTCACATTTTTTTTTATTATTTTGTTTTTTTTTTTTTTTTTTTTTCCCCCGAAACGTTCGGATTTAGTCACGCTATATAATATATTATAATATTACACAATATATAAATACGACGGTAGAACGCGTTTCTTTTGGGCCTGCCAGCGTGCGCTACCCCTTAAAGTGTATATATATATATATATATGTACATATAAAATAAATTATCGTGTCCGTCTCCCGGACACGCCGGAACGCGGAAACGCGTTTTATACGGTTTTCGATCGTTTTTGTGGTAGTAGCGTTTATTATTATGTTGTTTTTTTTTTTTTTTCCCACCGTCGCACAATACGACATATTATTATAATACACGATATATATATATAGATACACGTAATAATATACAATACGATATTACGGGCGTACGGTATACACCCGCGGTACGGTGGGCATTGACCGTACGCGTTTCAATGTCAAGTCCGAGCCGCGCCGCGGGACCGCGCACCGTGGCGCGTGCGTGTGCGACAAACGGACGACACCCGGCGCGCAGAGATAGGGTTGATTTTTTTTTTCTCTTCCTCTCTCTCACACTCTCTCTCGTGTAAATCCAAAGGCAATAACGGACGACCCGCGACATTGTATCGTACCGATGGTACGTAGCGTGGGGTAGTCGTAGTGGTAGTAGCGTCGACGACAACAATACCCCGACGGTATCCCATACACGTCTATACGGAAATATTATAAATAAGACGGCGGTATGGTAGCCGGCGGCGACCGCGGGAAGACGGGCCCGAGGGACGACGGCACGGCGATATAATAAAATAACGAAGTACGCTGCGGGAACCCACCGTATACGGTGGCGGCGGGAGAGAAAAAGAGAAAGAGAGCGGAAACATTTTTTTTTTTTTTTTTTTTTTTGTTGATATTTATACACTTTCCTTTAACCCTTTTCGGACACGGTTTATATAAAGGGCAGTTTTACATAATGCATACGTATAAGAATAAGTACGCGGGCATTTCGTACGTTATTTTATAGGTATAACCTGACCGACCGGCCGTGTAAAGTTCAAACTCCGGGGGCGTTCGGCCGTTATATTACAATATAATATAAACCCTCGTGTACAATTCACTTCTGCGTCGTGTCGTTAAGAGGACGTCGTACCCCGGCTGCCCCGTGTGTGTGTGTGTGTTTAGACGTAATTTTGACGAAACCGTCGAAAACAATTCGAATTCACTATCGACAATAAACGTACGAGTCGTCCCGACGGTCATTATCGCGAGTATTTGCCGTGAAATCCTGATATGAAATAAAACGTACGCGGAACACCGTTTATATATCGAGAAGAGGTTTTATCGGTGTCTTAGCGTGCATACTTTTTTTTTTTTTTTTCTGATAACATACGAATACGATTAAAGTTTTTAATTTGAAAACTTTCGGTTATAATCGCGTTTCTTTTTACTTATAAAAAAACTATTGTGGATGGGGGAGGGGGAGGAGGACGGTGCTATCGAAAAATCGGGTACGCTACGACACGGATAAAATCCAACTGTGTAATTGTTTTTCTTATTTCCGATGGTTTTTTGTTTATATATATATATATATATTTTTTTTAATTTAAAAATTGAAATGTTGTCCTCTCACCAACACGACGAAAATTACAATTCAAATCACAATGACTAAATTAGACAAATTAAGTAATTATTTATCACCCTAAGGGGATTCAATACCAGCTGTGTTTGTTTTTATCAAAATATACCGGAATTACGCCAATTGTATCGACCGTATTAATCAGATAAAACTTCTGAAAACATGCTTGAATTCGTCATGAGAGTTCTTGTTGACGTGCTGCGAAATTTCGGTAACTCTATTCTGAGTACAAAAAAATAGTACACACAGTTGTCCCGCGCAAAACAGTTTTTAAGTCGGACGCCCGGCTCGCGTGTACAAATATAAAATATCGTTTAGTAAACGGTCGTGTATCGGCCTAAACGCGTCACTCGTGTACGTATACGCATACACACACGCCGCACACTTGCCGTACCATTAACCGTGTACCATCTGGAATACGATGTTTACAATTATGTGTTCTTGTTTCGCCAAAAGTCCGGCGGTACCGCCGTCTCCAAGACGGCGCCAAAAAAAAAAAAAACGCGTTCCTGCCGAACAAAAAACCTTTTCTTCACCCCCCCCCCCACCACTGTTTTGGCGACACCGAGTCCGTAAATAACGCGGTATATTGGTACGGTTTTAAATTATATTATTCTATGCAGTCGCCACCGAGCACCGGACACCCGTCACCGTCGGTCGCGCCAAAGATATTATACCGGACGTAAGCGGATATTGCGGATAATGCGATGTCGTCTGAACCGTAAAAAGTGGCGACAGTGTCCCGCTACTATGTCCCGTACGGTATATAGTGCAGTGGCGCCGAACCACTTAAAAAAAAAAAAAAAAAAAGGCACGACGGGACATTTCGCCGTATAATTACACACCCCGGACCTACTAAAAACATAAGCGAATTTCGATAGTGTTTATGTTGAATGATAAATCAACTTCGAATTTCATTTACTTATTATATTGAACAAATTATAAACAAATAAAATATCAAAAAAAAAGGTTCGTTATTACATTCAATGGATTTCCGTTGTACGCCTAACATTAATTCGTAAATTACGCCGCGTACAAACATAATTGATGTCGTCTATGTCTGTTCGTCCGGGCCATAATCTCAGGAACAGACTCATCGAATTCACGTCAATCGATTGAGCAAGTCCGTGTAGTGTCATAGCGATTGCTCTACCGTCGAGCTACCCCTACCGGCCGGGGTTCGACTTCTGTCGGCGTTTCCGCTATTTCCGTGCGGTTTTGGCGGTTATCTATACGGTCCGGGGCGATGATGCGACGGGGGGAGAGGCGTGTAAGGGTTGAATTCCAATTTTCCCGCCGTAATATTTCATTCCGTGCGCGTAAATCAATATTGTATTGGCTATGCAGATATAGTAAAAACGATTTCGATCAATTATTCCGTAGCGGTAACGCCGGAAACCGTTTGGTTGACAAATAAGAATCGTCGCCGGGCTACACCGTAAAATTACGATATAATATTTTACCGCAATGGAATACGTCTGTCCGGACATCGAACAGCTGATATCGTGTTACACTTGCGACACGCAGTCGTTACCGCCGCTGCAATTGTGCAAGGCGTCGCACGTGAACTGCGGCCCGTGCGTGCAGTACATGTCGCATTGCGCGTGCGGCGATCAGTTCGACGACGGGCCGCACGTGCTCCTCGACTGGGTGGTGTCGGCGCTGAAATTCAAGTGCAAGTACCAGACGAACGACGTCGGCGTCGGCGCCGAACCGTCGATGGCCGCGGCAGACGACGGCCGGTGCCCCGAGAACCGGTGGTACGCTGTCCACGAACTCCGTCAACACTACCTGTCCGAGTGTCCGCGTAACGTGTTCCCGTGCCCGTGGAGTAATTGCGATCACGTGGGCCGCATCGAAACCGCGGCCGACCACTACGAGGCGGCGCACAGCCCGTTCGAGGTCCTGACGCCCACCGACCTGGACCAGTGGTACACGGTTACGTTCAAAGTGCCTTCGTCGTAAGTCCCGTTGCCGTAATATTATCTGTAATCCCGGTGTCGTGTATAGGTAATACGCGAGCGCGGTCCACGTACGTAATAATATCTTCACGTATGCACCTAATATAATTAGGGCCTGGTTTCACATATCCCGAGCTATCAATAAAACGCTCTAAAAAAAATAGTCAAACGCGTCTATTGACCGCAACAATGCCCTTAAACAATGACCCGAAAACGCATCATTTACAACTGCACAGTTTCCTAGACTTTGGACACTCAGCTGCTCTCTAGGACTTAGAGCACCACCCGATAATAATAATTTATACATTCTTATCCAATATTATTGAAATCCAGGAGCTAGAAAATACACCGGGCACCACTTGTTCGCGCGCAATTATTCATCAATCGGATTAGGCATGTACGCCAAAAGTTCCAAAACTTTGGGTGGCGATTGAACTTTTGGCGGACTATGTTTTTTTTTTTCTACAAAAGAAAACTAGTATTATTTTAGATAGCAATTTCTTATTATATTAAATAAAAAAAATACAGTTTTTATATACGATGTAAATCATATGATGGGTCGCTAAAAAAAAAAAAAAAAAAAAAAAAATAAAAATTTGAAAATGGGTCGTATTGCGAATATATTTGGAAACCTCCGGTGTACGGTGTATAGTGCCCAACGGGAGGTGGTCGGGTTCACCGGGCGAAACAAGTGGGCACTAGTACGCGTGGAATGCGATGTGCGAATGTGTATGTGACTTGAAGCTAGAACAAAATAATTTAATACAAATTATGGTAATCGTGGCTTGATTTGGTTTATTGTTGTTGCACGCGACAAATAAAAATCAAACAAAGTATTGAAAATAAACGAAAATAAAACAGTATCCTTAAAGATAATTAATTTAGCACTTTTGGCTCAACAGCGGTAAACCCGTATAAAAAAAAATGCGATGCCGTTAATATAAAAATGACAATAAACTCGCATATATTACGGAGCGTAGACTGTGCAGCCGTCTACCAAATGCTAAAGAATAATATATCGTACACGGAAATAATAATAACCCGCAAGAATATAAAGGATTGACGATTCGGATGGAATTGAGTAAAAATGATATTTTATCAGCGGCCTTAGGAAGACATAAAAAAAAAAAAAAAAATTAAATGTCGATCAAGTTCTGCTTCGGCGGGGCAATGTTACGCTTCATTGCAGCCGTGTTACAATACAAACAATTAAAACGATGACTAACGGTGACGCAAAAGCTGCGGAATGACTCGAAACTAAAAAAAAAAATATAAAAAAAAGATAAACCGTGCGTAATAATGAACATTAAATATTATAACGACATTAATATACTTGTGCGCGTGCGTATGCGTGGTGTGTGTGTCGGCCGGGACCAACGGTCTAATCTAATTGCGGTAGTGGCGGCGTCATCGGCGGCGCCGTGCGTACGCGGGCCCTAATAATAATAGTGAACCCTCGCGGGCGACGTGAAATAGCCGAAAATTAAAACAGCCGAAAAGTAAAACAGCCGAAAACAACAATATTTTTGTTGTTGGTGCCGATATCGCGAATTATTATGACCGGCATTGCCCGGGCCACACTACCCGCTCGCACCGCCACCGTTAATTAGGCTAGTAGAATTATTAAGTAATTATTTGGCCTTCTTCACACGAGTATTGTCCGTATGAGTTGCTTGTTAGTAAGCAACCCATCGCCACACACTAAGCTACTCTGAAACTACCGTGAAGCGACGATATCGTTTCAGTCTACCTCTAGCCCCACCATTTGTATACAAACCTGTTGCTTAGTTTTCGATATGTCATCAAATGGAGATTCATCAAGTGATGATTATGCGGTTGTCGCCTATTATTGTAACTATCATAGACAGAGAAAAATCAAAAGAATGTGGTGCCGCCCTTATACCGAAAAGAACTTTCACTGCCGCTCATTTGTAGCCGCTGAAGAACTAGAGAAGTCTGATGCTAAGTTTAGAGCGTTCTACCGCACGACGAAAGAACAGTAGGCATATTGGTCTTCAGAGACGGCAGGGCAAACTGCATCGCTTGTAATATTCGGCGTCGCTCGGAAGTAGCGTCGTTTGTGCCTTTCCAGTACTTAATATAGGAAGTGATTTACAAGATACTCGAGTATCCGTCGCGTCGCTTGGCCGTTGGCCTCGTGCGAAGAAGGCCTTGGTCAATGATTGTGAATTTAATATAAGTTTTTAATTTTCTCGTACCGTGTCTATGTGTGCGCGGAAGGTACAAGTTTGTAACATAAGCTAGTTTTACGGCAAACGGCCAACGCAGTGTGTGCTTTTTGATTGAATTTATTGCACCGTGAATACATTTTGTAATCGCAATTGTGTGCGCACGAATTGTGCCGCCCATATCGTAAGACATTTTTCTAATTGTAATTGGTGTGTGTTTAGTTATAGTATTGGTAGTTGTAAGGTAACCGGCTGGCCAGTTTGCGCTCCATAAATTTGTGAGTAATTATTATTATTATTATATTATCACTATAATTCTTGTTCACGTTTATGGCATTACATTTTTTTTTTTTTTTTTTTTATACTTGTTTACCGCTATTGGGCCAGAAGGACTGAGTTATTTATTATTGAATTGTCTATGTTTTGTGATTATTATTTGTCGTGGGCAACGCAAATACAGCCATAGTTCAACATTATTCTGTTCTTAAGTCATTTTGTTCTAGTTTTAAGTGTACACCCCACCACACATACACTAGTGTCCACCGGCGAACCCGACCACCTCGTTTTTTTTGGCCACTATACAAGGCACACACACAAAGTCCGTCGGACGAATCGATTTTGCGAACGAATATGCCCGGGTTCGAGAGATTAATATTATCTGTTCGGTTACCGTATTACCGTGTTTTGCCGTTTCCGTTAGATTACGTATCGGCGGTTTTACAAACCATATACGTTTTTTTTCACAGGATCCCGGCCGTATGCGTTAAAAAAATTTTCAACGGCTATTTCCTGATCGCCGTGAAGTATCCGCCGTCGTCACACCGCCGCAGGAATCGCGACTCCAACCCGCCAATTGCCATACAAAACATCAATCCGGCGGACCCGTTACGGTATACGCACTACTATCAGTTGGATTCGACCGGAAAGGACATTACGATTACCCTGTCGATAATCGAGGCGTTCAACAACTCTTGATATTCTCACATATACTTTTTTCCCTATTTTAACGCGGTGGCAAACCAATTTTTAAAATAACGAAATATATATATATATATATATATATCATCGTGACTGTGATATACGAGCACATTATATATATATATATATAATATAAATATATATTATAAATAAATAATATATATTTAATAAATATATACGCATGTTTTATACGAATTTTAACAATATTGTGAAACAAGCGTTTTTACATTTGCCTGTTTATACGAATACCTTCGTAATGCATGTATGTGCATGTATCTCGATAAGTGACCGTCAGTATAATATTCTCAAAATGTACGCTAAATAAAGGTGTAATCGTGTAACTATGTAAATGCCGTCTATTACAAGTGTTTTATACCAATATGTGTTATTTGTACATTCTAAATAATATAATCCCGTTAGGACGTACTAATATAATGTATAAGCAAAAGACCGAAATAATCGTTTTAACGTGTAATGAACGTCTCCGGTTGTTATTATAATATTACGGAAAAGTATAATATGCACGATAAATGTATTAATATAATTTGAGTCGCTATTTAACGAACTTGATTGTTCTTTGGAAAAAAAAAAAATGCGTTAAAAATAGAAACTTTGTTAAAAAGAAGAAATACAATTTATTTTTCACTTAAAAATTCGTTTTTACTGTACGAAATGTATGCAAATTTGTGTACATCAATAGTACTTGAGCGTTATAATTGCCGACATACGTGTACTGGGCGGAATTCCGAATTTGTCCGCTATACATTTTTTTTGCACACTATTTTTCATCTCATTCGACAACGAAATTTTATCCGAACGGTACGAACGGTGACGACTTGTTGCGGACAAAAAAAAATGCTATAATCGTTTCTATCGGTCGACAATAACAGTTCTAACAGACAAGGTAATACAGTTTAACGAAATACAATACGGGCACACGGTATGCACTCTCGTTTGTCGAATTGACGAGTGGAGGTGTACTCTCAGAATAGTTAAAAATGTATTTATAGAATATAATAATATAAAATTAATTCGTTAAATAGTAACGCGGTTTTTACAATGACGATTTCGTGATACTATAAAAAAAAAAAAAAAAAAATTCGATACGCAGACAGTTTCGTTTAATGCAGAGGGGTTCGACTGTATTATAGTGTTTCACTGGAATTCCGGTATACCGACATTTCATTTTGAGCAGCGCTGGCCGGTCAACCGTTTTCGACACATTTATCAATCAACATCATAAATTATGTATTACTGGAATTTGATACAATTATACCGAATTTTAGCGGTACTCGTGAAGTTGACCATAACAGTGGCGACTGGCTATCCCATTTCGTTTGACAACCCCACGTGTTTGTGACCCGGCAGCGGTCGCATACCACAAAAACAAGCGACCCAAACGAGCAATCGGACTTCCGGGTCCGTGTTAGCGGCCGATAATATATTGATGTATATGGATATAAATTTTGTGAAGACCACCTGTTTGCGATATTCGTACGTCCAATGGTAAAACTGATATATTAGGCACCACAAATCGTTCATAATATACGTATAGAGTGGTTGTATTTGGATAAAATTAAAATTGGAAAATAAAGTATACGTATTAACAACAATAATTACTGAAATATACGAATTGAAAATATAAACCAATAAAATAATATAAACTGTCCGATAGTTTTGCGTAACAATCATGGGCGGGGGGGGGGGTCGGATTTTGGGTGTTCAAACCCTCCTCGAAATATCAGGAAAAATTTAAAAAATAAATTACCCGACCTACTAATTTAATAGTTATTTCATTAATTGCCGAGAGACATACAAATAAAGTAGATTAATATTTATGTATACGAGTACTTAAAGAGTAATAATCTATGGTATTTATGAACATTTTACATTATTTTGTTCTCACCCCCTCGCCCTTCCCACCAATTGTTTTCCTACGTTCGCCAACGGTAACAATATATTATGGTAAAACTGTTAGGTTTTAGCTGTTAATTAATATTAGCTATACAAACGGATATACAAGCTGGAGTTGCGGTGAATACTGCAGATATAGTTATACAAGGGCGTATATTACATGATATACGATCGTTCGGGGTTAAATTCTACCATCATTTTTTATTTTTTTATTTTTATCTTGGATATCTTAATAGTTAAATATATATAATTCAATGTGACATTTAATTAAGACCAGTCGTCGAAGTTTAAAACAGTGTTAACGTTACATCGAAACACATGAATCGAAAATGAAAACTTAAAACTATTGCAAAAAAAGATAATAAAAACTGCACAAATAACTCTTTCGGGGAGGTGAGAGAAAATTACGAGGATTTTGCCTTGAGGGGGGGGGGGGGGGTTACCGACCGTCGTCCCCCCGAATCGTCAGGAAAACGCCACTGCGGGATAGTTATAATATTTATAATAGTATGTTGGCAGGTATATATTACTGTATTCAGAATAAGAATTCGCAACTGAGCTTTTGGCGTTACCAGACCGCCCGGTGGCGGATTAGTTAATTAATCGGCAATCATCTACAGCCGCAGCGCGGACGGATGCGCTAACAACGACGTGATTTCGTCCGCCGCCCCGGTCTGTTTTTATTCGGAAATAGAGTGTAGTTTTCGGAGTTTTTCGCGTATCGGCGAGTAGGCGAATGTATTATATTAAAATATATTTTGTTGTTTGCGAGTGTACGATCAAAATATTATGTGGAAAAAAAAAGAAGAAAAATGAAATAACACCACACTTAGCGATATAAAATTAATAGTCGGCCGTTTTAAACGCAAAACGGACCGGGCGACCGGCAATTCGGCAGTGACACACGATCGTGATTAATATACACGAATCTATTATATACGAGTATATACGACCGTTAACGCGTTGACACAATTTATTACGCACGCTCAGCGCACGTTTTACGTCGTTATTGTACATATGTATATGTAAGTGTACTTGGATTGTTATTTTGTATTTTTTTTCTTTTGGTCAGAAAATATTTTGCCACCCGCCACCCGCGGACCCCGGGACAAGACTCGGGGCGCGCTAACGACGGTCGGACGTACAAAAACTTAAACGGCGGCCGGTGATTAATGCAAAACGACTGTGCTGCCGACGACGTCCGGGTCGGGGGGGGGGCATTTTACAATATCGTATTATATGCACACGTGTATATAATATAATATAATATTTACCATTTAGGCGCGAGTGCGCGTGCAAAAAGGGTATGCCGGTACGACGACGACGACGACGACGGCGACGACCGCCGAGACCGCCGAGACCACCGGGACCACCGCTGGGCGACACCGTCAGATTTCCTGGTGCGACACGTGCGAGCAATACGGACGACTGGCGAACGTGCCGTACCCTTACCCGGTATATAAATTATTATTATTATATCGTGTAGTACATTATTCCCTATACCGTATCCCGCCGGACATTCGTTTTTCGATTAGTCATTAACATTTTAACCATCGCCAACAAAAGGACACCGGCAAAAAAAAAAAAAAAAACGACTAACGATAATAGCTATACCGCCGAACGGTGTAATACTGTCGGTTTTATGGAATTTTATATAATTTATTCGGGGCGAGTGATAATAAAACAACATTAAAATATATGGCATTCGTCCGAGAGTATTTCGATCACCGTAAGCGGCGATTCAAAAAACACAATTAATTCTAATCCGTCGTCTCGGGCAGCTTGTCGTATTCGGTTAAGATATAGTTTGATATTTTGAATTTATGTAATTCGAAGCGCCCATTTTTTTAATTTTTTTTTTTTGCTAGCCATAATAATTTATCCGGTAGGATAAACTCACTGAACAACAGACAAACACAAACTGCGACGTATCGGTGTTTACGAGTACACACAAACGGTTTCAAACATAATTATCGCTCATTTGGTGGATTACAGTCGATTAGATTAGATTCGTGCTCCAATGAGTAAATATCCAAGGTTTTCCTCTTTTTGTGCATTATTGTATAATTTCTATTTCTGATCACATTCTAGTGAGCTGGAATTACTTGCGCTCAGTGACATACGCGTACTACGCGTCAACTTCAACCTAACCTAACGACGCCGCACCATACGTCACGCTAGACTTCGGAGATGCAGAAGTGGTAGTAAATAATGAATGCCAAAAGGTTATTTGATAACAAATTTAACGTTTACATAAAACGATTCGTGTTCCGAATCGTACAACTAATAAAAATTAGTTACAATAAAAAAATACGAGTATTTGTTAAAAACAAAGGATTCGTGGTTTAAATTTGCGGACAGAGTTTCGGACAGACTCCGTCCGAGAAATGCGACTATCACCGGACCGTGGACTTACCGACAGTTACCGTCGGTAAATATGTTCAGAAGATGGATAGGTCCGGTACTGTTGAGTGTTAAACTAATTCTAATTGAGGTGCGAGAACGCCTTTCTATATATATATATATATATACACAGCCAGTAAGGTTGTACGTGCTCGCTCACGGATCGGGACAAGAGAACTGCTGTAATAAGGAAACTGCGGACAACAGGATGTCACGTACTATCATCGGTAAACCGTGGACTTTTTGCGCAACACGTCACTATAAATGTCCCACTTGTTGAGCTTACAACATCGCTATAACCGAGAACACCTGAACACAGTAAACGGCGAAAAATGTACCGATAACGGCTGTTTGTTGCGTTCCTGGCATTTTTAATCACTTAAAAGCGGCTGATTTTTATAACCGGTGCACACTATAAGTGGCGATCGCTGTACCTATATTGAATATATAATATACTTGCATGTGAATAATCGTCACTATAACATAATCCGAGAATTATTAGTTCCGAACGTTGGATTTGTCTCCAAACTTGAAAATGGGGGGTAATTGAATTATGCATCCGGATTGACGGGAAAACGTAATCATCCAGTGACATAACACAGAAAACTAAATGTATGCATAGATTTTCGTATTCGGACCTTTTTCAAGCCTGGTGAATAATTAAAATACAAACTACAACATTAAAAATAACAATTTCTAAATGGATTCATTTTTAATAATTATAAACAGAAAAAAAACCATATTAACAATTATATAAATAAATAAAGACAAAGTATTTAAAAAACAAGCAATAAAGGTTGAAAAAAAATAATAACTATAAAAAAACAAAACGTACAAATCGGTACATAAATTAATAATAATGATACAAAAAAAGTTATGCAATAAAAGGAAAAAAAGAATGATTTCAAAATAGATTTAATCTTAATCTGTGATATTCTAGTTTTTCTTTGTCGCTTAAATTAATCGGCACATCTGATTTTATACCCAATCGTGAGGACATCCAATAGTTGAAGCTTTTGGGATCTGCAATAGAAAATAATATCGAATGAGCATAATATATTATTATTTTACAAGAATATAAATGTGTATAATAACGACATATAGTAGATTTACAAGTTAATACCGGGGAAAGAATGGTCATAGGAAAATAAATACAAAAAACAACCCAACCCATACGGCAAGACAAAATCATGAAATATTACCTAATTGGGTTATTTTAACGTATTCTCTTAGTGTGGACAATATTATTATTATTATTATCTACAAGTGAATTATTTTAATTAAAACAAATGGGGTTTTGTTATTATTAAAATTAAATATTTTTTAATGTAGTTGACTACGTTAGAAAACAATGATATTTCGCTTTAAAATATATTTACAGTCGGGTCTCCTTAGTCCGAACACAGGGCTAATCTGGTAATCGGAAGAAGCTTGAGAATTATCTCTCTATATTTAGAGAGATATTTTTTCGTAGCCCAACACACAATAATAATAATTTAAATAATCACGATCGCCTGTGTTAAGTCGATTAAATGCGTCGCTTACGTTAGTCAGTTGTGTGCTATACTACACAGTGATCGTTTAAAATTACAGAATTAGTTAGAAGTAATAAAAAATTGCAGTTATTGTCTATTTCAATTGTAGATAAATATTCAATTTTAAGGTGAAAGTGCAAGAATATTGATCTATCTTAAAGTCATAGGGAATTCAAATGACCATTTTTATCAATCCCGTTCGGCGGATTAACGAGACCTTACTATACGATAATGTTTACTGTATAGAATTATAATTAGTTTGTAGTATAGTTATGAAACCTAACCGACTTATTCTTAAATTTCGACGATAATTTATCAAATACAATAATTGTTGTCAATTTACAAATCACTGACAATCAGTGGCGTGACCAGGAGGGGGGGACAATGGTGATCACTGATGTCCCAAATGAGAATATTAATTGGAAACGTGGAAATCGTATTCATTAGTGAAATATCAATTCTAAACTGAGTAATTTTTTCATTTTTACGCTCTTGCTTTTACGCGCGATATTGTTATAATTATATACATAACTATTTATAAATTATAAACCATATTATGTTACATACCCATTATTTCCTTTTGATACACCGGTCTCAGATCATGTCTAAAATAACACGAATATCCAGTGATTGGATTCGGTGGGATTAATGGTGTTGTTTCTAATTTCCAAATAAAAAAACAGTCTGCAATAGAAAATATTATCGAATAAGCATAATATTATTAATTAATGAAATATAAAATACGGTTTACACGTATAAAATAATAACGTACTATTACAAGTCCGATACGATTTCGATAAATCGGCGTTTGGTAATGTCTTCATACATTTTCTGCACGTAAATGATGGTCTGAAAACGAACAAAATTTCGATTAATGGTGTAACGAAGGAGTAGGTGGTACCTGAATAAATTACAAGTGATAGAATTTTCTATGCCTAGTAAATCGTATTGGCATAGTGTAATACTACGAGAGAAAGAAAAAGATTATAAATCGGGAATAATGCAATATAAAAGTTTCAATAAAAGTATTAATTCAAAACGAAGTTCGTTGTAGACAGATCGGCATACAAAATGTTCACGTTGTACTTACAAAGAAATATAATATTGTTTTGTAAGATATAAAATAAAACAAATATTAAGACCAAACAATTAAAGAATAACGGAATGTGCGAATTAACAATTATCATTTTCCGTTAGTAATATTTGGTAGGAATATACTTACACCATCTTTACGGTTATATCGGTGATTCTCTTGTTATCAGTAATAGCTGAACCTCTATCACAGTCTTGAAAAGTCACTACGTAAAGAAAATTTATTTTTATGTTAAATTTCAAAATGATTAATTATAATAACATCAAACTAGTATAGGAAGAAAATACTAATACAAGCAAAAATAAAGTAAAATACCAAAGTTTAAAAATATTATTTACTGACAATGTTGATAATTTGATAATAATAATATAAGATTGCGATTTATAATTTATCGTGTATTTTTAGTTAAAAGTGTGAACTTATTGTGCGGTAGATATTTGCTAGTAACAAATAATAATCTCCGTATGATATTTCTTTTTTCGCAATAAACTTTAAATGCTAATAACTAAACTGTTGTAGTTATTAGATTTATTTGTACCATGTGGGCAGTAATATTGTAAATAGTTCTAACTCGGTATATAAAATAATAAAAAATAAACTTTGTAATAATTTATCTCACTTGGTAGCGTACAATCAGCCGTTTCCGTTGCTGACGGACGGACCAGTCGCTTCGGCGTTTCAGGATCAGGCCTAACGCTCGGTCTAACCTGATCCGAAAACGAGCTAGGGATTCTAACTAGAACAGCGTTTGAACGATGATTATGACGGCTGGCTGCCGTCATATGGATTTCCGTACACTTATTTGTAGGCATTTCCGTATACTTTTCGGTAAGAATATCCGTACACATTTTTGCAGGCATCTCCGTACCCTTATTCGCGGGCATGTCCACGCACGACTTGTCGTCTGTTTGTACAACAATATTTGAATGCAGTTTGCGACGGAGGGTGGCCCTCATAGACATACATTGGCTAACCGTACGCATTTCTGTATATTTGTTTGTAGGCAATTCCGGAAAATTATTTGTAGGCGTGTCCGTACACTTGTTCGTAGGTGTTTCCGTACATTTATTATTAAGTGTGTCCATACACTTTTTTGCTGGCATTTCCGTACCCATATTGGTAGGCATATCCATGCGTGACTTGTTGTTTGGTTTTACAACAATATTTGAATTCTGTTTGCGACGGAGGGTGGCCCTCATAGACATACATTGGCTAACCGTACGCATTTCTGTATATTTGTTTGAAGGCAATTCCGTAAAATTATTTGTAGGCGTGTCCGTACACTTTTTGGTAAGAATATCCGTACACATTTTTGCAGGCATCTCCGTACCCTTATTCGCGGGCATGTCCATGCACGACTTGTCGTCTGTTTGTACAACAATATTTGAATGCAGTTTGCGACGGAGGGTGGCCCTCATAGGCATATATTGGCTAACCGTACGCATTTCTGTATATTTTTTTATAGGCAATTCCGTAAAGTTATTTGTAGGCGTGTCCGTACACTTATTCGTAGGTGTTTCCGTACATTTATTGTTAAGCGTGTCCATACACTTTTTTGCTGGCATTTCCGTACCCTTATTGGTAGGCATGTCCATGCATGACGTGTTGTTTGGTTTTTCAACAACATTTGAATTCAGTTTGCGACGGAGGGTTAATATCATAGGTATATTAAGCTTGTTCGTAGCTATTTTCAAACACTTGTTTGTAGGCATTTCCTTACATGTTTTGGTAGGCACGTCCGGTTTGAGTGTAAGCTTTTTTTTGAAAAATTGTCTGTAATTTAATTTAAGACTACATGCAATTTACTATAAATAATACATACGAACTTATAAAACACTAAAAATACCGAAATACAATACGATGTAAAACTATTGATAAAAGACTAAAAAAAACTCGCCTACCAATATAACAGGGTTAGCCAAAGGTAAAAGGGATTCACGAGTCTCACGATAAAATAAAAAATATGTGTGAGCCAAATGCACAAGATTCTTAACTATTGTAATCAATAAACATATAATCCATACATTAAAAAAGTCATAAGAAATTAAACACTCAACAAATACGTTTCATATATATAAAATTACATTATCATTAAATATTTTAAATTCAAAATACACTAATTTTTCTAAAATTATATAATTAGTTGTCGCGCATGGCATTGCCTGTTGATTCATAACATGCCGTTGCCGGTTTTTAATTCTTTCTCCTCGCTAATCTTTTTTTAAAAAGACGACTTCCTATCCCGTGACAACCCAAACAAATATTAATAATAACTGTTTTTGTTTTCATCTGTATCACCAAGGTAACCCTTGAAATTGAATTTTGGCAAAATTTACGCATGCGCACCCCTTTGGGGCCTTTTAAAGAATTCTTTTTTATTTGACCCTTACACCATATATACCACCAAATGTTTAAGTTAATAATTCCAGGGGATTGGTCTGGGCGTTTAGTTGTAAGTGAATAAGTGGTATTAGGCTTCTTTATGTATGGATTATACTTTTAAATACTAATTTTTAATTAAAATATTTTATATTAGTAAATTAATTATTTAGCGTTTTATGGAATGACCCGAGCCGCATGAGTCTATGACGAGAACTGCACTTTGGCCACCCCTGGAGTATAGTATAGTTTTGAGTGGGAAGTAGGAAAATTTGGATATAGAGGGATATTTACTTTATATCTGTATACTCATGAATAATTGCTTACGTAAAATGATTCTGAGCAATGTTCGCATAGATTAGATACGGTATTTTCTAATTTATTTACTTTAATTTTCGCGAATTTCGTCGAAAGTTTCAATATTCTTTTATACTCTTTTATTCCATTTTTTTTTTTGTTGTTTTTAATTAAAATAAGGACATTTATTTTATAGATTACTAAGTAATGAACTAAATACTGAATACTAAGTGATGAAACTAAGTTAGGTAGGCTGAATACTAAGTTCAAGAATTTCTGCTTGTCCAACATATTTTTATTCTCATTAAACCAAATACATACGAAAAAACCTTGAAAACCTTATTAACGCCTATAAAAACACTTCAAAAAAATAGAATTGCACGTCGTCATGTAAATTATAAGTTAACATAAACAAAACTGTACATTATTAGATTAGCATAATGAATGACCTTACGTTTTAAAGACCGAGAATAAATAACGTATTGTTATACACGATACAAATTACTAAAAATATATCAGGGGAAACTTATCATTTGCATAATTTTTTTTATTATAAAATAATGTTTTCGATGTTCATTACACGTACCTTGTCAGCTGTCCAAGTGTCTTGACTGCAGCAATAACGCTGAGTCGTAGGTTCATTATCCACTTCAAGGCCATCTAGCTGAATGACACTATAATATTTATCGATGGATAAATTATAATGGCGTTGTAGTTGACCGTAGCAAATGACGATTGGACAATTTGGAAAATTAAACCACAGTCAGAAAATAAATTTCGACCCGTATAGAACACAAAAAATTTCAATACAACGAAATAATTATGGTTGCCTGGTTACGTAGTGTAAAAATCGACCAAGACGTAACATATGATTATGTGGACATGGATACTATAATAATATTATATCGTAATACGATTTGTGCAAACTGTTTTGCGTGGGACGACTATAAGTCTTTGTCCGTAATCAGTAGAGTTTTCACAGCATTAGGAAGAACTTTATTTGCGACGAAGGCTGGTTGCGTACCAATTTTTTTTTTTTTTCGATAGAGTGTTGCACAAAAATGTTGTATTATATCAATAGTTATCAATAATAAATCCCCAAAACTTAACAGACAGTTTGAATACTGATAATCTGTATCGTATTGTATCGAAAAAATAAGTACGTCCCATGCGATACGGTTTATTATATACATTTTTTTGTTTTTGTTTATATCACGATTACATGAAATATACCTGCGGTTATGACACTGGGCGACTTGTATATTCATATGATGGTGAGTTTGAATATTTTTAAATAGCCAAATAACCATTTGTCTGTTCAAAACTCTGATAATAGGACTATTTAATCTATTACTAAATTTAATAGGACAAAATTAGTCCTGCTCTCCTGCTAAATACAAATTTCCAATGCCTCGACTATGAAGTCTTCTTAAAGTTAGTTCTGGTTTTTATTCTCTATGAGCTTAATTTGGTCTTTTGACGCCGACCTTTAATTATTTAAAAAAAATAGTCATAATCATTAATAAATTATGTAAAAAATTTAATTAATATACAAAAAATCCCCCCCCCCCCCGGAGTAATTACGTCTTTTATTATAACTATAAAATTTACGACCGGTTTTTCAAATCGTTCAAAATATAATAAACAGGTGTATTCTCATTTATTTGTTGTAGTTCGATTAATGACCTACAAAACAATAATTTATTCGTTGTTTGGGTATTTTTTTTTTCCTTTATACATCTAGTCTGTTTTGATAATTGTATCGTGCACAGCACATTGAACAGTATTCGAATGGCTGCCGTCGGTCATGATAATTATTATCTTAACGAATCGATTATATTATTACGTTGCAAAAAAAAAAAAAAAAAGAAAAACTTTTTCTCGAGTGTGAACTTTATCGTGCACTTACGTCGTATTATTATTGGTTACTTCTGTGTTGCGTGTCACTACACATATTATAAACATAAGGATAACAAACGCGTCTACTACAACGTCCAAGTCCTATTGCGGTTTTATTTTGTTATAAAGACGTTGATTAACAATAAAGCCAGTTGCTTGATTTTTTATGTTTTAATTCCATGACATAAAATATGTAACGTCAGTATCGCCGTCTGAACAACGACGAATAGTCGCATGGTGTCACGAGGTCTATATACAGATTACATTTGTTCGCTACTCGATATCATTTGTGTTGCTTGTGTTAATTTTTTTTTATTTTTCTAAAGAAATTGTTGGAAATCTAGAAAATACGTTCAAATAAAGTACCCATCTGGCGGAAAATCGGCATATTTCAAGAGTTACGGTGTAAACGAATTGGAGCGTTTTTACAAACCGACAAATATGTATTCCGATGATAAATATCACATCACAGGAAAACTATAATTGGGAACTATACTGAATTATAAATATAAAAAAAAAAAAAAAATAAACAAAATTGTAAATAACAGACAACTGCTATTGCGTAAATATTGACTGTTTGTTGCTTTTCATAATGAATATATAAAGAAAATGTAATAAATGACCTCCTCATCACACTAACAAGATTCAAAGAGAAAAAAAAACAGGCGTAATTGTTGTTTTTTTTGATTGGAGCAAGATCTCTAGTAGAAATGTAGTTTAGTGACAGAAAATTTATATGAAATAAATGTTTTGAATATTTTTTCCATAAGTAAAATAAATGGTTTGTTTTTCTATATTTTTTTTATAATTTTAGTTTTTAGGTCATTTTCTTAATTTTTTAGGGCATTTTAGAGTTTTAGGAGCATTTTTTGAGTTTTTGGAAACCAAGTGTATGAATTTGAAATTTTATTTTAAGATTTTAAGATTTTTACACCAATATGGTTTTTAAATAAATATAACAGATTATAAGTAGGTACTCGTAATTCGTATTATATTATCGGACAAGGTTTGAGTAACCTCTACCCGCATTTCCTGTTAAATAATCTTAAATCGGTAAAATTGACGTCCGATGATATTATCGTTAGACGTTCAGTACGAGTTTTGTCGTCGTTAACACCGTTTTATTACTCTAGTTAACTTTTTTTTGATAATTTAATTTAAAAAATGCCAAAAGTAAAATGTTCGACAGCGAGTTGACTGCGTGCGTTTGTACAAGAATTTGGACATAATATTTTTTTTAGGGCATTATTTAGAGTTTTTAGATCATAAAAGCATTTTTTTTAGGACATTTTTCGGGGTTTTTTAGGGCATTCAAATCCCAGCCCTACTTATAATCAATTGTATTACAATATAAAATATTCTCGTTTATTAAACACGTTTTGTTTTAAATAATATTAACTAGGTATTTAAAGAATACGCATTCCAATTAATTATCGAATTGTCTATTGGTGAATAGGAAGGTTAGGTTAGGAAGAGATTTATTTAGAAATCGATATGTATTTTTATTTATGGCATACACCGGTATAAACCTGTGTTTGTATAGTTCCTTCGGAAATGAAATTCGTTCCGTTCCTCGACCATTGATAAAAAAAACAATTAATAATAATATTTAAAAGAGCAGTACATACTTCACATTGGAGTCCGTGAATAGGTCACTGTTGTAGGGGGGTAGTATGGAAGTTATAGGATGTAAGGTAGTTTAAGGTAAAGTAAAAGTAACGAATCGAAAGGAAAAAAATCTTAGTTATTATTCCGGCATAAAATGATTTCGTTCCGTTCCCCGTGATTTTTTTTTTTAAAGAAAATCCATTCCACGTGCCGTTCCTTAAACAATTATTTTTTCATTTTAGACTCGTTTCTTCTAAACACAACGTAAAATACAATAAAATATTTCACGAAACTAATTTCTGAGTTAATTAATTAACTAATCTCTTAGTTCTGAACAGATAAAAATGTTCAAATGTTTCAATGTATACACGAGTATTACGGTAGTGCCAGTAATATATGTAAAAATACAGTTCCTACGCGCCATCTACCAATGCAATTTAGCATGCACAATTCGCACGCTGTTTAAATACTAAATTTAAACAATTTGATGATAGTTTCGAACTGTAATTTATAATATTGTATTTGTTATTGTAAGTTTCCTGATTTTAAACCGTGTATAATTTTAATACAATAACGATGAAATAAATGAAAAATGTATTATAATATGTAATACGAATAAATAAAAAATACGTGAATTAAACTTAGCCTTGAATATTATATAGGTTGTACGTATTTGCGACCGGTTAAGATTTAAAAAAAAAAAAATCATTCTCAGGTAATAAATACAACACAGGCGAAAAATAATTTTTCACTTTTTTTTTTTAAATAATAATTTACTCGTACGTGAATTATGTCAATAAAAAGAATTACAAATAATTGCCTATATAATTACATTAAATGGAGAATAATATATTCCATTTTGCGTTCGTTGTTCGTTATTTCTCACAAAAAATAAAATCGATTTTACATTTTGAAATTTAATCATTTAAATATGGAAATGAAGCTATGAAAAAAATTAGGCTATAGAGAGGAATTTTATTTATATATTACAAAAACGGTCCACTGCAAAGTTCGGTTAATCGTGTTCAAAATACCGTGATTTGTAGGGATTTCCGTCAAATTTTGAACTTCAAACTCGTCTAGAACATTGGCACACAGATATATACCTTATATATATATATTTAGTTGGAGGTTCAGGGATCGGGAACCTCTCGACTTTTATAATAAACATCAGCAAAGTGTAAGGAAAATGCTAAGACAATTTAATAAGCAAAGAAAATTGTGTAGTATATGCATATACTATATACTGTATACTCGTTATATTTTTATGTAGACATTTGTCTAAAAAATTACACAATTTTATTTATGATAAAAAATGTATATATATATATTTTTTTTTTTATTTAAACAAATCTATTTATACATCATCAATTGAAATAAATATTTATTGACTTATGAATGTTTAGAAATGCCAGGCCTGATAAGCGATCCTGTTCAATTCGGGATCTTAACCACAATTTTAATCTAAATAATACAAATAATAAAAGCCGTATATTTAGAATATTTACATTACTTAAGGGCATAGAGATAGGATTAGATGGATTTGAGATTTATTTGATTGGATGATTTAAGAAACAATTAGATATTAGTAGAGTTTAATTGTTAATAACTAAAGCTGTAAATTTAATGCACTAAAACCCCTAAAGCACTTCAAATCCCAATAATCAGCTTACAAAGCACTAAGAATCCCAAAAAGCTCGAAATGCGCTTAATATTAAAACATTAACATTTAAAATTTTAAATATGCGCTAAAATGTAATATTATGATAGAACTAATATGTCCTATTAAATAGATAAAGCAATTTTCATCAATTTTTAATTTACATATTAAAATTGCCTATTAAATGCACAGCTCTAGTAATAATCAGAATAAAAAAGGCGAGAGAACAGCATTGTTTTATTGTTTAATTCATTTCGAACTATTTAAATTAATCCAATTAATATTATCTACGTATTAATCATTCTACACATGCACCGAACCTTCTGAGTATTGAAAAGCTGCGTTAATTTTTACTCACTTATATCTATGTATGTATTTATTGTTTTAATAAAAAGCTCTCGGGTGGAGGCAACGGTTGCTCTTATCCCCCTTCAAATGCGCCACTGAGCTAGGATGGTTTCAAAATTTAACTGCGTCTAGAAATGGCGATTATAAATATTCGGTGAAAATTGCAAGTCTTTACGGTTATTTTTAACTGAATTATAACAAAAAAAACAAAAAAAAAAAAAACAAATAAAAAATAACAAAAAACGTAAATATCCCGTTTTCTGGGTTTTCCTTATTATTCAAGAAACAACAAAGAATATCAACCATAAATTCAGAATGCAATGAAAAAGCTCTCTTGTCGTTATTTTATTGGAGCAAGATTTCTGGTAGAAAAGTTGTTTACAGACAGAAAAAAAAAAAGAAAAACTAATACGCTACTATCTACTACGATCAAAATTGAAACACAAAAACAAAATCTTCTTTGGAAATACCATACAGTTATGAAAAATTGTGTTTTTTACCAATGCATACATTTTCTATAATCATCCAAATTGTTGCCGATATTGGTTTTGTTTCATTACTTCTGAATTACTTTGTTCCTTTGCTTCTTGCCAGGTTCCAGTGTCACGTGTCTATTTACTGCCATACCAGGGACCACGTGCCGTTCTGTGTTTTCTTTGACCACAGTTACTTAGTTCTTTGGTAACATTCGTATTTGTTGTTATAATTTTCCGGTGATAATAAACCGTTGTTATATTGTTTTTATCTTTCTTGTACTTCTATACAAATTGCGTAACTGGTATATATATATACGTATATATATATATATATATATATATATATATATATATATATATATATATATATATATATATATATATATCAATTAATAAACTGCATCAATAGTAATATAAGTGTGGATGTATTCGATATCGATGGTCGGATATGATAAGATATATTGGTATAAACGACAAAAGAGCGTGATGCCTTTGGTTAGAACAAATAGATTGGGGTCGTTTGGGCAAGGGCGGCGAGGGTCTCGCCACTCGCATGCAGGAGGAAATAGAGGGGAGAAAAGATGGATAAACGCAATTAAGACTTTAAGAGTATACATGGACAGTTGATGTATGTGTGGGCGATGTGGTAGATGGTCGGAAGTTCGGAGGTTGACCCCAAAAACTTTGAGGAAAAGCTAGTAGGAAGAATAGTTAAATATACATAATATATTATGATCATTGTACAAGCAAATAGTAGTACAAAACAAATAATGCAATAGTAAATTTGCATTGAATATGTGCTTTGTATACGAGACTTTGTTAGTATTTGTGTTCAATAAAAAAAAAAAAAAAAACCTATAAGGTTATCTAAAAGAAAATGTCAGCACAACTCGTAAACTTTATTGACACAATTTCCCTGTAATTTATTGTTGTTTACAAGTTTTTGGTCAGAACTTAATAAAATTTAAAAAAAATTATTTCGTTTCAGTGATTATGTACGAATTTTGTATTATTGCAAATACTATCCGTGTAAAGGTATCTGCTGCTGCTGCAAAAAAAAAAAAACTATTAAATTCACGAATACGCATACACGTACACATTGAGCGTGTTTTTTTTTTACTAACCACTTGTTGAATGTAAAATCGAATGAAAAATGTACATGTGCATTGGGCTATTCATAAAATATTCTCTAGAGGACATTATTCACCCTGAGATTCGATTGTAAAAACTTTTTTGCGCGGGACAACATATACTTGTGATAATGACACGAGATTACTTGTACATTTAACATATTTTGAAAAACTTAAATTGAAAATTGGCTACAAAATGGATTACAGTGTCGTTCATATTTTCTTTTAACAAACTTGAACATGGAATTGAATGCTGATACAAATATATTACAATATTTTTATCCACATTAAACAAAAGAAAACTAGAAAATATTAAATAGCTATTAATAACTAAATAAAAAAAAAAAAAAATTGAAAAGCAAACATATATATCATCACTATGGCCAGAATATAAATTTCAATTTCGCGATTTATATACCCATACTATATTTCATATTTTGTTAATCCTAATTTGTCCCTTTGACCAAAACGACATAATTTATTGTTATAGTAACGAGTAATTACTCGTATATATTAGAAAAGTGGCAATGATAAATATTTTCCTTCTGATTTAACCACGGAAGGTATACAATTACTCGTTTGGACGTTTCTAATGGTTGTAAGGTTAGGTAATTATACGAAGTACTTTACAGTAAAAATACGTAGCAATGTGTTTTTACACCATCAATTCATTTATATTTTTGACTTGAAATTAGATACATTTCCCATTGTCTATATTTATAAACATTGAAATTTAATTATATTTATGTACAGGTATTGGATATTGAAATCATTCCGAAAAAAAAAACGTCTGACGATAGTCGTGACGACGGATTCGAATAAATATAGAGACGAACTCAACCAATATAATGTATTCACCGTATGAAATACATTCGATTAATATGTTGAAGTCGACGTCTAAAACGAAATGATCGAGACCCCGTTGGAATTGCAGGGTAGAGAGAAAAAAAAAAGGGCAAAAAAATTACGGAACATTGTTAAAATAAATAATAAAACACACGCGTTCGCGATGCGTGTCTTTTGAACCGAAAATATTTAAAGTATTTTCCGGGAGTGTGTTTGCGCCCTGCCGGGGTCGCCGCGGAGTCCGAGAAAAATGACCGAGGGTCCGGAAATTTCATTAAAAAAAAAAAAAAAAAAAAGTACGGAACGGCGAGGGCGAAGAGTAACAAAAGTATCCCTTCGGCCAGTGCCGTACAGTAAAAAGGGTTAAAATCGTCTATAGCTTAGAACGTGGTCGGACGCGAGAAGGCGGGTACAAAGACAATGGCGTCGAGAGTAATTAGACTATACGCGCGCACACACACACACACACACACACACACACACACATGTGCACACATGTGAACGCATGCGCGTTTACGAGCTACGGATAAGTTGGTCAGGGGCGGTAGGACGAGTTTGCGTCGTCGTTAGTCGACGCCGGCGGCGGCGGGGCAGCCGTTCCGGCGGCGGCGGAGACGGACCGCCGCCGCGAGGGATGGACTTTGGTTTCGATCTTGGCGGCGGCGGCGGTGGCGGTGGCGGTTCGGTGCGCCACGCCGCCGCCGCCGGTGCGTCTTTGCGGCCGCGCACGCCAAAGGTGTAACCCTCTCGCACACCGCCGCGCCGGTCCTTCGCCGCCCCGCCGTCCCCATATACGACCGCCGCCTCTGGTCCGTCCGCCCGCGCGACGGGGTGCGTGCGCGGCGTCGTGCCCATGTGGGCGTCCCGCCGCGCGACCGTACCACTCGGCGAAAACCCCCGAATATTGCGGTCAGCACACGTACTCGGGTCGCGCGCCCGGCCGCATATACCATACGCCGCCGCCGCCGCCGCCGCGACGACGACGCGTTTTATACCGTTTATAGGTATTATACCGGTTACCGCGCGGGAGCTTCGGCGCCTCGCCGCCTCGCCGCCGCCGCCGCCGCCGCCGCGAACACGCGCGCACGCCGCGGCCGACTGTACTCTTCCGTTGCCGCGTATACCGTATACACGCATACCGCACGCACACACACACACACACGCACACACACACACACGCGCGCGCGTATACAGTTGCGGTACCGCGTTTACGGTGCGCGTAGTACCGATAGTCCGCATCACGCCGGCGGTCGAGGCTTTTATCCCGTTACTATAACGCGCGGCCCGGTCATCGCCGGCACCGACGTTACACGCGTCCGTTATCCCGGCCGAACGTTATTGGCCGCGATAAGTAAAACAATAAAACCGTCGCGGTCGTGCGTGTGTGTCCAATAGTTTATAAAATAAATTACCGTTTGTCTGGCAATTTTTATCGTGACGGTTTTTTTCCTGTCCGACGATTATAACAGGCGCTCGTCCGGATACTAGCGGAGAATATTTATCGCGGGACGGGCGCGTGGCGACCAGACGACCGCCGCCGCCGCCGCCGGTGTGACGGACAGCCGCGGTCGAGGGGACGCGGAGGGAAGAAAAAAAGAGCGGGAAACGCGGTCGTATAAAAAAAAAAAAAAAAAAAAAAAAAAAACAACCGGTAGGTGCACCGCAGCCCACTCCGCCACCGCCGCCGCCGCCTCCACCGCCGCCGCTGCCGCCGCCTCCACCGCCGCCACCGCTGCCACCCGTCACTCGCCGTACCGTCGGCTGTCGAAAGTTGGTTTTTTTAATTTTTTTTTTCATGTTGTTTAACGGTATTTTTTATTTCCTCCCGCCGCGGCGGCCTTGAACTGTTCCGCGATCCGCCGACACCGCCGCTGTCGCCGTTACACCGGCAGAGTGTTTATTTTTAATTCGTCTGTCGCTGTCGACGTAACAAAGGTCAGTAACGCAGTATAAATATATATATATACTTTAATATATTTCGGTGACTCGTTGTAGTGACATAACTATCGCAATATATACGTTGGGTATTTGTTGAACTTGATTTTTTTTTTTTTTTTTTTTTGTCACGTGTTTTATACGTACTCGACAATGCCGAGTTTATTAATATATTATTTATTTATTTAGTTTTTTTTAAAAACCCCGAAAAGTGCTTTAGAAGTTTACATACGTACAAATATAAAAATCACATAAATAAATCTACGAAATAAATAAATACGAAACATAGCCGGGAGTATTGTAATCGGTCGTGTTTATTTACAACTGGTTTCGATAGAAAAAAAAAAAAAAAATCAAACTGTTATTTGCGATAGTTTTGTCGTTAGACTGTGCATTTTTTCGTCACTTAATACATATATAAAAATATAAACGTACTTTAAAATTGTATTTTAATCGCCAAGTTTAATCCTAAAATGAATCCTAATATGTTTTTCTCGCTATATCTCAAGTCGATAATTTTTTTATTATTATTTTTTTTAATATAATATTCTATTCGTCATCGTGCGTACATTATTATATTAGACGCAATATAATAAGTCGTAGACGTATTTTATACCTTACTTTTCTATTTTCATAGTTTTCTTCTTCTAGTTTTTTTTTTTTTTTTTTTTTTATAAATAATCTAATAAATTTAAATTATTAACATCTTTAACAATAGTATTAATAGTTCGAAATTATATATATATATATATATAATATAATATATGTATATTATAAAAAAAAAAATTTTCGACCTATAGTATAAACACGACTAAACAATTTTCAAATTTCAATCATAATATTTTCTATTATAATATTTTAGTTAATTTTTCAATAATTATTATTGTCAAAATAGGCACTACTAGTTATTAAATTCTATGTTATCGGTATAACAAATTATCATATTTTTCAAAAGAAATTAATCAAATAATATTCGGTCAAATTTGTGAAATAGATCGTTACTGTAAAAAACGAATAATTAATCGGCAAGTGTTTAATAGTGTATGTGAAAATTGACAACTGTACCTATGTTTTTCTATTTTTTTAGTTTTTACGTTGAAACTTTAGCGAAGATTATTAATTTTCAATATAGTTTTATAATTATTATAGGCGTATGCTTAGTTGTGTTGTACAATTAATCTGTTAAAAAAAATCGATTTATCATAAAAATCACTATCCTTAAATATCGTCAAGATTATTTGAAATTTTTAACATGGTTCTATAAACTGATTATACACGTGCGTCGTGCATGTACATAGGAATTTTGAATTGAAAAACCGTATTAACATACGTATCATAATAAACTAGCAATAAATTTATGTCCGTTGGTGTATTTCTTTTTTAATATTATAATACGTTCGAAATTGACTAAATTGTCTTTATAAACCCAGTATTTACGTATAATTTTCGTATAATAAAAATATTCAACTTTATAATTGTATTTAGTTACTTTTTATATTTAATAAAAAAAAGTCGTAACAACAATAATATACCTACCTATCGTTTTTGGACATATAATAATAATTTCAAATTGTTATTGTTATACTTGCGGGTGTCATGTAAAAATATTGAACATAGAACAAAAAAAAAAAAAATAGTCACAATTGATTAGTTATGAAATTAAAAAATTGAATGTATAGTCAACAGGGTCGTTTTTGGGGCAGTGCGAGGCCTGAGCCTCGAGCCCCTCGATTTTATAAATACAAAAAAAAACTCGAGACAATTCAGGCGATTAAGATAATTTTCGGCATTGGCCCTGGGCCCCGAAAATCCTCGGGGCGGCCCTGACAGTCAGTATAAAATATAATGTAGTTGAAAACGTTTATCGAAAAACATATATTGTCACATTAGAGCAAAAATTCAATACGACCACCGGTAGTGTGGATACAAATTATTAAGAAAATGGTTACCTATAGTTTTACAATTGTTTTGTCTGACCTAACGCAAACGTTGAATCCGGTGTTTTTTAATACACGCGTAATGTGTTCAGTGACGCAACCGTTGGGTGGGGGAGTAGTGAGGTGGCGGTTAGGTGGCTGTGTCACGCCCTACCCCGAAATGATTTTTTTTTTTTTATTTGAAATATTTACAATCTGTATTATCAAAACACAATAAGCAAATGTGGTAAAATGTAAAAACAATAATGAAGACAAACAGAAAGACACGATAAGGGAGACCATCCAGTGATAGAACCCTTTAGATTTAAATTCAATCTATTTTATAGATTTTTTTATTTTTTTTATTACAAAAGATCCCGACACCAGCGCCTTTTAAGGCGACGAGGAGGGTTTTCGGGTAGTGTAAGTGAGGATAGGTGGGATATAAGAGGATTTTGATGTTGCTGTAATTTTTTGTGAAATTTAATGTAATACTGTTTGGTAAGTTGCTCAACAGTATGGATTTTTAAGTCTATGTGGAGTGCATTATTTGTGACATACCATTGAGCAGAGGCTATGCGACGGAGGGATGTATTGGAATGCTTGAATGGTTTGTAATTGGGACGGTTTGGCACTTCCCCAGATTTGTGAGCCATAAGTCCAAATGGACCTTAAAAGATATACTGTTAATTTTGCGTTTATAGAAAGTTTGGATTTAATTATTGGGCGAAGTATGTGTAGGCGATTATTTAGCAATTTGCGTTTAGATTTTAGGTGTGGGGCCCCAAGTTAATCGTTTGTCGATTATGACCCCTAGATATTTTACATGCGGTGTAATAGGAACACCACGCAGTTGAAGGGGTGGGGAGTTTTTTTTTCTGAATGTGAATGGAACATGAAATGATTTCTCGGGATTTATTTTGACTCGCCAACTGGTTACCCAAGTACTGATTAAATCGAGGTGGTTTCGATGGAAGGATGAAGCTGTATCAGGAACTGTGTCGGAGACAAGAATGGCTGTATCGTCAGCATAGGCTGCGATAGTTGTGTGAGCTGTTGCGGGAAAATCGCATGTAAATATATCAAACAGATCCGGGGGCAGATGACTACCTCGCGGGACTCCAGCAAATGATTTTAAAAAAAGTAAAAATACGGCACGCTGTACGGTTTTGACGAGTATAAAAATATAAATTCTAGTTCCGCCACCAGGTAATGCGTACAACACGCACGGTAAATCATTGACAACAACACCGCCGTAATGATATTTCCATTGATAATATATCGTGTCGTAATGTGTCGTTTTGCAGGCACAATCTTATACACTGTTTTGATCGTATACGATTGTTTCGCGGGCCGGCTCTATTCAAACGTGTACGTCTTGTTACTCCTCTATTCATCCGACTTAAACTTTAAAACGGAAATGTACGGCAATGCGACGCGTCTTTAAGCATTTCCCGACGTATTGTACGTTACAATGTATACCTATATTGAACGCAGACCGTTTATCCCGACGACGACCGTTTCGTTAACCCCTTTTTTGGTGTAGATTAAAAGGGGGATTTGGAGAAAAATGATCGTCGTTCGAAACGTACACACGTATACATATATATATATATATATACAAGCTTTCCTCGCGTATTATATTGTTATTTATACACTGCTGCACTTGTCGCATTGGCGATTTGTCAATTTCGACGGTCTGTCGTATTGCCCGCACGCGTTTCCCCGGTGTATAGGTGTAACGATTATTTCGGTTTCCCGGACCAATAATGCGGGTTTTAAATTTGAATTTTATTACCCCGTACCTATACGGCGAATCACCGTAAATATTATTATTACACGTTTTTTTTTTCCTATTGATTTTACCGGCGGTCTATTTTTGCCGATATTTATATATATTACCAATCGTAATTGATAATCCGTTAAAAATCTACACCGGACAACGTTCGACAACAATCAACCGATTTCAAATCGAATCATTATACAGTAATTATTATACAGATATTTTCATACCGGACGGCGTCGCGGTAAACGTGCAGACATAAACGACTGGTACTATTACTATTAATTGCATAAATTCGTATATTATTCAATGGTTTTTAATGTGATATATACTATTATTTGCAGTTCAATCGCGTTTTATAAACTATGATGAAAAATAATTAATTAATTTCGTTCAATGCGGATAATACGTGGCTTTTAGTCATACTTGTTCTACGATATACGTTATTTCGTTTATTACCCAAATGGTCTGGATGGACAAATAATTTCATAATGGTTTTACTATGGTGTATGTTTGTTTGTTTTTGTTTTTTTATACACTCTTCTACTACTGACTGATGTTTAACCATTTATTTCGTAGTTTAACACAATTAGGTAATTAGTTTTATATGAACGATTCTACAAATAACAAAAAAAAAAAAAAACTATAATACACGTATATACTTTATACAATATCGTTAGGTATCTTTCGATTGACGATGTGCACATATGCCTCCGGGGACAGGCGAAATCTCTTAAAAATGGCTTTTTAAAATACAAATACAAATCATCGAAATTGTATAGACAGTTAATAAATTACGTGGTGCGATACGATACGACGAGATAAGTGACGTTAACAAAAGATATCCAGTATAAATAGTTGGTAAATAAATTAACTTATATCATATGAATAATAATTAATTATAGTTATGAACATAATTATGCATATATTAACATTATTTTAGTCATATATAACAAAAGTCAACAATTTATTGTTTGAATTTGAAATCAATTGAAATCTGTTAGTCTATATCAGATTTTTTATCAGACTACTACCCCCTCCCCCCCCAAAAAAAAACCACAAAAATTCTCTTTACTGTCTTTGTAAATTAAAAAATATTCGTATTATTGCATATAAAATAAAGTTATGCATTTTTCGGCACTACTTTTGAACTTTTTGGTGTGGCGAAAAAAAATATATGAAAATGTAAGAATAAAATGAACATTTTAACATTTGTTTCAATTTGGAATGGCTTTTATTATTGGCACCAATATAATTAAGGCACCCGTGATGTGCACACGCACCTCTCTCTCGCCCCTTGGCATGGTCCTAGTGGTATGAAACAAATATAAATATATTCAAATAGAGTTGTAAAAAAAAAAAAAAACACGAAATGATCGTTATTTTTAAAAAATAAAACGAACCGACGTTCATCCAAATCTATCTGACGTGTGTAAAACATCACACAACAAAAACCGACATTAAACTCCAAATCATTGGTGGTGTCACTGTTGTGACAGGTGGAATGTTGGAAAGGTAGGATATATTTATATTTGATTTTTATCTATACGCAATGATAAATCATTGCGAACGAAAAACGATTCTGAGCCAAGTTCAGTAAATCATGTTTTAAAATTCCGTAATTTTTACGATTTTCATCGACATTTTCACTTTAAAACCGCTTCCGAAAAAAACTCCTACATAACGCCCAGCATTTTACTACTAAGTTCAACTTCGTATAACAGTTTCAAGCATTTTCGGTCGGCTAAAACAATTTTACCCACATAAAAAAAAATTAAAGCCAACAAAAACTAAAACATTTCAAATGTTTGTAATAAGCTTAAAAATCGCTAGAATGTTTTAAAATTTGTTCCACTCCCGAAAATGTCCGGTTTCTACGATTATATCTAACCGAATTACAACAATGAAATAAACTCGGAATTGCCGTAATTTTTTCCGTTTTTTCTACGTTTCTTCCGACTATTCAGAAAATGCGTTACACTTAAGATTGAATGAGAATTTCTAGCAGACAAAAAAAAAAAAAAAAAAAAAACAACACACACACGTTACAGCAAAACCAATACGCTCAGAATAGTTTACTAGAATATATTTTAACGGTATTGCGGTAAAACTTAAACTTTACTCGGGTGTTGTTTAACCGTTTTTAAAACTATTTTTCAGAAACCCATTCGTTAAGTATTCATCGAGCGGAATTTATCTGCACGAGGCCGCCGCGGTATGGTGGTCAAGGGCGCACAGATGAACGGCGGCGCTGTATCGAGATCGGCGGCGGCGGCGGCGGCGGTGGACGACGGGCTGTCCGACGCGTACGCCAAGATGACGGCTGACATCCTGGCCGAACGGTCGCTCGGCGACTTCCTGTCGGAGCACCCCGGCGAACTGGTGCGCACCGGCAGCCCGTTCCTCGTGTGCACCATACTTCCCACCCATTGGCGGTCCAACAAGACGCTGCCGGTGGCGTTCAAGGTGGTCGCCCTGGGCGAGGTGCCGGACGGCACGGCCGTCACCATACGGGCCGGCAACGACGAGAACTTTTGCGCCGAACTCCGCAACTGCACCGCCCTGATGAAGAACCAGGTGGCGAAATTTAACGATTTGCGTTTCGTGGGCAGGAGCGGCAGAGGTCAGCAACTAATTATATGTACTTATACCGCGGTAGTCTATGACCCGACGGCCCGACTTACAGGTCGGTTCACAACTCGCCGTTGCGTGTTGCCGTACGTTAAACCGGCGAACAGCCTAACCGGAATGTAACCACACGCGCGAAAATCGTTGGGTATATTCAGCTTCGGGGTAGTCGTGGTGACGTGTTGGTGTTTTTCCAACCGCGTTTCGGCAGGCCAAATCGGAAGAGAATATTTTGCACGACACGGCGACTTGTGAGCCCATCCTTTAATCGTGTCTTTTGACGTTATAGAGAATTTTTATAATTTTTTTTTTTTTTTTTCTCAACGCTATTTTATAAATTATGAAACCGACTTGCGTAACGCGTAACGCGGCCGTCTTTATGGCGAGGCGTGCGGGGGACACGAGAACCGCGCTTTTACAGATGATACAATAAAATAAATCAAGTTCGTGGCAAAACAAGTTTAAAGTAATCGTATACTTTAGGGTCTAAGGAACACTTGAGATGATCAAGAGACACCCCAATCGATTGCCTCTAATTTCGCCAGATGGTTTAACCCGTTGCGTACATTTTGTAGGCAAGCACTCTGGGCGGCCAACTTTGGGCCCCGCCAATCCTCTTGGACGGCCCGCTCCGGTCGCGCGCATAACGATTTAAGTTCCAAAAATCGGTCGAGAAATACTTCTAAGGTTCTAAAAAAACGCACGATAAATCCATAATAATATAGATATTAATATGTATACTCTGTACAAATAGTCTATATATATTATTCGGACGACAGATAATCGTCAGTTTCGAAAAATCAGTCGGCCTTTATTGTTATCCAAAAGATGATTTATTTTTGTGTACACTCCATCATCGTAGTTCTGCAACATCCATAGGATTCCTCGATTTTTAAACGGGTTTTTGTTTTTTCTTTTATTATTAAAAAAAAGGTACGCACCTACCAACTAATTATTTTTACGTATAGCGATTTTTTCAAAAAAAAAAAAAAAAAACCCCAGGTCGTTTTGGGCACTCGAAATAATCACTAGAGTTGACGAAACGACTTTTACGATTTGAATACATTTTCGTCGATTCGATATTATATAATTATTATTTATATGTGAATACCGTAATAATAAATCCCGAAAACCCTATACTCTTTTGTTAGAATTATTATTCATAAAATATCTTTTATATAATATAATAACGTTGGTCGCCAGGCCAAAGGTAACGATTTCAGAATGTCATCATGTCATTTTACACACGTATAGTATCATCAAAACTATTATCGTTTATTATTAGGGAAATACGCGATTATTTTTTTTATTCGTTTTATAATAAATGATAATAAAATCCAAATTTGAACTTATACGAATACAATTTAATGTAACGAGAGGAATTAAGGAATACGAATATGTATGTCGTAAAACAGACGTTTTATCGTTTTGTTCATTAATCAACGACAACGTATTTATTTAATGATGTAGGAAAATAAAGTGAAATTACGTACTATTATACGAATTTATTATACAATTCGAATGTTAAAAGTATATTTGATTATTTGAAGAAAATAACTTTTGAATGCGACACCAACAAAATATGTCGAAAGAAAAAAAAAACCATTTTTAAAATAGGGGAAGTAATTCTTACTTTATAAGTAGGTACTTAAGTGGTTTTTGACAGACCCCGGGGGAGAAAAGTCAGTTTTTTTTTTTTCAAACAATAAGTAACGATAAATCATTGTACTCGGAAACTGATTTTGAGTGGAGTTAAAAATTATAATTTCAACCCTTCATTGAATTTCTGTTTGTGGTTTTTTTTATTTGTTTCAGATTTTTGCAATTATTTCGGAAACCGTTCGTCGTTTATAACGAGACTTTTATGTGCTCGAAAAATGTCTGTGTACTGTGTTTCCCTTCTGTGTTTTCGTCAGGTTCCCCGCGTTAAGTTATAGCAGCTTACCTAAGACGTAATAATATAATTATGCACATAAATTTGATCGGATATCGCGCGGTGGTGTGCGTAGTACGACAATTGGGGATTGGATGTTTTAAATTGAATTGTATTTGAACATACGTTAAAAACTGTTCTAAAACAATATGATTAAAATACAAATGTTTTAAACGAGGTTTTTTTTTTTTTTTTTATAAAAGATGTTCAAAAAAATGATGCATTATGTAAATACTTCATGTCTTCATTGAAACTTTTATATTATTTAAAATAAATAATATATTTATATATTGGTAATATAATTTTTGGTAAAACTAAACGCCTATCGTATTGGAATTTGTATCGAATTTCTGAAATGTTAAATAATTTTAATGACTAGACGACAGTCATAGTTGGTCACAAATTACGACCGTTAGTTGGCATTTCGCCTTGCACGTCATTACTATTACAAATCACAATTAACAAGCAATAATTATTTAGTACTTGTGTGTAAAAGAAAAGCAAATCGTTATTATAGGGCCACAGGGAAGTAAATCGAGTAAACGATTCGGTACTGTAGTTTAATAAGTTTTATCTGTATTTTTTTATTTTTTATTTTTTTTATCAAGATAAAAACCATAAAGACATATTTTTTTCCGTTTAATATTATAAAAACAACCGGGATTTTTACCCAATCCCGACGACGATAAATAAAATAAAAACCGCCGCGGAAAACAGCGATTGTTCGCGATAAACGCCGCCGCAGTTGATTATAACTCGAACAACAACAATAATCATTATAATTGCGGCACGTGTTACAATAAAATATATACGCGTACGCGAAAATCGGTGTCGTCGGTCGTTTTTACGAGCCTACAGAAAAAAAAAAAAAAAGAAAAAAAACTCCCCCGCGATGTATTCGCATACGTATATAGGTGTACAAAATAATAAAAAGTACCGTAATTATTACGACGAGCGTTTTATCGTTAAACACGTTTTGACGAGTGTCACGCGGTGCGACGGGGACGTCGACACGATTTTCCGCTCAATTAATAACGTATACGAGTATTATACACTCGCGGGCCAACGTTATCTCGTATATTATAAACGTCGAGTTTTCCCAACGTAATTTATCACATTCCCCTCGGTTTTTTTATGGTTTTTTTTTTCACTATTCAATTGACAAATTAACTCGACTCTCCCCCGTCGGGCGTAGGACGGTGTTACCGGAGCACGAGCGCCATACACCCGTGTAAATGCGACGTATATAAACGCGCAGTAAAATCACATATTTCCGCATTTACAATTTGCGCGGTAAAATCCATATTGGAAATTCGTGTAGTGAAATAACATTTTTTTTTTTTTTTTATGTCTCAATTTGTATTAATAAGCGCCGAGTGGTCAATGTAGGAAATCGGTCAGTGTAAGAAACGTCCGGGAAATGTACACAATCTCTCTTAGATCGGGAGTCTCTGACATGTTTTTAAAAAAAAAAATTTTTTACGGCAGACCAATGTTGTTTCAAAAAAGATAGAATGGAGTATCTCTCTTGCAAACGGACGACGAATCCAACGGCAAAACCGGTAGGTTTTCACTATCAATTGCAAGTTTAAAAGTGCTGCAAGTTGAAAATTGTACCGAATCTATTTTTATTATTATTAGCTGCTTTGCGAATGGAGATAATTTTAAATAATCCATACGTCTACTACTCCTCTGTCTACACTATAATACCAACCGGGTATCACCAATTTTATTTACGAAAACTTGTTAAAATCAGCCATTTGGTCTACGCGATGTCCAGACAAGAACATTTTGGCATTGATCAATTTCGTAGGGCATTGTGCCCGGACATTTCACAAATTAGCCGATTATCATACTTGGACCGTGACATATTTAGTATAGATTAATAAACTACCATTGCCCGGGTCAGGTTGGGTAACCGAAATCACCCAACGACCCGAATGGAATGTACAAACTAAATATTTTTTATGAACATTTTTTTGGAGGCTAACATTTGTCTGTCGTATGATTTTAAATCATTCGGATTGATATAATTCAATAACGTCGCGAAAAGCTCTTCTGTGGTAATCATTGGTAAAATTGCACTTATTCATCAATTGCACCCGTCTCCTTCTACGTCTTGTAATCCATAACCATCTGTGACGAATATTATCGCCGTCCGCTGGAATACGATTCTGACGTCAAATGATATTGTCGAGGGGCTGGGCAAAGCTGATTTTTTTAACAACTAATATCTTTTAAATCTTTTTTTTTTCCTATTATATACAGGATGATTTTTAAGCACGCTCGCCCCACTTTTGATTTTTTTTTTTTTTTTTAACGGCGACTTATACAAAAATTTGCATAAAATAATAAAAATAAATTTTTCGTTAATATTTTATATTGCATATTTATTATAATCACCAAAATCTATTATTTCCCATACTTATTATCCTTAGCATTTAAAGTAGAATAACTCGGAAACTTTTCGTTCAAATTTCGATTACAATAAGTCAAAATTATCACGGAAAATCGTCTTACAAGTATAAGTATTTATTTTTAAAAGTCCAAAAGCACTACAACGCGGTTTAAATTGTAATTAAAATCCACACTGGCCATGCCCCGCTTGCATTGGTGAAATCGGAAATTCGACGGTAGTGAAATTCGCGGTATGGATGGGAATATTCATTATACGCAATACGAGTATAGTTTGTCTATACGGGGTGCAAACAGGGACAAAATAATCACCCGGACGAAAAAAAAAATACCGAGTGGGCATATTAATTTGCGTTAAAAAAATTCAATAGGGTTTGGTTAGGCCGTAAAATTGATGTGATAGTAAATAATCGTTTGTATATAGAGAATTGAATGTAAAAAAAAAACAAAAAAAATGGATTGCCGTGTTATTTAAGTATGATTGGTTTTAAAAGCGTATAAAATTATACAGTACGACCAAAAAAAAAAAAAAAAAAGAAGAAAAACCGTAGATCTAAAGTTTTTTTTTCTTTCATTTATATATACATTTATAATAATACCATCAACACCCATCATCACGTCAATTATACAACAACATCGAATGAAATGGGGGGTTTTTTTTTTTTAAAAATTTAAAAATTTTTTATTAATTATTATCGTTTGCGTTTTCAGGCAAGAGTTTTACGCTGACCATAACCGTGAGCTGTTCGCCGCCGCAAGTCACTACTTACAATAAAGCCATCAAAGTGACCGTGGACGGACCGAGAGAACCGCGTTCCAAAACACGTAAGTACCGGTCGAATCTCGATTCTAATGAAATAAATTCGAATGGAAATTGAAATGAAAAATACATGTTTGGTCGCGTATAAAATATGCTATAAAAATGTAACGGTTACAAGACAGTAATTTAATGTTTACATATTTCTTTCGGAGGTTTTAAACAGTATACGCACGTACGTATAATCTGTACTCGATAATAAATACACATGTCTGTTAAGTTTTCTCGGCTAAACCGCCGAATCGATTTTAATGATATTCGGTATGCAGATTGCTCGAACCCCTAGTGAAGGACGTTGGCTACATTTTTTTTATTATTTTCACAACTTAACCCCTACAGTGTGGCTCACGCGGTGTTATTGGTATTTTCCGGTACGAAAATCTAATTATTTCTGTTGATTTACGGGTTAACTTGGCGATACGGATGATATAAAAAAAAAAAAAAAAAAGAAGGAAAAAGTTAAAACAAACAAAACAAAAAAAGAAAAAAATAAAAAATAATTAACATACCTTGTTAATTATTTTTTTTTTTTATTTGGTAGTCGGCGGCAGTGTAGGGTGGTCGCGAACAGTAATGTCGCGAGTCTAAAAGATAAAAATTAGCGTTTATTTTTTTTGTTTTAAATTGTTAGGAGGTTACCGTGGATATTCGAATATTTATGTTCCTAAATATTATGCACATTTTAAGTGTTAAAATGACACAAAAATTATACCTTTAATTACTGTACTGAATATTTGCTGCTTTTATAATTTAGACGTGTAAACATATAAATATTGTTAAGTTGTATGTAGAGGAGGTAATAATAGTCTAGACCAATCTAATACCCTTTGTTCTTCTTTCGATATCTACTTTTTGTTATTCTTATTTATCTTTCCTCTTCTAATACTTCCCAACATTTTTTTTTTTTTTTTTTTTTTTAAACTCTAAAAGTGCCTTCACTGGAAGGTATCTTTAATCCGTCCTTCACGCCATAAATATCAATTTCATCAATTTCACTTATTGTTCAGATTATGTAAAAAATTGTGGAATTTTTTTTTTTTTTTTTCGTGTCAGGCATCATATATTTAAAATTGAAATAAACATGTAATTTCTAAAACAAAACTAAATAAATAATATCAAATAAGTAAAATATGAATAATATTTTAAATATTAAATAATTAAACCAACACTCTTATGTAATGGTAACAAATATTGCATACAGTGCACGACAAAAAGATAAAGGCACAACATCTAATCAAATAAAATTGTATACATACGGCATGGAACTAGTTATTATTAATACAAAGATAATTTATAGATTCTATATGCTGGTATACTTCAGATTATACCAAAATGATAGCAATTTTATTTTATTTTCTTGATTATAAACTTATAAATAAATCTTTATCGATGAATTTATTAGGTTTTGTTGCGACATAATCATAAAGGCAGCCAGTTTCGTTGCGTATTTAATGATTGTATGATCAAATTATCCTTATGTAATACTTCTACTATATTTTATACAACCTAACATTATATACTGTATTAGCATATTTTGTATAGTATTGTTATTAATTATTAAATAATTTACCATGGGAAGAGCAAAACCATTATCAAATGAAGAAAGAAGAAAAATTACGGCATTTAAGGAATGCGGTCTTTCAAATCGTGAAATATCGCGTAGACCAAAAAGGAGTTCCACGGTTATAGATAATTTTGTAAAATTTGGCCAAAATTACAATTCCAAGAAGTCTACAGGTCGACCGCAAGTATTAACTGATCGTGAAAAAAGAGGAATTTTAAGAGTTGCATCGAATTCTGCTCTGTCTGCACGTGGTATTCTAATCAATGTGGTGTGAAAACTGGTATTCGTAACGTACAAAGACTATTAAAACGCACGCCAACACTCATTCGAAAAAAACTATTACGAAAACCACCATTAAACGAACGTAATAAAAATGCAAGATTGAATTTTTCAAGAAACAAAATGAATTGGTCAAAAAAATGGAGAAAAGTAATTTTTTCAGATGAAAAAAAATTTAATTTGGACGGACCTGATGGATTTTCGTATTACTATCATGATTTAAGAAAGGATGAACGTATAATGTCAAGACGTCAAATGGGAGGAGGATCTGTAATGATTTGGTGTGCAATTTGTTATAAATGGGGAAGTGAAGTTATTTTTTTAGATGGTAGAATAAATGCTTTGAAGTATAGAGATCTTCTTAATACCCAAAAGTCATCTTTTCGGTAAATAGCAGGAAGAAATTTTATTTTTCATCACGTTACGAATACCAGTTTTCACACCACATTGATTGAGAATACCACGTGCAGACAGAGCAGAATTCGATGCAACTCTTAAAATTCCTCTTTTTTCACGATCAGTTAATACTTGCGGTCGACCTGTAGACTTCTTGGAATTGTAATTTTGGCCAAATTTTACAAAATTATCTATAACCGTGGAACTCCTTTTTAGTCTACGCGATATTTCACGATTTGAAAGACCGCATTCCTTAAATGCCGTAATTTGTCTTCTTTCTTCATTTGATAATGGTTTTGCTCTTCCCATGGTAAATTATTTAATAATTAATAACAATACTATACAAAATATGCTAATACAGTATATAATGTTAGGTTGTATAAAATATAGTAGAAGTATTACATAAGGATAATTTGATCATACAATCATTAAATACGCAACGAAACTGGCTGCCTTTATGATTATGTCGCAACAAAACCTAATAAATTCATCGATAAAGATTTATTTATAAGTTTATAATCAAGAAAATAAAATAAAATTGCTATCATTTTGGTATAATCTGAAGTATACCAGCATATAGAATCTATAAATTATCTTTGTATTAATAATAACTAGTTCCATGCCGTATGTATACAATTTTATTTGATTAGATGTTGTGCCTTTATCTTTTTGTCGTGCACTGTATGTACATTGTATACTAATTGTATTTTTTCTTTTATCCAGTATATGGCTGTATTTACCGCCTTCTTGTTGCTTATCATAAGATCCTCTTGTGTGCATGGGCTTGGCCCTCGTGGGCAGACATGTAGGTGTGACGTTGTCTGCTCTTGTCCACATATGCAAGTTATGTCTTGATCTCCGTATCCTCATTTTCTCATATTTTCTTTTGTCCGTCCTACACCAACACGCAGTCTGTTCAGTGTCTTCCATACCGGACAGTCTAGGCAGTTACCAGGAGGTAATCCTTCTGATGGTTCCATCCATATTTTACCGTTGGTGTCCGTTACCAGTTTTTTCCACTCATCTAGCCTGCTTAGTAAGGGTGTTTCCGTTAGCTCTTCAATTGTGGAAATAAAAACTAAGTAATAAAAAAAATAAAAAATTTAAAAATGTTAAAAGGGAATTACTCTCGTCTATTACAGCGAGCTTTCCTGACTCGTTTTATTTATTTATATTGAAATATAATTCATAGATGAATTTTGCGATTTTATCATAATTATTATGATTGATATTGAAAAGTACTATTAAATTGTATTCTGGTGACTTGTGTAAACATAAAATAATATTATTTGTCTGTTGTCGTTGGCGCTATCGTTCGATTCGTAATTCGAGACTATTTTTTTTATTTTTATAAAACATTAAACTACAACAAAGAATTTTCTTTGTTATTATTATTACTATTATTAACGGACGGCGGCGTCAACTCGTATAATTTACGACACGTCTCGGCGCGTCTTTGTGCCGCTCGAAAACCAACGCGACCATAATGCGTTTTATAACCGTTTTTGAGGTTAAACTCTGTGTTTTTTTTTTTATTTATTTTTACGAGGGGTCTCGTCATTTTTACGACCCGGTCCCTTTGGCCGGGCCCCCACGGCCCGGCCAAAAGATGAAAGGCATTTTCCACGGGTTTGTTTACCGCGCGCGGCGGCAGCGGTCTCTTTAAACGACAACTGCAGTGCGCGCCGCCGCCGCCGCCGCCGCCGCCGGCCGGCCGGCGTGTTTAAAAAAGAACAAACTAAAATATATAAAATCCGGATTTTTTCGTACTTCGTCGGACGAGATATTATATTATACATATATATATATATATATATATATATATATACATATAATATTATGGCGTCTTGGCTCGAACGCGGCGGTATCCTTTTTGTTTCGCCGGTCGGGTGTAAACACCGAGCGCGCGCGCGCGCGCGCCCGTCGTTCTAATATAAAATAGTCGTCCCGGGCTGGCGCGTCCGGCCGGCCGCGAGAAAAATAATAAAAATACATTGTACACGTACACGGTGTCGTATGAAATGCTCGGACGGGTCTGCGAACTTTCGGGCGCTTTAACGACTTTGAAAACTGATCGCCTTGACGCGGTCCGACCGGCCGACCCGCCGACCGACCGGCCGACCGACAGACCGGCCGCCGTCATTTATTATCCGTGCGGGAAGGGACGGGGAATCGCGGCGTAACGAGGGACGGACGGCGCGGCGTACACTAGACGAACGACGTGTACGCGTCGCGCGCGGAGCGTACAGGGCACGACGACGGCGGCGGCGGCGGCTCTCGCCCGGTGTGGGATAACCGCACACGTGCCCGCTGTGCAGCTGTTGGGACCCATTAATTGCCGTTTCCACTCCGTGAGGCGTTTATACGCGTGTACGTATATAAAATAAAGGTCGACTTTCCGAGTTGATTTTGCCGAGTTTGCCGGCGGCGTATTGAAAAATCGCCCGAAACACAATAGTTTTCAACTTTAAACCACCCCCCCCCCCCCGGTCTCTCGGCCGCGGTGTACAACGTCACCGCCGGGACTCGATCCCCCGTTTTCCCGGCGTTATTATTTTCCCGATTGATACTAAAAAAATGATTAAAAATCGAGGAACGTCGAATATCGAAACTTACCGGCACGTCGAGACTATATAGACGAAATTTCCAATAGGAAACCACTACCACCATTTTCGATCGGAGTAATATTTCTAGTAGACAATTCAGACTGAAAAAGCAAAAAAAAAAAAAAAAAAAATAGCAAAACCAATTCGCGTTTTCCTTACTCGGAATATAAAATAAATCGTGTTCGAGATTTTTGACATAGAACCAAAATAGATTTTGAATGGAAAACTCTTTGATTCGATCCGTTTACGGAAAAATATAAAAATATTATAAAATGCTTCTTGATATAATGAAAATTTAAATAAATATATTTATGTTTAATTCAAATATTATATTTATAATCATAAATAAGCATACAATTTAAATAGTAGGCGCAGAAGGTTATACTTATATTATCTTATTGTATTTTCTAGATGTAGTATAATTTTTAAAATATGTTGGCTCTTTTTACCAAAAAGGGTTTATGGGTTTTTTCGTTATTTATTTTCTATTTGATATTTTCAAATTATTTTTTTCCTGGATATATATTTTAAATATAAAATAAATTTTTGTTAATATAAATACAATATTCGTGTGCAATTTTCCTCGCCACCTTAGCTCGGCAAACGTCAATAATTATTATTTACTATATTCTTCAACGTTATTTAAAAGCATGAGGTATTGCACGTGGCGCGTTTTTTTTATAGTGGTATCCCCGACTAGGCCTAATCCACTCAACGCGGCAGAGCGAAAATAGTAATTATGTATTCACGCGGTTCAAATTATCGATTAAAAAAAAAAAAAAATATCTCTCAGTCGATTTTTATTGCGTAATAAATATCTGGACTGCGGATTAGTGAGTGTCGACGCTCTACTGCACTCGGTCAGATATAGTTGGTAGTAAAATCGTCTACGGCCTTAAATAAATTATAAAACTTACATGCTTAGTGCATATATTATACTACCTAACTGACCGTTGGGAAATTTAGGTGTCAAAACTTATCTTTATTTACACCGACCGTATTGCAATATAATACGCGCGTACTTACACACCGCACAGAGGTCTTCGGCCGTTCTTGTGGGATCGTAAACGGCCACGTCGCTTGGACTTGCTATTGATTTATGACTCGAGACGTCGTGTGAACAAATAATCAATAATCTATATTGAAACCATTAGGAATAATTAAATACAAATAATAATCGAATATAAGAAGAAAAAAAAAACACGGAATACTGCAAACGAGACACGTCGTGCAAAGGACATTTATAAAACTTACATTATTGTTATTATTCGATTTGTACTCGTTGGGTATTTTTACTGGGAAGGGCAACAATTATTATTAATCACATTTATTATTGGCCACCGTTGTTTCGTGGGCGTTTATTTTTATTTTTTTATTTATAAAAAATCACTGATATCGTATTATATATACATAAAGTTTAATTCGAAATTCATATTATTGTATTTAAGTACAATACTCTATTTTTAAGCTGATTTCGAGTGGAGTTAAAAATTATAATTTCAAGACTATTATTTAGATTTTTTTTTTATTTGTTTTAGTTTTTTACAATTATTTCGAAAACCGTTCATCGTTTATAACGAGGTTTTTATGTCCTCGAAAAATTGCTGTGTACGCCGTTTTCGTCAGTTTCCCCCGCGTTATACCTATAGCCTCCCAACATTTCCTGCAATCTTCCTGAACAATAACCAAATGGCAAAAGGTTTTCCTCGTTACCCTATTTGTGGCGAAAATGCACGGAATATATATATCAAAGGAAGCATTTGATCGGCGATACAAAATGTGATTTTGTGTCGTCGATATAAATCCAAATATGACGGTGTGGCGAGGAGCGTCTTTTCGACGAGATCTGTAACAGCAATAGCTAATAACCTAATGTCCTCAAGAGGGGTGCGGGCTGTGAGGGTCCCTACAGTCGTACAGAAAATGATTACACTACGCCTATAATTCTATCGTTTTATACTTACTACACTCTAATTGAAAATACGGAATAATTGTGGTTTAAGAGGTGGGCATAGATAAAAGTATTATATTGCGGCGCAGTAGAGGAGCTCTAAACCGCAGTCAGTGACTCGGCCGTCGTTCGATCCGAATCCTTGGCAGTGGTCTACCGTCACGTTTTTATTGTCGTAGTCACGTCTTCTTGAATACTACAGTTGATATTCAATCGTATTTTATTCCGAGTGGCCATAATGTATACATATATATATATATCCTATGTAAAACGCACTGTAGAATATTTTAAGTGAATTACACACAGTACTATTATGCAAAAGGATTAAAATATTCGTTTTAAACACCATATTTAGGGTATTGTATATGTATAGTATCAGTAGTATATGCTTTCATTTTGAGATAAGATAATTTAATCTATCATAATATAATGATTTTAGAAACTTTATAATTTAATCCACACCATGGTCACATAGCATTACGCCATACGTATTTGTATTAACCTCATAATAATATCAACATATTATTTTCGTTATCCGTCAAAAAAGATGTTTTAAACAATTAATTTGTTCGTAAATTACGTAGAATATTATGATTGATAATACCAATAAAAAGTGGAATTTAAAAGGAAGTTTAGGATAAAGGGTAATTTAGTTTATGTGCAGGAAACAACAATAAATCATTGCAATCAAAGACCAATTTTGAGCGGGGCACGGTTAACATATGGGTTATAGACGTTATAGTATTGGTCGTGTTTTTTTTTTTTTTTTCCATTATAGTCAAAGTAACGCAGAAATCGACAAAAATAAAATCGATGTATTGTCTTCTGTTGGCAGTTTTTATGAAAAATTGTCGGGCATCGAGAAAAGATTTTTCAAATAAAATACGGTCGGGCGGAAATTCCGCATCTTTTAATGTACGGCATTGAAAATACGGAGTATTTTTACAAACGGATAAAGCGTTTACAAAGAAAATGAAAAAAATAAATAAAAAATAACTTAATAAAACTAATAATTTCTTTGTTCAATACGAAACAATTAAATATAAACTAATCGTTGGAGATTACACGGGGCTTACACGGATATTATATTTAATTTTGCCGAAAATGATTGCGTTTGAAACGATTTAATAACAACGTGATAAAAGTAAAGCAGTAATTATACATTTTGTTCTTTGCCTTTGAAGTACGATTTCGTGCACACATGAGCTGGTCGGAGTCGAGCGAAATAATAATTATTCGCTCAGCAACATTACGCGATTAATCTTTCGCCCATAGTCGCAACAAGGAGGGTGATGGTGCGCTAAAGAACAATAATTAAAAAAAAAAAAAAAATTAGCCCCGTTTTTCTCTTGCCGTTCGCGGTTGCACCAAGGCCTCACACCGTTTAAGATATCTTAGTATCTTATATGTATATATATATATATATATATATATATATATCTGTCCTAAAAACGGATGTATAGTTACAACAGATATCTATAGTATATTATATTGTCAGATTTATAGACACCTAGAATTTATAACAGAAACACGGTATTCTGAAAGTGGTGCCGGAGGTCCCGGTTTGCTATAAAAAAAACTAGATTATTTCGGAGCACGGTTATCGTGGTTCGGACGTTACGGTATAGGTAATAGATAAATATCGCGTTACTGTTTTTATAGCGAAATATTAACGTGTGCGACGGTTTTTCAATGCGCGTCGAAATTATTTTTATTTAATTAATTTTATTACTAAATTGAGCAACGGTATTGGTTTTTGGGGGTGCCGGTGGGCGTAGTACTCGTCGCGGGCCCGTGACCGCCGTACACGATTTAAGCATCTCCCCCATCCCGCACCAAATATTCGGGCTCAATCCCATCGCGTCTGGACAATAACAATCATAAAAAAAAAAAACGGTTCTCGTAGTGCTTTAATATTAGTTTTTAATATTGTTTTTTTTTTTTTTTTTTTCTTCCCTTTTTACTCTCAGGACAACAACAGCAGTTCCACGCGTTCGCGTTCGGCCAGAGACCGTTCCTGTCGACGCATTTCGCTAATCCGCTGGACCCGCTGCACAGGACGGCCGATCCACTGGCTTTCCGCATGCCGTCCATGGCGAATTGTCAAAGTGAGTAATAATTACAAAACGCCCGTACGAATTGTCCCGTAAAAACGCGATTTCCCGTGTTCCCCGATTTATTATTACAAACCCGCGCACTAATAACAAACAGGTACCCACTTTACTGTGGGGTGTACGGCGCGCGCGTATCCGAGGGTCGGTTCCCAGGGGTATGAGTTCCTTTGAGATGATTACAAACGACTACATATGTAACAAAAAAAAACTACATATATGTACGTATCATATTACGCGATCATATTATCATTAATCTTCTCTTTTTTTAAGTATCCCATTATACGTTTAAACTATATTCGTTTCAATGACATCAAAACCCGTGTAATAAACAGTATTTTATTTTAATACAAACGATCGACGGTCGTTCATAAAAACCAACGTGTTTTTATGTTCTCGGTTATCCAAAAAAATAAAAAAAAATACATTTAACACGGTACATTAATGCCGCTATTTGTTTTATATACTTTTGCATTCTGAGCATACCACCGCGTAATGTATCGGTTTTATATGACGTGTTTATTTATTTTTTTTTTCCGTTCGTTGATAACTTTTCTACCGGATGGTCCTACTCCGATTTTCAAATTGTTACATTGAAACAACCGTGTAATTAAGGGCAATGGTTTCATTATTTTTGATTTTTTTTCATTTTGTGTAACTCGGTTACAAATTCCCGTAAAGAATTGACATTTTCACGAAATATTAATACTAGACATTTGTAGACACGTGGATAAATTTTCAAATCGTTCTGGCGATTCTTGAGGTATTTATATTTGCTTTAAATTGTCAAATCGTACAAATTATTTTGCTATTTTCCAACTTGTACGATTAATACTTGTTTCGGCTCTATACAAATATACTAAAGTTTCAGACGAAAAAAACACGGATAATTTTAATTTATTTTGTGGTAAAAAAATTAACACAATTGTCAATTTAAATATATATCGAAACATTTTCACCGAACTTCGCTCGGAAACGAAATTTTTTGTCTGCAAAACGATTTATTGTTGCGTAAAGATATTCTTTCAATTCCCATCTATATCCTACCTTCCCAAATTCCCATCTATACAACAGTGGCCCGCCCTTACGGTGTGAGGTAAGTCCGTCTCAGTTATATTATAATTTCCCGTCGGCTATGGGCTTGGCAATGAACGAAATTACGAAATATTATACGGAGTTACACGGACTAATCGATTAATTACATCATTTTTTTTTTTTTTTTTTTCACTTTCAAACGCCGCATCTTTCGTTGAATAATAATCCGTGTTATCGTTACAATATGATTTATGATAAGGTCGGCCATGAAAATCGGTTCGGCGAAGAATTCACGAGATATACGTGTAGATTTACTCGTTATATGTTCACGATTTTTTTTTTTTTATTTTAAATCTTTTATACTCGCAATAATGTGGACGGCGACAAACAAATAACGTGTTGGGCCCGTTTAACCCGTAACGCGTCCTATACGCGAACGCGTACAAGAAAACATAATAAACATAATAAAATATAAATATCACAGACCATAAAAACATAATACATTATTATCGTCGGGTTTTTCGTATTTTCTGTGCTTACCGGCGGGGCGGCGATGCAATATACCGCCGCGTGGCGTGTTACATTATTGTATTGTTATCGTACCATTATTCTTATCGACACCGCGGTCGCCGTAAGCGTATTTATTACGCGTAAAATAATATTGTACAATAAACGTTCGCCCTTAAGACGACGGACCCGTCGATTCGCGTAACGATCGTAACGCGCCCGGTTTCGGACATCCTGTAGCGAACGGATTCAACACGATATAAATACTATTGATACGTACATATATATATATATATATATATATATATATATATATATATATATATATATATATATATATATATATATAAAAAACACACTATTAAAATACGTACGGCATTATTAGCGGCCTCTTAATGATATTATCGGCGCACCCTTGCCGGACACAATGTCGTGATGAACGATCCGTCGCGCGGTTTCGCAACCGGTGGCGCGCGTGTGGTCTGCGCTAATGGCCCCCGGTCCACGGAAAAAAAAACATTGAGTTTTCCATTAATTCCGACGGGACATTACCGTATATACCCACTTTCCCACTTTACGAAATTTTAACGTGCTTATAGGAAAGCCAATAGTGGCGGTAAGCCGGATACGCCGATAATACAACGATTTTTTATTAATATTATTTTTTTTTTTGATATCGTAAAAACAAAAAAAAACTAAACAACTATCGTACTAATCACAAAATGTACGGGTTAGGGGCAGACGTAACGATCCGAAAAAGTACTGTATCTAATAGTCTCCCGTTGACAGTTTTTCAATTTAGTTTGTTTTTATCAAATGACGGGAATCAAAAGAAATGTTTCAAATAAACTCGTACCACCCCGGACGGGGGATCGTTTAAGGTTTTTTGAGGTTTTACATTTGTCGAAAAACAAACAACCCATCGAATGGGTTTAAAACCAATATTCGTTTCAGAATTTAAAAATACTATAATATTATGATTGTCGCGTCATTCCACAGACATGGGCCAGTTCGCGCCCCATCACTCGTGGGGTTATTCTCACTCGACCGCGTATTCCACGTGGCCAGGCGGGGGCGGATGCACAAATTTCACGCCGCCCGCGCTCACCACGGGCTTCACCGGCACCGCGACCGCCGCCGCGGCCGCCGTCGCTTCGGATCTGCACACCTCCCTGACGACCGGCCACCATCACGACTTGTTCCCGACTTGTGCGGTCAACGCGCAGACGACGGCTACCGGTAAGCGGTTTAGGTCGTTACAACGACACTGCCAAGCTCTCTTGAAAATCGTACGTTCTCGCTTCGGTACGATAATTTATCGTCTCGTGCTAATAACCTCCGGCTATTAGTATTTACGACAAATTGTACTCGAGTGTTAGGGATGAATTGATTTTTTTTTTTCCCATGTCTGTAACCTTTATAACTGTTGTCATTGTAGTGATGCCGTCGTTTTCGGACGCGGGCGGCACGACTCCCAACAGTGCGGGCGACCTAGAACAACAGCTGTTGTCTTCGCACTGTCACACTCAGCTCGATCGCACGATCGGGTTCTCCACTTCCGCCGGTGGCGGCTACCAACAACAGCAGTCCGCCGGTAACGGTCCACTGATGAACCCAGCGCCAACGGACTTGCATCCGTCCACATCGTCGGGTCCCAGGTCCACCGATTCGTCGGCGCCGGACTCGCCCACCGGTCCCGGCGGGTCCGCGGACGACATGATGGCGATCGGTCACGGATCACACGGTTACCACGATCAGGTGGCCGGCGGTTACCACGGTGGCGGCAATCACCCGACCATGATACCGGCCTCGCTGCAACTGTACTCGCAGCTGTACCACGCCTCGGCGGCCGGCAACATGACCAGGCACCATCATCACAACCATCATCACTATCACCAGTCCGGTCACGGTGACGAACATAATATGACGAGTGCGGCCCAGAGGCCCACCCAACAAGCGGTGGCCGCGGCCGATCATTCGGCCGTCTGGAGACCATATTGATGGGATTTACTATATCCATATTGTATTGGATACTGTGTTTGAAACTAATATTATATATCTAATTGTATTGTATCATTAAAATTTTTTTGTTAGATTATTATTACTATTATTATTACTACTATTTGAACCTCTTGTGATTATGAATATACGATATGTGCAATATTTAATTATAATAATATGTATTATATTTAATTATTTAAGCGTAACGCGTGGTGTCGTGTTATTATTATTTTGTTTTTCTAGCAGTCGTTCGTAAATATGGAAAAAAAAAAAAAAAAATACAATAAATAATAACGCGAAAAGATCGAGGAGCGAGGAGAGAGATCCGTAATTTAGTACTCTATGCATATTGAAAACCGCCGGCGCGCAAATGAACTTTTGGCTGCCGCCGTTAACAAGACGGGATTCGTATCGGGGCTGCGGGGCGGGGGAGAGGGTCCCGGGGAATTCGTGTAGATTCCACAGTTATGTATTATTCATTACGGCGGGCCGCCACACGCGCGTCCCCGTGAACTGCAATATCCCGCCGCCGGTTGTAAGTAACCTCCGTGCCGCCGGGAATACGACATGATGGGAGTTATGACGAACGAAATTCATTATCTTACTTGCTGCTGCGGCGGCGGCGGCGGCGGCAGCGAGAGGAGCACACGCGGAAAAGGAATTCATAACTCGCGCGCGGCCGTCCCCGCGAGACCAATTGGCTTTGGCTTTTCGGGCACGGGCTCGGGCGCCGCTCGCTGCACTCTCTCGCCCGTTCGCTATCCCTTACTCTCTCTGTAATAGTACGTAATACGCGTATGCCCTTTTGTTTTAATTTCTCATCTCGTATTCACCGGGCGCGCACCAGAAACCGTTAATTATAATATTTCTCGCTCAACCGGAACGCGCCCGCCTATATACATGTATATATATATATATATATATATATATATATATATATATATATATATATATTGCCGGCGAATTTCCGGAGAGTACTCTTCGCCAGTATAATAATATACGCATGTACACTCACGCCCGCATAATAATATCGTTGTGTACGCTCATAGGATGTGTTCGCCGTCATAAAATATGTATACATTATTATTACTATTATACTTCGTACGCAGCCGCCGCCGGCGCGCCCGTATCAAACTTTGCCGCGCGTAGTTCCCGGCCGAAACGACGAGTTTGAACGTTACCAACATGGGCGCGCCAGAAACTGGGCATACGCCGCGAGCCCGACTATCTTATTTGTCCGTTTGGCTATTGGTTTATATATACATATAGACATACAACCACAAAAAATAAAAATAAAAAACGTCACAGAACAGCGGCAAATAAAGAAAAAAAATTTTGTTCTAAATCGATAATAATATACAAGTATGAAATAATAGTAATAACGTATCCAAGAAAAAAATAAAGCGATTATTAAATTTATAACGAGTATTAAGAAAACAATTTGAAAAATGAACAAAAAAAAAGTGTACAACTGCAAAACCTAAAAATTTAAAAGTAAAAAAAAGTACGATGAACCAAGAAGATTAATCACAATACACATATATATGCGCAAAGGTGTATAATTAAATGAATTTAGGCTAATAATCTTTGTAATAAAGATCTTTATTAAAGATCTTAAAGACTTTATTATAAAGTCTGTATATTACTAAAAAAAATGAATTATACAACAAATAATTTATAACAATTTTTTATTTTTTATTTTTTGGAATTATTAGTGTATTACCGTGAAAAATTGCATAAAAATAAGCATACGGTTAATAACTTTGGGACGTACTTGCCCCGCACTTGACTCATATTAGTACGGGTGCGATTCGCTGCTATTGTGCAGCTTGGGGAACGTCCGGGCGACAAAGGGGTTCCGGAGGTCGGCATCGACGGTCCCGTGCACCGCCCTGTGCTTGTTCATATTGTGATAGTTGCCGTAACGTTTACCGCACACGTCACACTGTATGACGGCCTGGTGCCGGATTTGTTTGACGCGCTGTATTCCTTCTGGATCCGCCTGGACCGCGGCGGATGATGTCGCGGTCGCGGGTGCCGTCCCTTGATCGGCGCCGTGCTCGTCTCGCTCGTGCTTCGAAAGTTCCGTTCTGTCGACGAAGTAAGCGCGACAAGTTTTACACGCCTCGACCCGTACCGTCGAGAACCGACGGCGGATGGCCATTCCGTTTAAGGATCCCGTTGTCCCGCGGTCACCGCCGGTCGTGTGCGTCTTCTGCGACGAGTTGGCGTCGGACGGTCTGCGGGAGACGGGTTCGACGAGATTGTCTACTGCCGCGCGCGCGTCCGCGTCGCGGCGCCGATCGCCGTTGATAGCTCTCGCGATCCCGCGCACGGCGGATGTCGTCTTCTCTACCGCGGCTGTCGTCTCGGCCATCGCGCTCCGATGTCGGCGGCGGACGTGGTCAACCAGAGACGGCACGTCGCCCAAATACAAATTGCACACGCCGCACATGGCGGCCGTGGCGTCCGGATGCATTTTGGCCACGTGCCTGCAGAAAGCCCGGAGGTTCCCCAGAAGGTGGCCGCAAAATTCACAAGTCAAAGGCCTACCGTCGCGGGCCAGTCGATGGTGTACCGCGTGAGCCTCGCTCATGGCTAGCACGGAAAACCGTCTACCGCAACCGGACTCTGGACACGCCAGTCTTTGGTCGGCGCCGTGCACGCCACGGGCGTGCTTCCAAAGTTCCGTTTGGTTGGCGCAATAAGCGTAACAGATTTCACACACCTCGCCCGGTATCGTCGCGGCGGTCCCCGTTGTTCCACAGTCGTCGACCGTACTACCACTTCTCTGCGCGGATAACGTCCCCGACGCGAGAAAGTGATCGGCCACCGGCATATGATGGCTGCGTATAAACGCCATCTATAACCACGGGCATACAAAACAAATGTTTTTTTTTTTTTTGCGAATAATATATTCCAATAATGATTGTACTCTTAGTATCAAAAAGTGACTTCAGGTATATTCGACTGTACAATATATTTCGCGAGTACAAAAAAACTCGTGTACTCGTGTACATTTTAAACTATTATTATCGGAGTATTTTTTGCCGTCTTTGAAAACGATTTTTTACCATAAGACATCCTGGTCCGATTATAAACTTTATGGGAGGTTTCCAGTGGCAAAAACGCGGGTTTGAAAATATCGACTTTTTATGTACTAAAATATGCGGGTTAAATATATTAAAAATAGAATTATGTATAATTACAATCGTCGAGTAGTTCCATTTTTTCATTTCTTCGTTTACGCTGACGGACGCCATAATGTAAACAATGTAAATAATATTGATCTCGAATTTAACCGGTATGCAAATCGAAATCCAAAAAAAAAAAAATTAAACAAAATTACGTATAAATAATGAATTTATTTGCAATGATGCTAACAGTGACAGTAAAGAATAATAGCGAAATGTACGATATTGGGATGAAATAAAAAGGTGTTACAATTTTATGCATAACAATCGATCTGTGTTTGGTAAAATATAACAAACACGGAGTGCGTATTAGTATGCAGCCAGTTATATTAGTATATTATTGTTTTTTAAATATCTTTTTTTAATATAATATTATTATATTTGTTTTAAACCCAGACATATTTAATATTTAAATATATAATATAATATTATCTACGTAACAATAAAAAATAATTTAATTTATCTTGAAAATTGTTCCGAGTCTATAAAGTATTAATATTATAATAGTAATTGGTAAAAAATCCCAGAGTTAGATTACGTCTAGTCGAGTTCGGCAGTTAAAATTCTATTACAAAGTTCTTTTATGCGGGTTGTAGTGGGTCTCATGTTAATTTAGATAGTTCGGCCTACACGTATTATCATTTTATGTTGATCGGTGTAGTGTCTACGATTATTTATTTTTGTAATTTACCTACAAACAAAAAAAATACCAAAACCGAAATTAACAGAAATCGTCTTTATTTAAATATTCCCATTTTTTCGACGGTATTCCCACAATATTAAAGAAACTGCCAGGGAAATCATAAAACGACTTACCCAGTGCATCAACTAGCCAACATCTACTACCAGTAACCAATCCTGAAGTTGATGTTTAACGAAAAATGTCCAGTTGAAAACTTGTTAACAAACAAGGAATAAATGAGAAAAAAATTATTACACATCACTATGCATCATAGTAAAACTATGAACTTTCCTCGCTTTCTACAAAATCTAACATGATAGTAGGTATATAATATTTTGAAGTTAATAAATGTTTATTTTCATTTATAAAGTATTACATTTCGAACCCTTTGTTAACTTTACATACTCTTTAGTTGAATAGTTGAAATGTTGCTTACCAAACGTCTTTTAGAATAGGGTAGAGTACACTCTGGCTGACCCCAAGGAATGTTACCATATATTTCGGGGCTACATTATGGGTCAGTTATTTCGTATATAAAGGATAGTGTTCATAATTCATGAGTTTTAAAGTATGCTGTTAATAGTTTATAAACAATTTACAAGTAAAATAATATTAATACTATAAAATATTACAGATTTTATTAATAATACATTTTTGTGCGTCTAGTGTTTTGTACTATGTCTAACAATAACATTGTAAGTTGTACCGGTCTTGGATTTCAAAAAAAAAAAAAAAAAAAAATAATTAATTAATTTTTCAACGTTCTGAAAAATCAATAAACATCAAATTTTTAAAAATTAAGGATTTTTACGATTATAACAAATATCGTTAAAAACTGCTGATGTACATAAATCTGTGACTAGTTAAAAAGTTAATAGTTAAGCTGACTAATTCTTAATTATACATAATTATAATATTACATACAAAATATGCATATTATAATTAATATTATTAATATAGATAACCTACCCGCTTTAATTATACAACTTGCTGTGGGTGCAGGGAGTTTACAATTAGTTTATAAAAATTGATTTTTAATAAGAAATTAAATTAAATAGATAGACATTTGTAAGAATTTTCATAATGATTTCAATAGTTATTAGACCGTTTAATGAAATAATTGTATATATAATTATAATTTTTTTTTTTCATATATACTTAATATTCATTTATTTCGAATTTGTCGAATACTATAAATATCGCGTATAGGGTTAACCAGGGCCCATGCGGAACAGAGGCCCACCTAATGGATTTAATTATTATTTTTATTTTAATTAATCCTTAAATTAGAACAACGCCAAAAAATGTATACACAGTCAAAAGTACTAGGGTTAAACAAAATCGAATACCTTAGGAATCGTATTCATTGAAAATAACATCACTGCATGCATTAATTTCGTAGTAATTAATGACGCATTTGTAGAACAAAAGGCTAGGGGGAAAAAAATATTATAAAAATTGTGAAGATTTTGTAATATCTACGTTCAATTATTGTTCGATTAACTATTAAGTATTTACTGATGATTATACAGTAATATTTACTAATTATACTTACTCGATTTACAATTCATAATTTTAGGCCAATTGTTATTCTAATTGTATTGGGCCTCCAAAGTTCTAAAACGGGCTCCGGGTATACCGTATTCAACGACTGAACTGCGTGACGTCATCGTGATGTTCGAAAGAAAAACGCTATGCCAAGACGGCGGCGCGTATATCGCAGCTCTATCTGACGGCAAAGGTTTTTGCCGTTTCTTTTCGCGGGCGGGCTCGTCGAAGAAATCCGACCCCTCGGTTTTTCTTAGAGTTTTCTTGCCGTTCCCCCGGCCGCCCGCCCGGCCCGGCGGTAAAACTCGCGCGCCTTTCACGAGATGCCGCTGATATTTCCGGAAAGAAAAACCGAAACACCGCCGCCGCCGCCGCCGTAGCCGCGGCCGCCGCACGAAACGTACGTTTTAACGGCACTGCGCCCCAATCATTTTTATGTTATAGCGGTTTGGCGGGGCACGCACGGGGGGTTTTTTTTTGTTCACCGAATCGTCACACCCACGCACGTAAACGGGCACGTCACACGCGGGGGCGACCGTCGGAGGAAACGCCTCCCGACGAGGAGCCGCCGCCGCCGCCGCCGCCACACGCCCCGGCGGCGCGAATCGACACCGTCGCGGTTGCGGTTAGCCCCTCGGCCCCCGTCGCACGCCTCGCCGCCGCGCTTGCGGTGACGGTACCCGGGGCGCCGCCGTCGCTACGGCAGGAGGTGGAAAAAAGCACTGTGCGCGGGCGATATTTCGCCGAAATGATTGGCTGCGGTTAACCGCAAACTCCGACCAACCACCGCACCCCGTGTCGGTCAACACACCGCCGCCACCGCCACCGCCGCCGCCGCCGCCGCCACCGCGGCTACGGCCGACTTTTTCCGTCGCTATAAACCGCCTTGGTAGTGTAGTTACGTATACCGCGTGCGGTCGTCTCGCCGCCGCCGCCGCCGTGGTTAATAACAACCGCGGTTTTGCGGTATCGTCCGCGCGAGTCCGTCGGCGGAGACGACTGCCGCCGTCACCGCCGTCACCGCCGCCTACGAGTGTCGAAAACCGTTTTCGCGGCATGTTTTTGTGTCGAGAGTGAATGTCAATCGTGTGTCCGCAGCGCGTGCCCGCCGCGAGTCTGAACGGCGCATCTCTGGACGTAAAGCCACCCGTTCCCGCCCCCCTACACGGTCAGTTTTTTTATGGCAATCAACGTGGTTGACATCAATCGCTAATAGAACTGGCAATGACCGACAATCAAATTTTATCATCAGTCAAGATGGCTGACATTCACATGGTCCATCGACCATTTATGTCAATGAATGTGTCAATTTATCCGTCAATCGCGTTGTATAGCGTGGACGAGTCGTGTCACTTTTTATTTTTGTAAATTGTATATCTTCGTCAAAAAATAACGAATAAATTGAATACGATAGTTAGAAGATAGTTTCTATAATCAGAAGGAGAATATAGTCGAAGTTCGTCTAGAAGATTATGATGGAAAAATGTGTTCCTTTTTTTTTTTTTTGAACCATTCTTTTTGAACCATCCAGAATCTTTTTTTTTTTTTTTTTTGTTGTTTTATCACACGCAAGGTAAATATCAATAGCAATAATGGCTTATTTATTCATTTTTATGCAAAGTTTAATATTTTTAATATTTTAAAATGCAAATATTATATTTTACAATAAAAACTACATCTACAAAATGTATGGTTATATTTTATCGTTTATCTTGATAATTCAGTTTGTCTTAATAAATTAATAAATTCGGTTAAACATAACGACGCGGGTAGTAGTATTATAAGTGTATATTTTTGTATACAAGTCTCTTGTCGGAATTGCCCGTGCCGATGTTACAAAAATTGTTCAAAACTAAAAGAACAAAGAAATAAAAAATACGTTGAGATAAATCAATGTGCAAAACATATACTTATATTTTTACAATTAAAACCGGTTAACTAGCTATTATTAATTGTAATAATCAGGGATTGAATTAGAAAAAAACAATTTCGTTTTACGTTATTTAAAATAAAAATATTATTCAGTATGAACTTTCTACTGTTCTTATCTATATGTCTACGTATCATACATTGGATTTGTACTATTAAATGATCTCTGAAGTCTCTAAGAACTCTAATAATCCGAAACGTTAAAATTACGCACTCCATCGGTATCAACATATTATAGGCATATACCATTAAATGAAAATAATTACGCTCCACATGGAATAACACGTGGATATTTACGTATCAACTTAGTTTACAAATGTATAGCCCCTATTAGATTCTTACTATAATTCTGATTGGTTCCTGAAATGCGGACTAGCATTGATTTCCGTTATTTTAAACATCTATTTCCCATTATATTTTGTTCAACTCTCGAGTCCCGATAAGGATTAAAAATTATGCATAATGTATACGGCAGACAAATACAAAACTTAAAACAAAATAGAAATATTTGATTAGCTATTCTTGGTATTCATGAAATCTTGTGTAAACTTTAAATGTAAAAGTTCGTATAATGTTCATTATGTAAACGTAATACGTAATAATTATGAAAATTAACTATAACGTTTTATTATCGCTTATTTTTTTATGATTTTTTTTTTCTTCGTTTCCTGTTATGTTTCGTTTTGTTTTTTTAATTTATTGGTTTATCGTTTGGTTTTAACAACATTGTCGTTTGTTGTACCATTTTTTTTTTTTTTTTTTTTTTTTTTTTTTAGTAATAATTTAATTTAATTCCCGTAAACCGTTTACCGTTATCTATTTTAATCGGGTTTTTTTTTTTACAAGTATAATATTTTCGAGCCCGGGTTAGAATCAAACCACAAAAATACAAATTACGAGAAACTCGTTGTTTTGGATTAATATTTAATATTATACTAGTATATATATATATATATACTTCGTTTTTATGGCGTTTGTAAAGTTTTGTTTGTTGACCAAAGAATTGTATAGCCGTTAGCATCAACTAAATTCAAACAATACTGCAATATTAAATGTAGATGTTTAACTATAATATGTACTTACTTAGTCAACATTATAGTTGTATGTTACTTGATATAGTTCTGTTAACCGACAATAGAAATTAATAATTTTGTTTAGCACGAAATAATCTCGATATTCTAACATTTTCCAACCATTTCTCGTGTCCATAATAATTATACTCCTATATTTGAATTTTGTTAGTTCGCCAAATGTTAACGCCGCCCTAACTTCGTTTTCAATCGAAAGAATAAAAATACAATTTTTGAAAAATCGTTGTCGATAATTCCGTTAATAAGGTTAACATGGGAAATAATGTAAACCGTAATTTATTGGTTCAATTGATGAATATTGACAGTACCGAAAAATTGCATTAAATATACATATTATGTGTACTAAATGTATAGATACAAACCCTTAATTAATAATAATTTAACAAACGGTTTGTTGAATTGCGAATTTTTGAACATGTTTGAATGCCATTTGCAAGGTCGTGTGTAGAATTAACACAATTTACGGTGTAAAATATTTATCCGATTTAGAATTTCGCACTAGCCGGAATATTTTTTGTAATTATTTATTACATTACTATAATACTGATTTATATATTACAATAATAGGTTTTATTCCAAACCTATCCAATCTCGTGTAAAATAAGAGAACAAATTTATAATAGTATAGTTTTTCTCGGGAAATTTATTCAGAAATTCAGAAATTGAATACGGTTTATCATTTTTTTTTTAATATTCCAACAATTTAAAGTACAAATTTGGTCGAACCTCACAAACGTTTTCACGAGTGTTGCTGGGTATATTATAGCAACACCTGGATTTATTATATTTAATTTTATACTTTTCTGTGACATTATTTTATATATTATTACATGTATAATGTATAAAATATTTACAGAATCCTTATGTTTTTATATTAATATATTATATTATATATATAAAAACTTAGACTTTTGTCCGCGTGAAAGATCGCGTACGATGTTTTTTTTCTTCTTCTTCCTTCACAGTAAGGGTTAAAATATGGGGTAAAGTAAGGAAAAACATGATTTCAGCTACACCTGAACCAAAAGTCTGGCCACGACCAAGTCGAACATATTCATCGTTGAAACGTCTATCCTAAAAAGCTTCAGTTTTTCACGAAAACGTTTACTACCACGTTATAATTCGACAGATTTCTGTATAACCGCAATATTTCGAACTAATACAATTTGTACATTACACATTTATTTCGAAATATAATTTTATCTTGTTTTACATTTCGGTACCGTTGATAAAATACAAAACTTACCACCGGTAGTACGGTATAGTCGTACTGCGGCGATGAGGTCGTTTGACGGATGGTCGGCCAAAACGATTATGGGCATTAAAATGAAAAAAAAAAAAAAACAAACATTCGATTTTCTATATCCGTGTATAATATTCATTAAACAGACCATATAGGAATTACGTTTTAAATGATCGCGACGCAATATTATAATACTCGTGTGTGTGTGTGTGTGTATATTATTAATCCTCTCTGCGTCTATATAAACCCGTCGGATACAAACGGCGAACACGGTTTAAAACAATACGGGCGCGTCGATTTTTCAGCAATTTTCCAATAGCGTTCGCGAGAGTACGGGGTAAAATAAAACGGCGTTATTTTTAATATTGCACGCGCGTAACAAGATCGGCGCGGCGCGGCCGGGAGCCGAACAATAATATAATACTCCGCGGGTCGCAAAGTTTCGAAAATTCCAACGAGCCTACGCACAAGACAGAATACAGAAACTATAATATTATACGTATATATATATATATATATATAAATGTGTGTGTGTGTGTGTGTACGTACACGCGGACCCTACGGTTATGTATTATGTAATCAAATATAGAAGCAAATAGAGTCGGTATAGTTTCAATGTTTAATACGGTTATTATTTATGAGTTGGCCGTTCGCGTGACTTCTTGTTTATAATATATGTGATTTATGACCCTTTGCGTATAAATAAGGGTCGGACGTTGTCTGCGATGTAAAACGGCGATTTGCGCCCCCTAGACACTGGAAATCTACTCCGGATTTTTATTTTCACTTTTCCGCGCACGCGCGCGCGCGCGCGATATTATAATAGCGTTTCTAGCCGGTTATTTTTATTATTATTATTATTATATTTTTAATATGACGCATTTCCATAATATTCGCCGGATATCGTTTGGAGTGTTCAACGGACCGCGGACGGTTGAAATGGAAAAGAAAAAAAAATAATAATAATAATAATAAAATACAATCGCTGTGCCATACGGGCGTGAAAAAAAAAAAAAAAAAAAAATAACAATAATAATAATAATAATAAAAAACAAAAAAAAGGTCAGGATTTCTGTTAGTTTTATTTCGTATAATTATTAAAACTAGCGGTGCGGTGGCGCCGGTGACGTTAAAGTGCGTTTTTGTTCCCCTTTTTTTTTGTTTTTTTTTTTTTTTTTTTTTACGGCGGGTCGCAGGTGGCACGCGTTGATTTTTATTCTTGTTCCGAAATTTCCTTTTCCCGAGTCGTCGAAATCCTATTAGAGTTTAAACAATATTAAATTAATAAACGCGTTTTCCGTAGCGGCGGGCAAAGGTCTCTCACTGCGAACCGTCATATTGTCTCCGGTTATTCGCATCGAGTAAGTTTCGCTCTAATTAACTCGGGGCCTCCGCGACTTTACGAAATATTATATAACGAATCCGGACGCCAATAAACGAATGGCGCTTTTAACAACGGAGTTTTTAAGACCGCCGGTAGATATACAATAATAATGATATTACGTCATATATATATATATATATATATATATATATATATATACATACACGAGTATACGTAATTTTACAACGTTGATAAATCAGCAACGTCTCCGCGGCGTTTCGCTCGCCGTACGGTATTTCCTACGGTCATATAATAATTCGCCTGCGCGTGTGCTACCGACAATGCAATATAGTCAATGCGTAATAACAGTCAAACGAAATCGCCCGTGAGTAAAAGGGCATTTCGATTGTAAACATCCATACAAGAGGAAGAGGGAGATTTACAATATTGCGATATGTTTTTACTACTTAAATTTAGGGTAGGTATGTTTTTATGATGCGCCGTTTCGAAAAAGAAGAGAGAAAAAAAAAAAGGAGAAGCACACAAGGGTGTTGTTGGCGTGTACAAAAAAAAAAAAAAATAAAAAATAACGCATGAATAAATGATTTACCAAAAGAAATATCAGATTTTTCAAAGAAAAGAAACTGAATGTTCTCGGATGGGCATTAAATAATTGACGACCTCGTAAAATATGCGGGCCCGGTACTTTTTGTTGTGAGCGGCAGATACGAAATGTTTTATCGAAACGAGTTTTCATTTAAATTACAGAAAAAACTCGTATACTTCTTTTATTAAGATCCTTTAGCCGACCGAAGAATCCGTTTCATCTACAAAGTGTAAAAGGAATGGAGCCACGGTACCATTGATTCCAATACGTATCTCTTGAAGGCACGATATAAATTAATCAAAATTGGATTTCGTGTATTAAATTTGGCAAAGTTATAACGTTTGAAGTGTCAATACCCTAAAATTAAAATCGTTAGGCATTGAAGTCAATATCGTATATGTTAATTATTTATACACGCATGCATCGTATTTCATTTATACTATTTTATTATAGAGTATAGAACATTGGATATTGGATACGATTAAATATTATCATTTAGAGTATTTTAATGATAAATTTGGAACGTAAACTTTTTTGAAATAAATATTAATAAAGTGTTTTAATAATATGAGAAAAAATATAAAATTGAAAAAAAGAATCAAACTGTTTTAAAAACGTTCCTATATTATAAGTTTATAGCCATCGAATATTAATTTAAAATAACCGTATAAATTTAAATTTTAATAAATGTATAACGTTTAAAAATTAATAAATGTTATTATATTATTAATATTGAATTTTAATTGTGTGTTTTTTTTTTTTTTAACGTCAATTTGTATTATTATTTTTTATTAATTTTCTAAAGTTCAATATTATTTATTCGTTGACTTTAACGTATACATAACGGATATGGAAACAATAGTTTATTAGCATTTTAAGTCCCTGGTGAAGCGTTGAAATTATATTTTGCATCTCTTTGAATTTGCACTGCCGCACTATTCCGTTAATTAAAACATTTATATAAAACTATTTAGGTAAATTAATATTCGATATATTTTATGTTTTAAAATCTTCGGCAAAATACTCTGCTTTATAATAAGAAATAAAATAATAATAAAAAGTTTGATTTTAATGTTACAATTATTTTTAACCATATACTTCAGCCTGTTAAATGGATCGCCTTATATATATATACAAAAATAATATATACGTATATATATTATTATATTATATATATAGTCACGAAAATTCCTATATTAAAATCATGTCACCCTTTAAAATGGACCACGTGTTTCCCTTCACGCAAGAAAAAATCTAATAAAAAAAATATGTGAAAGCGTTCAGGAAATGAGTTCTGAGCTGGTTCATATTTATTATTGACAGCAAGAACAAAAAAAAAAAAAAAAAATATAAAAAGCTCTTGTTCTGAACTCCGGGAAACGCATTTATAACAAAAGGGTACGGAAAAACACTCTTAGCAATGGCACTCCTTAACGGGAAAAAATTCATTTTCACATTTTTTCCCCGTTTTGTTTTGTTTCCTCCGTTGTTGTTTTATCGTTTTTTTGTGTACCCTTCGCGCCGAGGGTGAAAATTAATGGAGGTTATTTCCTACGCAAAATCATTCGACACCGTTTACCAATTCGATCTAATGAAGTAGCAAGAATTTGAATCTGATGTTATTTTTTATATATTTTTTTTTTTTTATGTATATACAATAGTTCTTTGTTCATTATCCTTTGAACGTCCACAGTTCAACACTAATCTCCGGGTAGCATTTGATAATTTACCAAAAACCAAAAGAAAAAAAAAAAACATTTGTTATAAATAAAAAAATAAAAATTGAAAAACGTACAACTCGGAAGTATATAAATCCGTATAAAAAAAAAAAAAAATATTATTTTCAATAAAACGGTCTGAGTCTTTAAGTTTTTTTTCGCACCTTATCCTCCCCTTGAGTTGTATACTTTTTAAGACCAACAACATTTTATGTATTTTTTTATTCGTCTAATATAAATGCCTTAAGTACTGAGCTATAAAAATAACGAGCGTCTTTTGCTTTTAATTAAACCGCGCCCGGTTGGTAAAAACCACCTTTCCACTCACTAGGGTACATTAATTAAATTTTTTCTCGTTATTGAATTTGTTTATATGCAAGTCGATTAAAATATTTCTCAAAAAAAAAAAAAAAAACGTAGTCTGTATAGTTGACGTTGGCACTGCAGTAGTGAAAAATGCCTAAGCTTCTGTTAATAATGAATTTATACTTGTCGACCTACCGCCAACGATAACTTTAAAACACGTTACTCCGATCTAATATAATTTATAATATAAATGTGCACTGTGGGAAGACGACGCTCTACTATAGATCTTTTATTATTTCCAAACAAATTATTCGGTTGCTCCAGTTCTTATCGACTCCCAGTTGGTTGTTTGGCAATTTCGTATAAAATCGTTTCATCCTTGTGAGACTATCGTTATTAAACTGACTGACTGACGAGGGTATTTGGTTTGTATTTGGCAGTTACATTTCGTAGACATTAGACATTATCTGAACAGTTATTTAAGCTCCATACGTATAGTAACTATATACCAACAGACAATATATTTTGACATATTATTATGTTCTTTAAACACTTTAGGCTGCAAACATATACAAATGGGTAAAATGTAAAAAATAAAATAAAATGTATTTACGTTTAATGACGTACGTTTTCCTTCGGGATCATATCTCATTATAATAATTTCTTTTTGTTTTTAATTATCGACCGCCAGGGAGGCCGGCGGAGAAAATATGATTAATACGTTTTTCATGAATAGCTGATATTCGTGTTTGGCTCTGAGGACAAAAAGATAAATGGCAAAGACGGCGGAAAAGAGTAAAGAATAAAAAAAAATAAACGAAATCGCATGATTAAAAACCGTTTCATAAAGTGGCAAAAGAAGGGCGGCGGCGCATTGTGTGTACCAAGTGCGGATGATGTAGGAAAAATTGTTTGCGCCGGGTGCCGCGTCAGGTGGCGGGTGGCGAGCGGGCGGAGGTGACTGGGGAAGTAATTTAAGCTGCTGGGAGAAAATGATGCGAGGGGGTGAGGTCGCGTGAAAAAAAAGAATGGAAAATTGAGAGAATGAGAGAGAGAGAAAGAGAAAGAGAAAGAGAAAGAGAGAGTGAGGGGAGACATAAAGTGAAAGTGAGCGATATAGCGGGAAGAGGGAGAAAGACAAAAGTAGCGGAGAAAAAAGATTCAGTTTGTCGAGAAGCTAAAAATGAATCGGTATAAAGGGTGGAAAATAAACTGCGTATACCCAACATGATAACAGCGGCTGGCCCCTTGTTATAATCGGACCTTAACGACTTCGGTTCCCTCCTTAAAAAAAAAGAAAAAAAAAATGTGTATAACAAATCTTTTGACGTTGTTTTCCTGTGTTGATGTTCTTTTATTTTTTTTTTATATTTCTTTTCTTTTGTTTAGCGAATCCTATTCGCATGCGTGTGCGCCTATAATACCCATTAAATAATAATTCTATCGATTCTCGTCATACTAGCAAGGTATAAATAGTTCGCATAAAAAATAATGATGTAAAGGTGACTAATACAAAAAAAGATTATTTTGGACACCGAGCATACACTCATCCATTTTTATATATATATATATATATACAGATATTTATTATTGTAAACGCCCATAGGGCTCAAAAGTCAACATACCGTAACATAATTAATTTTACAATATTTTGTATAGTAAAACATATAACAATAGGACATAGTGAATATAAATCATTAACGAAAGTAGTTGTCTAAACTAGAAGAATTACATATAAAGGAGAATATGCTATCACGGTTAACAATACAAATATTTAAAACTAGATATTAATAACTACCTAAATAATTGTACCTTATCACAATATTCCACAAAGTATAAAATATTATTATAATACATTGTATATTAGAGGAAACTTAGTTAGTACGTATGTCGAGATACAATTGTATTCCTTACTTAGTAACTATAATTTTGAAATAATACTATTAAAACGTTAAAAGTAACTATAATTACTATTATACTAGTGTTATACAGTATAATTATTATCGTTGCAACACATAATTCGTTTCGTTTGTTATTTATTTATTTATTTATTTATTTTTTTTTTTTGTAATAGCCTGTGTCTACAAAATAGTAAAATTATTTGAATTATTTAACATAATATATTAGTATTTTAGGTTTAAGTATACAATATTTTGTTCTCGAAACAACTCTTTATAAAAAAACGATCGTAAAACACATGGCGTATATAAGCATAAAAAAAAAAAAAAAATGTCTTCGTAACCGTTCCACAAGGGTAATAAGTCAAGTGTAGAATGATAATTGTGGATAGGTAATGTTCATTTATTTTTACTCGAGCGTTCAAAACGAAACCGTTCGGGGGGGGGGGTGTATAAACGTTTAAAATATATTATTATAAATCACCGTGCCGGGGACGGCTTGGACGGCTGTGATTCAATTGAAGCGTTCTGTTCGCATTTCGGTACGAAAAACTCCTCTATTTCCAATAGTGTTTTATTCTCGGTCTCCGGCATATATTTCCAGAGGTACAAAAGTCCGACGAAACTGAGGGCGGCGAACATGAAGAACGTGTTGTTCAAGCCCAACTCGGTGACGACGTTCAAATACAATTTGGTCACCAAAAACGTCAGAATGTAAAATATGGCAGTGGTCAAACTGGAAGCGAATCCCTTTGCTCTGCCGGTTTATAAATAATTGAATATTATTTCTGTACGCCAAATGGTTTAAACGTAAAAAATGCAAGCGCAAACGATAACTACTCACTCGTTGGGGTATATCTCGCTGACCAGCGTCCACGGCACGGTCAACACGCCCATGGCTCCTGAACACAGTATCACCGAGTAGATGACAATCGGCACGTAGGCTTTGGGCGTCATGATCCCCTTGTCGATGCACATGCTGTACAACGCGAACAAGAAGATCGCTACGGTGTTCACGGTCAACGTCGTTATGGTCAAAAGTCTCTTGCCCAATTTCTGTATGGTCAACGTGAGAATTAGACTCCCGGTCAATTGCATCAATCCGAAAAGTACCTGTTACAATTTGAATGGCAAATAGCGTATTACAATTGATAATGAACTTAAAGACAATTATTTTACATTGTATAATCCCGCTGAATGAATGGCGAATATGTATTTACTCACCAGTGCTATGCTATTGGAATCTTTTACACCCGACTCTTTCATCAGTTCCATGATATAAGGACGGCACGGCGTCAGGCACGAAATCAACGTGATTATATAGTACAAGGTAGTCAACCGCAGGGGCCGGTATACCGATGGGTACTTGAGCCACTCAAACGAAGAAAACCAAGAGGTTTTCTCCTTGACCGTTTTCGTTTGTTCCACAGACGTTTTATAATACGATATTAGCTCTTGGTATTCGGTGGCTACTACGCACGGGTCCACCCATCCTCTCAACCAACAAATCGCGTCCATCGATTTTTCATTTTTATTTTTCGATAACAACCATATCGGACTTTCCGGTATCTATACACAGAATACCGGACATAAGCGGTGCGAATTTCAACGGTAGCAACAAGATACAATTTTAGAAATAATGTCTTAAAAATTAATTAAAATTAAAAAAAAAAAAAAAAAAAAACAAATAAATAAATAAATGTTGAAAAAGAACAAAACAAAGTCCCGGAGTATTTTATATAAATTGTGGACAGGATATTTGTTCGCCTTTGTCGTTCTATTACCTAATGATTTCAATTAATGGAAACCGGTCGTACTTACACACAACTTACTGTTTGACTAACAACTACTTATTTTTAAAATTTTAATGGAATATTGAGTAATGAAACAATTTTTGATTATAAACAAATCGGTCGGTAACTCACGAACGCGATGAGGAGGATGCACACGAACGGGCACATCATGTTCAGCATGACCACGGTCCTCCAGTGGAACACGGAGCCCAGACCGTAACTGGCCATTATTCCGATCAGGCAGGCCATGTTGATCACGCACGACATAATGCCCCGGAGTCTGGGCTCGCAGATCTCGCCGATGTACGAGTACGCGGGACCATCGGTGAAACCCAAACCGAAACCCATCGTCAGCGTGGACGTGTACAGCATCAGAACCGAGTTGGCGTACCACAGTATTATCCAGCCGCCGATGCTGGGCACGCAGGCCATGATGACGCACGCTTTCTTGCCGTAGTACCGCTGCGTGTAGCCCGACAAACAACTCCCGACCGGTTGGCACAGATAGAGAATACTTCCTGAAGAACAATTACGTTAAATTAAATAGCGTTTCGACGATACCGTAAAATATTGTGTTTCTGTACGGGGTTGGGGGCAGGGGCGATCAGTATGTAGCGCGAGACATTCGTATTATCTCGGCATTCATATTATTTATTTATTTTTTTTCCCCCCTCCTCCGGATGCGTAAAAACGATGACGCCGAATAATAATTCGCACGTGATAACGTAGTGTATACCGAATAAGATAAGATAACCTAACCTAACCTAACCTTACCTAAGTGGAGTAGCGCGACAATTGCCGGTCATCTTTCTAGAAATATTTACGCGTATATGACATCGCAAACTGTTATAAACTAGAGCTGCTCGGTAACTGTAATCCGACGACACAATATGCGATTATATGTAAAATAAAAGTTTACATTTAAGTTATACTTATACGCATATAGTTTTAAATGGTGGCGATAGGATTATTTTATCTGGGTAGGACAAACTGAGGGGCCACTCACTGATTTATAGGGAGGTCCAGTGGCGTAACGAGAATCGCCTTATCTATCGCCAATAGGAGATGGTTAAAATTATATAGTAGGTTAACAAATTTTCGTAATTTTGGAAATAATCAAGATAACGGATTTCCGCTAATTTTAAATTAAATCTAAAACGTAATAAAACTATGATTTCAACATTTGTACGTATATCTATATATATATATATTTTACAATATAATGTAATACAAAAAACAAATACTCAATTGTACAGGATGGACCAGCCGTGGTCCACCTGGCCCACCCCTGGCGCCGCCACTGATAGTTTAACTTACCGTACCAAGACGCTTCTGAAGCTGACAAATAAAATTCAGCGTTAGGATTATTGTAAAGCGAACCGATCACCATTGTACAGATCGACAACTCCATTCCAACGTTTACCAGCATCAAACTTTGCACCATCGTGGCCAGTAACTGAATATATATATATACGTATAGAAAATGATTATTAGAACCGTTTTTTTTTTTTTTATTATGTTTTGGTATAAAACGTCACCGAAATACTTGTACGCACCTGTGCAAAAGTGGCTTTGATTCCGTAAACGGTTTTCGTGTTTAAAACATCGTATCCTATATACAAACGATAAAACAACACGTTAATTCATTATTTTAGTTATATATATGTCCGTATATGGTAAATACGATTATCGAATGGACGAGACCGTCGGAAATTACCTGCGTTGTTCAAACATCGTACGCCAGTGATCTCGTCAAGCGACGGACGTTGTTTCATTTTAATATGATTTGCCGGGGCCCTCGGTTGAGACTATGAAGACGTGTGCACTTAGACGCACATTCAGAGTGTACAATAAATATGCGCGTCGCCCGTACGGGAAATACTAAAACGCTATACGCGATAAACAGAATAAATTAAAATAGATAACATCGTGTACGTTACATAGTTTTAACGATTATCATTAATATAATTACTATTATTATTGTCGTTTATATATATATATATATAAAAAAAAAAAAAAAAAATTCTATGTATATAAACACCGTATAGGATTGTCCGTCATGATTAATAACCAGTCTTAATAATTGTCGCCGTACAAAACGATATAATATCGTTAATTGTTATACTATTGCCCAATTAAATGAGATATAAGACATTGATAAGTCGATTCGCCCGAATTGGTATTTGTTTAAAAACAAAAATAAAAAACTACTAATCGCACGATCGCGACATTAAAAATACCGACGACGTGTCCGTTAATTGTATTATGAGCTCACGGTATGATGTAACGCAAAAAAAAAAAAAAAAGGCCCCCGACAAACCGATCAGCGAGTCCAATATTATAATATTTGTACAAGACGATCTGCTGCTTATCTGTCTCGAACGATATTGTTCTTGGATTCAATATTGTTGTATACTTATTAATATGTCCGTAGAAACACGTGTTTAAAACACACAAGACATTTTCCGTTTAAAACTAAATAGCTCAACGGTTGTATTCGCGCAAAGTGCCTACCGAATTCGTTGGAAAAAATGAGTACTGCGCGTAGTTAACTTCGATATAATACGTAAAATAATAAACATTACAGTAAACAAATAACGGACATTATAATTAACAAATAAATATCAATCATCTATAATCTATTTCCAATTATTTATTTTATCTTAACCTTTAAGAGAGCGCCTCACTTGAAATTACTGTCCCAGTCAATCGACCGAGCAAAATACTAAAAATTACGTTACGTAGAAGATAAATATTGTGGAGAATTAAGGTTTAAATTAGAGTTTAAACGACGCACGACAAAATCGCAACAAAAAAAGTCACAGCTATTTAAAAACAATAACTTACATGACGCTAATTTTTTTTTGTTTGACAATATTTTAGAAAAACAGCAACGTGTAATTCTCTCGAAAATATTCTCCATGTTGTCGTTTGTGTTTAAACTCCAATTTTAAATTAAACGCCACATTTTATGTTCTATGTGATGTAATCTTGCTATTTTGCCCGTCAATTAGACTGAGTCAGTGTAATAATATATATATATATATATAGACACGCTGATTGGTGTGGCGTCCTCTTAAACGAGACGATTTTCGTTTTTAAATTAATAATTATACCAGCTAATTTGGTAAATGCACACTCGTTCTGTACTGTTCATATTGACTGCGATAAATTCGAGACGAGTAATACCAAAAATCCCGTCAGAGACAAGTGAATTACAACAAAATTATGTAATGTTCAGACTTGCAATAAAACAATAATTTAATTGCACAAATATCGGTTTATCTGGTTACACATTCGACCATCTGTTGACGATTAGGGCCCCCTCCGATTGTAATAACCGAATATCAACCAATTCTAACAAATATATATATATATCACTGTCTTGATCAAAATATTATATATTTATATGAACTGATGTATTCGATTATTAGGTAATAATTTATATAATCTGAACGGTGTAAATCCTTTGGATATAATAAAATCAAAACGGGTCCATCTCGATAACGGCAATCCGCCCCGAGTCGTTAGATATCACAGGTTTTATACGGTTCCTCTATGAAATTTTTCACAATTATTGTCCGAATTATCATTTTTACGGTATATACCAAAGCTGAGCAAGATAACCAATAAGTTTAACCAAGTTAAAGTGTTTAAGAGTTATACTAAAAAAAAAAAATAACTTTAAAGTTAATATTAAATATATAGTTGATTCGAGTAACTAATTAAGCTATACGTTTTCATGAAACTAATAACTTAATTTAAGTAAAAAGTAAAATGTTTCATTTTTAAAATTACTCTTAACACGTTAACTTATTTTATACTTTAATATCTAAATTGTATAGACTTATAGACTTGTTTTGGCAATGTTTTTCAACTAAAACCACAGTATTTTTTTTTCCAACAAATTCGTAAACAACTTTTTAAAAATTACTAAAATGTTAACAAAACAAATAAGTTAAGATAATGTTATTTATTAATAATCATAATAAATTTATTTTCCAACATTCTATTTATATACTAGTTGTGTAAAAAATAATTCGAAAAATAGCAACTTACAACCTAACAATTAACTTTTTAAACTGTTGTCGCTGCCCAGTTTTGTTATATGCTTATTCTGATCGAACATAACCCGCAACGACGTACTTATATTCAAAACGGTCAAATTCTATCGGAATCCGATAGAGAGAACACTGCCGGTCGGTCGCGACGCGGTCCGCCGGCGTTACATGGTCCGATAAATAATCCGGAAATCGCAATCGCCGACGTTTTCTAAATCGTTTCCGGGGCGGTAGGGTGTGTCATCGGTCATCTTGAAACGTCCGTCGCCAAATCCCCGTCGTTATTTGTATTTGTTTTTACATTTGTTTTGTTTTGCTCCGGAACCTCCGAACGAGAAAACGGGGCCCGTAGTAAATACGTCCTCGTCGGCTTTATTATTACGAGCGATTCTCGTTAGCACGCCCGTAACAATTACCGCGGCGCCGGGCCGAAACGGTCCCGGCGCGCCCGAGACTCGCCGTCTCACTTAAATTAAATGAAAATCCCTCAACGTTCCTTATTAATTATACCGGCTACGCGCGCCACTTCCGTTTTAATTTATGGCCCCCTCCAACCCTCCCCGCAGGAAAAAAAAAAAAAAAAAAAAAAGAACATTCTTTCGACGAGTTCCGTTGCCCCCCGCACCGGTCCAGGTATACCATATTATATTATGCACGCGGAAAAAGACGGGAAACCCTCGGCCCGGGAAAAACGGCGTAACTGCCGCGCCGAGCTGGTCGACATATCGGAAACTATGTGGTGTATTTGACGGGATAGAGGCGCTGCCGTCCACTCCCCATCCAAGAGAATTTTTATTTTCTTTATTTTTAATTACAAACAAGATCCGAGACCGTATCGGTTGCCCGACGAATTACTGAAAAAACTTTATCGCACGGCGCACGAAATAAATCCTAAAGTCGCTTTTATTGGTCAGTCCGAAAACACGGTTGAGGTGGACAACGGCACAAATATACGTTGCTATAAATCGATTTGCTACAACCGAAATGAGAAATATCGATTTTGTTTTGTAAATATGGTTTTTTGTTGTCGTTGTATCATATTAGTTTAAATTATTACTTTTTATAGGTACAACGCAATATGTATTATTTCTGGGTACGTTTGTGCGAGTTTGTAAAACTATTTTTAAAAACGCCTCTCCCTCCCGATATTAACACTCAAATACGGCACTGATGTATTATACACCTACGATTTCCCATGTACGATCCTATCACGAATTGTAATCATATTAAATGGTATAAACGTATAGACCCTTTTTTTTGACGTGCGCACAATACAAACAAATTGGCGTAAATCGATATTTTACCGAAAAACGGAAGTGTCGCCGACTCGTATAACAGGTATGTAACACAGAATACAAAACAGTTAACGTGTTTACGTGTTGTATTTTTCGTTTCCCCCCCCCCCGATGTATTACGTATAGTCAGTGCTTGGATTTGGGGGGAAAATTAGTGCGGATGCTGATTATAGTTTAGAAATCATCGTTCCATATCAGAAAAACGTTACAGTCACTCACTGGGAATCTTGTCCCCCGCACCTACTACACGCGAAATAATTGATTTCACAACGATACAAACGTATTGATATTAACAACACTATTAAATCTACCTCGGTGAACAGAAAAAAACACTAAGTTTTTGATTAAAAAACAATAAATAATAATAAAATGTAGCTTAGGAAAATTAACAATAGTAACGTGCAATGTTATACAAACGATAATTGTCCAAAAATAGTTAAATTGCCAATATTTTATTTATCGGCGTTGATGTACCTACCGCTTCGGTCTGAATAACAAACGAAAATGGTTGACAACTCAAGCTCGCCTGCTCATATCTAAATATATATATATATATATATATATATAAATTTTTAACCAGTATTTTGTACGATTCTTAGAGTTATATAAAAAAAGACCGATTCAGTGCAACATTTAAAATACAAATCTAATACACGTTTTAAAAATGAATGAAATCAAAATTAAAAAAAAAAAAAAAAAAAAAAAAAAACTTAAAACAAATGTGAAAATACGTTAAAGATATACAGACACGTTTATCTAAATTATAAAAATACTTTATAGTACAAACAGACGAATTTTTTTTTTATCGAACGACAAACATAATTTCATGCGATATCGCATATGCAAAATGTATTTGCTCTAATTATTGTTTAACGAGAAAAATAATATGAGTCACAAATACCTTTGAAATATTTGTCGATTTCGGTTATTGCGGACTTGAAATAGCTCCCTCGGCGTGTTTCACTAAATACACTGCGACTGACGGACGTCAGAAATCAAGTCCAATCAAATGGTACACACTCGAATCCCGCGACGGTCGACACAAAACAAACCGACAAAACGACGAAATAATTTTTCGTAACAAATTTTTTTTTTTTTTTTTTTTTCTAACCCGAATAATATTAACGGACGGATGAGCGATTTTAGATGAACTGGTTTACGTTAAAACAGATTTCGCCTGCTGTTAATCGTATCGAAATGAACACACAACACACACGAACTACGTAAACACACTGAACCAATTTGATCTTGATCATTCTTATTAAAGTATTATTTTATTATAATAAACGATAATGTTAAATTATAAACATTACCATGCCTTAATATTTTCGATTATACGCTGGCCAATTAATTTCATTATAAAAATCGGTTATTTACTGATATGACACGATATATCATAGCAATTACGCGAAGCGCGTATGCGCAATTGTTAACAATTAATTATTTGAACTATCAATAAATAATAGAAAGAAAAAAAAAAATCGGTTCAATGGGTACAATAATAATAATATTAATAATAGAATATATGCGTATTATTTTTTTTTTCTCGCGATAACGATAATTTTATAGTTATTTCATGTTAATACTATATCATTGCAGTCGTACAAAAATAATAATTAATATTATTTCGTTAGTTTTAAGTCTGCGTGTCCACACGAAAACATGATAATTTGTGCGTTGCGATTATCGCGACGATCCACTCATAAACCTGGACCTTACACACCGGGAAAATACAAATCTAGACGATGGATATATGGACAATAGATTTCTACTGCCCAGATTTCTTCATTCCGGATTTATACGCGTTCCCTGCACTGTAATCGAAGTGGACACGGCGTCTCTTAACGGACGAACAAAGACAAAACATCAATGCCATCGACGAGAACTTTTCGGGAGAACAGAAATTGGTCTGGACTTTTTCACAAATATATCATCGCAGCCGATGACACTTAGATTTACGGATACGTTGTCGAAACGAAAATTCACGCACTCGCGTTCTTCTTTAATGCGTAAAAACGCCGAGAAATAATAATAATTAAAAACTAATAATAATTAATATCGACGTCGCGGTTTCAAACGAAATACTCGTTAGAAGTTATCAACTTTATCGAATGTAAGACTTATATTACAAGTATTATATAGCGTTATATCGGGGTCGTCGCAATGTTTACTGGTGTAAATATTGTTACACGTACCTATATGATTACGGTCGCGAATCGCTCAAATATCGCGATAATCGTCTAATGATGGGCCATCGAATGGTGCTGACCGGGTACATAAAACATTGTTATTAGTAGGGCTCGGAATGGATTTGCACGTATTTCTGTATGCATCCTATTTATAGCGGACCAAGCTACAAATTCGTTTCGTGCGCGTGTTGAGTAAAATATGAATTATTTTTTATGCATATTTCACGTATTTTTACCTAATTATTAGTTGTACGCCGGGTAAAGCGTGTACGATATTTATGCGAGCGTAAAGTCCTTTGTATATGTGTATACACAAGGAACAGGAGACGTCCCCGATTGAAATCGAATTCCGGGAGATATATATATATATATATATATACGTATAGTGCGGGCGACGGGAAAGAGATAAGGGAAACGGACACCTGTTGGGACGGGCGGAGGCGCTCGTTTATTGTCGTCGGCGGAGGATTTGTTTCGGGAACGACGGCGGTGGACGCGGCGGCGGTGTCGGGAACAAAAAAAAAAAAAAAAAAAAAAAAAAAAGAAAAAGAAAAATAAGAAACGTAGAAAGATACGGACGCGACGACAATAGTACAATATTAATACAATATACAGAATCCCGCGGACGGATAAAAGAACGAAAATGAGACGTGCCACGGGGGCGACACAATATTATAATATTATTGTTTGTTGAGCGAACGCGTCGGTTTAAAAATCGGTTTATAGAAATCGTACGTCGGGTATACACGGGTTCGACGAAACGTATAAGTAATAGTATTATTTTTTTTTTTATATATATATATATATACCGTATATCTGACAGTGTCGGTGACACAACGATATAATATTGTATAAGATTATGTTATCGTAGCGACAAAAAAAAAAAAAAAATGAAAATCCCAAGTACCGGACGGAATGACGAGCGTACAATGACGAAATCGGATTAATTACGACCGACGGTCGGGCCCTGTGACGCGGACGGATGGGAAAATTGGGAATTGAAATTTTGTTTAAAAAAAAAATACGTACATTTTTCTATATTATATATATATATATATTTATTTTTTATGGACCGTTGTAGATATAAGCGCGTGAACGACTGAATAATAGCTTACATTTACTTTAACACCTATTTTAAAATCCAACTCGAACGTTGGACTTATTATATTAATATTATATTCGACTTCTACTTTAAAAAAAAAAAAAAAAGATTTTCTTCACCTATTCGGACTTACGGTATTTCCCAGGTATTGTAAACTCCTACACGAATAATATTTTTTTTTTTTTTTTTTTTAGCTTTTACCTGAATTTAAATACAGTGTTGTAATCTCCTACATTGGCCTTATAATATATATATTGTATTAATGTATTATAATTTACAAAACTGCAAATGTTATTTAAAACAAATTATACGATTTAAACGTACTAATTTTTTTTTTTTTTCAAACGTATTTTAGTTTAATAAAATCTTGTGCAGGAGTCAACCATATTCCACGGTATTACTCCCCATCCTCTTGGTTATTATTTTTTTTTGTAATCTATGTGTACATGGAGTAAAAATTATTTAATGTTGAGATGACCGCACTGCGGGCATCGTTTTTGACATGTACACATGTAGTAACTATACTAACTGATGTATTAATCTCTACTAATAAAACTGTTTGTCTGTTTGTCTGTCTGCCAGTCTGTAGAAATTGATTTCGTCCGTAGACGTAGAGTTTCGAAATTCTAACATTAGTGATGTTTTCCGGTCTGGAAAACATAATGTTAACATTTTAATTAGTATTTTTATAACAAAACAAAACCAAACAGCCCGTAATTTAACGAACGATCGGCATTACGGTTCGTGTATAGCAATGACGTCTCTGTCGATTTTTTTCGCTCTTCGCAATACTTTTTAGGTCGTTGGCGGCGGGCGGGCGGGTATTGCCCCGCTGGTTCTCCCCCGCGTGCTACGACGATAATACAATGATATTATTCGAGTATATACCCGTCGCCGCCCGACGGGACGGAGTCGACATGTGCCGAAGAGATTTCCGCGTCGTCGCCGGACTAGTAGTGGCCCGGGACGCGGAACCTTCTGCACTTCGATCCTCCCCGCCGTTGCCCCGCTCCCCGTCCCACACGCCGCACATCACGGCGACGATAATAATAATTGTCGTCGGAAACGGACACGTGTGTATACGTTCGTGTCGTCGAATGCGGACGGCCGCTTATACGGCGACGTCGGATTAGCCCAATCCGGTCGACTCACGGACAGCGCGCGCTGACGCGACCCGGCGTACGCGATCGCCGCCGCCGCCGCCGGCCCGTGCCTGCCCAGCCGTCCCGTCAATAGGTCGTCGTTATTGCGGTCGTCTCCTCCGCATCACGCGCTCCGACGCCGTTCTCCGCGCGGACATAATAAAATATATTATTATTATTATTCGTATACGTCCGCCGTGGCGATCCGCGTCCTCTGCACCGCCGACAGTGCCGTAAAAACCGCGTTGCCAGTGGGCCTTGATTATTGAAATTCAGCCCTCCGAACTTTAATAATATCACTTATTAAATTCGAAAAGACCTCATCGGGCCTCGTCTAACCCAGCGACGACAATGACCACCGCCACCGTAAATTTATTATATCGATACGATTAATAATGTCGGACGACAATTAATTATTATGCCCATATATTGTAATCGTATAATACGTTCTAATGGTTCGTGTGTATTTATTCGTATAATAAATTTTAAGGTCGCCAACGGCTCGCCGCCGGCGCTTGATTATTATACAATAAATAATTTTATTTATTATCATTTTTTTGTTTTTTTTTTTTGTTTTGTTCGGGGCACGGCGGTAGGGGACCTGCAGTCGAGTTCATTTGACCGCCACTGACTCAACAGTAAACTGCACAATAAAAAATAAAAAATAAAAAACATCTTACTGGAAATCACGTTTCACGGACATGTCGATCCTTCGGCGGACGAATTAGGAACTCCGTTTTGTCAATTGTTGTTCGGGCGGAAAATTTACTCAACATTGACATTTCTAATCATTTTTTTTTTCTTCTTGAAAACCACTATACATCTAGCTTACAGGACGTACATAAACACATTTTTGGGCTTTCATGTAAAGTCAGTATTATTTCTACGTATTTATGAATACTTTTGATTTAAGCCCCTAACGGCTTACGAATTTTCTCGTGGTAAACCAAATATCGTATCTCAACTCGGAGTTGTTCAACCGGAGATACTTAAATAAAAAGAAACGGAATAATATAAAACGAACTCTTTTAGGAATTAATAGTGAATTATATTATTATACAATATGTGTTATTGACGGCGGCGCCGAGTCATTGAAATCGTCTGGTTTTTTATAGTCATTATCACCACGCCGCCATCATAATTAGCCATACAATCTGGACCGTGGAGGGCTCACCCTCTCCTCCACCTCCCACGCCAAACGTTTATTTATATTTATTAAAATGCCTTGGTGTTGAAAATGTTTGTAATTTTTACTCGTTTCGTAATTTACCTATCAATTGTTTAGTGTTTTCAAATCGCATCCCTGAAACCAACACGAATCGTGACGTTGTACTATATGACCGCGGAATACGATTTTACTAATACTATGATAGAATTGTGCGCCAACAGCTCAAAACAGTTGTACGATATCGTTATAAATGACTATAACCGTATTGTATGCAATCAACACAGTAGCCTACTTAAAATACACCGGAGAGCAATCCTAACCAACAGCCCGCACCTAAATCCCGTGTTCGGCGCCATCAAGCTGTAGACGAATCATACTCAACCCGCTTGTTATGACTTTACAAGTTAATTTTTCGTCGATTTATTACGGGTTTTCAGGGCGTTAAAAAAAAAAAAAAAAAAAAAAATCATACACCGCAATAGTGATTGCACTGCCGGAAGCGTGCGATTCGCGCATTATTAGAACGGGGTGGTTTTTCAATGATTTGTTACCGGACTGCGATCGACGTTGTTTAGTAGAAAAACAAAACCGAAACACAAACGATTGGCAATAACTCACAGGATTACGCGTATCGCGTTTCCAACGCCACGTGTCCGTCGTTGTAAAAATGCGAAAAAGCGCCGTGTACACAGGTGGTCAAGATCGACGATTTATGATTTAAGATTCCCGTGAACAACAGCACGTATAGTAATATATACACGCGCCGTAGCGTTTAATTTCATCGTATAGTTTTACAATATTATATGTAAGGCATTCGATGATACGTTTCTACGACAATATTATTGATAACGCGGTAAACGAACAACGCCGAACAAAAGATAGAATTGTGTTTAGGTATTGGTTTTTTTTTTTTTTTTTTGGGATATTAGTCATTTACACGCACTTTGAGTTGTGTCATGATAATAATATACGCGATATTTACCCCAACACAATAACAATAATAGAAACTATTAAACACGTAACCGTATATATTGACTGATCAGTGTTAATCGCCGTTTCATTTGAAAACATATATTGTTATCTGTATAATGGAAAACAAACATAGTTTGACTGTTTGACTTCTTTTAATTTGCCGAAATCATTAATAATCTGAAGTGTTGACAAACGGACGGTTTGATAATTATATACAATTTAAAAACGGAATGAAATATTACGTAGGTATTTTGTTTTGAAAGCGAAAATAAGGACACGGAATAATTTGTCGAGAAATCGCCGCGGTAACATATGAACACGATAAATAATAATTCGTATTTGAGAAATAATAAAGTTTTGTTTCTCGGCCGAATGTGAAAGTACTAAGGGATATACGATGGAGTTCTATGGTGCGGACAAGCATAAAGTGAAAAGCTCGTATACACACTAAAAATAAGTTTTGAAACAGTTCAAAGACAAGCTAATGTGGGTCATATTATACTTGTGTAGGGGATACGGGGTATAGTTATACCGAATAAGAGGGCACTTGGTACATTATATTCTCGTGATACAACTACAGTAGTGCACAGTGACTGTTTTTTTTTTTTTTTTTTTTTATCTTTAAACGTAAACTTAAAAACAACATGTATAAAATACACACTACTAACACGATCAAAGTTCTACAACGCAAATATGAAACAGTAATCAAATACAATATAATGTATAATACAACGTTTAGTCGAAATAAAATAAATGTACATTGTTATAATAATGTATTTTTTAGGGAAACAACTAAATTTTACAATAATATATAAAAAAAAACAGTGCTAAAAATCAGTGATGATAATTATTTCGTTTTACATAAAAAAAAAGTATATAATCAAATCAATTACTGTACCTGCACGTAAATAAATCATTATTTTGATTTTTTTAAATTTTTTTTTAAACAGATTTCTAAAGTTTATTAGGTGTTATAGAAATGTGAAAATTTAACATTTTTTGTTATTCCATCAATACTATAATATTATTTAAAATACACGTGGGGCATTATTGTAGTTGAAATTTAGAAAACTCAATTTAGAAATAATTATTGAAAACGTTCAAATCTATGCGGATATTGCAGTCGACGTGATAGCAATCGTGTTTGGTGTTAAAATAATACACTCTCGACATCCGTCACATTAGTCTGCACAACATGTTATGTCGCTACAATTAAGAGTGGTAAGGAATTTGTATTATTTTACGAGTCTTGCATATCTATAGGTTGGTATTTTTGACGATATTGTTTCAAACACGCAATTATAATTTCAAATGCTCATATAATTGTTTGGAATATTACAATTTGACGTTTAAAATCGATTCAAAAAACTATAATAAAAGTGATCGTAATAAAAAAAAAAATTTAAAAAAAAAAATCCGGAAGATTATTGTCAACGGTCTGCCGAAATGCTTATGAGACTATATTATTATTATTATTATTATTAAAGTTCCGAAACGTGACACTTAATATTCAGTAACTAAGTTAAAATATTCGTCTAGGGATTTAAGGTGCAATATATTAAAGGCTCAACGTCACTACTATGACTAAAGTCATAAAACTTAAAACCTTTTACGTCCGTTTTTATTAATAATGAAAATCCCTATTTTTAATATTTTAATTGGTCGATGATTTTTCATGTCATTTTGATACATCATCTTGTATTCAAAATACAAAATTGACTATTTCGAATTTCAATTTACACTTGAATTTAAAAATCTGTACGTGTGTCGATTGACTAAAATATATTTATTTAAAATCGTTTTATTATCGAGTAGAAGTAAACGCGTAAGCATGTAAATAGGCACCAGCGTGAAAGCCAAAATGGTTCCCATCCATTTAAATTAGGTTTTCAAAACTGGTCGATTATCTCGTTTTTTTAGGACGCATCGGTGGTGGTGGCGTGAAGTATAATTTTTAAATAATATGATGGCGATATAATGATTTTTTCCAATATATCGTACGTATATCCTACATACCGCCTTCAACAGTGGGCCGACAATAGAGTGAAGTGTTGGTTTTTACATAGAATATAATATGTAAACCGCTCGAGTTTTCTAAAATTAAAAAAAAAAACCTTAACGATATGCAGCAGGAGCGGATTGGCTTGTCGGGAAATCAAGAATTCCCGATGGGCCGGTCTTCGTATGTTATATATTTATTGTGGAATGTGCATAAAACTCCCTAATTTTAAAGTTGGCACTTTTACATATACGAGTGTGTAAGATGTTTTGTTGAAATTTGAATATGTATTGATTTGGTTGATAAATGGGGAAGTGAGGGTGGACATCAAACGCGTTTTACTAAAACGGTTAGTAAAGAGTTTTAACACCCGTACAATTATGTTCTAGTCGCGTCTACGATTTATCGGTTCATGAACCGATTTCATTCGTATCTCCCGGGCTGAGAAAAAAAAATAATCGCTAATCCGCCCCCCGGGGGCATATTAACATCAAAACGACTTGATAAAAATCGATTAATCCGAGTATAATATTTAAATCAAGGGTACTTATATGTTTTTAATAATAACATTTAAAAGAAAAACAAAAAAGTGAATTTGCGTTGGGCGTGTGCAGAACACGTAAGTTAAACAAATTGTGAGTCGGTCGAATTGATGATCCAACACTTATTGTAGTATATTAAATTGTAATATACAAAATATACGTTTTTATTTTAATATATAATAAGTAATGATTTAAAATCTAAAATCAAAAGTCTTCCAGTCCGGAGATGTGCGTTTATTTTTTATTATGACCTATACTTTCGAGAAGAAAAAAAAAACCAACGAAAATGTAATACGAACTACAGTCGTAATATTCGTAAAAAAGAAAAATCAATTAATTTATCAAAGACTATATAGTATCCAAATTAACAACAAATCGAAAAAAGTAATTCAATAAGAATGAAAATATTTTATTTGAAATATAGTTCTATCGCCCCCCATCCGTGGACTCGTTCGATACTATATTAATAATTATTTGATTTAATTATTTAATTAAATAATAGAATCTATGATATTCGAATTAATATACGAACAGGAAAGTGCTGAATTCGTACGATTTTAACTCGTGTTCGTCGTGAAAAATGTATATTATCGTTATACAATTACAGACAGGTCGCATCGAATATTTTAAAACTTCTCAAGAGTCGTAGACTGTTGAATTAATCGAATTAATCGTTAATTGCATTATTATTAATGTTATTAATTTTGCGTCTCTTTCGATATCTGTGTGAAAAGAGGCAATGTACCTACGGCGTAATACCGAATTTTTCTCACTAATAATGTTCCATAATTGTATTTTTAAAGTTGCGTTATAGTTTAATTATATTTACCGTTGTTCTATAAAGTGACAAGCTATGCGGCAATTTTACCAAAAAAAATAGCTAGCAGATCGAATTTTTCGATTTCTTTGTTTTTCGCTTTATAATTATTACGTTTCCTCGCGGTTTTTTTTTTGTTGCATATGGTCATGGGCGTAATGAGAATGTGGCAGGATACACTTTCCCCCTTCCCGTGCCTAAAATTCCATTTCGTAGATGGGATTGGCATTGTAATGATTTCTATAATATAATATAAATAAAAGTACTTAAAAAAAAAAAAAAAATTAAAAATTTGTGTCAATCTGCCGCTCCTCCCCGATTTAAAACGCCCGTGCATATGTTATACCGTTATGAGCATCCGAAATATTTTTGAAAGTTTTATTTTAAACTTATCGTCAATCATTATAAAACTCGTCGTTTTATTATCTTCGCATCGACTTATCTGCACGTAAAAGCAAGACGGGGAACGGTCTTTACCCTTAATATATGCAAAAAAACAAATCCCGGCTTGATTGATGGGCGCAGACGTTTAAACTCTCCAAGTGCAATATTTCTCGAAAACTACTATTTAAAATTACTTTATCTATTTGTAGATGATATTTATTTACTATTTATTGTGTAATTATATTAATCATATTGTTAGGACGTTGCTATTTGTCAGGCACAATATTTCACTGTTGCCAATCATTCTTTCTCAAAATATCGTAATACCATCGTAGTTATGATACCTATTATAATTTATGGAATTAACTGTGATGAGAAAAAAAAACAATAGTTACACTCTTGGCAACACTGGAAATGCGTTCATATAACCATTAAAAATTGATAGCAAAGAAATCACGAGAATCTTGTAGTGCGGTCGTACACGTGTGGTTCTTTGTAGTAGACGAAAGATAATTAAACTACGACGGATTCATCATTATAACGAGGGTAGGCTGATAAGCATTGTCTTTTACGTATAATTTTTAAACTAGTGAACATAAATTAGTGCAATAAAAACACACGTGTAGTAAATTAAATTATCTATATTTAAGCATTATTATTTTTCAATATAACTTCCATCAAAGTCGATGCATTTCCGCCAAATCTTAACAAGTTTTGTAATGACGTCCAAACAATAATGTTCATCTTGAGCAGTAAATCACCGCTCGATTTCGGCTTTTATTTTCTCGTAAAAACCTTTATGGTGTTCTTTAAGTTCGGAGGAAAAAAAAAAAAAAAAAAAGTCTCACGGTTCTAAATCCGGACTGTAGGGTGGATGCGGAATGACTTGAAATCTCAACGATTCAATTGCTTGCATTGCGGTACGGCTGCAATGAGGTTTCGTTTCTTCTGTCAGCATTCTCGGCATCCATCTTGCGCATATCTGTACCCAAACCCCTATCCCAAGTTCAGAGAGAAGGCGCCGAACGAGTTCTTTGGACATTCCTAACGCTGATGAAATATCTTTTTGCCTAATTCTCCGATATGACGTTTTGTTCATGAACCTCGTATGTCGCCGTTACTGGCCGTCCACGTCGGTCCTGATCGGAAATAATTGCATTCCCGACTTCACTGCCCTTAATCCGTAATACCCAACGACAAACAGTTTCGCTACCATAGACCGAGAATAAACGTCTATGAATATCGACAGGTTTAACATATTCTAGCGACTAGAAATTCAATTACAGCGCGCTGTTTGAACCGCACATCCGGAGAGGCCATTATTTCAAATTACGTACGAATAATCTAAATACGTTACGCCATCGTGAATACGGCAAACACTAAACTTTAAAAATAAGTTTTTATATATATATATATATATATATTTTTTTTTTACTGCCCATACAATATTAATAGAGAAATAAATGTGATTTAAAACTTAAACTAAAACTTTTAAATAAATAAAAATGTATTTTTGTTTCATGGTGATTACACCCAAAATATTTAATTTGACAGATATATAAAAATATAAAAATACAAAAAAACAATATCGTTGCCAAGAAATCGAAAAATCTCGGTTCGGCGACCGAAGGAACACCGGTCACTGATCGGATTCGGATGGAAAACAGACGGGCGCGGATAACGCGATCGAACGTTTTCCACGGCCGGGACTGGCCCGTGTACTCGGGACCGAACCGTCTCGCGAGCCGACGTGTGTGGGGTTCGACGTTACGACCGGGCGCCCACGTATCATCAGTCCGGCGGCGAGCAATACCGGAGCCGGTCGGTAGTCACGTCAACACGGCGCACCCAACCGGGTAACGTAACCAAACCGCCGGGCTCGGGCGGCGGTTGCCGTACATTGTCGTCCGGCGGATTCGACGCGGATTTCGGTCGACGGGGCGGCGCGGAAGTGGGCGGCGGTGGGCCGGGCAAACAGATCTCGTCCGTTTCCCGGGCCGGGCGCGCATTGCGGGGACGCGACGCGCCAATAATAGCAATAATAGTAATAATAGTAATAATAACGGCGGTGCACGGCGAGACGAAGCCGTAGTAGACCCGCGCTACCCGCTTCGCCGCCGACCGCCCCGCGGTAAATATGTGCGCTAACCCGCCGTACCGCCGTAATAATACACCGTGTTCTACAAACACGACCGCCCCCCCCCCCCCGCGGGTTACTGCTTCCGAACAAACACAATAAATGTTTAATCGTGACCGTGTGCCGGTGTGTTTACTTTCGTGTACATAATAATAATAATAATAATAATAATACCGGCTCCGCCGCCGCGGCCGTCTTCCGTTCGCCCGGGTGGAAGCGCGCGCGTCGGTATATATATTTAAATAATAACGTTCAAGGGCGCCCCCGGATCGCAGAGCCCGCTGCGAGGAGGGCAACGGGGACCGGCGACCGCCCGCGCCCCGGGAAAGTTCTCCCGGCGGCGGGTGGCCGTAAGTCGTCGGCTAGTATTGCCGGTTATCGTAGCGTACCCGTCGGCTAGATGAGAACAGACGAGAACCGTTGACGACGCCGTGCGAACAATACCGGTTTGAATTGTACTCGTTCGGTGCTGGTCGACCATCGTAATCGGAACGATAACAATGAAATCGTACCCTTTGCGTACTAGAGCCGTTTCAATTACAATGTACGTGTACTCCGGTTGATTCGAAATCATTTTTCATATTATTAAATTAAATATTTTTCGTCGACTCTCCGACGCACCGCCGTACGTATCAAACCTAACATTTCATAACGATTTCCACATGAAAACCATCAACGAACAAGCACAGTTCTTTTACGCGCGCTTCCGTATGCGACTTCTATCCCACCAAAATCCACTCATTAAAAACATCTCCTCACTAACTCTATCAGGAAATCCTAGGCGCGGGCTAAAAAGGAAACGGTGTCGTCACCTCATACAAGTTTCAATTTAAAATATACATCTATATATATATATATATATAGAATTCCAATCGGTAACAATCAAAAAAAAAAAATATAACTAATATAAATAATTAAGTGTTGCCGGTGGGCGGCTTCTTATTCAATTGTTCACGTTCTGTCTTCTCTTAGCACATAAGCTTATTGTGCGTTATTTGTATAGATTGTTTATTTCTAATTAATAATAAAAAAATAAAAACAATATATTATTAAATAATATAAATAGCGTTTAAAAATTATTTATTGCCTACGCGAAACTCTCCCACACCCCGGACGCCGTGTACCGATTTTTATAATCAGTAGTAATTTTTATAATTTTTATAAATCATAGGAATAACAATAGGAATATAGACGGAGGGGGCCCGTAGTAGTATTACGCGTGTAGTGTATAGAGCGTTTCTGCTGTAATTCTTGAAGGCGGCGGCGGTGTGTTTGACTGTAAAGGGCCCGCGTTCGGTGTATTTACGTATACGCGTATACTTACCGTACACACGCGTAAAGTTCGTTAAATATTGACGAGCGCAACGCGCCCGGAACACGCGTTATTAATGGTGCCGCCGCCGCCGCCGCCGCCATAGTGTACAACACTCGTCCGCGCGTAAACGTACATATTATATACTACGCGCGGTACGCGTCGTGACATACAGGGCGATCGACTAACCGTAGACAGACGCTCATTATTTCGGGTAAAGTATTGTAATTTTAGACATTTTTTTTTTTTCCAAACAACAAGCCGCTCAATAAATGTTACCATTACCGTTGTTTTGTTGTCACTTTTAAAAGCGGTTCGATTCGGTAACCAACTCATATTATAAATCCGTTAAAACTGACGGTGGTTTTCCGGTCGAAATTCATTGGACTGTTGACGGTTTTTCACTTTCGTCAACCCGCCGACGAGTTATTCGGTATTTGAGTTTGTCGGTTTGCGCGGGTAGGGCAGACGAGTAGATAACAAAAGCGGATCTCCGCTACTCGCCGTCTACCGACGGGTTTTAAGAATATTACAAATTGTCTCAACATTTATATTGCCCAGTACTGCTGAATATATTTGTGAAAGTTTTAATTTAGGTTGCTATTTGAAAACCAGAAGAATGTGGTGGTTTTACCCTCAAACATAACGGTAACATAGCCTTTTTAGAGCTGCTTGTTTCTAAAAATTTGTCTAAAAAAAAACAATATCCGGAAAAAAAAGTCAACACTTTCCGAGATAATGAATGTCCTACAGTCAGTTGCGATCACCCGGTATACTTGCATGCACGGGAGCGGTCGTGCGGGCGACGACGAGCCGAACGCCGAACGACAGACGTTGATTTTGATTCATCGTCGCGGTTCGACGTCTCGAACGTCGGCAACGGTAGAGCGACGTTCGTACGTATAGGACCGTCGTGGCCGCCGAATGATTTTTTTTTTGATTTTATTTTATCCGGCCACAGAGAACCCCGGTGCGGATATTAGCGTACTGCGATCCGTTTCTGTCGGGCCAATTCAAATTTACTGGCAAATTACGAGACCAGTACGCGAGCATTATATATTTTTATATATATAATGTAAAATATTTTTTTTTTTTTTGTTCCGAAATCAATTTTCTGGGCCCTGCCCCTTCCTCCTTACGTTAAAAACAATATTTACGCCTATAATTGGTCGTAAATATATATATATAAATTATAAAATCGTTGAAAAACATTATTTTCCGAACCATTGAAAGCAGTTACGGCTAAACTATTATATTGTATTTCTTATTATATGATTAACTAGATGGCACCGGCCTTGGGTTCTCCAGAAATCGAATACACTCGAATGAGTCTGATGAAGTTTATACGTAGTTGTTGCTTAACATTATTATATTTTTTTTTTTATAATATCGACTGTCCGTAAAATTGATTATGTCCCCAAGAAAGTCAGTGTCCTACGTGTAAACCTAGTCGATAAAAAGCCACCGTGAGTTTAGATAACACAGTAAAAAAAAAAATCCTGAATATACTGAGACCACATACTTCGCACGATGGATGGGCCACTGTTGTAGGCGGGATATGTATAATATAGAATATAGAATGGAATTTAATTTTTATCTGTACGCAACGATAAATGTCAACCAAAAACGATTCTGAGCCAAGTTCTGTCAATTGAAATACCGTAGTTTTTACGATTTTCATAAAAATGTACACTTTAAACGCTTATACAAAAAAACTACCGCATTACGTTCAAATTTTTTTCACTAGGAAGCACAGATTATGATGAACCCTGTGTAAAGATTTCAAGCGTTTCTGATCAGCCAAACCAATTTCATATACAAAAAACCCAACAAAAACTTGAAAACTTAAAATAAAAAAATAAATATTTATAAATAGTTGACCAGAATAATTTAAAAATTTAGTAAGGGCTGATATTAATATTCTGTGAAAATTTCAGCTTTTACAATTATTTACAACAAAAATCACAAATCAAATATAATGCAACCATATTATTTGCATTCGTTTTTCCTACGTTTATTTCCCGGTTTTTCAAATTGTTTAGAAAACTACAATGAAAATCAAAAATTGACCTCTTCAATGTACCAACTAGATTCAAAATTCGTTCAGAAATTAAGCTACACATGAAAAACGAAGCAGCATGTCTCGTAGAAAAGTTGTTAACGGGCAGAAAAAAAAAAACACACCGTAGTAAAACGAATCGCATTGCTCAGAATTTAAAATTTGGTCTACGATCGACGGATTCGAATCCCGATAACATTGATTATGGGACACCGTCCACAATGCATATCGATTTATATTTTATACGATAGGGTATACTCACTTGAATGACGATTCGACATTTGCATTGACCAATCAGATACGATCAGGTGCCGGAACTGTTGTTTTATTTCTATTTTTTACTTACAGTGGCCATAATGCAAAACACCGGCCAGAGTCTGGGAAACGATCGCTTCCTGGCCGAGCCAACAATGAATACATGATACGAATTTTTCGGAGGTCCCTCGAGTTGTGAATAATATAAATTAAAAAAAAAATAAAAATACTACCTATATATTTATATATATATATATATATACGGCGGAGAGTATGTCAACGGCAGTGTCAAGCCGTTTTTTTCTCGTTCCGGTGTGCGTCTCGACCGTCTCTCTCGCTCTTATACCCGTTCGTTCCGCTATCGCTCGCTGTTAAATGAAAAAAAAAAAATAAAAAAAAAAAAGAATAGTTCGAATTGCCACGACGTCGTTTCAAAACGATTTTTTTTTTCATCCCCCGCTGAAAAGAAGCTCGTTAAAAAAGTTTCTTTATTTTTTTTTTTTTGTTAAATTGAACTGCAGGGAAGTGCAGAGATTCCCGTCTGTCATTGTCATTGCTCCGCCCGAAACGTCAACACCACAGAAGATACCAATTTTGTCCGATTTAATGATTCATTCATTCGCATCTGCCATTTCTACGTTACCGTTGTCGCCGCCGCCGCCCGGAGTCCCCTAAGTCGTCTCTATCGATTCGCAGTCACTGTAATAATAATATACCGATTATTATTATAAAATTTATATTATAATATGATATTTGGCGGCGAATGAAAACGTCGTCGTACGGACGACCGCGTACGATTACCGGCGGTGGGACAAAGCGAAACCAAAGGCACAACAAACGCACAGTGTAAAAAAAAAAATTATTATTTTTCCGTACTGGTCAGTGGGGGGGGGGGTCCAACGCTGAGAGACCGAGACAATCGCAAACACGAAACGATAAATATATACAGTAAAAAATTAACACATACAAACTCAAGTCGCGAAAACTGAATATCTAGAATATGTTATTATTTTATCCGGGGAAGGGGAGGAAATTTCTCCACACCGTATTTCTCCCTTCCTTGTATCTTACCAGAAATACACGATATGAACGTATACGGAACAAAATCAAACGGAAATATAATATAATGTACACGTAAATAATACTTGCGTGCGTAAAAAAAAAAAACCAAAAAAATAACGGAATGTTAATCGAGTATATAGCGGCGTGTCATCGCGTAAAGCGGCCGTATAAACGGTAAGAGACAAGAAAAAAAGACGACAGAAATATGCGTCAGATGAACGAGAGAAAAAAAAAAAACTTCTCGTTGGTCGGCAACGCGACATCACGACTTGTACGCGTACGTATAATATATACGGAATACACAAACGAATGAAAATTAAAAATTAAAAAAGTGTACCAAACTCGGTTAAACGGTGTTTGTGATTATAATCTGTGGATTTTAAATCATTTCTCGTACGTACGTATAGTAAACACAATAATTGTCCTATAAATATTATTTAATGTCTTCCAAGGAGTACATGAATAACTCATACATATATACTGATACTCCGCTCTTAGATTTTAATATAAATTAACCGGTTTAATGGCAGTGTATAATGCACGCACGGTATATAGACTACGATATAATAAAATTATAAATTGGCCGAGTTGGGTCAATACATTTTAATTTTAACGATTTTACGGATAGCGCGCGATAAAAATTTGTTACAGTACCTAATTTATATATATATATACCGCGGTACCGCCTAAGTAATTTCATTGAATTATTTACGGACTCTGGGGCATATTTATAGGTATACACACGATACGTACGGTTTGTGTGCGCTATTAAATTTTACCGGATACGCGATTAAAAATCGGGTTCAGCCGAGTTTAAATATAATTATACAGGGTGCGGCAGAGCCCGCTGACGAGTTTAAATGAGGCCGTTAGCCCTCATCGATAAGATAAGAGCAGGCCTTAAAAAGTGTTATATTTTGGATTGTACGGTAATACCGTTTTTATTCGTAATCGTGGTCTGGACAGGCGTACATCGTGGTCTCGTCGTGCGTGCGTATTACGAAAATAATCATTCTGCGGTCGCTACACAAAGGGCTTTTCGTATAGCTAACTTCGGCATTTCGCGTGCTGAATCTGTTCCTTCTGCTAACACTATCGAATTTGGAAGAAACTGGAAGTACCCTAAGTAGACACGGAGCACCACGCAGAACGGTAAGAACCCCCGAAAATGTGCAGTTGGTTAGTGTGTCGATCGAGCAGTCACCAAGACGCTCAGCCCGGAAACACGCTGTAGCTTCGGGAATCTCAGACCGTTCTTCGAGGAGGATTCTTCACGAAGATTTATCATTCCATCCCTATAAATTAATGCTTGTCCAAGAGTTAAATGCTACTGACTACGGCAACCGTAAAAATCTCTGTTAGCAAGTTCGTCTGCAAATTCCTCCGATATCAACTTTTTTTCTGTAGCGATGAGGCCCGTTTTCATCTTTCTGGAACTGTAAATGAATAAAATTTTCGATACTGGGCTACAAATAACCCACGGCAGCTCCGTGAAAAACCACTCCACGTGGAAGTCGAGGCCATACCAGTCGAAATGTGCCGAAAACCATATGAGAGCTTCAGAGATCTTCTACAGCAGTGTATCAAAGCCGACACGACCGCCATCTTGGAGGTATAATTTTACAAAATGGGATTGAATACTGATTTAAATTTAAAAAAAAAAAAAAACCTTTTCTCTAAGTTTTACTGTTCGTTATTTGTAGCCCATCATAACTCGTCAGTCGGCTCTGCCGCACCCTGTACCTACCCCGAGGAAGATCTGCTTTCGGGCACAGCTAGCCTATTAAAACACTCGATTATCTCGCGAAGAGCTCCCGCCCATATTTCGCGCGTTATCACACCAAATGCACCACAAGTCTATATACGAACGATATTCCAATAGAGTAGGTCCGGGGGGAGGGCAGGTTTTATCACTCACAATGAATTGAGGTTAAACGGTTTTACTGGATCCGTTTAAAATTTTAACTTTAATTCACAGAATATGTTCTCGAGCCACTCGTAAATAATTGTATTATTTTATTCGTTTCCCGGTAACGATAAATTTATAGTAATATATCGGTGAATAGTATCGATCCGATACTACCTTTTTAGTAAAAAAAAATCATATTAATCATTATTACTTTCATGGTATCGATGTGAAATAACGATCAATACTATTATTACTATCCCAGAGCATTGCTCTCAATCGCTTAATTTAGAACAAATAAAAACCTAGCACAGGCGCAAAGATGATGGGAAAGGGCGACTGCGACTTCTTCGCCACCATAAACCCGTCCCTGTTAGAGGGGGGTCACTATTTACGCCGGGAAACCGTATTAATTATGTCGAATTAATAAATCGGGTGCTCTTAAATTTTTCCACTAATATATTGAATTCGATTTTAAATAATAAATTACATACTCGTACATTATTGTATATTTTACACCGAGTGCGTTTTTTATGCGTATCAGCAAACCCTAAAAAAAAAAAAAAATAATAATAAAACCGATTCGATATGAAACCTCGTGTTATTATGTATATAATATATATATATAAAAAAGGAAAAAAAAGATGACCACTCTAAACGTACGAAGTACCATTTGTGTTGAATTGTACGATACACGTATCGAAATAATCGCTGAATAAAGCTTTTTTTTTTTTTTTTTTTAAACATTTTGTACATTGCTATGAAACCTTTTGCCGGACAAATAAAAATTGTAAAACTTATAATTGCATTGTCGTGAATTCTCGTTGTTTACCGCCGTCACAGGATGTAATAAAAACTAGTGTAATATTATAATATACCGATATTGACTACGGTACGCACGATATGACCGGACGTGAAATATATTTTTGCCACTATTTGTTTTCGTCAAATTCGTAATACTACGCTGAGAGTTTGTTGATTTTATATCAATAATGTCTGTTACATATAACCGTTTTTGAAGCAAATATTTACCGAAACGCATCCAAACGATACTACATACAATATTGGAAAACGATTGGTCGGTGGACATTTTATTTGGAATATAGTTTTTATTAACAATATATAATATTCCGATAAGAAATTGTTATAATAATGTTTATATGTACAGAAAAAAAAAAAAAAAAAAAAAAAAACTGTAATATTTCAATTGTACGGGGTCACATTTATCTATTTCCTATTAGCAACGGCGGCGTTATTCATTGTAAATCGAATTACCATTAAAAAACCGCGTTGTTAAAATTTTTTTTTTTTAATCTCGTTAAGTTAGAAAAAAAAAAAAATAAAACTTTACTGACGGAGCAGATGAACGTAATATTGTTCTTGTATTATTAATGCTGTAGACAAGATTTTTCAACTGAGAAGAGTAGAGGGAGCTAACCATAGTAAATGATAATTATGTATGACTGGGGTTCCTAACCTTTTTATCATCGAGTACCACCAGACACTTTTATAATCAACACGCGTACCACCTCAATTCTAAAACTAAATTAGGAGTAGAATTTTTTTAGCATATATTTTTATTATTTGATATTTATGAAAGTAAAAAAGTCTTAATTTTTAGTTAAATCTAAATATTTAAATTTTACATTACAATTTTCAATTTAATAAATATAAACAATAATAAAATTAATGTGATATTTGTTGTTGTTTATTTTGTACAAGGACATCAATATCAGGTTGAATGGAACTAATTTTCACTCTTAAGTCACTTTGAATATCGAGCCTACTTTTGTACTTATTTTTCAAATACAGCAATTCAGAAAATCCACTCTCACACAAATAAGTAGTGACAAATGGAGTTAAACATTGTAATGCTTGCTTGAAAAGATATGGGTATTCTATTTTTGTTGACATCTTAAATGAAACCAATGTTTTGTCTTTAAATGCGTCTTTAATTGAACTGTCACTTACCATATCAATGAACAATTCTTTGTCTTCCACGTCTTCTGGAACTTCTTTGTCCGAAGATTGATACGAACATGGGTTTCTAATCCAATTTTTCATTGAATAGTCTTCAGAAAAATATTTTGAAAAATTCATCGTCAGTGCTACCAAATGTTCCAAGATGTCAGCATTTAAATCTTCCTTCAGAGAGAGTTTATTTTCATCAATAAATGAGGAAAGATTAGGAAATGCAGAAATGTCTTTTTTTTTTTTTAATTGCGATTGATATAGAACAAATTTTCTTTTGAAAGAATTTATTTTATAATAAACGGTGAATATTTACGTATTTATGCCTTGTAAGCCCATATTTAAAGTGTTGAGCTTATCAAAAGTATCAGCCAAGTAGGCTAATCTAGATAACCATTCTTCATTGTTAAACAAATTCTTCATTATTTTGATAAAATAATAATTTTATAAAATTAGTTAATATCAAATACACTAAACTAACTAAATAATATTGAATGCAAATAGTAATAAAAAAATTTCCTACGATCCTTTCGTACCACGGGTTGGGAACTTCTGATCTAAGCAATATATCGCAACATCTAGGTTAGGTTAGGTTAGGTCTATTAAAGGCATTTTCGTGAGGTAATTTTGCAAAATACAAAAATATGCAATAGATCAATTATTTATTTATAGTGGAAATGCGGAATGATCATTATTTTATTAGTAACACGTTTTCAATACTAAAAAAAGTTTTTTTTTTTTTTTTTATAATAATATGGGAAGTGAAACCCACTGGGTACGCCACTGACTAAAGGCATTTGTAATTACGGTATATTGAATTCCCATTTTCGATATGACAATAAGGTCTAAGGATGTTTCGACGGGAAACTACACGGTATTATATTATAGTGTTTGCCTTTGGTATATTTCAATTTGTATATTTTTAATTATAACCTAAAATGATCACTCCACTTCCCTTCCACCTCTTTCACCTGTTTCTAGGGCATTAGTGAAACTTCGTTTACCACTCGCCACTGTTTGAGATCATTATGGTTTCTTTGTACATGCCAACAGACAAAAATGTATATATATGATATAAAATATTCTTTTTTTGTTCCAAATTCAATTTTCTTGGCCAGACTATCGCTCGAGGACCTTACGTTTAGGCTCACTTCTCCTTAGGTTAAAAACTGTATTTACGCCTTTGTCGTGAACATATATGAATTATATAAACTATTATATTGTATTTCTTATTCTATGATTAACTAGATGCCACTGATCTTGGCTTTTCCAGAAATCAAATACACTCGAATGAACCTGATGAAGTTCATACGTAGAAGCAGTTTTTTCAAATTCGTCGCTTAAACATTTTTATATATATATACTTCTTTTATCTTTTTAATCTCTTTTAAAAACGGCACTTTTTTCCCCGTGACAACTAAATTAAATAGGGTAAGTAATAACTCCGGTTTTTTTTTTTTTTTCATCCGAACCGCCGAGGAAACAATTCTGTGACAACAGAAAACAATAGAAATAATTCGATTTTCAAAGCAAAAAAACAACCCAAAAACTTGTTTTCGGGGTTGGTCTCTGAGATTACCATCGAAAGAAAATGAGACATTCATTTTAATTATTATATATATATATATATATATGCAATAATAAGTGACAATTTACGACGAGAGGTGAAACATCGTATTATTTTGCGCGCGGCTCCGGGGCTCACGCCGGAACCAATCCGGATCGTATAATATTGTCCCCGTTGAAGATTTTTTTTTTTTTTTTTCTTTTTTACCGTCCGTTTTACGCACTGCAGCCGGGGGACGCGCGTGTCCAATTATTAAAATTACACCGAAAGTTTTAAGGATATTAATTTCGAGATTGGTTAGAGCCCCGGTCATTAAAGGCAAACAATTTTGGCACTATACCGCCGCGCCTCGGCCCGCCCGTCCGCCCGCCCGCCCGTCGTATATATATATATATATATATGTGTACGAGAAACCCGAGAGGCTAACCCCGAGGCGTTGGCGGCGCGGCGCGGCGGCGGCGGCGGCCAACTTCCGTAAAGCCGATAACCTAATAAGCAGCTTTTAAGTTTTACGCAACAAAATGGCGTGTGTTTATTTTCCGGGCACGATAGGATAAGGCGCGGCGGGGCGGGGGGGGGCGAGATCGTTTGCAACAAGAAACTAATTTCGCTAATGGAGCACCTCGCCGTTTGGCTCCTCTTGATTACATTATCTGCGGCGTCTGACCTACAAGCGTACATAACTCACCGGGCGTTCGGCCCGTCCGGTCGACGAATCCGACGAATCACCGCGTCCCGTAATCATAATCTAACCAGACACACGTTATTGTTTGTTTTCCGGTCACCTTTATCGGAAACGAATTTAAATAAATAAATAAATACATTTCGTTGGTTTACTAAATAAATAAATTGTCGCGAGCCGCCGTTTCCCACCCGGTGTTTAAGCGTAGTGCGTAACGTTTAAAGAAATATCGACAGTAATACCGTACTATTATTATTATTATTGTTATTATTATGTACTAGTTTTTTTTTTTTTTTATTACTATTATCGGGGTCGTGTACTTATACGTATTATAGGCCAGTATGGTGGGGTGGGGGGGGGCGGCGGCGCGGCGGCCACTCAGGAAATTGGCTGCGTCCGAGGGGGCGAATACCGGCGAGCGCGCCGTATATAAATAGCGCGTAGCCGTAGTTCGATTGGACCAAGACAAAGTGTCCGGGTTCGGTCCGGGCCGGTGAATTATCGGAGTCCATTACGGCAACAGACCACTTGATCTAATCTATTTTCCACGGTCGCCGTGCCGGAACGGCGGGCCCCGACATCAGTATAGTAATATCGGTATATCCGTACACAGTCTGTATAAATTGCACTAGCGACAAAACAAACGATCCGGCCTAGTTTAATATCCCCAAAGACAAACCGTTTTACCGCCCCTCCGACCCACCCCCTCGGCGTCGAGGTTTTTCGTTTTCGTTTTTTTTTACGAGCGGTTTTTATATATATAGTTTTTTATTTTTTTTTTTTTCTATACGTCCGACGCTTTCCCAAATTGGTTTCCGCCTTCGATTCGTATTTGGCCGTCTCGTCACCACCACCACCACCACCGCCGCCGCCGCCGCCGCGCGTTCAGTTCAGCGGTATCAGGTGTTTTTTTTTTACTTTCTTTTACATTTTATGAGCTGAGTTACACGAACGAATCGCCGGTTCAAAAAAAATACTCCCCGCTATTATATCGTATATTATTTACGCTGCAGTCGATTTTATATATATATATATATATATGAAAACTGTCGTTCCTAACCGGCTTTATATTTATAGTCTTGTTATATTATATCGTTTGATCGGTTTTTTTTTTTTTTTATCTTCTCTAAATTAAGAGAGGGCTGGAAACGGTTTTCCAAATCGTCTCCATTATTGTAAAAATTATGCACTAATTACACTAATCTACTGCCCCCGATACCCATTTAAAGGGGAGCGGCAACGGCCGTTTTTACGTTATTTATGAACGTAAAGTAGCTGTAAGCCCGACAAAAATGTTGATATTTACAGTAAGTTGGATTTTATAAAAATGAAAATATGTTTGAATTCTTTAAACGAGTTTACTTTGCACCGGTCGGGGAACCCATTTTTTTATTTTAACAAACTATTTACGAGTACATTAAAACGTTTGAAATTTCTATAGATTTGTCAATTTTCAATGGTCAATAATTCAATAAAACATGTTGACATGAAAAATATACTTTCACCGATGCACACTAAATACGTTTGTTGACTCGTAGAATTTTACATTTTTAAAATCAAACCAGAGCAAGTTTTGTACTTCAGTTTTTAGGTCTTTTTGACGACAATTTCATGGTTTTTCCAATTTTTCAAATTTTCTTTCTCTTTTTAACGATAAGACTTTTCTATTAATATCTATAACCTGATACTCATTTAAGGGGAAAGTGTATAGTACGGCCGTTTTTATGGACGATCTTGAAGTTTAACACAAAAAAACGCAACGTAACTGTAGGAATCCGCGTTTGACAGATTTTAATTTTGAAAATGTGTCATATTATAGGTTCTTTACTAGAATACATTGGGATTATTTTTTAAATACAAAAAAAAAGTGTATTAATTATCACTTTATCAGAGGTAAAAGGCACAATACTTTGAATACAGTTTTAAAAAATACAATTAATTTTCTATTTCCCACATATCCTCTAATAAAGAACCTAAAGAATCGTAATCCAGTTTCAAAATTGAAACACAATCCCTACGGTTTTGTCTGGCTTTTAGATTTATGATGTTGATTCGAACAAATATTTGTTTCCGCTAACCATTTTACCCGTTGGTTGTATTTCATCGTATATACAGGGTGTTATTGAATAATATCGTATACCCGATGTTCGGTCAACGATTTTATAGATTAATTTGTAAATAAAGATTATTTGTTTTGTTTGTTCGTTTTATTTTCCTTTTGACCGGGTACACGTTAGACGCCGATAAACAACACATATAACGATCGAATTCCCAGCAATATTTTCATTTTGCGAGCGTCCAAGCGTTAAAATCATGGAATATTCATTTTTAGACTAACGCAAATATTTTACGAGGAAATTTAATAAAAAAAAAATCCAGGTTTGGGGGGGGGGGGGGTAGAAAAAATGTCTTTAATCTGTCGCCCAAAGTTGAGCGGCACACTATTATACTTTAGAAACGTTCAATATAACAATATTATATACCTAGCGGTTTTTTTTTTTCATATGTTCCAAGTGTGTTTTTTTTTTCTTTTCTCTCAATATATATTTTCTTCGGGGTGTTATTCATTTGATGTACCGAACGGCGTGCACGAGTTTTAATAAGAATACGGTATAGACACTCTATATAACGTTATATTATAACTCTATATAGTTCGCCTCTTGAACCGTGTTTGATATCATTATGATAAATTATGAAATTCTAACTACTTCAATATTCTCTTCATTAATCCGAGTCAAATCTAATTAACACACACGCGTACACGGAATTATTATTGTATTAATATAATATTTTACAGTAATATAATTTTAGACACGCCTGTCAACAATGGCAGGGGTAGCGCTATTATTATTATTACTGCAGACATGTTACATTATCAATCAACGTTTCTATAGTGAAAATATAATTGTTGACACAATAATAACAGCGCGAAATAACTGCACACAGCTCTTGATTGGAAAAAGTCAAAAATAACAAAAGTAAATATTTTATCATTAACGGCATTATACGATAATAAATTATTATACGTCTGTGTAAAAATCCTCGACAATATAGATTTTTTTTTTTCGTTCGTGGTACGTGATAATTGTTTTTTTTTCTCGATAATATTAAAAAAAAAAAAACCGTGTAACATATACAGTGGCATAATCAGTGGGAGGTATCAGAGTGTTTGACACCGTAAGTCCTACCCCTTTTGACTTTTTTTTTGTTGTGGTGTTTTTCTATAGTTTTGACGGAAATTAAATAACGTTATTTTGTTACATCCTGTTTAGTGATTATATAAAACTATGTTTATGGTTTTCTCGTTATCAGTAACTACCGCGGTGTATACAACTTTCACAGAACCACGATCCACCGAACGGCGAGTTATTAATCAGTAATCACTATAGGTGGATAACATTGATATAATTTACATATTTACGCGTTAAAATGTTAATGCGGTCATAGGTCCAGAAGATATTCGAAATGAATTAGCTTTAAAGCCAAGAAAGTAAACATTTGTTATTATGATTTTACAAAGGTAAATGGTATGGTTTACTTATATTGCTGGCCGTGCATTTTGATACTTACATTATATTTATTGTATATACCCAACGTACGAACAAAACGAATCAATGCTTCACTGGACGGACGTAGTGCCATTCTGTATAAACGTTTCAAAAATTGTCAGGCCCTCTCTCCGCGCAAGACTCAGCCCGAATTACAACGTTGGATACCAATTGGAACGTACACGGGGTGATTTTCGGGAGAGTGGACAAAATATAACCGTAATACAACAAAACACAGAGTGTATAAAATTATTACGTTTTTAGTTATACTGGTCAAATGGTCATAACACTGAGACACACCTACAAACGTGAAACAATTAACACATATATAGTGTTTCTGTACAAACTTTAGTCGTCAAAACTGGATATTGGCATATTGTATTATGTTCCATTGTCACATTACCGCCACAATGGGCGTCCGTGCACGGTACCTATTGTAGTACTCGTAATAAAGAGGACATCGTTCGTCGGATATACCCGGTATATACTATATAATAGTATTTTGACGGTATTATTGGAAGGAAGGGAAAAAAGAAAAAAAAAAATGTAAAATATAATAACAAAGATTTCGCGGACAGTTTGAGTAGTATAACAGCCGAATATTGGTTTCCGTAGGCGTGCAAATACGGACTGCGGGTAAGATTTTTTTTGAAGATTGCGTATTGCATACGGTATATATTGTTCCGCGTCAGAAAACCCTGACACTGTTGTAGCAATAGTTATCGATAACGATCGTATGGGATTCGGGACGGAAAAAATCAAAAAAAAAAAAATACTCGAATTTCAGAAGAAAAAAAAAATAATAATATATACGTATGTTTAACAGTACACGGGGTTTTATTTTTCTCCGGGCCATCTCTATTGTACGATATTACTATATCCAGAGCGGATTTACCGTATTCGAGTGGCGTTAAACCCGCCGCTTCGGGATATACACCGCGACGGTTATTGCACAATAACGCGCCTATATGTATACATATTTTTTTACATATATGTAAATATATGTGCATATAGTTACATATTATAACGGAAACGCATAGGTATACCGCCGGTTAGCATTACGGATCGCGGTCGAACTGTTCGATAGATAATATATATATATATATATATATATATATATACGCATACATTTGCGTACGAATACATAATATTGTACTACCGGAGGCCATAATATGGCTTACGATAAAATATATAACTAATAATATAATATATATATATATATAATGCGCCGGCCGTGTAATCCTCTCGTATATACTGCACCCGTCCGCCGGCCGGCCGGTAACAGCGAGCACCGAGAAACGCGTATAATAATATTATTATTATTATTATCGCTGTTATTATGTATACGTATCGTACTATAATACTGATCCGATTTATACCTGCCGGCCGTCGGGACCCGGACGAAATCGTCAAATTTCTCGGGGGGAGGGGGGGAGGGGGGGCCGATATTGAACCGAGCGCGCTGCCGGCTGCTCGTGTGCACCCGCCCGGCGGCCTCGCGTCGCGTGTACCGAACGCGCGACACTACTGCACGCCGGGTGTCGTGTTCTCACGAGGGCAGCGATACACAATGTACGCGCGTAGTACACCGCCGGCGGTAATTTTTAATATATAAAAAGCATTGGCCGCGGCCTTTGTGGCGCGCCCGGTAATCAGATAACGTTGGTACGATGTGCCGCGGCGGACCGCGGTGCTACCCGGGGACCTTGAGCGTTCGGGATGGCCCCCGCCCGCACTGCGCGACAAACGGCCCGGCGGAACGCTTTGGAATTCAAATTAGACGCGCGGACGGACGGACGACGGCTGCGGACCGGACGGCGGCGCGGAGTGCGGTGACGGCGGATTTAACGGATTCCCCGTCCGTATGCGGTACCGGCGTGCGGGCGGGTTTACAAAGTTTTATTCGCGGCTCTTCCGGACCAAGCCGGCCGGAGCGACGGCCAGGCCGACCGGCCGACCGGACCCCTACACATAAGCTATACGGTATAATTGAGGTCGAAAAGACGTGTAAAGGGGACCGGCCGGCCGGACGGCGGCCGCGGGAAGGGCGCTGTTTTGTATTCAGCGTCGTTAACATGCGATCGCTACCTTATTAACCCCCTGACCCCCCACCCCCTCCCCCCACCCCCGACACACACACGCACGACCTTTGGCGGGGAAACGTGCGAAAGTACTCCTCCTCGCGGAATGACCGCCGCCGCCGTTTTCGCGTGCAGTGCACGCCAAAAACGCGTCCGGAATCCAATCGATACCCTTTTCGGTGCCGGTCCCCTTTGGCCACCACTGTTTACCATCTGCCGTCGTTCCCGTCGCCGTCGCCGCCACCGTCGTCGTCGTCGTCGTCGTCGTCGTAGTCGTAGTCGTCGCCGTCGTCCGTCCTCCGCTTCCAAAGACCATATACTCGGACACGGTCCGCCGCGACCCGGTCCGCATTCCGACGTACACGCGCCGCCACCGCCGCCCGCCGTCCGGTCGATAACCGCCCAGCTGTGTTATTTTCACACACGCTAGCCCATTTGAATATACCGTCTAATTCACACTCGCGAAATTGTCATGTCTAACTTTTTCCGGACATACGGTACGACCGTGTCGACACGAAAACGAACCCGCGCGAGAAAAAAAACAAAAAAAAAAAAAATAGTCAGTAAAGAAGGGAAAGGAATATATTATTACATATATACAAGTATATAGGAAACGTCAATCGCTATCTCTCTCTCTCTCTCTCTTTATTTATATTTATACGGGCGTACACACTAATGGACCCTGTATACTCGGGACAATCTTATATATATATAAGCCCGTCTTAATCGGGGAATCGCGAGCGACGAGGGACGTTAATTAATAATTATTCCGTGTGCGCGATAGATGGATTATGTTCCCACGGGAGAGTGGGAAATGTTTAAGCCGCTCTCCGCGGCGGCGGCGGCGGCGGACGGCCGACTGCTATCGTCGGCGAGGATATTTTGTTTATTCCCGCTCGTCCTTTTCATTCCTGCTCCCGTTACCGTACCCGTCGTGTATCCCCATCGTCCCGCGGGCGTCGCCGGGAAGGTGCCGCACCGTGATAACGACATTACCGCGGGCGCCCGCGTAATCGGCACGTGTGGAATTTCGCGCGAGTTGCCGCATACCTGCTCGGCCCGCAAGTTAATTAAATTCGCGCCGAAACGTCAAAATAACAAATCGCGGGCCGACAACAGGAATTCCATTAATTGTTGTATGGAAATTTCGGAGCCGGCGGCGGAGGCCAGCCAGCCAATGTCGTACGCGGAATTTTTCAAATGATTCCCCGACACACGTATACGCCAAACTGTTTGGCGCGAAACAAATATTATCGCCGATGCACGCGAATACACGTGTTGAGTTAACTATTCGTGCATACTCATAATAATACGCGTGAAGAATTTCAAAAATAATATATTAATTGCTTAGTGAAAAATAGAAAATAAAAAAAATAATAAAAAAGATGATGTGGAACACACGAGTCCGAAAGAAATACGAATTTTAGATTTCACATACTTTTAATCGTTTCTCCTATTTTTGTTTCGACACATTTCTAACTACGATTAGGTTTTCGTATTTGTACAAACGTATTTCTTTGGCGCGTACTGTAAATGTCCCAAGTCAAAAACACTTAGTCTCAATGGAAAAAAAAAAAAAAACTTTGAAAAATGATTCAAAATTGTCCCGACTGATAATAATAATAATAATAATTTATTCAATTATTAATATTCAATGTACTTACTTTTATATGAACTGTTATGTAGACATTTATAAAAACCAATTCTTCTTCGTTTTTGAATGAAATAACATATAATTGGATTTATATTTTATATGACTTACTCTTATCATCAATAAAGTTTCAATAAACCATACATACTTCCCCCGTTCGTCCCCCTAAAACAAATACTACTTGCCAGTTAGGTCGTTTTAAAATTATCTATCTATCTGGTCTTCAACTCTTAATTAATTGTGTGGATTCGGCCGGAATCCCATTAATATTTGTACGATGAATTCGCGCTCAATCGAATAAACGATATTTTAAAATATGATAGTGGTTCCCCTTATCAGCGATCAGTTTGAGTAATACATACAATAAAATGACCCGATAGTTTGTTATCTTTAAAAAGGTCACTCTGTGCGTTGCCCTTTAAAACGCTTCATTGCTTTAGACATATGGCCACGCAATTAATTTATGTTTGACACAATAATTGAAGAATTATACAGGTTATTATAACAATTTTGATAACAGTAATAATAAATAATATTATGTGTTCACTATCAGTGTTCCTTGTTTACGGTTTAAACGACGCACACGGTAAAGCCGGCAGTTACATATATAATAAAGAATAGTTGTGCTGGGCATATTTAATATTTAGCTTAGTATTTTTTTTCATATATATATATATATATATATAGGCGTTTAAAATTAATATTTCAATGGGAATTGTAAAAATCACTGTATTCGGTTATTTCCCAATGTATACGAACGCTACATTTTTTTATTACGAATCTTTCATTTTAATATATCAAAACATATTGTCGCTAAACATTCCTCAGAATCGTTTTCCGTTGGCGGTGTTATTTCGTTGCGTGCAGATATACATTTTAATTTCCTCCAAAAATCCTACCTACCAAACATTCCATCTACAACATTGGCCCCACCCACAGTGCGAGGTATACCCGTTTTTTTTTTTTTTTTTTTTTTTTTTTTTTTTTTTTTTAAATATTGCATTTGTCGTTTTTAAGCGCGACTCTTAATGCACAAGATATCACACCGTAAAATGTAATTTCAACAAACCGTATGGAGATTATGCGAGTCGGCACTGCAACGGTACCGTATTATTATTTACCTCGGGTCCCCGCTATACAATTTACTTTGACGCCCCGCTTAATATAATTATCGAAATAATATGTGTATATTATGAAGACGGCACTCTCCCCCGGCGACGTATTGTAACAATGCTCGTGTCACTATAGTAAATTGTAATTAATTGTTAATATTGTTGTCCGAGTCGACGACGCTATTTAATACACTTGGGTAAAACTATGGTTTTGCTATATAACAAAGGGTACCGAGACTGAGAAGAACGTAAACGTTCAATAAGTAAACCCGGTTCAAATAACAGTTTGTTACGGTACGGTTGTGTCGCGTCGATCATATTTTTTTGTGTCTGAGTAAAAAAAAAAAAAAAAAAAAAATGACAACACAGTGAATACACAATTGGACGTAATAACAACCGTTAGCATATTTTAATAATAACTCTTCCGTACAGTTTTTTTAATTGCGCATTATTGTTAAACACATCTATCGTACATATAATCACATCGCATACCAATGAGTCATGCGGTTAAATCGATAAATTATCACCGTGTTGAACGTATTTCGAGTAGACGATGGCGGTGAATCATTTGGTAATGTGATAACGTAATATCCGGGACTTGTATCCGGTCCACGCTGTTCTAGAACACAACGGCCCAAAAGGCCAACATATTTTGTCAATCGATTTATTATAATCTTGGATTGTTAAAAGTGTACTATTTTGAAAACATTTTGGGATATCGCGGTGGGGAGGGGGTCCGGATCTCTATAGAAGTATCCCCTCCCAGAAACAGTCTTGGGTCGCATAGTAAACACTGTCAAAATGGTGAGATATTACAACAGCATTTTTCCATTAACAATAAAAATTCACCAGTTTCAACTAACCAGACTAACAAAATAACAAACTAACCAGATTCACTAGTTTGCTTTATATATATATAAAAGAAATAATGTTTATTTTAAACTTGAAATTCTTATCTGGTGGTGATGCTGAGTATTGTGTATATAAATACATATATCGTTTGGTAAAGTTCTAAGAATAATTTTAGACGTCAAGGGAGATAATAATTTTGTTCTGTAGTGCATTTTTTTCAAATGCTTGGACGATAAAATAAACGTTAGCTTATAAAGAACTATAATCGTGTTGGTCCTATAGAAACGCCGGTCCAACTACGCTGTAAAACGAAAGTATAGGACGGTGGAACAGAACGGGCGCCTATGAACATATCGTTTAACGAAATATGTCGACCGGAAACGTATTTTTATAGCTAATAAATAGTTCCGTGGTTGACGATTAATATTGCGGATACGGTAAATTCTGATGAAAACTTCTAAACAAAATTGTCATTCGTAATAGATATGGTAAAAATTAGATACCTAAAACTATACGTAATAATTAATTAACGGTATTATAATATAGTACAATTGAATAATATATAATATACCTACTTCATTCGCATATACCGATCAATAACGAAAACCAAAATATATATTATATTACAAAGATAAAAAAAAAATATGAAAAACAAACTGCTGATGATATTTAATAATTAAAAACGGTTATACGCACAGCGGTAGCAACAGTGCTTAAATAAATAAAAAATATCTATGGAATTTTAATAATGCGTGTCTGATGCTTCAACTTTTTTTTTTTTGTCCAGAATCCCGTATAGATACCGTTGAATTAAACAAATACTACAAATTCGTTTTTCGATTTGAATGAAACCGAACAGATTTATTCTACCTGTGAGGGGGAGGAGGATAAAAAAAAAGGGTCTGAAGTGAGGCTCTGGGAGAACTTTTTTTTTTAAAAAGTAAATTAAGTTAATTTGAAAAAAAAAATAATAATTATGAATACACGCGCAGGTATAAAAACAGTATTTGTTTTTTTTGTTTTTTTGTTTTTCATAAACGAATTGCGTATTATAAAAATATTTCGATAATATGTCGCAGTGCCGCGGTGTCGGCCGTCATAACGATATGTACGCGCTTATAACAGAAACGTATTATGTTCTAATATATAAATATATAATATAATAATAATAATATACTCGTATAACACGAGGAGAGAAAAAGTAATATTACTACGGTCACGTCCGATCGAATAACGGCCTTAGGTGCGTACCTAATACAATACGGAACCGGGCGGTCGGTCCGAATTTCCGTTGCCGCGGCGGCGGCGGCGTCGGCTCTGTAATACAGGACGCCGGCGGTCGGCGCACGGGCGCAGCGTATACAGTGAAAACAGTGAATAAATTAGCGGGAACGTTGCGTCCGAAGAAACGTATTACGGAAAGTTTTAAGCCCCGCGGGGCTCGACCGCCGGACCCCACAAAACCCCGGCGGCCGTTTATTGATTTGGCGTGTGTACAACGCGTAAATATACGTGTGTTCGCAGCGCGGTGTACAGGGGCAGGAAGTCGTGGGCACGGCGGTCGTGGGCACGGCAGTGGTGGGCACGGCAGTGGCGGTAGTCAGTAGCGGCGGCGGTCGTCCTGCGGAGCCGGAGTATTGCCGAAGGAGGGAACGACGACGAAGTAACCCTTTTTCTGGCCGTCTGGCTACGCGGCCGTTTCCCGTTCGGCTAACCTTTTCCGCAACGCTTGCGGCGGCCAGCTGAGACCTTTGTTCGTCGGACCGTGCGCGCACCTAAAAGGAGGACCCGGTACAAAATATAATAATACGGCCGGGCGGGTCGACGGGGACCGATGGAAATAATTATTATATAATATACGTATTATTATTATTATTATTATTATTATACAGTATAGACCCGGTATTTACGAGCCGGCGAACGTTTTTTTTTTTTTTTTCCATACAATATATATATATATATATATACACGCGAACAAAATCTTGGTTTTTATTATTATTATTATTATTTTTTTTTTCTATATATATATATATACAAAGGCCGCCGACTAACAATGTCGAACCGAATTCTTCCGGGGCACTGATTAATTCCGAGTTACCCTCGTCGTCCGGTGGCGGTAGCGGCGTCGACGGCGGGGCACGCGATATTATTGAATTTTTCATTAAGCGCCCTCATCATCGGGGGCTGTGTTATTGTGACCGAAGATAATCAAGGCGTGTAGTTATTTTATTTTTTTTTATTTTTCCTTCCCCCCCGCCCACCGCTGTTATCGTCCCGGCCCAGAATAATTCTATACACAATTAAACGGAGAGAGAGCGAGAGAGAGAGAGAGAGAAAATGTTCTTTTTTTTATTTTTTATTTTTATTCCGGCCAGAGGGGTTCCGGAGCGGAAAATCGATGTGCTGTGAGATGGACGACGGGGACGCGGAAAAGACGGAGATCGCCTCCGCCGTATGCTCTCGTCGTCGTCGTCGTCGGTATATAATATAATAATAATAATAATAATAATATTATTATTATTATTATTATTATATATAGTGTGCGTGTGTGTGTGTGTGTGTTTTGTAGTGTTGCTAGCTGCTGTTTGGCGCGTAGGGAAATAATATTTCGAACTTGTTGCCAACAGCTGCCGCCACCGCCGCTGCCGCCGCCGCCACCGCCGTCGCCACTTTCGCTGACTTCGCTTCACAACCGGGGACTATATATATATATATATATATATATATATATATATATATGCTTGTGTGTGTGTGTGCATATGATTATAACGATAATGCGCCAAAGTGTTGTAGACCGTTCGGCGTTTACAAAACTCGTAAATTATCGTACGCTGCCCCCTCACCCCCCCCCCCGGATTCCCGTGGATTCTCGTTCCCCGCTCGCACTATACCTACGCACGTTTCTAGGTACGGTTTCACATTTGTCGGTTTGGACTGGAACCGATCCGGCTAACATTATCTCAAGATGAGATCCAAGAGCGCGGACATTTCGTATGATTTCGATTCATTTTTTTTTTTCAACTCGGAAAATGCCACAGTTTTTCTTTAACTAACGATTCAGAAGAATTCAATGTAACGTCGTTAATCCTGGACCTAAATGAGCAACGTTAAATACAAAACCGAACAGTGTTTTCTCAAAAAAAAAAAAAAAAAAAAAAACGAAGGCCTTTAGTATTATGAAAAATTAATAATGTATTATTAGTTCATTCGAATATGCTCAAACTACTTCAGCTGTTGTTGGACGATTATCATGTCATGTTTTTTTTTTTTGTTGATATTTTTAATTGTTATTGTACCTACTACATTTTTTAATTATCTACTGCGTATTTCAATCGTTTTACTGCATATTATAATACTTTTTTTATTGAATTATCCGCGCTCTGGTTATCGTCTGATCATTGTTTAATTTATTTCCGTTATTATAATCGCAGATTTGATTAGGTTCGGTCGATCTGTATAATATACGAATATGATATTATATTATTATAATATGAACAATACAGTAGAGAGTGATCATAGAAAATTATACAGGCGATGGCGTATTAAGGATTTTGGCGTCCCCCTATACCGAAAACTTCAGAGAAATCCTATCGGACGAAGTATCAAAAATGTATGTGGAAGATTTGTTAATGTTTTATTGATTTCACACTATAACACAATATACGAGTAATTTATTACTTAAGTATTTTTATTATTGCTACTTTGTAACTATTAATTAATCATAGTCAATATTTTTAACCAATTTTAATTTTGCCGTTTCTTTAATGTTTAACATGGCATAGTTGTTTAAAGTTTTTTTCGGTAACTGTGGATTTTAAATATCATGTATTTATTATTTTGCAATGCACAGAAAAACCATTCTTATATACTACTAACTATTGTTTCAACTACTACATTGTTTTCCATAAGTAGGGAATTTAAAATATATTTTCGATATGAGTTCTTTACAGCCATTTTCTCTTATTCTTGTGATGGAATCTGATAATATGTTACAAAACCGTATACATACGAAGAAACCTCATTAAATCTAATTGTTTATTCGTATGTAAATTGTAATTAAAAATCAAAAATTAATTTATTTGGTACTAATAAATATCAGTTATCACAATTATTACCAACCCATTTTAGTAACCACGAATCAGTAAACTCTTTAACAGACTCGAAATAGCCGGTTACTGGAATAACTAAACAGTTTGATTATTGCTACTCGTGGTCACAGCGCCAAAACACGCCTATGATCTATTTGTAAAGATGGCAATTTAACAGATGCTGAACATTTTACGGAACTTGTGGTGATGGTGATATTCATCATGGTCAAATTAAATTATGCAGCTAAGTTATTGGATATTAATTTCATAAATGTGATTAAAATTCGGATATACTCGTGAGAATTTAGTGGTAAAAAGTTCCGTTATAACTTTCGTAAAGCATATTATAACATTATAAAGGATATTTAATTTTGTATATTATTTTCCAACCGCATTTATAACATTTTGTTTGCCTCTCGGTATTAATTCTAATGAATTAGAAAAAATTAATCTCGGAAGACTAATTTCCAGTTTTTCTCAAAATCATTTTATGCGAATAAAGCAACAATGTACAATGGGAATTTATCATCATTATTAAAATATATTATTATAATTGCTAGCGTTTAATTGAAATGCGAAGGATTTCGAGTATTTTCACTGTATCTCATTTGTTGTATACAGCGCGTTACAATAATTAGATTCGGGGACCCCTGTTGTTAACTAGTGTTATTTAAATTAAAAACCATGCTTATCAATAAATCGGTTTAAGGATTCGAAATTGTTTTCTTAGCGAGAAAAAAAACTACAAGATTACGGCGTCGTCGTCGTCACCGTCTCTCCGTGCCCCCGTTTCGTAGACCTCTGAATGCTAATGACCTCTCACTTCCTCTGCCGTTACCGCCACCACCGCCGGTACGGAGGGCTGCTGACAGAAAATCTTGGCCGGGGAAAAAAAAAAAAAAAAAAAAAAAAAACCTTCCCCATCATTATTTAAACCCCGGTTCGGGAGTCGAATTACCTTTGTTGCTTGCCTTTTTATTTATTTTTTTATTTCCCCCCCTCCCAGCCGCCGTTCCCGTCGATCTACCGTCCTACAACACGGCCGCCGCCGTTGACTTTTTTTCCGCCGCTTTGTTACCGGAACCGGGAGTTATCTTGTTCTTTCCACAGCCACGGCGACGGCAAGCAGCCCTTTTAATCTGCAAATTCACTCCTGATAACCAAAGTGTTTCTTTTTAAACTACCTCCGCCGCCGCCGCCGTCCGGAATAGCAATGAGAACGCGTATACCATCGTCGTTTAGTTTTAAACGTTTTAATATAATATTATATTATCTCGTCGGTAAATCTCCCCGATACGTGCACGATAACAGTGCCTCCTCAACTTTACATTAACTTCGACCTAGGCCGGCAATCCACTGCCGAAGTTTACGGCTGAAATTTACAACCAATTTTTTTGAAAATATATTTAGCATTGTTTTTATATAAATACGCATGTACAGGTAGAGGTAAATTCTCATTAATGATTTTCAGTGTTATAAACATGTTTATATACGCAAAACAGTCACGGTGTCGAGCAGTAATTCCCATCTGGGGGGGGGGATTTAAGTACTGCACTGGGGGTTATATACGCAGTGATGATGAAATTACGAGAATTTCATTTATTTTTGTTAAGATAAAAAATGTTTTTAAAACCGTAATTAAATTTAAAGAATAGATCTATACAACGTTTATAATAAAATGATTTTGTGAAAAAGTTCATCAATATTATTATAATTTATTTTATTTTATTTTTTATTGTACTTTTAAAATATATAACCAGTACGCCAAAAAATAAAACAAATTAATTATATATTTAAATTTATTGGGGGGGGGGAGGGAGTGTGAAAATTTTGAAAAATCTACAACGGAGGCGTGAAATAAATAAAGTTTGGGAAATTCTGATATAATAGTATTTTGCTACTTCCCACAAAAAGTATTATCTATCTAATATCGCATTAAAGGTGTTTGTTCTTTAAAATCTCTTTGGAGTATATTTTTTTCTGCAGTTGTACGCAAAGTAGTTTTTATTTTAAACAGATTTCATAATGACACGATTGAAACAGGAATACTTGTATATTTATTTAAAAGTAAATTCGAATATTTATTAGTAGATCAGTTGCGCAATAAAGGGGTATATTTTTTCAAAAATTAATGTTAATATTGCCGGTCCCCTACCGCAAATCAGCGACTTTCTGATCTGAGTCCACGTGTTTTTTTTCCTCTGTCAGATGTTTTTTTTTTTTTTATTAAACACGGCAGCTATCTTTACCCAGGGACCTTTTCTCCCTTATGGCACACCATTCGGATAAATAAATTCGTATTTTTACAAAAAAATTATTTAAACTTCTAAATTTCGGAATTGCCCGACTAAATATTTAATATACTACTGCGGCGGGCGGCACAGTATATACCTACTGAATTAACTTTGTACGCGTTATACGTACGCAGAGTATATAATATGTATATATATATACGTATCGTATATATTATCGTAAGGTCGGCCGAATAGATTTATCGCTTTCAGCGGGTGCCGGCCATAAATCGAAAGCAACCGTCGGCGGGGACAGCGAGCGGGTACGGGTATAGGGTATACGGGACGAGGAGGTCTCCGACGACGACGACGACGACGACTACGGCAACGACGACGACTACGGCAACGGCGACGGCGACGAGGCGCTGAACTCTGCGGGGAAAGTCTCTCGACGCGTATAAATAACGGTGCCGGTACGGGTTGATGCCGTTCATTAATTTAAGGCCCTCCTCGCGGATATAGAGTACGGCTGCTGGTCGACTACGACCGCAGAATCTCTCATCCGGCTCGCACCGCCGCCGCCGCCCATATATCCAATCTGGTTCCCCGGACACCACTTTGTAATGCCGCCCGGTCCCCGACACCCCCGGTCCCTTCCGTAATATCCGCGACCACTCCCCCCCCCCGAGAACCGACTCTTGCACGCGCTCCTAAACGCACACCCACCGCAGGTGTGTGTGTGTGTGTTTGTGTGTGTGTGTATTTAATGAAATGCACGCGTATCTCGATTCCGTACACGATCCGCCGTTCGTTAGTTTTCCGGGAGCGTAACAATGAAGTGGACGAGGTCACGGGCGGGGCATGTTCCTCCCTCCCAGCCATCATCACAGTTCGAGAAAAATCGTCAAACTACCAAGTGCACGGTGTTTGTACAACAAGTATAAACATCGTTAACGGAGACGCGTCTAACTGTCAAGAGGGGGGATTGGGGAATTTTCCCTGGGGCAGCAAAATATTAGGCGACTTAGATGCGGCAAACTGTTAACTAACGTAGACAGTAAAAATAATTGTTAAAAATTATACTAATATCACAGAAATATATGTGGACAACATCACACTTACATTATGTTACAACGATAACAATAATATATTTTCTATGATAATTTACACTATAATTTCGTGAAGTGTAAATGCATATATAAATACCAATCTTTTATAATAAGTGTTTCGTTAAAAAAAAAAAAAAAAAAAATGTATTGATAATTTATGTAATGGCTGCATAATTATATGTGCCCCTGGGGCGGCAACATATCATAAAAACGTTAAACGTATTCGGTTGTCCTATATATAATAAGGTGGTTTTTTCCGGGTAAACTTCCACACGCCGTAAGATATACGGATTTGTCGAAATTTTTTCCATTTAATTCTCTACGGGTAAATTTGTAAATTAACGTAAAAAAAAACCTGACGAATTACATATCGCCGCGGTTTTGAACAAAACGTTCGGTATGTCCTTACGCACTACGCAGAGATAAGCAATTTTAAACGTACAACCGTCCAACCAGCTCACGATCTTAACCTAAGCAGAATGATAAAACCGTTTCCGGACATAGTCCCGTTTTGCCGAATTCGAACCCGAATCAGCGAAATCGTTTACGTTATTATTATTATTACGCCCGCGATATCGTATTGAATCGTACTAATTAAACTGTTCGCAACCGGCACGTACACCGCAATGCCGCGCCGTTTTCGTTTTCTCGGAGAATCGCGGGGGAAAAAAGAGAGAAAAGTTCACGTTGCTTTCGCGGGTTTGCCGGCATCCGATATACGTATCGATTCGGCCTATTGTCGCCTTGTCGGTCGCTAACTCCCCTCCGGAACGTCTCCGGGGTGTTTAATAACCGATACACCGCGCGTTAACGTGTATTACAAACGCAGTTTGAACGTCGTCGTCATCCCCTCACCGTCACCATACACCGACCCGGGAACAGTCTAGTTTTATAGCTTACGAAAGTTTATTGGAGCTTAGCGATATAGTTCGCCTATATACAAAACGTACCGTAAACGCTATTTACACGTCTGTTTGTCTTCATTAACGAGTCTTAAGTTTGCCCCAACTTGGCGGCGGCGGCGTCGTCGTTGATCAGAGAACAGAGGAGCCCCGGCTGCGCAGATGTCCTGCACCCCTTCGCGGCGCGTTTTAAACCGATTTACCGTGCACAGCAAGATTGCCCCTTATCCCTCAAAAGAAACGTTTTACGACTTTAAATTACTAAGCGCGCGACTTTGCGAACTATACGTATAATATTACAATATAGTTAAAATAGCTATTTCTAGTGTGATTTTGTTTTTGTGTAATAACTGCTTCAAAATAAATTGAAAAATTAAGAATGCCAGTAGTATTTTTCAATAATAATAATAATAATAATATTATAATAATCGTAAGTAAATATATTTTAATCTACATAAAAAAGAATAAAAAAAACTCCTATAAATGAAACTTATTGATTGTTCTCAAAATCGAAATTAAAACGTTTATTCACAAGATTGTGAACAAATATCATCTTTATCGTGGCGATCCCCAAATTTAAACAACGCTCCGAATATTTATATTATATATTTAAAGTAAAATTATACCCTCCGTAGCTATCAGTTCTGCTACAGGTGACAGACTGACAAGTTATCAAAATGTATACTGATGTCTGGGAACGATGAGCCTCAGTAATAAATTAGATTAGTTATTATGTTTATAAACGCGATTTAATAAGGTATACAAAGTTTATTATTACGGTACTCAACTTTTGATAAAATGAAAAAGACAAGATGGGGGAAACTTTAATAGAAAAATACTTCCAAAGTATGGATATAATTTACGGTGGTACTCGCGGGGATTTTAAAGTTTTCGAAATTATTTAAGATGTTTAACCCTTTCTTGTATATTTACTGGTAATTCAAAATTAGTTGCGATAATAAATGAACCATTTGGCTTCGTAACCTTCAATAATTTATACGTAGGTATACAATACATGTATACATAATTTATTTAGATTTACTATAAGAGTTTTCGCAATGATGATTAATTAATTTTGTTACACACTACGTAATGGAACTTTTTTCTTTGTACAGAAGTGGTGAACATATGGCGTAACAAATTTGATACGGCTAAAGTATTTTATGGTTACGGTTTCAAATAATCGCACTAGCAAAACTTTATCTACACCGACCAGTGACGTAGACGAGAATTTTCATTGGGGGGGAGATATATTCATTATTCCTAAGATAAACCACAGGGTAATGCCCCCGCACCCGGAAAAATGACCTAATTTTATTACAATAAAAATTTTTTTTTAAATTTTATTTCATTTATTCCACAAAATAATGTCTAGTTTCTTTTCTAGGCCGGCGGTTGTGACCATAAACCTTGTACTAGCAGATATTATAAGGTCTATGATAGTGAATAGTGAGTTCTCCGACAAACTGATAAGGACGTTAGTTCTCGGTTGGCAATGTAGCATTTCGTTATTATCAGTGTGTCAAATAATTAAATATCGCTCCAGTTCATGTTATCATATTAAATTGATAACAAACGATAATAATTTTTGCTTATATCCTCCAGGTTAATAATACCCGGATAGTAAAGTTAATTTTAGTTTATTATATTTTATATTAATAATAAATGAATAATAATAAAAAAGGTCATGAATCCCCCTCATTCATTCCCTATATCCCCCTCGTGTCTACATCCATGGTACCGATGATGTGGTGATAACCATCATAATATACCAACACGCGTTTTATAATAATATTACCTATTATTATTTTTTACCTTTGTGAAAATCGTCGATTTTTACAAGTTTATTATACATCGACAATATCGTCGTCCATCAGACGAATATTCCGTGCGTAAAAACTGAGCGTTCTCGAACAATCGACATCGCCGAAATTATAACGACAACGAAACTGAAGAAATGCAAAGAAGTTTCTATTGTCTCGCAATATCCCGCTGCCGAATTCATTGGAAATAATGATATTTTTTAATGAACGGTACGCAAGCTGTTACACGGTCGAAAGTTCGCGAGAGCAGAAGAAGACGATCGGGGTGACGTGAATTCGAACGCGCGGAGGAGGTTGAATAATGTTTTTGTCTTATTTTCCCACCACCTCGTTTCGTTATATTTTGACTGTAAAACGGAGTAATAATAATAATAATAATACGCTATTGTGTGAATATAACGCGTAATACTTCGAGGGGTTCGTGATAAAATACAAAAATAAAAAAACATATCAAAAACACTGTTTATTTTTTCACCGTACACATTTAAGCCCGGTCCGCACCACAATAGTATTCTACTATCGCGATAGGGAAATATCACAAAGACAGCAGTGTCCAAAAAATAGAGTGAATTAAAAAAAAAAAAAGTCTGTGAAAGCGCGACACGACAATTAAATAGCTACTATCACTCTCGTGGTTTCGAGATAGTATCTATTGACTGTCATGATAGTGTATGTTACTATAATAGCTGCTTGCTTTCGTGATAGTTTATGATTGTAACTATAACGAACATATATATATATATATATATATATATATATATATAAGTAATTGGAGGTTGGAAAAAGAAAAAAAAAAAAAAATCGAACGTCACTATGATATTACGTATAATGTGTATAGATCATTTTAGTCGATTGATAAAAAAGAGAGAACAAAACGTCGTCAACCGAGACTGAAATTTAAATATACATAAATATAAAAATAAACACTAATAAAATCATAATAAATAATGGTAGAAACCGAAAAAATGAAATTATTATCAAACATTTTTATGATTTTATACGGACATCGACATTGACTACGTTTATTGTAATAACCTTGGTCAATAATACGATCTAAATTCTTACGGTAATTTTTTTTTTGTAATTCGGTGAAATTTGTCTGGCTATCTGTACATTTAGCTTAAACACGTGTCATTCAAATGCATTGAGAAAACAATTATTCAATTGAAATCCTTTGAAATTATAACTCGGGCTTGGTTTACCTCTCAATCCTACACTGGATATCGGTTATCATTGATAACTTATCGAGGTTACGTTAGCACGACGCGTTCACGGTTTTTACGAGTGATTTATGAATCTAAAATTATAAATACACGATATACTACTATTAACACCGAATTATCGTCGTCATAATAATAATACGTCTAATAACGATAGTATTTAATATTATTATGTCGTTAAATAACGATGACAGAACACGTAATTTAAACGGCATTACATGATGCGATAGGTCCCTGGACCTCGCTCTGTACGATAATATCAGCAATAGAGCCGGTTTAGGAAATCACGTAATAATAATAATAGGAGATTTAATTAATATTAATTAACAATAAAACAGCGTGTTGATGACACCTATAAAACATACGGGGTTCGAGGCCAAATAATAAAAATATTCCACTAAAGAATCCGACGATGACGACGGAATACTGTTATACCTATGTATATAGATCCGCCTTGAATTTTTTTTTTATTTTTTTTAGTACAAAGAATGTGACTTACGGCTCAGGGACTTTTTTTTTTTTTTTTCTACATTTTGTCTACATCAACCGATAAGTTATCAGTTTACCGCGCGCTAAACTATGTTACCAAACCGCCCGTGAATAAATTGAGCAGCAATTAGATTTTCTCGGGTAATTAATTGGGAAACTCTAAAGGAAATAAAAAAAAAAAAAAAAGACTTTAAGAAAAGGCGTTACACTTGAAAACAAGAACAGGACGTCTGGTAGAAAAGTCGTTTATAGACGAGAAGAAAAAAAGACACACGCATGCACATCGCGTATAGTAAAACCAATACATGCATAGTTACGCTCCAGAATCTAAAAAAAAAAAAAAAAAATAATCGGCCCGTAGTTATTTGATTTTAAACGCAATTGCGCGGCAACAAAAGGGGTTATTGCCACTGGCCTATACACATAATATGACTATAAAACCCTAAGGTGCCGATCGACAAAACCGATTCGCGAAATCGGAAATACGCGCTTCGCCGCGTCTTTGCTCCGGTCGTTTTGTCGAGACTCTACGGGGGCGGTGGCGTTTAATTCGTTTTTATATAGTCTGACGACGACGACGACGACGACGATATTTCACCGCAGCGGTGGCGTGTAATACGGCGACGATTTCGGGTCCGCGATTTTGGGAATGTGCGCGCACCGCATTTGTCAAACGCCGGGCGTGCACGTATTTATACGCCGCTATACCATTAAACTATACTACTGCGTTATTGTACACCCTCGGCCCGGAATTCCGGACCGTACAGGTCATTTGTTTCGGAAAACCGTTTTCGGACCGCCGACTATAAATACATATATATATATATATTATAACGATAATGTTGACGATGATGATAAAATAATAATAACACGGCGGCAGAAGATACCGTATAAAAAATAAAAAAATAAAAAAAAAAACCGACAAAAAAAAGACACGGATATACTTCGCACCGCGGTTGTAGGTAGACAAGTGAGGAAGGTACACAGGACATGAAGAGGGGAATTTTATTTATATTTGTGCGCGACGATAAATCGTCGTTAATAACGCAAAAACAAAATTATAAATCGAAAATAATTATTTAAAAAAAACTACAACGAAAATCGGAGCAGTACGTCTGATAGAAAAGTTGTACACAAACTGAGGGGGTGGGAAATAAAATATCATTTAATAAAACCAATACATTCTTCGCTTCGGATCTATAAAAATAATCACCTGGATTTCACCACCAACGATTTTACATTACGTAATGTAGATGGTAGGACAATTATTTTTTTTCGTGTCCATAATATATCATATAGTTAAATTAAAAAAAAAAAACGATAAGTACTTTATTGACCGCAATTGAATTTATACTATTATTATTTTTATTGTCATTTCGCCAAAAAAAAAAAAAATCACTTTTTTTACTACGTAACCAAACCCACGATAATATCATATGATTAGAAAAGCGCGTTCGCGTAAAAATCGCACGAAACAGATGTGATAAAAAACGACGAATATTGGCTTGTGCTCTTTATCACAAAGATCGTTTCGATAATAACTGCAGTCTACAACCGCCCGTTTAAATATTTTGTGATTACGCTATCAAAAAAACGTAAATTATAATAAATGGAAAATGACGTTTTATCGGCGCAATACAATTCGATACGCCGGGCCCTGTCCGTTTTTACGCGTCCCGACTATATAATTGAACCTGAGGGTATGTTGGAGGCCGAACCCAATCTCCGGAGTGTGGCCCCATCCCCGCGTATTATAGTCTCCCCTTAAATCGCGCCCGGCGATATCGCCGTGTTCCACAATATTGCGCGTACATTATAATAGGCCCGTACGGTGGTGGCGGCGACGGCGGCGAGTGTAATATCCCCACGGCCGACACCGCCGCGAAAACCGTTCGCCCGCCGCCCGCGAGTAATTCGTACAAATGACGCGGCCGCGCGGGAGGGCAAATTAGATTCCACGCGCGCACATCCCCGGACGGTCTGTACCGCGCACACGACGACGTCTAATTCAATAACACGACCGTACGCCTCCTCCTCCACCACTTTCTCATCCTCTTCCGCCGACGCTTTCCGCCCGCCCCCCCCTCCCCCGGCCGCACGTTACCGACGGCCCTCGGCGGCGGTAACATGTGCGGAACGGTCCTCGGCCTGCTCGCCGCGTCGTCAGCACCGCCATTATACAATACGGTCTGGCACCACTACTATTACTACAATAGGAGGTTACCGTATATTAGTATATAATAATTAATGTAATGTACGCGATAATATTCTACGAGTTTTTTTTTTTAGCTACTGATTTCAGCCGCCCAAAAACGAAAACAAAATTCGTGATTTACAGAAAGAAAAAAAAAAAAAACAAACAAAGTCCAAGTAGATAACCGTTCGTCCTTGAGCTATTTGACGTCCAGGAGCAGTAAGGTTAGAAATTCTTCTAGAAATCCCCTTCATTGTTACTTTCTATAAAATCATTTTTCGTCTCTCCCGCCAGAGGGATGGAAATAAATATGTTATTTTCCAACTCGACGATTTATACATTATAATTGTTCTTAATTCAAATACACCATAGACGTTTCTTCTTATCTTAGCCACGTCACCGGAGTCGAGTATAGACTATACTATTCGTATAGCGTTTAATAATATGGAACGCACGCACGTATCGAACTTATTGATTTTGGTTTGTTTTTTATTTTATTTTTTTCTGCCCAACAACTTTTTTTTCTTCTGGACATTTTACTTCGCCCGTCTGTCCGCTGAGGGTGCCGAACGCCCGAAGTGTTGACAATACAATCAGGACTCCATTCAAGAACGGTTGCTGCGATGACGAACGTGTCCCATGAGTTTGAGACGTTGGTTTTCCCCTCATCTCTGCGTAAATAATAATATAATATCCGTGTCGTTCGCAAACGCTGAATTTTTATTTTTGTCCGAGAATGTTATTATTTAAGGACGGTTTTCGTGCACATAAAAAATTAATATACGCTTTATATAATGTTAAAATATGCTTTACATCACGGTATTATATGCCTACAAAGTATTTAAGTATATATGCCAATACATACAACAATATATGAAATTATGTACTAGAATATTGACTAAAAATGTATAAATGGTATAGATATTGTAGCTGGTAGATGTACGTACTTTAATGAAATAATTGCACAAAATAAAAAAAATGAATATACTCTTCTGACTTATTTTATTGTTGATTCAAGATGAACAAACTATATTATAATCTATCGAAACTATAATAATATATTTTTTTTTTAATTAGCGTAAAATAGAATTAGTAATAGTTTCGTATTAAATATCACGAAAAAAAAAAAAATTAATCTATTGAATATGCTCTTGTATTCCAAAAATATGCTCTTAAAGTAAAACAGTTCGAAATATGTAATTATAGGCATCATACAATTTTTACTTATATATTGTAAAAGTTACAAAATAATTGTCTATTCTACTATGAAACTTTATTATTTCTTAATATGCAAATGCATTAACATCCGACCTTTTGTTATTATTAAAGCACCGTAATGGAAATAGTGGAATTTTACCGCCAAAGTCGTCACAGGGCAACAAATTAACGAATTCAATAAGGTTTCAAACGTGTAATACGTATAAGAAAAAAAAAAACTCAATATAAAATGCAAACAAAATGTTTTCAACGCGTTATCATTTAATGTTGCAATTATATTACAAATGTTTTTCGCATCAATATACATATATAATCATTTTTTATTGTATTGATTTTTGTGTACACATTTTTTAAGTAGAAAAAAAAGATTTTTTTTTAAAATGAATTTTTTTAAATCATGGAATTTACAATAAAACTTTAAAATTGCCTTGCATATAGTGTAATACAAAATTTTAAAAAAATGTGTAACCTAAAATTTTGTGCGATTATTTTTGTTCATGGTCAGTTATATTAATTTTTTATTTTTAGCAGACAATTTATTGTACTGTTAGCACTATGACATTTCGTAACCTGCGGTCGATAAGAAATCAATTTGTCGAAATTAGTAATATGATTCAATTTATATTTTATTATATTATATTACACTATTATTTTTACTGCGTTATTTCGTTTACAGTTCTTGGTGTTATTCAGTCAAAAGACCCTAAGAGTCATTTTTCATACAAAATAATGAAATAATATTTAATTCAAACGTAATATCTAGTCCTTGATCGCACTCCGTTGAATCCGTTATTTTATTATTTCAATGGTAGGTACTATTTGAAAATGTATAAGGTTTCGAACTCGATTTGTATGGTTGTTCTCAAAAATTACATTAAAATCTTAACCATACAGTTCAATGTAAAATTATTGGAGGATTTCACAACAACAAAAAAAAAAAAAAAAACCTAAAGATATATTATATAAAATATCGTAAGAGGTTATTTTGCCGATATACATTGCGCGAGTTAATTGCGTTATGATTAGTGGCATAATTATTTTACATGTTAGCCGAAAATTAAAATTGAAAACGGAATTACCGAAGATTAAACCAATAATTAAAAAAAAAAAATGAATAATTATAATGAATTATAATCTATACTGTAATTTAAACAACTCGAATACAAATAACTCAAACCTAACATTACTGAAAATTTGGCCACCTCTGAGTATACACGTGCACGATGCGTTCTGGAGTATGTTACGCGTGTTTTCGTCAATACGTTTACATATTATTATTATGCGGACACTTTGTATACGTGGGGGGGACACGTGACTACTCAGTCACTGGATTAGTCTGAATGGAGATTTTCAGTGCCGTACTAGGAATAGCCGATTATATTATTTATTATAACGCGGTGTCCGGTCGAAAACCGTATCGGGGATTATATGACTTATTCTGCCGTATAGTTACTATTAGCGTTTTTTTTTTTTTTTTTTTTTTTTTTATCGGTGAATAACGCGCCGGGGACTTCCGGCACTATCGAAAAAGCCTGTACCGGAATAATCTACATAAGACGGGGAAATCGGATTTGGGAAAATTATATGTAAATAACTTGCAGCAGTGTCGGACAATCCCGTGACCCACGCAGCGTTGGCGACGAAGCCTATAAATAAATAATATAAAATGGATCGGACCCGCCGTGTTTGGGGTGTTCTGCGAGTCCTACGAGTTCCGGACGGAATGGCGTATTCGGATTTAAATTTTTTTTTTTTTTTTCCTAAGAGGGCTGATTTATTTCTAAGTTAGTATTACAATCATCTATTTAGCGAAAGAGTTTTTCTTTAAACACTAGCAATTAACTTATACGTAGTTTATAATTTGGACCGATGTTATCTAAATACATTTCTTAGATAAACATTTCACGAAAATACAATGAATTTTATTGACATAAACCGAACGAATTTGAGTTTTATTTTTGTGTATATAGTAATTACTATAGTAGACAAATAATAATAATCAGTGTTGAGACATAGATAATTAAAATGTATCTAATGTTAAAATACCAAAAATCTCTCTAGATGAAAATTAAAGATTAACTGAACTAAAATTATCGAAGTCTCAACGCTGGTTATATAATTACAATTTTAATAATATTATTTAGAAATAAAAGTACAATTTATTTACTACCTATGTGTACCCAGTATTGTATATACTAAATACTTATTATTTATAAATAGTTGCTATTGTATTATTCAATCTCAGAATTATGCCTATATTAGTTTTAATACCTAAGTAAATTGAACTTTATAACAAATATTTGTAGATACTATATAGACTTTAGTTTGACAATTTATGTATTTTTCATATAACAATAAAATATAATAGTTTTTTTTTTTTTTTATCTAGATAAATTATAGCAGTTATCTTTTATCTATATTATCTAGATAACTCAAGTTCAGTCCGTTTTTTTTATCATTATCTCGATAGATTTTCGGTGTTTCATCTGTACGATCTAGATGAATTGTAATTATCCGTGTCGCGACACCGACAATGTTTAAAGACGCGGAAAGAAAAGTGACGACGACGTCGTGTCGTCGCTAGTGGTTTTGGCCGCTGCTTTTGCGGCCGCGAAACGTATCCGAACGGCGGCGATCGTTTTTTGCGTTTTGTCGTCGGTGCCCGGCCGTAGAATATTGTGCGTGCGTGTGTTTTATTTTTTCTACCTGCCCCCCCCCCCCTCCCACCGTCGTCATGTTTATTTGTTTTACGTTTTCAGCGGGTCGTTTAAACGTACGGCCGGAAGCGTTTTAACGGCGACGAGCGGCTGGCGGCCGGCGGTGGGCTGTAGACTAAAGGATTGTCGGGAGGCGCAGCGCGACTTTGAGGAGGAGTTCGCCAGCCAGCCGAAATTAGGGCTTCCGCGGATTAAGCGGCCGGGCGCGCCGGGGACACGAAAGTACGCGCTAAGTACACGACGACGAAATGTTTAAAGACACTTAAGCCCGACGAATGGCGTATAAATATTCATATAGGTGCGGGCCGTGGCTGCGGAGGGGGTGCCGTACGCGCGGCAAGAACGAGAGACAAAAGCCTGGCGGAAGGATTAGAACCCATCAGCATTTTCACTCGTATATAAACCCATATATATATATATATATATTATTATTATTATTATATACACTCCATCACTTTTCTCTCTCTCTCTGTGTGTGTGTGTGTGTGTCTGCGTATATACGACGAACGATCCTCCGTCGCCGCCGTTCGTTCTCTCGAACTCGGCCCGTCATCGTACCTATATACCGCCGTCTCCTTTCTCTTCCGGCCCGCGTTTTAATCGCTCAAAAACCCCCGGCGCAATGGCTGATAAATCGCGTGCCACCTAACCCTTTTGCCCGCCCGCCGCATTTCGGGTTTACCCCGAGAACACCACCTCTGTATATATGTATGTGTGTGTGTGTGTATATATATATATATATATATATATATACGTAAGTAGGTGTATAGGGGGAGGCGAAATAATTATCGTCTGGTCTTATAATATATAACCGTGACAAAAGGGTTCCGTTAAAGAAATAACAGTGGAAAAGATATTTTGCAGCGGCGTTAATACTTTTTTCGTTCCCTCGTCGCGAATGCAAATCTAAAAACAAAACAATAATAAAAAAAAAAAAAAAAAAAAAAAAATACGCCCGGCCAATAATTTATACGAGACTTTCCGTGCCAGGATAACAGAAAAAAAAAAAAAAAGAAAAAAAAAACAAAGAATCCGAACATTAATCAACGCACGGTCGAGTTGGCAAACAAATAAAATACAAAATATTCGACGACGGCAAACGATTGCGATTTTTAATTTTTTTCCGCGGTAGTGATTCTGCCAAACCGAATTTTCGGATCGAATTCGATTATATGTAAATCTACTGACTCGCGAATTTAAGACTTTTGCTATTCGTGATTTATAATTATCATCATTCCGTTTGGTTTCTTGGTGAAATGGACACAAGAACTACGTCATTATTTTCATAATTCATATATTTTCACAAGTACAAATTGTCTTTACTCTCAAAATTATACTATTTTAACAAACTACGCAGAACGTTTTTCATATTAAAAAAAAAAAAATCACATTGATTTTTATTTAATTTGAATTTTTTGCTAATTTTCCATTTCGTGATTTATCGAAAAAAATAGTAAACTATATAATATCTGTATTTATAATAGTTTACGTGCTTTAATAATAATATTTGTACTCGAGTGTGGCATATTTTTTGTAAAAAAAAAAATAAAAATACAAAATGAATTCAAAATTGTCCACTAAAGAATACAATAAATTATTACAAGTGTAACATATGGAAATTAAAGTTATTAAATTCGCAATTGCAATATTAAAAAGCAACATTTATTTTTCAGTTAATTAATCGATAAATGCATTGGGTTTTTGGTGTTTTTACACTTTATAATATAAAAGTCAGTTTCTTATACACATTTTTTTTCTTAAATAATATAATATGTTCTATTATTAAAACATTATATGAACTTAAGTATTGTAAAACAAGGATAAAATATTTATTTAGTTCATGTGTGTAATTACAGCTGGCGTTATAATATGTACTATCATAATCTCTTCTCCAAATTGATCATCAATATTTTTATTTTTTAATTCCTAAACGTTTGAGAGTTGAATAAGTGATTCGAGTTGTAAAGTGTATTATAATAATATTATATTAACATAACTGAATTATGTCGACTGAAGCGAAAACATTAATATACGGGCAATAAAGTGCAGCGCGAAAAGGCCGATTTTAATTGTAACGTATTCAACAGGTGTCGAGGGGAAGTATAACAATTTCGTATAACTTTTATTCGTTATAATATAATTTTCGTTTTTTTTATTTTATTTTTTTTTTTTATTTCGACGATTTGTTTTAACCGTGAAAATATCATTATTGTTATAGGTACGTATAAAACAAAATATTTCATAAAAATGAATTTTCCTGCTAAAATGTTCTTTTTTTATTTCCCATTAAACTCGTTTATATGAAACTTCAATATTTTTTCGTAGAATGTTATCATAATATTACGCAGCCGATAATGATAAAAACGAATTATTGTTTGACTGACGAACTGTTTTAATTTGGCACGATTGTTCGTATTTAATTCACATTAAGTGCCTCAATTTTGTTTATACATAATAGATATTTTTATATTAATATTGCAATAATTATGCCCGGTTGAAATTTGTAATATTGTAATAACCGTTTAAACATTATTTTTCAAATAATAGTTTTTAGGGTTCCGTATGTGGCGTCATTTCAGTTTTCTTTTTTTTTTTTGATCTAGTTGTGTGCGAGCTTCTAGGCAGATTAATTCTAAAATTTCACCAGGCCGTATTATGTTTTAATATCGCTCCTTTCCCTTTATAATCATAATTGTAATTAATTAATTAATTAATTAATCATCAACCAATGTACTTAACGAATTGCTAGCGATTGAAAAAATTAAAAGCTTATAACTATCAACTAAACCGACCGACCGAAACAATTTCGTATAATGTTTATACCGAAAAAAAAAAATAGAATTAAATTGTAATTATATATAAATAGTTGTACATTATATTTTCGGCGGGCATAATATTATTTTGGCATGTCAATCGGGACTATTTTAAAAGTAAAATGTGCAACCGCACATCCTGCCAGCCCTCCCTCAAATGTCGCCACTGCCCGTCCGTCTGCTTGAGGCTACTAACTCCTATACGAAATGAGTTATCGACACGAAATGCACGCACAGTATTACTTATACCGGCCACTTAAATCTTAACAGATCCTAAAAACAGCAATATTAAGCGTCAGAAAAAAAGAATTGTAAGTAATTTACGCAAAAATATATAGGCAAACGTATGTCGTCACGGTGAGATTGGTATCATTAAGTTGAGATGATAATTTTTGATCGTGATTCGAATTTCTTACTTAATATTTATTTTTTTTAAGTTTTCCATAGAATGGAACTCGCACTCGACCAGTTCCGGCCCCTCCACCTTCGGTGACGTTTTATGACATCGAACGATTTCGTTATTTTGTAAAATATATTTATCGACGAATAACTGATATCACTGCGGCCAACTACTATGTACACGAATTTTGTATAATTCGAACAGCTCGTATGGTTTACACGTACCTATATAATGTATTATATATATTGTGAATATTGTTGTGTATATATATATATATATATACGTGTACATCTCAATTGAAATATTTTCCCCCGACGACTTATGCCTAAGGAATTTTTCAATATTATTGTATATTATCTATATTACCGGCGAAATATTATATATTCAATTGAAATTGCAACGCGGTGGACAAAATAAAAACCATTAAATCTTATTATAGCTTGTCGACGGCGCGGGACAGGCTTTTCGAAAGGCGAATGCCACTCGGACGTTTACATACAATAATAATAATAATATGTAATGCATATAAATCGCGTGTGTTATTTCGACTATTACAATAAAACGCCCCCGCCGTCGAAAACGCGGTTTTTCGCGGTATTTCTCTATCGGCTTCTGTGTATATCCTGTGTTTATCGGGACCCCGCGGCGACCGTAAAATTGGCGAGTTTGTGCGGGTATTGTCGTCGTCGTCGTCGTCGGGACAATAAACACCTACGACGACTACTGGCAGCGGTAGGCGTATTCTTTATATTGAATCGTTACAATAACAGATTCGGCGTGAAAACGTTAATATATTATCACAATGACAATAATAATAAATATTGATTCCGCCGTACGCCGGACAAATAATATATAAATTACTACTAGTCCGTCTATAGGAAAAACCGTCGTTTTCGCAAATCGTATATTATTGTATTATTGTCGTCGACCGCGAAAACGTCACCGTATTTATATCGTTTTATTTTTGTCCAACGAAAAGACTCACTCGTCACGAGGACAAGGTAGGTACACGCACGTGATATGTGTGTGTGTGTGTGTGTGTGTGTGTGTGTGTGTGTGTGTGTGTGTGTGTGTAACGACTTTTTTTTTTTCTTCTGAGGGTTTGCGGACAAAGAAACGCAATTTGTCAGTTACCGGTCCACCTGGAAAACGACGGCGCGTTATAATATTGCAGAGGGTGTATATATGTATATATATATATATATATATAGTTTATTTCGTCGACGTCATCGTTTTTATATTATTGCATTTTATATTTTGTCGCGAGCGTATAATTTTTTTCAAATATATATATTTATACGTATTTATATTATACAGGCGTGTACGGAGTTTTTGTCCGTCGCACGGGCTGCCGCGGTACACTTCTAGGGCAAAACGGGAAAAAAAAAAATATATATATATATATATATATACATATACCAGCATCGGGGACGTATTTATATATATATATATATATATAAAGAGAGACGGCGGCGAATTCCTGACGGGGGCGAATCAATTCGCACACGCATTTTCACCTGTGCGACGACAGGTAGATATTTCCAGAGGAGACCCGGGTATCAAAAGCCCCGGCGGCGACACCGAGAGCTTGTATCCAAGGTGACACGCCCGGCGGCGGTGGCGGTGGCGGCGGTGGCGGCGGTGGGATTCACGGCGTTCACGGCGAATTAACCATAGGCGTGCCGTAGTATGTTCACGGTTCGCCGGGCGCGCCCGCCGCTGCCTCTCGCGCCGTCTCGTCTCCCGCACCGCCGGCCGTCATTATGCCCACCGTGCACACGCCGACGGCGGTGACGGTGGCGGCGGCGGCGGCGGCGTCGGCGTCACGTGGAAACGTAATAATATATTTTTACTCCTCGTGTCGCCAACACCACCACCACCACCACCACCACCACCACCACCACCACTACCGTCGACCGCCACCCTCTATAATATATATTATTATTATTATTATTATTATTATCATTATTATCATTGCCCGGGAAAAGAGACGTCAAATAATAATAATAATAATAATAAATCGAAAACAACGAGCTGCCGTGCCGAAATCCCTCGACGTCACGGTCCGGAGTCGATGACCCACGCGTGACGTAATAACAAGCAAATCTGCGGGTGGCGTGTGACAAAATACTTTTGCCACATTTCTATATAGAGTTATATACTCGGCCGTCTACCCGACGAGACATCGGATTTACCACCCTACATTTGTCTTAAAAATACAAAATATTTACTTAGTATTTATATAGTAATTCAACCTTGGAATGTAAATATTTTAGCCGAGTTATAAAGAACAGCTCGATTATTGTCGAATACAAATCTATATTTTTGGATTTTCAGGTTTTACAATTTTATATTGTCCAGTCAGGATAGAAGAAGGTTCTACGATTTTTCACGATTATTATCAGGTATCCAGTGCAGAAAATGCCAGTGCACGCCATTGAGTCGGATAAGGATGGGGCTAAGAGACCTGTTAAGGAGCTGTAAACAAAATACAATTATTTATAAAACTATCAAGTACAAAAATGTTTTATGTGTTTTAAGTTTATATTTTAACTTTATCGTCGAACGTTTTGTGCACCACTGAATATAAATAAGGCTAAGTTATAATGTTCCTGAAAAAAATGTCAATATACTAAAATTGCCAGAGGAGAATAGGCTGTGAAAAAAATGTAATAATAATACTTTCCTCAAGATATTTTGCTATATGGACATTAATATCGACTACTATATAAATAATATTTATTATATATACGTACATTTTTTTTTTTTTTTTTTGTTAATTTAGAGCCTCTCCAAAACAGATGTTATTTTTAAAAAAATATTTTATTATAAATCAATACAATATTTAATTGTTGGAACGTTTTATCAAATCCGAGTATCTGACAAAGAACGCCTCGTAGCTTTAAAATAACAAAATTAGTTATTAAACTATGCTGTTATTATGTTGTTTTTCATTTTACCGTTTTCTTTTAAAAGTTCATATTTATAATCCAACAATGTATTTAATTAACTATTTTTCGGTTTAGTGGAAATTAATGTAAAACTCATTTTGTTCGAATACGCAGTCCGTAGTTTTGCAACATTCAAGGACGATACACACAATAAAATGTATTTTGTACTATTATTTTTATATACAATTTTACTACTCAATTTTTTTTTTACATAAAACATATTATAATATTATTCAAATGACTCAACATAACATCGATCTAAATACATCGAATATCAGTGCGTTAAAATTATTATTATATTGAGTTAATTTATTAAGATAGTTTGAATAGCTTTTACTTGATAATAATCTTTTTTTTTTTTTTTTTTTATAATAATTATCTTAAAATACAAAATAATTTACCAACCAAAAGTTTCATCTGGCAGCATAAACCTAATCATAATTATTAACATTTTATAACGATATTTGTATGTAAAATTTTCAGTTGCTTGTAGAACCTACGCCTTATATTTTATTTTTGTTACTCCTGTAACAAAATCAATACTATATGATATACTTTTCATTTGTTGTACTTGCCATAAACTTATATGATAGTTTAAAAATAGTTGACATCGAGTCTATAAGAGCAATATAATGAAAATCATGTAAGTGTCAAATTCAATTTCGAACAGTTGTAGTGAACAAGGCCGGACAAGTTAATGAATAATAGTATCTCAGGAATGTTAAATTAATTGAAAAATAAATTTAGTTGACGCGTTAATTGACAGTTATTTTACCAATTTACCATGTTACGTTAAAACGTTAATTTTAAAATTTAATTTATCTACTTATGAACTTCAGTTTTTTTTGTTTTACGTAAAATTATTATCGTCATCTATAGTGGTAATTATTAAACCTAGAAAGAGCGAGTTGTTTTTTAAAATCAACGCTGATCAATGTCCAACGCAAATTATTAAGTAAAAAAAAAATATAATAATAATATTTATATTTTACCTATTCAAATTAATATTGAATATATTGTTAAAATCAAAATTAACTTAAATTTAATATTTTTAACTTGTTAATGCCCAGCCTTGAGGATATATGATGAAATATGATATGTTTTTAAAGAGTTATTAATTTATTATCATTCGTTAATAAATATAAATAATAATACCTATTATCATTGTAGATATTCAATTATTCAATTATAATCCTTTATAATTCTTGATTATTTAATGTTTTCATTTCGCGCATACATTTAATAGTTTGCCGTTCTCGCGAAAAACAAAACAAATTTTAAATATTAATCTAAAATTGAATTGACGACAGTTATTATTATTTTTACTATTATCGTTCAATAAATAGTTCGACGTCGCGTAGTCGCGTGATATCGGTTAGATATAAAAATGACCTACTAGTGAATTAATAATATTTTATCGGATAATATTGCATGTTATTACCGCAATGCATATTCAGTATTAAAACTAAATATAGATAATAATTAACCGATAACATTTAAATGAAAACAGTTTTATTATTTGTCAAATTGAGTATAACGAATGTAGGTAATTATTATAATCTATGAGGTGATCGATTATCTGTACATTTGTTTTTATTTTAGTCGTCAATGAATCATATTCAATAATTTGTAATCACACATATTAGGTATATGGTATGTACATACCTTGAGTGCATGACGGATATATTTTTAGCGCCTGTAATCATTTTATAATTATTTTTACATGTTGAACTTGAAAGTAAATTATTGTTTTTTTTTTTTTTTTTTTTAAGGAAATGAGTTATTAAAAAAAAAAACCATAATTAATATTGTTACTATTTTAAACAGGAAATATATTTCACGTTATTTTGATATAACAATTTATTATAATATATTTTTGTTGAATTTTCCCCGAAAATAGAGACTGTTGCACTGTACTATTTTCCGCTACTTTTGGACACTTCGAGCAGTTCCCTCAGGACCAAATTAGCACAAAATCGGGAATTATAATTACTTTATAGGTGAATTAAAATGATACAAATTGTATTGAATTTCAATATGAATTTCAGCATATTGTTGCGGGGTGGAAGAGTGTTTTTTTTTTTTAGTTTTAAACGCTCCTACAGCCCTCCCCCCCGTATGAAGTTAGGGAGAATTCACTTTTGTATACATATATATATATATATAATATTGGGTAAGTGTAGAGGATGTGCTTTTTGGGGGTATTAACATTCAACCCCCGCCCAAACCATTTTAATGTTAATATCTCACCATTTTTTTTTCGGAAATATGTTATTATAGTTGTAGTATAGTATTATAACATTATAGTATTCAGTTATTAATCGTTTTACATAGAATATTTCAATAATATAAAATAGATGGCGGAAAATTCCGTTCTAGTTGCGGAGCACGAGTGCTTTTGTATAATACGACATTCGAAATATAATCGATTTTAAATCATTATATTTACCAGATGACGTAATAGAAGAAAATAGTAAGTATCTAATTGGTTGATGAAATTAGACTTTTTTTTAAATTCAAATTTAAACCGCTATTGAGTTTTATTCGGATAGTGTCTTAGGTATATTCGAAACTCATTTTGTTCGGAGTCATAATTCTGTTTAAATAAATTGAAAACTTTAAAACAAAGGTACCTAGACGAAAACCAAATTTAATTTATAGGTACGCGTTTCAGTGGAATATTATTATCCGTGTTCATAGTTTTTATGTTTGTCTTGCGAGTTATGACCGCATAATATATTGTTCAGTTAGTATTTTTTTTTAAACTTCACCGAGCTATAATATACAATACGAAAACAAGTTTATACGCTACAATACAATATTTAATTTAATATATAATATACACTGTTTGAATTTTAAAAAATACCTAACGTGAATATTTTGGGTTGATGACCCGCTAATAAAACGATAATAATATTGAATGTGAACTATGTGCATATGTCATCATCGGGTTCTATACTATTTACATAATATACGATTGAAAAAATAAATAAATAAAATATACCAACAGAAAATTAACAATTCCAAAATATACTATAAATTTTATAAGACGGTTTGGATAAACGAATGATAGTTTATGCCTAACACTATGACGTCGACAACGAACAAGACGCCTAATTCAATAATATAGTAGTTTAAATTAATATTTATAATTTATAACAAGGTAGTCAGTTTAATAATTATGTATAAAGGTTATCTTATTATTTTATATATTTATATATTGTATACGTTCTATAAAATTGCATTATTTTATAAATCATGATTTTACGATATCATGTAGGTAAAAATACAACAATAACAATATAGTAATTGAAAAATTACGATAAAAAATAAATACAAATTTTTTTTTTTAGAATTATAACCCATCTGTAGTTTTCGTGTCGTCAAAATATTTTTACATTATTTTGCGAGAAAAAATGTCTATAAACACTCCTACGATATTTTGAATGATATTTAATAATAGTAGTAGTTCTACTATAATAACAGGATACTATCTTATATAATAATATTATGTAATTGTGAGTAAATGACAAAGAGTTATGAAATTACTAAGTGTCATAATAATCATATGTGCAGGTACGACTTACCGACTGAATATCCGTTGTATAATATATGTATTCGATTTTAATTAAAAATCGTGACCACAAAATTTAATAATATAATAGAATATATGAATATACAATTAAGAAACTTCCGTTATAATAATGTGTCGAGTGCAGTTAAAATATAATCATTGACATAAATCTAGTGATACAATAACTAAAATAATCCGTGGATTTTTAGTAATCCATTTTTCTTGAAATGTCCTACCATTAACTTTTTCCAGTTGTACAGGTACTTGAGCCTAAAGTAGGTAAATTGTTATAATTTATTGATAATTATTCTTTAATTTGTATGTACACTCATAACTATAAATATACAATCATTTAATTTCAATATTATCATTTACCAAGATTTATATCGGTATCTTCATTCTCGCCATTGCATTACAATCATTAGGAATTACGGTTTGTGTAGTTTTGGAGTTTTGCTACTTCATTTGAACAATGAAATATATAATATGTAAATTAAAAATTAAAATTAACTATTGTCTATTTCGATAAACAGTTTGGGTGTGAAAAATAATTCATATCTAAGTCAAGCGTGATACGATATGTTCGCGGTTAATCGAGAATTTGATTGATTATAAAAATCTATATACGTATCTATTTAAAATAAATGTTATCAATAAAAACGATTGTTTTTCTCAATTAGCCCCGTCTACTAAATCTGATAAGGGGTTGCCGCCGGGTGGCCACCCGGTACACAGTGCCCCGCCAGAGATTATCGTTTTATCCTAACCGCCCGAATGCAACTGCGTCACAGGACCCATTATCACTCTGTAGCGATCGTTATAAAAAATATAAAAGAATATAAAAGAAATTAATAAAAAGTCATATATAAGCGCCATCACTACGTCGTCGTCGTCGTCGTCGGACCACCCGTTTTCGGTATTATACGGCAGAAGAAATAGTAATAATAATAAATTGACACGGCTCGGTTGTTCTATTTGGTCGGACAAGAGGAGACCGGAGACGGCGGTTGTACGGTAAAGGACGAAAAACATAATTACGTGTATTATTATTATTATTATTAGTATAATATTTTCCGATATGTTATGTGACAAGTACGATTATTATTGTACGGCGGCGTCTTGAAAGTATAATTTTTATCATTGGACGCGCGGTGTGTGCGCGCGAGCGATTGCGGCGGTGGCGGCGCCGTCGGCAAAAGATGAACCGTCGTCGGGTATAGCAAACAGAAGAAGAAAAAAACCGCCTTTTAATTAAACGCGTTTTGGTTTTTTTTTTGTATTATTTTTATTATTATTATTATTATCATACGTATACGGTATAATAATAATAATAATAATAATAATACTAATATATTATAACGGTGGGACGTTATCCGCCCAGGGACGACGACTGCGGAGAAGAGACGACCGCCGCCGCGGTATACCGGGTTGACATGTTTATTCGGCCATCACGCAGCAATTTTGACGACGACGACGAGTCGGAGAAACCGTCTCACGCTGAGCGTAATCCGACGTTATAATAATAATAATAATAATAATATTACGTTATTATAGCCGTGCCGTTTATGCCCAGCCGGTATGCGAACGGTATTAATATAATATAATAATATACCTGGCAGCCGTCGTTTTATTAAACGACTTTTTTTTCTTCTTCTTATTTTTCTTTCCACATTACTGTGAGTCGTGTTTAAACGGCGGCGGAGACCGCCGAAAACATCCTCACCGCCGTCGCCGCCGCCGCCACCACCGCTAATTGAATTCATTTACGATTATCGCGTATAATATTCTCGGGAGGTACCCGTGTCGTCGATACGGTCGTGTTTTGTGGACGGATTATCGCCTTGCGATCGTAAATCGACGATTTTTGTCGCGCCCGCCCCGACAATCGAATGCCGATCGACGGCGAGACCCTAACAACACAATAATAGTACATATCATATACGCTCCGGTCGTTATCGTATTCTAGATTATGCTACGATACGATCCCGTCGCGACGATAGAACGAGCGCACTGAAAAAAAAAAAAAAAAACAAAAAAAACAAACCGCTTTATACATTTATAACATTACATATTATTAAAAGTCTTTTGTCGGGAGGGCCACCGAAGACGAGACAAACAAAACCGCATCTCGGAAACCGTACCGAGCGGTAAGTTTACGATTTTTATGTACAACGATTGCGTACGCACCAGTAGCGAATCTGTGGGGGGGGATCTAACCCACAGTTTATTCAAGGCCCATAAAATTTGCCTTTTTTTAAGGCGGTCAGAACAAACTTCCTTAAAAACTTGCTCCAGTTTTCCAGATTTTCTCCAATTTTGTGACATTTTTTTTGATGTTTTGACAAGAATTCTATTGACATTTGTCATTTGTCGATATCGCCCATTTTACGAACGAATATAACGTTATAGACCGATATGACAGACAAATTATGGATGGACGGATTTGTAATTTTAATAACAAATTATATTTTTCGTATTCTAATCGTATAGGTTTAGATCGAGACGATTTTTGACATTCAACTTTATCGTTAAAATAGGTACCATTGATAAATTGCCATTATTCGTAGGTTATACCAAATCGCATAATGTTTCGGATATCAAAAATTGCTTTAACTGAGCTCAGCGATCGTATTCGATAGAAAAACGAATCGTTTGCGGCAAATTGTTCGCTAAATATATACTGCCATACGATACAGACATATAAAATACGCAACCATATATTTACGTATCGGTCGTATTGACACCACCAACACCGAGAGATCAAAAATCAAGATTTCCCATTAAATTTTATGTAGGTACCTTTTCGAAATGTACGTAATTATGCAACCCCTATATCGTATTATATCGTAAAAAGTACTAATTTTTTTCGTCTGCCGTTTCTGCCGACGACGGCGATTCCTGCAGAGGTCGAACGCCCCACTGTAAAAATTTCGTTTTATTTTTTTTTTTACCGTAATAAAATATAATTGTTATTTATTTTTTATTAGAACGTCTCAATAATAATAGTAATTTGTAATAATCGTACAGGTATATTTATTTTATTTACCTATATTACAGTGATTTTTTTTTATGTACGTATTCTGGCCCAATGTTCAAAATGTTTCTGATTGTGAACTCTGAACCTATACGTTAAAACAAAATAGTTACAAAATATTACTCTCAGTCAACGGTTTTGGATTTGTATACTTGCTCGTATATTTATACCTTCGTATAATATAATAATCGTAAAAAATGTTCGTATAAATTTAAGGGGTAATTATTTTTGTACCGTGTTTGTTTAATTATTTTCTTTTAATAATCACTCAAAAATAAAAAGTATCAAGTACTAAAAAAAAAAAAAACCTTCTAAAACAAATTTTGGACAAACTTATCAATTTTAATCAGTATCGCAAAAAATCTGAAGTTGTAGTCTTTATGGAATTTTTCTCTGAATTACCCATTCGTGACAATGAATGTGGACGTGCATAATCAATAACTATCGAAAAAACACCCGTCATCGGTAGGCATTTTAAATAATATATTATCACCGATAATTATAACTAGGCGACAAAATAATTCTACACGAATATTTAGAAAAACTTTAGGATATTTCATCTACAATGATTTGTTTTCGTATTTGTTATACTCCAAATAATATGTAGATTACAAGCGAAATGCGCGGCACATCTCTTATATGTTAATATTATACTTACTTGAGAGTAGGTAAAAAAAGAGAGATAAAAAAAAAAAACAGAATGCAAATTATATTTTATTATTTCTCGTAAACGAAACGAATCACCGAGGTCGTATTATAATATATACCTAATATTATATTTTTATTTTCACGTTCATAAATTACTAAATATTGACAATTTACATAAATTTAATACATACGTATATACGTGTCTCGGCGCGTGCAGGAATATACTGCAGGAATATCGCAGGTACGCTACATCATATTGAAATTCAAATAAATATCATATTATAATTATTTCCGTATGTGTATATACATTTATATTTATATACGAGGATATGATTAAAATAATTCATTTTGACGGCGGGTGACATTTCTATTAGTACGTGAATCCAGCGCGCGCGCGTGTGTAAAAGAATTACTATATTAGTTATATAATACTTATATTAGTCGTTTATTATTATTTTTTTTTTATTATTATTATTATTATTATTGTATTCCGCGCGCGTGTCGGATTGTATTTGATTCTGTTAATAAAAACCCGTAAATATTTCGATTTTTAATGTTGGCGGCGAGAATTGAAACATAAAATACCGATAATCCGGAGGTTTTTTTTCGTTTTGTTGAACTCCGGCCAACCGTCGTCGGTCGGCTTTCCGTGTTTTTGCGATATTATTATTGTAAAATGACGATGGCGTTTTAAACGTCATTCGGACGGCGTGGACACCAACATTATAATACCGGATAATAGTATTTTTCACGACAAAATATTATTATACCATACGGCGGATGCCATTTGTGCGTTTGGATTGATAGTATCAGAGTTTCGGCCTTTACGACCTTTACGGGGAAAACGCTAAGTACGTCGAATAAATCTTTCCACCGGGCACCGGAAAATCTGAAATAAAAAAAAAACCATTCTTTTTCGCGTATAAGTTACGATTTAAAGTGCGAATAATACCGATGAAACCCAGGATTTACCGGTAAACCTTAGGTTTCACCGACTGCTGCTGAATAAATTGTATGCAATTATTCGTGACGATCATTTTTTAATTTGAATAAATAAAATAGAAATGTATGTGATGATATATAATCATAATTTACATTTTTTTTTAATGCCTTATACTTTATAATTGTTAAACATAATAATTAGTATTAAACAATTTAATTTCGGACTTTAACCAACACCGATTGTTTATCCGACCGAAATTTACCAAATCTCGATTGTCAATGTTTGAACTGCAAAAATCAATCGGGGATTTGACCAAACTGTGTTTTGTACATCCTGGGACGTAAAAAAACCTAGGTTTTACCGAAACCGATCAGACAGCAATCGGTGAAACCTAAGATTTACCGGTATTCGTAATTTGACCGTAACATATTTACATACTATATTCCGTATATATTATAGCGAATTATTTTTTAAAAATGTCCCCTTTTTTTTTTTTTTTTCTTTGTACCCGGCAATACACCTGTTGTACGAATAAACAGAGATTTATTGGTAAAACAACGTCTGGCCAATTTATAAATATTTATTATCCGTTTGGAATTATAGAGTCCTGTCCGGCATATATATATATAATTATAATTGTATTTCGTTGTCGTTCTGTATTTTCCGTCTAAAATCGAATATTCTATGGGGGTCGTAGGACCCTAAACCAAAGAATAGAATCTGATGTTGTTTTTGTCTATACAATATACTCGTGTACCAACTTACGACGTGGACGGCATGCGCGGAGGGTAGGAGAGGGGGGTCAATAACAATGGTTTTCTATACAGTGTGTGTGTTTGCATTTCCGGAACAACAAGCGCGACGCTTTTGTTTCGCTGACCATTGGGGTGTACCTTGTACGCGCTCTAATTGAAAGCTCATTAAAATTGCACATCTGTAATGCTCTCTCTATATATATAATATATAATATATAATGTATGTTATGTAACGAAATCCACCTGTGTCGTCCTTTAAAAGACCCAAAGGCCACCGGCCAACAATGGACGACTGTAACGCAGTACTATGTTGCTGCAGTGGCATCATTAGAGAGATTGGCCAACTTGCGTTTTTACAATTTGTTTACGGTAGAAGACGCGAAATTTCCACCCGTTAGTGTTTTACCGGAAACATGTTTTAAACCTCGCCAAGAGTTTACAACCCAAAAATTTTTTTCCCTTTTGAAAAGAAAACATTTTCGGTTAGTAAAAGTACGCCGAGTTGTTCGCACCGTACTTTAAAAACGTGTAGATTTTCACGTGGCGGTACTTTATTTGAAACAGTATTCTAAATTCCTGGCAGTTTTTCTAAATAATAAAATAACGAAATAATGATATGTCGGTTTTATGTTCGTTGTTTTCTTGCAATGGTTACTTTTGCTACAAAGAAAAAAAAAAAATACTTTTCAATACTATAATCTTAGCAGTTTTTCGAGCTCCTCTCAGAATTGTTTTTCGATTACAGTGATTCGCCTACAGTATAAACTTAATTACCCAGTATCCCATGAATACACAATTTCTCACCTACAACACTTTTCAATACTATATCGCCGACTTTTTTATATTTAAAATCATGTTTTCCTATTTTTCACTCTGGCGACCTCCATTTTTTGTTTTGAGTCCTATCTCCTGAGACATTCGTTTGTGCATCGTTAGCGCATTTTATCTCTTAAAACAAATTGTAATGTCAGATGTGTTTCAAAATTGATTTTAACAATACGTATACTATTTTGTAGCTCATATTCTATTTTAAATAAAATTGTATAACTTTTAATTTTTTATCTCGGGGAATTAATCCGGTGACCGTAACCGACGTTGATCGTTTGAGCGGGCGTGGGTACTTACCGCCTACTGGAGACCGCCATCATATTTACCACTCTTATAAATAACCACGGATTTCGGTAATTTTTTAGGTGGACTAGGTCGTTTTAGGTCATAAAGACATTTCATATATTTATGATCGTTTTTGTTCATAAGCAAATGACCAGACGCGTTGACAGATTACGTTGTTTCGTAACCACACGTTATTGGTACACCAACGGAACACAAACGAATGCCCCGGGTTAGGATGCAAAACTCAAAATAGCGGGTGCCAGGAACACGGGCCTATAGATATATAGGCGGATTATTGCACACTGAAAAAACAAATTTATATATTCTGTAAAATCGAATACATTACAAATAGAGTTTTGAATTTTTTAAATCTTTTACATTTTTATAAGCGCATTCATTGCGGGAACCCTCCCCGCAATAGTACCGCCACTGGCACTGCGCACTTGCAGCAGCCACTCTGTCGTAAAACCAATATAATATATTACTTACAATATGCGTTTCTTATGTTTCCAGTAAATCTTTCGAGTTCGATGTCATAATATTATATGTCTGGAATATAGTTTCCCTGGTATCGTATATATATATATTTATGATTTATTTTTCACGACCGTTGGGCGCGCTCCGCCGTGATCTCTCTTACTTTCTCTCTCTCTCGCGCGCGCGCGCGCGCGACTTTCATAAATCATCGGTCTCCCCCTCACACTCTTGTCCCACACCGATTCGAACCGTCGTCGTCGGACCAGACGAGAATTGGGGAGAAAAAAATAAAAATAAAATACTTTGCGACCATATCATACAGTATCGCGAAAATATAATTTAATAATATTATATTGTACGAGTCGGGGCAATCGAGAATCGACGGCGGCGGCGCAGACTTATAATACCGTCCGGCGACGTATTTGAACCGTCCTATTGTGCGCATTTGTAGACCGCGTATTCCGATACACTCGTCCGTGCAAAATTATTGGTTTTCGTTCCCGGTCGAATGGCTAACACGGCCGCGGGGAATATATTGCGTACACGCCGAAGACCGGGCCGGTGCCATCCGTCGCCGGGCCGTCCGGCGCGGAAACACGACCGTAAAACCAGCCGACCATCAAACTACGCGTGTACAAACGAGACCGGAGAGCCGCCGGCGCTTACGGCCCAACGACAGAAACAAATGTCTCGGAAAATACAAGTGGCTCGTCATTAACATACATTACGCGCCGCGCGTTTTGGCGAGCTTAATGTAGCGGAATTTTTTGTGTTTTTTTTTTTTTTTTTATCCGGAAAAACCGTTTTATGACGCGCACGTTTCGAGAGAGAGAGAGAGAGAGAAAAAAAATATGCGCTCGTATTACATACGCACGCGTAATATTATACTACGCGCGCGCCCATGTTAAAAACCGCCCGGAACGCCGCCGTCGCCCCGTACCGATCGAAATATAACGCACCGGGTAAAAATAATAACATAAAAATAAATTAAATCGCATTGCTTATTACCCGTGACAAATTATAGTGTATGTAATTTTTTTTTTTTCTTTTTTTTTTTGTCATCCCTCCGCCCAACGCGTATATACACAAGTGTAATAATAACGACGCCCGTTACGACATTATGTAAGAGCCGTATCGTAATCTCGACAAAAAAAAAAAAAAAAAAAAATAATAAATAAAAATAAATAACGCGTTACTATTTTTTTTTTTCTCATCACGCGCATCTGTTTAGGTACCTACCACCAAGACCCTTTGTAATATAATATTATACTCTCTCCGGTGTGTCGCCCGGGAGTGTTCGGGGGCGGTTTATATACGACTTATGTTAATCCTTTGTCGTTTACTCGTTTACATATTATCCGCCTTGTAGGTTTTTTTTATTTTTTTTTTTTTTTATAATACAATAATAACAATTATATTACGGAGGCCGCGGGCATAAATGGCACATTACGGTCGGCGTCCCGGTTAGTCGTTATTGTAACATTTACCCCGTTGCGTTATAGGTTCGTTCGGTGTTTAAAAATAATATAAAATTGCGCCCGATCGCCGTCCGTTACAATATTATTACGTTTTTAATTTACTTCGGTGATGTTTTATGTGACCGTTAAGACCGTGTATTACCTACCAATGGCACGTTGATTAAAGAAAATAAAAAAATAAATAAATATATAAATAAAACTTTAGTCTGTCGTTTACACGGCGGCGTATTTCTTTGGGTCGGCGTTTTAAAAACTCGATAACTATAAAAATAAATTAATAACACCGACCGCGTGTGTACCTATTCAAATGATATTCTCCTATATTAGTTTTATTTCAGTTGTTATATAACTCGTTTGCTATACTGCGGCGGTTGTTGTCTGTGTAGTCGTCTTGACGATTTAGGTTCACACATTATTGTTTAAAAAAAAAACATATGTCGTTATTATTACTACCCATTTTTTTTTTTTTTTTGTTTAAATTGGACCTCAACGAATTATTTACACACGACAGTACAGGTTTTTTATACGTCATGTTTACAATACACGATTAACATGTCGTTCCTCGATTGTTTTAGATCGACCTAAGTATTTGGACCCCAAGTCGCTATGTATAGTAAAACAGATATATATGGGCATTTATTAGAGTTTCATTTTTTTGTCTACAAATAAATATCCTTTTTCGTACCTATACTATATTGTCGTAATTTAAAAAAAATCCCAGAAAATCGCATCAAACAATAAAATTGAATTAAAAAAAAAAAAAAAAAAATTATATTGACTTTATGTTGTCGTGCAATGTAATAATATAATATAGTAAGGTTTTTTGCATTGTAATAGGATTTCTCTCTACTCCCTCCCATCCTTTTCGTTCATCTATATCCGGTATGTACACCCAAATATAAAATATTGATAAAGTGTAATACTAAGTAAAACATCCTTTTGTAGGATGTATATAGATTTCGGAGTATTTGTTTAATCCGGAAATAAGAAGAGAAAACGGTCAATAATAAAATACAATTTATTATTTATATAACATCCTTCCGATGCGTGTTTATCAAAGAAGATTAAAATGATAAAAATATATGTATAAATATATATATATATATATACCGTTATAAGTTCCTATACCCACTTTAATTGATCTATACGTAATATTTTGGAAAACAAATTAAAAATGTTTGTATAAGCAGGATAAAACGTTATAATCTCTCGGCTGGAATATTCATAAAATGTTCAAAAATTATTAATCCTCTTTTGATAAACCTTCGGCTCTATCCTTTGCAACAACGCGTAATAATAAACTGCAAGTCAAAAAAACGCGTTCCCTTTTTGCATCGCGGAATTAATAGATCGATTTATCCGCCGGGCCCTTTGTGTGTGTGTGTGTGTGTGTGTGTATATATAAAATATTATTTACCCTCCAGAATTTTGTAATTATTATTAATAATAAAGAAGAAAAAAAAATACGTCGTGTAATATTTTATCCCTTCGGCGCGGAAATATACTGCGGCGGTGAAACGTTATTGAAATTCCGTGAGCTTTTTGGGCTAATTTGTGACGGGCGGTCGTATATATTATATTATTAATGTCGCGGGTATTGTACGAAAGCCCGTATTATGTTTTAATTACAAATCCAATCGATCAAATCGCGTTCGCCGAGTCGGGAAAACTCGCGTAAATAACAAAAATATAATATACGTTGTGTCAAGGCATGCGGTACAGAGATATTCGTTAAAAAAAAAAAAAAAAACCCCCCGAAAACTGTCATTCGCTCACGACCGACGGCGTCTCGTTAATTATTACAAATGGTTCCGATTGAAATAAAATACCCCAAAGAGACGAAATTGGGAAAATTAGAGGCGACTAAAAAGCGTATACAACAAACAAATTATAAATCGGCAGTCCCTATTTTTTCTAATATTCCGTACTGAACTCTTATATAATTCGAAGTAACAGGAGTCCTCAAATAGCTCGAACCACAAGTCAATGAGTGTACTAATCACCATCGATGCTCCATATGTATTTTTCTACCCCGTTAGTAATTGATTGTTTTAAATTATTTGTTTTGGCTTCTCTTTCTTTTGAATTATTTATTTAAGTCATTTAATATGTTGGCTACCACGAGAGTACTGGGGTGCCCTCACTATTTTTACTCTTATGTACCGAGTAGATTTTTCAGTTATTTTCCCCGCGTACCATACCAATTCCTTATTAATAGTAAGTGATACAAAAAAATGGTATGCATAAACAATGATGGAATCTAAATAATTATTACAAATATATAATAATTTAGACGAGAGAACTCGAGTTCTCTCATGGTACATAATTGATATCATTTTGTGGGTCCCCGAGTTCTCTTAACAAATATTTTATTTTGTATAATATAGCCTTACTCATGATTTATAAAAAAATAATTGTTTAAAATCCTTTGATAAGAACATTATCATATGTTTATTGTCTAATCAATAAAAGGTTCCTGGTACTTATTTGATTTAATTAAAATAGCAATATAAATATGTATTTAATATGTGTGCAACAAAATTATAATTTTATATCTAATAAACATTGATGGTACCACCCACCTATATGATACGATTACATTTTAAATTGTTATTTATTATAATAACATTGGTTATATTTTGTTTTAGAATTGGGCATACCTATGCAGGAAGCCTTAATTCAGCCACAGATGAGGTTAGTGGACGATAACGAATTAGTTGTTAGAATAAAGTAGTGATTTCAGGGGCGTAGCGTAATGTTTTATTCAATTGTTTACATCAAATAATTTGTATAAATAATATAAAATTATTTACAAACTTTATTTTATATTATATTAAGATAAAGGTTATAGAATATTTATTTTCGTCTCCTTGAAAATTATGAAGAAGATGGCAATGGTAAGTTTCGCTTTGCTGAAATTTATCGTCCATAATAATTTGCATTACATTGTATTTAAAAAAAAACAAATGATATTACTCAAATTAAAGGGTTTTAAATTGAAGAGAAGTACCTTTAGTTGGAATAAACATATGGTTAACCATGAATTAAAATGTTAGATCTTGTTCTCATAAGTAATTGAATATATATATATATATATCATAAAAAAATATTTAAAAATATATCAATTGACAATTGTTAAACTTTAATATGGATCTCTATATAAATATTCATATGTTGAAGTTATAAATAGTTATTCGATTAAATATTAACGCTTTACAGCTAATTTATAGTATAATATTTTACTATATTTTTGTAAATTGTCTGGAAATATCCTAATTAAAAGAAAACTAAAAATATTGAGAATATTAAACAATTTTTAATAGTTTTAATTTAAAAATTAATATAATATAAAAATGAAAAAGGTATTTAAAGTAGTTGTACTCACCCAAAACAATTTTTTCGATAATCAATTCATAAAACAATATTAAAACCAATTATATTGTAATTTTACATTTTGTTCTCAACGTTTTTCGATTCCTACTAACTAAAAGAATTACGATTTAAAAAAAAAAAAAACCCCACCCCCAGAAAATAGTTGAAATACACCACTGGGTATACCCATACCCGTATTATTTTGTTTCAAAGTCGATTATACGAGTTAATAACGGATACATATCGTTTGATGATGATTTACTTTTGGTATTACAGTCTAGAAGAAAATTCTATACATACGACGGATTTTAAAGAAAAGAAAAACAACGAACAATGCGGATTCGTAGATAGTTTTTTTTTATGATTTATTATAACCGACACGCCTAAGTATTGGGACGGGGGTTCCTCTTGATTTCGTTTTGTGACTTTAGGGCTCCGCTAATAAAATATTATAGTACGAGAATCGCCGATATATATATATATACATGTATATATATGAAACAATAATAATACGAGTATATGGCCCGTATAGGTACTCTCGTTTGCCCGACACCGCCGCCCTTCATCCGCACGTTACTTATATTCCCAGTTTTCTCCGCCGACGGTCCTCTCGGTATCATGTTTATTGACAAGCCAATTTCCACGCGCGCAGTGTCCCGCCCGGCGGATACACAAACCTCGCGCGCTCCTCCGCGGGCGTTTCCGGCTGCGCGGGCAATTCTCCTATATAATATTTGGTGTGAACACGACAGCACACCGTGAAATCGCATTACCTCACCCGCGTTCCTTTTGAATATCCGTCGCGTCGTCTTCTTCCTTTTTTTTCTTTTTTACTTTTTTCTTTTTTTTTTTTTTTGCTCGTCTCCCGACCTCGCCCACCGACAACACCCGCCCCCCCCCATTCCTATCCCGCGTATACGGCTCGCCGAACCCGACGCGCCGCGTGTGCCTTTTCACTCTTTATTAAATCAACAGCCCACTTGCCGCCACCGGCTACTCGGTATACTCAGTTTTTCCCCCGGGCAATGTGACACGACTGCTGATTTTTCGTTATTACAAATTTATATATATATATATATATATATGTGTGTGTGTGTATATAATACAAACCAACGGTTTCTGTCGTGTGCGTAGTTGCTTTTTGTTCTTCGGATTTTTTTTTTTTTTTTTTTACGCGCTTTCGGTTTTCTTATTTCGTTTTTTTTTTCAAGCGAGTGACCGGTCGGGAAAATATACGGCGGCGATTAGAAAACGGTAAAATTAAATACAATCGTCGGCGGGGGAACTATAATGATAAAATATAATATCGCAAACTCGTAAAAATACGTACGGCCCGCGCAAAACAATATTCGGCGGCGGTGGCGATAAAAAAAAAAAAAAAAAAAAAAGTCCCGCACCGACAAAAATGCACTACACGGACGACACCGCTCGTATTCGTCTCGATATCCGACGAAGGAGTTTTTTTTTTATCTTTTCCTTTATTTATTCTATTCGCCTACGATCACCCGTTTATGGACAATGTGGCTCTCGCCCTATCGTACCCTCTGTACCTAACATAACATAATATCATTCCACTGGCGAATTTCAATAATAAATGCGTGCGTATTATTCTAGTCTCGTCTTTCCGAAAACAAATTTTACCGAAAATATTCGTTTATTGGGCGATGTGTACGCGTTTAGTATACTTTATATATATATATATATATATATATATATCGGTTTTGTTTTACCGTGTCGTAAACTATTTGCGGAGTTACGTATTATAAAATAGAACCCACTCGTCGGTTAACTATCAGTTTGTTTCATCAAAAATCGAATTTAAAACTGCGTAGGATTTTTTTTTTTTTATACCGGTGAAACTCGCAGGTTTTCGTTTTATATATAGGTACACATAAACGCAATGTTATTATTGGGTTTTTTTTTTTTTTTAATATTCGTATAAAATATTAATATATGACTAATATTGTATGCACAAATACAGTCGTGCTAAACGTTTTCACAACGTACTCCTGGTTAAAAGTTCGGGTTGTTTATCAATTGCCATGAAAAAAAACCCGGACAAATCGCGTTCGACAGACAAAATGATAAAATATTATGACGTTTTTGACGTTTTTGTCTTCTTTCATTATTTTAGATAACTATTTATTTTTTTTTTCGTCGGAACAACTTTTTCACAAGACATTCTACTCCGATTTTTAAGTGACACCTTTTCTAAAAGTATTTTGGATTTACTTGGTGCATTGAGATTTTTTTAAATTTTTGTTGTAGTTTTATTAATATTTATGGATAAACGAAAAAATGTACGGCAATTATGGTTACATTATTTTTTAATTTTCTCAAAATATTAACATAAGACCTTTCTAAAGGAAAGCGAAACATTCTGGACATTTTTATATCTGTTCATAGATATTTGAAATTGTCGAGTATTTATAGTTTTAATTTGGTTTTATGTGGATAAAATTTAATTTTGCCGACCAGAAACGCTTGAATATCTTACACGAAGTTCATCGAAGTTGTACTTAGTAGTCAAAAAGGAAAAAAAAAGGTTGAGCGTAATAATGTAATAGTTTTCTTTTATACGCGTTTAAAGTATGAATTTTGATTAAAATCGTAAAAATTATCACGGCATTCCAAAACACGATTGATCGAACTTCATCCGGAATTTTTGTCCTATCCATCGTTGCGTACAGATATAAACTGAATTCCCCTAAATATCCTACCTTTCCTACTTTTCCGCTCATGGTTGCGAAGTATGTCCGTATTATTTATAAAATTTCATCTACATATATTCGGGGCTTTCAACTATTTCTTCAGTTGAGCGATAATTACTCCTCGACTATATACACCTAGAAATAAAATATGTTTCACATGTTGACAAGTATCATTTTAGTAGTTTTACAAATGTGGCGACCTAATGAAAAAACGTATTGTTGAAATATTGTTTTTTTTTTTTTTTTTTTTGCTGTGTAAAACTAGATACCCACATACGATTGAATTACCGTTTTTACTGTTGTGTAGTTGACTTTAGCACGATCCTGTTGTGTTGAATGCAAAGGTATAAATATACTTTCGAGCAAACTGGCGACGGACTTTCTTCGCAGGCCAGAGGCGTGTGTGTATAAGATTTCATTTTCAAGTGAATTATAAACGTTTTTAATTCAAGATATTTTACGTACACATAATTAATTATGTTGTATTGATTAAAAATTAAAATATCGAGGAAAAAACACCGGCGTACCATCACTGATAACAACTCTTACCGTTATCTTACGCTTTAAGTTTGATAATAATTAAAAAATGATATCTAATAATCATTGATTATTGAAAACAATTATGAGTACCGATACATTATCTGTGGGTGTGAGAATTTTTCCATGGAAGGGGCTGCCGCCTTTCCTCTTCCCACTTGATTTCGTCTCTTTTTCTTCCTCTTATTCAAAGTGTATGAACGAGAAAAATAAAATGAAAGGTCGACGTACATATTTCGTTTTAGCCGGAAAAAAAAAACTATTTAGTTTAGGAAAAATTGCCTAGTGACTAGTAACGCTAATGTGTATTATTTCGATTAGGAAAAAAAATCCATCGGTATTGTTAACAACCAAAAAATTGATTAATTTATTCACGTAATCGTAATAATAATAATAATAATAATAATAATAATATAATAATATAATAATAATAGTAATAATAGTAATAATATAATAATAATAGTAATAATATAATAATAATTATAATAATATATTATAATAATTGTATCAATAATAATATATGATCTACACTTAAAATCAGGTAGGCACAATATTCATAATATATTACGCGGACGAATAAACCGTAGTCGGGGTAATGGGGTGACGGCGGCGGCGGCGGGTAAGGAGAACGATATACTAAACCGACGATCGGACAACGGGTTCGGGACAGTGGTAACGGGTATATCGACAACTATATCGTCGCGCATTATCATATTAAATCACAAAAAAAAAAAAAAAAAAAAAATGTTTGTCTTAAATTACAATAAAAATAATAATAATAATAATTATAGGGCCTGTGCGAGACACGCGCGCGTCCCCGTTCGATTATGGGCGGTAGGAGGGTTGACCCCTGACGAAAGTCTGCCCTCTCCCCCAATGTATATTTATTTATTTATTTATTATTTTTTTTTTTTCTGTCAAATAGAGAAAGACCCCTTCGATTAGATTTGCATCTATAGAAACATATGGCGATAATTCGATTACAATGAATATTGCTGTTACAACGACCAACACGTCGTCGTCACGATTTCGCCTGTCCGATATCACAAAAGAGCTAACGGAAAAAAAAAAAAAAAAAAAAAACCACCACACTTACACATATAATTATTTATATTATTATAATAATATTTTGTAGTTATCGTTGTTGTGGTAATGACGGGACCGGGACCGTCTCAATAGGGCCTCCACACGTCCGTCTGTTTGGCGTTGGTCTTTGGCGACACGGCGTGCGACGTCATCTCGACGTCGTCGTCGACCGGTGTCGGTGACTTTTTCGTCGAATCGTTTTCGGCGGCCGACGTTTCCTCGTTTTCGTCACTGCCGCCGCCCGCGCACAGGTCCACGCTCTTTTGAGCTGCTGCGGCGGCCACCGCGGCCGCCGTCGATTCGTTATCGAATATCATGGTGTTACGTATGTGACTGAGATACGGGTTCGGGTAAAGCTGCGTGTACAGCCACTGCGTATGAGGTTGAAGTAGGGGCGCGTTCAGAAACAAGCTGAACAGTGACGGGGCCACCAGCGGTATGGGTTGCGTGACGGGCGGCGGCGGCGGCGGCACCGCCCCACCGGCCGCCGGGTGTAGCGACCGTGGTGACACAGTTCGCAGTGCTGGTGGCAGCTGGGCCAGCGGCTTAGCGGGTGGCGATGTCGGTCGCAGCAACGCTTCAGCTACTGCTCGCCTGCGTCCGTCACGGTCGTCTGCCGGCGGTCCGCGTTTCTTGTCGTCCATCATGCCTCCACCGCCGCCGCCGCCGCCGCCGCCGTCGTTGTTGTTGTTGTCATTGTTGTTGATGTTCGCCGCCGCATGCACCGACGGTGACGAACCTTCGACGACGGCCGCGGCGGAACTCTTGTCCACGTGATGCCTATTGTCTCGGTGGTGTCGCTTGTGGTGATGATGGTGCCCGTGTTGATGGTGATCACGATGGTGTCTCTTGTGTCCGCTCCCGGTGGCCACCGTGGTCAACAGGCCCCTGTGACCTCTGATGCCGGTCCTGTGGCTCCGGGTCGTCGTCCCCTCTGCGCTTACGTTTACGCTGATCGGGCCCAGCGGTTCCGTTGTGCATGTCCTGGCGGTGCCGCCTGCCCCGCCGTTGTTATTGCCTTCTGCAAAATGATACAATATTGTTCTATATTATAATGTCGTTGTCCGGAACACAACCTAACACGACCGGTCACTGATTTATAATATACAGTAACCGGTGTTAACGAAATTATAACCGTTTACAAAACAATAATCTTTTATCAAATCCAATTTATTTCTTGTCGACGGGTTATTACAATAATATTATTATAAAAATTGTGTAATAGGATAAATATCATATTATAATAATATAATATAATATTCCGGAATGGCCGGTTATCAATTTTCGTCTCATTCCGCGGGACGCACATAATAGTGACTTATCGCTAAGTGAATGGTTAGAAAAAACTATTTTTAACCAACTCCATCTATACTTGTTCGTAGTTTAAACCGTTTCAAATTATAAGGGTAAAATTGTTTCGCCCGGTTACGATATAGTAACGAATTTCCGGCATATCAACGCTAAAACCGTATTCATTTTTCCCCGCCGTACATTTTAGTGACCGCTATCAGATATCGATTCCGGCCATGGGAACCTAACCTAACTAGGATTTTAATCGGGGGAGTGGGGAAAAATAATACACAATTTTTTTTTTTTTTAATGTATTTTTATTTATATTATAACAATGCCATTCGTCTACGGAATGTAATTTTAGGCACGGGGGATGGGGGCCTCGCTGCGCCCGTGATTCCGGCCGATTTTATTGGAAATTTTATCAATATTTTTCTTCAGACGTAAAAAAAAAAAAAAACCGAACCATCTTGTTGTGCGTTTTACAGTTCGGTTAAGCTAAAGATACGTGCGGGAAAACTTTTGTTGTCGGTCTGTTCCAATTACGTTAATATACGTTTCCGGATCGATTTCCGGATCCGCTTTAACGTGATTCTCCCGCGCAGCGCTTTCGTTTGTGAAAAAACACAAAATGCAATGAAATGTACGTCTGATTACGTTAGGGGTTTGACACGAATAGGACGTAAAAAAAAAAAAAAAAAAAAACGATTTTATTTCTCGCCGAGGGATCAGCTAAACGGGGGGGAAATGTTGAATTTTCCTACAACACTTTGTGCCACACACAAAAGCATCCTTTAAGCGCGTCTAGACGGTCCGTAAATAAAGTAAAGCTCGGTACGTAAATTCATCGCTTAAATGCCGTAGCCAAGGGGAAGACGGGTATTTGACTCCCAAAATATTTATTGTTTCACGTACAATATTAATAATGTTTGCACGGGTATGAGAATATACACACATATGTAACCGAGTACTTCGTTAAAAAAAAAAAAAAAAACCCATAATAATAGTTGATTTTAGTTTATTAAAACGTGTAAAATTAAATTTAAAATTAAAAAAACGCAAAAGTTGGAATTTTTTTTGTTTTTTGTTTTAGTGAAAATTTCATTTCTTCAGACGATGTACTATATCGACCACAATTCGACTCTAAAAACTGTTTTTTTTTTTTATTTTTCAAACTCATTTCACTTATTTTTTTGTAGTAGTACTTTATATAGCGCTTTTTTTTATTTAAATTTTTTATTTTACGGTACAAAATGTAATTTTCTCCTCGGGGCTCGCCCGTAACCAAATCTAATTTCGTCGGGAACGGGCCCGGATTAAACATTGTTTTAACCGGAAGTCTTATACATAATAATACTGAAATTCAAACCACCGCCGGAAGCGTTCGTCGCAATATTCGTATAACAATATCCGTATTATGAATATAATTACCTGTGCTCGTATTAATCGTCTGTTGTACCACTTCGGTGGCCGCCGCTGTCGCTGCCGCCGTCGCCGCCGTACTGTTGTACGGGAAAATGTTGGTGAAGTTCGAGTGTTGGAACGTCGGCGGACCGCAATTGTTGGCCAAATACGGCGGGTACGCGGTCGGCGGCAGAGCTCTGGAAAACGACGTGCCCCACGTATGGGCGAGACCTGTAAAACAACAGCAAAAAAAAACCGTATAGCCGATTAAAATAATTCGTTTACTTGCCCGTACAATACACACCACTATGGTATTCATAACAGGAACGCCCAAACTAAAGAATATACCGATGTCCCAACAATATAAAAAAAAAACCGAGATGTTCGCAAAAATTTAATTTTATAGCTGAATTTTCGGTCGTTATCGGGCCATTAAAACCTACACGTACACCCGAACACCGGGGGGCACTTTCGGAAACTTATTTAGAACGCCCCGAAGTAGCCGAAAACACTCTAAAACTTTTTTTACGAATCATTCCCGTAGTGTGCTTTTTTTATTCGACTATTTAATAATGCAGAGCGGTAGTAATATAATATATTCGTACAATTTCATAAAACCATAATACGTGTAGTTTGAAAATATAATTATTTTAAAACCGTTGTTTTGTTTTTTTAACATAATCGGGCGTATTAGTATAAAATAACACAAGAAAAGAATATGATTAACAAAATAATAAAACAAGATAAATCAATTTGTTGACCAACGTGGTAAAAAAGAAAAAAAAAATTAAACTTAAATAAATAATTATAAATTATGTTGGTCGTGTAAATGTAAATAAAAAAAAAAAAAAAAAAAAAAAAAAATGTCCGTATATGAATTAAAACGAGACGAAATAATGACAAATTTCCTAATTTTCCTGTCGGAAAAAAGGAAAATACTTTCCGAACAACAAATGTTGAACATTTTACCGACCAAAATTGTTTTGGATCAAATGCGAGGCATTCGAATTCCCGACAGTGAAATAATCCGGCGGTCAAAAGATGATTTATCGACAAGAAAAAAAAAATATACATTTAATTTGTTTTATCTACACAGAACAGCTGTCTAGAAAAACTTCATACATTTATGAACCAACCGGTATGGAAATAATGATTTAATCTGTGCCAGGTCCGTTAAAATGTTTGTCCGCATTAGCGGGGTACCCGCAATACGATAAATGACGCCGCCCCTGGTGGATCTGTGACCGAAATCGTTGAACGTTTGTCTACGTTTTTGATTTTCGGATTTCAGTCTCATTTCAAAAGTCGATTACCGCACCACTCCGAGCACCCCAAGCGAAGTATAACGTCTCCGCGACGGTTATTTTACCGTTCAAACGGTCAGGAAAACGCGCGGAGATTCGGGCGACGGGACATCTAAATCGGATTACAGCTATACTTTTATTATATTGTATATTACGCACTCTGCGTAATAATAATTTTTTCTATAATGACGTTTTTAAAACTCGATTTAATATTATTATTTAGGGTGTCCGACAGTTTTATTCGAACGCGTTGTAATAATAATATGACGATCGCGTCCGTAAGCACAGCGATATTGTTGTTATATTATGCGTATAGTTTCTCGTCGTTTGTATTACTCGAATACTTGTCGGTACGGGATTACTGTTATTATTATTTTTGTCGTATTAACTACTCAATAACGTTTCGAAATGTCCGTAATCTCGTGTTGGTGGCGTAGTAAATAATCGCGTTCGAGTCGTGGGCAGGTAGGTACGTATAATGTGTGCACCAACGATAACCGAAATGATTATAATGGCGACATATATCCGGATTTGTAAATTTACGTCGGAATAAATATATATATACGGCTTTTTTTTTTTTTTTGGTTTTTGTTTTGTCGGGGGCGTATAACGCGTTAACGATACCGTAGAATATTATTTCGTGAAAAAAAAAAAAAAAAAAAAAAAAAAATGGTCTTGATTTAAGGCGAATATAATACGTAATTTGTACGTATGTATTTTTTTTTTTTTTTTTTTGCGGTTTAAATTGATCGCCGAACACAAAACGCGAGATTTGATAAGAAGGAAATCATTCCGTGACAATGTTATTAGTCACGGAAGTATTTAAACGTTTTTAACAGAAAAGTTCCATTAAAACTCAACAGCCTTACAACAATAACGGCCGACGAATTTATAATATTATTGTAACACGAATATTGTCCTTTTGTAATATTATATATATTTTTTTTTTTTTTTCGTATCAGGCGTCGTATATTTAAAATTAAAACAAACGTGTAATTTATAAAACAAAACTAAATGAATAATATCAAATAAGTAAAATACGAATAATAATAAAACAACACTCTAATGTAATGATAACAAGTATTGCATACTAATTATAGTATTTCTTTTGTCCAGTATATGGGCTGTATTTACCGCCTAATATTATATTAAAATGCAATAAAATAATATATTGTCCGTTTCGTTTTTTCGTACTCGGTACTGCCAACATTATATTGGCTCCGTTAAAATTATTGGGATTTTTTTTTCTAATGTTTTTTTATCAAGTACGCTTGAATTAAAACTAAATACAGTCGAGTCGCGATAACTCGAACCTCGATAACTCGAAGAACTCGACAACTCGATTTTTTTTTTAATTCCCCTAGAAATTATAATAACACTCAATGTATTATAAGTCTTGTTAACTCGAATTAAAAATTGTGATGAATAGCTTAGTCGAAGTATATTTTTATATCTGGATATTCTGGTTATTTCGTGATAATTATTATGTATTATGTTTTGTCTACTTCAGTACTGTATAATAAAGATTATTTTGTCAATAAACAGCCAAAAAACCAAAAATGAATAACAAATTATTTTTCTACTGTATCTCATAAATAATACATATTTAGTTTTTGTATAGCATTTATGTATAAACATAAATGTATTATATTTGTCATAACGTTTTTATCGTAAAGTTTTAAAATTATATTTCATTACATAGGTAACTCGAAGTATTTATTTTATTTTGATAAATTCGAGTTAGGTATCTCGAATAATAGATATCTCGAGGTGAATTTTTATCCCCCTTCAACTTCGAGTTATCACGACTCGACTGTATTATTATTGTGCGAGTGGCGTTGTAATTGCATTAAGTTTACACCGAAACACCGGTAAACGGTAGAAAATATCCTAAACTGCTTTTGAGTTTTCGACCGACGAATAGCTTCGATTGGTCTGACGAATTCGACTTCTTTACGACGGCTTACGGGACTAACGTCGTGACGTCACGGGCACGATTTCTATCGCGGTAGGAGAGGTGGCGGGGTATAAAACAAAATAATAAAAGGGCACGGGGAGGGGGGAGGGCATAGGGAATTTCGTACTAAATTTCACAACAATATAAAATAATCTGCGTGTTCGTAATGATTTACGCGCCCGCGTATAATATAATATAATACAATACAATATGATATATCCGCGTCGCACTAATTGGAAAACCTTTTGTGATGCGTTTCTCCGGGCGCGCCGTGACCTTTGAGGTGTTTCCAAAAGGGTTAATTTAATTTCGCCACCGACGGCGTAGACGGCGACGGCAAAGACGGCGTAGACGTTATCAGTTACGGAAAGGGTTTGGCAGGGCACTTATTATTAAAAGGTCGCGCGGAGGGTGGTGCCAAGACGCGCGCGCGCGCCTAGCCCGTGTGAAACGCGCCTACTTGGAATAAGGTGATATTTACGGCGGCCGGGTGCCAGTTTAACTTTTACAAGCGTCAACACGCATAAAAGGGACCCCGGCGTACACGCGGTACGGACGCGGGCACGGGCGCGCGCCCGCGTATATATAAACCGGCAGGGCCGCCGCCGCGGCGGACGGGGGGTCGACGGCGGAGGGTCGCAAAACCCTTTATTATGTTGACAGCGGCGCACCTTTTGTGTTAAGCCGTCAACGCGTACACTATACACACACGCGCACACACAAAGTGCAGTCCCTCTGCCGTCCCGTCCGGCGGGCGCGTTCCCATCGCCTCCTGTCCCGCGTTCGCGATGCACTAATTACATCCACTCAAACGGCTTTTAATTTTAAAACGCCATAACAAGCCCGTGCCCCGCCGTCGCTGCCGTTTAATCTCGCGTTCCCTCCCTTTCACCCGTTTTACGAATTTCCTTTCGGTTTTATCCGCGGTTCCCTACCACCGAAAAATATACTCCGTTTATGACGACAGTAACAAAACGTTATATTATATTGTACGCCGTCGTCCGGACGGATATCTCATATTATTATTATTATTATTATTATTGTCGTCATTATTATTACTATTATAATTATTATTATGTCGGTACTAGTGCGCGGCGTACATCGCGGAACGGTTTTTTTTTTTTTTTCACGGAAATATCGTGGGCGAAGCGTCAGTTCTGGCGCGGGACCGGCGGTCGTGTGGCCGCGGAGAACACGAGCGGTAAAAGCGCGGAGACGAGGACGCGCGAGAGCGCACGCGTAAGTGAGAGAAAGCGAGTGAGAGAGAGAGAGAGAGTGAGCGAGCGAGGTACGGCGATAGGAGAGCGGACGCGTAGGAGACGGGCCGCGGTACGGAGCGAGCTAGCGCTTGCGAAAGAGAGGCGAAAAGAAAACCAGCGAGAAAGCTGCGGCGGGCAGGGCGGGCGGCCGGGGCCGCCGAGACTGCTGCGGTGGCGGTGACGTCACCCTCGGTGGGTTGGTTCCACCGGCTTGCGGCACACCCCATTGGCTCTCCGCAAAGCACACCACCGCCGCACCGCCGTCTGACCGACGACGACACCGACACCGACACCGCCAAACCGACGGCGCTGCGGACGGCCCGCGCGTTAACCTACATTCCGCGTCTATAAACGTCCCGTTCCTCGCGCCACCGCCCCCGTTCCCGGCGTTCCCGTTCGCCCGCTGTCCTACCCGCCCGCCGTTCTAGACGCCCGCCGCCGTTGTACGTGTACGTACGTATACTTATATATACTTATATACGTATATATATACAACACACCGCCTCGACGACAACTTTTCGCAAAATAAGCTCCCGCCGCTGTTTAATTGTTGTTTTATAATACTATACGCGTACAAAATAATATTATAAAATACACCCCCGTAAGTATACGCACCGCCCCGGCCCGTTTTAAAGCCTATTTGTTCATTTTCCCTTGACTTTTTTTTTTTTTTTTCTCGTATACTCATTACAATATAACGTTTGGTCGACGAATTTCGCACGACGAAGTTCACCGCAACGTCCTGGTTAAATATGATTAGGTCTCGTACGATTTTTTCAATTTTTTTTTTTTTTCGTTATTTAGGTCGTATCGTATTGTTCATTCAAAACAAACTTTTATCGTCTCGATTTCATTTTTTCCGTTCACAATACGATTATAATCGGCTGTATTATTATATAATCGATAAATTATGAATTCGAATAGATTATTAAATGTGCCGACTATTGATTACATATTTTGCACATTGGGAGTTTACTCCGTATACAAACGAAATAGAATCATAACGAAAATGGATTTTATATATTTGGTTTTTTTTTTTTGTTGTTCTTACGTGATATCATATTATTATGACAAGTTTTTGATGTGTGTGTGTATGTTTATTATTTTTTTTTTTTCGTGTAATTCCGTATGTAGTGCGAAGAAACTATTATCTTAATTGAAGAACTAAGATGTATTTTTTTCTTTACGAAAAACACGTTTTCGGTTTCTATAAAAATGTTCCAAGCTGTTCACGTAATCATAAATCAGAAAAAATACGCGGATATTTCGCTCGGTGGTACTTTATTCGAAATTCCTGACCGTTTTTCTATACGATTAGGGAAAAAAAGACGATCATGGTCGGTCATATTTTCGTTGATTTCTGGATTACCATAGGGAAAGTATATAAGGGGGAAAAAAAATACAGGAGAAATACTTTGATCTTACCAGTTTACCAAGCTCCTTTAGGAAACGTTTATTGATTGTAATTATTTATCGTCGCTTTCAGTACTTGTATAAATTATATTGCCGCCTATATCATATACCATTTCGATTTCCCACCACCAACAGTGGCCTTATGTTATTGCGAAGTATGTCCGTCCGGCTGTTTTATATTATGTTTGTTTAGTTTCTTTATAATTTTTTTTGTTATACTCATAAATATATTTGTTTTTTTTTTTTTTATCGATAATTGGGAAGTTTTTTTTATTATAGCGGTAAAATCAAGAGGTAAATATTCCCCAACTATAATCAAATGTAAAATTTGTGAAACGAAAAGTTTTCTAGCAGGAGAAAAAATAATAATAATAATTCCTGCACGTTAATTAAAACTTTTTTCATATTTTCTTCGCGGTTTTTTTTTTAAATTTTAAAAATCATAGTTAAAAAAAAAAAATATATCAATTATTGTTTGTATTGCCGACGGTACACCGTTTAATAAAGTTATATTATACTTTTAATATTTTGTATTTTTAACATTATTATCGGCGAAAAAACCCATACGTACGCGTATAGATAATATAATGATTTACTTTTCAACTGATAATAGTTTAGTACGTTTCAAACGCGTGTTTGGTCGTACTAATATTATAATATTATGTTTTACTGGGTTTTTTTTTTTTTTAAATTATTTAAAATTTTTTTCAAATGTTCGGTTCCGTTAATTTGAGTTATGTTTAGGTTAGGTTGAATTATAATTAATAGGTACTTATAGGTTCCTCAGACTGACATTTAAACGGCCGACGCTTTCTGTGTACGGTCGTGTGCACGTTATTTATAAGACAATACCACGAACTACAACCGAAAAAATATTCCGTTAAAAAAATCGTTTCTGTATCTTGTGACCTTACTGTTATTTTACTCCGGGCACACGTTAGTCAGCCAATTAATTCGGCGGGGCCCACGAGCCGTAGACTTTTCCTGATAAAAGGACACCGATAAAACCATAAGGCAAAATACCATTTTATCTCGGAGTCCGCAGATAATACACAACATAAAACAGTTGTTGTTTATCGTAATAATTGATTAATAATAAAAACCACACGCGCGCCATGTCGATTTAATCTGATTTCCTGTCCGAGTACTAAATCGTTATATATTTTCGCTTGACGAACTCTCGCCTAGTAACAATTGTTAAGATACCCTCCCCCTCTGCGATTCGATTGTAAAAACTGTCTGTTTTGCGCGGTGCAAATTGTACGATTTCCGTATTCACAGTAAAATTGCCAACATTTCACAGTACATTATGAAGAGCTTTGTTTAGAATTTTGTCGTAGAGTGTTCTGGATTTTTTTTATTTTTTTATAAGTGAATTAAAACACCGACAATTTTCAAATTGATAAAAATGTTATTGTATATATGTTATCAATAAAAAAAAAAAAATAAATAACAGGCACGCTACAGGACAGATAAAATTCTTCCGTTACGGAATTCTGGTAGTTCCACCACAATACACGCGGAATGAGTTTAATAGTCGTCGAAACGGTATTTCGTATACAGTTTATTTTTTATCACGAATACACAAAAAACAAAATACTCGTGTTAATGTCACGGGGCTACAGGTACATTTATCGTTAGTGAATTCGAATACATTTTGAATTGATTGGTTTCGATTTTTTCAACAATTTCATCAAAACCTCGTGTATACGCAGCACAAACCCGCTTAAATACGGGCGGTATAACGATCTCTTAAGAGACAATATCTTCAACGGCCTCGATTGAATTGTGACGGAAAGTGATCGGTCTATGACTCGTCGCCCGCATTTCTGTACCGATCTCCGGTGTATTGGGTGACGTGACGAAAAATAACAAGATCCGAGGGAAAAAAAGAACTAGTCGCACCTAATATTTACGAACGAAACATAATATTCATTTATTTTCTTCACAGGAATCAGTCGAAATTGAACGCATTGGTAATTCTCAACGTATTGTCTATGCTCTATATTATAGAGTATTCTTAGATGCTCGCGAAATAAATAAATCTAACTTTCTCACAAATGCATTAATTTTATCACTAGAATAAAACATGTTTGTGTTTGATCGTTGCAGACTTAAATTAAAAATATTTAAACGGTCAAATATGTCAGTCATGTCTTTGACAGCCATTCGTCATCACAAAACAATTTGGATTTTTCTTTATCAGTATCAGTCAGAAGTAATAAAACTTAGCTCGAATAACCTGGTGAGGACTTTTCCTCGTGAAAGCCACCTTTCCTATGTGCGGAGAAGAAGGGATTTATGAGTACTGCCCATTTCGTTAGATAATACTGTGAATAGTCTCGAATTGAGAGGTCTGGATTTGATTAAATTTACAATTTTTTATTCTTGTTGCAACTCCGGTTTGCCTTCCAGTCACGGCCCTTGCTCCGTCAGAACAAAAACCCCGCACGTTTACTCCACGGGCTACGATTACAAACGACCTCCACACCATCAAATAAACATCAAATAATATTTGATGTTAATTCATTGCAAATTTTTATGAAGGGAGATTTTCTTCGTGTACCACCAATAAGCTTACCGCGTACCATATAATGGTACACGTACCACAGATTAAGAACCGATGCTCTATATTATACAGAACGATTAGAAAACGCGAACGTGGAAACGATCGTGTTAAAACGGAATGGTCATTTATTCAATAGTGTTTTTTTAATTAAATTTTCAATACGACCGTGCCGGCGGGCCCTATGCCGGCGGGCCGTTGTATTTTATAATATTATTATTAAATTTAGTAATATTATCGTTATTATAAATCGCGGGCGTTTCGCCGTTACGACGACGATTTATCGGGCGCGAACGTAAAACGGTCTGCCGCCCGGGTTACGGTAAGGCGCGCCCACACACACGCACGCGCGCGCGCGCATAATAATGCGTTCGCTCTGTATAATACAATATACGTACGTACGTATTATTATATAATCAGCCGTCGGGAGATTAACAGGAAACGCCGTATACGTGTGCGACATAACAGTAACGATGTTTGACGCGAAAGACCGTCGGGGGGACGGGCGCGACGTGGACGGTTTTCGGGGCGGCCCACGGGCGTAATACAATCGCCGTGTGGAAACGACGGACGGAATCGTCGGTGCCGGGGACTGGGCCGTCGTCGGCGGTGGACGGACGAGAGCCCGCGTATGAATTTCGGCGCGCATAATTTAATATATATATATATATACACCGTAATGTACGCGGCGTCCGGGTCCGGGGCGCAACAAAGAGATTACACGCAATAATATAACGACGGGGCCGTTGCCGGACGAACGTTCGCCGGACAGCGACTAATGAGACGGCGCGTCCCGGGCGTTCCGGCGCTCTTTAAAATAACTTTACCCTTGCCCGGTCGGCCCGCCCGGACGTGTACGCGCGCCGGGCCGCGCCGCCGACTACTCGGACTGCTGCGGCTAAGCCGACTTTTAATTAAACGACCACGGGGCCACACGACTATCGAGTGGAGTTCAAACGCATTCCCGGCGTGCGTTAAGGCGACCCCGGGCCGGACATATATTTATATACGCCCTAAAAATCGCGCCAAAATCAAGCGTACAGCAATTTGTTTTGTGTTTAGACTCCCCGGGGCGTCAAACGAATGTTGTGTATAAACTATAGCTATTTTTTTTTTTTTTTTGTTTTTAGATAATCCGCCGATACACGCAAACGCGTAGAAATCCGAAACATCGCGCCGATCATCAACTTCAGAGATGGTGTCTGGTATGTCTAGCCGGTACGACTGGAGGCAATTATTTTGTTTGTATTTATATTCCTTGTACGAGGTCTGTACAAAAAATACCAGAATTTTATTTTTAATAATTACAAAAAATATGTTACACACTATTTGTAAGGATATCTCCTTCGAAATATTCTCCTCCGGACGATAGGCAGTGATCCCGGCGATCTTGTCATTTTTCAAAAATCCTTTGGAACCGTTCAAAAGTTAATACTACGAGTTCTGTTGCCGCGTTCGCATTAATTTCCTCTACATCTTGAAATCGTTGTCCTCTAAGCGCATATATTAGTCTCGGGAATAGAAAAATATCGCATGGGTCCTGATCAGGAGAATAAGGAGAGTTTGCGGGACCGCAGCGATTTATTTATCAGCCAATAATGCACGAATCGACAGAGCTAAATGTGTGCCGGTGCATTTTCGTGGTGAACAATCGCAGAGCGAATTTGGCAGCGCGGCCCTTCTCGTCTGTACATTTTCCTGTAAAATTGCACGACAAGACTCAATTGAGATTCGCTTTTTTAACTCACGAACGGTTAATCGCAATTTTTTTCGCAAATTGTCGCCACACCATCGTTTCTGGATGACGTCGACGATCTTCCAGAACGTGGATGGTCTCCAGTTGACTGAAGCCGACCGTCTTTGAAACGTTTAAAACATTCGAAAGTCACGGGGAACCACTTAATGAATTATCCCCAAAAACGGTTTTAATAATTTCCGTACGTTTCCGTGGCATCGTTTTCATCAAATTTCAAGCAAAGCTCGACGCACACGAGTTGTTCGTTAATTTCGGACATGCCGACAAACGGCGAACGAAACAAACTGACCGGATTTAACCGCGTGTAATATTAAACTGAGTTTAGATAGCGACTTGGGGTTTTGTTTAAAATATTGGCTAATTCGCGGGGAACACATATCTATTTACATATTTGAAACGTTATCGTGTTGAGATTGGCCGTCCCGGTATTTTTCGAACAGACCTCGTAACTCTCTGAATAACCGCGGAAAACGGTTGTGTTTACGTAATAAATAACGTTGCCTGGTGTTGTTGTCCGATTTTGTAATTCCGTCAACGGCAATCGTTGAGGATAGTGGCAATTTTCACCGGATACACGGACACACGGCGAGCCGTTCGTGGACGCGGGACCACCGCAATCCCGTGGCGTGTTTTATATTTTTCCGATAACGCGAACACGATAAAACGACAAAAAATATTATTGCCGACGGTAGCGGTTAGTCGTTGTTGACGTTGTTAAATACGGAACGAGTCCGGTTGTGCCGGGCCACCAGTCATTTACAACACCGAATCACGGGGTATCACGTGCCGGCGCCCCAAGATCTACAATTGAGCGCACGTACGACGCAAACGCGTAAATTTTATTATTCGTATTGTTTTACCGGCGCGATTCCGAAACGGTTTCGGGATCCCTCCCGCCACCGGTCGCGAAAGTGTCGGCTTACACACGGTTTTACTGCGCGCACTCATACCGTATACGTGCGCATTATTATTATTATTATTATTATTATATTGTCTGTAGGTGGAAATTAGATTTGTAGCACCGGCTCTTAAACGGTTGCCGGCAACGGGCTCCGGAGGGTCGCGCCCGGTTCAGACTCGTTCCCCGCACACATTATACACGTATACGCGCGTGGAGGATACCGCGCCGACTTACATTATACACACACCGCGCGCGTGTATCACGTTGTACGCCTCTACACACCTACACGCCGACGACGACGACGACGGTTTTCGACTCTCTCTGTGGCACTCTCTCTCTCTCTCTCTCTCTCTGGCACTCTTGTCGCGCGTGACAATATTTACACATGACGCGCGACGCGTGCTGGCGGCGGCCGCCCGACAGGCGACCCGTCTCCCCGGTCCCCCTACCGCCCGTTAACTGCGACGACGACGACGACGACGTGTACGCTCGTATAATATTCTTACTCTCTTCGCACTCCGCAACTCGTCGCCGAAAAACCCCTCCTCAGTCGACGTCTTCTCCTCGTGTATACACGCGTGTATACATTATACAAAAGCAGCAAATAATAAACCGCCCCTCCTCCCCCCCCGTGCTCGTGCCCGTCCGGTATCTGGGCGCACAAATAATATAATTTATATATACAATGTATTATCACGTATATGGCGTAATAATAATAATAGCGAAAGTCGAGAGATCGTTCCGACGCCAACGGCAAACTCGTTCGGAAAAAGTTCGAGACCGGCACACGTGGCGCAGGCGAAGGGCGAACAACAATAATAATAATAATAACGATGGAAAAATATATATATAAAAAAAAACCTCGTACGTTCTTTTACGGTTTTTTTTTTCTTTTCGTTTTCCGTTTTCAGTTTTTTTTTTTTCTCTCCGACGAGATCCCGCGCGCGGCTTTATATTTAGTACCGTCGAAAGAACTCCGCAGAAATTCCGCACGGGTTATTTTCGGGCACGGTGTTACAAATCGTTTCATATTGCCCGTAGTACCGGCGGCGACAGAACTTTTTTTTTTTTTTTGGTTTTTACTTTTTGTCTACGCCGTTTTAACGATTTCCATCCGGACAAAACCGACCGGTTTACACCGCATACAATTATATTGTTGTTAAACGCACCTGTGCGCATTGTGCGGTTATTGTGTTACTCGCAGCGGTATCTGGCGGTGTCCCCGGACCGTATGCCACGGCCGTCTATTTTCCCCGTTAGATTTCGCCTACTCGTTTCTAGAAAATCGAACACCCCCAACCCGTGCGGACGAACGCCGCCGAAATGCCGACAAATAAAATAATTTGAAGTTTTAATCGGAGGGGTGTTAAAGTGACAGGCGGACGCAAAGAGTTCTCGGTCGATATTCTCCAAGGGTACGCCGAATCCTTTTAATCGCATCGAAATGATTTATCGTACCACTGTACGACACAACTATGAAACGTAATCGTTTTAGATATTTAAATCGAAAAAATTAAATATATTTTTCAGTTTTATCGTTGACAACAAATATTATTATCGCGGCTTAAATTAGATATTACTTGTATTTTTTTTTTTCCGTAACGTATACTTATACGTAATACAATGCTTGTGAATACTCAAATAACTGATATCACGTCAAGCAGCAATCGGTGATACGATTTTTCGAACGTTTAACATGAAAAATTATTATTATTATTATTATTATTATTATTACAATTGTGTGCTAAGGAAAATTGAATTCGTAAAGAAAGGAAAATCAATTAGTTATGGTTCGGCAAATTAATGAAAAACCTATTCCTATATGATTTGTTGTCGCCGGTATCCTTTGCCATTTTGTGTCACTTCAGGCCCGTGTATAATAATGATTACTATCGTTGTAATATATACATTTTCGTTTCGTTCAGTTATTGCAATAGTATTGTGTTAGTGTTTTAGATTCTTTAACGTATTGGTTTTTTTTTTTTTTTTTTTTTGTGCACATTGACAGCTTTTCTTCCAGATATCTTGATTTAAATAAAAAAAACGACAAGAGAGAGAACTTTTATGTAGACAATTTCATCTTGTATTATAAATTTAGGAGGTAATTTTTTGATTTTCCTTGTGATTTTCTTCCACAATTGTGGACATTTTTATGCAATTTTTGTTTTTTTTTTTTACATATTTTTTTTTTAATTCAGTTTATAATACTCACAGAGACGTGGTGTTTTTACCAAATAATTATATTACCCCGTTCTAGTCGTGGGAACATTTTAAAAATAAACTAGCAACTTTTCACCATTTTAAAATGTTCGAGTTTTTATTTGGTTTTACGAGACATTTTTTTTTTGGCAACTCAAAAATGCTCAGATATTTAATACATTATTTGTTTAATGGACATGCAAATTTATCGAAAATTTATAGTCAAGATTTTTTTTTTCCCCTATTTCCGTTTAAAATTCTAATTTTGATGAAAATTATTAAATTACGGCATTTGAAAACATGTTTATCCAACCTTTGCTCAGAATCGTTTTTCGATTAAAATATATTATAGAGCTTCAGTGTCCTAACTATAGAAACATGACGTCTGCGTATAATTTGTTTTTACTGTTATTATAATATTGTTACATTTAATGTATACAGAAGTCGCTCGATAATTTGAAATTCAGAGGACCGAGCTGTAAATTCGATTTATAGAGGTTTTCGATTTACCGAATGTTCGAATAATCGACCAATAAACTGGTTAACTCATTTTTCCAGTCTAGTTAGGTTAAGTTAAATTCAACACTTGCACTCTCTTCGCAGACTTTTTTGAAGGTCAGATCATGACGTTTTTTTTTTCTTCAATATTTTCGAATCAACCCTCAGTAAATTAGTGGTGAAAAAAACCTAACCTAAGCTGGTAGCAGCAAACAACTCTGCTTTCTCTTAAGGTCCTGCTATCGGAATATTATTCTGTCTGCATTGAGTAAACTAGGCCATTAGACATTCTTTCAGCTCAGAGTACTCAAATTTTCTTTGTATCATCCTCGATGAGTAGGTTGTTAAAGATGGTCCTATTGTTTGGGTAGAGTTGAAGGCGTTGAAGCTGGAATATAAAACCGTAGAGCACAACACCTTTATTTTTAAACGGCGAGCGACAATCTTTTATACTTATATTCAGGCTGATTACGTTTTACTAGATTCTTAAAACTGTTTGCTTATTGCAGAGGTTTGTTTTGCTGACGAACGATCAACAATACGATTAAAGTCGAAAAATTAAGCGATTTAAACTATGACGATATTTTATCGCCGTCGTTATTAATTTGATTGTTATTATGTCAGTTAGGTTATTTATATATATGTATAATACATTTATTTGAGTTTATATACAATAAAGAAATTCGAATTACGGGGTTTCTGGCCAAAAAAGTTCTAATTGTAGAGTGTCTCCCACCACCGGACATTACGAATTACCGCGGCGAACGAAATACAGAAAATAACCGACTACAAATATAATATTACATATTTAATTTTACTTAAATAAATTATGTAAATTACAGTTTTTTGTATATATAAAAAAAGAAAAAAAGTGTGGTGTAATATTGTCTTTAGTTTAATAACCTATTTACTTATTTTATACTCTATGTGAAAATTAACTTTTAAATTTAAATTGTACTCGCTGCTCGTGTTATAATGATTTATTACATTGTTTTTCCTAATAGTTGTTGCTATAAGTACTAACAACTATAAGTATTTTGGAAACGCACCTCTTTTAACTACCATAATACATTTACTTTCTATAGGTAAATAACTTCTGTATTATACGCGAAAAACATTACTGTTCCAATATTTATATACCGATAAAAACAAACACCGCCTTATTGTTAAGTTCCCTCTACTCGCAATCTGAAATACAAGAGTGTAGCCTACAATATTTTCACATAAACTGTAACCGAACTTTGTGTTTATTAAATATACTTTCGATAAGTTGATTTATTAACGTTGCTAAATGTTTTATTAGGGGAGGGAATAACCCCCCGGTTTATTTTCATTTTATTAGAGGTTTTTTTTATTGAATTTCCGCAATCAATATTATTGAATTTATTGTAAGACAGTGGCTGCAGTTATTGGGATTTTTAAACATTAAAAATAAACTATATAATGCATACAAATATATTTACATTTGCTAATTTAAGTATAATAATAATAATAATAAAAAAATACGCTTTATCACAACGTATTACCAATTTTTAAGTTAATTATTTTGTAACGATTCGTGTTTGGTGCAGTTATTATTTAACTATTATCTATGAATGTATGGTCAGTTTTAAAGTAATAGTAATGTTTATTTTATAGAGCTGGTTTTTAACCGTACATGGTTGTATAAAAAAATTAACGCAACTTAATATAATTCAATACCGAATTTTTGTTGAGAATTCAATATTTATCTATTTCTATGACAAGTTATTGATTTATAAAAAAAAAAAAAAAAAAAAACAAGCGGTAAGGAAGTATATGGTTTTTTTTTTTTTTTTTGTCACTTACGTTTTAATTGTGTATGACGCAATTCCGAAGAATATATAGGCACCGAGAGAATTATTTTATTTTTCCAACACGAGAATACTGACTTTACACTGTTATTTTATTTGTACTTAACGGTTCGATGAAATATAACAAAAAAAAATAATAGTAAAACATTTACCTGACAGTTTTAACGGAAGTTCTGCAATTCTATTGGGATCCAGAGGTGTGCCGAACGGGAACGGTCTAGGTCCGAAATGGAACGGGTGAAACCCCTGGTTTCCTGCAAACGAATTAAATAATAGGCCTAATACCCGATTTAATTTGATAATATTTATCAACCGTACGAACGTGCAACAATTTACTCACTGGTTTTCGACCTGGGCTCCCTGGGACCGTCCACAGTGACTTTGATGGCTTTCGCGTACGTGGCCACTTGCGGCGGACACGAGTTCAACATTATCGTCAGCGTGAAACTTTTACCTATAGGACAAAACAAATTATAATTTAGCTACCGTTTGTTACGAAACACGATAATAATTTATTATCGTCAATCGTTTATTAACCGGTAAAATCGTGTTTATATTTCACTCGGTGTTCGCACATCATATTTTTTATCGTTACGCTTTTTTGGTAATATTTTTTTTTTTAGTAAAATTACGCACAGCATACCAGTTGAATACACAAAGCTGAGACCACACTCGGAGAATTCAATATCAAAATTTCCACCGAACGAATAAAATTTAAAAATGATTAGATGGAATGTCTAATTGTCAGCAGAAAAAAAATGGAAATTTTAGACAAAACACATTGAGATAGCAGGATACGTTTAAAAAAAAAAGTCCAGAATTTTAATTTTTTGGATCGATTATAACGCAGAAGTATGGTGTGAAAACGGAAATATAGAAGTCGGGAACACAACATGTGAATAAAGGATACTATGGACAAGAAACATTTTTTCAATCAAGAATACTAAATATAAGAATGTACACGGAAATTATATGACCGATATTTGTGTACGGTTCTAAGACATAGCCGCTGAAAAAAACCCGAAGAACTGATATTAGCTTTTCTCGAGAGCAAAGTTCTTAAAAAATACACGGCCCAATCTTTGATGTTCAAATCAGTAAATAATGAAATTCACATAATTATGAACTTAAAGTTCAGTTCCAAAAGTCCTATATAGTTAGAGAGATCACTAAAAGATGAATGATGATGACGTGGGTGGGCCAAGTATGGCGAGATTTTTAGTTAAACAGGTAATTGAGGAGACCCTATACGGGACAGGCCTTTTGGGAGAGCAAATTTGGGTGAGAAAATTGTGTGAAGAAGGGCATTAAGACAATGGAGCCGGAAACTAAATAGAGAGAGACGTTGTAGTAAACAGAGTATTTAGCGATATGGTCTTAAGGCTGCAGAAGAAGATAACGATTACACGTGTCTCAAATAAAAAATTATATTTAATATTTAGGCAGGTGTATTAATATTTAAAACAAATTAACTTGTCAAATTACGATCAGGAAAATAACTAATTATTAATTGATATAGCAAACTAACTGCTATAGTTGTCAATAATTGTGTAATAGTGAAAGGGACTCAAAATTCAAACGATTTTTAAATTAGAATACGATACTTGCAAAATTAAAAAAAAAAAAAAAAAAAATGTTTCTTTGCCTTTAAGTAAATCGATTTTGGTTAAGATGGACAACGCATGCAAATAAATGACAATAGAAAAGTAGATTAAGGTAACTGTAATGGTAGATTCTGAGCTGAGCGAGGGAAACATATGTACGTTCGCAATAACGATGGTTTTTTTTTTAAACACTTTTTTGGAAGAGCGTATACGTTCCAAATCTGTCACTAGGGTATAGTTCTAGAAATGCATGTAACATATATAACGTTAAGCCCTTTTTTTTTGTTTTGTCGACTCTGAGTGATAAATATAATAATTTTTTTTTTTTTTGAGATTATCAATACACATGCGGCGTTCACTAAATATAACGAACATTTTAATTTTGATATCGTAATTTACTATGTATTTGGAAAAGTGTCTAATATATCACTTGAGTGTTTCTATCCGTCCAGCTCCGTACCTGTAAATGCTTAGTTATTACGATATACAGTTCACTATGATCGTCCGACAATAACTTTCGACATGCCGACATTTTCTTGGCGATGAGCACAATATCGTATGAGGATTTGAGTAGGAAACGGTGTTTAGTAAATGTTTGCGATGCAACAACGGTCGATTCTATTGGAAACGCGTGGTTAAATTTCATAATAAAACCAATAGGCAAACGGAGCATAATGAACCGTTTGGTTCTAATAGGCCGCGATAAAGTACTGGGCAAAGGTAAAACGTTTTTCCAAACGTGAAATTATAATATAACAACTGTATATTAAGAGAAACGGCGCGGTACAAAAAACAAAAAAAAAATAATAATAAAAACGATAAAGTAAATTGTTATTTTATTGAATATTGCTCTGGCGCCGTAAACCGCGATGGGAAATCGTGCCAAAAAAGACTCGAGTATTATTATTATTATTATTAAACGAACACGGTGGTTTTAGAATAAAACGTGTATAGCAGTAATAGCGGTGTAAACGGCGTAAACCGCGACTTTAACTTTGCAGCCGCGGAAAATTAACCGACAAGGATCAATTGGGGCGGGTAATGCCGCGGCGACCGCCACCGCCGCGACCGCGGCGTCGGTCTCGTTATACCGCCGTCTACTGCTACACCGAAGTTGATTAATCCGGCAAAGGGTTAAGTTTTTAAACGGACGGCGATTAATGCCGCGCGCGTTTCGTTAAAAAAAAAAAAAAAAAAAAAAAACCTCGAAAAAAATATTACCGAAACCGCGGTCGTTTAAACGCGGCTCCGAAACCCGGGTCGAATTTAGGCCGCCAATCGAAAATCTACGGACCACCGGTCTCCGATCTCCTTGATTGTTTGTCGAGTTGTTGGGGGCCGATCAATGACGGCTATAAGGGACCGCAGACCGGTAAATTGCGATTATATATATATATATATTATAATAGACTATCATCGTGATAAATCCATACTGACACCGTCGATTGAATACGAGTACGATTTTTGAACATTTGTAGTCGGGAAGTTGAAAATGTTACGACGATTTGATTTGTACAAACTGTATCACAAATAAAAAAAACAAAACAAAACGGGAACCCAGCCGAGCTTCGAACTATGATCGTTTATTTACCGATGTTGTCTTTCCGAATTTCCCCGGTTTGAACTATTATTTAGAAAAGCATAAGTCAAATCGGAAAATTAACCACCCAAAATACATTTTCTACCGAAAACCACCGCTGAAGTTGATGGGCCGGGAACGAGATCGGCTCACGGCCGGGCAATTTTGACAAAACGAAGCAAAATGAGCACATATGGCAAAATCGTTTCGGGCCTTGCTTGCTTTGGTTACAATCTAAAACTGGTATAGTGCGAAATGGCGTTCATTTTAGGTCGCGATAACATATAGGTTTTTTCCGAACCCCATTATTATTACTATACCACAACCGCGATTTTGTTGCTGCAGCCGATCTAGGGGGAGTGCAGGCAACTGCAGCAATATAAGCTCATTTTCGGACAATAAAACCGGAGATTTAAAAAAAAAAAAAAAACTACGCGTGTTTTTTTTTTTATACTAACCGTGGTCGTACAGTAGCCGTTGAGCTCTTTTTTTTTTTATTATTATTATTTGCCCTCCGGTAACTGCGGGGATTTCACAAGGGATATTCTCGTCGTCGCTTTAAAATATACGCGTACGTATGTATGTATGTATATATGGGTAGGTATCGAAAGCAAAAAGAAGGGAAGAAAAAAAAAAAAGGATAATGTTGAATTCCGAAAACAGAAGGGAGCGAGAAGAACGTCGGCGGCGGGACGCGCACGGGGGACGGTATAGCCGCCGCCACCGTCGTCGTCGTTACAATTTACTCCGCGTTTGGTAGGCCAATTTGTCATCATTGCTTGTAAAGGGAACTTTCGTCGGACGAGGGAAAATAAAAAAAATAAGAAGAAAATCCCGCGAAGGCCGCCGCCGTCACTTTGGGGAGGTCGAGGGAGAGAGGACTGCGCCTCGTTCTTTTATTTCCACCAAACATAATATAAATATACATTATTCGTACGCCCTCGTGCCATCCGATTTTAATAAAACTCCGAAAACGTTTAAGTCCCGGTGGCGGTGGCGTATTTATTACCGTTTGATTCGCATACGCACCGGTATAAATCTCGTATACAGCTCGGATATTTATTATTACGCCGAGCCTGGCGGCTTACAAACGAGCCCCCAGCCCCCCCGGACGGAACGGCCAGACGTAAAACCGGCAAATCCGGCGCGGTTTATTATTTTGTCGGTAACATTTACAAACGGACGAATAAAAATGAATCACGCGACACCGGCGAATTAATTGCGCCCCGCGTCTGGATACCATTACCCCAATCATACGGGCACGCGTGTACCCGAATAGCCTACTCCCGACGCCGCCGCGGTCCCGAAAATGCCGTCACGCGCGCATCGTTTGTCTAAAGAATTCGGAATAAATTAACGCGTGCCCGAGAATTACCAATGCGACGACGGCACGCGGTCAATTATAGTCGAATCGTACAATTTTCCCGTATACCCTAACACCGTAACGGGAATCCAAATGCCGAATGCGAACAAATCCAACTTGTATTCGATAAATCAGGATTTCCTTGCTACTACATCGTAGTATATATATATATATATATATAATTTCAACGTGAAAATATTTAAAAAAAAAAAAAAACCGATAACCCCCCCCCACTATATAGTTAAATATTTTCAAGCCGACGAGAGGTATAACCGCGGCGTCCCTCTCATCCGTCACCGTGTACACCGCAAAACACGCGGTACGTGATAAATACGTACGGATGTCTGAAATATTCTACAGGTGCGTGTGCTGTAACGACCGAATGAAATATTCCGAAACCGCGAGTCGGTATGTAGGAATAAAACCACGTGTTTATACGTCGAATTCGATTTAGAAGACTTAACCGCATCACCGGATCGCAAACGACCCAACCCAATTTCGATGTGGTTTAAAAACGGTGCATCTGTATTTTTTTTTTCTCTTGTTATACATTTTAAAACATCTCGTACGAAATAATTTTAATTTCTAACGTATTTTTTTTTTTTTTTTTATATTATAATGCAATAACAAATAAAAAAAAAATTATTTTTTGATGTGAATAAAATAAAAAAATGAATAAATAAAAAATAACGTCGATATAATTATATAACTCACCGCGGCCGGAGCGTCCGACGAACCGCAAGTCGTTAAACTTGGCCACCTGGTTCTTCATCAGGGCGGTGCAGTTGCGGAGTTCGGCGCAAAAGTTCTCGTCGTTGCCGGCCCGTATGGTGACCGGCGTGCCGTCCGGCACCTCGCCCAGGGCGACCACCTTGAACGCCACCGGCAGCGTCTTGTTGGACCGCCAGTGTGTGGGCAATACGGTGCACACCACGTGCGGGCAACCGGTCCGGACCAGTTCGCCGGGGTGTTCGGCCAGCAGGCTGTCCAGAGTGCGTTCGGCGAGCACGTCGGCCTTTAGGAAACCGTCGCGGTTCCTCATCGGTTCGGACAGATGCATGTCGGTCGGTGACGGGGAAAACGAAAATGCGGCGCAAAAAACGAACGGTTCGCTGCGAGAAAGATCGCGTCGGCGACGTCGGCCGCTTACGCTGGTGCACGGTACCGAGCGGTGTGCGTGTCGTCGGGGACGGGCGGACCGGCGCGACTGACTGTTTTTAAAAATGCGTTTTTATTTCGTCTTATTTTTTTTTTTTTTTTTTTCGTTCGCGGCCGGTTCGTTGGTCGGAGGTTGCGGGCCGCCGCGGAGCTTTGGTTTACCGCCGTTGGCCGCCGCGGTGAAGAGCTGGGCCGGCGGAAGGTGTTCGCGCCCCGCCGTGGGCGGAGTTTGTAGCGTGTGTCTGCTCTGCGGAAGACCGCGCTGGCCCGGGTCGGTGGTGGCGGCAGTGGTGGCGGCGGCGGCGGCCGTGGCGGCGGTGGCGGCGGCGGTGGCGATGCGATAAGAAACGGAAGAAAACGATACGCGGCGCGGCGCCGGTGTGTATAAGAATATATATAAGAGTGTCGTCGCCGGGCGCCGGTGGGAGACGGGAGAGAGCGAGTGGGAAGTGGGTAGGGACGGAGAGGAGAAGGACGGCGACGAGAAGAACGCGAGGAGAAAAGACGGGAGAAAAGAAAACGGGGCGCAAAGAATGCCGGAAGAAAAAGAAAACGGGCCCTGCGGGCGGCGGTGCGGAGCAGGGACGTCGCTGCGGCGGCGGCGGCGGCGTGCGGCGTCCCGACGCATGCTTAGCGGCCGTAGCCTGTTGATGACGGTGCAGCGCGCTGTTCCGCCTGCACCGCTGTCCCCGCGACGGTTCGTATAACGTTTCAATTACCTTCCGCCGTCGCCGTCGCCTCGGACCTCGACTTTTCGGAGCACAAAAGCCGATTCGACTTGGTAGACGAGGGGGTTTTTTTTTTTTTCTTCTACAAACCGACGACACGATAATTATTATTTTAATAAGTATATATATATATATATATATATCATACCTACCCGCTGCGCCAGCGTGCGTTTTTTTTTCTGCCTTGCGCTCGCAAAATAGAAATTTAAAAAATAAATACTGTCGAACTCTTTTTTTACAGACGACAGGTATTTGCACTCGACGGGATTGTTACGTCCCCGTGAAACGCGGAGAAGTCAGTGGATTTCGCAAAAAGTAATAGAATATTTAAAACAAACGTCTACCGTTATAGTTCGCCCCATCAATTGCCAATTCAAGTATGACACAATATATTACGATTTATAACACTATTAAATGTAATATGGAATTACTCTCTCTCTCTTTGTGTTTAAATAATATATATTATTCATTTCATAGTGTATAAATAAGTAGTGTATGTTTTCCTCTTGTAATTCATGTAACGCTACGATACATCGATATTATTGTTGACGTTTTTAAAAATTATATACCAAAAAAGTCAAAAAATTCCAGAGGATCCAGAGTAAGGGAACGGTCGGCCATTTTTGACATGCCACTTTTTAGTGCTATTAATTACGATCAAAATGCGATTTATAATTATTATTGAACCCATTGAATAAGCTTTATTACTATTTTCACTATACAAAAGATAACATTCAAACTTATACATATGAATCCGGGGGCTTGATAGGCGGCCAATTTTATTAGAAAAAATGAACAGTGGTCAGGAAGTCGGAAGACCTTCTGACTGCCCGTCCCTTCTCTAGACGCGCCACTGGAATGATTAATTATTATAATATGGAACAGGACGAGTAGGGCACCGACCAATCTTATACTTCCACGCGGTCGGATAGATAAACTAACACTAAAAGAAGAATAAAAAAAAAATAAAAAATCATATAATATTTAACAATACGATTAGAAATAAAGATCCAACAAATTTGTCACGGAGACACTCCGAACGGTTCGGATAACTTTTTGAAAAAGTTTTCGATTGTTATTTTTATAGAGTAAAGTACGTATCATGCGAACGGGAAAAAAGTAAATTGGAAAGAAAAAAAACATACGAAATTTATATTCCCAAGTCAAACGGGATGTTATTTTAGCAGTGGGCAACTATTTTTGGTGGGAAGTTGGGAAATATAGGATAAAGTGGGGAGTTTAATTTATATCCGTATGCAACGATAAATCACTGTAAACGAAAAACAATTCTAAGCGAAATACGGTACAAAATGTTTTCGTACATTACAACTGAGAATCGTATTTATTTGTAACTAAAAAAATAAATTACGATTTTTCGTCACAAATCGTTTGTGTATTATTTTATGGAACCGAAAGAATAGTTGTGTTTGCATAAATATTGGAAACTAGTGAAATGCCGTACGGTTTTCATTAAAATGTGAACTTTAAAAACGCTAATGGAAAAAAAAAAAAAAAAAAAAAAAACTATACTACATTACGCTCGACTGTTTTCATTATCGCCCATTAACTCATGGCGGACCACGTGCCAATACGATTGTGTTCAAATAAAAACACTACAACAAAAAAAAAAAAAACCTCGACATTTTCAAACGCCTATAGCTATTTAGCTTAGAAAATCGCCAGAAAGTTTCGACAATTTCTCCACGCCCGGAACGGGCCAATATGAGCCAGTGGCGTTTATCCGCGAACCACCGGCTACAATAAAATGCTGGAAAATCGTCTTTTAATTTATACGCACCCGGTACATTAATTTTATAGGATTTTCGGCCGATTAATATTCCGTCGCCGATTTATACTGCGACACACGCGCCGAGTGACCTATCCGTGTTTAGCCACGAAAATATCATACCCTCGTTAATTTACGACCAAAAGACCCCTCTACCGACAGCACTGGTACACGTATTAAACATTAAAATGACCCTATTAAACATTCAAAAGACGTCGAGTGGTAGCCAGTGACGGGCGATCCGAATCGATCAGTGAAAATATCGATCTTTTTTCATATGAATTATCATTTTTTTTTTTTTTTTCTTGAATCGATCTCTATGTGTCGGACTTTTTTTACCAATCGGTCTATTTGAAATGCATAACAAACGATTTTTTTTTTTTTTTTTTATTTCGTCATAATAATTGCAACTGTTCAGTTTATTCTATACTGTTATAGTCCAGTGTTTCCCAATCTTCGGGTCAGCTACGATTTATATAAAATATATATTCTCTTTGTAAAATCACAATGTACGCTCGTGCAACCTGATTTCCTCCCCACTAAATCCTGCCCGGAGACCAATCAGTTATCACACAGTTTATTTTATACACACGATTAAACATATTGTTTTTATTTTTTTCGTCATTCATACTATGAATAAAGACTTTTGAACAAAAAAAAAATTTAACAATACACAGAATTATAATCGATTCGAAAGATCGATCCACTCTCGAGAACCGCCCAAAAGTGGCCGGTGTTTCGTACCCGCGCGTATTATTATCGTCATTATAGTGAAACTCGAGAGGCCGGCGGCGAATTAAGTTTTCCACCGCCACTGCCAGTGGCGTCGGGGTCGCCGACTTTGAAATCAATTTTTTTTCCCCCGCGTCCATTAGTACGAGTTGTTCAACCTGTGGACGAGGAACCTATCCGTTCCAACAATAAAGAAAAAAAAAAGAAAAAAATTTACAAAAAAACGAAACGGACAAATTTTGTAAACGAAAGAGGCCGTACTTGAACCGTATTTCGACAACGACTAATTGACTGTTAGAAATAATTACAATAATCATAATATTAAAACGGTACGGCGGGCATCGCGAAAATTGACCGTGGCCCATGAAAGCATCGCACAACAACTGCATTTATAATACTCAATTAATCGGCGCAAACACGTACTGTAAACCGAAACCAACGGTGGTCCTCGCCAGACAAAATAACTGTTAAACAGACATATAATATTAACGGAATAATATGGATTCGCTAGTACGTCGATTTCGATTATAGACAAGGCTACTTTGGAACGTTAACCTAACCAGAAATTAGACACACACACTGTCTCGATAAACAGCTACTGAATTGTTCAACATGAACTCGACCTCTACATAAGTTGTTTCTCAATTTGCGTTTGGTTTATTTTTAGTTTTTTGTTTTCCATAGTTCCTCCGGCGTAATTATAACGGATCTAAACGGAACGTAAATTCGTATCGATAAATAATAACAATTTCTCGTTGAATAATAAAAGAAATAAAAGTCAACACGGACCGATGGACGCACAAGAACACCCTAGGCATTTCCCACCCTCTCACTCTAGACCTGCAACCGTGTGGAGGCCGGCAAAACGTGTATTTATGTGCCGGTCCAAGATTGAATCCCATAAAAAAAAAAAAAAACGAATCCGGCAGTAAAAATATGCCGCGCGAGCGTATTATACTCACGCTTTTGCAACACGCGTTTATTTGTCCCTTTTTTTTTTATATTTTATTTTGCTTTTTCTTCATCTCGCCACCACCGGGGACTTTGCGAATCTCTCGCGCACAAGGCCCTTGGGGACGTTTTACGAGTGCAGTAGGCCTGCGTCGTATTATTTATAATACACATAAGTGTGTACACACACCGTGGCCGAGGCATGTTTTTTTTTTCCACTTCTTCTTTAACACGATTTATATATTTTTTTTTTCTCTTTCACTCTCTCTCACTCTCTCTTTCTCGTATACTACCTCCCCCCCACCGTCACGTAACAATTCCCCCGACGATCGCTCTGCCGCCAGAAATTACACGAACGCGCGCCGATTTCAAATGCCAATAGTCAAATGGAATTTTATCGCCTCCCCTCGCTCCCCGCCGCACCGGACGTGTTCGCCACCGCAGCCGGCGGCCGCCGAGTTTTGGCATCGGCCAAAGTGACGCGGCTGCGCGCCCTAGCCGCGGTCAGTCGCGTAGAGTACAATGTCGCCCGACGCCCGCGAGGATGCGTGCGCGGTGTGCGGCAGTCCGGCCGCGCAACGGTGCGCCAACTGCCGGACGACGCGGTACTGCGGCAGGGCCCACCAGCGGGCCCACTGGAAAGACGGCCACAAGGCCGCGTGTCGCCCGTATGTAGTGACCACGTCCCCCGAACTCGGCCGCCATTGGGTGGCCGCCCGGGACATCGTGCCCGGCGAAGTGCTGCTCGAAGAACGGCCGCTGGTTGTCGGCCCGAAGGCCGGTTCGCCGCCCGTCTGTCTGGCGTGCTACGCGCCCGTGGCCGACGGTCGCGCGTGTTCGGCGTGCGGTTGGCCGGTGTGCGGGCCCCGGTGCGAGGCGGCGCCAGTTCACCGGCTGGCCGAGTGCCGGCTGATCGCGGGCCACTACGACGCGCGCCGATCGGCAGCCTACTGTTTCGTGATGCCGCTCAGGTGTATGCTGCTCGACGATCGCGACAACGGCCGTCGCGCGGCGTTCCGGTCGCTGCAGTCGCACTTGGACCGCAGAATAAACACTCCGTTGTACCGGGCGTACGCCGTCAACGTGGCCGCGTTCGTGCTGGACAGGCTGGGCTTGCGGCGGTCGACGGACGGTGACGGGGGCCCGCACGACGAAAGGTCTGCACTCGAGGCAGCCGCCGTGCTGGACACCAACGCTTTTGAGGTTCGCCGGCAGGGCGACCGCAAGTTTCGGGCCGTATATGCACGGGCGTCCATGATGGCCCACAGTTGTACGCCCAACACCAAACACGTGTTCGTCGGCGATCCGGCTGACGGCTGCCCGGTCATTCGCGTCACGGCTGCGGTGACTATCGGCCGCGGCTGTCCGGTGACAGCCACTTATACGCAGACGCTGTGGTGCACGCGCGACAGGCTCCGGCACCTGCGGGCTGCCAAGTGTTTCGAGTGCGGATGTCCACGGTGTGCCGATCCCACGGAGCTCGGCACGCACTTAGGCTCGGTGGCGTGCCCGGCGTGCACTACCGGCCGCGCGTCGGCCGTCACCGACCATCCGTGGCGGTGCACCGGTTGCGGCCGGAAAACCGACGCCGGTGCCGTGGACGAAGCTGAGCAACGCGTTCGTTCGCTGAGCAAAACGGACTGTGTGGGCTTCGAACAGTTCATGGAACAGGTGTACGCCGGCGAGTGGCCACAGCTGCACGCCGATCACTACGTCGCGGTAGGCGCCAAGTACGCCCTGGCTCAATTGTACAACGATCGGATTTCAGGTTAGGCTACTCTGGAGTCGTCACCGTCTCAAGAGGGCTCCCATCCGTAATTATACTAATAAATGATTTTGCGCGAGCGAAACCTACTCGAGCCAATATAAATATATTTCATTATACAAATAATAGCACTTGCGCGTTACAATCAAGTAATTTTAATATTTTTTGAACACGAATAACTTATTCCGTAGTGCAAGTTCTCGTTTTTTTTATTTTTTTTTTTATGGTGACAATTTGTTTTTTGATTGGGCTTATGCCCGAGTATATAATTTGTCCGCGCGAAACGGTTTCTCGGTAAACATTTTTGTTTATTTCACGATAAATACAAAAGATACTGGCACGCAATCGCTTATAAATGCCTTTGGATATTTTTGAGTTGATAAATTTTCTTTTAAACATTTTTCGTGAATATTGCCTATACGCAACCCCTTATACGGTTTCGTTTTTGCTTTCCCTTGTTTTTTTTAGAGCTGTCACCGGTACAATTGAAAAACAATACGAAAATATGCGAAGAACTGTTACGGCTGGCCGACGTACTGGAACCGGGAATCACGAGGTTCCGAGGCCTGTTGCTCTTTTATCTGGTCCGCGGTCTCAAACGCCTGAACGGTCTTGACAAATACAAACGGGTGGGTATTGTATTATTATTTTGTTTTTCGGTTTTCTTCGATTATAATGCGGAACTAACGCTGTTTCTATGCGGTGATTCACGATTCCGTGCAGGGGCATATTTCAATATGACTTTTGAACACTATAATTACGTATATTGTTGATCAATTATTATCAATTTATTGTCACTGTACAAAGTGTCCGCGGTATGCAAATCAAACAATAGACAGGGCAATGTGTCCGTTTACCAAATAAATTATCCGTGTAATAAAATACAGTGTAAAATTTATGGCGATTTTATTTTTATATAAAAATGTATAACTGACGACCTTTCGGATAAAAAAAATAAAACAAAACAACCGAATTCGTACGACGGAAATTTGCGGAATCGTGTGGGTAGAAACGTAGGTTGTGCTGAATCGTGCTTCACCAGTAATATTATCGACTCCAAAATTATCACGTCGATTACATGATAATTTCAGAATAATTACAATGAAATGATCGAGAATTACATCGGGGAAGCGGTTGCCATACTGAAAACTGAACCTGATCTAGTGCATTTAGTCAATCGGTTACAATAACATCGTCGTAACCTCACGTTACGGTATATGACTTCAAATCATCCACACGGTCAAATATTTATGTATGAGTTATGTATTAGAACCCATGTTTATAGTGAGATCATTAGTTTTATTTCATTTTTTTTCTTTGATTATATAACGCAATAAATATTACTCGTAGAAATGTTAATTCGTTCGTTGTAAACGCTCGCAATATCGAAAAAACCGTTTTATAGAAACAACATTTTTCGCATTTTCCGTTCAACTACTTTATACACACGAAAAGGAATTTGAAAAGGTCCTAAGAGGACGTGATAATAATAGCGCACGATTATTGATACTATGGTTGCACAACGACCTATGATAGGAACGTCAAAAAATTCTGCTTAAATGACCCTCGTGAACAGTGGTGGATTTAAGGGGGGCTGAGAGGGCCTTAAAGCCCTCTTCTATTGATCTAACATCATATTAAAAAATTAGTGACGTGAATTAATTTAGAAGAAAAAAAATATATTACCAGTTCTACATCCATGGATCTTTTTCAAATTTGAAAATAATTAAATCATATTTGTGATCGTCGATGTGAGATCCGCCACTGCTCGTGAATCGGTTGGATTCTAGACTCCCAGTGCTCGTGTGACGGTGTAAGAAAATGGAGAGTTAAGAAATTAAAGATATCAGAGAATCACGTGATATCCGAATAGATAATCGTGGTCATGATATATGTGTTCAAGGTCATGAACATAGCTATAGATCAAATGTGCGGGATTTCGCAACTCGGCATTCCTTAAAATTAACACAATTTAAAGGATTTGATTAAATCAATTTAATTTTAAGGAATATTGGAAAATCGAGTACTAGGAGACCTAGTTGGAGACGTCAGTTGACGTCGATAATTTGCTCTCGGGCTGCCACGCACACCTGTTACCGGGTAGCCGTTGGTCGGCCGGTATTATCACGCGGCGTCTGGACTCCTGGTACCTTTTTTTTTTTCCGATTTTCGGACGGCACTTCAGGTTTATTATGTTAAATTGTAATTTTTTCGATAGGTAATTATAACAATGAATAACCAATAGCTTAGGTCAGCGGTTCCCAAAGTGTGCGCCGCGGTGTCAACCAGATAGCTCTAGTCTAAAAGTATATATGATTAAAATAAATATTTCCAAACGATCAATTAAAATTTTTTTTATACATTTTAATCTAAAAAAAAAAAAAAGGGCATCAGTTTTATAAAGAGCGCCATGAGACGAACAAGTATGGGAACCGCCGCTCCAAATGATTTATTAATTGTTATTATATTATTATTTACCAGACATTCCCGCTTCACCTATTTAAATTTCTGGGCACCGCCACTGAACAATTATTTTAAGGAACGAAATTAATTTTATCGAGTAACACGATAGTAACAATAACAGTCATTGGACGCAATTATTGTATTCGTGCATAGCTGTCTTGCAATGTGCAAACCAAACACAGAGTGAACATCGAGTGAACAATAATAACGAACCAATATTTGTGCAAACTCCAAAACGTGCGTGTACCTAAAGATTATATTTTTAATTTTGATTTTACCCGTTGTACCGAGCAGATGCGTATTTAACGGAACATTTAGATCCGTCCGCATGCCGTTTTTTTTCTTTTTATACATTTATTATTGAATAATAATATGTGTAATGCATTAATAATTGATAATTTCTAATTAAAAAAAAAAAAAACAATTTTTTTTTCTCTATAGTAATGATAATGGTGTAAAATGTTCGGTCGTTGTGGTAAAATACACACGCCCGGGAGAACCGAGACTACCGACAATTTCAATAGATATTTTACGTTTACGCATCCGAGAGGTACGTGGGGGTGACACGCGGTTTGTTAACATTTTTTTTCTGATCAAAATCGGGGAGCGTAAAATCGATTAAAACGGACATTTTTTTTTTTCCCCCGACCGTACGAGGCCGGCCGAACGAATATTTTAACGCGCGTTGACCTAACCTCCTAATCACACCTAATCCGCATTAACTATCGCCGGCTTAAATACTGTGTAGATATATTATTATGTAACGAAAACTTCGTCGACAGACGATTATTTCTATCGGTTCGAAACGTTACCGCCGAACAGCTATAATAATATAGCCAACAGATCGCGACGAGTGCCAACAAATTCGAAAATAATTGGCCGGGTACGAAACAAATATTTTCGTATAAATATAGACCAAGCTGGTGATCGGCACGCAATTTGAATTGTCGCATTTTGTCGGGTGTAAAAAATAAAAATTAAAAAATTCTTTGTAATAGTGAAAATAAACTATGATCTGCAAAATGGGGTATTTTTTTTTTTTTTTGTTTTCACATATCTATAATCTATTAAATAGTTAAAAACTATAATTTCCACGTAATTTTTTTGGCTCGTGGTTTATTTGCAAGTCGAAAACAACTACTTTATAGGAGATACCCATGATCTACTCGCAACATTTAATATTTACACCTTTAAGACTTGCTATGCATTCACTTTATTATTTCGACTTTTTACTAATGTATTGACATAAGCCCTATAATATACATATAAAAATTTTTTTTTTAAATAAGACTTTACTACCTCAATGTATGTATTTCGTAATAATATATTACCAACCTACATGAGTAATGTACAGCGAAGACCGTCACTGTAATGTACTTCAAGTGACATGAAGTATCAAACAGGAAATGGTCAAAAAACCATCGAATTGTTATCGATGAATTTTTAACATTTACAATTACCTTAAACCTGGTTTTTCACTTAACAGGAAAAACTCTCGTGTCCACGTAGAGTGATCTGATTCATACTCTATGCACGTATACTCGTAATATTGGTTAATATTAGTTGGTGTTAACTAAAAAAAAAAAAAATATTAATTTAAGATAAATATTATCGAAAAAAAAAATAAATAAATAATGACTCGGTGGTAAGTTGTTTTTAGTTGTACGTCTTCAAAACGTATACTAATTTGCGGGTTAAGTGCCCGTTAAGAACATATTTTAAACGTGATTTAAACGAATTTCGTTATATTTCATATTTTATATTTAACTTTATACAATTTCATATAATGTGGGGACGGCAAATGACCGACTTTTTGAACGCCGTGAGTTTTGTTATACGATATCCTTAACAAGGCACGCTCTTGTTCGTTTTAATTCATTTTATCTCGCCTCACTGTTATGCGAACGCGTATTGAATAAAACACACTCGACGGTTGACAGTTGAATAGTAAGATAGATGATACTAACTAATCGTGTATATTGTTTTTCGGACATAATCGAATTTATTTATTAAGACAATCGAATAGAATATAATTTATTACTATAAACAATATATTAATTTATCGCGGTATCATTAAAAACACAGCTGTTAAAAAATGATAATATAATAATACAGTGGTTGTAGGTGCAGACTCGTCAAGGACTCGAGTAATAGAGTATTCGAACAAGACGTATTTTAAATAATTATACGAAATAATATTTTTCGTATGCTAAATAAATATATAAAAAAAAAAAAGGTATTTATACTCGAAATACATTTAAAACGTATATTTTACGAGTCTGTTATTGAATATGGTGCAATATCGTTTACACGATTTTCTACAGACTAAATTACAATATTATGAGAACATTAATTATTATATATATATTATTAAATTTAATTATAATATACCTAACTGTATGTTTTACACAATTTTCAATTCTCTATAACAATAAAACCGTATATACATACTATATAGGTGATAATACTGATTTTATAAAATGAAATATAACCTAAGACGATTACCATTGATACATAATACATAGTAGGTAATAATAATTTATAAAAAAAACCGATATACAATTCGGATATCATTTAAATTCGGAAATTATTTAAAAATTTCAGCCGGTCGGCCTATACCTTGACTTATTATCATTACAATTGTTATGCGAATATCGCGTGATATGAACGATAAATTTTGTGAGAAAATTCACAAGGTTTCACCTGCGAAAAACACAACCCGATTGCGCACTTTTTTACATTTTAGTGTTTGAGAAAACCCAAAACGATTGCGGATAAGAAAATACACAGAGCCGGCGCTAACGAAAATCAACGGACAGGTGTGATTGAAAATATGCCGACTCGAAATATCAAAATCGTCTACTTCAAAACGAGGTCATTTGATCAATAATAATATATCATACGATAGGTAATCACTTATTAAAATACCGACAAAACAAAGAGATTAATTTAAAGTAGGAAAGACTCTCATTCCTACTTTGAAATTAAATTATCGATGAATTTCCGACTCATTAGTTTAAATTTCCTTTTGGAACACGTTAGGATTATTCATATTCGTAGCTGACCAAGCAATGCGTCGGCCATTTAAAGTATAGATACAATATATTCGTATTGTCTGTGTTTTCTCGGATATATTTTTGTATTATTATTCACATAAAAGATAGATAAATCTTGATGTTTTATGTCGATCTTCAAAAAAATGTGTCATCGGTATATCAAAAAAAAGTTTATATATATTTAGTCCTTTTTTTTTACGAATTGTAAATTTAACGATCATAAAATGTAGTTGCATGTTCTGATTGTAGGTAAACGTAACGCTGCGCAATCGTGTTGTGTTTTCTCTAATATGAAAAAGTAAAACAAAAAATGCTTAATAGGGTTGTGTTTTTCGCAACAAAAAAAAAAAAAGTAAAAACGTGCGCAATCGGCGTTACGGCCTTGTAATATTTCTTTCTTTCTTTGTAAAAAAAAAAAAAAAAAAAACCGCAGATAAATACACGGACGCGGGCGGGATTGAAACTTTGTGAACACATTTTTATCTTTGTGTTTAATTCGCGATATTTTCCGATACGACGTTTCGCGGGAGAAAACCGTCCAACACTAACCTAAATCATAAAATATATATAAATTTATTCGACGTCCGGCGAAACGATGTTATCTCAATAACCGTCGCGGTACAATAATTGTTGTTCATCATAACAAAATGTTGTTGTTGAAATAAGGACATTGGACGGCCGCGGCGGCGGACGGTTTACCGAATTCGGTCCAGCGGCCGGCCGCCGCCGACGACGGCGACGACGGCGAAGAGCTCTGGTGGTAACCCATGGCGGCGGCGGCTGCGGCGGCGGCGGAAGAAGTTGTGGCTGCGGCGTTGGCGGTCGGCTGCGGCTGCGGCTGCGGCGGTAGCGCCGGCGGTGGCGGCGGCGGCGGCGGCGGTTGTTGCGGCAGACGTTTGGCGGTCGGGTTAGTCGCGAACTCGTTGGGCGGCGGCGGCGGCCACCCCCCGTAAACCACCCCGGCCGATTGGTTGAATCTGTGTTTAAACGAAAATAACCAAAAAAAAAAAAAAAACGTTTCTTTATCATAATTCCGCACACGACACGCGAGTGTAAATTGTATATTTTAGAAATGATTTTATTGGTAAAACTTGTAGAGTTTACCAATAAAATCGTTTCTAAAATCAATATTAATCATCGATTTGCCAAACCACATAGTTTCAGTAACAATGAAAGAAAATATAAAAATAAAAAAATATTAACCGTGAAATTTCAGGTGAAAAGCGCGGAACGGTAGGGATATACAGGGTAACGCATAGTTTATATGTCCGTACTCGACGAATAAAAAAAATCGCGTACGAAATACACGAGCAAAGTTTGGTTATAAAAAACGCGTTTCGATAAATTTAATGTGAAAATTATATTACTTTGTATGCACAGATGCTTATCCGTTTCGAATCGTTGCGTATTTTTTCATAACCGAAAACTATTCTATTAAAACTGAAAACTGAATTTTTGAAAATTTCAAATCGGTCAAAAACTGTTCGGTAACCTCGCACCGCGTCCTATAGATGTCCGTTCGGACAAACACATTATTGTAAAATTCTATCGCGCAAAAACCATCGTTCACTCTTCGTTATTCAACACTATTTTATTATCCGTTTAACTATATAAAAAAAATTGAAAATTATTTTCATTCAAATGCGTTTACTTGTTGTAAGTCAATAACCCATCCCCCTCCCCGCGCCCCATCCAACCAACGGCACTGTTTCGAAGCGTATTTCGTTTTTTTAAACGACGCAAGTGTAAATGTTTATTTTAGCTATTTGAATTGAAAATGTTCGTTATTGCTGACAGGGAGTTCGATAGAAGTTATAAAAAATAATTGTCTAACATGTCTCCGTATTGGTGGGCAGCGTTGGTCCGAGCGTTCTGTTGGTATCCGTCCCAGCCGTCGTAGTAACCGTTGTACTGGACGCCGGGCAGTCTCCAGTCGGCACTACCTGCGGAAAATATAATTTATAAATAAATAAACAAAACGGTTTTTATTGTTTTCGGCAATAAATTTATACTGTTTTAGTCATTTTTTCATTCAATTCGACCGTTTCGTTTTGTCGGTAAACGAAATGCGTTTTCAACCGTAGGCAATTTTAACGGCGTCGCTGTTTTTTTCCAGTTACGGCGATTTATTCGTCGACGCGCCGCCATATTGGAATATTGCGAATTTACCGAATAAATTCGTAAATAAATATACCGAAAACGGCGACAAATCACCAACAACAATGACGATATTTGCCAGACACGAATTGACGTGACGCGCCATCTACAGGGGGATACGGGGACGTTGTGGCCGAAACGGCACGGCGTTGCCGCCAGGTGGCGCCTACAACAGCGTAATTTTCGGTCGACCATGGGCCGCCAGATGGCGGGCGAGTCCGCGAAATAGAAATTTAATGGGACGGCACGCAATAACAATAATAGTAATATACAATTTTATTGCCGTAACTTTCGGTGTCTGGGCACGAAATAAAAAAAAAAAAAAGCATCCAAAAACTTATTAGATGGTTTTTTTTTGCATTTTGCATTTCGTTATAGAACGAAAGTTTTTTAAAAAACAAAAACATTGTTCTAGAATCTCTATATCAGTGGCTCTTTACCGGTGTTTCGTGGACTTGGTATAAGTGTTCCGCCAAAATTTTAAAATCAGTGAAAAAAAATTCTTTTAAAATAGAACCAAATTAGGTTTTGTTGGTTTATTTTTGTACACAAAAACGTTATCGTTAACTTTCGAATTATATAATGTGTCAGTATAATATATAATTCATTAATATACATTATTATTATTATATTATACGATAACCGTCACCATACTGCGATAACATACGTCATAGATATCGACAATTTCATTTTCCGCACTAATTATAGTTATAAAATACATTATAGTATTAGTGCGTTGCCCACGGTTATCGTTAGACGCGTGTACAACTTCATAAATAAGGATTCTGCTGTTTTTTTTAAGTAAGTTCAATTTGAAATTTATTTAATTTGTAACGACCATTTTAATAACAAAATGGACAAATTTCTTAAACGGAACCATGATTCTGGTACTGATAATGCAAGTACAAATACAAGCAATATCAATGATGAGAATAAAATAAAAAAGGTCAATAGACAATATTGCAACGATTATTTAAATTTTGGGTTCACTTATGTTGACGAAAATGATTGTCAAATTCCCCTTTGTGTGGTTTGTGGGGTTAATATAGAGTCTATATTAACAAAAAAAAAAAAAAAAAAAACTTTAGCTGATTGCCCGAATCCAATGAAGCTCAATCAACCCGATATTTTCAGGTCGATACTTTCGTAAATAACACATTGCCGATAGAGAATATTGTATAACATTTTGTTACCGCGTCACGTTAATACTTTAGCAATCGCATCGTATTTACTTATGGACATATTAATTACGTACAGATGCCATTGTCGGCCGTAGAGATTAATATTCGTATTCGTAGTTGTTGTTTAACATATTATATTAATAAATACCGTCGGGTAAAAATGTTATATTATTATGCTCTCGTAAACTAGTTGGCCCTCACGATACGTTCAAAATTCAGTTCACCGTAATATAAACGATATGTGCGTTTCATCATTTTGTTTTGGGGCTATGTACTGCACGAACCGATGTTTATAATTTATTCACAATTAAATCGACATACGGTGAAAACATATTTGTTGCCGATTACCCATGCTTATTATTCATCGGCTCGGAATAATAATAATAATAATAATAATATCATATTATATATTTATTTTAGAAATATGTAATAACCAAGAAAAAAAAAATTAACGCGGAATAGTGTTATTAGACCACAGAGACGTACGTGTTATAGTATCGAATAAATATCGGCTTATTTCGAATAAACAGTTTGATCCGAAAACACTTAGGACGGTAATTTGCTCGAATTATTCGGTCGATTGATTTGTGGTTTGTGGTTTGATAAACTACTGAACAGAGTTGAGTGACGATTAAGCGTATGCGATTATTAAATACGAACAGGTCTCTAACCTAATACCTATCATAATCGATATTTCCGGATGCAGGTAATAATATTGTAGCGATCAAATTAGAAAACTCGTAAGAAAAATACTGCCGAAAACGACAAATAATACTATCGTAACATCAGATAGGTTGTAAATACCTACTGCAGTTTACAGTATTACGAATGTTTACGCACTTGCATTACACTATAAGAACCGGGGGGGCGATCTCGTATCGTAAAAATCTAGGCGCGTAACGTCAACGAATTTCGTATATTCGATTTAGGGGACACACGGTAATAACCCAAAAAGTACCGAACGGAGAGATTCTTCTCCGACTTCTGCAGACTGAGCGAGCTGAGCAGTAATATATCAGTAGTCCCCAACCATTTCGGCACAGTACGGGGACCACTGAGAAAACTAGCGACCAATTCGATTTGCTAATACGGTCTATTTTATTTTTGTTTCTAGAGAACGAGGAAAATAGCATAGCAGACCGCCGGTTATTAACGACTGTACTACAGAAACGGCTAGGTATTACTACGTCATAATATATAAATTCTACGTTTTTGGAACACCATTATACAAAAATGCACACATTTCAGTATAACCAATAAGTTCGTACGATATACAATATATTATAATACAATATTTGCTTGTTTCGGACAAACGCATTTTTTTTTCTCGTCATATTGTGTTTCTCGGAGTTTAAAAATATTCACCGATTTTTTTTTTTTTTTTGATTATTTAAATGATTATTTCAGGTCGCGAGCACCAATTTTTTTGGTAAAAAGTTTTTTATATATATTTATATATAAATAATAATTTTAAAAATATAATCATTATGTCGATAATTGTCGAGTATTTTTCAAATAAAATGATCTAAATACAAATTACTAATCATTCTAGCCTTGAGGTCATCACAAAAAAAAAATTCACTTTTAAAGGCCTGAATGAATGGTAATATTTAGAATATTTCATTTAACAAAAATAGTAATGTATTTTTTTTATTTACCAATAATAATTTTTGATACAATTATCTTACTATTAAAGTTATTATTTAAAATATAAAAAAACTCAACTTTCCCCCTAAAAATGATGCTTGCGACCTTGAAAAATCACTTAAATAAACTAAAAAAAATAGGAGACTATCTCCAAGGAAAACTCTACGATACTCAATATCACGAGAAAACAAATATCTGATAACAAAAAAAACAAATTTCACACATTTGGCCCATATACGTTTGAAATTTGACTGCTATAAAAAATTAGCGCGTTTATAGCGGTTATCATATTTATCGATAATAATCACATCATCGACATTTACTAAAACTATGTAACGCGATTAAATGTTAAACTATAAGATACCGGTGTAGGAAGGCGTGTTTATGTTCTCGGAAAAATTACTGCTGATTATGTTGTGCTGTACGTTGGAGCTATTCTGTTTCCTCCATCTCGCTCGCCGATTGCTGAACCACACCTACAAACGATAACGATAAAATTAGTTATTAAATTGATATTTTAATATCCCGGTGTACAACGAAAGTCGTACTATCGTTATCCGCCAATAAGGCAGATTTCTCTACACGGACGTTTTCAGTAACCACCGGGTTAATACATTAAATGCATGTAATTATACTGTCAATATATTCAGTGTTGAGACGCAGACAATTGAATTTTATTTAGATAAGCTAAAATATAATTGCTCCAAATTCATCTAGATACAGATAGAGATAATAAATACTTAAATTAGATAAGTGGAATTTATTTAGATAAAAATATATATATTTTGTTCGGTCGTGTTTCACAATACATAAAGAAAAAACATTCACCACGTTAAAAAATTCCAAAGTTACGAATTACGATTTTCAATCTAGTGTATACGTTTAAAAAAAAAAAAAAAATTATAATTTACAATATATTTCGTTTAGTTTATGATGTGATATTACAGTTAAATAATACTCGAAACTGTCCTTTCATCGTTTCTATAATTTCCATACGACTGAATATAAATCTAGTCGGAGCTTATCATAATTGTCAGATTATTTTCGATTTGACCAAATGTTCAATTTCGTACTGTTTTCGCTTTGTCTACTTGTAATTCAAACATTTCCTTGATGAATAATACAAATTTAACAATCATTTAATAGAACGATTATTCGCATTGGTTCGTACAACAATGTTGAAATATAATACGTAATTATCGTGACTATGGATTTTTTTTTTTCGATTACCAATATATATTATCCCATATTCTATAGTATAAACTGTCGCGTATCATATTTACGTGTTCGATATTTCCCGAAACAAAACCATAAAAAAAAAAAAAAAAAAACCTCAAATATATAATAATTGTTAAACGGTCTAAAATCTCTTCATATATACCTGGACTCGGGGTTCCGGTAGTCCGAACTTTGCGGCCAACGTCTCCCGGGCCGCTATGTCCGGATACTGGCAGGACAGAAACGACCGTTCCAATCCTTCCAGCTGTTGGGCCGTGAACGCGGTCCTGCCTCTTCGCTGTTTTCTGGATATGACAATGCCCGGTTCGGACGGAACGTCCGCGTCCCCGGTCCTTCCTGTAGGAAATCGGATACAATATAATATAAATTTTGTATTAAAATAGTCTGTGCTCGAATAGCAAAAAAAAAAAAAAAAAAAAACGGAGTACTGACGTTGGTTTTAGTTTAGATACCGCCGTTCCGCCGCAGATAAAACCGATAATTTCTCATTACCGACATTATACAATAAATAATAAGACGCTGATTTTTAAGTATTTATATTTTATGTTTATATTACCGAAATAAGAAAATGATAACGAGGATATTACGGAGATGTGGAGATCGTTAGAGCCATTTGCGTGGGACAAAGGCGTAGGATTTGTATTCAAAATTAAATTGCCGATTAGCGAATGCAAAATAAATATTTGCGATTAGTAGACATCGCATATCCGCAGTGAAAACTAAAAACCCGTGTTCACAATGTTGTGGAAAAACAGACGTAGGTCTGTTATTGTAATAAAAACGAAAATTCAAATAGACGCGCACGAATTAATACATAACAAAATCAATAAACTGTTGGTTGCGACTGTTATATTTCGTAGCTATCATTATAAATCGATCGCGAGATTCATATCGTTTTTCAAACAACCTCGAAACCGTTCTTATACGGGTTGGTTATGTAAATCAAGGGTAACGCGCTAAAATCGATGAAAAAAAAAAAAAAAAATGATATCGGACACCGCACCTCTGAATTCGAGCCCTGATAACAATAGTACGACAAGACGTTTTGTACAAATGATTTTGCTGTTTACCGACGCCGCTTTTTTTTTTTTTTTTTTATAATATCTGCGGGTCGTTCAGTCAAAATATTACGATAAAAACACGCGGACACCGTGCAAATATTTACTTCCTCTACGCATAGAGTCCCTAAATTCCCCGGCAACGTAAACACTAAATGCGTTGTACGTAATAATAATTCATCGCGGGATTATATATTATTGTTGTTGTGATTTTTCTTTTT